>CM018077.1:44637595-45886523 GCA_008658365.1 Alca torda | reverse complement strand
TTATTTATTTTTATGTAATATGAAATATTTCTCAATATTTAAGCTTCCTGTATTAAATGCGGTGAGACTTGTGAAATATTTTCTTCTAGGCAAACTCTTAATAAAGATTTGAGCAAAATAATAGATTTTACAGTAAGTAGAAACTCAAGGGCTTCATGCCCAGCAGTGCTTCTTTTTTATCTTTTGGTATGTCATTTCATTAGGGAACAAGAGAGTTGTTAAATGTGTTTTATTTTACACAAGCAAGAACTAGAAGTAAACAAGAAGACTCTCGGAGTGTAGTAGACATCACTGTTAATTGTTGTGTGATAAATACTTAAAAACCAAACACACACAAAAACAACACCCCCACATACTTTGTAATATGATTGGTATAAGAAGGTAGTTCTACCTAAATGATTTAATTTGTTATTTACCATCAGAAGTAGCAGAGAATTTCTTTAAAGCAACACTACTGAAGGAAAAACATATGTAGTTAACTGTCATTGAAATAAGTGACTTTCTTTGTAATTTCTCTACTTCATAGAGTAACGTGTGAAGTTTATACTAGTCCTTCAAAAAAGAATGTGCTTTGAATACAAATCTCCTTCATAATCTGTGTCTACCTATGAAGAAAAGGGTAATTAATTCTTCTTTTCTGAATGACCAGATTATCTTCAGCTTTATCTAACACTTTGATGTCAAAGATGTTATGCATCTCAAACTGTTAAGCATCCTTGAAGTCGTGAATTCTGATTCTTTTTTTTCCTCTAAAACTACAAAAGCTGTCAAACAATGGAACTACTGTATTTTGTACTTCAGTGGAATTGCAAATTCCATAAGTAATGCTCATAATCAAGAGTGCCGTAAGAACCCTGGTATGCATCTCAAGAATATTTCATGGTTTTGATGGTAATCGTGTCTGTTTCCTCAACAGTTATTTTAAAATATATACCATATATTTACAGATATATGGAGTTTAGGGGTCATCCTCTTCATGTTGGTTTGTGGACAACCACCATTCCAAGAAGCAAATGACAGTGAAACTCTGACTATGATAATGGACTGCAAATACACAGTGCCACCTCATGTATCCAAAGAATGTAAAGAGTAAGTAGAGTACTAAAGAACTTGGAATTATTCATAGAAGTGGATTCTCATTACTTTTGGGTACCTTTTCCCATTACCTCTTTTTTAATTCTTTGTGTCTTTTCTTACTAAAGGTTAATCCCATGATATTTTTTGCAAATAAGTTTTTCCCACACTTGTGTGAAACTTAACTTTGATTTTACACAAGGTATCTTTCTTTTATGTGTCTCAGTTGTCATGCGTTTTATAAATGATTTAAGAAGCTGCTTACCACTGACTGGCTTTGGCCACTACTCTTGCTAGACAAGTTACAAGGTGTTGCTGAGAGTATTTTGTAGCAAGGGTTAAAAAGGTAATGATTCCTACAGATTTCTGTTCAAAATACAAGTTGTCAAACCCAAGGATATCACAGCAAGTTTTGCTCCTCTCCTACTGAAATTGCAACTCCAAATCAACATTCTAGGCAATCAAGGGAGAAAATATTCTGTCTGCAAACACCATATGCCACTTGGGAATCATGACTCATTTTGATGTGTTGTTTTTCTGCAGTGTTCACTGCAGCTTTTTTTATTTTTTTAATATGTTCTAATATTTCCCAATCGGTTAATGACCGATTAGTATATATCCCAGTCCTTTTACTATATATCCCAGTTGCATCACTTAGACTATTTTACAAGGTGTGGCTGGGTTCTTGAATCTGCAATAGAGTATCTTTTCATTTTCAATATGAAAGTCCAGATGCCTTTATAAATGCTTCAAAAATGCATGTGGTCCAGTCAGAAAAGTAGAGCAGCATCTAGGATTCTGTTATTTGACACAGAATGAAATTTGTTACAGCTGTGGTCATAATGACCGTTCCTCTCTTCACCTGTCATCTGTGTGGTCCAGGAATCTAATGCTATAGGTGGTTTTCATGTCTTGTCATTAGTGTCTAGCATTTCCAGTAACATGGAAAAGCTTCTATCAGTGCTCTCAACAGCTTGAAGAGTGTTACATACAGGAAGAGGTTTAAAATATAATACAGGAAGAGGTTTACAAGTGAGCTCTTATCGGTGAATTCTATCAAATAAATCTCTTGAGATGCTGCATGCTGTGCTGAGGCCAGGAAGCTTATTTTTTACAATCTTTTGCTTAATATATTGGCTAATGCTAATTTTTCTTAAAGGCCCAAGTAGATCTGCTTTCTCTACACAATGCATCAACAGTATACGATCAGTTACCCAAGTCCTCTTTGGGTTAGGTTTTCTTAGGGAAAAGGCTCTGGAAATGTTTAAACTTCCTGCTTGGAGCGTAAGCATTCTTGGTGGTTTGGGATGCGTAAACAAGCTTAAAGCAGGAGGCACATGTGCTGCATTTGTGTGGTTTTACTACAGGTATAGTTAAAAAAAAAAGTCAAGTATATATTTTGTTTCCTTTCTGTCATAATATTAACAAAAGCAAAGAAAAATAAAGGCTTCAGTGCCTCACCCCACCTTTCCTTTTGGTAAAGGCAGAGACCACAGCCACTAAGAACATATATGACATTCTTTTTTTTGCAGTAGAGTTTTAAGAAGTCTGAATTAACCTCCATTTTTAATTCCATACATAATCTCACACTAAAAGAAAAAAAAGTAATAATAATTAAAAAAAGTGTTTACTTCTGTGCTTTGTGTGGCCTTGCAGTTTGAAGTTGCATGGTGTAGTACAGTTAGTGCAATAAAAAGCATTATGTGAAAACCATAGAACTCCCATTCCACATGTTGGAGCAATAAAGTTTCATTGAAACCTTGGCACCAAAACTGTATAGCCATGTTCTGGTTGTTGTGCAAAGCCACAAATACCTCCCCTATGAATTTTTCACTGAAACTTCACATATAGTAAGTGAACAGAGATGTGCTGTGCTAATCTACTCTTATTTCTCTGTTTGCTTGGGGAATTTATGCACTTCCCTTCCAGTACTTGTAAACGCTCAGTACCAACCCATTAGTAGGCTTGTCACTTCATCAGCCCAGATAGTGTTTTGTGGTTTTGTTTTTTTTTAATTTCTCCATGGATAGAACAGATCACTTTCCTTTTATGGATATTGAAGAATCAAATATTTCTACTTATTGAGGCATTCCATATTCTTGTTGACAGCAACAATAATAGAAAATTATATTTCTATTACTTTACAGACCAGCCTGTAGGCCATCTGTGCCAGTTGCCCTATAAACCTACAAAAAACAAACCAACCAGAACAATCAGGTTAGGAATCTAAGCATAGTAAATGAAAACTGTAGTGTTTATGATATTTATAGTTTTTAATAACTAAATTGTTTCAGTTCAGCAACATTTGGAATGTCTTTGAGAATAAATAATTTCCCATGACATTGTTTACTGTAGAGACTTCGAAAGTTCTGTGTGGGCTGACAGCAGAAAATTTCTTCTTAATAGTGCTTTTATAATGGCTGTTTTTTAAACACGTGAGTGCATTTTGATTAGATCTATTTTTTTTATTCACAGTCTAATTACACGGATGTTGCAGAGAGACCCGAAGCGAAGGGCATCTTTGGAAGAGATTGAAAATCATGCGTGGCTCCAAGGAGTTGACCCATCTCCTGCAACAAAGTACAATATTCCTCTTGTGTCGTATAAAAATCTGTCTGAGGAGGAACACAACAGTATAATACAACGCATGGTTCTTGGTGATATTGCAGACCGAGATACAATAGTGGAGTAAGTTATCAATTTTCTATATGCAGTTTGTTTTATGCATCTATCATTATATTTGATTAAAGAATGTAACGAGAACATGGGTACTTCAGCGTTTAAATATCAAGCCAGTTAACAAACAAATATTACAGTCTTGCTCTGTGGTAGGGTATTCTAGGATGAGAAATATTTAAGTAGACCAAACCTTGGGAAAAACTTCAAGAAAATGTGTTGGAACAGTGTTTGATTCCTGTGGTAGTTTGCCATTTTGAGTAAATTTGACTGCTTTGACATCCATGCTTTTACTTGTACTTCACATTTGGAAGTGATAAATTCTAGCATTTTTCCCTTAGTATGTGTCCAGGATGCCTGAATCTTTGTAATTTAAAATATTTTTCCTTTTATCTATATAATGCAAGATAGTCATTGTCACTGCGTGAGCTTGCTAGAAAGCTACGTTGTTTTTTCTAATAGATTAAACCCCCCAAATTCCTAAAATATTTCCCAAGTTGAAAGAGAATTTGAAATTCTTTTTTCTAACTGTTCATGTTGAAGCTGGAAAAACTTTTACTATCTTACCATTTGGGAGGGGAAGGGAAAACTGTAGCCTCACTTCTCAAGCTTTTAGCTACGTAACAGTGTCATCCTTTCTGTTAGAATGTCTGAATGATGCTTGCTGGCTTAAAAACTTAATTTTACTGTAAATTTAATGTGACAGCCCTAAAATAATGAAGGTTTGTCCTCCAGTTGTTGCAAAAAGAAATATTACTACTTTGTGGTTGTATGTGCCAGTGGGAAAGACCATTGTTGGTGCATAACATTAATGAAATACAGTTTCATCGTTTAAACAATGTTCAGTAGAGGAAGTATTCCTTAGTTTTTTTGGATGATATTCCAAGGATGGTCCTCATCCAACTGTAGTTGAAATTACTAGACTTCTTGGCTCTTTATTTTTAATAAAACCAAGACATGCTTGTCAAAACATCAGAAATATGCAGTTCTGCTCTCAGGCACTCTTCCTGCTGTGAGAAGTACAGCAAGTTGCGTGAGATGCATGTCCAGTTTTTAGAAAACTATTGATGTATGGTTTATTTCATGTTTTGCACTTTCCTTAGGGCGTTGGAAACTAACAAATACAATCACATCACTGCTACTTACTTCTTGCTAGCTGAAAGGATTCTGCGAGAAAAACAAGAGAAAGAAATTCAAACCAGATCTGCAAGCCCTAGCAACATCAAAGCTCAGTTCAGGTGAGAATTTAGGAATCTAAATTTTTAACCTGGCTTAATGTGAATACTATTGAATTGCTTAAGTACAGTAAAATACTTACTCATTGCAAACTTTAAATGTCTTTAAAGTGCTGTGGACGCTTCAGAAGCCAGCCAACTGATTCAGAAATCAGTTACCAATAATATTTTCAATTCCTGCCATTTTCAGGAAAGGACTAATCAATTGGAAGTCTGTATCTGAAGCAGTAAGTTTTCACATCTGCTAGGAAAGGGCATGTTCATTGACCTTCAGTTCCTCATATAAATTGTGTATGTAATATCCCTGGAAAAAAATTAGTTGCATAATCCATAACATGTTGATGGGGAATTAGTTATAAATGAGAATTCACTCTGAATTTGATGTTATGGTTTAGTTGTTAGCTTTGATTTTTAATGGGCTGAACATCCCCTAAATCAAGCTCAGAGCAAACATCTGTAGGTTATGTTCTCTTAACAAGCATATCAACTGATATTAACCTAAGGAAAACTGTTGAATTAATTGCTTTAGTCACCCATTTAAAGATATTGCAATAGATTATTTTTATTTTTTGACCAAAACATGCTTAAGAAAATTTTATAGTAAGGTCTCCTGAAATCTTTCAAAGCTTCAGCTTGTGACACCCTAAAACTAAAGGGGGAAGTGGGATTCTGGCATCTAGTTGTTATTGATATGTTCAGCCAGTCCCTTTGCTCTGCAACCAGTTACCAAGGTGTCCCCTATTTTCAGTTACAGCAGCATATGCTTTACAAAACCAAACAAAACAAACACAAGTCAAATAGTATAGTTTCTACCCGCACATTGATTTTTCTTAAATGTTTTGGTTTTAATTTCCTGAGTAAAGTGTTAGACTGTGACTAGGGATCTGCTAGTACTGAGAAAAAAATCTTTAATGGCTCATCTTGACAATTTTTCCAGTGAAGATGGAGGTTGTGCTGAGGCAATTCCATTAATTTTTATTAATTTTTGTTCTCCAGCCTCTTCAAAAATTGCCTTTTTAAGTTTTGGCAAAATATTATTGGTAACTATTATTAGCAATAATAACAATTGTTAGTAGCTAATCTCTTAAGGAGAGAAGAATATTAAGTGCTTGTGCTGATGTTTAGAGTTGCTGCCTACCTTCAGTGTTGTTAATCTGTCTGTAGGATTTACAGAAAAAGATAAAAATAGCCTGTTCATTACAAAAGTTGCTTTGTGCAACTTTCATGCAAGGTTGCATGTGAAATCATTTAATAGCAATGATAATAGATACATTAAATGTGATGGTGTCCTTCTGGTGCGTACCCGTATTTTCCTTGGCCTAATAAAAGTCAAATACTACTACCTCAAGTTCAATCTAGAAAAAAACAGATACTTGTCATATACTAAGGGCATGCATTTTGGAAAATAAGTTAAAGATACTTCATCTCCATTGGCTGTTACCTTGGATTTAGGCTGAGGTTTTGGAGGCTTTTAGATGAGTCTCTTCTGAATATCATTTCCATCGACCTGAAGAATGAGTTGTTTTTCTCTGAACCTTACAGTGGTTCTCAACATCTTTGTCATCTCCAGATGAGACTGCACCCTGTGTTGTGAACTAGAGTAAACTGAAATTTTGTTGCTGCCCTTAAAAGGTCATTCACTCCATGGCCACTTATGTAGGAAACTTTATCCTATGTTGCATGGTTACAAGTGCTTTAGAAGAGTTATTGTTGCTGGCAACTAATGGTTGCCTACAGAACCTAAATGGTCTGGAGCTTGGTGTTACAGAGCTTACCTCTTTCCAAGGGGTAATACTGTAGCTTTCAGTCTGGAGTTCTCTCGTAATGGGTCATCCTCTATTTTATGTCAATTTAATTTAAAAAAGAAATCCAAGCAGAGCATCAAATGTGTCTAACACTATTCGTTATAAAACAAATTACTTGAAAGGAAATCTTTGAGTTTACCTTCAAATGGAAATTCTAAAACTGCAAAGTCTGCTTTTAAGCTGTTTTGGTTTTTTCTATGCAATCAGTGTCACTGTTTCAGTGGAAGAGCTGCTCCAGTTATATGAGGAACTGGAACAAACAAGTTAATTGAATCTAAGTCTTGATATGAACTTGTAAAGTTGAATGGAGTAGTTGAAGGCCGCCTTATGAGTATGAGCTGTCCTTTCATGACAAGGACATCTGCATAAACTCAGAAACTCTTGCCCTTAATGGTCCCAGGCAGCTATACCTTGTCTTCATGATGGCTCTAAATTCAAAATGTTTATATAGAATGATCTTAATGGAGAAGACAACAAAGTAGTGCCTTTACTTGGATTTTGAAACTTCAAAAAACTTTAAAAAAACACCCAACAACTTACTTGCAACCTGGAGCTTCCTTTTAGTCCTGCCCCTCCCCTCAGGCCTACTGGGAATAAGGGGGGAAGGGAGGCAAACATGGGCTGCTATGAGAGATAAACATTGTAGTGAGGAGGTTTATTGCTTGGAAACTACAGTACTGTTAGATACTATATTTACCCTTTATTGTGACAGCCAGAGAACTCTCTTCCATTTTTTGCTGACAAACCAGTCTGTTCTTAAAGCGTGGTAAATTCTCTAAATGTTTAGATCTTCATTTTCTGTCACTTTTGTAGTTAATGTTTCAAACTTATTTAAGTCCTATTTGTTAATAACAGATAGTTGTTCATGTTTAAAATACCCAGCATAGCACAAGTGTTCAGAAAACTAAGTTAGTGGTTCCTAGTGTTTCTGGAGTCAGCTGAGGCCTAAGGGAGGATGCCGGTGTCAAACCAAGGAGGACCACAGCCGAGGCTCCACTCCTTGTGTGGACAGCTTGGGTCAGAGCTGCTGGTTGTGTGGCCTTCCTCCAGGCCTTCCTCCAGCTCACTGGAGGGAAACTGGTGGAAGGGCACCAGCAGCTCCCAGTGCCCAACAAGGTAGGAAGGAGCCTGTGTGGCTCCTCCCAGGGAATGGGCTACATGGGCTCACACTGGGTGTGTTGGCAGTCAGGTCCTACTGTTAAGAGTTTCCTGGTGGATTTCTGTATCACTGGTTTGCTAAGCAAAACTGAAGCTAGCACTTCAAAACAAAGTGTGCAGTTAGGCTTGATGAGTCTAATGTTGGCTTTAATAAAGTACTCTTCTTCAGAGTTCATACATTTGGGAAAATAGTTGTCAATTGTTACCTGTGCAGATGGGCATCTCACACTTCAGGATCCTTTTCTATCCGGCCATTCCAGAGGGAGCCTTGAGCAAACGCAGTCCTAGTGCAGGTGCTTCCATTAACTTGAAATACTTAAAAAGAACACATTTAGAATAAGAATAGCAAAGAGATGTCTGAGCTTTCCTTGTTTCTTCAGCTTGACCTCTTAACACGGAGATCAGGAAGTTGGCATGATCCTTCAGTCTTTGTATACAGGCTGTCCAAGCAGATATCTGGGGTCACACTTGGTGTGGAACGTTGTCTGCTTCCTCTCTTACTTTCCTCCTACACCTTGCTGCTTAACTGGGCTACAAAGTCATGCAGGCCTTTCTTTTGGCACACCCAAAATATGGTTGGGAATGTCTTGTAATATGCTATCCATATGTGAACAGAGGTCTCTACTATGGCTTTTCCTGCAGTATGCTACAGTATTTTAGTTATGTAAAGTTAAAAATGATTGGCAAACTTCTTAAAATTAAAGATAACTCTTATTTTGAGAGGTTAGAAAAAACTTCCTGATCTCCACAAGAAATGTGAGGCTTATGCTGAGCGGAGCAATTGAAGAATTATTCAGTGCTAAGGTGTTGGTCTGTAGGTGTTGGTCTTTTGGATTAGGCTTTCAAGATACAGAGAGAGAGGAAAGACTGGCAGTCTTTGTTCTTAATTTATTCTGTGTGCATTATGGGAAAATTACAATATATATTAGGATTTAAAGTAAAATATAAATCATTAGATATGAGCTTAGATAGTGGACATGAGACATCAGCTGCTAACTGTAAAACTGATTGACACTCAAGTGTGATTTAATTTTGATTTGAGCTAATTCTAGTACACAGTCATACATTTTGAACTTTGATTTACAGTTTATTCAAGTGTCGTATTCTTAAGCAGCTTGAGTCTTGAATTCATGCAGCTTTGTTATTCCACTTGCTCAGCTAAGGACAAATAAACATATGATCTCAATGCATGTGTTTCAAATTAAAGGGGATTTTGTAGAATAGAGCTTGGTCTGAATGAGACTTACTGAAAATGAGTGAATGTTTCTTCTGACTCAGCTTTTCAGTCTCACTCGTGTTAATTCTAACCTAATTTTTATAAAAAACCCAGAGGCTTCAGACTAAAAGTCGTTTGCAATACTATCTTAAGTTGGGCTTGAATCAGATCGTGTCTTCTTCTAGGTACTGGTGGTTCTATACCTGGTTCAGATTATTTTCTTTGAGACAATTATTTAAAGTTGTTTTTTTTTATTGCTTAACTCATTTTCTGAGAGCACTAAAAATGTAAGACTTCATTTGATAGTAACCAACATAATTTCTAAACTATGCTTTGGTATATGAGATGTTCCTTTCAAATAACAGCATTTCTAAAGGAACACGTTCTCTGAGAATGTTTCCTTTTTCTTCAGTTACTCAGTACTGTTATTGACAAACATGTGGCAGTACTTGTCCTTCTCTTGTGCAGGTCTTACACTTTCTTGTATGTTCTGAAATGCTTGCCGTGACCTAACTTCTCTTTTATCCTTTATAATTTTTTATGTAGGCAATCATGGCCAACAAAAATCGATGTACCCCAAGATCTGGAGGATGACCTTACAGCTTCTCCTCTCTCCCATGCAACTGTTCCTCAGTCACCAGCTCGCACGGCTGAGAATGTTCTCAATGGCCACAGAAGCAAGGCCCTCGGCGATTCCGCAAAGAAAGAAGATATCCCTGAATTAGCTGGACCGGCACTTTCAGCAGTCCCATCGGTGAGCTTAAAACCCACGACAAGTGGCCGTAAGTGCTTGTTCAGAGTAGAAGAAGATGAAGAGGAGGATGAAGAAGATAAGAAACCGATTTCTTTGTCTACTCAAGTTGTTCTGCGCCGCAAGCCTTCAGTTACAAATCGTCTCACTTCGAGAAAGAGTGCACCAGTCCTCAATCAAATCTTTGAGGAGGGTGAGTCAGATGACGAGTTTGACATGGATGAGAACTTACCCCCAAAGCTCAGCAGGTTAAAAATGAATATCGCTTCGCCTAGCACAGTGCATAAACGCTATCACAGGAGGAAAAGCCAGGGACGGGGCTCTAGTTGCAGTAGCTCAGAAACGAGTGACGACGACTCGGAAAGTAGGAGACGCCTAGACAAGGATAGTGGGTTTACTTACTCCTGGCATAGGCGAGATAGCAGCGAAGGGCCCCCTGGCAGCCAAGGAGATGGCGGTGGACAAAGCAAACCAAGTAATGGAAACGGAGGGGTAGACAAAACGAGCCCAAGTGACAACAACAAAGGTGGGGGGAGTCCCTCTGGCAGCTCCAGCGGCAGCACCAACAACACTTCAGGTTCCACTCGGAGATGCGCTGGGTCTGGAAACTCGATGCAGCTATCGTCTCGAAGTGCAGGGGAACTGGTTGAAAGCCTGAAGTTAATGAGCCTTTGCCTAGGTTCACAGATTCACGGCAGCACTAAATACATTATTGATCCTCAAAACAATCTGTCCTTTTCCAGTGTAAAAGTACAGGAGAAATCAACATGGAAAATGTGTATAAGTTCCAGCGGAAGCGCAAACCAGGCTTCATCGCTGGGCAACCTAAAATTCTTTTCTGACCAAATGTCAGACACAGCAAACGAATTGGATAGGATAAAGAACAGGAACTTGAAAAACAATGTGCTACAACTACCTCTCTGTGAAAAGACGATATCTGTGAATATTCAGCGGAACCCAAAGGAGGGGCTGCTGTGTACCTCCGGTCAAACCAGTTGTTGTCACGTCATTTGACAATGACCTGACTTTACTAACTCGATCTACTTGACAGCATCATTCTTCCTGTTCAGAGCTGTGAACACCTTGTCACCGACCCCCTTTTGTTGTCTTAAGATTTTTAAGTGGGCTTTGAGCAGTTATTTATTACACTTTAATTTTGTGTTTGCTTGATGGTATGACAATGCATGGTCTCTGCATGCTGCTAGCCGATATGTTTTTCTTTTTCAACAAAACAGAATATTTTATTGTGTAATTTTTACATTTATAATTTTGCTATGGAAGATCTGGATTAAATTAAGTATCTGGATCCTAATGTAAATGGAGCACTTAAAAGTTTCATGTTCTGCACTTAAACTAGAGAGAGAAGCTTTTGTTTTCTTGTGAGATGTTAATTCTTGTTCTGACCTTCTGTGATAACTAAAACATGTGATACGTGGCATACTTCGATGTGTCTGAAACAGAACCAAAGCAATAATGTTTTGATGCTGAAAACTCTTCAGGGAGCTTTCAGATGTTCCAAGGCTTGTACAAAGCAAAGATGCACTGAAGATTAGTGATCTTGAAATATGATTTTAAACCCACACCTATTTGTCTTAAGCTATATGATACGGATAAAGTTGTGGCTCAAAAATCAAACTGAAAAGATCTTGTTTTGCTAGAGGCAGTTTTCTTTAAAAAGAAAAAAAAAAAGGCAAGTAGATTTGTAAGGCAGCTTTCTCCCATAGAAATATGTTAATATTACAAGCAGACAATCTTCTTTTTTAATATAACAAAGGTAAATTATTAAGTCTACTTCTGAGTTTTTACATGCTAACTGAAAATAAAGTATTTGTATGAATTACTTTTGTTATTAGTATATCATGACACTTAATATTTTAGGTTTTTACCTTGTAAAACTTCTCCCCTATCCTCTCCTCTCCTCCCCTCCCCGAGACTTCAGAAGGCAATAAGGGATGGAAAACCTTTAGGCGATTGGATTCAAATTGAAACTGTTACTGTCATTTATATTTTTCTCACTATTACTCTTTTTAAGACTTAAAATACTGCTGTTCCCCACATGTATGCCATTTATTTTCCCTCAGTAATCACGCTTTTTCATGAAGTCAATCTAAAATAGCATATAGGAAAGTATTTATTTTACAGCTCTTAGCCTTTCTGTCGGGTTTTCCCATTGCCACGGCAAGGTCTTCATTTAGAGTATTTCTGTACAAAAGGATACTTTTGACCAGATGAATTAACTTTTGTGGAATTTTATTATCTAGAATAAACTATATTGCAGATTCCTAGTTTTGGGAAGGGCAAGAATGTTTTATTTTTTCATGCTGTGCACTGGGTCTTCTAAGCAATGCTAGTGAAACTGGTGGTATGATGTAGCAGCGCCCTGGGCAGACGCTGGGTGTCCGAGAGGAGTTTACACTGTTGAGCAGCTTGTAACACTTGCAGAATGGTCCAATACAGCGCATTTCACGTCCACTGCAGAGTGAGCAGAGCACCAAAGAACGGCGTTTCGCTTGGTCGGAGTTTCTACAGCTCATGACAGCTCTTCTTGATTAGTAAAAGACTTTACTAAGAGAGTCTAAATTGCATGGGGTATCGTTACTGGCTAGCCGAGCCAGGGATTTCGCGGTCTGCTTCCTAAACAAGGCAAAGGATGAGCGTTTTACTTCTTTCAGTTTTAAACTCTAGTTGCGGTTTAGTCAGTGTGATATTTATAAATCAAAAGCTACAAGAATAGATGTGTGGGTGAAGCCATAGAACATATTTGCTTGAAATTTTTTGAGCAGGGATCTTACCAAGGGCCAGAAACGAGATGTGTGGTTCACAGAACAGTGAGCGTAACATCCGAGTAGGAGACGAGTTTATAAAGGGCATTGGCAATAAACTTATTTGTTGCAGCTTTTTTCCAAGCATTGTAAATACTCTTTCCTGATATAATGTACAGCCTTGGAATGGCACCTTTTAACTAACCCCAGGTGTATTTTGTTTCCGATGGTTTTTATATACGACTGTATATATGGTGCTCACTTTAGAACAGCAGTGTTGACCATTTATGCTGCATAGTTGTATTATAGCCTTATAGTTGTGTGTGGCTGGTTGAACCTTTGGGTGTACAGATGTTAGTCTGAGTGCTGTCCTTTATCCGTGTGTTGATAGGTGAATGACTGTGCATGTGGTGTATGTCGTATTATGTCGTCACGTACAAGGAAGGGCGAGAATAACCACTACATTAAGATAATATTGGACCAAACTATTTAGAGCAAGTAAACAAGTTTCTTGTACCCCTTAACGTGTCTTTAAAAGTTGCATATAGTTACAGTAGTGTATAAATTAAATATTGTGGAAAAACAATTAGTCTTGTATTTTTCTGTATGTGTGTATATAAATATATATATAAAAAAATAATGTACCTCTAGCAACTTAATCTGTATTTAAGATGTGACAATCTTGACACAGAATTTTAAGAGTAGCAGTATAAATAAGCAGAATTAATGAACAGAAATATAAAAAAATTCTCACCAAGAAAGAACCCGTGTGTGTGTTAAGAGGGTACAGAAATATCAGCTGATCTTATTGCTTCCAGCAATATTTGGCTTTTTCATTGTATAAACATTCACGGTATGCGACAGAAATGGAAAATCCGGTTAATAAAAGTGATATCTTGATTGATGCATAACCTGTCATTTGCATGTCGATGCAGTTTGTTACTCCGGGTGTTCATGGTGCAAGGGCGGCACAAGCTCCCGGCCCCAGCCCCACGCTGCAGCAGCACAGGGGAGGTCAGACCTGCGGAGACGGGCTCGCTGGGGCACGGAATAGCTCACACTGAACAGCGCTGATGGAGTAATAACTTAAAATAGAAAAGAGTAGAAATGGAATTCACTTGCCTTGAAATAACACAACTTTGCGTATGGATGCATGTTAGCTTGCAAACTTTCAGTTATTCCCTTGCATAGATCTGACTTGTTCAGTTGGGTTTAGAAGTTGTCGCAGTTACATCCACTTTTTTGTTCAAAGGTGGAGGTGGCTGTTTGTTTGGCAGAACTGCTGAGTGACATAAATGGTTTAGTAGACTTTACAAGTGCTGTTCAGCTGGAGAACGCTTCTGAGACGCTTGTCCAGCTCACCGCCCTAGCAAAGCCTGTGCTGTTCCGGCAGCTCTGGGACACAATACAAAGGGTTCAAAATTTTAACTACAGCATTTGCTGTGCGTGTGCCCAGGAAGGACACCTCCCCCACCCTGCTCCAGCTCCTGGAGAAAGCAAGGTGCTTTACTGCTCTTGGGTTCTTCTTGTCAGATGAGATGACTGGTTGCACACCAGTTTGCCAAATCTGCATAGCTGGTGTGTAAACTAGTTTGTGGTTTTTTTTATTTTTCCTTATTGTGAAGATGTCTGTGAGTTGAAGTTTCACCAGTACAGATTGTTTTTAATCCAAACCTAACCCAGGAAGATTCTTCTTTGCAATGTAAAGTGGGTAATAGTGTAAAAAAAAAAAAAAAAAAAACCAAAAAAAAACCCAAAAAACCGAGTGTTAGCACCAGCGCGGCTGTACATCAGAAGTGGGTAGTGGGGCCTGCTGCCTCTGCACCAGGAGGTGGGCGCCTTCAGACAGAGCTATTGTCACCCAGAGCTGACGGCTCCATCTGCACGCAGGCTCTGCTCTGTTCCTGCTGTCGCATGTCACAGGAGCCCAGGAGTTAATCCCACTTGTTTACTGCGACTGCTTCACAGTGTACGTTTCACAACTGTGCCCCATGTCGCAGTGTTTCCACTGCCATGTGCTGGAGAACATCTGCTCCTGAACATTTAGTCTAAAATTAAGTACGTCAGCAGAGAGAGAACAACTGAAATACCTAAGCTCACATCCACGTGTGTGTGCTGTCACTGTCACCGCTTATAAATTGATGTGCTTTAACATGTAGTTAGGAAAGTAATGCATTTTTTGGCTGCATTTTTTTCCCGTGGTACTGTGAAAAGCAGTTTGTGCTGAGGCGGGGGTACAGGAGCAGGTCCTGCCCCTCTGGCCCCAGCAGCTTGTGCTGGTGGGAGGTGCCCTGGTTGGCCTGAGAGCGGGTGGTTTCTGGTACCTTCTTGTGCCTGTCACCAGTTTGCTGTTAGCGATGTCTCTGGTGACGCGTGGTTGGAGCGGTTCAGCACAACCTGCTCCTCTGCAGTGATTTAACACCCAGCCTGCGCTTTAACTGGTTATGAGACACGACCTGCAGCCGGCCGGAGAGGGTATGGACACCGGGTGTTTGGCGCACTTGTAGGGATTAATGGCACTTAACAGGTTATGTAATTATATGCAATTAATGTACAATTGCTTTATGATTGGGTAGTCGTGTGAAGCTGTACCCACAGGCTTTTGCAGCTGGGCCCGAGCCATTGCTGGGGAGCTTCCCAACTCCGGTGAACGAAAATGGGGTGGAGGCGGCAGCAGGCAAGGAGCGGCCAAGAACTCGCGCGTTAATACCCTCCTCTGGTTTTAAGACAAGCAATAACGTCTCACTAGTTGGTACACACAGGTCAGATTTTTCTTAAAGGAGATTTTCATTAGTAAATAAAGAAATGCGCTAGCCAGTTACGGAGAAATCCCAACACGGATGGCTGGCAATAAATAGAGAACGGGGCAACCGGGGATGTCCCAAAAGCTAGAGGCAGCCCAGCCCCCCCGACAGCCCTTCCCAGGGTTAGGTTTCTGTGGGTGAATCAGAACAGATCTGTCTGTCGCTAATTCCAGTTATGACTTGCTTTCAATAAAAGGTGTCTGAGTAACTACACCTTGATGTGACTTGTACTTGGGAAAGGGTAACAGTGACGCGCTTGTTCAGTTGCCTCCTGCCGAAAGCCAGCGAGGTCCCCTTACTGCAGTCACACAGCTCCAGGTTTCAAGGGACAGCCGGGTTGCCCTTCTCCGGAGCAACGGGCTTGTAGGTGTTTTAGCCTGTTCCCTTGAAGCACAGGCTCTGGCTCTTTTTTTTTTTTTTTTTTTTTTTTTTTTTTGAGCTTAAAATTGTAATTACTTGTAACAAGTTGACTGGGTTTGGCCTATCTGTGTGTATTACAAATGACATCAATTTCTAGAAGTCAAGAAGCCTGAATTAGTGACAGAGTAGAGTCTATTATACTAGGGGAAAAAATTATATTTACTTTCCCAGCTGGTAGAAGAATTATGTCACATGAAAAATGCAAGTACACGTCGTACTCTGGAGGACTGGAAAAGCATGTGGTTTTTGTAAGGACTTCACTAGGCTCTCAGACGTGTCACGTCAGATCTCCTTAGCAATTAATTTCAGCAAACCCTTGTGTAACATCTTCCGATTTCTATCCTCTCGCTCCTTTCTCTTGAGAAATGCCGGGCTGGGGGAGGCAGGAGGGAAGGATCTGTTTTCCTCTGGGCACTCGTGTGCCAGATGCACTCGGCTGGAGCGCCCAGGGCCTGGGAGAGGTTGTGCTGGGCGCTGCAGAGCTGGCAGCCAGCGGGACGGGCTGAGGAGCTCTTACACCGTGCCCAGCATCGCCCTCATCCCACCGGTGGTGACAGGTGCCATCACTGCTCTGCTTGATGTCAAGCAGCGGGTGCGGAGAGATCCCGCCTCCCTCAGGGCTGTCTTCGGGTAAGTCACCAGGCTCCGGCAGTGCCAGCTCCAGCCTGATGCTGGCACTCACCCCTCCAGCTCCGGGATGAGGCAGGGCAGAGCCTTCCTGAAGAAAGCACATGGCGGCAGCAGGCATGGTTCCTGCTGGCTGTGCTTATTTGAATGAGGAAGTAAATTCTCAGTCTGTGCAAGTCCTGAATGAGATTTGAGATCGATTCCCTCAGATGGAGGTAGGCTAAAATACCCAGAATTGCTCTCCTGCTTACAGAGGAACCTTTCCTCGTGTAACCGTTCCAGCATTTTCCTCTTCTGCTGTCCTCAAGTTCACGGGACGTGCTGCAGTCCGGCAAGTACAGTAGAGATCTTGAGTCAGCAGAGCCCTCTGGGCCACACAATCAGACCTCGGGCTCACAACGTACCTGATTGTGCCACCAGGACATTATTTATGACTGCCCTTTTCCTTAAAAACAGCTTTCTTGGCTGTAATCGCTGCTGCTAAAGAGCCATGTAAAATACAAGCCTTATGGATAGGGACAAGCTACTCCCACACACTCGTATTCCCAAACAGGGTGCCTCCAGCCTCATCCTAGGTTTCTCCCTAAAGCTTTAGACCAGAGATGCGCTTACTTTATTCCGTAGAGCCCCGCAGGCATTAGACGGCCAGCAACAGACCCAGGTCTGTCTGTCTGTGCTCCTGAAAGGTCCAGAGCCGAGGCTGTCACTGTAGGGCCTCTCCAGTCGGTGACAGATGGAGTCTGCCAGGAACCTCCCGGGATAGACCTGCTGCCCATAACGGAGCAAGGGCAGAGCGTAATCTGGGCCGTGCCCAGTCCCGAGGCAGCTGCTCAGAGCCCGTTCACGCTTCCACAACCCCCCCATGAACCCACCACCATCTGCCTGGAGGACCCGAGCTGCAGGTTCAGCTCTACGCAAACTGCTCGGTGACCCCAAGGAAGAAGATACTTACGGGGAACCAGACACCTCCGATGGAGGTGGCTTTGTTTCCTGTCACTTCAGTGCACGTTCCCCTGCGCCCCTCTGCGCCCTTCTCTATTGCACGCTGAGAAAACCAGACCAAGGGCCTTGTGCGTCAGCTCTGCACCAGGGGATGAGCCCGAGCACAACGGGAAAATAAAGTCTCCGCTCCTGTGTGCCCTGCGGACACGGTTCCCCAGGCTAGGAACAGACATACAGATCACACAGCTTGTGAATGGCAGTTACTGGTAAATATCTTATTTATTCCTTCTAATAGTTTCATCTGACAGCAGATTTTTGTCAGTAAGTAAGTTTCATCCCTAGCCTCCCACAATTTTTACAGGTGCACCTACAGCAGAAAGAAAGAAAACAATACGGAGACATTCAGAAGGAGAGACAGAAACATTTGGTTTTCTCTCAGAAGAGAAATGAAAACAGATGACATCAGGAAAGTAAAACAAACAAGCAAACCAACCAACCAACCAAAACCCAATAGCAAACCAATAGCAAACAGTATGAAACACAGCAAACTCCCAGGAAAAGGACAAAGCGCACAATACAGAGCGATAGGAGACGAATTTCAGTCCAGCAGCAAAATATTACTTGGCAATGTACAGGTGACGTTTCTCAGCAAGCTGAAGTGTTCGCTGTTTAGGACAAAAACCACGATCATGATTGCGTAGCAGCTGCCGTGCTAAAAACAAGAGTTCTCCCAGGATCTAGAACAAATTCTAACTCCTATAAAACAAAGGATTCCCATACTTCTCACTCATACTACGGAAGGTAGTAATTCCTCCACACCTACTAGCTTTAGCTGGAGAATCCACCTAAGAACGGTATCATCCCCATTTATAGATAAGGAAACTAAGCAGAAGTGAAGGGATTTGCCCAAGGCAAGGGCAACAGCTAACCTTACTCACACCAGCGGGTGCTTAAACCTCACTAGAGATTTTCCTGTTAGTCTACGGAAAACAGGAGAATGGAAGCACCACAAGGACAACCACAAAGTCAGTTTTGCAGAAGTCTACTTATTTTTTTTCACGTGATCGCTGTTGAGACACGACTCGATTCCTTTTCTAACCCATCCTTAGAAAATAATTCCAGACACCTGATAGAGTTGCCACCAACAAAACACACCAACTTTATGCTCACAAACCAGCATAAATTAGCAGACCAGCAGAATCCCTTAAAAAAAGGCTACAACGAGCTCACAAGAACATATTCCACCAGGAACCCATCCCACAGATTTTTTTCTTCTCCTGAACCGTTCACTCAAAAACACGGACTAGGCGGCGTGAGGAAAACCTGAACAAACATGAGCTACTTCAGATCAACGTGGGCAAGAAACTGCAAAGCTGGGGAGCTGCTTTCACGGAGAATATGCTGGTCCCCTCCTCAAAAAAGCTTCGGTTTGGGGATCTCTACAGCACTATCGGTCCCTAAGAGATCCCTGCTGGTTGCTGCGGCGCCAGGAACAGGCTGCGGCACAGCAGCAGCCCCTCAGATACCCCCAAAATAGCAGCAGCGTGGGGGGCGCACAGTGGGAGAAGCAAGAAGAGAGACAGCAGCTGTAGCACGGTTTTGCTCCTCTTCCCAAGGGAACGGAGTCGTTTCTTACTGGGTCACGCTTGCAGAGTCTGAGAAATGCTAATTTTAAATGCCAGACAGAATACATTATTTTGGCTTCATTGTATTACTCTGCTGTGGGGGCCCTGTGGCAGAAACCTGAAATGCGCAAAGTAGGCAAATACCTTAATTATTATAACAGCAGATTTTTTTCCAACAGAATTCCAGCAAGTCTCACATACAGGTAAAGTTACATCTACCAAAGATGAAGGTCAGAGCAGGAGAAAATAAACTGTCTCAAGGTCACGGGAGCAAACACTGTAGATTTTGGTCCTATTACTGTCAGAAAACAACGAAACATTAGGAAAATTACCTTTTATGAAGTTATTTATGAAATGCAAGGAAAAAAATCAGACATTCACTACGCACACGAGTACTGGTGTATCAAGTTTAATTGATCCGTTACTATCAGTTCGTTTAACCAAAAGACCCATTCATACAATACTGCAGTTCAAGAGCCAGGGAAGTGATACCAAAATGTCGTGTAAATCAAAAAATAAATACACTTCATAAATTACTGATCAGCAATCTGTGTCCTACAGAATGCTTTTTTACCCAGCTTTTCCAAAGATTTTAGCTGGGGCTTATTTAGATAACTAGCACACAGGAGTATATAATGCATACTTTATAATAACTACGTTTAAATATTTCTCAAATCATATAGGGAACAATCACGTATTTCATTATGCGATGTGTAAAATATTTAAGCTAATTTATTTGCTATGTGCAAACAGTAGCTAATAAGCAGCCTTGGAAAAAAATACATGATTTGTCAGAAAGAAACAAAAGGGGCGGTAACCCCAAGGGGACCATACAGTGTGAATTAAATAATAGTCCGTCTTCTGGGTTGTTTTTTTTTTTTTTTCTTTTACAAAGTTGCAGCTGAAAACTGCAGTCAGTTTCTGGAGGCCGGCTCACGGGGTCTGTTTTCAATCGCTTGAGGCAGGGTGAGTCTGGCAGATTTCAGCCAGACCCAGCATAAGCTGGAGGGCTTGTTTTGGTGTTAACTGCACCAATCGCGTATGAGAAACAAAGAGAGCAGGAGAAAAATATCTTTTTTTTTTTTTGTAGTGTCAGGCAGAGAATATTTACCAACTATCGCATAAGCAGGTGCCACCTACTGAATAGACGGTGGAGTGCACGCTCTGAGCGCGACACATCATCACGAAGAAATGCTCAAGAAGTGCCCGCGGTCGCATGTGACCGCTTTTAGTCATCCTCCTTCCTCCGTGTTTACTCCTTCAGTGACTCAGCCGAAAGCTTCATTTGCTGCGAGAGAAGGGAGAAAGAGAAGAGGTACGCTGAGCGCGGTGGTAGCACGACGCATCACGCAAAACAGCAAAATCCGAAAGCAGGAGAGTTCTGAATCCAACTGAACCGTAAAACCACACAAAACAGTTAAGCTTCGGTAGTTCAAAAAGGCAAGTCTGTTATGCCCGACTTTTACAAACGACACAGTTCTAACAGAAGTATTGCTTTTCCCACCAAAACACTCAGCAAATGATGATGCGACTTGTG
Source organism: Alca torda (assembly GCA_008658365.1). Lineage (NCBI taxonomy): Eukaryota > Metazoa > Chordata > Aves > Charadriiformes > Alcidae > Alca > Alca torda. The sequence continues at coordinate 45,865,891 of CM018077.1, read as the reverse complement.
CGTTAATTAATTCTTTTTGTGATGAGTAATGTCTCACGCTGAAATTAGTGGGCCCAACAGACAGAGGAAAAACCCTTCTCCCTCAGACCGATGCCCAAGGGGGAGCTGCTGAAAGAACGGCGAGATGAAAAGCTGGGGGAAATTCCTGTTGTATTGGAACTGTCTCCTGCCACTCCCAGCCAACAACTGCGCTGGGGACGGAGCACTGTGTCAGCTGTCACCGTCACCGCTGCTCCGGGAAACCCCCGGCCCCGATCCCCGGTCACCCCCGTGCGCGGGGTGACGGCAGCCGCTTCACTTCTTCTCGGGCGACACCTGGAGCAACGGCAGTAAGCACAGGCTGGAAATCCCCTCTTCCATTTAGGAAGACATCGACACCAGGCTGGAATTAAGAATGCTTATCTCTGAATCACAGATTTATTTAGTTAGTTAGTTATTAAAATGCAGAATGGTTCTTTGTGACAACTTCAGATAAGCGAAATGCTCACCGCAATGAAGGACTGTGAGATCAGAATCTCAGACACAAAGGGAATTTTTTTTTTAAAAAAGCTAATTATTCCTTGTTATAGCAGATATTCATTCTGAAGACACAAATGCAATTTGCTTAGCCAGAGGGAGAACCTACCTACTGGCCAAGTGGCAGGCACGGTTTTAAGGTACTATCGTGGTTTAAACCCAGATGGCAACTAGGACCATGCAGCCATTTCACTCATTCCCTGCGCCAGTGGGATGGGGAGAAGAGGGAGAAAAAGAAAAAAGCCCTCGTGGGTTGAGATAAAGAGAGTTTAACAGAAGAGTATCAGAAGAGAAAATAATAATGACAATAATAATAAAAATAATGGTAAAAGAATATACAAAATCAAGTGTTACATCACAAGTTGCTCTCACCACCCGATGATGGGTTGCCCAGCCTGTCCCGAGCAGCAATCGCGGATCCCTGCCCCCCAGCCAACCCCCACTGATATCCTGAGCATGGAACCTATGGTACGGAATATTCCCTTGGCCACCTCGTCCTGTCTATGCTCCCTCTCAGCTTCTATGGGAAGCTGAAAAAGTCCTTGACTTACTGTAAGCATTACTTAGCAACAACTAAACCAGTATGTGTTATCAACATTATTCTCATACTAAAGCCAAAACACAGCAGCTACTAGGAAGAAAATTAACTTTATCCTAGATGAAACCAGGACAAGCACATTCTTTACAGACATAAAATTTTAGTTGACTGTGAAGTCTTCAGTACTGTAGAGGGTTGGGTTTGTTTTTTATTTTTAGAAAAATCATAGAAGTCATTTAGCCTTAAATATTTAAGCTTTTAAGGGATCTACTGACACAACGCCACCCCCAATTCCCATTGCACGAATGTTAAGCTGTAACTGTTATTCAGTATTTCTGCATTGCCCATTTTTTTTCTGCTGTTGAATTGAACAAAACCATCCTGTGATACAACAACAAGGTAGCAGACTGCTACCGTGACACGTGTTATTTCCAATCCTGTTGTTAACAGTTTTTGTTTTCATTATCTTAGGATGTCACCAGAGCGATCTCAATGTGAAACCAGAATAACAATTCCAGGCGCTGAAAATATCTGCTGAGTAAGAGAAACCAGAGCCACTCTTTGAAGCTTCTTGTTAAAGAGGATGTTTCATAATACAGAATTTGCAGAGGCAGTGAGAGCTGAGTTTAAACTGCGCCAAAGGCGTCCCTCACACATCACCTGGGGTTATCAGCTGAGGGTCTTACAACGCCTGGAAGACTGGAAACCACCCTGATAGACTAAGAAATAATTACAGTGACTTAAGTCCTCAAAGGAAAAGGCTGCGAGACAACAGTCAAAGGAAGGAGACAAGATGGAGACAAGGTGAGCAGCAAAGGCAAGGAGAGGCACAGCTCTGCTGGAACGCAGGAGGCCGCAACCTGGAGGTCCAGCACAACCGCCGCCTTCAAGGCGATCTGGCAGACAAGGAAAGAAAAAGGCTGGACATGAAAAAATGTGAATGATCATAGGAAGAAATAATTTATGCAGCTTCCAGCTCCTAAGCAGCTGTGTCGTTTCCTTGTCACCCACCCAGTGGTGGATGGACGTGTGCTTCCGAGTTAAAAGTTCTTTCTTTTATGCCTGTACTTGATATTATACAAATGGCCCAGCACATACGAGCTATTAGAAAAACAAATACCTAATAATGCTATCAAAAAAAATTGGGAAAGAGGAAACTGCAAATACAGTGGACACTTTTATGCAATTTCTATCCCGTAATATAAAGATGTCAGATTGCTTTAACACAGCACCTTCTAACCTTCTTTTGCTGCTATAGCCTGTGCCTGAACCCATTCCAAAACATTACTCTGCATGGTAAAACCCACCTACAATAACTCTTCTTTACCATTTTTATCTGTATTTCCATGCCATCTATAAGGGAAGTAAAATTAGTTCGGGATACAAATATTTATATGCTTCTCCATAGCAACAGTGCAGAAAAAAAGCCATATCTAAAAGCTGGAATATAAATTCCTCTTCTGCATCCTGATTCACTTATTTAAATAAATGTCTGTATAAAACTACAGCATCTTAATTAAAGTGACTTCTACCCCTGCTGTAAAAACATTAAAAACATACAGAAGACAGCAACTTAATTCAGTTAATGATTCATCAAATTCAAACCTAATTCTCTTATTTTAGAATGATTTTCTTAAATTCTGAGCGTTGTTGTAATTATATGGGGATTAATGAGGAATGTAGAAAACTGGAAAGGTATTTTTATTCTCTGATTTCTGTAGGAGTTGCCAAGTCTGGAAAAAACCCAAGCAAGTGACTTATTAATGATGACTAGATGGTAATCGGTCCAAAAATTCTATACAAGCGGGACTACTGTCATTTATTTTTGAAGGCCCTCCTGATTTTAACTGAGCTAATCTTATGCTAGTCATCTCTTATGCTGGCCATTTTATGCTAGTAAATTTAAAATATATGATAAACAAACAAATTTCCCAGCTTCTTCCGTGGGCCAGTGAATAGAAAAACGTCTTAAAATAGCTTCACATGCTGCCATGGCACACGCAGCCTGGGCAAAACCGGTCCAAATGCAGTCACTCACATATTTCAGGAAATGAATCATAAGGAACATGAGAACCCCAAGAGCTGCATATTTCATTTCTTCTTTATAACTTTTAATACCAAACCATATTTTGCAGTACCTGGCAGCACCAGGCTCCCCTGAGAGCTATCACTTCGGCAAGCAACATGCGGTGGCACCATTAGACAGTGAAATTCTTTGCCAAGTTCAGGCTGAAGAATTTTTAAATTTTCTTTTCTTTTACTGTGAAATGTTCCATTTTACTGGGAAAATATTTCTCTAGGACAACATATGGGAAAGGGAGTCTATTTTTTTTTTCTGATACTGAGAAAGGGAACCAACAAGGGACATTTCAAAATCACCTTTACCCTGATGGCCCCAACGGGCTCATTGACAAACCCGTGGGATTGAGTTAACTACGCTTACATCAAAGAAATATTTCTTTGTAAGTTTTAAGTAGGTATCGGTATTTCAAAAATATCGAAAAAGAGGTATTAAAGACTTTTCAATCTACTTTTCAAACCTACTAGATACATAACGACAAAGAAAAACAACGCTCAGTTGAGGGGTATTAAAAGACTCTGCAAACCAACCTAAATGTTTACCTGCTGTAATTCAATAGATTTGCAACTTCCATTTTATTAAGTTTAAATTTCTTTGTAAAGCACACATAATATAATTAGATAGTACTTTCAGTAGAAACAGCAAAAATTCTTCAATGTGGTTTACAAACAGGCTTTACCAATTAATTAGATTTCACTACATTTCCACATTCGATTTTCTGAAAGCACTTTAATAAAACATAACAGATACTTACACACCACAAATGCAGTTGCATATCAAGTCTGGAAATCAGGCTACTTCCTTTGTGTGTTTGCAACCAGAAACACAAATTTTAGTACAGAGGGTACTGACGGTAGTTATCAACGACTGGTAACTCTCCAGTTAGAGGGTCTGTGGAAGTCTGAGCTTGTGATTTAGTGCTATGGACAATACTACTTAATATATGCAAGTAAAAGAAACAGCTCCAAACAGGAGCTAACAGAAATACACAGTAACACCACAGACCCCGACTAAGGCAGACCCCGTTGGGTCGCTCAGGGATTTACCACCAGCAGCACTTGTTCAAGCCACAGCCTCGCTGGAAACACAGGTCGCTTCCGCGTGGCACGAGGAGAACCGTGGCCCACCTTCGTTCTCAAACCCCGTGCCCAGAGCCCACAGACGAGGAGATGCTTTTGCATCTCTCTCTGCGCGGTCGGGCTGCTTTCAGCAGGGACATCGTACGCCCCAACGTGAAGCTTCACTCTGTCCCTGCGGCTGAGAAGTCCTTCACAAACCCTATCTCGCAAATCCATCTGTGACCTTCCTTCTGCACGAGAGGATGACGGAGGGAACCCGGCACTTCTGCTGTTCACCAGTGCTCGTTTCACACACGCTCATAATCTAATCAAACACTCTCAACCTTCCTGTATGGTTTCTACGGGACAGCCAACATTTATCAGGTGGCTAACAGTCCCTGCTTTCCTCACTCCTGGTTGTCTGTTTAACGTTGATTTCTTGCACTTGCTGAGCTCTGTGTGAAATGCTTCGAACACCGTTATTTTCCAGTTATGCTCAGTCCTGCTAAGCCAGCCTCTGCCTACTCTTAATTTCACCACTGTGTGTGTTAACGCCAACCGACAATTCAACCACAACCGGAGGAAAACAATTTTAAAATCTAATAAGCATTTAAATGCGAAAATCAATGAAACCAGGAGTTAATGATTCACCGGTTTGGTGCTTTTCCATGTGCATACTCAACATACAATTATGTTTGTATATATGAAGAACAGACATGTAAATAGCCATATAGTTAAAGATAAGGAGACATGAAGGCAGATGCTTCTTATCAGCAACTTCATCTTCTGCTTTTCCTGCATTCACCATGTAGAACGGCTCATTAGCAGTTTACTGCTTAAAGAAAGCGTAGTGTTACATGCTATCTTTCCCACTTTCACAAATTAATTATAATATGAAAAAATGATGGATATATATAAAAATTGTTCTTTCCTAATAGCATACGGTCACAACAAAGGTAGTTTCTTGGGCCTTGAGCTTTTTGCTGACAACCGCAAGAACTGTATCAGCTTAATTTGTAAGTACCAGCCAGTTACAGAAGAGGCAAATTAACACCCCTTTCAAAACTCAGTAAGCCTCCTCCACATCTAATATTTTATTCTGTGTAAAAGTATAAAAACTTATTTAATGGAAATTTGTTCTTTCTGATTATAACGGTGGAAAGTTGTGGTGACTTCATATCTAGAACCACAGACCTTCCCTCAAGGTTTTTGTGGGTGGTGTTGAACATCCTCTGCAGGGAACGGAGCTTAAGGACTTCAGGTTTGGGGTAACTTTTAAGCCTCATTTCTGACTCTGACCAGTTCTTCAGCAACCTCTTAGTTGCCATAGCTGGAGACGATAACATGCTTATTTACAGTAGCAACAAACAGCATCTATAGTAGTATTCTCCTGTTTATAAATCCCCGAACTTCTATGTTATTCCACACAGCCACAATATAACACTGAATGCTTGTTGTCAGTAACGCATCCAGTACAACCCTTACGTCTTCTTGAAAGCTATTGATTTCCAGAATACAGTTTCCCTCCTTCTTGAGTAAAATGATAAAAGACTTGTAGGAACAATTTCACAACTTCCTTTACCAGAGTCAAGACCAACAGCCCTGCGATGCTGCAAACCAGTGAAAAAAAACTCTCTATAAAGAAAAACCATACAGTCAAAATGCAAATTTTTGACGAGGAGGGGAGAAGAATTTTAAACGGAAGAGAACAAAGAAACAAATGCTGAATTGTGTAGTTCTCATGAGAAGGACTCTGTAAGCAATTACAATAATTTAACTTTTTGAAGTTAAAAGTTACCAAGCACTGCACCTGTGATTCTTCCTGACCTCTAGGCTGCATCTGGAATACTGTGTCTAGTTTTGGGGCTTCCAGTATTAGAAGGATACTGATCACCTTCACCAAGTCTAGGCAGGGGACACAAGATGGGCAGGGAGCTGATGCACGTGCCCTGTGAGCAAAGGCTGAGATACCCAACGATATCTACAAGGAGGTCAGCAAGAAGATGGAGCCAGGCTCTTCGCTGAGGTGCACAGCAAGAGAACAAGAAACAAAGTGGTCATAAAGAAATAATCCCTCCCCCAAAAATTCCCTACGAGGATAACTAAGCACTGCAGCAGCAGCCTGGGGAGATTTGCATTCTCTGGATTTGGAGGTTTTCAAGACCCGACTGGAAAAATCCCCAAGCAACCTGGTCTGAATTTGGCGTTGACCCTGCTTTGAGCAGGGGGTTGGACTAGAGACCTTCTGAGGTCCCTTCCAGGCTGAGAGATTTTTATTGTTGTTCCTACAGGAATTGTGGCAGAGAAGTTTGCCTGGACTCTACAGATCTAGAGTGGGAATCTGATGCAACAAACAGCAGGTAACAGCAAACAGCAAAAAAGTAATTATCTTCTTTCCTTTCTTGTATGCCTAATTCATGACAGAATACCAAGTACAAAAAGCTAGTGTTAATGAAACAGTAAGTTTACAAAATTAGTATGTGCAGAGTCAGGAAAACTTGCAGAATCACGTAAGACGTGCCTTGGAGCATTGTGCCTGATTAATGGCACTGTGAAGCCACAGCAGACAAAGCAACCCTATTTGTAGATTTTTTCCAAGATTTTTTTCTGATTTACTTCATATCGTCTCTGATTTACTTCATATCGTCTCTGATTTAAATTGCAAAGTATTAATTAATACTCATTACAATATTCTTACTGTATTAGTCACCCTTTGCTGAACCTTATTTTAGTTCAGTAGATAGCACAAAAATGTCGAAATAATAGCAGAAGCCACATTAGATAGCATCATAATATTTTCTTCAAAAGTAGAGGTTACGTATGCTGACCCTCAGAACATTTATTTTTATCTTATTTTAGTTCATACTTTTAAAAATTCACTTCTTTCACCGTAACTGACCACAGAGTTGCAAAGTGAAAGATTAAATATACAAACGATGTGTCTGAATGCCTAACGAAGAAGAGCGTGTGCTCTAACCACACTCACAGGATGCCAGAGCAGCCTTAGCAAACGCTCTCCCCCTTTAGCTCATGCAATTACCTCTCATCCAATAAGCAGCTGGTCAATAGATTTTTGGAGTCAGAAACTATTGACTAGCTATGAAAGCAATGATGCAAAAATATCCAAAGTGACATGACCTTGATCGTGTCCAGAGGACTGCACGGTCCTTCCAGATCTGTGCCTGTCAGTCATACCTTTCTTTTAATTTTGTGACCTGGGTCAAACGGACTTCACTACACTTTAAGGGTGCAGTTTGTCCCTGGTTTAATAGCACGTTAATAATGTTCTAATGATTTCAGGGTGAGCTATGATAAAATTTATATTCTCAGGGGTTTTGGATAATGTGAATTACCAGCTTGCAGTTACTAGTTACAATCAAGAGAAAAACAGGTAAACCAAGTCATTCCTCCTCGCTGAAGTTTAACAAGCGTATACGCTAAGCAGGACGCCCCTGAGCATGCAGTTATCCTTTGGAAGAGAAATACCCAGCACTTGGAGAGTTTAACTAGGCCTCTGGACACAACCCCCTAATTTATTGATAGGAATATGCCTGACACTGAAGTGTAACTGCAGCCACAGCTGAGTTAGCCTTATACCGACTGCAATAGCGGTAACAGCCTGGCTAAGAACCAGGTCGCTCAGCACACACCAATTCACTGCGTAAGCTCATGTGCTTTGCACTCACCCTGCCCCATTGAATCAGGAGGCACGGCTGAGAAACGGCAAAGCCAGCACCTGAGAAAAGGCTGAGGGACTGGAGGGTGGTTCATGGCCCTGCAGTGAGACAGCTGACAGTCCTTCCTCCTCACTCTTCTGCTGGAATGGTGAAGTGCTCAGGTGATGTCAAAAATACCCAGCTCACTACAGCTTCTGAGAGAATACACATTTCAGCCTAACACTTTCAAGACAAGCAAAGTTAAGTGATTTCTGTGCTTCCATTTTTTCCAGCTTAAGGCTGGAAGGGACCCGCTGGGCTATAGACACAAGCCTCCCTCGAGTGCACAAACCCACGCAGCAGTCGAGGTTTAGCCCTGAGGAGACCACACAACATCTATTCCAGGGTTACACATGCCAAAACCCACAGAGTTTTTGCCAACATCCTTTAAAAAAATTCTACTGTACAAAAGGCAAAAGACTATTTGAAACTATTTAATGCCACAAAAAGAACAGAGGGAAAATCAAAGAGCATGAGCACGTCTCCCTGTAATCCATGCGACAGCAGGGAATAGATTGCATGAAAAGCCGAGACGGTCTCTCAAAATGAATTATGCCCAACCCTCACAAGAAGACAAAAAAAAAATACTCTGTAATCCCATTACTTTTTGACCACAGATTTGCCCACCACTGGAACCCAGTCACGCAAAGCCCAACACCTAAGCACCCAAAGCACTAGCACCCTCTGCTCGGCCAGTGGACACAGATGCCAGCCCCAGCCCAGCTGGCCTGAATCATAACCTGGGCCTACATTTCTTTCCAAATTTGTTAATTTGTGGATCCATACAGAGCCCTACTCAGTTTCCAAAAAACTAGTAACAACAACAAAAAAGCTTACTCCTCTACGCAGGGAATTAATTAGGTAAACGAGGTCTCACTGTAGGTAGGAAACTAAGAACCCAACTTCAGGCACTATTTTTGAAAATTTCTGTGATATAAATCTGATATGAAAAGCACATACACACGGAGGGTGCATAGCTGTTGTCCGTCCTGCTACCACACACCAGCCACAACCCTGCAAGTACAAAATTTCAGACAAGAAACTTCAGCCTGACAAATATGCCAGATGACACTAGAGAAATCAAACAACTGAACAGTGTAAGTAGAAAATAATAAAATATACTTGAAGCATAAACCACATATTTAGAAATTAGACTTCCACAGTAAGTGCTGGGCAGACACACAACAAAAGCAACCACTCTTTTGAAGGAGTGTTTTCTAAGAAGAAATTTGCCTCTCCGTTTATCTGCCATATCAGCATGGAAAAGGAGTTTAATTCTAAAGTTATTGTTACCACAGTATTCCAAAAAGAACATTTCACTGCAGTAAAGCAGGAAAAACTATTCAATGTTTAAATGATTTGGTGAAGAAGAACTATCCTCAATTCTACTCAAGAGTTTAACAGGCAAGGAATCCAAGACCAGCAACACAAGAGACCTGCCAGGTCATCTTACTTGCTTTCCTCCCCTGCAGAAGCTCTCCTGTCCCAAGTACTTGTCTGTAACAAGATAATTTCCAGTAATATCTTCATTCTCGTCTTTCTCTTCAAAGCCAAGCTTTCTTCTACTTCCTGTGGGGGCTCTGCTTTTACCTGCTATTGCCTATTCACAGTCCAGTGAAAAATAATCAACGTAGTGCTGGTAACCAGTTGCTAGTCACAGTAGTTTTATAAATATTCTGAATGAATCAGTTCTACCAATTTTAAAGTGTATCAAAGGCCCCTTTGCAGATACTTTCAGAATGGCAATGGCACAACTGACAGAATTCCTTATTCCACCAAAGACACCTGCGACAAGGCAAATTCCCCTTCTGCCAAGCACCCCGCTCCTTGGGAAGACTATGCACACATGGAAAAAGAGGCAACTTGTTTTCCCTTAGTAAAGCTCTGGGCTAAGCATAAGTATTGATCAGTTAAAGGCATTGATTTGCTTTTAAAAATATATTTAAGTGGTTATCTATCTGATCACATAAAGTTATATACCTATTCGGATAAAATCAATTACTCAAATTAGTTATGATGGATTTACGATTTGATCTGGCTCATAAAGTTCAAGAATGAAGCACAGGCAGAGGATGGGAAAATATTATGAGGAAATACATGTTAGCCCTACTCTTCACTCTGTCCTAGGCATCTGCTTATTGCCACTTTGGGGCCTGGGCTAGAGAAACCCTTGATCTCACAACCCTTATGCAGATATACACACATACATTTAAGATGCACAACTGGATATGAAGCATTATTCTTAGAGAACTAAAAAAAAAATAATAAAATTGTCCAATAAGCACATAGGAGAGTCAGAATAAACTTTGAATTAGCTTGCATAGATATTTTGAAAATGAGTAAAAGGTTGGTTTGGTAGTTTGTAACTCTGCATTTCTTCAAAATGAGTAAAGTTATAAGAGCTGACATAGCCGTAAATTATAGGTATAACAATATTTATAAATTACTCTGTTATGCCTGTAGTAATTTTAAACAACCTAGCAAAGGGTAAAGGTCTGGTTTCCTTTAAGGCAATGGCCAAGTTCTCGTTTACTTCAGTGAAGCCAGAATTTCCCTTTATGTGCTTCCTAGGTTACGAGTGAACAAAACGCTTTTCCTTTTTTCCAACAAATTAGTGGGAAGAAAACCTCTTTGCTACGGGTGGTTTACTGCATTTTTTCAGAAGTGAAGAGATGTAGCGCTCGATTGGTAAAGCTCCTGTCCGTCTGTCTGCTTGTTCACTAGAAAACAAAGTGCTGCTGTGAGTTACATCCGCGAGCTGCCGTACTCATCGGTACTGTCGTGCCCTGGGTGCTCTTCCTCCGTAGCCCCCTTTTCAGAGCTGTCTCTATTGCTGACAGAAACCCTAACAAAATCTTGTGGTTTTCTGCCTCTAATACTATGGGCAATTTCCTTTGAAACAATTACGAAATTGTTTTGCAATAAAGAGCAAGCTATGGAAAATTAAAAGCATATAATAGCTACTATTTTCAGGCTGAAGAGATTTGAAATTTTAAGGAGCTTTGTAACGTGAAGGCAAGCAACGATGTGTAGATATGCTGAATATTAGCGTGTTCTCTGACATCTGCTTTAGTGCCTTGGAGCACGCTACACTGTGTAACTGGGCAATTACAGAAAAAGATCTGAGGACGAAGTTTAGATTGGAAAAAACGTAGGGCTGATTTATAACTACTTAATTTGTTATTTTCAAGCTTTGCCAATCCCATAATCCCGGTTTCTCTCTATTAATTTAAATTTTGTGCAAAACAATACATAAACGCACAAGCAGATTATTTGTATTAAATAAAATCGACATAAATTTGTAAGAATTGCTTTTAATAACACCAATTTTTAGTTTTGGAACTTCATATTAAAACTGTTACCTTCTAAACAAAACTTGAATAATTGCAAAAAAAAGGGTAAGCATAATTTCAACATGAACTTTGTGTTTATACAGCTTTTCTATGCACAGAATGAGTCAGTTTTCATACACTTTGATAACACTCCTTTTTTTTTTTCCTGCTTTCTCATTTTTGTGAAGTATTTTTGCTTTCTTTAATAAAGCATTTTGCTCCCTTTCCAATTTATCCCTTGCTGATTCCCAGTCCTGTTGTCTGCTGTCATAGTTGCACCCTTTTCCTTAGATTTTTACTTCCAATTTCTTTAAACCTAGAAATTGCACCCCTCTGCATTTGAATTCACTGGTTGGTAAAGGTCAAACTTGCTGGCAGAAAAACTGCCAGAAGGACTGGCAGCTCCCCAGTGGGAAGAGATCCGTGCTCCTCCTCCAACTCCCATAGTCCTGCTCTGCTTTTCAGGAGCGGTGGGACGGGAAGGAAAGGAAGGACACAGTACTGCCAGCACAGCGCCACTTTGCTCCTCTGCTCAGAGGGGCTGGATAAAGCCTGGCTTCAAACCGGAGCCCAGAAATAAATGCACTGAACAGACAGAGACTGCTTCAGTCCAGCCTCTGTTCTAGACTGACCACCTTCTTTTGCTTCAATGGAAATTAGAGCTAATGGTGCCAGCTTCGGCATGCACTGAGGGATTAACTATTGTGATTCATGTTAAATTGCCACGCTAATTTAATTCTATCAGACCTCAAGGCTTCACTTTGAAATGTTCCTTATACATTGCAAAGTGCTTTTACTGGACACCCAGGGTTACCAGTTCCATCACATCCCTATTTCTCAATTTTAATTTATCACAACAACAACTGTATTATCTAGCATGCAACCACAAATACCTAAAATAATTTCTCTTCAACACATTAGTTGTAGCACATTAAAACTCTGTTCTATTGCTATAGAAACACCATACACCATTACCATTTGTCAGAAAATAGACGTTGTCTTGTAAATTTTATAGTAAGACCTTTATAAAATAAGTTGTTACATCTGTCAAACAAAACAGATTTTAAAAAGCATGCCAGTAAGCGCTGTCAGAAGACTCTAAATAAATGTTTAAGACATCGTATGATTTCGCATCAGTAAAGTGAGTTAATATTATCCAGTGAGTCACCTAGTTAATTCACCGTAAATTTATGTGATGGTATAAGATGGAAGGTGAACACACATTTCCACAGATCCTTCAGGGCAAATCAAATACGCAAGCTGGGACAGGACAAATAATTACAAAATATTAACAAGCTGCAGAAATCCATTTTCTGCACTTTGAGCTTGATAATATGTCATTGCTTGCATGCTCGTGTTTCCTTTTTGGCACTAGAAACAATCAGAAAGCAAAGAGTGAAAATTCCATACACCATTATAGGACCAACAGAAGTGCAAAACCCATGTCAGTCAGTTACATCCTCTCCTAAAACAATAATAATTTACAACCGTTGCAAAAGATTTCTTCAATAATCTAAAGCAAACGCCTCTCTCACAAAAAAAAAAAAAAAAAAGAGCACACATCATTTTCCATATTAATAGGAAATAACAGCAATTAATAGCGGTATAAGGAAATACATCAAAGGAAAAGAGTACGCTCAATAAAAAGAAATGGAATTGTAGGTTGTGGTTTACAAGAAGCCAGTGTAAGAGTGCGTCTACAAAAGGAACTCAATAGCATCCACACACAGAGATTCTCATTCTCTCTCTCTGTACCTGTATACTGCATCTATACATATAAAAAAATACAAAGAAAATGCATACATACACACAGAAGAACAAATAAAGATTTTAACAATGCCGGTTTCACGGGAATGAGCAGTGTCAGCATAACACTGGTATTTAAAGGGGCATTATGAACAATATTAATGGAAGGCTGTTAGGTTTTGGTTTCCATGAGTTGTTTTTTTGATTGATACCTTGAGAATTCTCCCAATACCTTCCTCATTTGTAACCTGTGAAATCTGGAAATTGGCCAATATTGCTGCCATAATGTTATGGGGAATTCACACTTCAGATCAGCAAAGGAGTTCTTCAGCGGATAGCATTAAGCACTGATTTAAAATATGTATTATATATGCTACTCTATATTACTAACCATTAATGTCATATATAAATAACCTTCAAATAATTGTATTTTAATTTTGCAATCTTATTAACTTGATCAAAGACATGTATCCCATTGAAACCACCATTTGCTGAACTTGCTTCTTGACTTTGTTTGATCTTTCTGTGGCATGGGAATAATCACAAATAATATTGGGAAAAATATATAAATAACACCTTAACAAATTTTTCTCTTTTATGTAATCTGCAGGGGTTTGACCAAATGGAAGAAAAGAAGTCTTTGTTCTGTGTTAGTGAATAAGTGAATCTCTTTTCTGGATTTCTGCTGATCAGGGAAAATAAAATACAACTCAGAATTACTAAGATGCATATAAATTCTCTTGCGTTAGATGGTTATGCGACAAACTGGAACCTCCACAGCGGCATTAAAAATAATCTTGGTTTTGAAGCAGATATATAAAAATTCTTCTGATTCATGAGATGGGCTTAATACTATCTGATACAGAAAGTAAGCAACTGGTCCCATTAGTCGTTACTCCAAAGTTGTAACTGTGCTCACTACACTTTCATACACTTCTCATGGAAAAAACAGGACTGATCACTCCCAGAGAAGTAACTGGATGAACTAATTAATAGTTTGGCCTGATAATTTCAACATCACCAAGTTAAAAACAAGTAAGGGAAACTCTGGGTGTGCCCCATCTGCAGAAGAAAGATGTCTTCTTACCACATGTGAGCCTAATTTAGTCACATACAATTTCTCAACTTGGCAAACCAACTAAATTCTGGGTTTGCTCAACAGTACTTCCATCAACCCAAACCCATCTGTCTTTCATTTTCATTAAGATTTTACTTCACCACTAGTTACCAAATGTACCGGTTACCAAATGTACCGGTTACCAAAGAACAGACATTTCCATTTCCCTAAAGATGAGCAAGCCTTTTTCAAGAGACAGACTGATTAATTTGATACCATCTCCCAAGTCAGAAGCAGGAAGTACCAAGAGTCAGAAGAAACTTCTGTATTTAGCAAACTTACTACTTCTTTATATATAAATATAGGAGTACTCTTATCTTTTAAAAAAAGCCCTCAGCTTAGGAAGATGCCAATGAGAAACCCCACCCTTTCAGGGAAACAGACTTCCACAGTTTTTCAATTTATTTCAAACTATTCAAGCAAAGAGGGCAACAATGTAGAGCTTCAACAAATTTCAACAAATATCCAGCAATCCCGGCTTTGTTTCACGCAGCCCTGCTCTTCCGATAGCAGGTAAAATTGTTCTTAAACATCTAGGGCTGTATTGCTGCCTAAGCTTTTTCAACTCTTCTTTTTCTCTTCCTACGTAACCAAAAGCAGTTCACAGGCAGAATTGTACAAAGCTTTTGGAACCTGCACGGCCAAGCAGACGGTGGCCTGTATGTGTAGCACAGACATCCAAAAAGACCTCTGGGGCAGGAACTTAATACTTGTGCATTTTTATACAGAGCTAAGGCAAAAGAAGTCCTAGCGCGTGCAAGCCCTCTAAGTGCTACGACTATATAAACACTGCAATAGAAATAGTTACCTACCACACGCAGTTCTTTTGTCTTAGTGTCTGACCTGAATCTTAGAAACCTGGGTTTGGTGAGCCATTCTGGCAGAGGTACCAACTCCTATGTGAGAATTACCAAAAGAGTTATGAAAACTTTCAAAATCCTGCAACTTTTTCCTATTTCTTTCCTACAAAAAGCTATGGAGTCAGCATGCACGCAACATGTCTGCTAAACCTTCAAAATATTTTCTTTGCATTGAAATTTAAACTCCTCCTAAGACACCTTTAAGGAGCTATGATTGGTCACATCCCTGAAAGTTTGATCAACCAATTTGGACATCATTAGAGCAGTATCGCTCGAAATATCACCACATTTTTTGCTTGGCTTTTTTAGAAATGGTTTTAGTATTATCTCTGTTTACCTGGCCTCTGTCCTTATGAAAAATCTCTAGAGAAAACACTTGGTCTAGTATCAAAAACTGGTTTTCGTTTTTGAAAGGAAAATGTCTTTGTTGCTTTTCCCTGGGGTTTTGGGGTAGGGGTTTTCTTTCCTCCTCCCCCCCCCCCCCCCCCCCCCCCCCCAACCCCCCCCTCCGCAAATGGAGATAATTACTTTCTGCATCTCTCCATCCTTTCTGCTCAACTGGCCCATTGATTCTGGAGTTTTATCTGGGAGATGTTCCTCTCTGGCTTGTCCTCTTCTTCCAAAATAAGCCAATACACTACCAAACTTTCAGTGTCTGACAAGGCAAGAATTTCTGCCCACGCAGGACATGTTCTGAGTGTTTTCTCCTCTGCTCTGCGGGACCAAAGAGAAGACACAGAACTGCAGCAGACTCTTCAATTGAGAGATGTGAACTATTGGCGTATATGTTGCTCTGGACAGCCTTGCTCCAAGATAACAAGGTAGAAAGCACAGCTATGAGTGGGCACAAGGCAACGCCACTGCAGAAATGACCTACCGCATACTGCTTGTTTCTCCACACACATTCCAACTAGATCTTCCAGGTGAAACAAAAAATTGAGGCAGTAGGGAAAAAAAAAAAAAAGAGTATGCTGGAATATGAATGACATTATCATCATCTGAGGAAGCAGATAAAAAGAAAAAAAGATTCTCATAAGAAAAGAAGGGAATCAGACAAGAAATTCACAGATTGGCTATTCAGCCCTAACAAAGACTGAAGAACTAAAGCAATCCCAAAATAAAAAAATAATAATTAAAAAAAAAAGCAGCAAAGCCTGTAAATGAGGAAAAACAACAAACAGGGCAACTAAACTTTACATTCTCCAAATTCTGTTTTCAATCCATTTCACAAGATATATAGCCATAATCAGTGCACAATACACCTATTACTGGGTGAATAACCCAGCAAACTACAGAGGAGCATAATGCTCTGAAATGATTTCTGAAGTTTTACTTGCTAAAAGAAAAAAAAAAAGCAAAAGAGTACTATAGTACCTTAACTTATAAAATATTCTATTTGTTTCTTGTCTTGCTTTTCCATTTAATTTTCATTTATTTTACTTAAAATACAATAAAGCTTTAAAAAGTATGTGTCTGATTTTAGTTCTTTTGCCAGATATTTTCCTCCCAGCTTCTCTAACCCGTTTTATGTGAGCTAACATCTTAAAAAGCATACTTCGGTACGCAGAGCCTAACAGTACCACTGAAACCTCCTGACAGCCTGCTTCTCAGAAGCTAAAAGACATTATCTCACCAACAGACCTGCTCTAAAAGTGTTCTCTCTTGCATACGAGCTACCCATCACTGCCTGCCATGTTACTTGTAATTCATATAACTGCACATCAGAGAGAACCGATGCTGAGAGTACATACAGGAAAACTTACTCTTTTGTTTAAGCATACAGCTATTTATATAATGGTGTGATGCTTTCCACGTACATACATGAATTTGGCTTTTATGAAAATTCCCTCCGAATGCTGGAGGCTTCAGTCTCTCATTAAATAAACACAGAGCAGCCACGTAACATTGCTTCTGTAACACAGCAATACCAAGTCTGATACATAAGCAGTGATGTATATATGCGTGTCTATAGAAAGCTACAGTATGGCCCGTGGTTTCAAAAAGTTCCTAGCTGAATATTATATTGAGGTGACAAAAACAGTTCAGTTTAATACTTGTTTCAGGAACACAAGGTTAAGGCAACTCCACTCTTGTCTGCTTTCTGTATTACCTCAGAATACATTTTAGTACTTTATAATCTGTTAAACATACAACATCCCTTCCTCTGTATAAATAATAAAAAACCGGTTACTTTCCGTTTGGCAAATACACATCTCTTGCAGTTTTTACAGAATAGCATGTAATGAATTAACTACACACTAGGCAACAAGAATCTAAAATATTACCCATGCAAACTGAAAAGTATGCTGCATGCTAATTAAAGACTGACATGTTTTTTGACCCTAACCATCTTTCTTTGAGCACAAAACCTCTCAAATTTCCCAAATGTCAAGTCTTGCTGCTTCTCCGTAGAAGCGTATGAGACTTCAAATGCAGCAGAAATGCTGTGTTTATGATGCATCACAGGAGAATGAGAGAAAGAACAGGCAATGCTCCTGTGTTGACTGTTGCAGACATTCAGGTTAAAAAAAAATAAAAAAAATCCTTGATGAACTAAACATCTCAGGCCTCATTTGCTCCACTTAACGTGCTCCCTGTTTTGCTTACATATTGAAAAACTCATATTAGTGTGAGTAACCTTCTTATATTCCTTTTTCTTTGTTTAATCACTTCACAATTCAATCATTTCATAGTTCAGCTGTTGTTTCAAAGAGATGGTCTGTAACAGATTTGTTGGCAGTCTGAACTACATGTAGTTTCTGCCCAGAATGGCATTTTCCCTAATCTTGTGCTAGAAACAAATCTGATTTAAAGTGGAAATGCAATGGTAATGAAAGTATTTTATATACCCATTTCAAGTGCTTTACGATATATCATCCTACTCAGAGTTTCTCAATTCTCTAAATAATCTGCCTTCCCCTCAGGTTTGTTCTTAATATTTTCAGACTTTTGTACACATGCCAAATGTCAGCTTTCAGGAGGACTAACACATGCTCTCCATATGCAGTTTCACACTGTGGATGCATATTCATAAGGAAGTAAAGCATGAATACTTTTTTGCTTATCCAGTACCCGAAGAGTTTATATATGTCCTGTCCCCTCATGCTAAACTAAAAAGGACTTGGAAGTAGGTAAATGGTAAATTTGTATACCGACAAAACACTTCTGACAAGTCCAATTATTAAAGGGTAGCTTCCTTTTCTCCCTTCAATGCCTGCCCACACGATCATTCACATTGTCACTGATTCAAAGCAGTATTCTCCCACGTATTCACAGTTGATTAGGAGTTAGATTTGAGAGTCTTTCAGCTGCACAGCTAACACAGGAGCACCAAGAACAGCTTTGCTTCTAAATGTCTCTGAAAGGCAAGAGTTTGGTAATACAGTAGCAAACAAGGGGGTTACTTTCCAGATGTTGGACCCACAGAATTTGCTGTGAGGTCAACACTGTAATTTGAACATCGATGTGTGTACCTGGGTAATTGCAGGCAAGGAGCTCATTGCAAACTCTCATGACTTGTTATACAGTTGGTCTCCCTAATGATAGGCTTAAATTGAGTATAATTATCTCGAGTACCCAAAACATCACAATAAAATAAAAATCTCAAGCTCAAGTGTTCAAAACACATGTGCATCTGCATTATAATAGGCATCTGGACAAGCAAACAACAAATATAACCCCACATCTTGAACTGAGAGGATGTATTACTAGATAATAATTATTAAATAATTCTTCTTTAAAGCTCAAGCTAGTCCCTGAATGTCAGCAGTAGCCAACAACTGTGTCCTAAAATCTGCAGCTTTCACAGTGACAGTATGTTTCTTCAAAATCACCTGAATCAGACGTCTAAAGGGCAGGGGCCATGGAGGAAGGGACCACCGAGTAACTTTCCAGCTACCAGACAATTTCAACAGGAGTTATCAATTTGCAGAGGTGTCAAGGACACTAAGCTCATCTTCATTTTATGAAAATTAGGAGCTTGGTATGAAGGGAAACCAATACCGTATCAATGAAAACACAATTGCAACTCAATTCCTTCTGCCATCGAGCAAGTGGCTGGCAGGTGTTTAATCAGGACGCGCGCACAGCTGTATATAGGTTCAAGAAAGGCAGAACATAAATCCTGAGGAAATCAGGCTTCATTAGTTCTGCTACTCAAAAGCAGATTGAGAACATGCAAATGGAAAAGTTTATTGTGTAAGAAATCAATCAAATCTCCTTCACGGATATCTGCCCCTGTACAGACTTGAGAAAAGTATTTTCATCCCCTTCCCTGCTTACAACCGGCGTTTATCAGAGAGTTCTGCCATTTTCTGTAAGTGTCTCAGCATACAGCTACTGAATTTTCTGAGTTCTTTGTATTTTCAGCTGGAAAAAACCGTAAGACTCTATATGCAAAATAGTTTTCCACCCTTTTTTGTCTCTAAAGGAAAGTTATTGTTCTATTTGAGAGAGCAAGCAGGTAAAGACATTTTAGAACATTTTTTAAGGAATAAAATTAATGCGAGCGTATGACAGAAGAAAACTGTCAACAACAACAAAAATCAGAGTAACTACAGCTTACTGCTTTGATAAACGTGAAAACACTCACAGTTTATAGAAATTTAGCTCTCCAAGGAGCCAGGAGAATAATATCTACCATGGCAACAAAACAGAGCAGTCTTCTGGCACTTTCTGAATGAGCATTTAGGAGGAGATTAATTCAATACTCCGAATGATGAAAGGGCTCTTGAGATCCATAACTGTCTCCCACAAATTACCCTTATTGTACAACTGGATGTTTAGAACAGATTGCACATTATCTATATTGAACTAGAGCTTTCACAGCAAATTTATACGAAACAGATTAAGCCCACATGATGTGTCACACTATTTTCACCCACTCCTTTCAGGGTGTTTACAAAAATGGGTACTTTATTAAACGGATCACTGAAGTTTTGCAGGATTTATTTTTAAACTTATTTATATTTGGAAGCTACTGTAAGCCTTTCTACTACACAACTTCGAAATTTCTGAAACATGTAAAAGCATAAAAATGCTCAAAAAAATTTACAATATAGTATATAAATAGACAGCAGAAAGACTGCCATGTAAAGTGAGCATTATAGTCTTTTCACGCATTTCATGCTATTTTGAATTTACAGTAAATTCAAGTGATGACATACCTCAATAAATAATTATGCATCTTCCTATTTATATGTATCAAACCACTTTTTTCCTCAAATGCAGCATCTGATGAGCGCCAGGCAGCTCAATGAAGATAAGTGTCTTTTAGAAAACATTTTAGAAGAGTATATTAAACATCTAGCTGCTTCATCAGAATCTAAATTACTATGAAATCTCGCCTCCCATGATAAAAGTAATTTAGTATTTTGTTTACCGATTTCCTTATATTGCAAACAACCATACTGTACATCATACAAAACAGAAGAAACTTGTAATAAAACAAGATTTGTGCTGCAAATGCATTTACAAACAATTACAGCATAAGAAAGAGCTAGTGCCCTAGTTTTAGGAAAGCAGAAACACGTGTTGTCTTTTCTGAGACCGCTGCAAGGTCTTCTCCACAGTCTAGCAACCTCCAAGACACAGTACTCCACTCGCTGTATTAAGTGAATAGCTTTCCAGTTGTTTGCAGTTCTGAGTAACACCTGGATTGCACAGCTTGTTATGGGGGATGCACACCTAAAAATTAGTCTTAGCCAGGCTGATAAAAGTTACTTGAGGTTAAAGATTATGAACAGTCTTGATTCGGTTTTGTATTTGGCAACTGAAATGAATGAAAGGTGAACCTTTCAAAAATTTCTAAAGGCAACACATAATTTGTAGTGATAGACAGTGGGAACTAGACACTTAATCCACCACCATTTCTGAAAAAATCCCACTTTCGGCTTTTGATTACATTATCATACATTATTTCTGCAAAATCCCTACCTTCTTCACAACTCAGAATACATTAAGCAGGCAATAGAGAAACAAAAAGTAGTGAGTGTAATTACAATTTTGAAGATCCAAGACTTACGTAGAACTACCATTTATTTGCAAATGAGACAATTCTGAATTTACAATGCTTAAGTATAGATTGTGCTTTTTACTGTGTATGGAGGCACTGTGCATCCTGAATAATAAACAGCATGTAAATGAAGGAACAGCATTTAGGTTCTAAGCAGACAAGAAAGTATTCACCTTGCCCCGAAACAGGGAAAACAGTGGGCTTTTTAAGCATCAAACATCATAAAAGAAAAAAAAAAAAAAACAACAACTCTGGGCTGAATCTCTTGAGAGTAGGAGGCTCTCAAGTCTAATGGAGTTGGGCTGATTATTCCAGTGGAAGACTTTTGTGCTTCTTGTCTCTTGTGAAAAGTAATAAAGTGAAACAGATTTGTACATTTCACCATTTAGACTCAACGGGAAAGCTACACAGGTTTTAATACCTATACTTTAGAAAACAATGGAGGTTTTCAAAACCATTATAATGATAGCTCTCAGAGAAGTGTATCTGCTGATTAACAAACCTCCAAAACAAACAAATCTTTTCTATATAAAGAGAATTAAATAGGTTACAATATCAAGTTAATATATTTCTATGGAATTAGAAACTATAATTTGAGAATTCTGGCTCCAAGGATTTGCAGAAGTCCTTACATTATTCAGTAAATTGCTTCTCCCCAGTAGTACTGCCTCGGGATCATTATTTTCCAAATCTACTCTTCACTTCACAAACAAGCTAGACAAATCTCCAAAATGTGTTAAGAATTTTAATCTGCACATTCATGAAATAAAATTCGTGACTACAGAGCAAAGAATCATTCACAAATGTGAAACCTGCCCCAACACCAAATTCCTCTGTCTCCATGTCAGTTGAATCTCTTCTGAGTCTTTATTATGCCTGCACTCATCCCTCCCTCTCTTGCATTAAAAAAAACAACTACAAATGTCAATGTTAAAATAATCTTTCTAATTTGTCCCTTTGCCTTTATTATCATTCTCTTTGGCTTACTGTTCTTTTGAATGCAGCTAACTTCTTCTGACTTTCAGAAGTTTTATATTCTGCTCCTCATCCACTTGCTCCACTCTGACACGGAGAGCTAACTCTTCTCACTGCTTTGCCAAAGAAAAACTGTCATTGTCTCCTTGCTAGCACGCTTCTCCCTCCAAAATTGTTGTTTTTTCTTTAATGTTGGTACACAGGTGCTCTCCATGAGCATCCGTAAAAAATATCCTGAAAAAATCATTTTCGATGTACAAAGAACGTTTCATAAAACCATGATTGGGCATTAGTGAGTCATCACGATCATGTCTTCCTAGGGGGCTAAGAGCTCTTCTTTAGATCTCGCTGTGATTAGATCTGCCAAAATACCTGATTATTTTTTTACCACATCCTCCAGAGCCTAATTTTTGCTATCGTTCTAATACTGTAGTTTAATGTAACACAAAGTATTAGATAATATTAGCTATAGATATCACTACTTTTCTCCTTTAATAGTCACAGTGAGAAATTGGAAATGCAGCATGAACTGTACCACATTTAGAATATGGTGATGGGGAGGGAATATATTTTGTAGGAGTGAGTTCTCATGACTGAGTAAAGACATACTATTGAGAGCTCTACTCCACATTATGAAAGTTTCATAGTTCCAGATATTCTGAATGAATGTAAAATTTAAATTTAGTACGATGTTCTTCAAAGCCAACCTCATTATTTAAACACCTTTTCTGTCCTTAGGAAGACAGCTGATTGTTGCCTTGGAAACAAAGACTGCTCTCGAGTGTGTTCATTTCAAGGGATTCAGTCAATTTGAAGTCAAATTTCCAATTGCTAATTTTATACCTGCTGCAGGTGCAAAAGTTCTTAAGATCAGAACAGAAACTGTTTGTTTGCAATGCTGTTCTGTGACAACACTGTACCTCTTTTTTTTTTTTTTTTTTGCACTGCCCTTTGTGAACTACATCATTCTTGCATAATACTCTGCAGGAAAATCAATGGTATACTTTCCCCTCTGCGTAAGAAGGTGATTATGATAATGGAGGAAACAAGCCTAAAAGTGAAAATGGAAAGACCTTTAGGCATAAACAAACAAGTGAATACAAATAATTTTGCTCCTAGTGTTCTTCAAAATGATCCAAGATACTTATAAAAAAATAAACAGGATAACAAGCAAAAACACCCAATGCTCTATTTTTAGGCATAGATATTTTTTTAATGTGTTTATGTTTAGATAAAGTATTTGTAAAAATGAGGACTACCACTTAAAGAGACATTCCATTCATCCATTTTAGTCAAGCCATATTGTTTAAATAAACCTTAATAAAAGACACAAATAGATACTACCACGCACGATCTTTGCTAGGGACGATGCTCACATTTTCTGAAGCTCAAATTCAGCCTTGTGTTAATGGACCCCATTATTTACTCCCAAGTAAATTGTATCTATTTTTGTCCCTTACTTGGTCAAAATAGAAAGGCTTTCATTTTTTCAAGCAGGATTTATATTATGGACTGAGTTCTTAGCTGGTGTCTATCCATGAAGATATTCACGCTTTACCCCAAGGGAGACTTGTCCTGAGATGCTCCATGAACAGTTAGCAGAGAAGGGTAGGCTCCTTCGTAGATTGCTCATAACTCAAAGATAAGGTCCTGTTCTGAATTATCTTCCAGAGGAACCTCTTTTTCTGCTTTCTTCAAGGAGCAGAGGAGACTAGCATATCTAAAGCAAGTTCTCCCAATATGTCTATGTCTCCCAATATTCTCCCAATATATATAATATTCAGTGCAGATATTTTACTTGCAATTATATTAGCTACGATAGCAGAATGCTAGTACTATACAAATACTTCAAATCAGTTATAGGAGTTTTATGCTGTTAAAATATTTTTTTCTTCCTCACATGCACAGGGCTCCTTAACTTCTATACAATCCACTCACTTCAATGATTTAAGGTGTATGGCAAGTATCTGTACACGTGGATATACTAGGCACTAGGATTCTCCTTAACATGTGGATATATCAGGCACTAGGATTGTCCTTAAACAGTACAGAAATGTTGTCCTTTGTCCAACAGCCAAAGTAGGTAATATCTTGAGTGTTCAAATGTGCATGACGTTTATCCAGCAGCGTGCATCTTCTCAAAGCAATATAAATGTCAAGTTCATCGCATTTGTGCAATGATGCTTTTCTCATTTTAATTGAGTCATGTTTGGAAAATAACATTGTATTATCTCACATTGCTTGCGGATTCACAACGTTACTGTAGTCTTTTCTTTTTTTAGTTGAGTAGTTACAAAGCACAACCACAGAGCATTCATTCATCAATCCAGCCTTCAGAAACTGGTTTCCACTCAGCTGTAAAAGAATCACTGGCCTGACCTTCTTAAATCTGCATTCTTTATTTCCACTGCGTGAAATTAAACCAGACTCTACTCCAACATTCCAGGGCTTAATTTATCTAAAAATTTCTCACGACCAGCCTACCCTTTCTAATCAAACTGCAGAACTCTGTATCAAAAAGACACGTGAAAGTGATAGTTATTTTACAAGAGGTGGAACAGCTCATACAGATAAAATTATATTTCCACATAAGCATATGCAGTATCAGGGCCGTAAGCGGCGCATATAGTCAGCAGGGAAAAAAAAAAATCAATATTTTAAAGAAAACCACCTGAAATAAGAAATAAAAGTTAAATAAAGCAGCTACAGAATGATTTAGTATCGCAATTACTGTCAAAATTGTCACTGACAAGCTGATTCAGTATTACCAAAAAATGTTTATGAAGGACATACGGTTATGTACAGACTCATATGCATTTGGAGGTGTATAAGGACATGTGTACATGCACAGGAGTTAGAGTATTAGGAAAATAAAGATGTACTTCAAATAGAAATGAGATAAATCACAGTTAACATACATTTCAACATGATGATTAAGGCAGGAATCGCTCATTATTTTTTCTACTGTGAAGGCAATGAAATTGCTTGCTTTTGGTATCAATGCAAAATTAAAAATCAAACGAAGGAACATCTTACGAGTGCGCCATGTGCAGCTACCTTTCGTGTCACTTCTCCACCTACCTCAACTTTCAATTTCACGTTTCAGCATTCAATTCTGTTTGCACCAGGCTTTCTTTCCAAACCAGCACATTCTGTTCTCAATGAAATGAAGGCCTTTGAGAACTGAGTATTTTGAGTGCTATAACCAAAATGTGTGTATAATGAGACTAAATTAAATGCAATTTCATCTAGTTGAGAGGCTGGGAGATTTTGTTCAAATACTGAATATTGTGATGAGTGAACAGCACAATTCAGAACAGATTCTTTTCTTCCTTAGTTCTTTGTTTGTGTCCTAATAAAATCAATGTAAACAAACTGCCTAGTGGAGCAAGGCTGGCACGGGTACTTAAATGACTTTTTTCATCTTGTTTCTTTTCCTGGATTAATTCCATTGTCACTGTGTGTAGAGCTGTGGAACACGCATAGTGGCAAATAAATGGATGTTTTCAAAATACTCACTGTACAGGGACATTAAAATGCCTAACAGCTGATTAGAGTTCAGGGTGAACTGCAACAAGGCAAAGAGTACATTTATTAAATTGGGTTCACAAAACTCACTGCACTACAGCCTAACAATGTCTCTCCCATAGAGGCTATAAACATTAAGATAAGTAAAACAAAGAAATGCAAAACTGAAAAGATCAGAAGATTCTACGCACCAAAATTAATAAAGACAATTTCAGAACAAAACACAACGGACAGGATAAGAAGAAAAGCATGTACTAAATCTGAGAGAATAGGGCAGTAAGGGGAAGAGACCATTTTTATACCAAACAATCCCCATGGACCACATTTAGTTCATAGTCAGGCACTCTTTTTGTCAGATAAAGATAATAGTCTGGCTGCAGACTGATGTACAGAACTAGAACACTGAGCTAACTTGTTTGCCCCTTGTTTACCTAGAAACTAAATGCTAAGAAAACATTATTTTACTTTAACTAGTTCTTTAAGTTATATCGTCAAATGGATTTTACTGGTGATACACTTGAGACCCGTGCTCATTGTGGTCTGGCTGTCCTGAAGTCCCAAATGGAGAAGGAATAACAAGCTCCTCATTTCTTCATCAATAAGGAATCACTAAGATATAAAACTCTGTTGAGGCAAAGAATTAAACTGCAGGATGAGATGAACATAGACTATATGTCTTGAAGAA
Organism: Alca torda; assembly: GCA_008658365.1. NCBI lineage: Eukaryota > Metazoa > Chordata > Aves > Charadriiformes > Alcidae > Alca > Alca torda. The sequence continues at coordinate 45,839,727 of CM018077.1, read as the reverse complement.
CAACCTGTTACTTACTACAACACATAAATAATTACTATTCTTTAAGTAACTGTCCACAGAGATCTCACTCCCAGGGACTAGCAATGAGTTGCCATGTGGACAGCAGGTGTGGGTGAAACGTTCCTCAAATAGAACAGGGGTTGCAGGATTGGCTTCATGAGGCAATCTTCCTAGACACAGGAAATCAGGACAGAGATTTTCCTCAAGGAAAAGACACAGAAACCATTTTGCAGTAACAAAGCAAAAAGGAGTGGCTCACAAACCACTCAATGAGATCCCAGCAATTGTGAGGTAACAAAATGTGTTTTATGACACTAAAGCAGAAAACGGGCTTCAGTAACTTCCGCAAGATATTTCTTCATAGAGTGAACAGAAAGCGATGATTGCTCTAGGACCAGCCAACACACCAAAATAGAAGAAAGCTTTTCACAGGAGATTAGTGATTAACATTAGGCTCCCAACGGACAGAATTTCCTTCAGTTTACTTAGCAAGTCAGTCTGCAGAAAATTTTGTTCTTTGTTTCATGGACAAGAAGGTTCTGATCTATAGCTGAACTGCCCCTCACTCTGGCAATGAATCACATTAACCTGACAGTAACATGCCAGAAGCAACCATGCTGGATAGGAATGCAGATCCCAACTGCAATTCTGTGAAGCAGGATCAGGCAGGGGAGGTAAATGGTGCTATAGGCTGGACCTACATATTAGCAGGGTACTAGCACAATCTGCACCATGGTAATGGAGCCTTAGGCATACTCTTTTCTCTTAGGATTTTCAAGACCAGTGTGGTTACAGGATGCAACATCCAAGAGATGTCTCTAATAAAACACGTGTTCAGTTTAGTTAGGTGTTTGACAGGTTCAGAGGCTTCAGCTTGATGTGGTGATGCATACCCCAAGTCCAAAGCAAAATGTTTCTGCTCCTTTGGTTGGACAGTGACCCAAGAAGATGACATGTCATCTGTGTTCTAGAACTCCGGACGAAAACAAGCTCCTTGCAAAGACCCCATCCCATTTGTATGAAGGTATTCTGTCATCTCCCCCACCTCTGAGTGAGTTTTTGAGAGGAAGCTGAGGGATGAAAGAGAGTACTCCTTCGCAAAGCTGAATTCAATCTTTCCAATAGCTTTAAGAGAAGAGAACGTCTTGTAGAGCTATCGTCTGTTATCTGTTATAGTGACTAAATACACGGACTTCAACCATTCAAACCTGTAACATAAATTAAATTCGGCACACTGTCAAGACAGTGCTGCAGCTATCTGACCGAAACATGAAGAGTCGAGCTCTTACTGCTACCGCTAAAATGTGCTTCAGAGGGTGGAAAAGGTTCATCATCATCAAACACCTTTCACTCACCATCTTAAACTGTGATGGATTAAAAAAGCCTCAGCAGATTTTCCCCCACCTTTCTTTTTTTTTCCCCCTAGAGAACTAACCGTGCTTCTATTTGCAAGAGAACTGGAGTTAAATCTACAGAAGATTTTACTAGCAGTATCAAAAAAGCGAGGAAAAAGCTGAGCTGCAATTCTTTTTTTCCAAATGCAAAGAAATAGTTAATTGGACTGTATATAATCAGCAGGTCCATCCTGCTGCACCTAAAAACTCCTCACCATATCAAACACGGTATTGAAACATATTCCACTGCAATACAAGCTTTTGTATGTATGATCCGCTCTTTTAAGCTGACACTCGCTTAGTCACAATAAAATTCAATTAATTTCTTCTGGGCATTTGATTTTGCTCTTCTAATAAATCTTTCTATTACTTTTGAATATACTCATACACGTAATCTCATGCAAACATGCTGCCACTGCTGCAGAAATAATGTAGATGCCCGTTTTCCAAGCGCGCTGCCTGTGTTTCTGGGCTGGTTTCAGGGGGAGGGCGGGGGTTTGTTTTGGATGAGCAGCCGGTGGCCGGGAGCACCGGGGAGCACTTAATGCGCTTATACACCTTATGTAACTTCCATACACTGCGACAGCCAAACCATCTCCTGGATATCTGACTGTCCCACAGCTCCTCCTCTCCAACTCTCTCGCTATCCGGCTTTTAAGGAGATATTTTAAAAAACTACTAACAATCCTCCTCCCCTGCCCAGCCCCCCTCAAGCTCCCCAGATTACAGACACTAATGGCATCACGTTAGCTACCGGCAGAAACAAATGAGGTCTCTGGTTTTCGACATTTTCACATATATCCCCTGCAAGTAAACCCAACTTCAGAAAAAATAACACTGTGCACGTGCTACAGCCACTGTTTCACAAAAACAGAAACCTCTGTTTTTACAAATATTTCTTCTCATGCCTCAATAATCCAATCTTTAGCTGAGTGGATGGCAAGTATTAGCCGAGGGCATTCATTGAGGAGGAAGGGAAAGGAAATTTGTTGCGTGGTACTCATCTACTTCACAAGAAAGCTACAACTTTTGAAAAAAATCTTGTCAATTGAGTTATTTTTCTTGGCTGACATCAATGCAAAAAAACCAAGGCATTTTGCTCTTCGGAAAAGCAGTTCTATTTGTCTTTTTTAGGACAGTTACACAGTACATAATGTTTAATTTTTTCAACCATGTTTGTTTATAATTATTTATAGCTTGCAGAAAACAGTGTTTGTAAAATAGTCTTTCAGAAAACTAAAGGTGTAAATGACTTGAACTCATACACTCTGGTCAACAAAAAAATTTAACTCCTAGCACACAGTTGCAATAGAGCATACTCATTTTACACCAGTATTATTATTTTGACACTTGCAGAATACAAAAAGCGTAGGTAATATTGTACGTGTAATACAACTAGCATTCTTCTTAAGTGCCAGCTGTGAGAAAGCAGAACCGCTGTCTTGTTCTTGCCATTGATGTTGGGACCTTAATTGTGAGATATCCTCTCTTTAACCTTGTCAACAAAAATACAACACAGAATTTGAATTTAAAAAGTAGCATTCAGCAGTAGCATGCCTAGAAACACAGTCAGAGGATACAAGATACTCTGACCTAAAAAAGCTAAGAGGCTTTGGGCATTAAAGCAGACTCTCAAATGTTTATCTTAGTGCAACAGTTTTGCCCTCAAAGCTACCCGGTATGATTAATGTTTGCTGGAAAACATCATGCGCTCAATACATGAGTATAAAGGCAGTAACTTTAAAATGCATCTACTCCAGGGAGAACAGCTGCCCATATTCAGCTGAACTTTTGAAAACCTGCCTATTGTGATTATAAATATACCTGTAAGAAAATAAATAAAGGCATACTGTAGTTACAAAGCAAAGATGTAACTCAACTGTTAGGCAGAAAGCAATGGCTGCAGAAATCTGGCTGTGCGTTATGGAGGTGCTGGCCAGAACTCCCTAAGCAAAGTGTCCCCCTTGAAACGCAGGAGATCCCACACAGCAGAAAGATTCAACCTCTTAGTATTTCTGAGCACTGCTGTCATGAAACAAATGCTTGACCCTTCTACACATAAATGCCTCTGATAAGAAAGCCAATATAGCTAATTACTAAGGGAGTATTTACTTTAAATTTATATTTATAAATAAATTAAAATTTTAGATGCACAATACAATTTTATGTAAGAGTCACATATGAAAATAACTAAATATATTAAGCAGTATAACATTATTCCTCATCAATGCAGTAGTTTCTTCTACAAAGTTAACTAAACAACGTCACTTGCTGTGTTGCGGTGCAACTGCTCAGCATACTTCAAAGACACAACAGGCCATGAGATCAACCACCACCAACTCCTGCATATCTCAGCTAATGACAACTACCAAACTGACAGTTCTCAGACTTTTCAGGTTTTGGCAGATTAAACAATTTGCCGCAAGAAAAGGACGAGAAAGTACACTCAGCACCTAATATCCCCTCTACGGTGGCAAGGAACAGATTAGATAAATTGATTCACATACCATACCTTCATGGAAGACCAGAAACTACAAGAACCTTGCCAACTTGAATTTTCCCAAATTTGGTAATCAGTCTGGTTTTCATTGTGTTAGCAAAATGTTAACCTGGCCTCCAAGAACAAAGACTCTTCGCAACAATTAACATTATTTGGCCATCTATACACAAATTGAGGAAAAAAGGAGTTAGCTAAAGCCCTGAAGCACATGATTTGATTATACTAATTGTCTTAAAGCAAATTTGCAAGCATCATTAACAAGCTAAAAGCAAATCAGGCCGTCATGTTTTCCACAAAGCCCATAAAATAAAATTACAGAAACTCAAATTCACAGATTCCAGAAGCCAAAAAGACCTCCATGATAATTCAGCCAAATACCTCCTCTCATATGTAAAAGCTAAAGAATTTTTCCACCAATCCTGATTAAAATATATTAAGACGTCTGCAAATAATCAACCCATGTCCTTAGCACCGAGAATGAGTTATAGCACTTCTTGCCAAAGGACACTGTGGACCGTAAAGCTAAAAATGGTTCAAAGGGAGACAAAACACCACCACAGAACAGAAAGTCACTGAAGATTACTAAATACAAAGACACTGCATCTGGCTTAGAAAAATCAGACCTAAAAATGACTGGAAAGCAGGAGAGTTTTAGCAGGAAGCACACCACCTAGTTGCTGTGCTTTCCTGCTCTTTCCTAGACATCTGTTTGTGGCTCTGGTAGAGATGGCATATCATCTTTGACGAAAGTTTGGTTTGTCCCTGATACACTCCATTTCTAATCTGGTCCAACATCCACTATTTTCACATATACAGAATTGTGCCTACCTTATGCAATGTCTAATTTCAGCCACTGGGCCACATTATGCTTTTATCAAGAAGGTGAAAAACTCTCCCGCTATCCTTCCATGCACTAGCAAATACGTACATGCATAACAAGGCATCTTTCGACCCTTTTCTTGACAAGCTAAATAAATAGAGTCTTCGAGGACTCACATCACTGAATAATCTCCCCTATATTATGGCAGCAAAGGTTACAAACTGCCGGTTCAGACTGACACATAACTCAAGAAAATCATTTACACCTGTATTAAAAGGAACTGCTGATATTGGGACAAAATGCTTAAAAATGTACCTATGGCAGATACAGATTCTTCCCACACACACATCTTAAATGTGCATTAGCCAGAAAAACTATCAGAGCTTAATCTCTGCAGACTTCCCCATTTTCATCTCCTTCATTCTTGGTGTAGAATCACAGCTCCTTTCTGGTTTCCTAATCTTATATACCAGATTTAAAAAAGGCCAAAACCAAGATCCTTTGTGAATATAAATGCTACCAGTCCCCTCCTAAGGAAGCTAGCAGGCTGGTTTGGTGGGGCATACACACAAAATGGAGAGAAAAGCAAGTTAAAACTTCTTTCTGACTGATACTCCATGTCTGCTTCTAAGTAAGTGACTCAACACAGGGTCATGGTTCTGTTGCCTGATCTGACATGGGGTCAAAAGGGGACTCAGTGTCCCTTCCCCTTCACACGCAGAGGCTGTCTCTGCTCCTTCCTCAGACACTGGACATCCTGTCATGCTCTGTTAAGGGATCAAAGTTTCTGCATCATTTACCAGTTTCAATTCAGTCAAGTAGTGCCCATCATTGAACAGTATCTCTCCACCATGGTTACACAATAATTAGTGAAAATATTACTTTCCTCACTTATAATATCTATGAAATACATAGACTAAATTTTTCTGGTGCTGTCCCACCACCCGTGTATATTCGATTTGGAGTTAAGAGCGCCTGCAACTCTACTAGTGGCAGAGGTGGGGCTGTTTGTTTTTACACATGCGTGGCATGTTTTCGCAAAGAAAAGTCTCACATACAGTTCAATGTGTCCCAGAAAACAACTAATGAATTTTCTTTATTTTAATCTTACAAAGCAAATAGGAGAAAAACTCAAAAACTTTTCTGACAAAGTGTCACTCTGAAGGAAGTGTTTATCTTAAAAATATGACCTTTCCTAGTCTACAAGGAGCTTCACCTATAGCAACCAGCTCAATGTGGGGATGTTGAGCTGGATGACTTCTAGCCATCCCTTCCAACCTACATCAGTCTATGATTCTGTGAAATCACAAACTCTTAAAGGTCATGTTTAAATGTAGTCTAGGTTTCAGTCTGGATATTGGTAAAGGGCAAAATTATTTAAGAATCATAGCAAAGTTCCATTTATTACGGATACAGCAAGTCTTAGAAAATGGGTGTTGACACAGAACACATATTTGCTAGTTATCTATGAACAAGTGGGTGGTGTCTATTCTGATACAATAGGGATACCTATGTCAGACATGATTGCTTTTCAGCTAACACAGATGAACATATGTAGAGTTTGCAGAAGCCTTCTAATGCACTGGAGTTAAAGCAAATAAAACCACCTTTGTTGGACCGAGCTGCTTCACATCCATCTGTTCACTTGGGAGGTTTTCCTCCACACAAATTTTACTACATTCAAATTTGTGAATTATCACCAAGTTTGAGCAGCAGCAAAAGAGAGGAAGTGCACAAAACTGAGCTGCCAAATAACATGCATAAATTACAAGAATGTAAATTAAATATGAATTGATAATTTGTTCTATAAAATTATGAGTGGCGCAAAGACCCCAAGCCAAAAGCCAAATGCTGCCATATGTTGTCCAGCTTGTGGGACCTCGATGGCTCCTGGGGGACAGTAATTTGACTAAGAGTCAATCACTTGCACTACCTGCCAGGTAGGTGTCCCCAGTAAGACACCTCAAGAGCCAGAGGCATTCAAAGCCTGAAACCTCCTGCAATGCAGTCTTTGTCTAGCTATGGAGAAGAAAGAGTAACAATTACACCCATCCTCAACTACAACTAGATGAGAGGATAAGGGAAAATTAATGCTTTAAGATAATTCATTGCTAACACTGAAAGGATTCACAAAAAGAACCCTGGTTAATTTGTATGTATCTGTGATTATAAAAAAAGCTGCGGTATACCCATTTGTATATATTTGCATACCCATTAACCTGTACCTCTTTAACCTGTATGTTCAGGTCAACAACACAAACATAACATAACAAAGTGATAATTTTTATCTTGTCTTTTGAAAATCACCCTTCTCAATACATTTTCAAATATATCATCTCTTTAGATGCTGGGGGAAGGTACAGACTCAGACACCTGAAAGTGCAAGATGCAATGGTCCATGAAACCACCTTTACGAAGTACTCCACAATGAAAGTTTGAAAAATATTTGCATAAGGACTACTGTCACATATAAAAAGCATGTGCTACTTATGTTGTATATACAACATATTAAAGTATTCATGGACACTGCGCAATTTAAAATTTACATGTATAAAACTCTTATTTTTATTGTTATTCAGACAGCAATTACATCTTATTTCAGAACAAAAGTTATCAGTCTGTATATATAGCAAGGACTCGCCTATTTGCCATGCTTCTTACCTACCTCACTGAAATGGCAGATATATAACCAAGAGTATGAGTATTCAAGGCAGCACCAGTAGGCATGGAGATGATTTCAAGTTCAAAATGAGTAAAACCCCAGTGGCTGCGTAGGCAATTTATCGCATTTGACACTTGTTCTTAGAATCACCATGATCAGGCTGCACAGCATGTGCAAAGACTCAGTCATGGCGCAGGTGTCATCACTAGCAACACACAGACATGAACCCACTTTTAAATTTTTGTCTCTTTTTCAGGAATTCTGTGGGTTCCTGCTTTTTGATCTCCAGTTAGTCTCAGAAAGAATTCTTTCTGTAGACAGGATGACAGAGATTTTCTTGGGGTGAGGGGTGGGGGTAATCAGGTTGACTGAAATCATAATCTCTGAGAAGTTGAGAGATATCCTACTTGCTGTCTTCCTGCTCATAGAGAAAGCTTTCCATAGTCAAGTTTCATTATTTCAATTAAAGTATCATTTCCTTTAAAGGCTTATTGTTTTCACTGGGATCTTCTGAGGTGGCACGGGGAAAAGGATATTTAAAATGTGATCCACAGCTGCTTGCAACAAATACTACTTTTTTATCACCAAGTTCTAGTCAATTCTATAAAGAAAAATTCATTATCAAATCATGTTAAGGGTAATCTTGTGGGATTCTTTTGAAGGAATTTAACAAGACAAGAGATTTCATTTTTTTCGTCTCCCTCTAGTCCTTCACCTTCTAAGTAACAGGTGCAAACATTATTTAGAAGTCTGTAACTACAGAGACATGAATGTCCTATTGAAAGCTGGTTACCAGAGCTCCTGAAATCAAATCTCACTGTGCACGCACTTAACTCTCATTTGTATGGGGAGTGGAATAGCCTCTTCCCTTGTATTCAAACCAGTTCACATATAATTGGGATCCCCTCTGGGTTCTGAAATTATGAAAGCAGTATTCTTACAGTAGGAACATTTTTAACCTAGTTTTTATCCTACCCCCTTACTCCAGTTTTCCTTGTTGAGATCACATCTTGTCGATGATCTGGGATGTCAGGAAAAAAAGAGAGGACTGAACTGATTGATGTTCATTCCACCACCAGGCTCTAGGTCAGGATTTGAGAAAGGTAAAACGGGTTATCTTTCCGAAGAGGCTCAGCTGTTACAGAAACATAATTTGATGGACAGTTTTACCCCTGGCAATAGGAACGGAGAACGAATAGATTGTTGGAAAAGAAAATTACACCTGCTAGGAGTTGGTTCACTGTTTGTTTCTGTTCCCATTAGGAGCATGCAAAAGTATCAGCTACCATCACATTACACTCATATCTATTTAAAAGTTTGTATTTATACTGTTAGCTCTCAAGGGTCCCATATTTAAAAGTTTAATTTCTCTGCAAACCAGACAGACTTGGTGTCATCTCACCTTCAGTTGAAAAGTCACAAATGGGGACACAAAAACCTTCCTCCCAAATAAATGGGCTTTTGATTTTACTTTTTTTCTTTAAAGGATCATAATTTATTTTGGTTTTGCTAACACTTTTATATTGAAAGTAATTTTCAGAAACTTACTCTCAAGTAAGGTCCAACATTAAAGGAATTCATGTTTAAAGTACACCGGCAAAACTATTGTTTGAATGCAATCTGTTCCCCTATGACAGGGTGCAAGTCTTTCTGTGCTTAAAAAACCTCTGTTATGAAAAAACAATGAATCTTACTTGCATTATATCCCCACTGCGGCGAAACACGTGCAAATGTTATATTGACATATCTGAAAGCATTCTGACTAGTCACTAGGGAAAAATTGCATTTGCAAAGTTGAATTAACCGGTTTGGACTCTTAAGAAAGTCCTACAGCAACCAAAAATGATTAGTAGTGGTTCTATTTTAATATCAGCTGTGAATTATGTCTGATTACACCAACCAGTGGAGCCTATTAAAAAAAAAAAAAAGTGCAGCCATGCATTTTTGCTGAAAAAAATTACTTTTTCTTAAAAATACTTTTTCTTTAGAAACAATCATATTTTTAAGGATTTTCTTTTTTGGTCAAAACATAAAGCAAGTGATTTATTTCATCTCATTCCGTTTTAACCTAAATCCAATGTTTTATTTTCATTTCAGCTGCTTGCCTTTCCTCCTGTCTGACTGCAGGCTGGTGTTTGCTCAGCATTGCCAGCGAGCATGGAATGAGCTTCTGCTTTTATTATCAGCAGCATTTTGTGGGTAGTCATGAAGCTACAGGTAGTCCTTTTCTGAGCCCCCTAATTCTGGTAATTACAGCACTGAATGAGGCAGTAACCCATTGAGTTTGTTTCATCCTCACAAGAACTGTCTTTAGCTCCCATTTTGCAAGATAAATTAAGTAGGGTGTTAAGCACTAATGACTCATGCTCTCCCAATGTTAAATGACTTCAAAAAAAAAAATATCCTGTTTTCTTCCTAACCCCACCAAAAAAGGGACATTTCTGAGGCTCACTGCCAGTTCAAGCAGCTATGTTGGCCCATCACACCCATGGTCATATTCTGAGACACACGACATGTTAGCAAATAGAAAATCTCTGCAAGAACAACAGCTTGAAGAGGTGCAAGGAGCAAGCATAAATGTTGCCCAGTGCAGAAGACCCTTAAGTCAGCAGCATCTGTCCAGATGGGCCAGCACACTCCAACTTGGTGTATTCCTTCTGGAAAGGAATCATTAGTATTAGTGGGTGCTATTCCTAGGGCAAACGGCAAGGTCCAGCCACTGCAGTCAGCAACCAGAAAGCTCTGCAATTATTCAAACTGCTGCAGTGCAGTGAATTGCAATGTTAAAGCACTGAAATTACTTGAAGCAGGAGGTTTTTATTGGAGAGAATAACAACTTCTACATGCCAGAATACCTGTAGAAGCAGGGAGAAAGAGTTGAAACTTTCCATATGACTGCACCTAGGCAGACAGACACCTGCTTCTTTCTGTCATTGTCTCGCCATCCCTTTCAAAAATAAGGTAAATAACACACTATCATGTTTTAAAGAGGCCTTTGGTCAACAAAACCGATGCAGAGATCCGTCACAGCATTCTCCAGTTCCTGCATTTCCTGGAGAGGGAACTGAGACACATCAGACTCATTTTCAGGAAATGGATGACATTGCTGGAAAAATCCTAGTCAATGTTGCACCTACTGTTGCTTTGGAAAAGTTGTTATTCTGTTGGAAATCATTAAGAAGGAGCACTACTGACTTAAAAACACCTAGATTTCACTCTAAAGCAATTGAGGCGATTGTTTAGGGATATTCAGACTATACTAGCAACATTAAGCAGTTGGATGTAGATGGTACAACCACTATGGGAGATAGTGTATGAAACAGCAAAAGGTCTTTTTCCACTTGGCCCAGGCTGAATGACTACATTGCTTTATCTCACTCTGAAAAGAAATACACCAGGGAGGATAAAGGAGGCGTATTTTCATGGCTAGAGTTCAATGAGCTTGACCTTTTTCATTACTGGCAGTTGAGGAAGGATAACAACTGTCAATCAGGTGATGGGGCCCTTTGCTCATGAGCATGTTGTCTATCTGGAGTCTCTTTCTGGTGGAGCATTTACAGATGGACACCAGATATCCAACAGACAGACACGCTTCTTCACGGAAAGCACTGAACGGCTTCACTTATCAGAAGGAAAAGGCATTCCTGTTAAAAGATCCTGGCCACTGATGGTCAGAACACAAAGAAAGGAAGCTAGAGCCCAGGCATGGCGGGATGTTTATAGATTAGGTCCCCTTGAAGGTAAGAGCTGGAGTGGGGAGGGAACTGGGAAGGGATGCAGCTCTTCTGCTGCAGCTTAAGGACAGGTTTCCCCCCTGCTCTGTAGTTCCTCTGAAAAAGCAAACTCTTGCACTAAAATTTATTTCTCTATGGTTACTATCAGGGCTATATTTATTCTGCTGAGATAATGAAGGAGATGCTATAAGGAAAAACATCTTTATCCAATTTATATAATTCAGATTTTTTTTAATGCAGAAATACCATAAAAGCCACAAGCATTTTTACATCAATAAGCTTTTGCTTTCAGAGCTAATACTGATGCAGTCTAGGTAGTTGCACTTTGTGAAAAGGTACGCCATTCCCCAACATTTAAAACTATTTTTCCTTGAAAAATGGCTACTAGTTATACACCATGTTGGAGTTGCTACTCTCTGTATTTCGTGCTCAAAAAATAATTGCATCAATAATTATTTTCACCTAATTAGTCTCTCATTTCCTTTGCCTGGGTCTAGTTTCAGTGCTGAAAGAAGGTATTACTCTGATGTTTGCCTCAATCAGAAGTTAATACTGGGAAGAGCTCATAATACCTGAAAACATGACTGTAATCTAGTCCACAAAATGCAAGTTATGCTGTTTAATCTGTGGTTGTCTTGTGTTTCTGGAACTTAGACCTTTTATATGGATAGACTGCTGACCCATCTCTAACCATGAGTGCCTTTTGTCTATTCAGTAAGCTTTGATCTGTCCAGAAGCTAAAATGCTTATTACTGGCGCTTTCATTGTCACTGCCCCGAAAATGCTAGATAGTCCTCACACTAGTTTTACAGCATTGGTCCTCACCTATGACTATATGGTAATTCCTGAACCACTGAAGAATTAACTGACTGTTCCCTTGCTGCTTGCAGGCACACCTATACTTGGTCTCTCTTCCTTAAAATAGGAACCAGACAAAAGAGCATGGCATGCTTCTGCACTTGCAAGAAATAGATGCCACAGAGCAGAGTACTGCAAAGAAGCAAGGGGAGTCTCGGGCACCTCACCCCACTTCACTACCCAACTACTTCCCTAAAAAGGATCATGATGTTCACCAGAAAAGGGTACACCACCCTAGCACAGACAGTACCCACTTCTAGTTGCCCAGCATCCAGGCTTCCTTTTGGGTGACAAAGCAACTGACAACAGTTTAGGGACTGTGAATGCAATCACTCCTGCTCCTCTTCCAAAAATCTTGATCCATATTCTCTTTAGTTCTCTATTAAAGAGCTAACATTAAGCTTATTCTCTGCCCCAGCCTCTCTAAATATGGAGTATAACCAGCTTCCTCTACCATTCTTCACATTGAACGACATCAGGGAAGTTTGAAGCAGAAGCAAAGTCTACAGATGTAGTACTTTCCCCAATTGGGATTCAGAAAGGTTAAAGTGTTTTGTCGTGAGTTATGTCAACAAACTTCCTTGTGATACTTTGTTATGATATTTTGAAAAATAGATCAAATTATTACAACTCATTCAGCAGTCCACTCCTTTTCAACAGTCTTAACACAAACTAAGTAAAGAAATGTTTAAAAGAAATTTCAGAACTTCCGAAAACCTTTCTTAAAGTTTGAGAACTTCAAGAAGTTCTGTCATTCCAATATAAAATGATTTTTTTTTAATTATGCCATTTTTCACTGTATAGGAGGTTTTAACAAGCTCTAATGATGATCATTCATCTCTATTAGGAAGCTGAGACACTGTATTCCCTAAAATCCCTTTCAAATAGACACTAACTCAGTCTTCAAATGGATTTGAATGCAGAATAGTTACTGTCCCACTGCACTGGGTTACAAAGCAATTAGCTTAGCATTAATGAAAATGTAAAGGTGCTCACACTGTCAAAAGTTAAGGATCCCAAACATGATCAATACAACTGTTCAAAGTAGCTGTATTAGATTTTCTCTCCATGCACTATATATGGAGCCTAATAATCTATTTTGGCATCTTAGAGGTTTACAGTCTGATGGTGTTAAAACCCTTCTAATAGCTACATTCCAAGACAGCAGTACTCTAAAAGCTCACATGGTCAAACACAACGGCATGCATGTCTGGATAGCATCAAGAGAGGAATGTGATGCATACTTGCACAGAAACATATAAACCAGTTTCTGCATAACACGTCGTCCCAAAACACATTTGCCCCAGACTTTTATGTCTGTTTTTTTTAAACAGCTGTTCTGGGGGGTTCTGTTGGTGTTTTTTCCTTGAAAGTAAGATATGCAGCATAAGCTACCATGATGACTCTCAGTAACAAGAGGAAGAACTTGAAAACGTCCTTCTAAAATAAACACTTCGGTACCTTTTTGCACTGCCAATGTATTACTTTTAAATGCAGGTATGTTTCACTCAAAAAATGAGGCACCGGAAAAAAAGACCAAGTCTCTACATGTCTATGGGACACATAGTACAGTATTAATCAGAGAAAATCTAAAAAGGTGATGGTAGACGCTTGTGTTTGAAGTACCTACCAAGGCACCTGAAAACCAGCCAGTATTCTTCCTGGATCCTGTAGGAAGCCTCAAAGTATTAGATGAGAACTGCCAAGCATCTGGTTCTTACTGAAATTCAGCCTAACTTGTCACTACTGAATTAATGAAACAACCCTGAGGAACTGGGAATCAGGCACATATTATTGTAGGAAATGCACACGTGCAAGAATAGGAGATGAAGTCCTAACTGCTGACACGCACACTCAATTGCAAGAGACTCCGTATGTATTCCAGTTGGCACATCATAACCAAAGGTGACTATATTCACTTAAGCTTAAGGTTCCAGTGGATGACCTAGTTTTGCCTGTCTACAAAATGAAAACAGAGAATGAACAACTAAAACAGTAATGTAGTCCCGTTCCTTTTAATATTATCCAAAAAGTACATGAGATCCATGACCAGCTGCTGGTAACTTCGCATTGACATACTAGAGAAAGGAAAAACAAAACTATCAGGCATTAGATTCAATAGTAATTTGGTTTTTGTTTGTTATGGCTGATTATGGAAGACAGTGCTGACCTCAATAGCAAGGTTCTAGCATCACACAAAACTGTGGGGTTTTAACTAGAAAAGGCAGTGTACTGTTTACAGGCTCAGTTTGTCCAGAATTAAGAGATCACTTTGTCACATGCAGCTGTGGCAGATGTTTTAAAAAGTCACCTCCCATTCTACACAAAATACACAGTATACAGGGGGTTACACATCCGTATGTGGAGCACATAAAGAATATGTTCATGTAAAACTACGCACTGCAGCATAAGAATACCTGAGCTAACAATAAATAGGTGAGCCAGTCTCTGAAGCTCCATGCTGTTTGTTGGGTTTTTTTTCTGGTAAGTAAGGTAGCTGAGAAATCCTATCCAGCATAGTACACTCAAACTCCTAAAGCATGCTGCCATTGCAAAACCAGCTCTGTAGAATCCCTGAATCCTACTGAAGCTAACCTGATTCTTCACCTTTTTTGATGTCCACCACTCTCTCCATGGAATAATTTGTTACAACATAGATTTTCAGTAGAAGAATCTAGTTCCTTATTTTCCTAAATTGCTTTGGAATACCTGTTAAGTATATTGTAAAATATACCTTATTTATGCAATAAAATAAGATTATTGTATGGACAGGAAAGTAACACAACATTACCTTTCCCTCATACATACTTAGTTCTCAAACATTTTTTTTAAAGTTGAGTCTGTTCACAATTCTGTTTATATTAGAGCTAAGTTAACTGTTTATTTGTGAAGGTATTTCATCAATAAAAGAAATACTAGTGTTGCAACAAATACCTTCAGGGGATGAAATGAGGTTTCATAGAGCCCAATGTCCTTTAAAAGTGACAACATATGTTGTGTATGCTTGCACACACAAGTGCATGCTTGCACACAGAAGGACAATGGACATTTCAAGTTGCTATATTACCAGAACTTTCAAGCTGCCTGAAAAGGAAGACCATTTTCCTGGTGTTAACTCACATACATTGGTGGGTTGACAGGACAGATAAATCTTCCAGCTCTCTGCTCCGCTTCTTAAACAGTGATGGATTGGCAAAAAATGAAGCCGTGTCTATCTGAAATGCTACAGTTTACAACCCAATGTGTACAAGTAAACCAGCGCTGTTTTTTATTTATTTAGTCCCCTGTCCTGGACATTGTGCTACCAGTAACTGTTCCATGCTCCACTCAGCCACCCCAGCTCTCCCACCACAACCTGTGGGGCAGCGGTGGAACACCTTTAGCTAGCTAATCTTAATATAATGTAAACAGGAATTTCAGCATCCCGGGATTTATGTATTTATCCACCTAAACCAAAAGCAGAATCTCCCTATTTTACCCTTCTGTCAGGCCACTGACATTTTTCACTGTTATACATATCAGTTGCTCTTACCTGTTGTTTGAGAGCCTCTAGAGATTCAAACTCCAATTTGGCCAGTTTTATCTGGATATCTCTTGGTTTATCCGGAATTACAAATGCCATGATAAACTTTATCGCTAGTAGCAAGTGCTAGAAAAAAAAAAGTAAAGAGAAAAATATTATTCTATAGAGTTTGAAGCATGCAGAGAAGAGCATAATACTCCTTCCAAATCCTAGTAACAGAGGTATAAACAATTACTTCTTGTGACATGTACAACATGGATAGCATACTATAACCACATTAAGCCTCAGCTACTCTGCTTTTTTTCTGTTTACAGTCATTCATAATTTCAATATAAACACATACAATTTGGCTTA
Source organism: Alca torda (assembly GCA_008658365.1). NCBI lineage: Eukaryota > Metazoa > Chordata > Aves > Charadriiformes > Alcidae > Alca > Alca torda. The sequence goes on along the minus strand of CM018077.1, from coordinate 45,823,882 downwards.
TTTTCATAATAATCCTATTTTTGCTGTGTACTATAAATTTAAAATTAAATTTTGCATTTGTGTATCGGTGCATAGAAATTAAATTATGACACCCAGAACATGTAGTTTCACAGTGAAATTTTTACATATATATACACTATTGTGGTTTAACCCCAGCTGGCAACTAGGACACGCTGCCATTTGTTCACTCGCTCCGCCCAGCCCCAAGTAGGGTAGGGAGAAGAGGGAGAAAAAGAGAAAAAAAAAAAAACAAATTCATGGGTTGAGATAATGACACTTTAATAAAACAATAATGAATGAGAAAAATAATAATAATAATAATAATGGTAAAAGTATATACAAAACAAAGTGATGCAACACAAATTGCTCTCACCACCCAACAATGGGTTGCCCAGCCTGTCCCGAGCAGCAATCGCGGATCCCTGCCCCCCAGCCAAACCCCACTGATATCCTGAGCATGGCACCTATGGTACGGAATATTCCCTTGGCCACCTTGTCTTGTCTACGCTCCCTCTCAGCTTCTATGGGAAGCTGAAAAAGTCCTTGACTTAATAGAATCATTACTTAGCAACAACTAAACCAGTATGTGTTACCAACATTATTCTCATACTAAAGCCAAAACACAGCAGCTACTAGGAAGAAAATTAACTCTATCCCAACTGAAACCAAGACATACACCCACACAAATATAATTACATATAATTAGATGCAATTATAACATACATCTGTGCACAAACACATGTGTGCATGTCATGATATAAATTAAACAAGTATATTGTAAAAAATATGAACAAACCCAGAATTTACTGCAGTAGGGAAGTTATTAAAACCTAAAAGCACTCCTGAGAAAGCATTAGAAGAGAACAAAACAAAATAAAATATGATCTTTAAAGAAGCGGCATACTCGTGAACAGAAACTTTCCACAAAATGGAGAAGCATTCCACATATAAGATGCCAAATCAGTCAAAATTTATCACAAAAGTTTATAATCTTATTTAAGAGAAGACAAGCATGAACTTCTGTTGAACCTAGTCATTGACCAGTCTTTAAATTTCACTTAAACATACGCCCATCTCACCAAAACAACTGTCAAACTGTCAAATGTCAAGTCAGTGGTTTTCTTTCTTCATTTTTGTCAAATATGAACATAATCTAAACTAGAATCATTAAATCTTATTTTATCAAGGGCTGAGCTAACAGTATGCTGCATGTTTGCACACAAGAATTTGCTCCTAGCTGAGAAAAACCCGACCAATGTAAGGCAACACTTAAATATATGTGCTTAACTTTAAGCACGTGCTCAGGTTCCATTGACACAAAGATACTCAATAGACATGCTGATATTTAGATTGCAGGTCTAAACTACTTATCAAATTTCCCTGAATTTTTATAAAATGGAAGAGATCAGTCCTCTTTTCTGAAACACAGACCAAAAATCTCTGAGATTCTGGAATTACATGAGCAAAAAGCTACCAAAACTATTACAGACTTCACAAGAGTGCTAGCAAAACTCTGAATAAGCCAATTCCAATAAATAAGGAAGACTTAAAGTAAAAAATCAGGTAATAGTAACAAGTAAGAGAACAACAACAAAGAGCCATACATGAAATTATTTTTAAAAACGTATTACAGAAAAATAGTTGGTAGATCTAGGAAACAAACTATTAGTGCAAGGCATAATACTTTTTTTAAAGAGGTGAAAGAAAGACTGAAAATTAATGTAACAGTAACATATCATCAGTGAAAACCTGAACACAGATTAAGAGGTTAATGAAGCAATTAGCATGTCTGCTATGTAATGCCATGGGTAATACCTCATTATTAAAAAAAATAAAATAAAAATTACATCAACAGTAAAACATTCTCCCACTCATACAAATTTTGTTTCTCCACCGAACCTAACAGTGTCTGCTGCTAAGGAACTTTTCTTGCAAAAAAAATTATAGCAAACAATGTTGGTTTATGCTAGAAATACATAATAAAAGATGTCTCAGAGCTAGCACTGGAGGAATCTCTTAAATGGAAAAAATAACATGTTGAAGACAATAATAAAAAAAATACGACAAACAATACTCCTATGCAGAATGGAGTCATAAAGAATCACGGGTTGAAGGAGAATAGCTAATTTACAGATACAATTTTGGTTTGGAAAAAGGAAAACAAGGAGATCAAATTTGGAGTAACTCAAAACTAGATAACAGGATTAGGGTAAAATCTTACATTTAAGGTAAGTGACTGAAAGAACTAGAAGAAACTGAGGATTTGGCCAGGGATATTTATTTGAAAAATTACAATGGACATTTCAGTTGAAAAAAAGACTCAGCATCACAAAACATAGCTTCTAGCTGCCCAAAGTCGGTTGGACTGGGGTTCATCTCACTTTGCTATAAAAATGAAAAGAAATCATGTTTTTTGATCATATTAAAGAGCACGAATCAAATTTTGGAACTATCATTGTTCGGCCTCTGCCTCTTGAAGAGCCTTGAAAACATAAGCCAAGCTAGTAACTTAACACAGAGACTTCAAAGTAGCTCCAAATCCAAACAATTTTTAAGAAAATAAATCAAAACCATTTCAGGGAGATGTAAATAATACTATGGAGAACAGAGGCTGACTAAGTTTTTCCCATTTTTGATAGGCGTAAGGAAGGAATAGAAGAGACATCTAGGGAAACCAGAAATAAACCCAACAAAAATGCTGCAGTTAATCCAGGAAACCACCGTATTTTTAAAAATAGATTTAAAAGGGCAACGTGTTTTAACTACTTCACCATGTGAAGAGTTTTATTGTTGTATCACCTAACCAGAATCCAGCAGTTCAGCAGTATTCCAGGGATAGGTGTTGTGGCAATAGGCTACCCGTTACCCACACGTACTGAAAAATGCCTTTGACACAAACTAGCTGTCAGAAAATAAGGCAGTTTTCATGCTAGCACAACTCATAGCCTGTAAACACAAGGATAGAGCCTTAAACACGAAGGCAGAACCTCTCATTCAGAAAGCCTTCAAGCCAGAGAGGGCTCGAAAGTTGGAGTACAGACGGGGAAAGTCACTACTTTTGTGTGCCCTACTGTCTTTCCCAGGCATCCACTACGGGCCACTGTAAAAAAAGATGACTGGGTTAGGCAGACCTTTGGTTTACCCCTCAGAATAGCTTTTTTAGGGTCTTTTCCCTCCTATCAAAACAAAGCTTTATCAGTCATAAAGTGCTCAGAACTGCGTGGGATGTCCCTGTGTGCAAGGCTGTGACCTCAGAAAACACACTAGACTTAACAGACTGCAAATTCAGTTCAATTCCACCTCATAAGTCCCAGTGAACCTGAAAAAAGACATCAGAGCAACAGCCTCCCTTGGATAACTTCTCCAGCTGTTCCTATTTGCAAATTAGGAGTAATATTAATAAAATTGTGAAGGGAACTGGCAGAAATGATGAATGTGGGTCATATGATTCATGAAACCTCTTTAAAAGAAAATGTATCTAATTTTATTAACAGCTTATATCACATTTTGGAATTGCTATTTGACTAAGGAAATGTAAGTAGTTATTCAAGAGAAATTGAAGGAAAAAGTATATCATTCATAGTCCATACTGATTTCTTAATCTTGTTTTAGTACAATTCCTGCAAGTCAGAGCCACAAAAAGGAGACATCTGCTTTCAAAAAAGAAATGTCTTAAGAATACAGTATAAATCACCAGGATAGACAGCAAAATTCTCTTTCGTAGTGCAAAGTTACATTAACACTAGTATGAATATATTATAAAAAGAGCATACGAAAGTTTATCCAAATTTGCTACACAACTAGTGCAAATGTATTTGTCAAATACTGAAATTTCTTCATAGAGTTGGGTTTGGGTTTTTTATTTCCCCCCCCTTTTTTTTTTTGTTAAATTGGGTTACAAACCCAACCATTATTTCTAACTGCAACCATTAAAAAGCGGCGCTGCTTCCAAGAACATGCCCTTCATGATTACAAGAGGACTATTTCACTGCGAGCAAAACCCAGGATAACATTCACACAAGCTGTAAGCTCTCCGATGCCAACAGCAAAGTCCCCTCCTATTTTGCAATCTGCCAAGCAGGCACAGAGAGAAAAAGGAATGAGTCTCTCTCCCCCTTGATAAATGCAGTGCCATCAAACTCTTTGTGGTCTTGTGCCAGGTGCTTAGAGAGCCAGAAGAACTATTCTGTTCTGCAAAGCCACTGACAAGAGTAGAGGCAGCAGCTGTGTTTTGCAGCAGTGGGTCCCCAACCTCATCTATTCTAAAACAGAAAATGCAAATTAGGGTTAAATTCCTGGAATTTTGAACAGCTAATTTGATTTCTATAGTGGTCTTACTGCAGCAATTCCTGTCAAAATCTACTCAGCTGGGGAAAAAAAAAAAAAAAAAGGAAAAAACAACATAAGCAGTAGCTGCGTTGCTGGTTAGCTGATACAGTGCACACCAAACGTCAGCTTGGAGAGACTTTAATAAAATTTTGTATCAAAAACCTATTTTTTTTTTTTTAGAATCTAATACTTACAAAAACTTTCAATTAAAATCAGAGCCTAGAACCAGTACATAGTATGAAACAAGAGGGTCACTGGTTAGTAGCTTTGCATAGATAAGGAACCCTACGCAAAAGCCAACACCTGAGAATGGCAAATCACTTTGAATTTCTATTTTCAACTGGTATATGCAAAATACCTTTGCAAATGTAAAGGAAACTATGGCTGGAGGGTAATGTTGCTGCCAGAGCAGAAGGCAGGGAGATCACTAGGTTCTTTGTTAGGACCCCGCATCACAATATTCTGATATTAAACTAAGCTAAGACCAAACATTAAGAACAGACCAAAAAAGAACACCCACATTTCTGTCTGTCTATGGCAACAGTTTGTAGCTTTGAGGCTCTGCATCTTTCCGAGAGTAGAAAAAAGGCGGGAGGAAAGTGAAAAATAATTCTGTCAAGGGAGCAATACAGGCAAAGAAAAATTTCCATAAAGCTCAGGAAGTTCAATTAAATTAAATTGTCCTTATTAGACTGCAATAAAATAAATTTATGAGCAAAATATTTCTGCAATATACATAAAAAGAAAGCACGACCAAACTTTCCTTCCCACTTTTAGACTGAACTGGCTTCATTACAGAGTCTTGCTAATGGAGCAGAATCATCACAGCTGAGGGACTTTAAAAAGGGCCATTCTTGTACTACTCTGATAAATGCTGCTTTTAAAACCTCATATCCCATATATTATTATGGCATTTTTCTAAAATGGGAATGGAATCTGCCTTAGTAAAAACCTCTGACATTCTTTTCAAAATTTTGTTTTATCCATGGACATGTCCAAAATCCTTGAAGTGGGGGAGGGGAATGATAAAAAAGTTGTTATTTCACGTTGGTCCTATTTCAAGGCTTCTTTGCATCTCCTGTTCAGCTTGAGACTTTGTCTTCTCTTCCCACAGACACACACACACGCACGCACCTACAGCCCAGATACCTGCCACAATCTGCGTGCTTCATCTACCCCATTTATCCCCAGACCAGTACAACCCATCTCTCCCGCATTTCAGCCAGAATAAGCTTTCTCCTCCTCCCTGCCAAAACTCCAGGGAAACACTAGGATGGAAGTGCAGCCTTCCTGCCTCTTGCCGCTCCAGCAGAGTGAAGTCTGTCTCAGCTCTCACCTGGAACATGCTCAGCACAGGCGAAGCGTTCATGCGCTTACAACTGCTGCGCTCTTTTAAGTCTCTACAAAGCCCATAAAACAAAGGTGTTTCAGAAACTTACACCTTTGCCAAGCTTGGGCAGTTTTCTCATAGGAGCATCATAAAGCACATTGTTTAGATCAGAGTAAGCCTTCTGTCAACCTTTGCATTGCTACTTCAGAGCACAGATACAATGCGCCTTCTCAACACAACTTTTACATATTCATAAATATTCTATCTTCATATTATTTTTGTATTCATATATTTTCTCCTTTCTTAAAAGGAGAAACGCATTTATGTAAAAACGCAAAATCTCCAAACTGAAAAAAAAAAAAAAAAAAAAAAAAAAAAATCTCCATCGGGGAGAGTTTCAGCCTTCCCCATTAAAATGTAGCTGAGATAGATTCAACTACACAGAAGCTTACTACAAAACATGTCAGAAAGCGTAAGCAGAGATGGCATTATCCAGTCCATTTATAATTTGTAGCAGAACATCTGTTTCTTCCTCTGAGCTGATGAGAACACACATGCTCAAACCCACAAAGGCTGCCCAAGGAAAACTGGTAGCTACATTTCTGACAGAACATCTCGCAGACCATCAGAAGGGCAAGCACAGATCGTCAATCTCCTACTGACCCTACCAGCACGTTTGTGAAATCTAGCCCCTCTCAACAGAGTATTTAAGCTTATGATAAGTTTTAAGCATATCTATAAATATATCTATGTTCAGGAAAACATTTAAGCCCAGGCTTAAAAGTAGATTAAAAAATAGTGCCCGAGTCATTTGCTGAATCTGGGTCTTAAAATTCAACAGCTGAATCACAATACGTATTTTCTTTTCCTGGGGGTGGTGCGATGTTATGTACTAAATTCACCCATCTGAAGAGATGAATGCTGGCTTGCACAGAGTCTCCTTACATTTACATTTCTGAAATGGTTTTAATTAGTGCAGAAATCCTGGTCTGTGTTTTTATTACCAATCCACTATAAAACCTCACAAGTAGAAATCTACGCTGAAAAAGATACCAGGCTTTAATATGCAGTTTTGAGGTATATTTCAATCACAAAAACAAGTATTAAGCTACAGCATGAGAATAGGAGGTTGTTTTATTAGTTGCACATACATTAGCAGCATTGGCCTCTAGCACCACTGATACACCCCCCTCCTTCCAGTTAAGACTTGGCCTTATGCCTCAAGACTATGGAATTGCTTTCTTTCAGAAGAAGCAAATTTATTCTAAATGCTACAATTGCCTCACATACTATCGCTACTGGAAAAAAGCCAGTTCCAGACCAGCACTCTTGAGCAAGAGACTAACACATAAGACAACATGAAAGATTAAAGAAAAAAAAAAAAGTAAAAAAAAAAGATAATCACTAAGGAAGCAGATTCTCTGCTCGTGTTTCCAGGAAATAACTGCACAAGCAATGGGTTTAGCAAAGCAAAAAATAAAGTAAAATACTGCAAACATCATCTCCTCGTGAGGGAACTGATTTCTTCTGCACTTACATATTTTTTGCACTCTCCTGTTTTCAAAAAAGCTCTACAATACTGGTTGGAAAGCAAGCAAAGCGAGCCAGTACTACTTCTAAAACTTAGTCCTGCTCTTGGAAAGCCTTAGTAAGTATTTAAACCAGATACAACTTTGAACGTAAGTCATCAAGGGCAATCTGTTAAATAAATAAATATTCTACTGATGCACATGCTAATAAAGCACGAGTAATCTGATGAACTGCACCGCTGTGACACTTTTTTTCATCTTACAGCACCATTATACTTTCTAGTAAATCCATATTCTTTAAAAACAAATTTTCTAATTATTTACAGATTATTCCTTACTAATGTTTAAACCACAGCTGGTATACATCATATTCAGTCACTAATGAACTGAAGCAGTACCTGGTTTTATTAGTCTTTTTGAAAAGATTTAGATGCACAACTGTCCTCCATAATTTTCTCCAACAATAGCAATTAAGATGGGAGGCAGCCCAGAAATCTATAGAAATTTTGTCACTGGCTTATCTGATGCTGCAAAAAAGCCACTAGTTCTTTATTTCTCAGCATTTACATATCTGTTCAAGGCTCTTCATAGATCTTTTACACTGGTATCTTTAAGCCTACTTTCAGATCACTTTTTCAGGACTTTCTCTGAATTGTTTAAGTACTTTTTGAGATGGTGAAACATCAAAAAAGAGGGGCAAGAGTTAGTAAGGTTGAGTGTTTTATTTACATACCCAAGCAACACTCTCCCTAAAATTCATATTTTATGTCTATCACACAAAACTAAACATTCAGCAGGTTCTAGAAACACCTGCTGAAAGAAAAAATTCTAAATAAAAGAGCTGCCGATACGAATCTTGTACACGGAATTCTGACTGACTGCAGCTCGGGGGAAAAACAGTTACCCTAATAATCTTGTTTTATAAACACAGCATATTCTGTGACCCAAAATATTTTATGATACAGCACCCTTGCAAAACTGTGTCTTTAAAAGTCTCTATAAAAACACAACACACACAAATGAGCCTTTCAGAAACGTTCTGACATGATTTTTCTCACATTTGCTTCATCCTGTAGTCAATTCAAAAGACGTGAAAAAAAGCACTGTAGGTGTAAATTTGTCTTGGAGCTTCTAAGTATTTGCTAATGGTTAATTTTGCAATAACCCAACAGTCTTGAAAGAAGCATGATAATGCAACCCATCTCTATGTTACCATTTGATAATCCTGAAATGTTTTGGCACAACCCTTATCTCAATTTATGGCTAGCGTTTAATAGGAACTGGGATAAGAGTTGCCAAAAGCCAAATTAGCTAATGCTGAATGTAATGAACAGCAGAGCTTTGATCACACTCTGAAATAAATTCTAAGTGAAAAGTGGAAAGAAGGATGCTCATGGAATTAAAATTGACAATATGATTAATACCAAGCCATACGAAGTGCCTCTTAGCTGATTGCTAACGTTACATATTGGCTCCCACTCTGACAGGTATAGTTTATTGTCAAAATGCCCTCATGTTCCACATCAAGAAAGGGAAAAAAAAGAGTTTGCTATTTTCTATTAATCCTCAAAACTTATACTTCTTTCCACCTTTAAGACGTATATTTTTCTCTGTGAAAAAAGATGCAAGTAAATTACAGTGCATGCTATTGTAATTACGCATTATAAGGAATTCTTTTTGTCAGGACTCAGACATTCCTCCTCAGTTACACGACTGGATGACCTGGGATTAGCAAGGAGACATGAGGCATTATTTCTGCCAGGGGTCTGAAGCTATTGTAAATCAGTTCAGTGATAAACAGAAATTGTCAGCTACTGTAGGCATCACAGATTTTGATGACTCTTTGCCCCTGCCTCAACCAAACCTCATTTGTTCTAGTGCAAACCAAAGTGGATGGTATAAAACTCCCAATTAAGTTTTGGACAGAATCATCAAAGATATCAAAATGTACACATATGAAAGGAAAACCACTATAATAAGCCTTACATTGTTTTCCCCGAAACTGTATGGTAGTCATGGAGATTGTGAGACAATTAACAGACTAGTCAACCTGACATTTTTCCTCAGTTCATGCTAGGAAAAGGTGATGTTGCATCTATATCACAATTTAAACTATTTTAAACATTGATGTTTTTGTCTGCCGCCTTGACAGCAAGTAACACAAAACGTAACTGGGGTTTAGTTTGAAGAACAATGTTTCAGGCAGCTATGCTTCAAAGATGATATACACCTAATTTTTTATCTTTAGCTGTGAATAGCAAGTTATCTGACTAGATGTGTTGCACTGTACTTAGAGATATTTGCTTATTTCTCCCACAACTACCTGGCTTTACATACAACTGTTTCATGATGCTTTCAAAGCTGATCACAAGAACATTATTTCTGCTGAAAAAATCTGTTCACCTCACAACACCAAGATAAAAACAGTATCTGAATAAACACATTTAAAACAAAACAGAATATTTTACCACACTGCAAATGCATCTTCATTGAATGATGCACAATTTTAGCGCAATGCATAGCTTTATTCTGTGTATTCACCCTATTGGAAGTGGCATGTTTTACTCTACTTCTGCTTGAAGCTGCAAGTAAATTCTGTAGGACACGGCACATTTTTTAATCTGGACCAAAAAGTGAATCATGCAATGTTAAATAATGAACAAAATGTCACATCCATGACTCATCAGAAACAAGTAATGGTATTGCGATATATCACACAGTAAACTGCAGATTAATTGTTGCCCCTATTCCTGTGCAACTTAAATGGGTGCAATAAAACTAGCTAATCTGAAACAATTCTGTAAGGAAAAATTAAATGAACAATTTTCATACTGGAAACTCATCACCTGCATTTTTCCTGTAAAAACTAGAGGGTTTTTTTCATCAGAACAATGCAAAGTCAAATAATCCTTTGCTTTTCAATAAAGGTCAGAAGAAAAGCTTTCCATTCAGCTGGAGTATTTTAATTAAACATTGCAGCAGGTGTTTGGATATGCTGCCAACTCCTGAAAAGCTTGCATAAAAACTGTAGCTTTTTTTTTAAAAAAAAAAAGAGACCTGTACATCCTCAAGCCCACTTCATCTGTCTTTTCTGTGAATGGGTATTCAGAAAACTACATACAATTTTCTCTGTTTTGGAACACCAGTACCTGGCCTTGCTATAAAAGAGCTCTTCATTAAAGCTGTTGGAAGCCAGCCACGCAATTCTCACGGCAACTTTTATGGCCACAGCAGATCTGTGCAACAGAGCACAGCCCAGAGTTCAGCCCTAGCTGCTGACCTGCTTCAACTTGTTGGGAACGTAACTGGTCTGTTCAAGCTGACAAAAAGAGAATCTTTAACTGAGCAAAATTCACTTTTGAGACAAAATACTGCAGTTAATGTGGATCCCTTTGTAGATCATACACATGCAATCAGGTTTTTCATCAATAACACCCCTTCCCAGCTTTAGCTCTCCATGCACTCACATAAAAGCAGCCTATGAAATGCTTCCAGAACTGCTTATGTTCTTAAAGAACACAAAGCCCATCGAAAGGTGGAGACTCCAGAAGAGAGGTGGGAGGAAACAGAGAGTGGAAGAGAGGAGGAACAAGCTGTGTTCTCCACAGTGGCAGTAAATGATTCTACCGAGTCATTCTATCAGCTGACAATGCAAGTGAGACTGTGAATCCCAACACAAAGACTAGAAAGCAGTAACTCTCCTATCCATTGGGACACATGCAGCTGCATCAGTGCAGTGCTGTTCTTCAAAACTAGACTTCTATCAGCATAATCTGATGCTTACTGCTTGACAAATTCAGCAGGCATCTGGGACATCTCAAAAACCATCATGTTTGTATCAGGAAGAGGTTCTCAATTGAATTCTCAGGTATCAGGAGAAAGGAATACCAGCAAAAATGGTAATACAGCAACAAGCACTTATCCACTTAGTTTTTTCCTGAGAGTGGGTAGTTTGGCCTTTGGAACTACAGGCAGAACAGAAGACCAACAGTTTAACCTCAGTGGTGTAACAGCTTTGGCAACATGCAGTGAGCACAACTTCTCATCTCCCTACAAATAGTAAGGCTGAAATAAATTTTTTTTTAAAAAAAGCTCTACTTACAGATTCAATTAGAGTTTTAAGACCATTTGGGAGTCAACCAGCAGCAAGGGCTCAGCATCACTTTGTTGCTATGAAACACTATCACATAGGAATAATCAGCCATAAAAACCTGCAGCTGACTCATTCTCTGGCTGAAATGATCTCAGCTGAGAAGGCCACTTTCAATTTGAAATGAATTAAGTAGCAATTCTGAACATGGCTCTGTAAGATGCCTCAAGCATCTCAAATAGGCAATGCTGAGATCTAAAACAAGATCTTGGACCAGTGACTAAATCTGAACCGGTCCTTGAGTAAACTGTAACATAATATGCAAGCAGAGACAGGTGGGAAGTTGAGACTTTTCACACATGAATCTCAACAGAGCTGACCACTGCTATCACAGGAATCTGATAAGTCCAGGGACTGAAGGAACTGTACCTGTGACTGGTCTGCTACTCATAATTAAATAGGGTAACATGGTACCAAAAACGGCTGTGTCTCCGTTTCAGAACTCATCCTGGGAATGAGAGAAACCTGTGAAGAGGCATTATCTCATTACAGGAATAACATCTAGCAGCAGTGATTTGGCCCTGCTGTGAGCCAGGACGATGGCAGTACAGAACTATTTTTCCTGCAGACCTTGAGTCTTGAACCAGTCCTGGGTCTGCACAGATGGAAAAGCAGATATTTATTTCCTGAATCTGGGGCCCATTTGTATTTATTCATTTTCCTTATGACCAGACTGAAAAGTGATTCTCTTTCTTCTTTAAGGAAATACTGCAAATGAAAAGTATTCTACAGTGCCTTTCCTTCAGCTTCTAGATGAAGCAAAAATGCTGCCCCTTTTTGTGCCAAACGTGGGTAAGGAAGAGTTCTTCAGGGAAAATGAGATAAGCATACAGAGAAAGATGACAGGATGCAGATGTATAGGACTGAGCAAGCCTGGTGCACAAGGGCAAGGCTGTTGCTGCAAACGTAGCGCGCCTTGGAATCGGCTGCGATGCGCTATCGCTCTGTCAGCTTTGCTGCCCCTGAACAGCAACGCGAGCCAGCTTACCATCTCCAAGACCTGCTGTCTCCAAAAGCGAAAGGATGACTCCTGGGGTGCAGAGGCACGTGAGCACCTCTAAAAATAGGCAGTCCTTATAAATTAATGCAATTTCTGTCTTAAAAAGGTACGCGCTTATAGAAGTGAGATTATTGAAGATCACAGCGCTTCAAATCTTTTATCCAAACACAGACTCCCTCAACAGTCACCTAAATCTTAACTAGAAACAAACTAATTTTTCAGAGTTCAAAATATTACTTTGCTGCGACCTTGCCTTCTTCCCTCAGAAGTCCTTTAAGAGCTGTTACTTGAGAAAAGAAATCTTTAAAACCTCTTGGCCCAGATTTTATCTTTATTCTTTTTTATATCCTTGAGCAAGTGTTCTTTGAAAATCCAAACACGCACATCCTTACATACAAAAGAAATGCTTCCCATATATTGAAAAATGTTAAAAAACATAAAATAATGGGGGAGCTTGTCCTGGAATGTTTGAGAGATCTGGCAGTTGTGTGGGTTTTTGTGACATAACAATTAAAGAACTATCTTCTAACGCAGTAAATTGTCACACAAAAATCCTAAAAGGTTAAAGTTGTGTCAGATATCAGGGTCATAAATCAGTTTTGCTACTTCACACTCTTTTCCTAACATCTCAGCTAACATTTTTACTGGGAGAAGAAATCTCAGTGTGTCTCAAACATAGGAAAAAAAAAATTCTCAGTCAAACAGTATTCAAAAGTAAGACCTCCCAGCATGACGTAAAAGTATTATAAGAAAAAAATTGAGTATATTTTTCTTTCAACCCAGAAGAGCATTACCTTTCTTTGATAGTACTGAATGGTTCTGGGTTAGACAAGATGACTCTTCTGTATATAGCAATTTAAAATCCATTTCTATAATGAATCATTTTAGCATCACAGATACCTCACTCGCTCAAGCCAGAAACAATGTCTTTACTAGTCAGCAGACATACAGGGTGAAATTATATTGTTTTGCTCACTTCCAATGGGAACAAGCATATTACCCTGTCACTTCAAACCTGAAAAGCATCTGGATTCTTTTCAGAATTTGCAGGGATGCCAAATGTAAACTAGAGAAGTACCAAACACTGTACTGCTGCTGTTTTGGGGGTTTTTTAACATGTTCATGCAGGCAATGATTTATTTTTTTTATTGCCTACCTGATCTTTTTAAAGTCAAGATTCAAACACTGTATCATTAAACACATCACACGTGTATATCACCCTATTTTATCCTGGCTTGGGTTTTTAGAAATATGGAGGTTTTCCAGTGTTGTTTTTTGGGGAAGGGACTTTTCTGTTTTAAGTAACTTTCTATCTTTTCATGTTACATTCACTTATTTTTGCCTAACTTGTCTCACACAGACAAAAAGCGTTAGGTAACATGGTTCAAAACAAAAACGTTTGCGGACCACTGATGCTCAAGATTCTGCTGAAGATTTGAGCCAGTCTTTAGCATCATTTTTCTTCCAAGATGAACACTTAGGCTTTGAAATCAGGTAAACTCTGAGAGTTTGTCAACTTAGGTTGCCTGAAGCAAATACAAAACATGCTTTAGAATTCTAAAACACAATTTCTAAAGGAAAAAAATGTCATTGCGGAAAGGTTTAATTAATTTTATTGCTATAACACCAAGGGAGATACAACAGAGTAGTTTTACAATACAAACAAGATACAGCTGCATTGATCAGAGAGATGCTTTCTTACCCTGTTCTGTCAGAAGTTTGATTCCTTGATCTCATTAAGGACATGCTCGGTTGTTAGTACGGGTAATCTTTCTGGCAGTGCTTTGCTTTTGAGGGACACAAATTTAATTTATCCATGGCTGGGTTAAAAGTTCACCTCCCTCTTTCTTTCCCTTCTTTTTATTCCCCACCATACCAGCAATCTTATCTTCACATGGCCTATTCAATTTTTTTTTGTCCTTTGATTATTTTTTTAAAGCTTAAATATATACAGCTGACCTTTATTTTAATTTAAATTCTCCTTCCTACCTTTAGAGTATTGGCAAACTTGTTATCTCTAGGTGAACTTGCTGCTGCACAGTAAAACTAGTTTTTTGTGCACTGTCAGCAACAAGATATGCTTAACAGGATGAATTACGGGGCTTCTCTTATGAATCTGTAACTTGCACAGCCAGTTCTCAAGATCTTGCCTTTAAAAATGCACTGTAATGAGTTCTGTTGTGGACCAAAGCTGCTAAGGTTCTGTGCCTCCGGAGTCCTCAGCTCTATTCTCCATACCTGATGTTACAGTGAGAATATAGCCATTCACATTAATTAATGGGCCACCCCTGTGCAATCCAAAAGAGTGATGCACAAGACCACTCATTTGCATCCAACACGGCAATGCTGGCCCATTCCAAACAGAAGATAGTAACAGTTTAGCATCTACGATTATTACAAGAATTACAAAGATTCAACCATTAAGGAATTTCTATAAATAGGAAACCTAGGGTGAAGGCTCACATTTTGTTTTCAAGTGTTGTGTGTGTCTTGTCTTCCTAGAAATTTGCACAACAGCAGTACTTAAAAAAAGGTTCATTTAAACCCATGACATTTTCTGAACATATAATGCTGCTTGTAAGATTACATATGGATCTATTTTTCAGAACACATACTTATCTCTCTCAAATGAAGAGAAAGGAATAAAGGGAAGACAACCATTATTTCCTTCAAATCTAACACAGATTTTCTTTATGCGTGACATTTATATACACTTTGTGAAAGTAAGTCTGATTAGACTGTGTCACTGGAAGAAAACTGGTATTAAGATCAGGGATCACTTGCTTTTTTCCACTAGGCAATAAGGAGTTGCAAAATCTGATTTTGCCAATTAAAACTTCCGACTAAATATGAATGATTAAAAGTCATGATGGTGGTCAAAGCTTTTGGCTTGTTTTAATGTTCTTTCTTTTCCCGTGCTATGAGACAATGTTTAATAGATTCACAACTAACAGGTTAGAAATGCCAACCAGGTCTGCTATCTGAAATGCACGTGGTGTTACCCTCAGCCAGTAATAGCTTTAGGAGACTGCACAAACTGCAATACCTCTGTAGTCCATCATATTTCTTCCTTATAGGCAATTAGCAGCTTCCCAGTGGACAATCTATTCTTCAATGACCTGTATTAACTTTTGTTATGATTTTCTAAAGAAAAGATCTTCTTTACACAAAGTAAAGCTACTTTATGAATTCTGCTTTTAAATATTCACCTGCAAAGAAAAGTAACCCCTTGTACCTGAAAGTGCTTTCAACTGAGCAATGCTCTATTATAAAAACAAGGTTTTTAAATAGACTAAAAGCATTTTCAAGAATACTAGAGCTTTGTTTTTATCTTGAATGATTGATTACCAACACCATTTCCAATCACGAGGGGGTAGACTTGCATTCCCTTGCTCACTAACTCTACTTAAGCTTAAGTAGTGTAAATAGCCTTTGCTGCTTCAAGTCCCTGAGCAGAGCATTCCCTCTATGCAGAAGAAAGCCAGCTGAGAGCAGCAACCATCCCACTAAGCACACAGAAGTGTGGAGGGGTTGGTCGTGTACTGCATGAAGATGGGTAGGAGCATAAAAGGCAGAATGACTGACACAATATTCCTAATCTGATTCCCAGCAAGGCCATTTTAAAATCAGTCCAGCTAGATACCTGCTTGTTCCTCTGTCCCACACACTCTATGTACAGCGATGACTCAGACCAAGAGCTCCTGCTCCAATCACCACTGTTCTGATCAATCACAAAACCATTAACTGTCAACTCCAAACAACCAAGAAGGCATGGATTTACGATTAGAAAGGAAGGATTAGTGCTGAATGGTGAAACGCAAGTACATCTTGATGGCTTCTTTTTAAAACTTTAACACTAAAAGTATTTTTTTTTTTCCTGCAAAACTCATTTAACTATGAAGGTCACGAAAAAAAAAATAAAAATTGTACACCGCCCCTCTATTCTTGCTCTGAGCACAGAGGCAGAACAAGACTAAAAGCGGAACGCATTTCTTCCTCTATATCATACTATACCAAATATTACCAAGTTGGAGCAATACCTCTAGAAATTAAAACTGAAAGCAATCCCCTATCACATACCTCAGACCATGAGTTCGGAGATCACACGCTGAAAACCAGTTTCTGAGAAAGTGTCAGCATGCTCGATTTTTGTTGGCACAACCAGCAGTGCTCTGGTTCAGAAAATCAGGTCGATGCTACTTTCATACCTACATGTAGATGCTTGAAATCAGACACTCTATTTTAAAAGTCTGTCTTACTCTATGATGTTTACAGTTTGTCCAAGTATTCAGGTCACTGAAACAGACAAACGCTATTAATAATTATCCTGAAATTAAAGGCTAGACATGCAAAGTTGGATCAAGACTCTTTTTTTTTTGTTGTTGAGCAAAAGTAAATAAAAATCATGTCTAAGATTTTCTTTCATCTAAGTTTAATTATCTAATAAATCGAGCATAGCCAAAGCTAGCAGACTACACATCCCCAGACGGCAAATCATTCCAGTCCAAACGAAGGCAGGAATGACTCTCTGCAGGTGCCTATACATGCCCTTTGCCCATACAGGAGCCTAGGCAACTGGCTTCAGACAGATTTTAGCTTTCATATAGTTAAAGGTTAGGGGAGACTTATGTTTTCCAATTTATATAAATTTAAGAGTAAATGCCATAAAAATCTCACCAGTTGAACTAAGTGGCAAATAAGCGCAACAGTGCTTGAGTAGAAGAAATATTCCAAACCTTTTTAATATGTTTCTGCAGAAAAGTCACTTAAAAACATTAAAAAAATGGCTACGTGTAACTTATGCAATATGAAATACGAGGTACAGTTTCTAGTTTGTTGTGATTACTGAAGCTAACAACTAAACCAGTCAGATTGTTTAGGCTGCAAAGTGTTGTACTTAACAGGTTTATTCATGTGAATGGGTGCAGACAGAAACCTCACATTTTACAACACAGATTTCTTAGGGACCTTCATATAGCATTAATAATAATGTGTTCAATATTTTAATAAGAATAAGTAAGACTTAAGATAACCTTTAAGCCGTATATGAAATGGAGAATATTAGAGAAAATTTTGTGAACTATTTTTGTATAGATAAAGACTGTTGAGGCTACAATACTGGAGAGTATTTTAGGAAAGATGCTCATGCATGTTTTGAGATGTTCAGCCTCAATTGTTTTAAAATT
Source organism: Alca torda (assembly GCA_008658365.1). Classification (NCBI taxonomy): domain Eukaryota; kingdom Metazoa; phylum Chordata; class Aves; order Charadriiformes; family Alcidae; genus Alca; species Alca torda. The sequence continues at coordinate 45,806,358 of CM018077.1, read as the reverse complement.
ACTGTATTCTGATTAAAAATCACTGGATTATCAGGAGATAAACCTTTTTATTAATTTCTGACTTCTGCTGGGGAAAAAAGAAAAATATCCCACAAAGCCGTATCTTTGCTAACTCAGACACCGTTCTCAAGAATACTAAGTATGCAAAGAAAAAAATTAACTTAAAATTTAAAGATACAAACACCTTTTTATGTTGTTGTTGTTGTTTTTGCAGAAAATGTTAATTCCAGCCTTTACAGCTGAAGAAGTCCCCAGATGAGAGAGAAAAAAAGGTGTGGTATATCAGTCAGTCACTGAATGGAGGCAGTCTGACAAAATGTACTGAAAATTCCAGTGAAGAGCTACTTAAATCTGAATAAAGCGCTAGGTCATAGGATATAGGACGCTATTCCAAAGCAGGTGGATGGTGAAGTCTAGTAAACCACCCACTCTTAGGAATGAAAGGACAGTTAACAGCAACAGAAGGTCATATAGATTAATCAGAAGCACTGTAACCTCAGTAACCTCATGGCTCCATTTGGCCAAATGCAGTAAAATTCAGCCTTTCCATTCCTGACACTATCATAGTGATATAAACTGGACAGCAGTGGTTAAGTGTGAAGAATTTATATGTTATTTTGACAATTTCAGTCATGTTTCTGTAAGCCAAGATCCTCACTCACCGTCTGATACATCCCAAACATTTGCACATGCACTTTAAAAGAAAATCAGGAAGGATGCATTGCTTCGAAGCTTCTGGGATGAAATTATGAAGCACTTCTTCTTCATGTACAATAGGATTACTGACTTCATTCACTTTCCCAAGATCTAAAGACCACTTGGCTTGCTGGATCTCCCTCATCATTGCCCACCTATGCAAGCTACTCTATTGCTGAGGAAATAATGGTCTTTTCTTGCTAAAAGGTGAACTTTTATCACGCTAGTCAGCAAACATTTCATCTTAGCATTACTGGTTCAGCAGCCCCTGGATTACATGGCTAAAGAAAACTCACTCAAATTCCAGAAAGTCAAACACACAAACAAAAGCCCACCTTCGCAGGGCCAAGGCCCAGATAACAAGAAATTCATTCTGATTAAAAACAATGAAAAGACAAAGGAATTTCAGGTAAAAGCAGTATTCTGAAATTGCTGACTAAGTGTTCTGAGATAATTTTCTTGTCAGATGTGGTTCAGGAATTACAGATCAAAATAAATAACTTGCAGTACGCCCACACACTTCTATCTATCCTTCCTTTCGGCTACTTGCTCTATGAACTCCCAGTGCAGACGAGTGCAGTCATACGTGCTTTTAAGTGACCCTTTAAATTAGGAGTCTCCTACCTTTTCAGAAAATTTAGGTCAATTTACTAGTAAAACCCCCTGGCCATTAGTATTTCCATTTTAGTATTTTCCCATCAACAAGTCAAATGCAAACGGTTTAAGCTTCATTAGCCTTCAGCAATCCCAAATGCCAGTTTCTTGATTACCTACTAGGTTGTTGGATACTACTCCATCTCTTAAGCTGGAAGAGGGATTACAGTATTACAAAATCACTTGGAACTTGCATCATAAAATAAACTGTTCATACCATCTGTTATAAAAGAGCAAAATCATTCTCCCTCCTCTATTGCTGAAAAAAAGATTGAGGTTAATGCACTTCCCCCATGCTGTGCAGCAAATCAGAAGAGCAGGCTACAAGAAAACACTAAAATCTAAGGTTCCCCATTTCATGGCAACTCTATATTATCTTTTCAAGAACCTGGATCCACAACTACCCCAGCACATCAGTTTCATGTCCTAAGAATTCTAGGACTATTCCACTTGGGACTGGAAATAATTTATTTTTTTTTTAAAACATTTCTATGTTATTAGCTATAACATTATTACTTCAGCGCCCAGGTAGTTCAGCTGGAATCCAGCCTCTGCATGTTTAAGACAGTTATTTCAAGTGCTTCAGGTCAATAAGCCAATACTACTGCACTCTTGTAAATGAGGCCAGGAGTTCTCCTGAGGTTTTACCAATAACTTCAGAAATATTAAATTATTCCTTTCGTGCTCTTTGTCTTCCCTAACACCACAGATCCCACTAAAAAAAATAATAAATTTTCATTGTGTTCTAGGAGACTCTATACAAATAAAACTCTGAACACACATCCAGCTGGAAAATGAAACTCCTTCTACATTGCCATCTTATTTAGTGTTTGCAAAATGCAACAATTAGAATTTAGAAATAAATTAATTTTCATATCAAAATTAAGAACAGCAAGCTCACTACACAAATAGTAAAATAGTTTTAAATGGGTGTATTTCATTTTCTCATTTCATTATTTTCTAACGTAAATATTTTGACAGTGTGTTTAGGCCAAACTTCCTCTCTCTCCCATCACAGCTCAATTTCTGATAATGAGCACTGAGGTCATGAACACTGGATTAGAAAGCAACAGTAGGACCTTTCTTACAAGAATGTGGTGTATTTGAGCTCAAACAAAGATATTTAAAAATATGAAAAGAAACACAGAAGAACAAAATGAAGATAACAGGTAAAAATGTTGCCTCTATTCAAGTTCAATACAGAGTGGAAATTCCTTTTTGAATAGTTCCAGTCGGGTGCTCTGGTAGACAGACACTATAACGAAGCAGGAAAAGAAAGGTCTTACAGTCAAAGCAAAGACTCTGGGCTTACTCCACTCTCTGCTCATCCATTTCCACAAAATTTGGAAATACTACACATATTTAGCTTCTGTAAATGGAGCTCTTAGCTAGTTTATATGACACTGCAAAGTTATTTCTCATTTACAATGTAAGATTCATGGATGAAGAAAATTTGTAAATAAGAGCAAAAAATTGAAAGATTTCATGGGCCAGAAAGTTCAAAGGAAAAAAAAAATAATCTACAATTCTGCATTAAATTATCAGAGAAAAAAAAGCATTACGGCTTTTCTTTTAACAAATGACTGAAGAACTAAATTCTAATTAAGTTACTTTAAGACTTCAGTATCCATTTTTCAATATGATGAAAACCAGTAAGAGCTAATAAAAATATTTACGTTTTCAATTATAGGCACAGGGAAAAAAATGCGAGGTAAAGCTTAGAGAAGTAAGCATCTCATTTTCTCACCCATGCACTGTCCCCAGAAGACAGATTTTTTTTAAGATCTACCTACCCTACCGTAAGAAAAGCAAGTGTAACCACAGCCTTACGCATGTCACAGTTGTACACAAGTGTCACAGATATATACAAGCAACTCTACATGACCTCAGTGCAAACTTCAAGGATATAATATCCAGAAGGCATCTCCCCTTAAAAAGTATGCAGCCACTTTAAAATCTTGGTTTTTACTATGGCTGCATATTCAGTTTGTTTATGCACAGGCAGTTCTCAGAGAACTATGAGCACAACATCATGTGATGATAAAATGCAGAGCTATAATGCTGTTTACGGTGACTATACATGAATCAAACCACAGCTTTATCCAAGTGTGACAGAATTCCTATGAGATAGAAGGAGTTCAGTGAACCAGCACACTCTTCAAATGAGTAAACACCTTTCTGTCTGTCCTAATCTCTACGATAAACACCAATCAATAATTCTAGGCTCTCCGTGCAGTATGACACGTAATTCCGAAAAGATAACTGTGATTCTTTTGACAGAAAAAAAGATGATGCAAAACAAACAGCTAATATCAGCCTTCCTGTAGGATCAAGCCAGAATGCTCACATACTGTAAATGAAAGCTTTTTTCCAATCTAAACTCACAAGTGGCTACATGCAAAGCCTCTAACATATAAACTCCATCTTGAAAAACATTTTTGTTTTTATCCATCACACTTAAATAGTGTTGAACAAACACGCCTCAAGGCGAAAAAAGCAAATAAATTATGCAGGTATATACATATTGAAACTATGTGGATCTAACACACATGGACCTTCTGGTTTACCAGAACTATAGCAACGTGCAGCACTCTGTCTTATTCATTGTACTACTTATGAAGTGTTTTAATAAGGAGGTTTAATGAAGTTTAAGAAAAACAGAACAGAATATTTTTACTTTCCAATTTACTCATGCTCCCCAGATTTCAGCACTGTACCCCTTGCTTTAAAATCTTCAAAAGGTCCCTTACTTGTTAAACTTCTAAGGACAATGTTGATGAGTGCATGAAGTACATGCCTGTAAGGAAATTTATCAGGTATCAATAAAAATGCACCAATCACATTATCACTGTTAACAACAAACAACTAAATGACAGTTTTTTAGATCAAAGTTACTAAAAAGTTTGGTAGAAATCAACTTTCTCCTACGGCAGCAGTCTACTAAGAGCTTTCAAAAAAATTGTACATGCACAGTATACAGAACTATATTGCTCTAGCCTTTTACTAGCCTTTGATAAATGTAATTTAAGCTTTCGCTCACAAGATTTTTGAAGCATTAACTTGTCATTTGAATACAGCTGTAAGACTTAATTATTTCCAAGGTAGTTGTTCAGACTTAGTCAGTGTTTAATGGTAAACAGGCAACTCAAACTTTTTTTTTTTTTAAATGTGGTACATCCCCTTTAATGATAAAGCTAAACATGTTCCCTCAGTAGTGACAAATGCTAACAAAAGAAACCATCTTAGGACAGCGAAGCAACTTCTGAACCCGGCTATAAATAAGTTCCTGTAACCTGGATACCAGAGCACTAACACATGTACAGTCTAAACCCTTTTTTCTCTCCTTCAAAAAAAAGGGGGTGGGTGGGGAGGAGGAAGAGCATATGTTGCTCAGGTTATTTGATTGTGTATTACAGAATGAATCATTTTGTCTATTGCTCATTTTAATGTTGAGTTATTTCTCCAGTTTGAGACAGTAAACTGAATGCTTTTTGGTTAAAGGTCATTTCATTTCTATTTAAATTCTGCCAGTCTGTGGGGCAAAATTTTTTCATCCTCTTCCAGAGGATCTGAGAATAGAGGCATTGTTTTCCCTACTTATTTAAACAATTGCAGGTATTTATGATCTGATTTATCACCAAGAAAAACCCAACCAAAAAACTCCAAAAGCAAACACCTTAAAAGAATATCACACAAGTCAGAACTACATACCACAGCCAGAAGTTACTTCAGTCCTTCCAACCTTGTCTTCACTGGAGGTAAAAAAAAACCAACAACGACAAAAAAACCCCCTCTGTGCTCAAGCAAATCAATCAAAGGTAACATCCTACTGAAAACAGAGTAGCTTTTGGTCAGTTAGGATAAAATGAACGAGCTCATCTGAATTACGCAAAGACCAGATCTTCATCTTAAAACCTTCTCAGAAGATTGTGAGAAATCATTACGGCATGAGCTCACATGGCACATTCCATCCACACATACATACTGTTGATTCAGGTGTTTTGCAACCATTATCGGCACCTTTCAGTTCGAGAAATTGGTGCAGTAAGCCAGTTCACATGACTGACGCTTTCGAAGAAGACGATAATCAATAAGAGATATGGTAGTCCTGGACTCCTAAGGTTGCCTACTATAGCAAATCAACATTAATAGGATGAAGACCAAGAACCTATTTTGCACACTATTTTTTGTAATTCACTTTCTGCCCCATCATGTATGCTTCTGTAACAGGCTTAATTAAGCCCAGGTGCCAGCACTTAGGACACTGCCTCTCCTGAAGCAATGGCATCACTTTTTCCTTGGGTTCATTAATGTGCCTTACCAACTTTCCCTCCTGTTCCTCTCATGAAGTTCCTGTCTTCCCTGCTCTGGAAGCACACAAACAAATCATTGTTCCTTTCAGGCTAGTTAAACCGCAAGCATTCCCCTTCATCAGAAACTGAAAGACTGATGTCTACTAGACATAATATAGTCATCATTTATTAGGTCTATTTTCTAAAATTACAGGTTAGCAAAGCCAAACGAAAATTAATACCCCACCAATTAATACCAATGGGGGTAATGAGGATTATTTATTTATTTATTTTCTGAACAGCCCTTCCATGTTATATTTTGGTTTTTCAAATCTTTATTTTGAAGAAAAGAAACAGTGAGCAATTTGAATACAAAGTCGGCTGGCCAGGCACTCATGGCCCGCACTCAGGAGACCAGGTGTTCTGGTTAACCACTCACCAAATGGGAAATGCTTAATTCATAGTCCTAACAACACCTACTGCTCTTCATCCCTCTCAGGTAAAAAATTGCCCTGCCAGACACATCTACTTTACAGTCCATTAACTAAGAAGTTCTGCATTTCAAGGACAGGAAAGAAGACGAAAAAAAAAAAACAGAAAAAAAGAGAGAGAAGAGTCCTTCCAAGATGTATTTCCTAAATATAACAATATCCTATGCTAATATACATATACTCATCCATTGTATTGTGTTCGATGTTCTACTGCAATCCCAAACTCATCTGAAGGTTTCACGTTACACCTGACCCTTGAAATTAGTAACATCTGTACGGTACGCAGCAGTCCACTGATATTTTTTGGTAGCAGAATCAAAACCTTTACCCTTGATGAAACCAAGCTAGAATTCACAGATTTTCATGAAAGTGAAACCACACAAAAGAATTATTGGAGCTACTGAAGTATGACCCTCTCATCATAAAAGAGATATTTTTTTTTTTAAAACCAATTCAAAAGCTAATGGACACAATCTCCTGGAATAGTCTTGGCTGAAAAGAGGGGCTGGGCTTTGTTCAGGGAAGATGCAGGGAAAGGAGCTTTTATTCCACTGGAGAATTGCATTACAATAATTACCATGTGTTTACCAGCAAACCAAAATGTTCCTCATAAGAATTAGCATCTACCATCTCCTTTTACTTCATTTTGTAATGGAGAGGTAAATATACATACTATGGCTTTCTGAAAATAAATTCTGGACATGCTATTAACAGAGAATAGTCTTTATGAATTATTACACAAAGTGTTTGTCGTGGTTTAACCCCAGCCAACAACTAAGCACCACACAGCTGCTCGCTCACTCACTCTCCCCCCGGCGGGATTGGGGGAAGACAATTGGAAGGGTGAAAGTGAGAAAACTCATGGGTTGAGATAAGAAGAGTTTAATAATTGAAATAAAATAAAATCATAATAATAAATTGTAATGAAAAGGAAAATGACAAAGAGAGAGAAATAAAACCCAAGAAAGACAAGTGATGCAAATGAAAACAACTGTTCATCACCAACTGACCGATGCCCAGCCAGTCCCTGAGCAGCAGCCCCTACCACCGACCTTCCTCCCAGTTTTATTGCCATCATATGGTACACAATATCCCTTTGGTCAGTTGGGGTCAGCTGTCCCAGCTGTGTCTCCTCCCAACTTTTTGTGCATCCCCCAGCCTACTCGTTGTTGGGGTGGTGCGAGGAGCAGAAAAGGCCTTGACTCTGCGTAAGCACTGCTGAATAATAACAAAAACATCCCTGTGTTACCAACACTGTTTCCAGCACAAATCCAAAACACAGCCCATACTAGCCACTATGACAAAAATTAACTCTGCTCCAGCCAAAACCAGCACAGGGTTACATATTAGTAAGTGTTATAGATGCTTCATGACACAAGTCTTGTAACATTAAAGAGCGGGGATCAAACAACTACAGGAATGCATGCATGAGATATAATCTACTGAGTTCTTTCAGAATTTATTTGTGCACACAGGTGTCAGCCACCTGAAACTGTTTTAGAAGTTCACATTTCAAAATACTGCTTCAGTTTTACTTCCTCTCACCATGAATGGTATTAATGCTATTGGGACTTTAAAAAAAAAAAAAGAAAAAAAGAAAAAAGAGAAGTGCTTCAGACTGGCATCAGAAGTTACTTTAAACTTATAAGAGTGCCTCCTGTGCATCCACGTCTAAGGTGTCTAAGAGGAAACATTGTCAATCAAGTCTGACTAGCAGCCATACAGGTCATGGAAGGAGTTGCATAACCAAACAGTGTGAAGAGAGTTATTGTCTTTCAAAAATAATAACAGTGCAGCAGGTTTTAAAACAACAAAGAAAGTAAGGTGTGAGTAAAATCATAAGGGAAAACATACCAGACTGATGGAGAACAGAAACATCTACATACTTTAATCTTGGAAAAATATTTAAGCTGAAGGCCCCTTTCTTCCTTCAGAAAGACAAAACAAACCCATTACAATAGGGAATGACTGCTTGTTTTCTTTTGCTGCTCCGGTAGTTATAAATGCCACGTCTAAGGCACTGCTGCTGCTGCTTTGTTGCCATGAAGTGACAGCTGAGAAAAATGATGATGCTAGAGATATGCGTTAGGAATATACAAATAGGTGAGAGCCAATTGATTCCCGCAGACAAGAGTCTAGACATTTCATTTAACAAGTGCTTCCCCCTTCCCTTTCCTTAAATTCAGCAACCCACCAAACCCACAGTCTTACCAAATAATACCTCATACAGTCTGCTTCTGGAATTCTTTTGGTAAATAATGGTGCAGACATTATTACAGCCTAAACGCACTCAGCAGCTTTAACAGCAGCATTGATCTCACTGTCATAAAAGAGACTAGTCCAAGGTTTCTGAGCCTACTGGGACACTGAATAGTCACCTCCAGACAGTCCTGCTTTGTGTGCACAGAATAAATTGAACTATGGACAATGTCATATTTATTATCTTTTTAACAAGAAATTGTAGTGAAAAAACATAGTGAAAGAAAGAGATAGCAAACATAGCTACCATACAATACATAAAGAGTAACTTTCTTGAGAAGTTGCCCATTATAGTAGTTCTAAAATTTTTAGTAGTTTTAACATACTATAAAAGAGCATTTGAACAATGCTGAAATGCTTGTCGCATTTTTAGGAATTTGGTTATGTTGGCACATATACCTGCTACTACAAAACCCCATGCAACAAAGGAAAAGGGGTTAAGCTATTTCTTTTAAGAGACAGAAAAAAAATCCTTTTTTTCCTTCTTCTAAACACAAGTCAAAAGGCCAGTCTACAATTACCGGTGTATTACAAAGATGCTTATTTAATTCATATCCAAAGGACATGGTTTCGCATCTGTAAATAACGTGTTCTTGTAGAGTGTTGACATTAAACTAAACTGAAAAGAATTAGCATGTAACAGAAATAGAGTATCAAAACTACAGTGCATTGATGCTGTGAGCATTCTGGTAGTTGTCAGTGATAAAACTGCAGTGGTTTTTTTGCTTGCTTTCTGGGGCTTTGGGGCAAGCTTTCCCTGCCCCACACCCCAGTATAATTATTTCAGTTGCTCCTGAGAAAATAAGAGGATCTCAACAATGGATAAATTTATGCTGACAATTTCAAGCCATTTCTGGTTTTGTTGTGTTTCTATTGACTTTCTAATAAACCACTTCAATACAAATGTAGTCTTGTTTTTAGCACCTTTCCAAGTTACCATAAAGTACAAAATTACAAAAACGAAAAATGCCGTAGATTATACAATGGCATATTAAAAGAGGCTGAACTATTTGAACTGAAATCAAGGACTACTTGTCAACAGTACTCTGCATTCAGTAACTACATCAGTAATTTCTAACAGAGTCCCATAGTCACTAGAGAGCACAGTTATATTATACTTATAAAGGTAAACTTGGTGTGGCCATCACAATAGATAAGAAAGAATTCATTCCACTCCATGTGCTACACCCAATCTCAAACCCCTTTGTATGCAAATTCATGAATCCCAAAAGGAACGAGGAGAAGACTGTCTTTGTTATGGTGGTCTCTATTATTAGGCCAGGTCTTGTTTTTGCAACTGAGCCATTTTGTTTTTCACGTATTTACAATCACAACTACGTTTCCTGAATGTCTTCATTCCTGAGTAACACGTTTGTTTTTATGACACATCATCACATTAACTAGAAAAGATCAGAAAGAATGAGTATACAAATAAAACTACCCCAAGAAGGATTTGATATACAGACACAGAACATGACACAGAAGGTTTACTCCATCACCGCCTGTTTTATGCCTGAGTCATAAGTTCTTGTTAACACTAACAATCAACAATTAGTGCCAATCAACTTGCATTGGCATAAAATGTATCACAGTAAGCAGATATTGGTTCTTGAAGACATTATAAAACTTGGTTGATAAAAAGCAACAATTTTGATGTAGCATACTTACAGCTTCTGAAAACATGTGACTTGATTTTATGCAACATTTTGATTAAATACACACACCACCATGATATAAATTAAATAGGCTTAAAAATGAGACACACGATAGAGCTCAAGGATACCATCCTAGTAGGGTTGTACCTTTTCTGCAGCAGCACACGAACCATCCCATAATCGCTCAGTACGGATCAGAATATTCAGCTGTTGATGATTTGGAAGAGAAGTGAAATAATTTCTGGAAAAAAACTATGGTGCCTAAGCAGCGATAAATTCTGAAGAAACCAAGGTGCTGATGCGAAGGTACTACATCTCCTCCCTGACTGCATACAACCAAGAAATAAACTTTTCAGAGCAACTAAGTGAAATGCTGCATCTACAAATGTTCACAAAGATCAGGTACAGAATGAGGGATCGCTGTCCTCAGAAGCAGTAGCTCAAAAAAGAAACTTCGGTACCGACTAATCATCATTTGAATATTATTCCTTGCACAGCACAGCAATATTGTACTTGACCTAGTAAACAAAGGAATCTGGAGAAGACAGGAAACAAAATTACTTTGCCTCTGGAACTGATGAGACTTATACTGGAAAAGCGTAGGAAACCTGATGTTCCCTGCTTCAAGAACAATGCTGAAAAAATGGGAAAAGCTCACACAAAGAGAACCCCATATGCATGATTAAAGAATCACAGTGACAGAGTAAAGAAGCCTTTATTTACCAAGAAGAAAATTAAAGGTTAATTTGATTAAAGTATGCAAATGAGACATCAAAGGGAACAGAAGGGTCCTAAACTTCAGGAGGCAAAGAAGAATGAATGACAAGAAATTGAAGGTAGTCAAATCCAAAATAGGTGATTTTTCTTTTCTTAAACGGCAAGGATGATTTATGGTTGAAACAAAGTACCAAGGGTCACAATTTCTGCAACTTGTGTACAAGAAGGCATCATTTTCAGTAAGTGGTTTAAAAAAAAATATATATATAAATACCACAAGCTCAAGTTTTTAAAAAGCAAGAACTGAAAATATATGATCATGGAAGTCATGTCAGTGGTAAGACAACTTCAGTGGTTTTCTGGCTTTAAAACATGGTATCTTCAGAAATATTCAATACAAATGAACTACAGCTACCTGAACAATAATTTCTTACGTGCATAAAGCATTCTATGCAAAATACCCATTTTCAAGGTACACCTACATCCTCGTGCATGGTACTTTCACAAGTGCAAATATCATTTGGCAATCTTGCAGCTGATATTAGGTAAGATGCTCTTACTATCGCTAGGCGTATAGTCCAGCCTGTTTATAATGTGATAAACTGTTTAAACCATAAAGTTTTAGGCTGCTTTATAAACAATACTTACAAAAAATATTCTTCAGAAGCTGGCCAACATAAGGCAAAGAACTAATTTTAAACCAAGAATAACTCAAAAAGTAACATCTTTAGCACAACTTGAACTGACGTCTTGAAAAACACCCAGTAAAGTGTTCATCTGTGTATCACATGCTCACTGAAAGTCAGATTTAAGAGCTTGTGTTACACATGAAATTGAGTCCCAAAGGACTAAACCAAGAAAAACACTGATTATTCAATTTCCTTTCCAGTAATCTCATTTTACTTCTAATTTGCTTGAAATCTACTGTAACTCCATTATGTCAGCATACCAAATACTGCATACTCGTTCACTACATACGCTCTACAAACAGCATCAACAGAAAATTAAAACTGCAAAACTGCATGATTTCTTTTTTCAGGCAAGATTTTCCATTACAGTGAAAAAATGGTTGTAATTTTACTGTAATAGCAAAGGAACTTTCTTTCATTTTGTTAGCTGGAAATGTCTAGGCAGATTAGCATATCATTATTAACTAAAGAATTAGCCAAATGTATAAAGTCTATGGTTTTTCTTCAAAGTGAAGAATAATAAAAAATAATAAAAAATTAAATAATTAAAAAAGCAACAGTTAAGAACCATAAAAATAATAACAATAAGAAACCCCTATGTTTCAAAAGATATATCATCAAATCATCTAATTAACACTGAAATAAACTGTCTTTTCTCTGACATGGGAAGCAGTGAGAACAGACTGAAAATGATGGCAGTAGAAAGGAACCACCTTGGTAGTAGCAGAAGGAACAAACAGGCCAAGAATTTGGAGTCTCTCCTAGTAAATGACTCCGAAAGAAGTTTAGGATTTCACTTATGTTTTACAATCAATTTTTGAATAAGATACAGGGCCTAGTGATACTGTTAGCATAAATTAAGTCTGATGATGCAGAATTTTGTTTGCTATTTACAGAAGAAAAACAGCTGACCATGTGCTGCACCAATTTAGGAAAAGCCAGTTCTTCAGATGAAATATATTTTCAGTCAAATCTCAAGAATGTTGTTGCACCCAACAGCAACATTTCAGAGATTTATTTTGAAATAGGCAGTTGTTGAATAATGGAAGTGGAGGGATTTTTTTTATTGCCCAGCTTTGTTTCTGCTTATCACCCCCAAAAGGAACCAAGCTTCTCAATGCATTTGTAAAGAAAAACTTCAAAGAAAGGACATCAAATCTCCGGAGAGCTCTGGTAGGGAAGATAAAACACTTCATATAATGAACTGTGAAGTTGAGCACAGGTAGCCACCTTTTACTAAGGGCCTGAATACCAAGGAAAAGTAAGAAAGGAAGACAAATTTATCCAACCATTCAAGAAGATTTCAATCTCCAGCAGATATCATATAGCCGTTGTAAAATGAAATTACCTTGGAAGGGCTTAGAGAATGATCTAAACTCAAATTCCACCTGTTCATATAACATTAACATACACCCCCCCAAAAAATAAAGTATCAAGGACTGCATATGTAGGGTTTAAGGGGGCTAACATAAGAAAACATCTAACGTTATCATATCGCTTAATGTCATTAATATGCTGCTGTACAATAAATATTTAGGTGTAACCCTTAAGTTATTTTAACAAGCAAAGGGATCTGACATTTCCCAATATTATTCTGAACTTCTCTAAGTAAAATATGCAATAAAGGATGTTTTCAAGGAGGAGGAAAATGTGAGTGGATAAGCACCTATAAAGTGCATAAGCACCTGGAATGCTTGAAAAGGCATGAAATTACCACAATATCCTTATTAATTCCCTAATGGAGAGAAGTGATATACTCCCATTCTGGGATTAACTGTCAAGCAGGGCAAGCTAGCTGCTTAAGAGACCTGCGAACTAAAATAATTGAAATGTAACCAGTTAATAGAAAAGGATGCTAACATCTCCCTACTTTGGAATGAGAGCAACTCGTGAGACATGCAGAAGTATGTCCCAATATGCAATCAGAGAGGAAAAAAGAAAAGTGAAAAGACTGGAACTCCCTACCAGAATTCAGGTGGTATTGCATGCAGCTATAATTGGTGAAGCAGTTTTATTTTTAACTTGAGAAACGTGACTCTGTTGTCAGAGATGAATTCAAGATCCTGACAGCAATCAAGAATAGGAACTAAAGCATCTGTGAATGAAAATTATAATTTGCAAATGCTGCTTCCATTAACAGCTTATTCTGTAGATAGAAACTTTTTGCAAAAGACTTGAAATTTGCATAAAGCCATCCAGGATCCTCCTTAAAATGACTATGGGAAACTGAGCTATCTTTTCTTTTCAGAAGTGGGTGATTAAGTCTGAGCCATTCATTCTGTTCTATATTAAAAGTGACATTACACAACCGGAAAGGGCTTGCCATGTTCAGTTAGAGAACAGGAAAGTAACAAAACCACCTTCATGGGAGTAAATAATTAATACAAGAATAGCTTTAGCCTTTCTTTTCCATTCTTCTTGGTTTAGTGGAAGGAGGATCATTCAAAACACCTTAAAAGTATTTGACATGTGAAGTGTCACAGTATCCCTATGATGTAAGTAAAGATAATTGCCCAGGAAGAAAATTAAGCCATAGGGATAAGTCTCTCATCCTGGGCACTGTGGAGTGCTCCACTTTTCAGGTTCATGCCATTCTGTGCTATTCCTCAGAACTCAAGAATAGGTTTATGGAATAGACCAGTCATAGAAATGACAGTGTAAAAGGAGACACGCACAAAATGATTTAATATCTGAAACTGTTCCACCCTTTGGAGATACTTTTATTGCAAATTTCCAGAGGTTAGCCCATGTAATCATTATGCACTATTTAAATAGACTATTATTACTTTTCCATCTGGATTAGAACTCAGCCTCATTTTCTTATACAGCTATAAAAAAATGGTAAGATTATCTGTTCGTTTTTTTTCTTCCAAGTATTTTCCATATGTTCATTAATACTATCCTTCAAAAATTTTAGGTTGTTTTATTACCATTTCATAAAACATAACTACTAGCAATGCAAGAAATCAATCTAAGGCAAGCATAAATTACTTGTTACATAACGCCAGCAGTTTATCTGGCTTAGCAGCGCATTGTAAACATGCACTGAAGTCACAGAACATAAGACACTCTGGTATTTTCTGTACCACTTCCTTCCAAGAAATCATCAGCCTGCAGATCCGGATGTGGAATTGCACTTATTTTGATAAACAAGGTCTTTTTGTTAATTGCTTTCTCTTGCCCAGTTTAACTACTGTCTGCACTCTAGTGCATCTTTGGTTTCTGTAGGCAGTACAACAATCTTGGTCTGGATCTAGATTTCCTAGTAACCATTTATCTTCTCTTCTAAGCCATGAACTTACGTATGGGGTTCCTAAGATCTGGTATGAGCATTACCAGCATTACAAAAAAAAAGCAGTTTAACAGTCAGACACAAAACAGGGAGCTGTTGCCTCTACCAACATTAATTTCAAATAAAATTTGGGACCTCCTGCAGCAGCGCCTTTTTTTCAGCATCCTCTACAACCAATTTTACTAGCTACCAAAGTCTAGGAAAATAAAAACAAGGGCATTTGATTTAGCTGCTCAACTATCCTTTAAATGTCACATAGCATTGCAGAGTTGTTCAGAAATAAAAATCCATATGTCTCAAAAGTCTCTTCTCTATATATTGATTAAAACTAGGGTTTTTTTCCTGTTGAAGAACCCTATTTTTATATAGAGCAATCCATACATTTGTCCACACTCCCCACTCCTTCTTTAAAACCTACCACAAAACCTTAGCTGAACTTTCCTAAGGATAACTTCCTTAAATTCATAGATAATAATAAATAAATATTAACAAAAATGGATGCATGACACAGATGATTCCAATAAACACATAACCTTGATTTACATATTTTCCTTTCCAAACTTCTTACCTTTAAACATCCTGTATAACTATAATGCAAACTTTTTTGAGATAGAAATATGTATGAACTCATGAAAAGCAGCACCATGCAGAAATGCTGAATATATACAATTCTGACTGTCCTGCTGGGTGATACGGTGATTACCACTTCTCAGGCATAAGCCATAGGCAGAACCTTCCAACACCACACACGAATGAGGCTATCCAAGCATGTTCACTCACTGCACTCATTTTAACCCCCAGCATTTCATAAATTTAGAATGGGAAAAACTATTTAATAGTTCCTTTATCAACTGCTAAGGATAAACATTCAGATTTTCAATCACAGTAACTCTATTTGTGTGCGCGTGTGACAGATGCTCGGATCTTTACAAAGATTGACAGGTTCAATGCTAGTCTGCTTTTGAAAGCAGAGCACAATCCATTAAAAAAATCCATTAAGTTCTTGTCACCTCCATTAGTCACTTTTTCCTATTGAAATAAGATCAATCTGTAAATTATCAGTATCGTGGAGTAACATTAAAGTGCACTTGATTCTATTGACTTTTAATTAAAATCAACTAAATTTCTATTAAGCTCCCAAACACCCCTTACACTATATCATCAGAAGTTTAAATTGTCCTCCTTCTATCTTTAGCCAGGAAAGATGCTACAGTTTTAACAGAAAGAAGATAATCTTCTTAAATAGGACGAAGCAATCACACTTAGCTGTATGCAGCTTTTAGTAAGGCATAAGTTAGCTCTTATGCCAAATTACTTTATATTTTAATAAGCACCGTGGCATATTTAGATAAGAACGTTACATCAATGGACCTCATGCTAAAGATACACATCTTGCAATTAATTGTTTTCTTAATTTTTCTTGAATTAACACATAGACAGTTAAAGCACAAAATAATCAAAATCTGCAAAGACAAAACTCATGTGAAGCCCAACAAAGCATCATTCCAACACAGAGAATGAAGTTTAAATTGCATGTGTAATTACTGAAACTCAAGTTTTATTGCTGTTTTGGTAAAATAAATTAAACTACAAAATCCACATCTATCTATTCAGCAGATTCACAGTAGTTGCAATGGTCCAAATACATCTTAAAGGTAGAAAAGTTCCAGGCTGACAGTGCAGGCTGTTTTATGTAAGAAGCATATAAACACTTTCACAAATTAAAATAATCAAATGTCTTTAACTTCGTTCAGCTTTCTGCCCGGCTAGTCCCTTTTTCAAAACAAAAGCCCAAATACTGCACGTCAGAACACAGAACATCAAGTAGACAAGGAAATTAAAATGCTATTTTTCTATTTAAAAAAGAAAGAAACAATGAAATAATAAATTCACAATTCCTCATTTCTGAAAACTACTACTTAACTATTTCACTGGCAGGTTGGAGAGTGAGCAATTTTTAGAGACTGTCCCCTGCACTGTTCACAAAACACAGACACCAAACCATTAATTTTGTTCTCTGTTCCTCCAGGTATCACACAAGAGCCTCTGCCTGATACCCTGTGCCTGTTTACTTGAGCAACAAATGCCATAAATACATCATTCAGATCTTAATTTTTAGCTTCCAAAGAAAAAAGGCAATACAGTTCTGAAGCAAAAAGCATGCACTGAAAAGTCATACATATACAAAAAAAAGCTTTTCAGAAATACATGAGTACTCTGAATTATGTCACACTTGTAAATATATTACGTGGAAAGTCTGTACCATAGTAGTATATTTGCCCAAAAAAGTAATTAATGCACTCTAAAGCAGTAAGTTACGCCATTCTATAAGGCCTTGTTCCTTTTTGCTATTCACCATGGACAGTATAAGCCCCAAAAAGCTCATTCTATATTATTTTTCACTAGACACTTAGCCAGTTCTGTGGCAATATTAAAGGAATTTTAGGCAAGATACAGCAATAGCTGGCAATGCTGTTGCAGAGCCCCAGTAACTACCAGATCCCTTGTTGTAACACTGTACGTAGAGCAAGCGTTAACCAGAATAATCTAATACTAAGCAAGCAGTATATATAATCGCTCTCTATGGATTTAAGGAAAGCAAGCTTGTGCATCAGATAAAATAAGGTATGAAGGCTAAGATATACAAGCACAGTATACAGAAATAGCCACAAAAACAAAGGCAGCTGTCACTTGGGGAACAGAAGGAGGAAGGAAAGTATAAAGTGGTTTGAAGTCCAACTCCATCATGAAGGAAGAACGGAACGCAGAAGTTCAACAAAAATAATGAAGCAAAATTAGAGGGAGTTATTATTGTAAACAGAGTTTTGATGAGAATAGACAAGCATGAAATTAATTTTAGGGCTGTCTGCAAGGAAGCCAGCAACTCTAAAGTTAGAAATTTTCAGTTTCAACACAAAAGTACCACAAATTTCTATTTAACATTTGTACTTACCCTAAAAGAAAATATATGCTAAAAGGTTAAAGATTTCTTTTTGGAATTAATTTCAATGTATTTATCTCAGTATGAGTTTTAGCAGTATCAGCCTCACTTCCCAGACCTTGCAGAAGGTCACCATGTTTCTGACTAAAGAATATTTTATAAGACTCTCTTCAACGCCTAGCAATACCCCTTAATACAGATCCAGACCTGTATCTTCACTGCATGCCCAAGAAAGCCACATGTGTTTTCTTGCCTTACATTTCACTACATGCCACAGAAACTAGAGAAGCAAGTACAGGAGGAACGATCAAGTATTCCAAAAGGCAGTTTATTTTTTCTAGCACTACGACACAAGGATTTTTCCTTTCAAAACCAAACCAAGACTGCCATATACATAAACACTCCTCATTAACTGATATGTTTATGTTGTTATTAGCAACATGAGAAAAACACAGGAACATTATTTATTACCAAGTAATAGCTGAGGAGGAATAATACTCCACTGTAATTATTTATCATCTCCTTTCACATCCTTTCAGACATAAGCTAACAAACAGTGTCACAGAAAGCATTTCCCCACTCTGTTTAAGACAGGTTTTCTTTATAACTATGTAGTATTTTTGAAAGCTTACCCTTCTCTAAGATCATTGTCAAACTATCGGAAAGAAATGTACTGTAAGGTAGACATCTGACAGTATTTAGCACAATGTAAAGCTTCAAAATATTTACAACAAGAAGCTTTTTTAAACTTTGAGATGTGGGAGAGAATTATGTTATCACACATAACCATGAACTGATTTTTCTATTATTGAATATTCCTGCAGACAGACAAGTGGGAAAGACCACCAGAGGTTTTCCAAACAGTAATTTGTAACCATTCAAATCCGTATTTGTATGTCAATTTAATCTTTTAACATCCATTCCCTTACACACATAAATATACCAAAAAAAGCAGTCAGTGCATACTCCTGATCACATACCAATACAATAAAGAATACTCCTTTTGAGCAATTCCTCTAAATGCTTTGTGTAGCTTTTACCATAAGCTATTCTTGAATTACTCCCTTTGACTGCACAGACAGGCTCAATAACCACCAACGGTTTGTCACTGTCTGACAAGAAAGAGGAACAGAGCCATTCCAACAAAGTTCGAAAATCAAGAAGAAGATACCAGAGACCAAGAAAATGGCTTGAAAGCCAAAGCCAAAACTTGAAAGCCAGTTTTTCTGAGATCTCAGGAGGAAATTCATGCGTTTCAAGGAATACACTGTACAAAAACACAAAAAAACCCCCACACCTTTTCAGAAAGGACTCCTACTCCACACTTCTGTATGCCATCCTATTCGGATCCTACAGTCTCCAAGCCCTTCCCCAGAGCGCCCAAATTCTCTTTTGCCCTCAGATGCATCTCACTGTGTGCGCTACCCTTCTCCCCTTGCCATCGTGCACTTTGCACCAGTGCTCAGGCTCTCTCAAAGCCGTAGCGCTAAGTCCCTGCTCGATGGTATCGCCTGGGGAAAGGCAGTCACTCCTGCAGAAGCACAGCAGACACTCCTCTGGCTTCTTGTCCTTCACCCCAAGTTCGGTCTTCTTTTGACTCTGCTTCTGCGCACTGAAACAGGTGTAACTTTTCTGTTCTGTTCTGCCTGCACAGCTCTCCATAAAAAAAAACACCTGCCCTGCCTAAAACAATACACTCTGAAGAAATTAGCGCTGACAGCAGTGTCAGATTGCAGATTACCCAGAAAACATGTGGTGGAGAAGCTGTATCTTTGCCCTCACCTTCCAAGTCTCCTCAAACCAGCCCTTCTTCCTTTGCTCTACCCATTTGACAGTGGGTTTAAAACTGAAGAATGTAAAAGCTACTTTTAGAAGGTTATGAGAATAAATGCTATTGTGTTACTTGAGAACAGAACGTACAAACATCCAACATCCTGTTCCTGGAAGAAATTGGAGAAGAAAAGACAAGTGGATAATGACAGCTTCCCACAGTGTACCTCTAAGCAAATAACTGCTTCAGGACTCCTTATGCCAGAGGTTCTACCTGTATCTTTCCATTCATAAAACATTTTGAAAAATGTAACTGAAAACACATCAGTTTTTCCTTGCAGCCTGATCACTGTGCAGCACTGGTAGAGGGAAACAGACCAAATAAGCTGTTTTCACCAAAAGGCTTTATTTAAACCCTAAAATTTACTCTATACATGGATAAAGCACATCCCTGACTGTGGGATCCATCCTAACAACTATCTTAAAAATATATATATATTACCTTTAAGCAATTACTGCAAAACAACTTTGACAGCACTGATCAAAGCTAGCATCTCTGTTTCATCATTAGCTTCCTTTAAAAAGAAATGGACTTGCACAACAATGATTTTGTTCTCAAAACATCTTCTAGATGTTAAGATACGAAGACTAATCTGTGCTTTAATAAATAAATACGTTAAATCTGAACTGCAGAGGAAGAGAGCAGCTAAATTAACCCCACTGGGGTTCCCGACTCTGTTGTTTTGCCTGTTTTGTTTGGTTTTGCCTGCTTGCGTGTGATATAAATATTGAAATATTTGGCTCAAAATATTCCTGAGTATACACAGGAGACTTGCAGAGCCAGTTCAGTGTCAAGCAGAGGAAAAGGAGAGCAAATGACATCCCGTTTGCCTATGTAGTATTTTTTCCAAAGTTTGCTTCCCACAGTTGGGATTTAAAATAGCATCTTAGCTGCATTATGAAGCTAGAGCTGTAAGTTCACAAGAACTATCATTTACCGCAGAATGAGTACGTATCAGATAATGAGAAGGAATAAATTAATTCCCCAAATTCTAAACCCATCATTACACATTTTTCCACATACTTTTAATCAACAGGAAAAAACATGTCTGCAAATGGAAAATGAAACTGAACACTGGTCTTTGTCAGACCATTTATTTGTGCTTAGGCAATTTTCCAAACGGCTGAGATAATATGGCAATGTACGCACGATCACTACCTACTTTGACACAGGATTAAAACATTTTTCTTCACTTAAAATGCATTATTGGTTCAAAGGATCAGCAGCCTAGTTTTACTCTATTGGAAAACAGTGTGTCTACATAGCAATGAAACCGGTCTCGTCCTGTGTGCACTATTCAAAAAAAGCTTTCAATATTGAGTGAAAAACTATTTAAATGCTCAGATGACTCTCATTTCAAGCCATTACAGACTCATTCTTCTCCATCGAGCAAAATCATTATTTTGCTTATTCTGGCATCACATCTACGTTACTGCTGATCATAAACAGATACCTGTTAAAACCATTTTAAGTCAACTTTCATTGAGTTTATTTTCCACAGCCCAAACATCCTGTCACTACGGAAACATCTGTAGGCAGGAATGCAAATTATCAATTATGCCTGGGGAGGCATAAAAGGGAAACGTGTAAGAATTTGCCTTTGTTTTTCAAAAACTCTACAATTAAAATATTTCTGAAAACTGGTTCCATGATTCTGCTAGACTGAAACAGTTTTGGGTTGTTGGTTTTTTCTCCATTTAAGTGTGTCCCATAAAACCCTCGAAAACCTATCCTTTATCAGAATTCAAATACCTTTTCCAACTTAGTGCTGATCTGGACTAAAATCCCCACCTCCCAAACAATACTGAAGAACTTCTTCTAAAACTCATCTAGTTCCTGAATATGGTTAAAATGCTAATGCAGACAGAATTTAAACCTCTAAGACTAAAACAAGCAGAAACTGTTTTGAGTTCTGAGTACTCTGGTAAATCATCAGGGAGAAAGGGCAACTTCCAAAACAATGGAATACATATCATCAATGTTTAGAGTTTGTCTAAGTGACACATGGGACAATGTGTACTTCGTACAACTAAGGTTATTTCAGTATAGTTCCTTGCAGATATTTTTATTCTAGTACAAGAGTAGAGTATGTTGCTTTGGAGGCCTGTTAGAATTTTAGTTCATGCAGTATACTGGTATAATTAATGCACCAGATAATTATACTGGTGCCATTTTAACTTCTTCAGGCTAAAACTCAGGAAAAAAAACCACCAGATCATCAAAAAGAAAAATTAAACAGCTGTCTAAATTTTGAGGTAATGGTATTTGTCCAGTCAAACTTTATCTCTCTCTCTCATTCCAAGATTCTTTTTGGAACTACAGATATCTATAACATTTGGATTCATTCAATATTAGAAGCTATTTAAAAAAAAAAGCATTGTAACAAACTTAACCCTATCCTTTCACTCAACTATATATTTTTACACATCCTGCATTTCAAAGTTATTTTGGAGAAAGAGCTATGAGGTAACTCTAGCTGAAAGAGAAAATAACCCTCTACCGAGCAAAGGTTAGGAACAATCCTGTGCAGCATAACATTGCAAGTAAAGATACTGATATTTTACTCCTGGATGTACCCTAACAAACTGTGTAACATAAACCAAGTCACTAACTTCTTGATAAATATTTTAGCTATCTAATGGGGATCACAGTTGTAAGTTTATATGGTTATTCAGAAAGAATCAAAAGTATTCCAGACAGAAGTCAGAGTTCCTCATAAAAGAGAAACAGTTAAAGAACAACTGGTACAACAAAATAGCACACATGAAAATACATTTAATAAAATATTAAATGTATTAAATGGTGAAGAGCCCCATTCAAACAAAACCTGACTCAGTTTTTCATGTGATAACATGTTAGAATTTATCAATGTGAAATGGCAGACTTGAACTTCAAAAACTTGTTAAAAAACTTCTTTTGCATTATCCCTGCCTAGTACCCCCTAAAAGAACATGCTGCTATTGAGAAAATGTAAACTTTTTTTTTTAACCCTATTGCTGAGATGTCCTATGTTTGTGCAGGCAATCACCACTCAGCACAACAGTGTTAAATGCAGTAATGGATGTCCATTATTCACTTAGGAAATTTTAAGTACAAAAAAAAAGTTTCAAAAAAAAAAAAAATCCACAGAGTCAACACATTCAGAAAATAAAAGATGAAAGATACAGTTAAAAAAATACTGCCAATTTATATTTTAGGGAGATAACTCACATATGGACTATAAAATTATCTTTCCCATTATAAATTCCATTTTCATAATTAGCTCTGTCCCATAAAGTGGCTCTTCAGTCCCACTTGCTGTATTTTCACTTTGCTAACAGGCTGTAAACATACTACCTCTCCTTTTTATTAACCTTGGTTAATTAACCATCAGCTTGAAAATATATACATCTGTCTTACAGGTTTTTTTTTTTTTTCAGTTTAAACAAACTAACATTAGTATGCCACTTTGGAATAATATTGTTATGCAACTGAGTTAGCCAGAGTTTTAACATAATGCTCACAATTTAAAATGGGAAATAAAAGTGTATAAGTTATGGAAAAATAGCTTGAAAAAACAGTAATATACAAAACTGTATGAACTTTTTTTTTTTTATTTTGTTCACCACAAAACCAATCCTGTTCTATCTGCGTTGAACTTTTCACAAACAGATTTTTACCAATGTCAATATCATCACAATACTGAAAGTGGAACTACAGAATGCTTTAGTGATTGAATATTAATTTGACCCAATATTTGAAATATCTGATTTTGTAGTGACTCTTTGGAGGTTTCAATTCAACATACATGATCAAACTGCATCTCTAATGAAATACATTGTCAAAGTGCTGCATATGCAGACCTGATGCAAAGTTACAAAATAATGTTATGTATGAAAGGGTGTTGTTATAAATTATCTCCATGCAACAAAAACCTTCAACTCTCAGGATTAATTTAAAAGATCCATCAGCTAGCTAAATTCACTCTCCTGTTTCTGTTCAGCAATACCTACAGTTATTAACGTCATGCAAATTACCTGGATCATGCACTGCATAGTGCCTCATTTGACAACTATAAATTTTCCACCTATTTCAGCATTCTAGTCTTCTCCAACTTTTTATAGTAATTTCCTAAGAGTATTGGGATATTTTTAAGCTACTTATTCCAGGATGACCTTTAGAGAATGTGAAGGTCATGGGCCCCTCATCCATTTCAAGTTAGATAAGCAAATTTATATGATTTACGATTACTCCTCTTGACTGATATGGATATAGGAGTACTCTCACAACAGATTAGCTGGGATGTTGCCTCTGACAAAGGAGTAGAAAACATGAGTGGAAACATGCAGCTATATCCAGCAAAAGAAATCTGCCTATAGACTTATTGCTAGGGGAAATGAGCCTGAGGTACGAGTCAATAACGTCGATCACCTTGGGCAGGGGTTCCGTTCCATAGTAAGAAGATAGCATTAGCTGCAGTAAACTGACCAAATCCCAAGATATTTATACTTATTCCATTATGTAAGTTAGATAAATGAGGGATTTCAATTCCTCATTTTCCTTCCACCAATACATGGACTAACACTTAGCTCTGGTAAAAATAACCCCATCCCTCAACTCTAGTTTCCTAACTCACAAATACTGAAATTCAATTTTGGTTTAAACCAATTTTAAGAATACATATAATGTATCAACTGATTAATTTTGTATAAAAAATAGAGACATCCTTATATTGAACATTGTCCTCTGTATACACACAAGAGAGCATATTGTAATTAATTATCAAACTTTATGATTCTCAGATTCACAAATTGTTTACATTCATTTTTTCCTTTCAGTTACACTTTAGTTGATGCAAGGTATCTGCAGCTAATATTGTAAAATAAACCATTTTTACCAAGCAACATGGCAATTCACCAGGAAACAAAAACATCATGCAGGGACAAGGCAAATCAGTACCTTCATCTACAATGTGTGAATCCCTCAAGCGGGAAAACCAATTACCAGATAAAAATAGATCAGCACACAGCCAAGACGGCTTCAAGCTCACTGAGGGCTTGGATGAGCAATGACCAAAAAAACGCCAAAAACCACACACACGGTGACAGAAGGTTATATAAAGTTAGGATAGCATACATTTGGAAGTGGTTGTCAATGCTCTCTGGGAGGCAGCAGGAGGGAATAACACTGGGATGAAAAAACACAAATATAAGAAAACCCATTAAACAAAGTAACATTCCCCACGTATCTCAGATATAAGAGACGTCTTCAAAGAATGCCCAGCATTTACGGCATCCAGCAATAAAAAGGCCTCTCCTGGGCAAAACAAAGGCAGCGTTCTGCTATGTCTTCACAGGCAGAGCTGAAACCTGGATTCAAATATGCACCAACACAGAGATTCAAAACCTGAAACCACATTAAAAGACTTCCAGAAGTCAGAGGATGAAGGTTTAGCCTTTTACGTGAATGTATGGAACCTTGGATCTGCAGGTGGGTCTGGACTGAATTTTTCTTTGGGAACATATATTTACAACTGGCTAATAAAAAGAA
Organism: Alca torda; assembly: GCA_008658365.1. Taxonomy (NCBI): domain Eukaryota; kingdom Metazoa; phylum Chordata; class Aves; order Charadriiformes; family Alcidae; genus Alca; species Alca torda. Next base: position 45,781,312 of record CM018077.1, on the reverse strand, counting down.
AACTATCAGTGTGTTAGAAATTAACACCCAAGCTCTTGCAAACATATATATTAATTAAAAGACACAAATCAGTAACATTAAATCAGTTCTGGATTTACTTTGCACTGAAGAGTAAAATCGTGGAATTAACATTTACAATATTAAATTTATTCTTGGTTTTCCTTCTAGTGTTTAAGCCATAAATGGTAAAAATTAAAAAGTGGCTGCAGTATGGAATTAATTAATTGCATAAATTACAATGTATATTTCTAGAGAGAATTAGAAAGTTAATATATGCCTTAAAAATCATGCCAAATTATTAACTGATGTGCAAATATGTTACAATAATTCCAACCAGAAGGGTTTTCACCTAGTCCTCTCTTTCTCCTACCCTTTGTACAGTTATGCATCTGGCGTTCCCTGTCTACAAAAAGATCCCAAGTACTGAAATGACTCATATACACATCTCATTTTTAACTTCCATTTTTAAATTCTCTCTCCCTCCAAACAGCTGAGGCTGAGAGCATGACAAGTTCATGGAAGCAAGGAGTATTAAGTCATTATACAGTAGTGTAAGAAACTGTTACGAGAATGAAAACCCCAACTAAACAGATTCTGGCTGTCCCTCAGCTAGTATTTCTGCAGACTAGAGCTGGTTTTGATTCTTACCCATTCCTACGGTTCTACATTTTCTCCTGCAAGCCACTATGGCACTGTTCTGCTACTTTTCTTCTCTCGCACAAATAGATAAGCTTTCAGATGGGGGCAGCTTTCCTCAGGAATCAAATTAGGTTTATAAACAATGGTGGCCAAACCTGTGGGATGCAAGGTGAAAACAAGACAGAAGGATTTGGCATTTTTCATCTTTTGGTGGATGCCAGCAATCGCCGATTACCTCAAAATACTCTGAGTCCCTAAAATACAGGACCATATGGAATTTCCCAAAACCAGCTTGCAATCAGTACTCACACTGTCATTTATATGGATGATCCTTGATATAAGGGATATCTGTTCTCTCCGTTTCCTCCAGCAGGATGGGATATTGGCCCTTCTCAATCTCTCTGTTTATTTCACAGCTATTTTGGAGTGGTTTGAGGAAGAATGTTTATGTTGTAATATATTGTGAGTAGCTAGGGTCAAACCTGTTTTCTTCCCCATCCTCTTTTTTATTGAAATCCTCAGAAACAGTTTACATTCCTCTACTTGGTATTTATAACTGTCTCTGAAATACAACCACAGGCATTGCAATAAACATACCGAGAGGTTATCTAGTTACAGCAGCTTTTCCTAAAACCCTGCACATCCTCTGCAGATGTGCAACCATGTAATCCTCATGGAAGGGTTGATTTTGGTCCTGCTTTATAGTTTTGCTAAAGACATGGATAGTACTTCACCTCTAACGTCATTAGACATTTCTTTGTATTTTCTCACTGTAAGTCTGACTTTAATGATACTGCATTTCAATAAACAGTTTTGTTGGGCATTAAAACTTCATATTTGCTGAGATAAAACAAAGAGGATATTGTAACTCTTTTTTCCTTTTCATAAATTCCAGTTGTTTCAAACAAGGTTTAGACACACAACCTGGCCCCGCACCCTCTAGTCACACGTTTGCTTTTCCCCTCCCCTCTAATAAGTCTACTGAACCTCTTTCAAACCAAGAGTAGACTCTCCTCATGCATACCTACAGCTATTAAATACAGAAATTAAATTAATAGGTAACACGCTGGTCTTCAAATTGTAAGCACAACCCTTTTAAGCCTTTTTAACCATGTCTCAGACAGACTGCGTCTTTACAAAGTTGCTGAAATATTTCATACAATGAAAGTACTGTCATTATTTTTATCCAGAAAGCTAAGTTGCAAACAAAAAAATCAGGGATGGAGGATTACTGTTCTTTGTGCCATGTATTTATACTCAGACTGGTTTTACTTCCAAGGAAAGCAGAACCAAATGCTTTCTATTTACACTAAGAAAATTAAATTTGTATCGCAGCAATTTGAGAATTTTAAGAATTCTCACTCTTAGAATATATACTAAAAACACACAGATAACTCTCACTGAGCTAAGTTGAAGAGAAGTGGCATCACCAACAATAAAGCAGAATCCGAATGAGGCAGCTTTGCATCGATCAGCTCCAGAGACGATTCCACAGCTGCCACGGCAACAAGCAGAGGAAGCAGCCAAGAGACCCAAAAAGACGCCAAAGAAGAGGTCAAGGCTTGGGTGCCAGAACTTGGCAGCCAGGTCTTACAGCTGCCAGGGACGCTCATGAGAGAAGTCACTGTTGTCTGCAGTTTTGGGAAACAGTTGGGAAATCGGAAGCGGAAAAAAAAATCTTTTGTCTACAACTATTAAAAGCCAAGTTAGCGCTCAAAGGTGATACACGTCACCATTTTTTTCATCACAGCATTGTGATACCAAGCCATTATACCAAATGAGGAAAGTATTACCTGCACAGAAATACAGCTTTGTAGTGGTGTGGAAAGCTGGACTTCGAAAGAGATGGTTTCTTTTGGAAAAGAAGTATCAGTGAACAAGATGGAAATAAAAACTAGGCAATTACTCTTTTTTTGTGTTCCAAAATACAAAATTTTGCCTTAAAAAAAAAAAATTTAAGGGGGGATAATCTGTCAAACTTTACTTTAAACTCCACATTATGTAATTACTACCAGCAACAGTAAGAACTCTGGTATAAAACCCAACAGTTTTGTTGCCAAGTTATATGTACAAAAAAAACCCAAAACAAAGCAAGGTATCCAGACATTACTGAGAAAATATGAAGCTGCACTGTCTACATTAGGGATTCCATACTTGCTAATGACAGACACAAAACTCAGAATGACAACTGCACATTTTAAGACTCATTAAATAGAATTTGCAGGAGAACTAAACAAAAGAATAGAATCAGACCAACAACTCTAGTTTTGTAAAAATTAATTTTAAGTGCATATGCATGCAGAAATCCAAAGCTAGTAGCAGTTTTCAGGAAAGCTGTCGCCACAGATTCCGTGCTGACAAGCCAAGGAAGTGCCAAACAATGTTTAAAAACAAGAGAGACTCTTGCAAAGTGCCAAAAGAGATGTTACATTCTGCCATTACAACTCAGGCTTTAGGAACAGGAAAAGGAGGATACTGGGATTCTCTTTGGCACTGTGAATGAGGCACATTCCCTACTAAGCAGATTCCCAAGAAAATATCTTGCATGTTAGTGTGGACTGTAAAAATGAAGAAATGTTCAGCTGTGATGAAAATCAAAAGAAAAGCAGAAACCAAGGTAATGCAACTGATGTCAAAAAATGCATGGTTCTGTCAAAGACATGCTTTAAGCATAGCTCAAAGAAACAGCAAAACTCTTTAAATATTTTCATTTATTTTCTCCAATCTTTTCTTACTCCTAATCAGCCTCTGGTAGTAGAGTGAGATACAATCTCTCATTTCATTTTCTGAGTTTAGAAGAACTAGAAATACCAAATGGTGAGTTCACAATATTCTTAACTTGGTAGTCCAATGTCCATCTTTTCAATGTCACACTTCCATATGTGGTGCTTTTCTCGGTTTGTCTTGGACCATGTCAAGCATCAGAAAGCTGTCTCAGGGCAATCTTCTCCAGCACACTTTTCACTGTTATACAAATAAGCCCTCTAGTGGTAAAATAATCGTGAGACCTACCATATTCACAGTTTCTATGCACCTCCTCCTCTCCAGAATAAAAAATTTACTCTCATAGTATCTCTTAAGTAAAGTCTAGCTACTAATGGCCTATCTGCAGCTTCTTTTGAAAGCTATTCATTGATGACAAGCTTATCTTATTGTAAGCATGAGCGCCTGGTTTCGTTATTAAATCCAAGGATAAAAACAAAATAATCAAGAAAGAACTGTCAACAATGGTACAAAACTAATTTAGCATGATGTTACAGAATTCTCCAGATTTTAAGAATTTTTTAAAAGTATACTAATACATAAACTCCACCACACACTAGCATTTGATCAAACCTTTGATTACCAGTATCAAAAGTGAATGCTTGTGTTCTTTCCATTCTAAGCCACCAACATTTCCTTTCCCTTCCTTAAGTATATTTATTCTCTACTTTTAAATACTAGTCAGTGAACTGAAAACAGAAACACCACCAAGTCTGACCTATGTTTATGGCGGTGATTTGCATTATGATTGGCAAAATGTTGCCAATGCATCAGATAATTTATCTCAAATAGCAAGTCAGCTTCAAACGCGGACAGACTTAACGCTGTCAAACACTCCTAAATATCATGTTACCATTTCTTAACAGAAGACTAGCATGCTATCTAGTTTTAAAATAAAATAGCTATATTTTATATTAGTAAGTATGGGTAAAAACCTCCCATCCACATACTTGTCTTCTTTCTTTAATGCAGCAATCCAGCAAACTGTTATTACATCAACAATGGTCCACAGGGACTGTACACACTAAAAGAAACCTGTTTCATAGTTTACTAATTCTGAATTGGTACATATTTGCACTTATTCAGCAGTTCTAATGAAACAGAATTACCTGGTGTTTGGCCGTATCAGAGCTTTCACTATATTTTTAATGGCTCAATAGCTCACTGACAGTACCTTGGTGTATTCGCAATCCCACATGCTGTTATAATGAAAGAGACTAGGCTGGGAGAGGTCACTAATCACCTTCCACAAAACACTGCTTACTTAAGAACACCTCAGACTTTCTTTCTGTCCTGAGCAGAGGCGAGTGTAGGAAACCGTGGCACACCATCAGCTCACAGAATAGACACCCATCTTTTTTCATCGGGACAAACCTGCAGCCTACTATGGTAGGATTTAAAATGAAGATTTCTTTGGAAATGCAAGTGCCAACAAAACTTTATCAACACAAAAAACCAATTAACTTTTTGGCCAACATAAACCTTTTTTGTGTCATTTTTGCCTATCATGCACATGTTTTAACACTAATTGGTTATAACTCAGAGAACAGTAGCAGCGGATGAATAACACATGTTGTTATAATTTGTTTGATAGCTAGAAAACAATTTCTAAAAATCAATGTATATTTCTGAAATTCCTTGCAAAACCATTCACGAATGAAACCATAGTGCAGAAATGCATATAACCTCAAACGTGGGCTGAGAAGCAACAATAAAAGTAAATGTAACTAGTCTGACAAGATTGATAGTAGCTGTGTCTCTCTCACAACACTCTAAATCAAATTGCTGAATAGGGAAGCTCACAACTGACTGGAAAAGAAAATCCTTCCAACACTAATCATTAGCAGCCTTCAAGCTGGAAGGACTATCCCGTGGGGACCTATACATATCTGTGCTGGATCAGATCCTAGTTCAATAGTTTCATTAACAATTTTGGTGACTGAACAGGAAAATCTGCTTAAGAACTGCACATATGGTATCAAGCAAGGAGAAATCCAAGTGCTCTGAAGAGCAGGATTAGAACTCAGCGATCCTGAAAAACTGAAGAAATAGCCTTAATAAACAAGATGAGATTTAGTAAAAACAAACACAAAGGGCTACCCACTGATAGATGCATAGCACCAATTCAGAAAAAAAGAAAGATTCAGTAAAAGGTCGTTGCAGAAAAGACAAAAAAAAATCTGGCATGCTAAAAAGAGCATCACATACAACATAGGATGTAACTTAACTTTTCTATACTCAGAAGTGGTAAAGCTTATGCACTTGTATCTGGTTTCAGGTATCATAATTTAAAAAAAAATATATAGACAACCCAGGTCAGAACAAAACCAAGGATTTTGAGATAAAATGACCTACGAGGAAGAGCTGAAAGATTTTTCTGAGTTGACGCAGTTTAGAAAACAGAAGACGAGAACATCACAGCAGTCTGAAGGTCTCAAAAAGGAAGCAGTGACCAGTTATTTTTCTGTACTACGAGTAGCAGTCAGCTTAACTTGTACCTGTGAGATTTTGGTTAAAAGCTTTCAAACTACAAGAATAGAAAGTTCATGCATAGGTTACTTTGAAAGGCTGGAAAACCCCATGCCAGGAACCTCACAGCCCCTAGGGCTGGTCAAGATACATGTGATCCTGGTTCAGAGCAGGGAAATAGAAGTTAGATAAGCTAAACATCAGGGCAGCGTCTACAAAACACTCTGAATATTCATTTCCCAGTCAGTACACTGTATTGCAGCTCCTCCACTTCCAAACAGCCACCCATGTTTTCTCCTGATGAAAAACAGGATAGACAGGAGCAGAGGAGGAACGACGCACACCTGAGCCCATCCTGACAAAGTCAAGCTTTGTCTGGGGTAGCCCCCCAAACACTACATAGCCCTCTCAGGCTCTCCGCAGTTTGAACACTGCTTTTCCAGATGCAGCTATACAGCCTATGGCTATAGATGGCAGCATGCACAGACTCTAACATGAATTTATCTTTAAGTCTTGACTTTTTGCCAATAAAATCTAAGCTATCATTGTATGTCATAAATTGTATACACATGCATAAAAACATGTTTGCACCAGCAGAAAAGCAACAATATTATTGTACCAAAAGCAAAATCTCTAGACAATGCACTAATGGAAAATGACAAGACAGGAGGCTTCTTTTGTTTGAAATAAGAGTCAAAGTTGTAATTCTCCCAAACTTTAAAAAGAACCCACAATACAACTTTTTACATATTAGCCATAATTGCTTTGTGGGATCAAAACAAGCATCTGTATCTTTCATGGCTTGTAAGATCACGCTCCTATCACTCGCTGTATCTCTGCAGCTCAGATGTCTTCAGTGGGAAGCTGAGCAAAGCAAGATACAGCTGCAATTATTAATACAATGTGACATTGCAAAGGAAGCTGGATTCCCTCCCTGTTTCTGTTCAGCATTTCTATAAGAAAGGCAATTCTTGAATATAGCTTCCCTAGCTAAAATTCGAGAAATATATCATTCAGCTGTACATACTATTACACTTCAGCTTTAAAAGGCAACGTACAGCTTTTGATCCATTGCTATACAAATTATTTCATATTTAAACTGCAATTACAGATCCCAGAGTTTAATCTACATTGGCAGGGAGCGGGAGAGCAGGAGGGGAGAGCAAGCTGCCACTACTGTTACGCACTCCACCTTCAGAAACAGTTAGAGAGGAGGGGAGGAGATATGGAAAAGAGACTAAAAACTCAGTGGATTTTGAACTTCTCATTTTAAAGATTTATACAAGCATAAAGGTATTATAATACTATAACAGAGCATCCATATGGGGAGGTGCACCCCTAACATTTCTTCTTCAGCAACTGTTATTGTGAACTTCTCTGGGTAGTTAATGCCTTAGTATAACCATCACAGCACCTGAGGATGCTTGGAAAGCCTGTCCACTTGAAAGACTCATAAAAACAGAAAAAAAATATAGTAGAAAGCTCTACCTATACTCAGCAAATTCAATCAAAAAAAAAAAAAATCAGAAAATTCAACTTGCAATTTCAATCAGACCCATACAAAGACCATGCCGTTGTCAAAGAACCGCAGGTCTCAATACTACCTAGGAAAACAGCAGTTATCTTCTGTGCTACATGTGGCTTTCAAGATATGCACCAAAATAATCCAAACCAGAAGTCCTAAAAAGGCAAATTCATTTGTTTCTTCTGACATCTCCAAAGTCAGTTTTATTTGACGTTAAGAGGACCATCCACATTTAGGGAAGACCAACTCATGAACCTAGTAACAGTAGTATCAGCGTCACTTTTCAACTCACTGTCTCCATGGGGAGGAATACGGCCACATCCCATTCTCACTACCTGCTCTGCTTCTGACTCTTAAAGGACAGTTTGCAGTCAGAATTTAAAAGTAATTTTATAGTCTCCTGTAATTACAAGGAGTGAAAATGAAACAGGAGCACCTACAGAAAAACTTTACAGTCCAGGTTGTGGACACCTTATTCATGTGTAAGGAGTTAACCCTCAAATCCTCACTATATACACATTTTATGCTTTTTTAAAATAAAGTCATACACTTTCCCCAGAATTACTTTGTTAAACTGGTATGAAAAACATTAGAAAGATGTCACACCACTACTTATTACCCTGCTTCTTCCTGCAGTTCCTATAATTACACAGGAAATAAAGCAGGACTACCAAATGCAACCAGTGTTAGAATAAACCAATACTTCAATTTTTTCCAACATACTATTCTTCAAGATGCATTAATAATTTATCTGTTCTAAACAACTCCTAGTATAGCCATCTTTTTTAAAAATGAAGCCTTTTAGAAGCTAGAAGAACAAGAAAGTACTTGAATTCAGTTAACTTTATTTGCTAAGCTATAGCAGTAAAAATTTAGTTTCCTTTAATAAACTGTTTATTCCCACTTCACCAGATTTTAAAACAATTTTCACTCAGAATTTGCAATGTTTATGAACTTCTGAAAAAAATACACTGAGATGCAGATAAACTCAAGCATTGCAAGCTCTATATTTCAAGTTTAATAAAAGATACCCTTATATTTGATGTTGGTTTATCTGTAATCCCTTTACCACACACACACAGAGTTACTTTTTATCTTACGACAAATCCTCTGACTAAAACTAACCTTGATCAAACATATTATGGTTTATGAATTCTCAGCAGCTTCTAACTGTATCTCCTTTGTATTATTCATTGTAGAGATTTAGCCGATTATAGGCATGCATTAGAAATCTCCCATGACTTCAAAACGACTGTTCAAGGTATCAGAGTAGAAAGCAGCAGCATACCAGGCAGCCTGCACACTGCCACAGTTAATGAAAAATCCCTTTGAATATTACACATCATTCCACTAATTTCTTCTGATCAGAAGAGTGAAATTCTGGATTGACACTTCCTTCCAGTAGAAGATAAAAATTCAGTGCAAAAATGAAGTAATTAAGCCCCACTTCTTTTCACATTTACTTTACAGCATGACTCATGACCATCTTTAGCCTGCGTTTAACAAAACGTTTTCACAGAGGCTATTAATAAAAAAATATTAACTCTATACTACAGCCTTTCAGTCCAGTACTGCATTTCCTTCCACAATTTGAGTTCTAAAATCAGTTTTCAGTTAAGTCTGCCAGGTGGTTCTCACCGCTTAAAAAAAACACCAAAGTAAGTAAAGAAAAAACAAAGGGATTTTTTTGTTTTATAAACCCAGATTTTAAAAAGCAAATGATGCTTTGGAACTTTTTCTAAAGAGGCTCAGGAGGCAAAAAATTATAGCAACAAATTTAGCTCATTTTTAAATAACAGATTGTAGAACTCATGTTTCCAATAAATGACTACTAATTACATTTAAAATACTAAGTGGGTGTGTAACAAAGTCAACAAAATTAATATGAAAGTTGATCCAGAAGGCTTTACACTCCAAACCAGAGTGCTAAAAGTTACTGAAAAGAAAATTTAATAAAAGAAAAGCAAATTATTCTTCAATTTTATGACTGGAAAACATGCAAGCAACAATATTTCATCATTCAGATTGTCTCTGAAAAGAGGTGTTTTATATCTAATGGACAATACAGAGACTCCAGCAACAGTAAGACTGGCTTTCTCCTGCTATTTGGAGACAGCTTTACTGATCTCCTGTTCTCCATCTCTTTTCCAACTGCAGCTGCAAACCCCACATTTTCTGCTTTTGGATTCCCTTAGCTGCTCAGAGCCATTCATTTTCTCTCTCAGTCATTGGAGGATATAAAAGACAAATTGGATTTATCCTCCAATGCAACAAACCAAACATACCACCTTAAACAAATGTCCTGGTTTATATAAAACTTTGGAGACAGGAAGGACACCACGGTCCCCGAGAAGGAAGACTTCTTGTAAGAATGATACAAAGAAATGCTATTGCAAAGTGCATCACAGATGTATGGAAATATGGTATCGGTATCCTACAGCTCTACCTATTCTTTAGGAAATGCCATTATTCAGGCTTGTGCTGGCAGCTACAGATACCACATTTGCTGAAAATTATTTAAATAATTTAACTGAATTAACTAATGCATTATTTACAAAACAAAATAGTTCAGTTCCCTGAAATGCTAAGCCAACCTTGGACTGGTTGTGAAGCCAGGAGGCTTTGAATGTTCATACTCTATCTTGTCATTAAACAACTACTAATCTTAATCAAGTGGAAGGTAAACAATGAATATTAATAGGTATTAACTTGGCTTTTGTCTGCCCGTTCAACTTCCAACTGCCAGCAAGGAAGCTGTACATCGTGATCAGGCTTGAGCTGGCAACATCATATTTATACATTAAAGGAAACTTCTTTGTGGGAAATATTAAGCTAAGTGAGTTTTAAAGAGATCTGAAAGTCTGATTCGTATAAAGTTCTTTAAAATGTCTCATAATTGTCTCCAAAGATCTGTTCTCTATTCATCTTCCCTTTTGAAGTTTTGTCATTTTGGCAGCCTTGCACAATCCCAGAAGGAACAGAAAAAATATTCCTACTCAGTCTTCTCCTGCTGTTTTTCCAGGTTGACACTTCTGAAGCACTGATTAGCATAGTTTCATGCTCTCTTCCAGGAAGAATTCCTAAGGTATCTTCCCCATCCAACCTTCCTACTACACGCATGGTTTAAAAATACAGCAGTGTCTACCAGATAATGTTAAATTCATGAGAAATGGCACAATCCCAGAAGACATAGCCATTGCTGCTTCTTACTGAAGGGATCCCAACGTGAGTTAAAGCATTGCTGTGATCCTTCTCGCAAGTTAGGTCTTTCAGCTAACTAGCACCTGACACCTTTGTCACTCCCTGTTCCTACCACCACCTGGCTGATGGCAAGAAGAGAGTATTCCCTTTTTGCTAAGTATTCCCTTTTTTATTGTTTCTACTAAAACACCTTCCAGGTTTTCTTTCCCAGTGAGAGGGCTTCCTGGGCCACCCATTTCTTAACCTCCACTATGTCACACCCACACGGGCAGTGTCCAATTCAGAATTAAAAGTCCTTCTTGCCCAGAAAATACAACTGAATAAAGAACAGAGAATAGCTAGAAAAAACAAGAGTAGAACCAAAATGATTACTTATTAAGCTAAGAGTATATTAACATCAGTTGCTTAACTGGCTTTTTACTATAAAACACTACAAGTTCTTTTGAAAAAAGTAGATATGCCATTGTATAAAAGCATTGCACACTTCATATGCAGCTCTGACCAGCTCATGTTCAGTAACGAGACAGGTCTTTTAAAAAATTTACACCACAAATCGCCAGATCCTGGGAGTTAATTTTGAGGAGGCATGACTATATAGTTGGCTGTATTAATATACTCTTCCCTTGGCCTCTGCTGCAGGAAGGATTCCGGCCTAGATAGACCCATGATCTGACCCAGCTCAGCCATTCCTTTGTACATAGTGCAAGTTCAATTCCATCAAAAAACTCTGTTTAAAAAAATAAAACAGTAAAACTGTATTTCATACACCAAGTCTGACCTTTACAACCAAGACATGTATTTATTTAAAGATAAAATCACATTCTGAATTGTGTCACCCGAAACTGAGGAAGAAAAATTACTGTCAAAATACGATGCTCCAGCTGGGGTAGAGGCAGCAGTAAAATATATCAACACGTTCCAGTTATCAGGGTTGAAAAACCTGATGCAATACAGTGGTTTCTTGCTCTCCTACAAATTATGACACGTACCCAAGTATTTAACACATTTCAGTGTTTGTACATGGTTTGAACAGCACGATTCATTCATCTCTGTGATTATTTTTAAACTTCCAACAGAGCAAACTGAGAATTTGGAAAACCGCTTGAGAAAAGAACAGAAAATTAGGAGGAACAAATTAAAATGACTAACAAATAGGAAAATACACAAATACTGTTTGAAATCCTGAGACTTTCAAAATGCCTTTGAACTATTTAAGATAGAAGTCAATATGCATTTTCATTTCTATAACGGCAGAAAGCTACAGAATACAACCAGCAACTGCAAACTTACTTAGATCTTTGAATTTTTTATGTTTGTTTGCATTCTGACAAGCTTTTGCCATTAATCTTTACTACTCAAAGTGACCAGAAATCTACACTAAATCAGAATGAATATCCCAGAAGAACCAGTAGATGGCAATAAAAAGATCTGTGATAAAACTTGGTTTTGGAAATAAACACAGTCCTTATTAATGTACAACTAGCAAAACTGTAATTTTTTTTCACCTCGTTTATATGGTCCCAGGAGTCTGGTTCAGCAGCAAACATTTTATAAGATTTTATACAGATAAATCCATGAATCTTCCCCCCATCTGAATGTTTGAAACTCTCACTGAAGTGAGGAAAAAAAAAACAACCCTGAGAACAATCTGTTTACCTGTTACTCAGAAGAATAATTTATCTAAAATATTTGAAAACTTTATTTTCAAACTAAACATACAGTTTCAAGAATCTTTTGCAAAGTACAGTGTGTATAAAATGCACAGAAATTTGAGTTCATTATTATTCATAAAATGTAGTCAAACACTAAAGAATCAGTAAACTTTGTTAAGTCTTTATACTACAGTAACCTTTAGAAACTCCCACTAAGTGTTATACCAATGCTATTCAGCATCTTCTGATAATTTTTGCCAGGGTTTCAGCTTGACATTAAATTATCAAACTATTTTTATGGCTCACTATTCCAAATCTAGAAATAAACAAAATGGCAGTGGCTTGCCTGTCTAGCATATAGTATAAAAATCAAATTACTGTTTTTAATGATATTAAAAATGAAAACATACACATCAGATTTTTAAAGAAGGACTTCTAGATGTGATTTCTTCTGTATATCTATACATAGTATGTATATGTTCACAGCAGAGGTAGGGGCATTCTTGAACAGAAAGAATGTTAACTGACATCACCAGTGGCTTGGATTAACCTTTTTTAACATTCAGAATTAGTAATGCTGCAGAATTATTTTAAGTATGTATACATCAATGAACCAAATAATTACACAATTTACATAAAGCACACTTTTCGATTGATCTTTCTATATTTTCTTATTTTCATCACAAGCGCAAGCACAGATGGGTCTTGGCTAGGATAAGTTTTACTAAAATAAAATACCTGATGAATAAGCTTGCTAAATATTTTCTCAAAAAAGAACTGTAAAGCTGTTAGTAAGGTTTGTACCTTACTATGAATCATTTCAGGAAAAGAGCCTTATGTATAACTTCCTATTTAATACTCATTCACTATAGCTAAATAATCACTTATTTTTTTCCTATACATTTAACTTCTTTAAGTCAAATTAAATTATTAGACAGAAATTTAAACTACACATCAAATATTCACCAGTAAATATTACTCCTTAGATTTATACCTAAAAACTGACAAACTACTCAGGTTACACATGAACTAGCAGTATTCCAACCAAAACCTATAAATGAAGCACCTTCATGTAGTATATATGCATGCATGCAAGTATGCCTACCAGTATGGAAAAAACACACTGACACAGAAAAGAATCAGCACATGGAAAGACAAATGCCTGGAGACTGTTGCCAAAAAAAAATTCAGCAGTAAGAAAGTTAAAGAGTTGTACAACTGCTCCCAGAAATTATCATGATGATTTTCTCTGATTAAAGAGCAAACAGATTGAGGACAAGGAAAGAATACACACTGCAACTGGCAGAAAGATATAAGGAGACAAGTGCACATGAAAAGCACTCCTTGTTTCTTTAAAAGTGGCACTGGCAACTTGGAAAACACAGACACCAAAAATACAGAGGGGGCCTATTGGAGGGCCACCAAGATTACAGGGTTGATGAACCTGACATACGAAGAAAGGTTGAAGGAACTAGGTTTTCCCCACCTACAGAAGAGAAGGCTTGGGAGGATGGGGAGGATCTAATCACAGTCTTCCAATCCCTAACAGGTAGTTTTAGAGAAGATGAAAGTGCCCTCTTCACAAGGATGCACGGTGAAAGGACAAGAGGCCATGGGCCACAAGTTGGTTCAGGGAAATTTTATCTTGCCATAAGAAAAAAACCAATTATTTGCCACAAGAACAGCTAAACAGTGCAATAGGTCGCCCAGAGGAATGGTGGACTTCCCCTCACTGGAATTATTCAAGCCTTAGCTTAAGCTTGACAAGGTCCTGGATAAACTAATCTAGGGTCCTGCTTTCAGCAGAAGGTTGGACCAAAGAATCTCCAGAGGTCCCTTCCAACCCAGACTATCCTATGATTTGGCATGTGAAACACTGCAGCTACTGTATTTTAAAGAAGTACCTGTCACAAACAGAAATACTTCAGCAAAAAATGACTTCATGCACAGCTGTTTTACTTGAACTTTGCACTAACTCCATTAGTGTCAATGGATTTATACATGTTTAGAAGCTGATGCAGCCTATTTTTCTCCTTTTTTTTCTCTCGTTTCTTTACTAAACATGGCAATAGGTAAGAGTACTTTGCATATCTGCTAAATCCCAAACTCCTCCTGAATTCTACACAAATAAAGCCATTTGCTCCACACATGCAGAACATTGTACCAGGCAGAACAAGGCCTCAGCTCCACCCTGCCGCAATGCTAGTCATGTACGTTATTGCTAAAAAATATGCTAACTAGTACTGTTTTAAAAAAATAAATTTTAAAAAACCCCAGCTTTATCAGGAAAAAACAGATAGCACTGAAATCTGTTGCAAAGCATGTAAGTTCATTTTTTTTAAGAAAATAAAGGGAAAATACTTTAATTTTGACATAACAAGCCTCCTAAGATGGCTTTTGCTCAGGAAGTGGATTCAAAAGATCTTCAGCTGCATTCAGGATGCAATGCTTACTAATTTCCAAATTTACCTAGAAAGCAAAGTATGATGATGCCTAGAACCAGAAAATAAATATACCTTCTCATCTACTTGAATCCAAACTGCTCAAACTCTGGTAGTGTTTCTCAGTTTCTTTGGCACATTATTTTAGGAACAACTGTCACGTTTACTCCTGAGCTGACTGAGTGTTGGGACCATTACATTAAGGGTGCTCAGAAGAAACTCAAAGAGTTTCTACTGTTCAGCAGGAGGCCTTTGATGAAGAAATCACTTTTTTTTAATAAGAACACTAGAGAAAAGCAGATGTACCAGGCAACTCTCAACCACTTTGATTTTGGATCAGCTATCACTTTTAAACATAACACCACTAACTTTTCAGCTTTATTAACAAGCTATGATTCCTGCTTTCCAGGCTTTGATAAATGGACTGTCAGCTCCTTCTCACCCAGTGAAAACAAAGCTTAAGAAATGGTTACTCCTCTTATTCCACTCCATACCTCTTACAGAACTGACATTTAAATATATATACATTTTTTGTGAAGATCTATTTCATATCCTTATGAGGACTCCATGAAATCAAATCCACACAGGCCAATTGTTTATTAATCCATGTTTACTACAAATATGCTAATCCTGTCCTTATGCTAAGGACTTTCATCTATACCAGAGCTGATTACATTCTTCCCAAAACCGTATTTGTAGACTAGTAAGGTCAGATTTCATACTACAGCTATCAAGAGGGCCCTTCATTATTACTTAGTATTTCCAAGCTAATCCCCAAATGCCTCGATGTGACGTAAAACATTCAGGCTAAGTACACCTCTGCACAAAAGCCTTCCAATAGTTTACTACATTTGAGTGCTGGATACACAAGTTACTTTTGTAGATTAGGGTACATTCATGTTAAGATGCACTTTACAGCTGTCGCTTCAAAACACGCCTAACTGATGTAATGTTTAAAATTTTTTTTTAAAAAAATCACTATTAAGAGTTGTACATATAAGTGATTTCTTGGACTCATCTTTCAGAGTAGTCCTGAAACTGATTTAACTAGCATTCTTCAAATTTCCGAAAGTCTAAATTAAAGAGAAATAGTCACCAGGAATAAAACTCTTTGTCAACAGTTTGCAAAGAAATATAAAAAAGCACTGCAGAATTAAGGTTATGCCTTGTTTTAACCCACTCCTCCAACTATTCAGCAAATTTCTTCAGAGTCATTTCCTCAGTTTGTTCAAATCAGCGCAAAAAGACAGAGGTGATTGGGAACAGTGTCACACAAGCACAGACACTTGCTTGGAATGTCCTACTTTGCACCTGTGGTTCATACCAGAAGTTACGTGACTATGGTAGAACCTGAAGAACTAAACACACTACAGGATTTTAAAATTATGTTAATAAGGGCTTATTGTTTCCTGCTTTAAGGACATTTACCTACTTCTTTGAAAACTGCACTTGCTGCACTCAGTTAGCATCCATCAGTAAGAAAAAGAGGGGAGTTTCATGATTCTGCTCCTGGTTCAAATCATGTTGCCATGGAAGCAGATGTCGGATTGATGAAAATAGGTCAACTGTTCAAAAAAAAGATCATTGTTTTCACACTTAAAAAATATTATTAAATGGTTTTATTTTAATGCTTAACATTATTTATTATGAAATCCTTACTATTTTATTCTGTTTAATTAGCATTTACTTTGCTGATACAATACATATTCATACCAAAAGTGTAGAGAGTGGCAGAGTTAGTGTTGTTAATGAAAAAAATAATAATAATTTTGCATGAATCTGTAAGAGCTGGGTACAGAATGCTTACAAGAATACCACACACAGTTCTTCATTATGTCTGTACTGAGTGATGTCAAAAGTCACCATATAAACTTATTTCCATTTGAAGAGTATTAGTATTATTTTTAAAAAGGACTCACACTTTTGGAGAAAAAAAAAATTGCTAACATTACCAATACAATTGCTAACATTGCCAATACCTGTGCTTGGCTTTGGTAAGAACAGGGCTCCTTCTGTTTACCTTCGCATCAAACAGACACATAAATATTCAACTGGAGTCTCAATTACTTAAACCTGATAAAAATATTTAATAATAGCTAAGATTTAAGTATATTACCCCATCAATTGAACATGTGAAAGCACACATAGCCTACTAAAAGAACTTTCTTGTGTTCCTTAAAATTTTCATGCTGCATGATATTGGTAACATTGCATAAACACACCATAAAATTCTCACCTCCTCCTGCAGCAAACACCAGAAAGTAAAATAACTCGCCTCTATCACGTGTTTCTGAATTTAGGTGATCTAAAATGCATTTCTATCAACACCCTCACACATCTGACAGAATTTTTTCCTACCTTGACACTGATGTACTTCAGATGGACCAGGTTTGTCCTAGAGGTTTAGTGCGAGATATTCTGTTTCTGAATTGTTCTTTACAACTGAAATGCACACTTTAATCATTAATAAATATGGCAAAGGTGCACAGGAATACTGCCAATACATGAGATTTGTGCTCCTCTCCTAGTTTAGGGATCTTCTTGTGGATAAAGCAATACTTAAAGGAGAAAGACTCAGTGGTGTGGAAGTCCCACAAATTTAATCCAGCACAAATCTACAGCAACTGCCGTGTGTCTTCCATATATAGTTGCTTCTGCCCTGCTCCTTTTCACCAGTGAAGTGGGTCAGACAGCTTCTCCCAGATCAATTCCCTAATCTGATTCATCATGCACCAGGTGAAAGAAAGTGTCACTGTCACTGTAAGAGATAGGATGGGAATAAATACCCAGGAAGCAAAGGCAAAAATAACCCCATCTCTTTAAGGTGTCATAAATCCATACTGCTGCTGCTCACAGTCCCATAGCACTTAGTAATCTTCCCTTCTTTTTACCTTTTGTAGTCAACATTTTAACCTGAAATACGTACAACATAACTAGTGATAAAAAAAAAAATTCATTTCTGTAACTGATAGCATGGTTTAACTGTCAACACAATAGAAGCTGTCCTCAACAGAAGCGAGAATCATGTTTGTTGTGTTCATTTTCATACAATTTTTGAAATAAAATTTATATATAAAATTTATATATATGATGTGTTTCACTTTGGACTCCAGAAACTTCATAACTTGTGTTACAAAACTTCTTGCAAGATCATACGACCTGAGCCATTCTCTGACTCTTTAAAAAAAACACAAGCAATAACAAAAAAAAAAACACCCAAAACACACACTCGCGAAGTTTTTAAATATTGTTTAAAATGTACTGAAAGACTGTCCCTCTGGAGACTGCAGAAGTTTTAAATTTCATATTGAACAGTTTTGGAACTGTTTACAACTAACAACATTCCAAAAATCACATGGCTTGTTATGCTGCAGAAAAGTACTATAATACTCCTATGTTGGTTTTGTGTCTTTGTGTTTTCTCAGACAATAAACAGTTTATAATAACACAAAAACAGCCAAAAAGAATTCAAACCAGCATACTTAACAGTATCACAAATACTTATTCTGGATACTTATGACTAAAACTATTTTTTAAATATACCTTTTCTGACAAGCACATTATGGGTTGTTTTGGGTTTTTTTACTAGGAACAACAGTAAGAGAAAACTTGACTTTTCTTTAAAGAAATGGTTGCCTTTTCTCTCCTCTGCTCTGGCTCATCCAGCATAAGACTCCACCTGCCCCTTCACACAATGTAGTTAATTATAGATTGGTGTTCTTTATCAAAGCCGCTTCTCAATATAAGACAATATTTTTGCCTTTCCTTCCCTCTGTAGTAATTTACCTTTTCTCTTCAAACTTGCTTCCCTTTATTTTCGTGATCTCCCTTTCCACAGCATTTTCAGATAATTTAAGATACGCTGTTAAAAAGGAATTCCAAGAGCTACATAATCAGCATGCTGCATTTCCTGCCATCTAAAGGACTGCACAGAAGCAGAATTTAAATTCAGAGAGAAAAATACTGGTATTCTCCTATGGCTTACCAAGAAACAGAGGCCTGCCTAGAGACCACGTAGCCAGCTTCACATTAAAACAGGGAAGATGGGAATAAATACCCAGGAAGCAAAGCCAAAAGCAGCCCCATCTCTTTAAGTTGCCATAAATCCATATTGCTTACATTTAGTCGTAAAGTTCTCATAATATGATCTCTCTGGATATGTTGTAAAGTAATGAACTATAGCATTACATTTAAATTGCAAAATTAGTTTTACATTAAAATACCTCACTGAGGTTAATGCAAATGTTCACACACACATAATAAAAGAACACATCAGGCTGTCTGTAGACTCAAACTTCAGTAAACCAGTTGACACTCTGCAAACCTTGAGGCCTGGAAAATAAAACTCAAAGCGAGCTCGTAATTCATCGCATAACCCATAACACCTGCAAAAACAACAAAGTATGTGCTCCTGCTGCACCTCCGTAAGGTGATGCAATGTAACAACTACCCATAGACGGCCCAGACTTTTTCCCACAAGAAAAGTAATCCATTTCCTAAAAGCTAAAATAGCATAAGGTCAAAAGTCAAGGCAATGCAATACAAGAAAGCTCCAAAAGAAAAATAAATCAGGGCAAAGTCTTACAATATCAGTTACTCTGTAAGACGCCCACAGTCATCCCTCCTTGCCTGAAAGGGAATGACACTCAAGTGTTTACTACATAGAATTAGGAAAAGATGAAATCCAAATGGTGTTATAATCACTAGTATTTACAGTCATCATACATACTTGTTTCAAATAAGACTCAGAGGAAACATCCATAAAGATTATGCAGGAGGTCTTTACAAGATATGCCGGTCACAAACCAAGTAAAGAAACATCCAGTTGACAAAAATATGGTTATTTTGCTCCTTGAAATAGCACTATTAAATTGTTGAAATACAAGAAGCAATAAATACACAGTATATAGTGAATGTATGTATGGAAAAGTATGGCAACAACATTCACAGTACATTAAAACAGAGAAAAAAAAAGAAAGAAATCAAAAAGCAAGACTTTGAAACACTTCTTGGGTAGAGAAATCTTAATTTCCTTTTAATATAAAGAGGGGAAAAAAATCTACTTCGTCGTACTATTTCCACTGCTGTTCACGTTGTTTGCTACAAAAGCACACGCACTGTTTGAAGGCAGACTTACCTCTACCAATGCCACAGTCAGAATAAGGTCCGTTTTTGAGTCTGTAAAAAGGGCATTCACTTGTGGAGACATTCCAATCAGTATGCAATTAGTGACTACTGATATTACACTCATAGTTTCAAAAGCCAGCTGAAATAAAACACAAATATATTTATAGTTACGACCATTATCTCCAATTTACCAGTCCCCAAATTGCTCAGGACAATACCTCTCTCTTCATTAAATCCTCAGAAGACCCATTATTTTAACTTTTTATTTTCCTTCATCTTTTGAATTCTGTGACATAAGACTTGTTTGGCAAGCAGTCCAGACTTCATCAGCTTTAAGAACAGGCAAGCGCAAGATCACAACAAGGTCTGCAATACCACAAAGACCATCTGGCAACCCTGAATTTTTCTCTAATTTGATTTCTCCGTGTGTGTATGCGTGTTTGCTGTGAAGAAGTTAAACACTATTCTTCCACAATTCTATAGTACTGTAAAGACCTTGAGAAATTATTTATAGACCACTATCATCCTAGATGTAGGCAATGCCAGGTCACCTCCTGAAAAATTTGGAATAATCCTAAAGCAAAAAAGTAGACAGCAAAGCAGGTATCTTCATGACTTATTATCTGAACACATAAAAGACCATGCACTCATTTACAGTTGCACTCCGGAACATAAATTTCTTTCAGGATAAAGGAAAAAATGCAAAACTCCCAAAAGGAACTAACAGCCCCAACACCCTGTTTTTGGAGGTGTTTTCTGAATATTAAGTAATAGGAAAATGTAAGCACGGTTCAGAATGCTTTTCTTAAATCACAACCAGTTATACAAGCTGAAATTCGTTGAAAGAAAGATTTACATTTAAATGCATGCGATTGCACAAGTCTAAGAAGCTCTTGCCTACAAAAGCTCCCACAAAGCACCTGAAAATACTACTACAGTGTGACAATTACTTTTGCAATACAACGGTTACTTATTCCAAGATCCCTTCTGGAATGAGAAAGACTGACATTGAATTGTAGCAATTGTCACAATGAATTAGCAGAAGTAACTTTCTCCTTGACACCCAGCTGGTGACTCAGCTCACCTGATAAAATAATTCCAGTATTCCTTTAACAGAAATCTTTCAGCCAATGCTCTAACTTCCCACGTGAAACAGATAACTAAATTTCTTAAGTCATTATATTTAATTCACAAAGCAAATGCATTTCTACTATTAGTCAAAAACTTACACTATAAAAAAACCCCACATGACTGTACCATTAGTGTTGCGGTTTTTCAGCCTGCTCCCTAGATTGAAACAAACTATTCTAGCAAAACCAAATCCTATTAATATACCTGCAGCTACACTTGGGACTTATAAACACAGCCTCATTTAACTGGTGGTCACACCACTGGGCAATGCAGCTATGCCATCAAGATGTTGGCAGCATAGAAAATGCATCAGATGTTAAAATGCAATCAGATTATAATTTGCGCATTTTGATGACTTAATATTAAAAGACTTCTCCTATAAGTCCACTTCATTAATAGCTATGTACATGTCTAATGAACATTCCTCAGAACACTTGGTTTGCATCTTTTTACAGTATGTTTAATTCAAGGTTTCCTGATTCCATCTCTCATCTTCCATTTTTTTCATTTGGTACCAACATTTACAATCCCTCCAAATTAAAACAATCCACTAGTTTATTGTGCCCCTTGTCTCCATTAAAAATCATTAGAAAAGTTGTTAAATAAAACTAGAATATGGATCATCCCCTAGAAATTTCCTCCAACTACTTCACACTCCTTATCAGGCCGCTGCTACTACAGAATGCTAAAGTCTCTGGATGCGACTTTATAGACACCTTTCTTTTCAGAAAAACCTCTGGTTTTGGAGGAGTTTTACAGGGTTATTTTTAGTCAGAATCAGTTCACTGATGCAGCGCAGTCAGCAGGCTCCAAACTAGCTGATGCAAGCATGATTGCATGCACAAACAACTGAGGACAGAAAATCCTTAAGCCAGTACTACTAGCATGAAATTGTTTAGATAGACTACAATGTTCAGGTTATGCAGAAAGATCCAGCTCCTGCTCACAGATCCAGGTTACTTTAAAATTAGTCAGCTTGAGTACCAGTAATCACAAGGGCACACAGCCAAACATGGCTTAGGAATTCAAGTTAGTTACCTATCATTCTTCTTTTTTTTTTTTTTTGAAGCCCTTGCTGAGCTCCATGCTTCTAAGATTGCACCAGATGCTACCATTTCTACAGTATGTTGGCTGTAAAGAGTACCAGGCAATATCTGGCAGCTTTGCTTTGTTGCAGTTGCAACAGGACTACAATACATACATACACAAGGACTAACGGAAGGATTTGTTTTCTTTCCGAAGGCAACTGAAAGATATGTGGTCATAAACACTACAAAAAACCCTATAGTTGGATACAGTATCCTAGGGCATTGAAGAGAACAAAGTACCTACTAAACCAAACTAAAAGTGGCTCATAGGTCAAACACATTCGTTGAAATCTCTTTTAAAACAAATGAATAGAAAAAGAGACACACAAAAATTACCTGCCAAACACCAATATTTGCTGTGGGTTCTGCAAATGGCCGCTTGTAAACTCTACACATCTTTAAGGCATCAGAATATATCTCTGTGATGTTGTTTAACACTGCAAAGACAGCTGCCAGTGGATAAACGCATGAGAAAAGACTCACATAGCCAAACTGTAAGAACAACTCCAGGTAATCATCGAAAGTACCCTGAAAAACAGAACACAAACAACTTTAACCACAAAAAAGACATGAAGAAGCACAGAATAATACAGTTGTAAACACAGTTTCTCATCCCAAAGCAGTTGTTTGGGAATGACTAGTGGTAGAAAACAACAAGAATAAAAAATATGTCTAGTAAATTTGGAATTATTCAAAACTTCTTAATAAGGGGAGACCAAGGTTTTTCCTTTTGCCTAATGCAATTTTCTGCAACAGTCACACTTCTTATCTTTATTACGTGAAATAATTGTATAAATGCATTCATCCTATGCAAGTTCCTGACTATTTCAGTGAAACAGTTACAGAAGGAACAGTGGGGGACAGTAAAACAGCATCATGCATTTAAACTTGCAGAACCTACTCCTAAGAGCATTGTGACAAGAAAAGTCCTAGTATTTCAGACCATCCATGAAAGACCTAACCAGAAAGATAGGCTGGTAGATAGGCAACTCTTTTCTGGTGTTTCTGCTTGCTTGTTTCAAAACAGGTAAGTGTGAATTAGCGGCCCACTTGCAGGCTGAAATGACAGAATGCAGCACTGGCATCTGAAAGGAACAATTAATGCAAACAAAAAGCCCTATTTTTGCAAATGTGCAACAGATCTATCACCTGATCTTTAAACCAAGAACATGGGTACTTAAATACTGATTAACTATTCACATGTAGGTTATTATGCATATTTACATAACTACTACTGTGTAGTATTAATAATAGTTTTGTATGATTGCAGCAGTTATTTGTGGAAGCAAAGAACAAAACCAACTAATTTTTAAAGAAAAGGTATTTGCTGATGGTGAAATCCCAGGAAGGAGTTAAGGTAGGATCTAGCTATATTGTATTCGCCCAGACCCACACATTTGCCTCTCTCTCAAAAATGAGATATTGAAAAGAAAGACTTGACAGTAACTGAGATTATTACAAGAACCACGTGAAATTGGTTTTGGCTCCATACATCAGATACATGGTTCTCTAATCTTTTTTGTTTGCTGGTTATAGCTGTTAAACTGACTGCCTCTCAAGCACTTAGTACTTTTTTTCCTAGCTAACAGAGAGAGGCAGTAGAAGCCTGCAAGCTCAGAAATCAACATGGGGTGGTCATTACCTGAATTCTTCACTTTAAGTTGTGTAGTATAGCTAGATCTGACAAACTGATCTGCAGCTCAGACCCTGAGGAGCTACCTAACTTTTAAAACCACTGAGATTTTGCCACAGAAATGTTTTGTACGAACTCTGAATCTTATTAAGGTGGAACGTTTGTGCAGGATCACTCACTGGAGCAGCAGTCACATATCTGTCCCTGCTATCACCTTCTTAGACAACTGTTGCAGGCAGGGAGGATGACGGAGCAACGCTTCCCTTTGTGCTCCTCCTTCTGGTAACTGCACAGTATCCCACTACTTCCTCACACTTTTCTTCTCATTTCCTTGCCCCATACCTACTGACTTTTAGAACAGCAGAGTATGGAGAAAAAAAAAGAGGAGTATTTATTTTTCTCCTACTCAATTTATGACACTTTGTGCAGGAAGAGACAAGTGTGATAGGATGTTAATGAAATTTCCAATGTGCCATTGTCAGCCACAAAAGCAGCACATAAACTAAGGAAACAGAATCAACAAAGAAATTCAGGGATAAAATGAATTAGAAGAGAGAAGCAGAATTAAAAAAATAATTTAAAAATGACTGCAGGATGTTTTTACATCTTAAAGTGGGTTAAGGGCTAGAGATTTGAAAAATGAGAGAGAAAGAGGACAAACAAAAAAAAGAGAATGAAATGTCAGAGTGAAGGAAAAGAAAGAGCCTGAAACACTGAATTCTCTCAAGATTCCTGCTAAACTCCTCAGTTACTAAACATAGTCCAATGCTTCCCCCTTGTGACAGATTTAATTTTAGAAATACTGTTGCCGGCTGACAGCTCACTGCTTGCAAACAAATCAGTGCTCTAATATTGTGTATTCACAAACACAGCACAACTAAAATCTTTAGACTGAAAATAAAATTAAGGCCTTGAGTACACAGTACCTTGAACTGAAACTGAAGCTATCAGCGGATACCTCCAAGGCAAAGTCGTAACTCTACAATTGACTTGTTGAGTCCCTGCAGAAAATTATTCAGGGCAGAATGGTACAACAGGTGCAGATACATTTGATCTAGCTCTGCACAAGAAACACTGGGCAATGTGACTCAAAGACACCACACTGGCTCTGTATGTGCCAGCTGAGAATCAGAACTCAGCTCAGGCCTAAAAGGTAGAGCTTATTTGGTACAGCATATCAATGCCTGATGCCAACACACAGCTTCAAAAGCTGTGCTGGTCTGTTTGCAGGCACAGCGCTGGACTGCGCTGATTTACTAGTTCAGACACTAACTCGGGAATTTCTGCTGTGTTCTCTACTGTAAGATAGCCATGCTCTCTAAACATCTCTCTCATATACCAACCTTCCCAGAGGAATGCAAGTATTAACATTTGTACAGTTTTTCAATCAAAGGTAGTATTTCTTTTTCCTCTTCCCATGGCACTTTATGCAGGAAGAGAGGAATCTGATATGGTATTGATATCAAATTTAAAACTGCTATTCTCTACCTTTTACATAAAAGCTACACTATCTACATATAGTTCTTATTCTGTAAAAGTATAGATCATACAGTATCAAGCCTCTTGTGACTACGCTTGCAGCATCTGATCAAGCAGGTTGTCAGCCAGTCTGTAAGGCCTTAACATACACGCTGATGTCTACTTTGTCAATTCCTTTAGAACTGCAATTACAAAAATACTTCTTCCAGTGATACAGGGTTAGGTAGCTCCAGATTCAGCTATTCATTCCTACCCCTTCGTGGTGATGTAACTGGGATCCTGCATTGTATCAGTTTATTGATCCAGTGCACCACATAGCTGTATAAACAACACTACCAGCAAAATTTATGAACCCGGAAATAAGCTGCTAGGCCAAACAGACAGGAATATTTCAGGTTGCACCGGATGATGTCTCTGTCAACTACAGCCCAGAAAACTTTTAACTCTTTTACAGTAGTAATACATACAAAATAGGTGCCCATTTCTTTCTCCAAGTTGACTTGTTCGACTAATGACAGGTCCGTATCCGTTTTCAGAGAACACATGCGTTTCTTCATCCTCTTCTTATGTCTCTTTTGGAGCCAGTAAGGAAGCAAGGATTCTGCAAACTGATTAAGGATCTGCGAAGTTATCAGCAAAGTGGCCAAGCTCTTAAGGTAAAAAAAAAAAAGGACAAAAAATATTAATAGATAAACCTATGATCATTTCCAATTTTGTGTGTTCTAAGTTGTACTACTATGGCAAAAGCAGGCCAGCCTAACAAAACTAGCAATAGCATATGAAACTACAGCCACTCTAGTTCCCATTCTTTGCTATGTGCTGAAAAGGACAAAATAGGAAATAGATGTCTAAGTACTTTGTGTATCTGGATGTATCTTGGAGATGGTACACAAAGTCCAATGAAGGGTAAGATACACACTTATCCTGTACCAACACCAATAACAGAGCTAAACAATGAACCTTTTTCTATTTTTTTTCTTCTTGCTTTTTACCTTAAAATATAGGAAACGTTATGAATGTCACGTCTGGCATAGATATGTCAAGTATTTTGTTACAGATCTCTTTAGAGGAGCAGAGTTCTTAAGCTGAGATTCTTGTTCTTTTGTTCATTATATTTAGAGCAAAAATATTTTCCTTATACTTGATTTCCATGCATTTGAATTCAAAAGATGTTAACAACACAAAGGTGATTTCAAATACAGCTACAAATTATTTTTGCTTTTATTTATTCTCACTCCTCATTGCAGTCAGAAACTTAATCATTCTCCTATCCTCAAGAGTCTCTCATTAAAAACACTACAGAGAAAACCATTTTCTAATATCAAGGGAAAGAAGGAGGAAATGAAAATTTTCCAGCCTCATCTGTGTGAGGGAATAATCAATTTGTTTCAAAACAGTTCCTCATCTACATGGAAGAAAATAATTGCTCTACTTTACTCTGCTACGATGCTGCAATTGTGCTAGAGGAACTGAAATGTGGAAGCTGGCTTTGTAAGAAAATATTAAATCAACAATGAATATATTTAATATATATTTTAGAAAAACAATTAAAAACTGAAGTCCTATTTCAATCAATCTTTTATTTTCCCAGATTCTTCAACATGTTTAAAACATTCTAGTAACTCACCTGCCTCAAAAGCTTCATATCAAACAGCACAAAGGCAATGTAGAAGAGAGACGCAAAGCAATTTAAGAAGTTGAACTGCAATTAAAAATACTTGTTATTAGTACTCAAGCAAAAGTTCAAATGCAGAATATTATCTAACTTGACAGTTACCTTGACTAAATAGCTTCCATGCAGACGTAAACTGTCTATTAAAATTTTCATTACTGTTTTTAAAACTTAGGTCAGAAAAACTTCATTTTCAATATTGGTCCTACTCAGATTTTCATTTGACAAGAGTAATGCCTTCCTAAAGCATGGTATACAAAGAAACATGGACATTAAAAACACCTTCTACTTAACTTTCATTTTTTGGCAGTTTCCCCACAGATAATGCAATAGAAGGGATGTATTAATCGCAATTTAGGGTAATGATTTTTTTTTCCAAAGAAATACTTTAGCAAAATATATGCATTGGATGACACCTCTCTCGATATGTACAACTGCTCCTCAATATACCTTAGTTGAGCCTTATGTTGAATCACTTCAAGAGGTTTTACAACCAAGACCAATATTCCCTGCTTCTAAAATGAGACATAATCACGTTATTGTACCTGAAAAATCATAAGCAACCTCTGAAGTAGGAGAAAACTTCTCCTACTTGCTAACAGTGCTGGAGCTCATCAATGACATAGATAATATTAGGGACTGCAGAAAGCCACTCATATGCTAAAAGTGAAACTTGCGGGGTGTTACATTTGACATTTTCTATTTTTAAAAATTATTTTCTATAAATTTCCTACAGGGAAAAAGACAGAGTGCTATTTTTTGAGAAAGGCAGACACAAAGCTATATGTACAAGAGTTTTAGCTCTAGAGCTTACCAGTAACAGAAGGATAACAAGCAGATTAAGAAATAATAAAAAAAAAAAAGCATGCCGAGTTGGATGGGGGTGGGAAGGAAATCTGGAATATAATTGAATGACCTTTTCAAAAACAAAACAAGAATATTATGTCTCAAAATAAGCCAATCTTTACAATTGCTTTTACTGAACATCTTGTATGGGAATTCAAGATTTACAGTACAATTCTTTAGAATCAGTGTTGCATACAGATATATGCCTAAAAGAGCAACCAAACTTACATAGATACACACACAAAAGCTACTTGTTCAGAGCCACAAAGTAAATAGATCAGTACTACAAACTGCATAGGAGCAGCCTGATGGAGATCTATCTCCAGCCTCCTCTGACTGCTTGTCTGAATGTCAGCACAGGTGGAAGTTAACACAAGAAGTTTTTAAAACATGGGTTTACCATAAAATCTTGCAAAAAGTGAAAGGAATAGTTCCCAGTTGAAGACAGGACCCCATCAATTAACAGAAAAACTTACATATACAGAATCCTAATGAAAGAACAAATCAATACAAATAAAAACCTAACTCTGCACTATAAAAAGTGGCATCCAGAACAGCCTAGCAGTTACTGCAACCACAACAGAAATCCTGTTTACTCTGATATTTGTGCTAGTATTTGGCCTTGAACAAAACTGTAGGTCAGTGCGGTAATGCTAGGAAAGAAATAATAAAATGTACGACAAGTTTTCTTTTTAAATCATCTTAAAAGCTGCTTATACTACATACTTACCACTAAAACCTTCAAAATTAAATGATTCTGATATGAAGATTCCAGCCTGTGATTTTCTAAAATACCAACAAAATCATTATTCAGTAAACACCAGAAGCACTTATCATATACATTGTTATACAAAGAGTAAATAGACATTTTTCCTCCGCATAAAAATTACTTAACTAATAGTTTATGGGGAATAATCCTTCAGCACATTATGACAAAAAGAACTTATCCTGTACCAGTACTTTACTTAACCTATAAAGCTAATCTGATGCACAGTATTGACATATATATTTTCAGCTACAACTCTGCTATTTTTTCTACTGCAAAGGTTTTTCCTTTTACATCTTTCTTTCTCAGAAGAGCTGTTTCATAACAGAAAAACCATCCAACATTCTTAACACTTAATAAAATGTGCCTAGTTATTGATTTTTCTTTAGCTGAAAAATGCAAAACTAATTGGAATACATCATGAAAAATAACAATACCAGATTTGCTTCAAAACCAGTAAATGCTCACAGAAATCCACCTCCAAGGAATTTAGATCAGACCCTAAGCTCTAAAGCAAGATTAGAGTACATGAAGTTCAACTGATGCATTACTCATTCTAAAATTAAGATTTTCAGTTCATTCGAGATAAAACTGTCAGAAGCTGATGTTCGAGGAAGGCTGGTTACTAGAGGGGGAGGAAAGGGAGGTGAATGGGAGATTTCCCATTTATTTTTGCTGTTTTGTCAGATTGTACCTTTAAAGCCCTGGCTAAGCAGTAACTGAATGACGAGGCAGCACACTAGTATCAGCTGTGTCAATAGGGCTGAGAGACCATCACCCACAGATCGTGCTCAGGAGAGAACAGCAGAGTTTACTCTGAGCATGAACTTGGGCCTGATACGTGGAAGATGCACTCAGGGGACTGAATGCAATTTTTACTTTTATCTTTCACCAAATGATCAGTTCTCGTGATAAATGGCTGCAAGAGGTGTGCTTAAAAATACACCAGATGATTGTTTCCCATGCTTTGCCAGTTTAGCTGTTTAAGTCAGATCTTAGCTGAAAATATGCCAGGTTGGAGGGGACAGAGGACAGCCAGACGAGCTCTTCATCCTATTCACGACACGGCAGCATAAACACTTTGGACAGCAGAGAAAAGGCACAAGTTGTCAGTATAGTGAGTTACATAAATACTGTTGCTGCTGAATACAAAACATCTGCTTAAAACTAAAAAAGTCTGGGTTAAAAAAAACATGGGTTACCCCTTAAAGACATTTTAGTCTACCTGATCAACGCAATGGGGTATTTTGCATAAAGGTTGTTTCTTGTAATACAGTGAAAAAAAATGAAACAAAACAGTCAGTTGAAACCTAGATATGAATTTGAAAGTCATTATTTAAATTAAACCCTTGAACAGTCATAAACAAACCAAGAAATTGCTTGCTTTTACTATTGCTGCTGTCAAGTTGAATTTGCTGAGCTCATCATTTTGGCATGCATAACTAATCCCTACTTCAACACCTCTTTTTATTCTGTCTTCTGCATCAATCTCCTTATTGCTTGATCTTTCTTAGGTTAATTTTCTGGGCCTCCAGCTTTAGTAACCTGGATTCTGTCATAGAATCATGGAATGGATTGGGTTGGCCTGTAAAGGTATGCCTTGTTGAGGCACTTCCAATTAGCTTCATCTATTAACTTTGTCTGAAACTGACTGCACATCTGTAGAAGTGCTAAAATTAAAAAAAAATACTAACATTTCACTATCCTTATGTTAAGTTACAAAACGTAAGGCCTAATCTGTTAAATAAGTCACGCATACAGGGAAAACAAGGCAATCTATTGTAACATTCCTTCTCTTCTGAGAGTACCCAGAGGAAAGTATTTTGATAGGGATGTGAAATCTCTTTGTTATATATATAGCATACACAAACACTCTCATATACCATGTAGTTGATATTTTTAGATTTTTTCCATTATCTCTGTGCCTCCGTCCCTTACACACGTATGTCTGTAGAAGAAGACGTATTCAGCAAACCCAGGTTGTGGATGCAAGCTGCCAGGACAGTCCCTCCTGACATCCACTTCTGAGCTCCCATCCTCACGATCTCACGTCGCCACTTTTGCCTGATACAGCCAAAGAGCTAAATCAGGGAAGAGGGACTTCTACACCAAAGGCAGAGAGAGGCTGAGGAGGAAGGCAGGATCACCCCTTTTGATGGCATGCTAGAGTCAGACCAAATTAAATGAAACAAAGCTGATCTCAGAACACTCAAAATAAATGTAAGAAGTTAGAACAGACATTTCTTTTACCCCACAGTAAAAACATACTTCAGGAAATTTCTTTAGCATTCCACTGAACAAGAACTCATAGTAACGTATTCTACAAAGAAACAAATTCTAAACATCTGGGATTCTAACTTTAAGGAAGAATAAACAACTTACCCCATGACGTTAAGAATTCAGCAGCATACCGATAGATGCGGTTCATAATTTCAATCACAATGGCATATATGATACTGGGCACAAACAGCATCAAGCTGCTGAAGTTAGACTCATTCACTTCATGATAATCCAGAGCCCACTGTTCCAAATCGAAGTAAATCATCATCACGTACAGCGAGAAGTAGAGGCAAAGGCACACAAATGGTAAGGACACCAGATAAATCCGTATCTGTCTCTTAATACTTGAGTACACTGGTTCCTCCCTCCCAGTGACAGGATTGATACCCAGGACACCATGGAAGCCTGGTCTTGGTTCTTCAAACTGTCGTTTCATCAACAGCGTCCCCCAACGGTATGTCATGATGGCGCAAATCCGCTTCCAAACTTCCAGTATCACAGTGGACCACAGCAGATTGAATGTGGCAAACATCACGTATTTGTCATAGTCTTCCCATGCAAACACATAATAAGGAATCCCAATGACAGCCATTGGAATCAAAGCAAATGTGAAGTACTCTAAGAAGCCAAAGTAGAGAGCAATGGTTTCACCAAAGTAGCATCGTATCTCATCTGCAGAGAAAAAAGAATCAATTAAGACTACACTCAGCACAGATGTCAGTATAATACCAAGCTTGACTTTATGTTAATCCCTTGTCCCAAACTTTTTTTTCTAAATAATACAACGAATATTATTGCTTTTCTGTTCCTCCTCCTCCCATGTTCCAAAAACTCAGGTGGTCATTTGAAAATTTTTTTATGTTACATATATACAGACATAAACATATATACATGTATTCAGATGGCAGGGAAGTAAAATACCTCAATACTCACCATATCAACATCATATATCCAGAGGGGAAACAAACCCAGAACACTAGCATTCTTGAAAATGGAATCTACCAATGAATAGGTAGGATGGCACAGAAGACATTTGGTAAAAAAACAAACTTTAACAGTGACACCTAACTTCTGAGACTTCTCACTGGTATACATACACCTGGGAAACAAATTTGTTTCAGCCTGCTCAGGGCCAAAAAGGCCTAGTTGTGCTTTACCAGCCTTCAAGGAACTAAAGGAATAGATGGAAAGGTATACTGAAATCTTAAATCTTAAGCATGCCAGATAGCACACCCAGGCTGAGACATTCCCTTCAGCCATATTTGTACAATGCTCACCTTCCACACAGGAGTTTCACTTCTATAGGGGCTAAAGGCTGGAGCAGAAGTTAGGAAGGAAACTTGGTCTTCTCATACAAACTGAAGAGAAAACTTCTCTAGAAGAAACCCTGCACTTTATTTGTAGTGGAGTAAGTGTTCACGTACCTAAAGGTTGATAGCCAACTTTGACTCGGCCATACCAGCTGTGACGGAGCTTTTTCAACTCTTCTCTGTCATGCAGTGGGAAAATCTGAACTAGAATACCACTCGTCAATAATCTCCTCACTAGGAAAAAAAAAAAAAAAGAAAAAAGAAAAAGATACTTAGTACTCCTT
The DNA here is from genome assembly GCA_008658365.1 of Alca torda. Classification (NCBI taxonomy): domain Eukaryota; kingdom Metazoa; phylum Chordata; class Aves; order Charadriiformes; family Alcidae; genus Alca; species Alca torda. The sequence goes on along the minus strand of CM018077.1, from coordinate 45,749,006 downwards.
CAAAGGACAGTGAAGTTGATATAAGCAAACAGGCTACATTATATATTTAGCAAGCCTAAAGTTACTTTGAAATAAATCTAGCATTTAAATCCCTCCAAAAAGTAAAATGTCTGCACAGTAGTTAAAAATTATCCATTATAGAGAGTAGTTCTATCTATTCCTACAAAGACTGTGCTGTACGCTGGAAGAGAAAGAGTAACCTTTTTACATCTATTAACTATTCTATAGGCTTGAAACATGATCAGCTGCAGCTTGAATAACAAAAAGGGCTACAGGTCAGAACTGAAATGCCATGTGGAACTTTGTGGGGAAGGGTCTGGCTCTTGCATCTGAGCAAAGAAAGGCATAATAAATCAAACTGACATAGCAAAACCAACACACTAAATTGGAGAGCCATTGTTGTATTAATTATGGGGAAGATACTAAAAACATTTTTGAATGATCAAGTGATACTAATTTATAAATTACATCACATCTTCATTGGAAACAAACCAAATATTCCACAATTTGTATTTAACTTTGTTATGGAAAGCAATACTACCCATATTGTTAAACAATTAACAAACTACTCCAGAAGTTACAACCATAGAAATATTAAAAAAGAAAATAAATTCAAAACCAGGAGACCAGAGGCACTAGAAGTTTTGTGAGTTTTTTACCATTTCCCATTGGCGTCTGCTTGACATAACTAGAAAAATACCTTAGCTATATAAAAAATTACCAGTGTAAACACATTCGACATCTACCTTTATTTACATTTCTTGAACCACTGACATGCACAGATCCGTTTCTTCAATAACCAACACTAATGAATAAAGGGACTGTTATCACAAGGACATACAAATATTAAAAGATAAACTCTCCTAAGAAACTGTAGCATCTCTGATAATGAACTAGTTCCAACTACCATAAAAGTAGCACTAGCTCTTTTTACATCTTTCTCCGATGAGAACTCTTGAAGCAAAGAGGAGGATAAATGAAATCAAATGAATAAAATAAAACTTCCTTTCTTCATATTGAGAAATTTATAGCTCTGGAACACTGTTATTTATTCCAGTACTTTTATACAGAGACAATCCAATTATATCATTATGTCATTTTTAAAAAACAATTTTTTTTGTACTAATTATAAAAATAATGGGTGACATCAATAGACATAAAAATTATTCAGCTGAAAAGAACATAAGGCCAGAGCCTCAGCCCCACAGAAAGACTCCAGTTAGAAGGCCCTCTGGAAGTCATCTGGTCAAAGCAGGTCCAGCTTAAATTGGGCTGCTCAGGGCCTTGTCTAGTCAGGATGTAAAACTCTTCCAGGACAGGGTTACCACAGTCTCTCTAAAACCCTCTTCCAATGTTTCATTACCATCAGTGTGAAAAAACATTTTCTTAATATCTATTCAGAATTCCTCTTGTTGCACTGTGCATCCATTGCCTCTTGTCCTATCACTGTGGATTAGTGAGAAAAAAAAAGTTGATTAAAAATAGTGGGACCTAAATGTCTGAAGGATTTCTCTTCATTGCAGGAAAATTAAGGTTTTTTTCACCACAAACACTATCCTACGTCAACACAGTGAGTTACAGGCAACCACGTTGCTTACCAATTGATTTTCCTGGATACAGCTTTGCCTGAGGATATCCAGGGATCATTTTTTCATCTTTAGCTCTCAAATTTTCAAGTTCATGCTTGATGATATACTGACATTCTGCCATTGTAAGGAAATTGTGATTGTCATCTAAAATCAAAAAGAAAGTAGCATGAAATTGTGCAGCATAGGAAGACAACCCTGGCAGCAAATAGCTATCAAAAATGACCGTAATCAGAAAAAGAAAATACTTATGTGACTATGTTAAAACTAGTGCCAACCACCATCCATTAGCAAAACCTCCACTTTTGAAAGTAAATGTCTTGGGAAGAAGCTTTCTCTAACTGGCACACGTTGGCCACTGCATTTTTGATTACTTGGGTGAACTAAGAGAACAAATCACACAAGAGACAAAGATACCCCTGAGGTACTAATTTCTGGAGGCTGGGTTAGTATACCAGCAAGTATACTCTTGCCTTGTTGAGGCTGGGTTAGTATACCAGCAAGTATACTCTTGCCTTGTTGAAAGACTCTTACGTAGGCACTCACTATTTGCTGATCTCAGAATCTCCATACCGTTTCTGCCTTACAGTTCCTGAAGTATTTTCATAACAAAAAAAACAGTAAGATCAGGACAAACCTCCTTTTCAGTAACCATTTCACACCAAATTGTCACAGTATCTTGCTATTTATTGCCCATACAACACAATGATAAGCCATTTGAGACAATTAATTCTGATAAAAATACAGAAATAAGGTAAAACAATAAGAAACCTTTCAAAAAACCCCAAATTTTGAAGAGCTACAGCAACAAACCTATTGTCAACCCTATCAATTTATCATCAAAGAAACAGAGTCTGGTTTCCCTGAGATAATGATCAATTGATTATTTTTTTCCCCTTAGGAATAAGAAAACATAGTGATAGCCCTAAATACATGAAGTAAGAAGCTAAAACAGCAACAAGTCTCTAATACAAAGAATAAGAATATACTATCAATAAAATCAGGGAACTAGAAATATTAGTAAGACAATCAGGCTGCAGGGTTTCTTTTGTAAATGACACCTCATCAGGCCCAAATTCTATTGAATGGCTCTGTAGTGTTACTTAATTATTTAATTCGGTTTGATATGTAAACATAATAGAACAAGATATTTCTATTTTCGCCAACTAATTATAAGATAGTAGCCTCAAAACTGGCTGACAGGTGTTAATAAGAAATTAAATTGCCATGCTAAATCATAACATTGATTGTTAATCCTGCACTCATGTTTATCAACTATTTTATTGTTGTCATATTTTCAACAAAAACCTTCCACACAAATAACAGATTATTTGGAGCATAGAAAAGCATAAATAAAAACACAAGCAAAAAGTGGAAGCCATATGAAAGAAGAAAAAGTTTAATTTCACCACATGATCTGAATTTCCAGAGGCAAAAATGAGTGAGGTTTTCATGGCTTGTTCTTCCTGTTTCTGTTCGCTGTTACCATTCCAAGGAACAGAAAGACTGTGAAAGATTTAGCAGTGTAATTGCTTATAATCTTTCACCACAGCTCTGCAATGACAAAGACCCACAAAATTGCTTACCTGCAAAATCTTTGAAAGTTTTTCTACTGCTGTATGTAAAAGTTCTCATTGAGTTATCACTACATTCCTTCACCAAACCCACAGTTTCAGCTCCCAGCAACAGCCTTAAGTGGGAAGCTCCAACAAGATAAATATGTTCATCTCCGTTTTCTGTGACCAATGGTTTTACCAGCAGTTGTGCACCTTTGGAGTAAAGAAGACAGAATTAGGAAGAGAATACATTAAAATTACATCTCAAAACCCTAGTATTTTAGTAAACATCATATTGGGCCTAGTTATAGGGAGTGCTGAAGCTGCATCTTTTTAACGGCACAAAGAATTAAGGCTTCAACAGCACCTGACGTGGTATTCACAATCTTGTAGGGTGATCCCTTGATTTAGCCCCATTTCTGTGGAAGTGCTCACAAACAGTGACATGGAAAAACAGGGACAGTTTGGATCTACTCCTGTCATGCTCACATTATGTAAGCAACCAGTGCTTCCGCAAACAGTCCCCCAAGTTTTAAGGAGACTAGACTTTTGAAACAGAAAGATCCCTCACTTATCTAACAGAGGGCTGAGAGCAGGTTTATAGTCACAAATCCAATATCCACGGAAATATTACTGACCATAAGATATAAGCTACAACAGCCATAAATAATGCCTTTCTAAAAAATGTAAAAAAATAAGTCTAAGGAATTACAAATTAATTGGCCTAACTTCAATTCCTGGAAGTATACAGAAAATGAGTAAGGAAATATTGTCTTTGTAAGAGCCTACAAACTATCAAAAAGATAATTAAAATCCAACATTAATTTATCAATATTAAATTGCTTCCTGCTAACTTAATTTCATTCTACAACATGGCACCAAGTCTTGTGGACGGGATAGTAGATATGATGTGTCTTCATTTTGGCAAAGCTTACAACGTTCTCGTAAGCAACAAGAGAAATATTTTCTAGACAATTAATATAAAAACTGATACCAAAACTACGTTGAAGGAGAGGTTATCAGGGTTTCACCGCCAAAATGGAAGGATTCTAGAGTTCAACAGGCATATGACCTTAAGCCAATATTTTCATTTATAACTGGGTTAACAAGGTTCAGTTATTACATTTTCATGTCATCAGCATGAAGCTCTACTATTACATAAAATCAAGCAACTTCAAAAATGTGAAATGGAATGGGATGGGATTGGCTAAACAATAATTAAACCACAAATTACCTGAAAAATAATTTTCTGTATGTCTTCATATTATGATGACAGCCAAACTGATTCCTCAGTGTTACAGAAGATCATATTGTACTCACCTCCATTTGCTTTTTTGTCCACAATTCGTTTAGTGAACCACTCTATCGTTTCTTCTTTGGTGCCTTTTGCAAGCTCAATTACTACCAGAGGCCTGAAGTTAGGCTCAAAAGTATCCAAGAAAGGCCAGCTTTCTGCCATCTTTTGAGAGCTTCCTAAGTACAGAAACAAAAGAAAAATGCCAGTGTTGAAAGAATATTTGGTATGAATCTAAAAACCACAAAACTTTACTACAGTGAGTTACATATGTCCATGCTTAGCAAAGTGGCTGGTGCCCATTTCTGTGGACCTGCTGAAAAAAGTAGTTTGAGTAACTTCTCCAGTTATCACTTGGCAAGATGCTACCAGTCTTTGGTGGCATTTATGTGCTGCTCTCTAGGTAGAAAATTGTTGTTGCTACGTACAGCAAAGTAGTAATGATGAGAAAAGCAAATAAATAAAAAAAAACAAAGTAATAAGCAGAAATTATCATCAAAAGCAACACCTTGCAACTTCCTACAGTGTATTATTTGTCAGAAAATGAAAACATTAACAGAAGAGAACATTGGTCAAACAGATATCTAAAACCGATAAGCTTATCCTGGTAAGTGTGCAAACACATTATTATACTTTTAAGGAGGAACTTTCTCAGTTAACCTTGTGAAGCTTTAACCACACTAAGGAAACATATACCACCTTGGGTAGGTGAGGAGGCCACCTATCATATAGACAGGCAAATTACGCACAAAGCACTTAAATGACTGGTTGAAAGATATAAACCTAGTGTTTTGTGACAAAATCTAGCTGCAAAGTGTTGCGCATCAGCGTAGCTTTACATGTAAATAATTCAAATGTTCTAAGTGAACGTATTCCATAAGAATCATATCATCATTTAGATTGGAAAAGACTTTAAGATCAAGTCCAACCATTAACCTAACTCTGCCAAGTCCACCACTAAACCATGTCCCTCAGCGCGACATGTACAGGCCTTTGAAAAACCTCCAGGGATGGTGACTCAACCACTTCCCCAAGCAGCCTGTTCCAATGCTTGACAACTCTTTTGGTGAAGAAATTTTTCCTTAAATATCCAATCTAAACCTTTCCTGGCACAACTTGAGGCCATTTCCTCTGGTCCTGCTACTTGGCAGAAGAGACCGACACCCACCTCGCTACATGTAGCCTCCTTTCAGGTAGTTGTGGAGAGCGAAAAGGTCCCCCCGAGCCTCCTTTTTTCCAGGCCAAACCGCCCCATTTCCTTCAGCTGCTCCTCATAAATAGCGTTGACATTGTGCCTTCAACTTTTATATAAATGATTCTACAGAGATCATTATACCATGCTTCATAAAGCAACTTAGAGGTGTATCTGGTAACTAACCTAACTCACTTTAAAAAAAAAAAAATTAAAAAACCCAACCAAAAAAAGCTATCACAGACTGAATTTACTGGATTTAAACTGAGGGGAAGGTCTGGATTTGGTTGTTGGGGTGGTTTTTTTCCTATTAACATGACCGAAGAAAGGATTTTACCCACTGTCGTTACGCAGTTTTCCCCTTCCTGTTCAAAAACTGAAACTACTTAATTTCTAAGCAAGTTGCTCTAAGGATGCAGTTCAGCTTTTATGACAGCTATAGTTGTGTGATTCACAGAGAAATCATAATCTCTAGTGTTTCATATAAATTATTCTACAAAATACAGTCATACCGTAAACATATGCATATCACAATAAACAAGTCTATTCGCTTTCAACTGGGGAAAAAAGCTTTCAAGCCAAATTTCAACGGGATTTTCAGCCAGTTTCACTTGACAGTTCACATGCACACAATTCAGCAGCATTTGGATTTACAGCTCTGAACCCAAGTATGTATTCCTTTAAAAGAAATACATTAGATTAATGAAGTATTTAAAAACATTTTAGATGTAAATCTCCACATGCCAAATTAATTGGACAAAGGAAAACATAATCAGCAATTAGGCGATGTAACTGCGATTGTCAATGATTACACTGTCTTGGCACATCACTTCAACTTAATGCATCACTTTCCATAATCAGTTTTATTTTTTTAAAAAAGGGATAATGCCTGTTGCATTGCGTACATTGCAACTTCTATGGAATTTAAAGAATCAAAAGCACTAGGTCATTATTATTGCTAGTTAACCATAACACTTTAGAAAACAGTGACCTTCTGAAAACAGCCTTTGTATAAACAGCAGGAGACTCAACAAACTTGGCTCCTATCCTTAACTCAATATCGTTGTGCTTGGTGTGGTGACTAAGCCGGATTTGTTATTTTTAGGCATATTAATGCTGAAAAATAGAAAAGGGCTTGAAGCACTCTTCCAACTTGTGTCTGCAATTTCCTATACCACAAAGCAGGCAGCTCAACGCCCTCTGGGATGTCATTTGGGCCTCTTCTTGCACACCTACTAACAGCACGACTTAGGGCAGACCCAGAGGCGTAGGGAACAGAGACAAGAAGGCCCTCTGACCCCCACAGCCCACCTCCCCGTTGGGCTGGTTCCCCAGGGCGGCCTCCAAGCCCGCACACCCCACGGGGCGGAGGGAGCTGGTTTTATGGAGACTGTGATAACTGTCCCAACCCTCTCGCCGCCAGGCTGCGCCCCGCTCTCCTTTTATAGGAACCGGACGACTGGGGCGGAGAGCTGCCCCGGGGCGGAGAGAGGCCCGGTCGGTGACTCGTTCCCTCACGCCAGGCCGCTCCCCGCCTCCCCCTCCGCCCCGAGCCCACCGGAGCCCCATGTACGGGGCCTGGCTCCCACGGCTTGAACCGGTTCTAGGCCCGGGCCACCCCACCCTCCGAAGCCCGTGAACGCCGCCAGGCGAAGGTGCCTGGGCGGTGAGGGGCGCTGGCACCGCGCCACGGCGGGGAAGGCCGGGGGTGGGCGGGCAGGGGGGAGGCTCCTCCCCTCACGGCAGCGGCGGCGGCGGCGCAGGCAGCGAGAGCCCCTTCCCTCCGAGTGACGGCCGCCCACTCCCCACTCACCGCCGGCTCCACATCCGCAGGGCAGGGCAGGGCAGGCGGCGGCCTCTGGCAGGAGGCGCGGGGGGGGGGCGGCCAGACCTGCCACCGCCCACGGGCTGCCGCCGGCCACGCCCCGCCGCCCCTCGGCCACGCCCCCCGCGGCTGCCCCGCCTCCTCCCATTGGCCCGAGGCCGCGCTGCCCCGCCCCGTTCGCGTGCCCACGGGGCAAGCGCGGGACGGCTAAGGCGAGGCTGCGACCGTTGGACGTGGCGGGCGGTGGCCGTTGGCGGCGATTAGTGGCCGTTTCGCCCCTTGTGCCATAATGCTTCCCAAATATCTTTATGACAGTGTTTTATAAGCGTTGGTAAGGACCGTGAGCTCTCGCTTCATCCTCTTTTTTATTTTTTTTAACCTTTCCCTTTCCATGCTGCCTCCTGATAGGCCAAATCTCTTCCTGCAGCTCGAGCTGAAAACCCTCCACTTCAGCTGAATTACTTTTATTTCTAAACATCGTTTTCTACAGGCAAAAGAGGACATTTTTGCATTTCGATACCAAGATTTTTGTAGAGAGTATAATTCCATGTGTCCATTCGTAGCTAAGAGCAAAGTGCGACTGCATGGTAGGGGCGGCAGACGAAGAGGCTGGCTGGCACAGCACACTCCCCTGCTGGGCTCGAGGAAGTTCTTTTAAACCAGTTTCTCCAAATATATTTTGGTTTGGACAATATCAGAGCCTTCAGTGCATCGTGGTTTATTCTGGGCTGGCCACTAAACAAACAACAGATGGCATCTTTCCCAAAAGAAGGGAGAATAAGGGAGAGAGATTTATGTGTTGAAAAGAAACTAAAACTACTTTAATGAAATATTAATAATTAAAAAAAACCAATAAGAAAAAATGAAATCTATACTATATATATATATATACAAAGCCAGTATCAAGCTCCCAGAATGATGATTGTGTCACTGTCAGGCACTGGGAAAGTCCCAGACTGGACTAAGTGACGGATAGGTTCCTATGGATTCTGAAACTGGATTCAGGGACACATGGATCAAGGTCAAAGGCAGATGAACAGACAGAGTCCTTCTCAGACACCAGCTATTGAAGAAAGAGGCTGACTCCTTTGATCCCTCAGCTTTTATACTGAGCATGATGCAGATGGGATGGAATACCTTGTTGGTCAGTTTTGGGTCACCTGTCCTGTCCGTTCCTCCTTGCAGGTGCCACCGCTCCACGCTCTTCAACTTGATACATAACAAAGTTAGCTGACCTTGGTTGTTATAGCAATAAGTATAAGCAAGAGCTTCTCTGCATACTATTATTTGATATTAACTATACACATCAGGCCTTATCACTGCCAGAAGCAGACATTGTCTGAAAAATACACTGTTAATTTCAGGGAGTGCTGTTAGTTAGAAGAGACTTAATGGAAAAGTAAAGTTACTGAAAAGAAAATTAGTTCTGTTCTACCTCAAACCAGGACACAGTGTTTCTTGCAAACTAGGTCAACCTACAGATGTGAACAGTGCATGCAGGTCTAGAATGATTACAGAAACCATCCCTCACAGTTTGAAAGGCACCGGCTGGGAGTTGTACAGTGTTTGCCTCTGTGGTTTATGCCAAGTAGGCGCACACCATGTTGCCTAACAGCAAATGGCTCTGAACTACTAAGAGTGGATTCATAACGGCTTACCAGGTAAGATGAGACTGGTGCAAACCAGTTGGCCACAAGGAAACTTCGTTTTGCTTATCCACTGGAATTGGGGACTGACTGCAAGTTAAGAGCCCTCAGTGCTAGAGGTTTTTTAGAGCCCATGCATACACCCCATACAGAGCACAACAACTGCCAGAGGGTAATATTTATCCTTCCTCTAGCATCTGGCTATTATTCAACATACACTGTTCAGCATATTTGGAAATACATACAGACTTAAAATTTGTAAATTTTACAGTGAAAAGTTTGGGTTATATTCTGTAGCCAGTATAAAATACCAGTTTCTGGTGATCAGTTTTTTCTACTATTTATGGCCAATGAAGCTGTGAGGCACTAGGGCACCCCAGAAAATTGAGATATATGAATACTTGAAATTCAGGTACTACAGACTATGGTGAGGAGCAGCTGACAGACACAGTCTGTGGCAGATAGTTTAGGCAGAATGTATTAGCCAGGCTTCTCAAACTGTGTCTCAGTCTTGTCCAGCTCTCAGTGGCCTAACCGCATAGTTATTCACCACTGAGTATCTCCAACTGAGAAAACTCTCACTTCCTGAAGAGATAACATGGCAATAACAGAGACATGGGTTTAACAAAAGGGTTTTTTTAGACATACTTTTTTTCTTGTGTTTTCAAGTTTTAAGTCTCCACTTCCAATGCATTTTATGAGTATCCGCAACATATCCACGTGTGTCCACAATAAATGTGCTTTGATCTCTGCCTTTTAGGAGCCCTCTGGCCTTCTTGGCTTGACATCTTCATTCTGCCAGTGGTTTACAAAAAATCCTTTTAAAACAATCTTTGACACCTTCTTCACTTCTGAGCTTTCACTGAGGACTTGCCATTATCCAATTACTTTGGCCCCGTGCAAAGAGTCATTCAAGGGTAATGTCTTTTCTGGTATCAAGTTAATTCTTTTACTGGATAGGGTCATTTAATGTCAATATTCCTGGATGGGACCGTCACATTTCCTCAATGCTGTCTATCCACTAGGTGTCACATTCTTGCTATGCAATGAATTCTTAACTGTTACACTCTCCATTTCTTTCTAAAAGGTTTCCATTTTGCTAGCCATGCATAAAGGTTAGCACATAATCCCACGTTCACAAAAGAAAAATAGGATTCATAAGCAGATGGTGGATGTGTCTACGAAGTAATCTGCATAAACATACACTGCTAGCGCAATGGAAACAGTATCACCATGATGGCAAAAAGTAAATGACCTTGTGCCAGTGTCCTGGTTCCGGTGGGGATAGGGTTAATTCTCCCCAAGAGACAGTATTCCATGCCATGTGAGCCACGCCCTCACTGAGCTGCCGCGGGAGGGGGCAGGAAGTCACCGCTTATAAGCGGGCTGGGGCGTCCCGGGTTCGGTCGGTTGAGCGGCGGGGAGCGGCGGTTCCGTAATCATGTTTGTATGTTCCTTTATTTGTGTTATTGTTGCTGTTTTTCTTGTTCCTTCTGCTGTTCTGGTAACTGCCTCAACCCAAGAGTTTTGCCTTTTTCTTCTGATTTGTCCCGTATTGGGAAGATCTGAGCGAGTGGCACGTGGTTCTTTGTTGCCGTCTGAGGCTAAAGCACGACAGCCAGTCACAGTGTTGTAGTGACTAGAAATTTTCCATTAAGAGGATTAGCTAATTTAAAGATGGATCGGGCATGCCCACCCTAAATTGCAAACTGCGTATCACTATAGCTAAATATAAATCCCGAGCTTGTATCCATTTTTGACTGTACTCCAGTCTTGTGATTCAGTTATCTGATTATAGCATTTTCATGGTCTGTCTCAGTCAGTCACAATGCAGACTACAGCCAGAGTATAATGGATGAGCTATAGTAAGGCAGGAAAAAAAAGGAGATACGAAAAAGAATCCATCAAAATTTCAAGAGCAGGGGATTTTTTTATTCTGTGGTTAACCCTCTTCTCCCTGGACTAATAACTACCACACTACTTAACTAAATTAACAAGCCATTAACCTACTGTGAAGTGAAATCTCCTCTCCTCTCACCTCTCCTATGAGGACAGACTGAGAGAGTTGGGGTTGTTCAGTCTGGAGAAAAGAAGGCTCCGAGGAGACCTTATAGTGGTGTACCAGTATCTTAAGGGGCCTACAAGAAAGCTGGTGAGGGACTTTTTAGGGTGTCTGGTAATGGTAGGACTAGAGGGAATGGATTAAAACTAGAGATGGGACAATTCAGATTGGACGTTAGGAGGAAGTTCTTCACCATGAGGGTGGTGAGACACTGGAACAGGTTGCCCAGAGCAGTGGTGGAAGCCCCATCCCTGGAAGTTTTTAAGGCCAGGCTGGATGGGTCTTTGAGCAGCCTGGTCTAGTGGGAGGTGTCCCTGCCCATGGCAGGGGGGTTGGAACTAGATGATCTTTAAGGTCCCTTCCAACCCAAACCATTCTATGAAATTCTCTTTTACACCTGGTTGAAAGTCTACTCACATTTTGGGTATAGTTCAATGGCTAGGTGAGCCCATCTGGCATCTCACTGCTACTAAAAGGGTGAGATCTCACTCCCAATTCACCATTACCGTTTCTTTCTCCCTGTGCCCTCATTGCCAGCTCTAAGGCTCTGCCCCATACTTGCACCAACTCTGGCACTCACCAGATCCTCTCTGAGCCCACAGCTCAATTTACCAGCTCCACAGAAAACTACCCGCTTTTGGCTGGTTTTCTTTGTTTTACTTTAGTGATTTAAATAAACTCAGAGAAAGGCTAGATAAGACCAAGAGCAGGCACAAGGTAAGCACCTTCCATACAGTAAATCTTATTAATTCAAATGCACATAGACATATGTATGGTATGACAACCATAGTTTATATAGTCACATAAATGAGATTAATATTGCCTCTTATCTGAAGTCATGCATGATAGTAATCATTCTCTTAAGATTTACCTTTACCTAGGTTTTGAGGCATACTGTAACATTGTGTTATCATAAAAGTAAGGAGCAATTAACAGTAAAATATGCTTTCAATTCACAAGCTAAAGACCTACCGCTTTGAGTGTTAAATGGATGATAGGACACCTAAAGTTTAAGGCTAATGTGGTAATTACATTAAAATTTTTGTAGTTAAATTTAAATCAATGTGTTTGTCAGAGTAAGATATAGTGACACTTTAAGAATCTTCAGTGATGGTTTTGGTCAGAATACACAGAATTATACAGGATCTTTCCAACAGTGTAATAAACATTACTAAAATGTTTTTGCCCTCCTGCAAATGGAGGGGAAAATATTTTTTTGAGTCACATCTGGCACAGTTTTTACATCCTGCCAGGAATTTTCACATAAGTGTGTTCAGGCAGTCCACGCCTTGTTGGGGTCAGAGTGTTGAAGCTTTGATTCATAAACACTGAGCAGTGAAGCCAATCGATTTTAATCTGTAAGGTACAAGTAACGTTTCTTCCATTTCACACTGTTATCTAGCTGATTAGAAACATCTAGTTTTATCTCAGGTAACTATTCCCAAATTAGGTCATCAAAGAGCAGAAAACCCTGTCCTGTCAAACAAAATGGAAACATCATAAGAAGAGGAGGATCCGCCTGACTAGGCCTGGAAGAGGTGAGAGAAACACTCTTAAATCACTACCCAGAAGGAGCAGGTAAAAGATCTGCAGAAGCTGTTAATCATCACTGATACATGAAGTGAATTAAAAATAATCAAGAGTCTAAGTTCATTGCACCTGGGCAGAACATAGTCAGTTTATTTGTTAGTCCATGGCTAGAAACAGTACTGCTCAGTCAATTGGTTAATTGCTATGAGTTATTAGATAGCAGAATTTAACACATTGTAACAAAACGTGCAGCGACTGGATTAATCGGTAGCCATGATGCTATGACTGGGCCTGTGCCTCACAGAGGTCCCTGACTACATGATCTGATGCAGCCTGTCAGTAGATTGTTTTTCAAATAGCTGTTTTAATAATATCTCTGCCTGGATTTAGGAACCAAAGGAAGATTATGCTAACTCCTAACTGTCTGCTAAATTATGAACATAGCAGAAAGAGCTTAACCAAGGTTTGGGAGAGGCAAGTTCAGGAATTTAGCATTCAGTAAAAGTCCTTCCAGCCACTACCTTCAAAGTAACACTCACCAAAGATAACGAGGTGATAAATCCCCTTACAGTCCTGCTCTGAGGGCTCTGAATTATGAATGGGAATGGCCGTAGGAGGGCTGAAGAAGGTAATGAATCCAATTCTCTTTCACCCCTTGTGCCTGAATTCATCTGCTGTTCAGCTGCTGGACAACCACAGCATGACATTTTAAGGGAAACCAAATTCAGAGAGCAGGAATACCATCAGCCATTCCAAACTACATCAGATGTGCACATGGTGGCTTTTACTGTGCTTTATTAAATATTTCATGTGTTCTTACAGACAACTTCATGAAAGTACCAATATAAAATGCAGATACCACATCTTTACTTCATACAGTACATTTTACTCTAACTTTAAAGTAACTTGAAGCATCACTTCAGAACTGGGCTTTTATGGAGCTCTTGATTATGAAAAGATGAGCTGTGTAAGTTTTTCTAGCTGATTCTTCAAACTGTCATACATGGATTTCTCTAGGGAAATACATTGGCTTACGGAGTTAGGCAAGGGCTGTAGCGCTGGCATACTGCTGGCAAAACAATCATAGATTTGACATCTGTCCAACAGTTTGAAATCTACAGAGACTCTGAGCTCTGTTTTCCTTTCATACAGTATGCACTGTTGTGTTGTATGATACATTTGCAAGTCTGTATATAATTTCTTCGTTTACTTACTATCCCCTAGTATGAATTGTACATCTGTTCATTTGACTGCTCTCACCATTGCTTGCAAAATGACAAAACTAGTTTAAACCATTAAACTACAGACATCCTATTTCTGTTAATTGCTATTTCTAAGGGCCCAAGCTTGTCATTAGTAATGATGTCAGCCGAGTTTACATACTACATCTAGGTACTCAGAAACTATGTTTCTGATTCCCCTTCATTTTCAGATGATGCCCAATTGAAGCAAACAGGTATCTACTCATCCAAGACTCCAAAACAGAAATAAAAATGGCAAGCCTTGAATAAATCACTTCATTTTTTTGACCAAAATATAAATGTGATTACTGGACTTTGCAAAATTATGGAACTTGGTCCCTTAGAAACCAACACTACCAAGAGCAAAATATTGAACTCATGAATACAGTATGATTTGAAATACTCGGTGAAACACTGCAAAGCAATCACTAAAGTAATACTAGCTGTTAAATAAAAATTGAACGATTCAAAAGAGAAAGTCTTTTGCTTGCAATCTCTTCTACAGGGCTGGGAAGCAAAGTACTGACAGAAAAAGGAGGTGTGCATATGCTATTGTTAAAAGACCGCATGTGCTGGTCTAGTTCAACATGTGCTTTTAGTATCTAGTTAGTTCCTTCTTGAATGCACAGTCTGTCACAGTTTTTCACCATCTGAGTCCACGTGGGTCCCAGTGCTGTCATCAAATGTTCAGAGCATGGGGTAATAAAGATATACAGTATATTGTGTCTGTTCAGGGGAACACAAGGCACTCTGAGTGAACCTGAAAAAATGTTTAACCCGACCTGTCTGCTATAGTCATACATTCAGAAATACCAGAGACATAATGTTTGTAAATTTAAAGAAATTTTCCATAAATTCTAATTTATTAGAGAATAGTATATTATCTTTATTAATATCAAGTGGTCCACCTAAAATTTAGTACTCTAAGTCTGTACAGGAAAACCCTGGATTTATCAAGGTCATTGAATTTGTTTTTTCTGATCTGGAGCATCCTTGGATGTATCACACCTAATCTTAGAAAGTCTTCATTTTAGTGAAAATCATCTCAAATCAGCAATTAGAAATGCAGTGTGGTAGAAAACAGGAATCCGATTTCTGTTCTTCTCATTTAGTTCCTTCTGGAGCAGATGTCTAGTGTTTGTCAAGATAGAAGGAAGAACAGTGTAGTATTTGCCCCATTTTAAGCCACAGAAGGGACTGCTCCTTCGTGCTAGTACTACAGTGAAATAAGCTAAGCAAAACATTAAATTAAAAAAGGATTTTCCATTCTTAATATCAAATGTCAAGTCAAGTAAAAGTCAAGAAAAGATTAACAATTAATATTGCCCTTAAAAGGCTTTTTCCTGAGGGATCCGAAGTCATGTACTGAAAACAGAGCACGGAATGCAAGTTCTGTTTGGGGTTTCTTTCAGGAAAAATAAAATTGTATTTTGGCATTGTGTTACATAACCAAGAGTCTGTCTTCACTTCAGATTTAATGAGAGTGACAGGTGTCTGGGTACAGACAATCTCAGTTAGTCCAGCCTGGGTGTGAGTGGGTGTATTTAAAGCTGTATGTGAGTCACGGCGAGTCCCACTAGTATTGCAGGTAAGGCCCTAGAACTCATGGGAACATAGTGCTTTATACGTTACTGCAGTATTGGGGTTGGTGGAGGCTCTACATGAAGATAAAGGAGGAAGCCTTCTCTCTTCTGTGTAGGGCCATGCATTGGAGATGCACACCCTGGCCATATCGGGCTACATGGCAAGAACACAGTCCCCCAGAGGTCACATGAGGTAGGCAGGCCCCCTGGGCTGGGATACACAATGGCATGGACCAGCAGCACAGGCAGAGAGATATCAATTTCTTGGCTGCCAGAGACAGCCGCTGCTTCTTCCTAGGCACATGGGACTGAAGACTCTGAGAGAAACTGCAGTGCTACACTAATAGCACCAGTTCCCTGTACTACAGCAGGAAACTAGCAGTGAAGGCTAATGTTGAGGTGTGGGAGGATTAAAACCTCTTTTGCTTTATTAAATCCACACCTGCAGCAGTATCTACGATTCTTTTTCACATAACTGTGAGAGAACTTTGCTCTTCTGGACACTCTGGGTGACTGGGTGACTGTCAGCACTCATTTATGTTGTCACTGAAGCTGGCAGCTTACTAACAAAAGTGAGAGTAAGAAGCAGGTCTGGTCCTGTGTCCCAGCTGAGCCAGCTTGTCGGAATTGAAATCCCACCTCCAGACTAAGTGAGTTGGTTTCAGGTGTCCACAAGTAGCCACCACACCTAAGCGCACAAGTAACTCACACAGTCAAGACACTCCCTCAGGCACTTAGAAATGGCGGGTGGTAAGGGCTGAAAGGCTACCCTTAGTGGTATATGACAACTGGGTTTAGAGAGATCGTTCTCCACATGCCAGATAGGTGGGACCTGCTGGAAATGAGGATCTTTGTGTGTCTGGAAATTTGGATCTGTGCAACAACTTGTAGAACAGGCTATTCTGGGCCTGTTCCTGCTTAATATGGCTGTGTACTCTGAAACCACTGAGACTATGCAGCTCAGAGCTTTATCAATTCAGAGAAGTTTGAAACTCACACTAACCTAGGTTTGAAACACTCCAATCTAAAATATCCTGGACATTTGACATTCTTAAAAGCAGGGAGATTGGTAAATGGCAGAATTAGGATAAGTACTGGCAATATTAGATGATGTAAATACAGTACCTCACACTGAAGGTAATGAACCACTTGGCAACACTGGTACAGTATGCTGTAAGACTATAGATATCAGCATCATCTAGACAGAAGAAAGACATGTTGTGAATATTCCTAGGTTTTCCATATCCCTTGCTTAGACAACTGTTAATAAGAAGCAATACTGAGTTATCAGATACATTGGATTTTTTCCTTAATCATTACCAAAGTAATCAAACACGTCCCTTTCTGAGATTTTTAAAGAGGACTTTAAGATTCAAAGGTGAAAGGTGTTTTGCCTTCAACAGACAACACTTGCGCCTCATTTTAGTTAAATGGTATTTTCAGGAGGTCTCTATATACTCCTGGGATTTTGTTGTATGACCAAAGTAATGTTGTGTTACAAATACTAAGAAAAACAACATGGTAAGTTTGCCAGAATTTTTAACATCTATTAAAAAAATGCAGAATTGTTGTAGTAAGACGTAGTATTATTTGTGTAATATTATCTTAGTGATTTTTTGATTGATGGAGATTTTGCAGATTATTCTGGATATTAATATCTTCCTGGCTTTTCTTATCTAGATCTGTAATGGTTGTTTCATTAATTTTTTTTTATTTGTTTACAATGGGGTAGTTACACTTAGTTGTTGATTTATTCACTGTATGTCATTATTCAGCTCCCTGAGGGATACAGTGGATAATAAAGCTAGTTCCCCAATTTGTTTTTTTAATTTCAAAAATCATACATTTATTTGCTATTTTAAATGTACATGTTTGGTACAAGACAATTTCAACATCATCTGAACATATCTGAATAAGGAGGGAAATGGTGAAGAAATTATAGTTCCTTAAAAGACCAGGAGAAACAATACATTAGCATTTAACTGACCTTTATTTAAGTTTCTTCCATACTAGATACCAAAATCAAGTAAAAATTTAAACAAAATGATGTACACAGTACTGTATTGTAATATATAGTGTGGAATCTGTTCTTGCATAACTCACACAGACATGATTTTTTAATGATGTGATTTATTTGTATTGACTCCACTAAGTTCAGCCTGTATAACTGATGTATAAACTTTTATATTTTTGTGGCTGTACATCAGTGCTCTGACACATCTAGGTGAGGAACTGGTTCCCCAGATAGGTTCCTCCACACTTCTGTTACCTGAAGAACTGTCAGCAAGAGCCCCCCAGGGTGACCTTTCAGCTGCTACTCACAGATGATCTGCATCATCTTAGTGCCACTTGGCACACCCTTGAGTATCAAAGACATCTGCAGAAGGCTGGCAGATACACCACAAGACTGATGATAGATATGCAGCTTTTTGAAGCAACAGCTGGAGGACAGGAGAGATATACCACATAGCAACTAAAATGGTACTAGACAGCTATGTTTAGGCAGCTTATTTAGCTTTTTGTTTCTCTAGTTATGTAGGCATTTCATTCTTTTTCTTCAGAGAGCAGTGCTCTGTCTCAGCCTCAGAAGCCAACAGTTCTTTACACAAGAAGTTACCCATCAAGAACATGATCATATACATTATTCTCATTTTGATTGTTAACAAACATATGCATTAATTTTCTTTCACACAGTCTACACTAGCATCTTCATACAAGTAGCATTTGGTAATACTGTTAACAAATGGAATGTGCAAGTACTTAACTCATTTCAAGCATGTGCTTCCACAACACATCACCATCAGTTACTGCTCTCTTCACAAAATTCCATCTCCTTGATTTCTATTATTTCTCCAGCACTACAAACCATAACAAAACTTTGGGTGCACCTACAAAAAAAATACACAGCATTAAACACTCACATCAGTGTGATTACTTAGCCACATACCAGCATATGGAATGTTTTGACAATGGTAAACTTTAAAAGTTTCCCCTTTCTTCTCAAAATTGTTCTACATGTCCAAAACACCTTACACAGCAAAATCCAGATGTGCCTGTAGCAGAGGGAGGTATACATGTGCTAACTTTAATCCAGTTAGCATAGTTACAACAGCATTGAAGATGCAGCAGCATAGGCCAGACAGCACATTATATAAATCAGAATATAACCCATACAAAATTCTAGCAATACACTCCGAACCTTCCTGCTGTACATTTTTTAATCTTCCAGCAATGACCAAAGGATTGAGATGGGGCTTGTATCTGGCCAGTATCTTTAATGGCAACCAAGAGACACCTTCCATTACCCTATCTGTTACCAAAATCCGTAACAAAACTGTCACTCTCTAAACCAGGTTTATAGTTTAGAAAGCCGACATTAGTTTATTTACAGCACCAGGTGCATGGGGGATCTCTCTTTCTATCATGCACACCCATCAGAACTCTCCACACCATTTTTATACGCATTCTACAGCATCATTATAATATTAGTACCTCCTGCCTATATTTGATTGGTTAGTAATTTACATTTACATGTAATACATTTACATAGTAAATTACACGATCAAGTTATAGCTACCACGCATACTCAAGGGAAGGGTCTTCACCTGGGCAAGGGTCTTCTTGATCTATGGGCATGATTTTTAGTATTATAATGAAGGTAGTTCAGTTTAGGACACTAAGAATTTTCACTTTCCTGCCAAGTCTGCTAAACTTCTCAAAACGTGTAGATTAGTACCATCCTCAAGGTCCTCATGGTCGATGTGCTTCCTCAAGAATGATACAATACTTGCCTCCCTTGATTAGGAGTTCTTTTCATTAGTTCATGCTTCATAAATTCAAGGGGAGAATCCTCATTATTCGTGGGAATACACATAAGGCCTTCCAACATTAGTTACTAATAACATTTCAGGGATATGCTTTTGTAACATATCTACTCCCCTTTTAATAATACTGGCTCCTCAGTCTCCAACAGCATCACATTCCACTATTTCCGTCACATGGAAAAGTACTTCCTTCTGATTTTTTTTTCATCTGTTACATGATTCACAGGATGCTCCTAATTCTTGTATTTTGACATGATGTGAATGCCTGCTTCTTGTTTAGCTTTCCACACCATCCATTGCTTTAAAGATTTTTCTTTTGCTGCTTTCTGTTGTCACTCTTCTAGGCCAAGAATTCTAATCTATTTAACTTCTCCACACATGGCAGCTATTCGCTACCTCTGAAAGTCTCTGCCACCCTTCCTTCAACTTTTGCTTGTTCTAATCTACTATACCTTTTTCAAAATAACATAAGCAAAACTCCATACAGGAGTAAGAATACTCCAGCCCAAATTAAAATGCTTTGGTTTATTCCTGTTGTATACTTTTACTAGACCAGGACTAAACCAAAAAGAGTAAGGTGCTCCAGGAATTAACTTGCAGTGACAGTACACATACAAAAAGTAAACTGAATATCTCCCTGTTTATCTATAAATATTAGTATTCCCATAACTTATGTAGTGATTGGCCTTTACTCAGCATAATAGTGTCATTTTTGTAACTGATTGTAAAGAAAAGCAAGAATAGCAAGCTATTCAATATTACACAGGATATACTATACATAAAACCACAGATCTGCAATCAAATACAAAAGTTCTGCTGAAACCAAGGTGCCAGACAAACCAAATACATTTAAAAACCTGAAAAATATATTCAATAACAATTCATTTGTATCACAGAAAGCACAGAAGAAAGCAAGATGAAACCAAGTGCCTCACTTAGAAGAGAGAAGCGTATCCAAGCAACAGCATTAAGACTCAAAAGAAATAGGTCATGTGAAGAGAAGCACTAAATTTAGTAATCAAATGTAAATTCAGCAGCAAAAATAAAGAAGGGTTAGTGAAATAATTTCAACACCAAGAAAAAGGAAAGAAATTAAAAGATTCCTCATTAGAACATTTTCTGAAGCAGGGAGACATTTTAGGCAAAAGCTCTGCGCTTGGTTGCAACAGTGCAACTGAAAAGAAATTCCATGACAATAAATAGATTTAAATTTGTATGAAACATAAAATAACTCAAAGCAGATTTTGGTCCAGTATTTTATTTTTGATCAGCTTTATCCCAGAAGCTTGATAAGAGCTCTAGTTGATTGGGTCTCTGTGCACATGCAGATGGAAGTCGTGATGTGTTAAGAAGTTGGTACAAAAGTACAATGGCAAAACTTTTACTGACATCGCAGCATCCTGCAGGCAGCCATTAGGATTTGCTTTTGATGCCAATTAGGTCAAGGACAAAACTTCCCTACATCACACAGAATCATATGCTTGACTTAATGAAAAGGTGCTACCACAGCTGCTCTTGGCATCCCGTCTGGATTTAGCCAGTTCAGCTGAAGAACTTGTTCACCAAGGAGCTTACGTGGAGGTGTGAGTGACAGCTAGCTGTCTTGAGGCTCAGATGTGGTAACACTGAAAGAATAGCTCTGTTCCACAACCAGTTAGGAAAAAAATTATACTTTCTTCTTCCCCAGAAGATTTTTACTCCATTTCAGAGACTGTCTTGTTAAATCCTTGAACACTCATGGATGGCATTTGTTTTAAGAGCCTAGTTTCCGCCACTTCAGACGCACTGACTCTGCTGTTCACAGTAACTGTTTCTTCCAGTGCTGAACTGCAGGTTTTCCCACCTTTGGACAAGCTCCAAACTCTGCAAGCGCTCCCTGCCCGACACAGAGGCAGATCATGCGGTTGTAATAGTAGCTGTGGGACAGCTGAATTCGGACTTTAACTGGAACTAAGACACTCACAGCATCCAGGAAAGGAAAGGGCTGCCTGCTTGAGCAGCAGAGTCACTCCTCCTTTCCTCCTACTTAGACTCAGAAGGAGCTGTGCTCTGGGGGTCCCTGCCTCTCACAGCAGCAGTTCAGCACCATTCTATTGCTGTGGGAAGCAGCAGTTCCAAAGCCAGCCTTCTCCTGAAGTCCTGCAGGAAATACCAGTGTGAGAGAGACCTTTTCCCTCACAAGTGATAGCATATTTTCGTCCAAAAGGAAAAAAGACACAAATGCAGCATACATGCTGCCATATACCACAGCACTGTGAACACTAAGATTACATAAATACATACTTAATTTTTAATATAAATTCATCCTGTAGATTTGCTGTCTCTGGGAACAGCCATTGACTTTGCTCTGTGGCAGTGCTGAAAATAGTGGGCAGACAAGAATTATCTAATCATGCTAAATTTGACTTTATTTATCAATACCTCAGACAGTAAAAAATACTGTCTGAAATCTGGACAAGCATGACAAGGTTGGAGTAGGAACTAAGATATGTGGTATAAAGAGTAGCAGTGTGGCCTGAATGCGAATGCAAAGGTTGAGTATAGTTTGGAAGGACAGTGTGTATCTGTGTGTCATCAGCACCCAGCAAGCAAACAGAAAAAAAGCCACAGAGAGTGAGAGAAGCAACAGTTGTACGTCACAAGAGAAAGTCAAAAGAACAAACTGAAAGCAGGCAATCTGCCTTGTGTTGTTTGATTCTTTCTCTTTTCAGGGAAATAAGACTTTGTGTACATTTCTTGTAAAAAAAAAAAAAACTGCACCACAGACATATCTGGGTTCTCCGTCACTGCGTTCCCTAATTTAGAAAAAAAAACAACTGACAAGGCTGAATCTGGCCAGTGACAGAGGTGACAAAGTAGAAAAAAAAAAAAAGTACTTTGAGTTAAAGCAGTTACTTACCTTGACATTGCTTTACAAAAGTGATCTTGATGTTAAAAAGGACAAACTCCAAGGAAAGAAAGTATTTTCCACTCTACTACTACTTACTACTACTATTTTCTACCAGCTAGAATCAGTACAAATAACAAATATTTCTTTTTGCCTTATTGAGCCCTAATGATTTATTATCAAAAGAGAACAAAAGAAGAACAATTTCTTTCAAAAGAAGAAACAACAATTAAATCGTAAACAAACATCTTTACTGAGTTTAAATATTGCTTTCAATATTCTTTTCACACATATAAAGCAAGTTTGCAGACAACAACAAGCTGACTGGTGGAGTTGACATGCCTGAGGGACAGGATGCCATCCAGAGGGACCTGGACAAGCTCGAGAAGTGGGCCCATGTGAACCTCATGAGGTTCTACAAGGCCAAGTGCAAGGTCCTGCACCTGGGTTGGGGCAACCCCTGGTATCAATACAGACTGGGGGATGAAGGGATTGAGAGCAGCCCTGCTGAGAAGGACTTGGTGGATGAAAAGCTGGACATGAGCTGACAATGTGTATCTGCAGCCCAGAAGGCCAACCATATCCCAGGCTGCATCAAAAGCAGTGTGGCCAGAGGTCAAAGGAGGTGATTCTGCCCCTCTACTCTGCTCTGGTGGGACGCCACCTGGAGTACTGCATCCAGCCCTGGAGCCCTCAGCACAGGAAAGGCATGGACCTGCTGGAGCAGGCCCAGAGGAGGGCCACAAAAATGATTAGAGGGATGGAACACCTCTCCTGTGAGGAGAGGCTGAGAGAGTTGGGGTTGTTCAGCCTGGACTGAACAACCAGAAGGCTCCGGGGAGACCTTATTGTGGCCTTTCAGTACTTAAAGGGGGCTTCTAAGAAATATGGAGACAAACTTTTCAGCAGGGCCTGTTGCGATAGGACAAGGGGTAATGGCTTTAAACTAAAAGAGGGAAGATCTAGACTAGATATAAGGAAGGAATTTTTTACAGTGAGGGTGGTGAAACACTGTCACAGCTTGCCCAGAGAGGTGGTAGATGCACTATCTCTGGACACATTCAAGGCCTGTTTGGATGGGGCTCTGAGCAACCTGATCTAGTTGAAGATGTCCCTGCTCATTGCAGGGGGATTGGACTACATGACCTTTAAAGGTCCCTTCCAGTCCAAACTACTCTATGATTCTAAAATATTTTACTAGTAAAGGTAATTATTCTTTACTCATGTTGTATACATAAATAACTGGGACACAATATGGCTGGGAAACTATCAGTTATTTTTATTAATCTGGTTGAAAATATTTAGAATTTATTCTTTTATTTCAAGTATAGAGAAGTATTAAAAATCATATTTTTAACCAAATAAAAGCCTGCAGTATGAAATTATTTCTCAAGAGTAATGACTGGAAATTTTCAGGTTTGGAGCTTACCAGATATGAAGAACAATATCCACAAGACACTTATTGTATTTACCCATGGCAGATGTTTGGAGATTGTTGACAAGTTGTGTATTACAATAGAAGTTTTAAGGTTAAAAAAAGAGATGTAGTTTTATGTAAAAAGAGAACTCCAAAACATTGCACAAGTTTTTATTTACAACCAACAGGGTTAGGATGAGATCAGGATTACACCAGAGAAGTTGCACTGTGTTTCATAGGTAAATTAACTAAACTGGGAGCAGGATTATGAGGAGGATTTTTTTTGGGTTGAAACCTTCAACTGGTATTAAGTGGAGTGGCATGGATTCCAGGACATGAGATGGGACAATGGGTGTACTGGTGGACAGGATTCACTTTTTACCAAGTGATAGGACAAGGGGGAGTGGTTTTAAACTGAAAGAAGGTAGATTTAGATTGGATATAAGGAAGAAATTCTTTACTGTGAGGGTGGTGAGACACTAGAACAGGCTGCCCAGAAAAGTTGTGGATACCCCACCATTGTAAGTGTTCAAGGTCAGGCTGAGCCTTTGAGGAACTTGATCTAGTGAAAGATATCTCTGCCCATGGCAGAGGGGATGGAACTAGATGATCTTTGAAGGTACCTTCCAACCCAATATCCTGGTTGCAATTTCTGCCCATGGTGGACATAGAAATAGATTATGTCCATCTCATCAGTAACTTCTCACTGATTTGTGGACTGTTGCCATTTTCCTACTCATCTTATTCTTCCCTAATTAACTAATCTGAAATAATTCTGTATTTCCTCTAGGCCCCTTGACATTCTGGTTGTTCACCAGGTGGTCCACATCCTTCTTCTCGTGCAACATCCAAAACTAGCTTTACAACTGCTAAGCAATGCAGAATTCCTTGCCAAGTCTTGCAAACTCTAATCCTCGTAACACATCCCAGCAGGACACTTATCTTTTTTTGCAATAACAAGCCACGGTTGACTCACACCCAGTCTGTGACCACTCAAAGCCCCAGTTACTATTGTACAGAACTGCTACCTAACCAGTTTTCCTTACCCACCGATTATTCCTGCCTAGGTCTGCAGCTGTTTTGGTTGACTAGCTTCCCATTTTTTTTGTATTTCTAATTGAAGATCATTTTTTATCATGTCCCTGTCCTCCAGCATACTTACTTCTTCCCAGCCTGATACATATGTGAATTCAATAAGCATTTTCCCTTTAATAAGCATTCATCCAGGCCAACAGATTCTGGATCTGTGCAATCCAACTTGATACACATTTCCATTTTGATAGAGAACCACCCTGTTATTCTAGTTTTCCAACAAGCTTTGCACACACCTACCTGCAGATCAACATAGAATACATTTTATTAATTTGCTTATGGGAATCACATAAAAAGCTACCTGAAAATCAAGACATATTGCATCTATAGCTCTTCTTTATCCATAAGATATGTCATGCTGTCATAAAGGCAATCAGATTTTTGAGACATGATTTCTTGTTGACGGTTACTCATCCCTGTGTTATTTTTCAGGGATGTACGAATATACTTTTCACTGTTTTTCTAGGAATTGAAATTAATTTGCTTAACCAAAAATTTCATACCTTCTCTTTTTTCTTCTTCCTCCCCTCCACCATGCTTGTCACTTTCCAGCCTCCCTCTATCCTACCTAATGTCCATAACTTCTCAAATACATTGATTATTGACACTGAGATTTTGTTAGCAAGACCTTTAAGTATGCTAGCACAAAGTTAAAGACAGACTTGAGGTCAATTTGAAAATATCTAACTTAAATATTCTACCCTTAACTGAGGCTAATGCCTTAGTTTCCTTATTTTACTGATCTTTTGTAGTGAAGTCTAGAAGGCACTGCCTTCCTAACACCTTGTAGTTTTCTCACTTTACAGTTAGAGAACCCTTTCTATCTCATACAACTAGAGGGGTTACAGAGTGATGTGGGGGTTTTATTTTGCTTGCTAGTTGTATTTCATTTCACACTTGTGTCTTTTTTTGTTCCTACATGCTTCTGTTATACTTTTATTCTCAGCCCTAATAGCTTAACCTGCTTGCTCATTCCCTATAGGCTTGTTTCTTCAGTTTGCATGATTTAGCCAAGATGGTTTCCTAACTGCAGTTGTTGACTTTACTTCACAATGAAAACCTGTGTTTGTGCTCTTAATATTAGCAGCTCCTGTGAATTCATTCTTTCTTTTCTGGTTACCTGTTTTACAACCTTCCTAGGTGACCCCTGCCTTCCTCTTCTCCAAGTTCATTGAAGGCTGCCCTCCTGACTTGCATGGGATTCATGTTGATCTTACTTCTCCTCGTTCTGCAGATGATTAGTTATCTCTGCTATTTTGTGGACAGTCTCACCTAATGTTTACTCTGACCTATTCAGCTAGTTTCTTCTTATTGCTTGTAATCAAAACTAGAATAGCCTCATTGCTCTGTGCAGAATTCTGCAAAAAGCCTGGAAGGCTCACCTGTCTCCAGCTCGTGTGTTCATGTAGGTATTCACATCCACAGCTGAGGAAGAGAAAACAGAAGGTTGTGGCACTGCTTAGATTACACACCCTGTCTCATGCAGCTGAATGCCTCATTGGCATGGGTTCTCACAGCTGGTACATATGACCTCGGCAGACACACTCACAGTACCCTTGATGGAAGCACCCTTCCACCCACCTGAAAACATGAGACCTTGTCTCTCCCTGGCCACTCCTGTATCCAGGAGGGAATTTCAGGTTAATCATGTGTGAGTCATATACTCTGGAATAGCTAAGTATGACAAGATAGAAGTTCTGGCTTGTAACACAGCCTGTCGCAGCCTCAGCTGTTGCTGATATATTAATGAAGATGTATCTAGGCACCCCTCTTTGCAGTTCACTCACTTCTTGGAGCACTTAAAATTCTCTTGGCCTTCCCGTAGCTGACTCTTGCACACAGTTTACTCCACTTCCTACCGCAACTACTGTGGGCACGGTTTCAAAATGGTGCTATAGGGGCTCTGAATGCAAACCCACTCTGAGATGTTGCAAACAGCAGCTCAGTCAGGACTGCTATTTACTTTACTTGCATGACATGACCCTGGTGAAGTAACCAGCAAAACTTTTCTTACAACTGTCCTCAACTGCACCCCTTTTGTTCAAGTGTCAGGCTCACAGAGACTCTCGTTTGCCCCAGCCATTCACTCCAAGACTGTCTCCTTACAGTCATGGCCACGTCATAGGTTTCCCAGTCCACAGACAGTCTGCTCCCAGAGCAGAATCAGACATGAGTCTTGGAAGGGGCATAAGAAAGCTTGCCCTCCTGCACAGCAAGAATGTGAAAGGACAAGAGGCTGAGACAGATCATTTCCCTATGCAGGGGAGGCCTCGGGCACAAGGACCATAGCAAATCACTAGCCTTGCTTCAAGAAGGGTCTCCCATGTCACCAACATCCCTCACAGCTTCCAGGACTTTGGGTATCTGTAGAAATAGCCTCCTTATGCTCACCAGAGGCAGAGACATATTAGTTGGAAGATACTGGCAAAATTATTGTGAAGGAGGACCTCCAAGCAGCTGAACAGTTCCTGGTGTACCTACATTGATTTTAAATTCTTTTCCCACACCCAGATACATCTAGGAAACAGTATAACATGGAGCAGTTACACTAGGAACATAACAAGCATACTGCCATTGGTCTCAAACTGCCTCTCCAGTTTGCAGGGGAGATATCTATAAAGCAGTAATACAGACAAAAAGTTGAACAAGCTGCCTGTGGGCTGCATTGCCCTTGCAGACCACTGGGGTCGAAGAGTGCCCAATAATATGAATCTCCAGACTCTATAAAAGATCGACATGGTTATGACTTTTCCTTTCTTCACTGACTTACCCAAGGCTGAAACATCCAGCTGCCAGACTGCCTGAGGTCCAGAACCAGGCAGCAGAGGCTCAGCTGATGTCTGGATTCCTCCCCCACCTTAGCAACACCAAGAGCTCTTCCCAGGGAAACAGACAACAGGACTCTGGGCAGACTTCCTCATTTACACATCCTGAAAGCTGTGTAAATCTTCAGTCCTCCAGCCCTGTTCAGGCTTCCGCTCAGGCTTAGCCCCAGCTAGCTCCAACACCTGCAGCTACAGTCCCTGAGGCAGTTGACAAACATCAGACTTGTCTCCTGAAGAAGCATGGCAGATAGGCTAAGTCCTCCAGTGACACCAAGGCATGCATAGGAGCTCCCAGGGACATCCTATGATGGCTTCAAGGTCCTCTTACCATCATGAACAGGTTCGTTTGCATAAACCAATCAGTTTTGTTCTGCGTTTTCCTTAGTATCCCAAGTCCCTGCAAAATATCAAAATAAGGTGCCTCTCCTTTTCAACCTGGGCTACCGGGGATGCAAGGCTCAAATTTTCAGCTGGAAGTTATGTCTGAACTAAAAGATGGAGAACATGTGGAGTAAACACTCAGAGGAGGAAGATCTGTGGGACCAAGAAACAAAGGGCCTGCAGAGGTTGTATGGCAGTCAACTACTACTTGCTTGCTACAATCCCACAAGGAAGCCACTGCTGTGAGCCTCTTTGCTCATGAGCTGGGGTGCCATCTTAGTGGTTGCTACCAAATCAGAATAGGCATAGTATATGATGCTGCCATTTTCATCACTTTCATACAAATAACACACATAAACAACCTTTTCCCCTCAGTCTGTACATACTTGGCCAGGTCAACATTCTTTACAGTTTTTGCCAGTCTGCTTTTAGCAAGTTATTTGTGATGCAGTTCAGAGAAGCAGCTTATGAAGTGGGTTATTATAAAAAATGTGGGTGATAAACACTATTGCTCTCTTTTTGTGCTTTATTGAGTCACAAGCTCTAGCTGACAAGTAGCTACTTCTGTTGGATTGAAAGTAGGATCACAAGCATAGTACATATAATACAGAAATTCTGTGTATTTGAAGGATATTGACATAGACAATAGTACAACCCCAAATGTTAAACAGCTAAGAACAATGACAGTTACTGTGAACTGGCCTCTAACATAGATAGTCTCCAAGTCATTACATGAAATCCAGAGTAAGCAAGATGGCTTTGACACTCAAACTTCTGTAATGTCATCTGGAGTATTTCTCTAGCATGGATATTGATTTATTATTTTTTTATCTCAGTCCAGGACAAGGGGGATTTGTGAGGTCAGCTGGATTGCTTTTCTTCTCCCAGCAAAGGGAACTTGCTTTTTTCTTTCTGATGCTAAAAGGAAAAGATGTTTGAAAAAAAAATATAACAAAGGGTAACAACAAAGTGAGCAGACAGCTGTTGTTTTTCTTAAATTTTATTTTATCACTGTGAGAGAGGAAAGGCTTTCTATTTTAACCTTATCTCCGTTAGATGATGGGATCTGAAAATAAAATTCTGGCTTATAATAGCAACATTGAGAGAGAATGACATTAAACTAATTCAATGAAGAGTGCCAGATACAAGTCCCACTAAAAGTCAATATAGAGAAGTGAGAGATGAAACAGTGACAGGGACGATTCCCTTAGAGTCAGAGACATTTTCAGTGTCCAGAAATTTCTCTGAAATACAAAAATGGAAAAACTCATCTGAACTATTTGCTTCTCATTACAATACAGCTGTCCTTCATTCACTTACATCACAACATCAGCCAACTGATGCACAACCCTCTTCTACCAGCATCATCACAGTCACGCACAGAAATACAGCTAATTTATCCACGTAATCAAATCGGCTCTAAGGAAACACAGTCATTTCTCAGTAAGAGAAAGAAGGGCTCCTAAGTGGGAGTGGGCTACTTGTACATTTGCATTCTTAAACAAGTGTAACCAATTAGTGCTTGTGTGAGCACCACTGAATTAAAATTGCAAAGATAATTGTGTCTGAACCCTTGCATGTTCCATGAGTAGGGTGTAAATCTTGCTTATGAGGCTTTAAACTTACTATTCCATTGAAATTAAGATGAAAAAAATCATAGCATTCAGAGCTATTGTTACAGGCTGTTTGCAAATTGTAGAGAGCATCATTGCGAATATTTGCCGGTGATCATATCCTTCTGCACTCATCAGTATTCACGTTTTTGGTAAATAAAATCTTTCAGGGCAATAATAAAAAATAAATATACTCTCCATGGAAAAACATCAGATTGCCAAACCACTGTGACACAGCCAACCAAACTTCAGCTGAGATTGTGTAATCTCAACAATCTCTGTTGTTAAAATTGCAGAATGGTTTCAGCTGAGAATAATTTCAGCTATTACCAAATTAATCTTATGCCTTTTCTGAAATCAAAGGGTTTCAGAAACCAAAAAAAAACAGTAATCCATCTTACATCTGTTTTTCTAAAGCGCTTCAGCTCAGTGGCAAAATTCAGAAGAAATGCAAAGCTTGGAAGCTTCTCGCCGCTCCTTCCACTCGCTGCACCTCGCTGATGTATTTCAATTAAAGTTTGTTGATTGTTCAATACGAAGGCAGCCCTGACGCGGCTGAATAACAACGCACCCTATGTCGTGAGGCCAAGTGCTGTCCAAAACACACACGTCCCTTTCGCCCAGCACTCTCCTCCCCACGGGCACGGCTGCGCTTGGGCCTTTCAAAACACTCGAAAATTAAAATCGCAATAAGCGTTCCACTCGTAATCGCCTTAGGGACAGGTAATATTTACGTCGCGTCCAGAGCCCCTAATTTGCTTCTTAGGTGTGAAACAAACACGAACACCCACCCCGAACACCTAGTGCTGCCTGCCTGTCCCCGCCACCCCCTCAGCGGGCCCTGCCTGCGGGCCGCCACAGCCATGCTGGGCTCCTGCCGCCTCTCCCGCTCCACCTGTCACCTGCCTGCCGGCACGCGGGCTTTTACACCTCTCCAACGTCACCGGGGCTCGCTCCGCCGGCTGTTACGCCGTGCGTTACGCCGTCCCCTCGGCCCCGCACCCCGCTAACGGCCGCTCGGCGGCGCGCGGGCGGCGGTTGGCACCGCCCGCCCCGCTCTGTGGCGTGGGCGGCCGCCGCTGGCGTGACGCAGGCGATGGGCGGGCTAGGCGGGAGGGAGGAGCGAGCCCGTGATGGCCGGTGCCGCCGCCGTCGCGCTGTCCTTCTCTGCGCTGCCGGCCGCCGCCACCCCGCCGCTGCCAGCTGCCGGCCGCCGCGACGACGCCGCCGCCATGGCCGAGGAGGAGACCCCCAGCGAAGGGTGAGTGGAGCGGGCCCGGGGTGACCCTCGGCCGCGGTGGGGTCCCGCCTCCCCGAGCCGCCCGCCGGGGTCCGGTGCGGCCGCCCAGCCTGCCCCTGCGCGCTCCTGCATCGCCTCTCGAGTGCTCCCGCCGCCTGCGGGCGGGCTGTCTGCCATTTTTTGCTGCTGCACACGGACGCCTTCCTGCTATGGCTCCCTCCTGTATGTGCAGATGCCTCCTGCCCGGGCCGGCTCCCGGGAGGTTTTGGCACCAGCTCCGTGCAAGCCCCGCGTCCCCCCTGCTGCCTGCGAGCTTCCCAGCCCAGCTGTTGTAATTGCACACCTGCCTATATGTATACATAGGCATTTCGCTATCTTCTTTGCTTTGGCGTATGTACACACTCTTATCGCCATCATTCCTTTGTACGTATCCCAGCGTGCACACGTCTGTATGTGCTGCTGCCACAGGCATTTGCGTGCCTTTGCGACTTCACCTGTACATACAAATCTTCTCATTCCATCCCTACTATACGTTCGCTTAGATGTAGAGCAGACAGAAAGGCTTGGCAGCCTCTCTGCCACTGTGTCATCGTTCTTCTGTGTAGTGCTTGATACAAGTAGGAGATGAGGGCACATCTTTAAATTAGAAACATATATGCTGTTGCTCTAACTTTTCCCTTTTCTAGTACTGTATGCCGACCTCATCTCCAGCTCTCTCTGCTAACCTTTTCTTTCCTTTCGCTAACCCAAGGCATTCACATCTACCAAAGCAACTCATCTGGCATAAACTATGCTTTCTCTTCCTCCTGCCCCTGTTCTTAACATAAATCCCTAATAGTTGTTTGTAACTACTTACTCACACTCTCAATATATGACTTCATTGTAGCTCCTAATCGCGCTTCTGCCTGAAATTACATGGCTCTGCATTGTATCTTTTGTCTGTGTACATTCAGATGGTCTGCTCTTCTTCCATTCACATATTCTTTACTCATGTGTGTCTTCTCATACCTTGTCTTTCAGTGTATGTTTTATTTCTCATTGTACACTTCAGTTTCCAGTACAGACATGTTCTTATCCCTTCCATTGCCCAGAAGTATATTGTCTGCCCTCCTTTATTCCACTATAGAATAATACAGTCATCCCATCTCTGTCTCTGTTCACCAAACATACTTAATACTTCAGTTGGTCACTCATCTCCCGGTTTGTTCCACCGTATTTTATGATTCTAGTCTAAAAAATACTCTATCAGAAGATATCTAGCTGTGCTCTAGTCATACATATGCTTTATCCCCTCTGTCAGATGTGTAAATGTGCTTTGTGTGCGCTGTTTGCATGAATTTTTCCTATTTCTCCTTCCTTTAAATAGCAGGTGGTGTATCTCATTGCTGATTGTCTGGCCCTCAAAAATTCATTTCTTGCCTTTTCTTCTCCATCTCCCTTCTCTCGTAATTAAGTCTTGTGTTATTTTGAGAAACTCCACTTAAAATTCTTTAGCTACTTGCATGAAAATCATGCTGTGCATTCATGACTTCATATCAAGGACGCTACTATTTGCATGTTGTCATGTTATGTGTCTGTTCTCTTATCTTTTAAAACTACCTGCATTCTCAGTCTTGTTCTCTTTTTAGTCCTTTTTCCAACTTCTGTCTTTGGTATTTCATTGTACATATTTTGCTGCTCTGCCAGTTCAATCTGACCAGAAGTGGACTACACATGTTTTCCAAACTGCCTGTTACACCTTCATCACCATATATACAGAGCATTCTCTTTTCAAGTATAAACTTCAAAGGCTTCCCTTTCAAAGCACTGTGCAGTTTCCTCCACTCTGTAACTCTGTGCTCTTCTCCTTTCCTCAAACTTAAAATAGCTTTTCAAAATAGTCTTCCCTCCCTACCCTGCCTTCTGCAACGTTACCCATGTGAAACTCCAGTCCCCATCTTGGTTCTATGTTCTTTCTGACCTGTTCACATTCATAAAATACACGTCATTTGTCAAGCCTCTTGTTGATGGTTTTACGGGTTTTCTAAGTAAGAGTCTTAAAATAGCTCTGCCTCAACCTGTTTTGTTTGTATGTTCATACAGCGCATTAGCCTGAACTGTATTAGCTGTCTGGTTTGATCACACGGCGTGCTGAGTGCTGCTGAGACCGTGCCAAGCGCCCTCAACTTCAGTAGCCTGTCAGGACTGCAGGATCGTATTGCTAGATGACCTGGACACAGGGTTAGGAATCGTAGCCTAAATTTTGAAAAGGATTATGACAAATTCCTCACCATGGTTTACTCAGCTGGGTAGCTTTCAAAGGGGGTTGATTTTCAGGACATTGTCAGCATCCCCGTGCTGAACAATCAGGCCATGGGATGTGAAGCCTTTCAGAGTAAGCCCCCCCAATTCACTAAAGACCTCCAAGAACAAAATCTCATTCTTCTTTTCCATGAATTCATAAAGTGCATTAGCTTTGATGAAATGTTAGTGCTCCAAGTTGTTAGTGCTTTTATCAGTCTGTTTCTAACAATAGTCAAAATTAGCACTTCCTCATCTTTTGAAGTTGAGCAAAGCTTGGTACCCAGAGGAAATATGTTAAATATTTTTTTATTTAAAACTCTATGGCAGTGAGAGGAAGAGTTAAAATATACCATCAAAAAACCCTAGATTAAATTGTGACAGGTGTATATAAAGAATAAATATGAAGTTTACTTTATCTGCTTTGAAAAAAATAGCATGACTCAACTTGTTATGCAACACACTCAGTTTGTTGCAATCTGGTAACTGTGTAAAGCGAGGTGAAAACAGAATAGCAATGGCTCAGTTGCTTTCCAGAAGATCTCAGCTGAAGGATACTCTTGACGTTGTCCTAACTTTGAATGAGACGATTAACTAAACAAATGTTTTAGTATTCATCATGGAAGTGATTGCTTGGTTAACATGTCCCCTGCTAACTATTTCCAAACCTCTTCACAGCCTTGGAACTTCTTTGCATAAGTTTTAGACATAGACTTCTGCCTGTGAGGCAAAGAGCCTAGCATAAGCCTTTTGCCAGTATTGAATTCACTTATACTCGCTCTGGATTCAGCAGGACTGCTTATGGCTTATCACATAACTAGGAATAGCAGCTCCAAAATGTATGTATATATATGGAAAAAATCCCAGAAACAGAATTCTGTGTTTTTTTCCCCCCTCTGAAATTAGTGCAATAGCTTTCTTTAAAACAAAAATTTTATGGGATTTGCACTTACAAGCCTACATCAAATTGCTTGTAAGGGGCCTGTAGTCTCACAAAATAATGGCTTGGAGTAATGGGTAAAAACATATACGGCCACACCAGTAATCACAATTGTTTTTGCATTATCCTTCAAGCTTGTTCGTATTACAGAATTCTGTATACAATTTAGAAGTGAACTGTTTGATTAATAAAAGGGCTAGTTTATTAGGCTTAATAGAGCCTACGTCTGCCTCTTAGTACGATGATTCACGGGGATATCATAGTGGTATGTTAAAGCATGAAGGGACACTCTCAAGTCAAAATTTTTGCTTGATTTTTTTGTTTTTTACTTCATCTAAGTTTTAAAGAAAACTGAGTGGGTAGACTGCTGAAAGCAGGTTCCTGCTTACTTTTCTTTGTGGAAGGAAACTATTTCTAAGGGCCTTTCGTATAGCACAGGTGACTAACAGTAGATCTGGTATCTACAACTTGCGTTTTTAAAGAGCGAGTGAGACATAACTGCAGTGTGGTGAGCACATGTGGGGAAAGGTTAAAGGATGTTTCCTTCCTCTTTTCTGATACTGTCTTTTTCGTTGGCAGGGTTGTGTCGGTCGTAGCTTCAGTGCTCAATGCCTTTTGTGTTATATGCGTGTGCTCATCTGAAAGCATATGTACGAGCAGGTTTTCAGGCAGTTGTAGGATTGTTTCTAACAGCTTTCCTGCTCTTCTGTGAATTTGGGAAGGGAAGGTCTATGTTCATTAGGAAGATCTCTCTTCTTTCTTGATCAGGAAGATCAACGTGAACTCAAGGGAGAGAGGGAAAGATGGCAAAATATAATAGGGGCTGTCTTCTCGTTCCAGTGGCAGAAAAAAGATCATCATAGCCCTGTCCATGAACAAGGAAGAATCTCACCTAAATGCCTCCATGAGAGGCTTGATTAAACGCTGTAGGGGATAGAACTGTAGTGTTCAGCTTTTCCTGGCTGGCAACTGTAGGCAAACATTATGGAAAAATGTTTAAAAAAAAAGTAATTGCAGTGAGTGTATCGAAGTAGATGATCTGTTCAGCTCTTTTTACTTGGTTTTGGCTCCTCTTTGAATTCGCTTGCTTATTAGATATTCCTCAACTCATGTTTAGGACAGAGATTTAGAGAAGAGTTTTCTCTGTTATTTTTTTTTTTTCGTTTGCTTCACCCATTTCATACTGGTCCTCCATGGTTATACGTGACGTACTTACTTTTACGAAGGGGATTTTTAGATTTCAGTGAGACACATTTATACATTTACTTATCGCTTTTCAAGTTCCCTCAGCTTAGCAGGAAATTAGATGAAAGGGCGGATGGCAAGGAGTTGCCAAAGGACCACAGCCTTGGTCAAGACCTTTTCATGAGGTGACAGTGAGGCCCCTGGACCTTATTTCACAGTTTAAAATTAAAATAAATAAAATCAGAACTTTACATACATTTAATTTATAATTCAACAAATATGTTTGTGATTTTTCAGAGAATTCTTTAGTACTTCATAGTCCTTTGTGGAAACAGCCTTAGGAAACATCATCTAGGGGTCTGAATGCCACAGGCTGGGCATGTCTAGGCTGAAAGGTTTTCTCCTCCACTCTTTCTGAAACTTGTTTTTATTATTAGATGATAAGAGGAGAGGCCGCACTGATGTGCTCCAGTGGGCTGCAGAAGGTCTCCCCCTCTTTCCAAGCAGCAGTGCATCCTCTCAGTTGCTCCTTTCCAGTGGCCTGTGGAAATGCTGGTTGCCACCTCTGGTGAAGCAGCATTCAAGTGCGTGGTTTACACTGCCGCCACTGGGCCTGCAGCTGATCCCAGAGGCTGGGTGTGCTACATGTGCTTCACGCTTTGTGGATGCAGTAAATGACATAAATTTTTACAGAAACTGTCATGAGAGAACAGAAACTTTCAGTGTTTGGCCTGAAGGTTTCCGCTGCCTCCTGTAGAAGGTCCCGCTCTCCTTCAGCAATTACCTGGCCGAGTCATCTGCTATGACAGAAATCCCCCCTAAAATAAAAATCTGACTAGATTATCAGCCATCTGGATCAAGTCCTTAAAAAAATAATATGAAGCAGAGGGAGGAAGATAGTAATTATGTAGTAACTTTAAATTTATGTTTAGGATGTTACTGGCAGGGAGTAAGGCAGGTTGAAGAGGCAGCATTAGAAAATCTGCTACTAATTGTGTGGGTGAAGTGGAAACTTTCCAAGTATCAGGCAAAGACTACTACAAAAATTGCCAAAGTAGGATTAGGGTACCTGTGAGTTGGGGGGCGGGTTGTAGCCCCTGTGGAATTTAAAGCGGAGTCACAAATCCAGAGGGGCAATAGCCATGGGGTTACTGCTGGGGTTGCCAAAGTATTGGTGACCATGGATCATTGGAGAATGCGAACTTCAACAAGGTATTGCATGCCTTTGGGCATATTCTAGGTTTTTTAGAGCCTGCTAGGGGGCTAACTAGGCCCAGCCAGAGACCTACCCTTCCAAAAGGGACATTGTCTGTGCCAGGAGGATCTCTGACTTTTCTGAACTTTTATGGGAGAATCTGAACAACTTTCTCAACTGATAAATTATTAAAGCGTCTTTTCTCTTCCCTCTTACATAGCGGTTTATTAAGATTGCTTGCTGAGGAAACTTTGATTCTCACGTTTCATAACTTTTGAGTATTTACTTCCAACTCTGACATTCTTTCAGGAGAGGTTTTTGTACGTGATTTGTACTTACAGCCAGAGAGAAGAGGGCATGGGAGGAAAGGTGAGTGTCTGCTTTTGCATTGTATCTGATAAATCCAGATGAGAAGCTGAACAGTGTGAGAGAGGTCAGTGGAGAAGAGAGGTTTGTGAGTCAGTGAAACTGTGTAAGGGAATGAGGTCAGTCTGCAATAAGGTTAAGAGGGTAAAAGAGGAGGATTTTAAGTGACGCCGAGAAAACATGGTGAGGAAAGGTGGAGGAGGAAGGTGGTCTGTATGAGTTGTAATAGAAAACTCAGGATCATAGGAGACTAGAAGGGAGGGGAAGACACTGGCGTAAAAATGCATTCTGTAACAAAAGATGCAAGAGTGCCTGTTGCCATTGAGCAAGTCCACTCATATATTGAAGTGAGGAAGAGAAGGGTATTGCAATGAGAAAAAAAAAGAAGTGGGGTGGGTTAGTGCTAGCAGACCATTGTAGATTTTTTTTTTTTTCTTGATTGCATTTAGGAAGTGTCATACTGACACTAAAGGCTTATTAATTATATCATACCTTTCTATAAGGGGACATTTGATGCAATGGCTCTTTAGGCCGACTTAACTTCTTACCTGTTTTTAAGACTACTTACACTTCCTTGACATCTAAAGCATTTGTAGTGTAGGCATGTACACAAAACAGTCTGTTATGAAAAGGCTTGCGCACTTCTTAGGTTTTTCCAAGAAGTGGAAATGAGGCTAGGTAGTCCACAATGTTGAATACAAGTTCCTGAAGTTTGACATAGGTAGGTGTTAGTTGTCGTACGTGACAATGATAAAGGAATACAAAGTAGAAGCTGTTCTAATGATCTGCAGTACAACAAGCTGTCTTCAGTGCATATTCACACTTGAATATGAGTGGGGTTTGTGTATAGCATGTTTGGAGCTAAGGGAAATAATCGTGTGCTTTTGTCTTTTGTCTGTGTTCTTATATAACCCCTTATGGAAAAAAGAGAACATCCATCTCCTATTTGAGTTGTGACCTAAATTCTGCATAATACACTACGGAATATAAGCAAAAGATAAAGTGGGGTAGAGTGTAGGTGGGCAACGGTGCAGATTTGAGAGGTGCCTGTTGCACGTGTGTTCTATTCTTGTCCTGTTTGATGGAATTTGGGGACAGTCTGAAATGTGGCCCTTTGTCATGGGAGGTATGAAAAGGCTGACAGGTAAGTTTTAGGCAAGGCTAAAGTTGTGCAGTATGTGAAGGGCAGGAGAAGTGCATCAGTAGGTGGGTGGATAAGATGAAAGTAGTAGAAAGTTACGTAACATCTGAAGGACACCAAGAGGAAATTTTCATTTTCTTTATTTTAATTACACTTTTCTTCACAAATTCTTAATGTGATGTGCAGTGCATTGTTGGTAAAAACACTTAACACCTGTGGCAACGCCAGGCTCTATCAGATGTGAATTTACAGTGGAGGAGGCAGAGGGATGTAGGCCCTCGGTGGTACCTAACCTGCATGTGTCACACGTCATCTCTGTCACAGGGTTGAGCAGTTTTAGTGGGACTGTGCAGCTCCCCCCTTTCCTCTCCTCTGCATCATTATCTCTGTATTCTGTATTTTTCCATACCCGGTCTACAGTTACCAATATGATTTTTCTCTATAGATTGTGTTTTATTCAAATCAAAATATAAAATTTTAGCTCTTAGAAGAGATGGAAGGAAGTAACAGAGGGCTGGCTTAGCTGGTTACTCTTAGCAGTTGGTGAAACGTAAATTTTTTAAGGGGAAATGCCTGTATGTTAGAGAGTGTGTTGTATGTTAGGGAGGAACACCTCACCACAAGAAGGACATGGGCCTGTTGGAATGGGTCCAGCGGAGGGCCACAAAGATGATCAGAGGGCTGGAACACCTCTCCTATGAAGACACGCTGAGAGAGTTGGGGTTGTTCAGTCTGGAGAAGAGAAGGCTCTGGGGAGACCTTATAGTGGCCTTCCAGTACCTAAAGGGGGCCTACAGAAAGGATGGGGAGGGACTCTTTGTTAGGGAGTGTTATCATAGGCCACGGGGTAACAGCCTCAAATTGAAAGAGGGTAGATTTAGATTGGATATCAGGAAAAAATTCTTTACTGTAAGGGTCATGAGGCACTGGAACAGGTTGCCCAGGGAAGTTGTGGATGCCCCATCCCTGGAAGTGTCCAAGGCCAGGCTGGATGGGGCTTTGGGCAGCCTGGTCTAGTGGGAGGTGTCCCTGCCCGTGGCAGGGGGGTTGGAACTGGATGATCTTTAAGGTCCCTTCCAATCCGAACCATTCTGTGATTCTGTGAAAGCTTGTTAGAAGTAATTAGTTCTCTGCTCTGTAGTATATTTGTGGACTGACTTTTACCTGACCGTGGAGAACTTCGTGATGTTTGAAGGATGGTACGACACTGCCCTTGTTTGTAGATTTGGAACCTATATAGCAGTGAACAGTAATAGGAATAACTGTATAACCACATGCATGGTTTCTTCTTTATTGCAGAGATGCGTAATGGTTTCTTGCACTGGGTACTAACAAAGCTACTTTGTAAGCAATATGAGCATTACAGTTTGCAGCCTTGAGTGGCAGCCCACAGATAAACTTCATTCTTGTCCTGTGTAATGAAAAAGCACGTGTCCTGAAATAGACACCTTTGGGTATAACTAGAAAGGGGATGGAAGAAATGACACAAACATATAAAACAGATACATATGGATTAAAAAAAAATGAATGTCAATACTGGGAGACAGAGAAGAAAATTGGGAGGGGGCCGCAATGATCCAAGGTATACAGCAACGCACACCTATGGCTGAGGTTCAGCATGGGAGGGAGCAAAAATGTAGGTCCTCTCCACTGCCTGAATGCATGGGTTGCTTGAATGAATTTAAATAACACTGTAAACTTCAGTATCACTAAATAGCCA
Organism: Alca torda; assembly: GCA_008658365.1. NCBI lineage: Eukaryota > Metazoa > Chordata > Aves > Charadriiformes > Alcidae > Alca > Alca torda. The sequence goes on along the minus strand of CM018077.1, from coordinate 45,709,385 downwards.
GAAAATGCTCGTCGGTTATGGATTCACATTCATTATTTAGATTCTCAGGTTAATTTTGGTAGGTGATAGTTCTGTGTAGCAGTGTTAATATAATCAATGATGTTGAATGTTCTGAATACAGAGTTCAAGATGCAGTAAGTACATAAGGAATGCATTGTTTTTACCTCTGACCTAGTGTAGCAATATTCAGCAATAACCTATCATGGGCTTTTTGTTGGAATGGGGCTGATGTACATTACACTTCCTAGAAATATTATGCAGAGGTTTTCAAAACATTCTATTTTAATGTTACTGAAGTATCCAAGTGTTTCACAACATCTAATTGCATAGAACATCTTGGCTTGAAACTCATCTAAACAGAACTTTATAGGCAGGATTGTAATGTCATCTGGGGAAAAAATTGGTTTCCTTTTTAACCCATTCACAGCAATTTCATACATTTTTTGTCACCTCATGAAAATGCTAAACAGACATTTGTTAAAGGATTGAGGTTTTTTGTTCCCATACCATGTTCTTAATTCTTGCTTCTGGGCCTTGCCTCTTTAGTATGCTCCTCAAGGTCTTTCCCTGAGGATTACAACATTTTTGGTCTTTTCATGCAGTGATTGTGAAATGGAACATGGAATATTTTTCTTCTCCTGATGTTTTGTCTGTAACTGCCAGAGCCTAATTTTTGTCCTAGGAACATCATTCAAATTGTTGTTGTGGCTTACTACATCTGACTGCTATTGTACATGCAGAAGCTCTGCCCCTGGATATACAGCCTTTACAATAACAGTTACTGTACATAGATTGTATATGCTTGAATGATTCTGACTGTATTCGTTATTCTCAGAAAGCTGAAGCGCTAAAGAACACACTGCACTTTGGGGGCAGGAATGAAGGACTGCAAGGACTCCTAAAATCGGTTATGCTCTTAAAGTTCTCATGAAACCATATCCTGAGCCTTGTTCCTGAGACATCGCTGCCCAGTTAAATACAGACTGACTGAGGTTGTGATTATATGTTACTGTCTGTTAGTGGCAGCTCTGACTTAAAAGCTTGCTGTCCTCCACCTTTCTGCATTAGTCTTTTTTTCTACCTTGTTAGCCCATAGGTTTGTTGGTTAACTGTTTGGCTTCTCTGTCACCTGGGTCTCCATCATTATCTGGTTTAAAATGTAGTTTCTTTTAAAGCTGAATTATTTCACAAATCTGACAGACAGCAACCACAGAAATAGTTGAAACTGTCAAAATGGAGGGAGTAGTAAGGCTTTAGATCTGATCTGATCTGCTTGTAGTGAGGATGGCCTGAGATTCAGGTATCACATCACCCAGTTTACCACATACTGATACCAGCAGCAATAAAAATGCAGAAGTAGGGTGCTTCTCAGAGTCGGACTAACACATGGACTCCTCTGTGTGTTTTATCTTTCTCATTTTAAAAATTGGCTTTCCTTGACTTTACGGACTAACACTGAATATTAACCGTAGTCAGCTACTTCTGGTAAAGGTTTAAGTCTAATATGGATTTGCTGCATCTTTTTCTCAGTTTCATGCAGACTGTGTTGCTTTCACATGATAAACATATTTTCCTAATTTCCTAAACTTTACAAATTTAATTAGGAAATTGGAGTCCTCTTTCTTCCTAATCAGTAATACATTCTCTCATTTTCAATTAAATGTGCTTTGCTTTGTAGTTTTTACTTCATTTTATAATTAATAAAATCTCACTGTTATATTATTACATATTCTTTGAAGAGAATCTCGGTCTTTAAGAATTTATTTACTTGTTTACATTAAAACTTTCTCCACCCCAGATTTCTCTCTCATAGCAAGATTTCTGCTTTGCCTAAATTAGTACCAACCCTGAACGTGTAATTTTCTTGGATTTTAAATTATTACAGTTGTTAAAATGTTAAGAGACTATTGGATTATCTGAAATGATATAGGAGAACTTGAACCTGTTCATAATATTAAATCCACAATGATTAAGTGACATCCTAATTTTAGTGGTACTACCTTATGCATTTTAAATTTATTACTATTAGTCATTTAATACTGTGTTACCAAACAAAAATGTTATCAAATTTGATTCAGAGATGTGCGGTTCCAATATATAATAATTTTAAAACTTCCTTGAGTTGGAAATAGTTGCCACTTTTGTATCTCCTGAAGTTTATTTTTCCATTTACTGCAGTTTTAGAAACATGTTGTCTTGTTCTTTCACACACTAGTTTGAAATAGATTTATTGCATATTTTTTTTTCCCAGTGATTTGTTAAACATCCTAGAGAAAAACATTTAAACATTCAAGAGAAATTCTCCTGGAAGTAAATAGACAACAAGATGGAACTTGGATACAGTGAATGTTGGAAAGAAAAATATTTTTCTTTACTTAAACAGTAGGTTTTTTGTAATGGTAGTGTTGCTGGTAAATGTTAATAAACAAGCATTAATTCTTGCCATAATCAGTCATGTGACCAGACTCAGTATTCTGGTGTTGCAAGACATTAAATTAATGAAATGGGAAAGGAAAAGTGTATTATAACTTAAATGTATCTTGGACATAATTAGACAGATGTAAACATGTACTTTTCTCTGGCATTTTGACACACAAAGTCCTATTTGATTGTGTCATCCTAGGCTGTTTCTTTTGCTTTGTATTGTTTCAGGTTATTACTGTAAAGTTGAAATTTAGTAACCAAAAATAGAATTTGCTCTGAAAACTTGGTGGTGTTGACAATGGAATAAACCACTCTTAGGCTTTGTGTAAACTACTGCTGATGCTGAGGAAAATGCAGAAAACATTCAGTAAATAGACTTATTTCTACTGTTCCTCTTAAAAAAAAGAAGAAAAAAAGAGAGAGAGAAAGAAAAAAGAAAAGAAGCAGCTAATGAAAAGGGGAAAAGGGTATCTCTGGTTATTTCACTTAAGGATCCATCCGAACAAAATCCTATGTTAACCATAGAATGTCCTTAGAGGAGTATAGTAAAGCAGTTTACTTTTAAAATTGGCTCTTTGCTCTAAATTTGGTATGTTGACCTCTTGCCCCATTATGAATACCTGATGCTCCTTTTCACTCCTGTTTTGCCCATTATTAGTCTTTCTGTAACAATTGAAAGGGCTGAGTAAGTCGCTTTTCCTTGTTGGCGGTTGCTCCGTTCTTTTAATTACTGATCTCTTTTGGCTGTTACTTATGGATTAATGATAATATTTAAGTATTTAGGGTTTGTTTCGATAAAACACTGAGCACTATAACCTCAATTCAGCAGAACACTTAAACAGATGACTTGTTTCACTGAAGTACAATGCTGAAGTGTTTTTATGTGATGGGGTTACGTGAGACCTTAGAAGAGTAAGCCTGATGATGCTTATCGTATTTAGATTTCAACACATTGGCAGTTCTGAATTCCTTTGCTAGCATAGTACTTCAAAAATACTTTATTTGGAAACAAGATGGGAGAGTCTGAGCAGTCTTTCCATTAGCTTACCCTTGTTTTTCTGTTATAGTGCAAGATTCTCTGTGGGGCTAGCTCAACTTGGTGGATGTTCATAACCACCATGCCAGCTGGATGGCCCTGAAAATCACAATGCTATTCCTCTTGGTGCCGGGCAGAAACAGTACAACAAATTCTCTGCATTAATTTGATTTTCTTTCCTTCCTTATAAATAGCTGGAATTAGTTCTGAGAGTCAGGAGCGGAGAAGGTTAGGGGTTTTTGAAAGATCAGCTTGATTCTAATAAGATTTAAGGGTTAAGTTTGAAGTGGTTTACCAGTGAGTTCACTCTGTGTTTCAGCTTTGTAAGTTCTTGAGCTAAAACCCTAGCTAAAACCTTGGTAGTTTGCAACACTGTCTGCAAAAATTCAATTAAAAATATTAAATATGTTCATTTGCTGAGAACAAGACAAAAACAGATACGCAGCTCTGTTGCTCGTGCATTCAGTTACATTCCCGTAATCCTTTGCCTGTGAGTTATTGTGTAATTCTTATATACGCCGAGCTCTGGTTTCCATACTGATGTCATTTTTAAGTCCAAATAATCTTCGTGACAGGAAAGTCTACTCTCCATGCTTCTGTCACTAATGCATGTTTCAGCACCTGTTTCTTGGTCTATATTGGGAGTTTTGGTTACATTACTAACCTCAAAATTCTTAGTGGAAAGCTGATTTTTGTATTCAATATTGTAGGAAGATCTCTGCATCTCCTGTCTTGGTGGGTCAGCAATTTTTGACAAATCGTCATGCAGCAAATGGCGTTGCTTTCATTTACTCTGTTTTAGTGGAGTTCTTTTGCTTATAGGTGTTCTTGCTTTGCTTTTTGGCCACGCAGGCTTTGCATAGATTATTACAACTAGCTGTGCAATGGTGGTGTACATGGGAAAATAACTTCTGTTGAATGATTTTAAGCTTAATACATCTTGTAAGCCATGCATCCATATAACTCTAATGTAAGTAAATTGTAAGCTTGAAAAGTGAGAGAATGAGCTCCATGTCTGTACATTTATATCTCCTAAATGGAGTTATAAGCAACTTCTGCTGAACATTTGTTGAACATCTTCATATGGTTGAGCTTCATTTTCTAAGTCCACATTATGAGCCAGAAATCAGATAGACTGTTCAGCTGTTTGAGTGCATACATCAGTGTTACAATAGACATTTTCAATTCCCCAATATTACCAAAGTTTTCATGAGCTTTTTGTGGAGTATGTCAAATTTGTAACTGGCTACGGATCCATTAGTTGTCTTGTATGTAATCAATTCTCACGAAGCTAAATAGGATTAATCTAGCTGACAGAATGATAGTATCTGAGTTACCTATTTGCCATGTTCTTCATCCAGTTTGACCAAATTAGTGGAGGTGGATGGGTGGGTCAGGTTCACTATGCCTCTGCCTCTACTTGATTCTCAGTTCTTTTGAAAGTTACTCGTGGGCATTTTAAGCTGTGCTGTGGCAGCAAGTTATTGGTTCAAATTAACATTTAAGCAGCAAAGGAAAAGCAGCGTTAGTTACATTTTACACAATATTCAATTATTCTTTACTCCTTAGATGTGTAAACATAGTATGCATTATGTATTTTTAAATACTTATTTTATTTATTTATTTATTTTTATCCATTCTTATGCTTGAACCCAGGGAAGCAGGACACTTGCTCCAACCAGCCAACGTGTTAGGTCCTGGCTGGCAGCTTGGCCCCTGTGCGTATTGTCAAATGTCTGTACCTGTGTCCCTTTCGTTTTCATTATTTATTACTGTCTTTGGTCATCAGCATAGGCTACTGATGGTCTCACTAATCTTTTAGCCTCACACTAATCACCTTGACTTTCTCCATGCCTAAGGCCGTTCAGTGCGTGTCTCTGGGGCTTTCCCTTACCTTCTGTTCTCCTGCCTGAGTCGGGTCACAAGAAGCATGGAGGACTCTTGGCAGAGAGAGCGACTTCTTTGAATGCCTGGCAGGTCAGCAGCCCCCCATCTACTGGCCTCTGATTTTTCCTGCCTCTGGTACTCCACACTTTTTTAGATGGCTGTGAAAAGTGTAACTGACCCCAGATAGGAGATGCGAGGAAGCATCCTCTGTCATTCTCTGCCCTACTGATTATTGCTTATTTTAGCATGGATGTGCACACTGGTTTATGTTACTGCATGGCCACAAATGAATATACAGGTTAAATTCCACTAGTTATGTGCCTTGGTAATTTGACATGTAACGCCCATATGTACAATCAGCATAAAAATGATAGAAATTTTGGCTGTCACTTGCCAGATTTGTTTCACACTTTCTGATGTAGCGAGCAGCTAAGACAAATGGATTTCTTAACTCCTCAAAATACAGGATTCACTGTTGAGTTTCTTCTTTGTAAAAAGAGAGGTGGAAACAGAGTGTCTGGGAAGTGGTGCATGATGAGAGCAGTGTGGAGTCTGCCTCTGCTGGCAGTGGGTAGCTCACCTACAATGTGAAACTGCTGCTGAAATCTTTAGTTTTCTTTCATATCTTATCTCCATTGCTAGTGAGCACACTGTCTTGAAAGGTCCATTGCTTCTTTTTTGACATTACATAGTTCTTTTAACTTTATGTCACAGAAATGAAAATGATAGGCCACGTAAGCAATTGACATTCTTGAGTGCGTTTAGAAGACCCATTTAGCACAGATATGGCCTTTTTTGAGGTTAGGAAGGTAACCAAAACTCCCAATATAGACCAAGAAACAGGTGCTAAAACATGCATTAGTGACAGAAGTGTGGAGAGTAGACTTTCCTGTCACGAAGATTATTTGGCCTTAAAAATGACGTGGCCACAGTCTAGTCTTTCAAAGCTATCAGAGAAATGATTCAAATTGATTAAATAGTTGATTGGTCTCCACATGTGGGAAACATCTAGCAGTGTCGTAAATCATTTTTGGAGGGGGGCGGACAAAGGGTTAAGTTTTGAATATAAGTAACTACATATTTTCTTTCTCAAATAACTTTTCTAGAAAGTGATCACTTTTTTTGACAGGAAGCCTGCTTCACTTACTCTTTTAGTTTGGCAAGTACAGAATGACTGAATTGCAACCATAATTTTTATTTTAAGCATTTCAGCTTGCTGACTGTATTTTTCAAGCTATAAATGTGTGTGATGTCTTCTGAATGAAAATCTCAGTATTTATAAACAGTACTGATAACTAACAAAAGAAGGAGTGGGCATCTGTGTTAGAACTTTCTCATTCTGATGCAGTTTTCTAAATATTTTTCCTGAGTATCCAGGTGTCTCCCTAAGACTGGGAAATAAAATTCTGGGACTGTGAACTGTAGATTTCATTTTTATTTCATTGTGGTTGTATCTCTGCACTGTCTTCATGTTGACATGTTGCAACTAAACATTTCTATAAAAAAAAAAATCTTTAAAGAAGTTTCTTTGCTAAATCAGTGGTTTTGCCAAGAAGTAACATTTCATACAGTTTTGACATGGGGGAAATAGTGGCTGGGTTTTGTGCTTCTGACCTAAGAGTTATGAAAACGCCTAGTTGAGCATATAACTAGAAGAAAGCCTTGCTTAAAAGGGTGGTGACGTAGCTATTGTTTAATAATTTACCAGAGTCATTCTTAACACTGGACACAGTTAGTGAGTATTAAACTCAGATTTCACAGTTATTTGATGGTGAAATTGCTTTTGGCTTCTGCCAGCTTCAGCATCTTTAAAAATCTTACTTTTAAATAAATGCGTAGATTAATGTGGCACCAGAACACTTGGATGCTCATTCCTGTAAGATGCTGAGTTCCTTCATTTCTTAGATTGCGTGAGGACATGGCATGGAAGGACACACAACCCTCCCTTCCCCATCTCTCAGTACAGCATTATAACGATTCCCATGGTCTGGTGGTTTAGGAAAGTTGTTTACAGAACAGCTGGACATCAGTGTGTTTCTCAGATGAGTAAATAATACTGAGTAACAGTGGGCATGGGTGATTGGATGATTAATCCTTTCTGATCAGGCATGATTTGTGGCTTTTTTTCCTTGATATCCCCTAATACGTTTCAATGAATCCGAGTAGTGCTGCTTGCGATTGTATTGTGCATCCCCAGAAAGCCTTCCATGTTGTATCATAAACTTAAGCAGCTATGCAACTGGAGTGGCTCAGCCCCTTAAAAAGGTGAGGAGAAAGTCCTTTGGATAAAGAACTTGATGGGCCAAATCTGTAATTTGTTATCCATGTATACACTCTGAAAAATTGGACATTAATAACCTTATAGTCTTTTAACATTAATTGTTGTACAACTAATACTTCCAGCATTCAGGCCTGAAAATAATATAACTAACTGGAAAGCAGTTCAGTGTAGGAAAAAGGTGCTAAAGAAAGTAAGTTGATTGTGAATTTGGTGACCTTATCCTCTTCCCTATGAGGAATGCTGTGGGGTCCTACAGTAGCAGCCTTTGCACTGATAGTCTGAGCATCTTCAAAAACAGGTGAGAGAGGGGGAAAAGAGGACTCCATCTTGAAAACAAGGGATAAATTAGCACCCGGGAAGAACTGTACACAATTGTTGTGCCCTTTGAAGCACTGTCAGTGAGGCAGTGCTGCTAGCTGAGTCATTCCTCCTGCTCTCACAGTCAAGCTCGTGCTACCAAGATAGTAACTGACAGCTGGAAAAGGAGCTTCTGTTGGGGGAATTGAAATTGCTGTTTTGTTTTCCTCTGGGACTTTGTTTCTGAGTTGGTAATGAAGGCCCTAGGTTTTTGCTTTACTAGAATAAACCTGCTTATTTTTTACTTTTTAAAATTATCTAGTGTATGAATCAATTCAGGTTAGGCTAGCAAGTGCATGGTTTATTGGTTTTTTTGGAAATAGTAGGTTCGTGCAAGGTAATGTGTGTGCAGGCAGGTTTCCAAGGGAACTTGAGAGGAGGCTGGAAACCCCAATGATTGTGTTATATATCCTGCCAGGGTTGTCTGGTTGCCGTGAGGGCTGATGTCTCCAGGTTCTCAGAAGAAGCCTGCTCTGACAGAGATAGATCAGGACACCCTGATAAGGAACACAGTGGAGAAACAGTGCACTGTTTGAAGAACGCTCCTGTTCATGACACCACTTTATAAAAGTCAGGAGAAAGTGAATTCCCTCCCACTGCACACTCCTGTCCTGTGTGGCGTGTAATTGACATGGGTTCTTTTATGAAGAGCAGCAAAAGAAATGTCATCAAAGCATCAAATGGTGCAAAAAAAATGCCATCTTGCTAAAGAAATTTTTATTCTGTATTGCTGTTGTAGGTTAGGATGGTTATTCAGCTGGCTTCCTGCCTGGTGTCCCACATCACTGCTACACCTTAAAGAGGCTGAGGGCAAAATGCTAAAATGTAAGTATCTGGTTTTTAATAAGATTTATAGATATAACTAGATTTTCTATAAATTTGCATTAAATATAATCAAAGAAGGAGAAGTTTTTAAATGTGGCTTTTACACTGTGATGAAATAAAAAGGTTTAGAACTAGATTTTCATTGTTCCTTTATTTAGATATTTGATTGTAGGCTCTCCCCTTTGAAAGGGAACTCCTATTTAAAACAGTGGTTTCCATAGAATGTACTTCATATTTTATCAGGCATGTCTGGCAACTTCATTTTTTTCCACTCTTTCTTTAGGTATTGCAAGCACATACAGTAAGCGATATGTGTATATACCTAATGGAAATAAAATATGGACACTGACTTTCTCTCCGGACCTTTCACATAAAACTCCACTTGTTCTCCTGCATGGATTTGGAGGAGGCGTTGGACTGTGGGCTCTCAATTTTGAAGATCTCTGTGAGAATAGGACCGTTCATGCTTTCGACCTCTTGGGATTTGGACGTAGCAGTAGACCACACTTTGACACTGATGCTCGGGAAGCAGAGAATCAGTTTGTGGAATCCATAGAACAATGGAGAAAGGAGATGGGGTTAGAAAAAATGATTTTACTTGGACACAACCTAGGTGGATTCCTGGCTGCTGCTTACTCATTAAAATACCCATCAAGGTATGTGAAAATAAAGGAATTAAGGAGTTACTTTTCTGTATTTGAATAGTAATTTTAATGCAGATTTTATTTCATCAAGCTCTTCACAGATTATGACTGTGCTGATTTAAACAAACTTGATACTGAATTTTAAACCCAACGTATTAATTGGATGGTTTGTTTCCGGAGGAATAGAAATAAGTCGATATGGTAAACATGCTTCTCTGTGTATTTTTCTGTACCTCTTTGTTGTTGTTCAGTACCCCCTTGACATGCAAAATAGCAAAGATCGTATTTATGTGTGAATATTTTGTGATATCTCTGATCAAAAATAGGTTTGTGAAGGGAAAATAGGCCTGTTTCTACCAAACTTCCCACTATTGTGGATAACATTGAAACTTCTGAATGTAATTCCCCTAGGTAATTTATGACTATATGGTAGCAGTCAGCCTGGTGCCAGCATGATGATGTAAAAATGATTTTAGTGACTGTTTGATTTAAATTGTCTGTATGCCACTTCATATTTCTTCTTTGCAAAACAGCCCAGCTGCAGCAGTCCTGTAATTGTATTTCATCAGCATTTTCTGCACCATGTTGTGGCCAACAGCTAGTCCATTTTTTTTTTTCCCAAAACCTAATAATTTGTGTCTTTTTTTGATATAGGTCTGGTTATATTGCCCCTGGTGAGCTAGGATCCCACCAAGTGAGGTCATTCTATATAAAAAAGGACATTACTTCTGTTTAGATACGCACAGTGGACTCCTGTGAAAAACTGTGAATATAAGTTCAGCTTTCCACATCGTATGGCAGATTCTATATTATACAAAACATATCCTGTTCTTTTATATTCACATCAATTTATTCCCTATACATTTCTCTGTCTCTCATTTGGAGATTTTGACATAAATTCATACATCATTTTTTCCTAAAAGACTTTGCCTCTTTCTTTGCAAGTGGATGACAGCTGGCATATGCAGCTGGAAATGATGTGTGAAAGTAGGCATGTGTCTCGATCCAGAATTGCACTGAAGAAATGCAGTCCTCTGCTCTAGGGATGTAAACCTGTTCTCGTTTTGGGCATAAAACAACTTTTGGCTAACCGTAGTTAGTTTCTTGTAGGGATCACTTGTAAGTTCCTTACCCTTCTGAAGTATCTAAATGGCACTATCCTATCCCAGTGGGACTGGGGTATTGTTTCTGCCCCCTGCTGATTTACATCGAAAGTGATGCTTTGTTTTCATGCCTCACTGTGCTAAAGTTCAGGTTAATTAATTTGGGGGTGTTTCAGTTTGTGCTTTCACATTACTAATGTTTCTCTGAAGTTAAACTAACACCATCGAATTAGCAAATTGACTGGTAGGATCTTAAGACAGCATTGAATCAAGTGATAAATATAGCACGACTTTCAAACAGATTATCTAACAATGCATTATAGGCTTAAGGGATTCTGGATACATATTGTTAGGAAAGTAGATCTGTTTCTCCAAGCTTAGATGATCTGTTAATTTACTGTATTGTACCAGAGTTGTTCATGAGACATCTGAGGTTACTAATCCAAAAAGGTTCCCATTTAGAATATTCTCGGGTGGTGGTGGGTCTTGATTTTCAAATACTACAACTTCTTGGAAGGATTCTTATGGTCAAATTTCCATTATCCTGGGTTATGCTTTAGGCTTGGTAACTAAAAGGAGAAATGCCAAATAGGAAGGAAAGCATTAAGAAAGGAAAGATGAAAAAAGGTTTACTCCATTTTTATTCATGTGTTTGCTGTATTATGTTTAATTCCATAGTTTGTTCACAGAACGTTGCTTGCAGTCCTTAGCCTCTAATCTCTCCTGCTTGGTTTGTATAGTTAAATTCTACCCTGTCCTCTTGCAAATACTCTCGAGGATGAGCTGGCAGCCAAGAAGTATCTTTGTGAGGTTAATCCTTTTCAGCCCCTCATTTCAAGCACGGATTTCTGGTTTCCCAACTGATTATAGTCCAGAAAGAGCCTTTGGGGTCACTTTCAACATCGTTTTAGGCACTAAGAACTGTTCTGTATTAGATATCTAATCTCATCGCTTTGAAAGAGAAGTCGTGAAGAAGAAAGTAAAGATGATGAAGCTTGCATAGTAAATCACCTTAAATATGCAAAACTATAGTTAAGTGTCACTTTTTCAGAAATCCACAGTATCTGTGACAGTTAGAGTTGGTGTTATTATGGGTTTAAACAGAAATGGACAATTGCAATTTACAAAGATGAAATAGATTTTTTGCTTGAGGGGGACTCACAGCATGAAGTGATTGATAGTTGCATGTGCTGGAGATTCCTACTATGCTCTCTGTACTGAGGTTCCTTTGAGTAATAGTTTTATAAATTGTCTCTGACGTTTCTTTCATGACCTAAAATCAATAAATTTAGAAAACATCTGCTAATTTTGCTCTGCCTCTCTTTACTTTGCTAAGATGATTTTTCAGACATATTGCATCTCTTCTTAGAACAGAGAGCTTAGATGGCTTGAAAAAGAAAGACTTTTAGCAAGTTTACTTAAATGGAACAGATGCAATTACCTTCTTTTCTGTCGAATTAAACTGCTCCTGCAAATAATATTTACTGAGCACATAGATCATGCTATTTTTAAAAATAGAAGCAAGACTGGCCTTTTTCTCAAATGTGTGACAGTGGGTGTCTATCGAATGCTGAATTTATCTTTGTGACATGTCCAAGTTGCAATTCAATCTCTCTGTAATTAGTAATCAAAAGCAAAACCATTGATGACTCAGAAACTAGATAATAAGCCACTATGACAGAAGTAACTAAAACAGGTTGCATAGTCCACAGATAGCACATTTCCATCGTACTCAGTTGAAGAAAAATTAATGTACTCTAAACCTCTGAACCTTTTTGCCAACAGGGTCAAACATCTTATCTTAGTGGAGCCATGGGGTTTTCCAGAGAGGCCTGACAATGCCGAACACGAAAGACCAATTCCAATCTGGATCAAGGCACTAGGAGCTATATTGAGTCCATTTAATCCATTAGCTGGGCTGAGGATAGCAGGACCCTTTGGTGAGTTTTAGCCACTCTTAAATACCATTTCTGTTTTCGTTAAACATAAACATGGAGCAGATATCACATAAAGATAAGCTTTGTTGCAAGCCCATATCACCCACAGAGAAAAGGAAGAAAAAGTGGGAGGGGCTGAGGAAAGATGAACTCTTTAAGACAAGAGGGCAAGCTCTTTCTATTAGAAATACTAGTATGATGGTTTATAGCAAGCTACATCAGATAACTGTAGGCTACAGTTATAGTGAGTCAGAGTGTGTGGACATCTGTTGGAGAAGCCTGACAAAGAGGCATGAATGTGAAAAGGTTTTTTTTTCTGGTTGCGTCCAGTCACAGTCCACTTAGTTTCCCTTCCAACTGCAGTTTGATGGACAAACAGGATTTCCAAATTTGGTTAACATTAGAAAGCAGTCTCTCAAATTCATTTGTCTTTGGCCTGAGTTTAGAGAAGTTAAATTGAAACTGGGTTCTTTCTGTTAGCCATTTTCTTACTACTCTAGGAAATTTTGTGGGTCTCATTGGTGTCCTGCATTACAGTGGCAGTCTGTCCTTCATATTTCTACATTTCCTCAGCAGCACTGGTGAGATGTTAGAAAAACTCTGTGTACCCTACCTAGTACTAGGACTAGGTAGGGATGACCAAAAATACTGTTGGTTTAGTTTGTGGGGAGAACAGTATGATCAAATCTTAAATTTGTGTTCCTTCTAGAGGGGAAAGAGGTTATCTGTCTATTACTCTCTGTACTACAGGAGTATCTGCTGGAGAGGCTTGGGAAAAGAGATCCTTCAGGCCCCTCACAAGTTACAATTAACTCACATCATCATCATTTTTTAGTATTCAGTCTGAAGATAAACTAATGACATTTCTAGGCTTTGTTTACATTTAAACCACATCTGTTTCCTAAATCTCTTTCTATAGAGTATATATTTTAATATACTGATCTATTTGATTGTTTTGGGGAGCGTGACAAAATTAGCTTTTCAGACAAGCAACAAGCAACATGATTTGTATAAACAGATTATTTTTTTTTTTTAAAAGTAAAATGCTAATTCGGTTAGCAAAACAACCTGAAGCATATTGAGTGATAAGCACTGATTTAATGCCTTTTATCCAATAACAAATGTGTGCATAAATCAATCCATGTAGAAGGGTTCAAAGCTGAAGTTGTCTCCCTTAGCAAGTAAGTGCGGTCAAAACCATGCTGTAGACACAGACCCTGTCTTGGAAAGGTATCCCCAACTCTGCAGGTTGCTGCAGAGGTCAATGCTTTTCAAAATTTGTCATCCATTTCTCACTCTACGTGTTAAAAAAAGTTTTCCATCATCAACTTAATGTGCAATTCTTGACAGGTGAAGCATAGTTCTTGGAGAAGGTTAAGTTTAAACACTGTGCTGTGAAGTAGGCATCAAACCCAACCTGATGAAGGCACTGAACCAAACCCAGGTTTCCTTCTACACATACATGTGTTTAAGCTTCTGGGCAGGCATAGCTGTCTGATCCTCATTACAAAGCCAATTGCTCTTGTTCAAAGGTACAAGTTAGGCACTTAAATGAGAGCCAGGTTCTTTGGGATATCATGATGGTATCCCATGGATATTTAATCAGACCCTCAGGCAGGTACTTAAACCTGGGAGAGAGACAGAATCAAGAGAGATCTTTTACTTAAGTGATTTCCAGTTACTTGATTTGCATGTTTTCCTTCATTAACTGGAACAGTCACCCAGGAGGCTCACAGTATTGGGGTTTCTGTGCTTAGATTGAATTTGTGAATTCCATTCCTAAAGCTGAACGCCTAAAAATTGCTCAGGACAACAGTAATGTCACTGGGACCACACCCTTTTTGTGGAACTCACTGTCTTCAATGTTACTATTTCTTTCATCATTTCCATAGACACTATGGAAAACATCAGCCAGACAATTGAGGGTGTCTTCAATAAACATTACAAGAATGAACCAGTGTGATTTTATTCTAAAATTTGATCCAAGGTGCCTTGACTCTTTGTTTCAGTCTCCCCTGTAAATTCCTAGGGAAGGAGAACATTTTTGCAATTGGATCCACAGCCAAAACACTTTCTATCAAAACAGAAAGTGAATTCTAAAATTTGTTAACATTCAGTCCCCTCGTTATTGGAAATGGGGATGCTGTGGTCGCTATGCTGGTAGCAGGGGAAGACACAGAATTAATCCATTTTTTCTAGGTACTCTTATCCCAAGCCAGCTGTATCATTTGTGTTCAAAAATACCCTAAACAGACAGAGAAAGACAGAAGTCCAGCAATTGAACTCTCTATAGAGAAAATACAAGCAGCAGAGCAAATTGCAGAATGTTTGCAAAATCTTCATTGCTTCAGGACTTAAATAGCTGTTTCATAAGGGAATTATCTTCTCTTGCACTGTATTAGTTTTCTGATTTGATTTAAAGCATACATAAGGGCGTGTTGCAATAGTCCAATCTCAAGGTTAAAAACACATAGATCACTGTGACAAGGTCTACATAAATAGTACCAGGCCTTTGGCCAGGGACAGGTGGGAAGAAGTGACATCATCATAATTGCACAGATTAACAGCAGTATTTTCAGTTGATAAACCCGAGTGGTAAACTGTGAGCACGTCTCTTCAGGGATGAATAATATTCTAAGACTAAGATTATCCTTTAGCGAGGCTCTTGTCCCAAAGATCTGTCTGGTCAACTAGAAGAAGCTTCTTCCTTAAAGAAGTGATTCAGAATAGGAGCTTAACTTTAGAAAGCCTTAACTGGCCCCTGAAGGGACCCGCTTCTCTACTTTGGCTGTTAAGAGAGCATGGACAATAGCTTTCCTAGGTTAGATCTCTTGATTTGTACCAGTTCTTGTGTCTTATATTCTTGTCAAGATTTCTACACCTGTTTTTCGGTATAGGCTTCTGTTCTTTCAAGTAAACACTAGGTAGATTAACTAGTTTTGAAAGGAGACTGTTCTGTAAAAGGAGAGCATAGACTTATACCTAAGGAAGAACAGCCCAGCTTTTTCAGCAGTGCCTTCTGGTTCTGAAAGGTGGGCTGCTTTTGGCCCACCCAGTGCTGCCAGAGCAAGGAGAAAGGCAGTGTTGGTATCAGGTGGGACTAAACTGGTGGCAAAAAGATACTCTACTTAGCCGTTTTGCTGGTTCCCTTTGCGTGTTTCCTCTATTGCTGCAGTGGCCCTTCTCAAATATTTCCCATGTGTATTCAGCAAGGATTGAATACCCCTCTTCTGGTGCAGCATAAAGAATATTTCTGTTTCATTCCTGTTTGATGTAATACCATCGTGTTTTCCTAAGACATGCAAGTGGTGAAACAAAACATTGGTTTAGAGGTCATCAAACTTACCCACGAGTTTCAAGGAAACATGTTTGGAGGGTTATAATGAAAAGCATTAGACAATCTGATAAAGTTGGATATACTAATTCCTCCTCTAATAGTGTTTTCTGTTTTAACAGGATTAAGCCTTGTTCAGCGTTTAAGACCGGATTTCAAGCGAAAGTATTCATCCATGTTTGATGATAACACTGTGACTGAATATATTTATCACTGCAATGTACAGTCACCCAGGTGAGTATGAGTTTCCAAGTTTATGTTTTGAAGTCTTTCATTTACTGAGGGCCTGCTACTCCCTCCAATGACCATGGCAATGGTGTGCATGCTGCTTTTTTTAAATGGTAAAATTTATTGTATTAATTGAAGAAAAAGATAACATTGCACTTTTTCTGAATTCCAGAAACTGAAAAATGTAAAAGCTGTCTTAGTTCTGTATTTCTTCTGAACTACCTGTGTGTTAATTCTGAGAGAGTTTGTGTGCTAATTTTTAATTTAAAAAATCGTTACAGTGGTTTAATTTGTAAAGAATTTCTTAAAAAAACTTCAAAAATAAGGCATTTCATTCTTTTAAGTGTTATCACTCAGTACTGTAAAAACATAGATTCTTTCTGTTGAAAATTACATGCAAACCTTGAAAACTTAGTTTCTTAATAGTAAAAAATGCCAGCGTCATGTACTATTGTACTCTGTGTTCCTAAAAGGCACAGATACTCCAATTTAGAGAAAAGGCCAATCCAATGGAAATTTAATTGTTTTTACTCTCTTGAATGACTTGAAGTGGTGAAACAGCTTTTAAGAATATGACAATTCCTTACGGATGGGCAAAAAGGCCGATGCTGCAACGGATTCCACAAATGGACCGAGACATTCCTATCACTGTGGTCTATGGAGCACGTTCGTGTATAGATGGCAATTCTGGCAGCACTATCCAGTCTCTGAGACCAAATTCATATGTGAAGACAATAGTAAGTTGACTTTTAAAGCAGTTGTTTGTTTATTGTGTGGATTTGTTTAAAATGTACCTATGTTTTTTATACCAACTGTGGAAATGCTGGCTCTTTGATTTAAAGCCCAGGGTAATAACTTCAGATTTCTGTAACAGAGAGAGAGAAAATAAGCGTTAGATCAGAGAGAACCTAGACAAAAGAGTATTGAGTTCCCAGAATAAGAAGCAAACTTACCGTAGCCCTAGAAGCTGAATTAGATCTTTGAGCAAGGTCATTCTTCTGCTCTACACAATATTTTGCTCTGTAGTGTGCTAATCCAAGTAGTTTTTGTGGTCACTGGTAGGTATCCAGGGTTTTAAACCACAGCAGTCCTGATATCTGCATATATGTATGCTGTAGTGAGGAGGCTCTCATAAATTGTTCTAATCTGTCTGTATAATGCTTTTGTTTCTCTGATAAGAGAGTGGTTTGTACCTGGTGCTTAGGTTCTTGTAAGCATCTTTAAGTCATTAAAAAAATACTTAGTGTTACCTTCCTAGCTAATACATTCCTGTTTGGAGGTATGGCCTTATCATTTAAAATGTGTGTACTTGCTACTTGATGTGAATGTGCACACTGCATTTTTTTTGTTGATTTCTATAAAAACAAATTTAAATGTGATCTTCACACGTTGTCACATCAGTCAGCCGTGATAATTGAATATGCATATATGTTACAATACTATGAGGTGATAAAATGTTTGAATACACCAGCTGTCTTCTTACTGATGTTTATATTTATCTGGACAGAAGTGTACAATATGTGATTTTGATGGTATACTACACCGAGTCATTCAAATAAAATTTTATAATCCTGATATAGCTGACATCAGCGCTGGAACTCGGAGAAAAGACAATATTATTGAACTGTTTACATGTGTCAAAAAGCACAAATACGTTTCATAAATATTGACATCCAGACTGAAAGTGTCACTTAACTGCTTAATGAGAGAGAAAATTGTAACAAAAAGTTACTGTTAAGAAATGTACAATAGACTGCTAGGATAAGCATATATCATTCAGGAAGATTTTTCCAGTCTGGTCAGTGGATTTTAGAAGGGACTGTGGAAAACTTTTCTGTATTCCAGGTTAAAATTTTGTCAAGCCAAATACAGATTCTAAAAGGCAAATTGAAGTGGTAGAAATTACAGGGATGTTCAAAGGAGAGAAAGGGTTCTCATGACATTGAGACATGGCCTGGCAGTGCCATCCTTGGTAAAACGCACAGAGGTTGTGGGGTTCTATTATGTGTTTTTATTTCGAATTAATTTTTACTTTGAGTTTGAGGGTTTTTTTAACACAATAACATAACTTTACTTTTATGGGCTTCAATTAGAGACAAGATGTTTTAATGGGGGGGGGGGGGGGAATAGATTTAAATACAAATTGATTTTGGGCTGATTATAAAATTGAAAGAAAACAGGTCGAGTACCTTTGCTGTACACTATGGTGATGGCTTGGTACCAGTTTTGGCAGAGAACGATAAATTACAGAAATAAGTAACCACCCTATGTGTGGTTACTTAAGCCCTTAAATTTTTTTACGTAGTTGCTGTGAAATAATCTAGGGCACAAATGTGGGTGTTTCCCCCATATATTGCATCGTATGGATTTAACTTGTCCTCGCTTAACATAGTAGTTGTTAATTTGCAGGGTTGAAATCTGTTTCCACAAGTCTAGAAGATCCCCAGCAATTTAAGCTTCTGTGTTCTTAATCGTTTATCCTAGTACCTGCTTTAGTTTCTTCCATGTAATTTTTATAATCGGAGAATACAAATTATTTGATGCTCTCTGTAATGCAAACGCTTACAGAACTAAAGAGCAACCTGGCAGAACTATTTGAGTGGAGGATGAAGGTGAATCAGAAGTTTGATATGTAAAGCACGTTCTCCTAAGTTTGTTTTGCTATGACTTGTGTCGACTTGAATGGTGGTGTTTTTTTCAACAAGGCATGCAATTGAATAAGCAGTAGTTTTACCCTCTTTTCCTGCGTAGCAAAGTTCCTTCAACAGGTGAAACAAGCTTTCATTTTTCCTGATGTTTACAGTCCTTTTTAGGCTGTATGATACCACCTCCTGGCAGCAGTTGTGCTAACTCCATTAACACAGGCTGGGTGCAAGAGATCAGTTCCAGTTTTAGGATTTGTCTTTTCAAGTATTGGTGTATCAAACGGGTAACGTGTCAAATTCAGGCTCTTCACGTATCCCAGTATTTATTTATTTGTTTATTACATTCTGGTGATTTTTGATCTGTTTCTCCACCTTTATCCTCTAGGCTATCCTTGGTGCAGGTCATTATGTGTATGCTGATCAACCTGAAGACTTCAATCAGAAAGTGAAAGATATCTGCAATTCTGTGGACTGACTGTCTTCTGTTCTCTAGAAAGTCGTACCATAGATAACGTTTAATACCAATACTCTCTAGGAAATCACTAAAGAATGTGGAGCTAATGGAACAGGCTCTGTTTGCACACTGTTTCTTCTAAGAAGCCATTTGCACACTTAAACCACTTAGTGCCTTTTTGGGGGGAAGGTGTATAGGGAGATTTGAAGCAAACTTTGTACAGATTTGGCTTGAGATTGGTTTTTAGGTTATTGGCCTGTCATATATGAAATTACATGTAACTGTTTAAACTGGAATTTTCTTCAAAATGTAATTGAATTCTGCACACGTTGGACTTCTAAAGATGCTGAATTCTTCACTAACATAGAGAACTGTATCGATACAGATACAATGTATAGAATGCAGTTTTTGGTTTCTTTATAAAAAAAATCATAGTTTTTAGTTGATGTTTCATAGTAAGAAAGTGAAAATACTTATTCATTTTATATTTGGAATTCAAAACTCCATATACAATATTTTAAGAGGGTGTATTTTATTTTTTTTATTGGCATAGTAACAGCTTATGAAGCTGATTTTGGGAGAGGCCAAAACAATGAGCAGTGTCTGTCGCTGAAATATGTGTGTTAGTTTGTAAGGAATTGGGGCTCAATATTGGGAAATCTTTCTTCTGTTGGTTTTTATTTCCATTTATCTCAAGGCATCTTTTTCCATCTATGCAACTTTTACGGAAGGCTCAGTTTGTAAGAGTCAATGATGTTACCAGCACTCGTGCTTCCATAGATATTTTGACTTGTAGATCTCAATGATTTTAAAATACAGAAATTGGCTTGTTAGTTACACCATCTATTATTAACACTTTACTGCAAGATTTGTTACTAGCCTAAACCTAACAATTGTAGATAAGTGGACAAGATTTTGATTAGGACTAGGGAATGGCCATCTGGATAGCGAGCATAATTCCCTTTTTCTTTAATTAGAAAACCTAGTCCACTTTTTAGGAAATGCAGGGTGGAAGAGAGGCAGAGGGAGAGTATTGACGTTCTCTAATTGGGAACTACAACGGGTTAGTGTATTTTAGTTAATATGCAGCCTCCTTGTAGGAAGGATTATTACTGGAGTGAACAATACCACTGTAACAAATTATAATTATTTTTCTTCGAGATTCTTAATATAATTATATATTTAAGTTGAGTATTTCAGTATTAGAGATAATCCAGTCTCTGCATCTTTTTGAAATCATAGTTTGACATTAGTTCTTCACATGCTTAGTAAATTATATTAAGCAAAATACTTTGTCACTTTAAAGCCAAATTATGTGGTGATTTTTTTAACAGGTTTACATAAAACTATTGATCTTCTTTTGAATATTAAAGTTACTACTGAAGAGTTCCTGATACTTTTATACATAGAAAAATTTGAGTTAATGATAGCACCTTTTTAAAGCTTGAGTGGAATTCTGTGCATTTTTTTTATCAAATTAAGGAATTGTTACACATATTTATGATGTGGAAGGCAAAGATGCCTAAAATATTCAGGAAATACTCTGATTATGTTCCCAGCCAAACATAATCTCTCTCTTTCTGAAGGAGATGTTTATCTATACGGTGCTATGTAAACATCAAACAGTCTTTGTGACTGCCTTGACCGGTAACACTTAATATCTAGCAAGCTAAAGATTTTAATTAAAATTAACTATTGAATTAAATTAGCAGATGCCAGAATTTTTAAACAAAACTTTAGGTTATTTCCTAAAATCTTGAGTTCAAAATGGAAAATCAGAATATCAATTATATTTTTGAATATAAGCTATAAATTATTAGTCGTGCCACCATTTAGGTGGATGCCTTCAATATGTATTTTTTTCCACCCTTTTCAATGTCTAATTTGTATTTATCAACCTAAACAGCTGTTTTAACTGTGTGTAAAAACCTAATGCAAAAATATATTCTGAGTCTCCTCCGAATAACAAAAGGTGAAACAAGCTATTGGTGGTTTCAGATAGCACTTACTGATGGGAATTCTAGATTCCACATCAAAAGATGGAAGTAGGGATAAAAATTGTACACTGGATGTGAATATTGTTTTAAATATCCCTTGCTTTTTCAGCTTATTGTACTAATAAGACTTATTGCTTAAGTTTTGCACAATAAAAAAAAAATTAAATGTTATGTTTGATTAATGTTAAGACATGATGTTGCTTTTGTAAAAATTGTGTAATTAAACCCTGGAAATCAAGAGTGATTAATAAGGGGAGCCTAAACCATTCAAAATACATTAAAAATGAGGCAATGCTTATTTTCAAATGTCTCAATGTTCTTAGGTTTCCTTGTACTTAACTGAAACCGGTAAGCATTTGTCAACAAGTAGATGCAAGCTCGGAACGCTGATTGTATATACAAAAAAATGTTTGTTGGTTGTCTTCCAGGCAGTACTGGATACTACTGTGAAGGTCAAGGTGGAATTTTGAATATCCTGTTGTGTGCAACATAACCCAATGAAGTTAATTGAATAAACGTAGTAAGAGGTGCTGAACAGAAAATGAATGGCACAAACTGAAACACTTGGGAGCTAGACCTTTTGTGAGCAGTTACTGTCAAGGAATAAGGTCAGTTTCTACAGAAGTTCTCTTTCAGTGCAATGACCAGTTGCTTAAATGCACCGCAGCAAGCACTCAACACTGATGGTGCTATTTTTATTACAGCGCTATAAAATAAGACAAGAATCACAGGCATAAACGTACCCGAAGATCTATCCCATTCTAGCATCAAAATGAAGACAGCTTTGTACCAGAGGCTAGGGCATAACAAAAAGAATCCAAAATATTAATAAAATCCAAGATTAACTGTCTAAGTCTCCAGGACACGCTCTTCTTCCTGAGGTTGTTGTGATAAAATTTTATTAAAGTAACTTAGTAATATTTTGTTTGCATGGCTGAGTTCATCTTGTTACTTATTGAACCCTGCCAGATTAGATTTTAGTTCTGAAAAACTGATTTTCAGAGAAGTAATTTATTGATAAGACTCTATAATAAAACATTCGCAGCCATCACAAGTAAGTCCCTGTTTGTATCTGATTGTGAAAAGTAAATGGAGAATGTGAATTCGGAGGCCTTGAGCTTGGAAAAAATGGGTCCACACAGGAGAAATGCCGTCATCTGGTTTCACTCGGATTAAACCAATGCTGGCATTTCTTTTTAAACCTTATCTTTTTAAGGTTGCTACAACTGTTTGTGCTGAACTGATGTGACAGTCTCTGTCTGAAATGCACTCTGTGGTCTGTTGCGGTTCTTCAAATTCCCAGCCCTTCCAGATCACAGTTATTCAGCATTTTGGCTGGGGGTAAGACAAGATTAAATACAATAAAACCATCTGGAATCAATGTGTGGGCAGACATATACAGGATTGCCTATTTTGCTAGCATTCATTAAAAAGTCAGCCTCCGGAAGCTTAAGGCTATTAGTCAACTGATGTTTAAGTAGGTAATTTCTTGGGGCTCCTCCAACTCTCTGTCATTTTGTTGGGTTCTGTTAACGTTGGCCGGTTCACCGTCGGCCCATCCTGTGACGTTTAAGCATGGCAACGCACCCAAGTTCCCAGAAGCTTTCAGCTGGGGATTTATTTTGTGGGAAACAGAAGTGAAACTTGTCAAAGAGTGGGTCACTAAAGGTAACTGGAGAGAGACGTGTTTTAGTGGGATTAGTGAGATCGGATCGGGACATGGGTGTGTGCAGCAACTGCTTTCTGGTATTAGTGGCAGTAGATGAAAATGGTTGGAGACCAGGTTTTCAGTCAGGTCATCGATGGACCAGTGCATAGAGCAGAGGCACATGACTGGAACAACAACGTACACCGCAAGGAACAGCGAGAGCTGGAAATGAGTGGTGCAGCTGAAAACAGCAAAGTTCACCTGGAGAGCGGGTTGTGTGTGAACATTTTCTTCAAGAGCCGGTTCAGCTCTGGGTGAGGATAAGGGAAATGGTGAGGGAAAGGCTCAGGGGTGCCTGGGGCATAGAGAAAGTGAGGGCTGGCAAACGAGGAGAGAGAAGAACCTGGCTGCCATGCCCGGGGTAGGTGTGAAGGCCCGGGCTAGAGCAGGAGGTAGCCTGCTTCTGAAGGAGCGCCTGCAAGGAGACCACAAAGCCCCAGGCTGATGGCGAAGCATGAGGTAGGGGGGACACTGGACTGCCTCAGATAAGATGCAAAATCAAGGTATACAAGACGACTCGTCACTAAAGATCATAAATCCATCTTTTACAAGAGGAGTGGAGGGGCCTTGGCTCTGTTCCACTTTGCCTCGTTGCGTTTTGGTCAGAGGAATATCCTACCTTGAGATTTGGATGTGGTCAGTAGAATGTAGACATCTAAAATACGGAAATATTTGTCACATGTATTTTAAAGGCAAGAAACGCAATTAGCAGGAACGTGCTGCACTGAAATTTAGACGTTTTTGGATATGTGCATAATTTGCGATAGTAATTAGCAGCAAGATGAAAGTGGTGACAACACTAAAAGTTAGGCATACGTTACACTTACATTTTATGCTTTGCTTGTAGAGGGAAGCTCGCAAGCTGAAGCAGCTTGTTTCGGAATGCGGGGTGAGGGCTGTGGGGTGGAGTGTGACCCCAAATGTGCGCGAAGAAGTAGAAGTGCTTTGAAAATGAACTGCAACAGCAGAGTCTCTATATATTTACAGGTCTATTTCTGCACTCTTGAATCCACCTCCTTGATGTGTAAATGACTGGAGCTGTGTGTGGAGCAAGGTGAGGCTGTCACTTCCTTTGCAGCTTCGCGATATGGAAATGGTTGCCGGCTATCCAGCAGCCTTTCTGCTTTGGCTTTATTTAAAGACGTTTGCATTCACTCAGAGCTCAAATCCAAAACGGGGGCTAAACAGCTCAGCGGATGCAAATCCCCCAGCTAGAGCACCCCTCTGAAAAGGGAATTATTGCTCACATTTACTCCAGGTTCATGTTCTCCTTGGCACCTGCCAGGAGTGAGATGGGTCTCCCTCACCTTGTCCTGCTGGAACCCTGGCGTTTGACCACGTGCTGGTGACCGGTTTTGCCTCCTGAGTGCCCCCAGTAGATGCTTTCATAAATACATAAGGAACATAACCATTCTGCAAACTTAGCAGGCTTAGCAAGGATGCACAAGTGGAAGACGCTGGTAGTGGGACATGGGGGAGAAGGACTAGCACATGGTGACTCTTGGGAGCGGTGGGATGGTGAGCTCCACCCAGCTTGTTTCCAGGCTTGCAGGCCCTGAGCCGCTGCCTTCTGCTTGTTGCATGCCCCCAACTCACAGTTTAATTCTCCACATCCAGCTGCAGAAAAAAAATGAGGCTCTTGGGCATCTTAAACACTGTCCAAGCGATCCACCAGCAGTTGTGCCACTCATAGCTGAAGCCTTCAGGAATATGCAGCTGTTTCGACAAAGAAACTTTGCAGGGTAACAGTGGGTGCAGGTAAGGGGCAGAGAAAGCCAAGGAGATAACCCACCAGCCATATCATCCCCAACCTGCCAGCCGGATCGTCCCCCCACACTGACTCATGCAGCACGCAGCTCAGGGATCACCTCTCCCGGCCCACACGTCCTCATGCTTTCCTTCCTGGAAACCTCCTGTACTTCAGCCGCCGTGCCTGTGGGGAACTCGCTCTGCTGCCCAGGTGGGATCAGGCCGTGCTGGGACTTTGTGCATCACCCCGAAGCAGCTTCCAGGCCATGGTTCCTGCCAGCAAACGCCCGAGTTGGTACCTACCATGAGTTAGGATCATGCCTTGTTCATAAGAAATAAGAATTAAGGTGTGCCGCAGAGGCAGTTGTCAACCAAAATGTTGCATAAACTATTGTATTTTTTAAAAAATACTGGCAGATTTCAGCAGTAGTTTGGGGGACAACAACTATTAACCACGAGGCAGTGTTTGCCTATTACAGAATGGTTAGAGATCTGTTTTTAAAAGGGATCTAAAACCAGTTGTTACTAAAATGCTGAAGCGTTAGTGAGAAGTTGCGTTCATTTTTTTCCCCAGCAATATCCACAAACATGAAAATCCAGCCAGGTGAATGAATCCGACTTCTCCTTGAGTCACACCTTTAATTAATAGGCAAATGATTACAAAAGCATTTCCCCTGGCTCCTTCAGTGCAAGCCAGCTCCCAGCTGGGGCTTTGCATCCCTGCCACCCTGGTATCTCCACGCTGGCACCGTTGGCTGTGCAGGGGGACAGCAGGAGCAGGGAGGGAAGCAGAGGCTCTCACCTCCTTTCCTCCAGCAGTTGGGAAGCGGCGGCTCTCGCCTATTTTTCCTCCATCAATTCTGCGCAGACCCCACTAGAGGGGAGACGGCACTCCCAAACCGCCCCGGCACCTCCTCCAGGCTCCTGCTTCTGCTGCCTTGAAGGAAAGAGCTGCACTGCGATTTCTTCTTCCATACCTCATAGATTGATACCTATAGGCACAGTCAGGGGTGAAATAGGAATTCCACCTATTTGATTCACCCCTCTCGTACAGGAAAGGGAGGGTCATGGAAGGGATGAGTGTGGTCTCATTAGCGTAGACCTCTATAGTACTGCATCATTGTTTTATTTAGCCTAATGTCTTCTTACAAGGCAGAAATGAAACCCACGCAGAAAGACTAGACGTTGGAAAGAGGAGGGGGAGCACAAATGAACCTCCTCTGTTGTTACAGGCTGGCCCCAGAATGAGAATAAATGGTGATAAGAGGAAAAATAACTGCGGCAGAATTATTAAATAAGGGGCAACTTTTAAAGTGGCTCCAGTCTGGCTTCTAATTCTGTTCCTGTAATTTGATTGCGGGTTTAAATGGGACTGCTTAGACATTAGCTACTCGATCTGCAAGCAGCAGCAGGTAAGCAGTGCAGGAGTATGTGCTGGGGCTCAGCCACGGGCAGGGTTTCCCAGGGCTGAGGGGGGCTGCTCCTGCCAGCCTGCGGAGAGGGACAGCGGCCACCACCCCTGGCTGCAGGGCTGGGGAGAAGCTCCCTTTGTTCCAGTGAATCTGTCACGGGCAGGGGTCAAGACCCCCAGAGATGAGGAGATGGTGGGGGCTGTGCGGGGTGTGGAGTATGGTTGGGGCAGCCAGGGTCATAGAACCATGGAATGGTTTGGGTTGGAAGGAACCTTAAAGATCATCTAGTTCCAACCCCCCTGCCATGGGCAGGGACACCTCCCACCAGACCAGGCTGCTCAAAGCCCCATCCAGCCTGGCCTTGGACACTTCCAGGGATGGGGCATCCACAACTTCCCTGGGCAACTTGTTCCAGTGTCTCACCACCCTCACAGCAAAGAATTTCTTCCTAATATCCAATCTAAATCTCCCCTCTTTCAGTTTGAAACCATTACCCCTTGTCCTATCACTACATCCCCTGATAAAGAGTCCCTCCCCATCTTTCCTGTAGGCCCCCTTTAGGTACTGGAAGGCCGCTATAAGGTCTCCCCAGAGCCTTCTCTTCTCCAGACTGAACAACCCCAACTCTCTCAGCCTGTCTCCATAGGAGAGGTGTTCCAGCCCTCTCATCATGTCTGTGGCCCCCAGCCTGTGCCAGCCTCACCTCTTGATACACCCTGCTCGCTCCAGGAGACGCAGCAGCCCATCCCTGGCCCTGCCCTAGGAAAAGCGGTGGCAGCTTTAGGGCTGCTTAGCTGGATCTCCACAGAAAATGCTGTAGTAGGCTTACACGTGTGCATGCATGGGTATAACAAAAAGGAGCTCGAAGAAAATGCTGTATAAAGCAAGAGCAGAGTTCATTATCAGGATAATATTGACCCGTTAGTAAATAAATAAAGATATGGCTACAGAAAGCTGTTAGATGCTGCAACCAGCACCAGCAGCTCAGGCTGAGCACAGGGGTACCTCCAGCCTCCGTTGCAGCCTGTCGCCACTGCATGTCACTGTTAGGACAGAGCGACACGGGAAGGCAGGGCTGCGGTTTGTGCAGCGCCGGTGGGGACGGACCCCGCTGTCCCCCAGGGAGGGATCACCCCAGTGGAGACGGGCTGTGGGAACCCAACGCCCGAGGCCCATTGCCCAGTGGGGGCACAGCAGCCGAAAGGCTTAGTGTGCCCTGCAAAAATAGTGTCCCCAAAGTGACAGAAACGAGTAGTCTGAGATACGCGTTTAATGAAAAGGGTGGGTTTTTTTCTGAGAGAGGCACCAAAGCAGCACCTGGTGTTAATACCTGGGGACAGAGGAGTAGGAAGAACCTCCCTGGCTGTTCCCAGTCAGCCCAGTCCCTCACTGGAGCAACTGGAGCTGCACCAGCTGCTGTCAAGGGGAAGGGACAGTTCACCAGACCTTACTGGTGGGGCTGGTAATTGTTGATGCTGGGACAAGATAAGGCTGCTCCTCTCACCTCGCCTTCCCCACCCAGGACGGTGACCAGCCATAGCAGGGGCCGGAATCTGGCCCCACCACGACAGGAGCATGGGGCTGGCCGGGATGCCGAAGGGTGCTGGGTCAAGCCTGTGAGGATGAAAGCTCACCTCACCTCACAGTTTAGGGGATTATTGCCACGGCCAGGCCCATGTGGGTGTTGTGCTACTGGACGTGGCTACTGGCCACCAGCCTTCCCTGTCTGGGTGTTGGTGGTGCAAGAAGAGGTGACACCCCAGCCCATGCCCGCACCCTCCCCTGCGCCCATCCTTCCAACCAAAGGTGGGAGCGCAGTGACAGATCGCACGAGGGGTGGGGTGTCCGCCCCAAAAGCGCCTGTCACAGAAACAGGACGCAATTCATGGGTCAAGGGGGAAAATTGAAAGGCTGCTGCATTGTGGTGAGCATCAGGGGACATGGGTATAAGTAAAGGAGAGGCTCTCTGCCTCCTCGCTCCCATGTGCCGCTGGATGGCTAATGACACCCTCCAGAAACAGGGATTTGTGCCAGGGGTGGAAGGAGAAATACCTCAGGCCGCAGCAACACCACCTCTTCTTTTCATGGGAGATACAGGAGAGGTTACGTTGCTGCAGCCAGGAGAATTTTTGGGACACAGACTCATGGTGGTCACACACGAAGCCATGTTTCACCTGCCCCGTGCCTGTAAGTCATGCAAAAGCATTATAGCGCCCAGGTGGCATACAAAAAAGATCGCACGGGAGATGTCCGTGGCACCCTATCAGTCCTTGGACTGACCATCTCAGCACCTGTAACATCATCTCCCTGTCCCGCTGCAACCCCTGCCCTCCGTGGTCTGTCACCACCAAACCAAGGTGCCCAACCCAGACCCCCTGTGGCCACGTTCCATCTCTCTGACGCCCCTGAGGGAGCCAAGGTTGGGACAGGAGCAATCTGGCAGCCCAGCACTTGCTGCAATACCGAATTTCTTAGCGCATCTCAGCCTGAAAGATGCTCAAATGTCCCCTTGAGGGGACATTTGAGCATCTTTCAGGCTGAGATGCGCTAAGAAATTCAGGGACATTTGAGCATCTTTCAGGATGAGATGCTCTAAGAAGCTCAGCTGCTCGGCAGGTCCCCCCAGCACACGTGCACGGGCTGTTGGTCTCGACAGGATATTAAAAAGAAGAGGTTATAAAAGCGAGGTGCGATAGGAGGCGAGGCTTAGCTCGCAGTGCCGACATTTATCTCTTCCCAGCAGCTCGCACTCAGCAGGCAGGAAACATCTGCACCCCCCGCTGCCCCCTCCTCATGCCCCCCTGGGGCTGCCATGCTACCCCTGGGGTCTCTGGTGCTGCCATGGGGGTTGAGCACCCTGGTCCCACCGGGTTGTTTTCTCACAGGGGACCGGGAGGCCTGTTTCGGCTCTGGCTGGGGCACCGGGTCCTGCTGTACGTCTGCCTGCCTCCTGCTGTGGGTGGCTTCTCCCCAGCACGGATGCCTTGCTCGTGCGTTGTCGCTTGTCTCCATCCCTGTCTCCTTTTGCTCCTGGCTGGATTTCCTGGTGGCACACTGGAACTGGTTCACCATGCCTGGGACTGCCAGTGGTCATAGAATCATAGAATCACAGAATGGTTCGGTTTGGAAGCGACCTTAAAGATCACCTAGTTCCAACCCCCCTGCCATGGGCAGGGACACCTCCCACTTGCTCCAAGCCCCATCCAGCCTGGCCTTGGACACTTCCAGGGATGGGGCATCCACAGCTTCCCTGGGCAACCTGTTCCAGTGTCTCACCACTCTCACAGGAAAGAATTTCTTCCTGATATCTAATCTAAATCTCCCCTCTTTCAGTTTGAAACTGTTACCCCTTGTCCTGTCATAACACTCCCTGATAAAGAGTCCCTCCCCATCTCTCCTGTAGGCCCCCTTTAGGTACTGGAAGGCCGCTATAAGGTCTCCCCAGAGCCTTCTCTTCTCCAGACTGAACAACCCCAACTCCCTCAGCCTGTCCTCATAGGAGAGGTGTTCCAGTCCTCTCATCATTTTCGTGGCCCTCTGCTGGACACGCTCCAACAGGTCCATTTTCTTTTTGAACAGGTGCAGGTTCTTTTGGTGCATCCCAGGTCACCAGGTCCAACCCCGCTACGCCAAATCCCCACCACTGGCCGAGTTGTGTTTAGTCAGTCTCCCAAAACTCCTTAAAAAAAAAAATTAAAAATTCCCCTTTGCTCTTTGATTCCTGCCAGCTCCATATCTGGTTCTGTACCCAGGGCAAATGGTCTTTCCCGCAACTTTATCAGGGAAAGAAAGAAGATGAGGGATCACGTCCTGCTAGGCTATGGGCACTGGTGATGCCCCCGGCTGGGGCGGGGTGCGGAGGGGGAAGCAGTGGGCAGTCGCATGGGGCTGCCTGCTGCGACATGAAATAGCATCTCTCAATTTTAATATCAAAATAGCTGGCTGTATTTCCTCGATGCATGCAGGGACAAGTTAAGATAGCTTGCTGTCTGGCTCCTGATCCCAGCGATCAGGCACACGTGCGCTCAAGATTTCTCTCTGTCATGGCTGCCCCCTCTAATAATTGTTTATTCCTATTTCCCCCCACCACCTCCCAGTCGTTTTTTTCCTCCTTTCTCCTCCCTTCTGGTTTTGCAGTCGCTGGATAGACAGGCTCATGGGCTATTTTTATCTCTCTAAATTACTTTTCAGATCTATTCTAAATTTATCTCCCAGTAATCTGAAGTCTTGACATCGCAGGAGCTGGAATCGTGTCTGCAAAAGAAGAAGGAAAAAAGTTTAAAGCCCGACTTACTGGGCCAGACCCCTTCGCCGTGGCAGCCTCTTAGTCTCCCTCCTCCTCCTCAGCCCTCACCTCTCCCACTGCATGTTCCCTGGCCATCCCAGCCAGCCTCTGCCAGGGGCAAAAGGTTGTTATTCCCACCTGAGCAGTGGGTCAGGGATTCCCCAGGGATGGGGGGGGCACAGAGGAGCCCAGGGGCAGAGGGGGATGGAGGCAGCACCCCAGGGTCCCACATTAACAGGGTGCAAACCAGGGAGCCATCTGGATATCTGGGTTTGCAGCTGCAGTGCACTGAGCCCTGGTGATTTTTGTACCTGCAAAGCTTTTGGGGGGGTGGCGGGGTGGGGGTGCAGGTTGCTCTTACGCAGAGCTGGAAAATAGGAAAACTTTCAAATATTCCTTCGGGGCTGGGAGCCCTTTGAGCTGCCGCCATCTCCTCCCTGCAGTGCCTGAAGGATAAATCTTTTCTCCCCACTTCTAAATGTTTCGCACTCCCCGACCAACCCACCCCCAAATCCTCAATAGTCGCCCCCTTCCAAATTCACCTGCCAATGATTTTATCTCGTGGCCTCAGACGGATGAAGCCTCAGGCTGCGCTCCTGTCACCCTGCGCCACAGAGCTGTGAGGGCTAAATGCTATTAAAAATAAAATATTTCCTCCTCTGTCCTCCCTCCCAGCTGGGTCCCAGTCAAACCAGCAGGACGATGGGCTGGGCCAGGGGGAAGGGGTGAGGAGGAGAAAAGGAGGGAAGGGGTTAACCCTCTTCCCATGGTAAAGCACTGAGGCTGCCTGCCAGTTTTCGGAAAAGCTGCAAGTCATTCTGCCAGGACAAGGAGGAGGAGGTTTTGAAGTCTCCGGGATGCTCACATGAAAGTGCCGCAGTCCAACTCCAGCCCAGCCAGCATGGCAGGCAGGGAAGGTGACGGGGAGGGGACCCACACAAGCTGGGGAGGGGGGGAAAGAAACCCCAAGCAGGAGCATCCCAGCGGGACTGCAAAAACACCATTGTCTTCAGTTTTCCTTTCTATTTCTCCCACCTTCCCCTCTCCTTTGGCCCTCATCCTTCCTGCGTCCCAGCCCCAGCATCCTGGGTGCTGCCCACTTGGCCAAGAGATCTGGGGAGTGAGATGGCATCGAGAGCCACCACAACCCTGGCTCCCTGGGGCACGGCCCCTGGGGGCAGCACTGGGAAATATTTTGGCTTTTGGATACCTTCTGATCGGAGGAGAGGTCTGCCAGGGGTGCACCAAGCACTGCCTGCCTGTCCTGAAGGGAATAGCTGCTGTTTTGCTTGGCCTCCTCCTTCTCCCCGCCCCCGGCCCCAAAGAGCATCCCTGGGCATCCCACACCGGTTTCCAGAGAGAAATGTGCTGGAATTGATGGAATGTAAGAGGACACCTTACTATCAACACCTGTTTCCTGGGAGGAAAAAAATGTTTTTTTGGAAAAAGAACAGTCCGTGGTGCATTATAGGTGGAGAGAAAACATGTAACCCACCGAGGTAAAATCTCGGTAGCAAATTACAGGGCTCCCCCCAGCCCAGGACATCTCGGCTGCATCGGGGCGCAGTGGTTGCACCGAGTAGGTGGCGGATGCCCGGAGCGATGAGGTTACATTACTCAGAAAACTACCCCTACAAAGGGGCACCACTTCAGAGCCCAAATCCGCTGGTTTGGGAAGCAGAGGTGGTGGGGTGGAGGAGCAACACGAGGCCACTGAACCCGGAGTTCCTGTTTTGGGGAAAAAATATCCCTCTTTCAACCGCGTCCCGCCTTGATTTTGTTGCTTGGCAGCATAAAACCTGCCCGATTAAAGGCACGTAAAACTGCCAGTGTAATTTCCTGGCTTATATTTTTACGTTTAGAGCGTATTACATCCAGCAAGACCCAGGCTTTTGAGGGAAGCTTTGGTCAATTAAGATTAGCTGTCGTTTCGCATTTATTACCGTCATTTACGAATTCTCCTCGTTGCCAACAGGCAGAAGGAGAAGATGGTGCACGAAATAAATAGATAATTGATGGAGGAGCTCGTCAGGGCCCTGATTTCTATCCCCCCGTCATCTCTGGCTCAGCTCTGTCCTGTGAGTCAGCTCCGGAGGGCTCTGGAAAACCATCGCTGTTTCGGCACCGCTATTAACCTGCACATATTTTCTCCCGCCGGCACTCGGGGTGAGTCAGGGGGCCATGAGCGAGGGCTGCCTGCCAGCTGAAGTGCCACTGCCCCTAACCTATACTGGTCCCAGTGTCACTGAGCCTCTGCTGTACTGGGCAATGCTGGAGAAAGGGGACTGGGCTGGAGGGACCACCAGGCTGAGCTCGCACAGGGGTCTCTGGCTCTGATTGCTCGTGGTGGGACCGAAGAAGATGTCCCATGCTAGGGGTGGGTGGGAAGGAGGTATCTGCACAGCTCCAGCCCGGCACAGGGAGAGTGGGACCCCGAGGTACCCGGCAGGCAGGGCTGGGTGGCACTTCTCTGCCCCCGACTGCAGAGAGGCCGCACAAAAACCGGCCAGTTTGGGAGAAAGCATGGGGAATATTTCAAATATAGGCACTCTGATAGGCAGTCCTAAAGGCCCTGTGCTCCTGCGAGTGCGTGAAAACCTTCTTTGCCTTTTTACCCCTTGCTTGTTCAATTGCATAATAACAAAATGACCTTGAGAGAGCAAAATGAGCTCCTCCAGGATGCTGGTTCAGATGATGAGAGCTTGTGTAACACCATGTTTCTGGCAGGCCGTCACTCCAAAAATGCATGTCCCTAATCAAAGGTAGATTTTAAAAAAAAAAATGCTTCTCCCTTCTGCTTCCAAAGCGCTATTTCTAAGGCACATGTTATTAGCAGCGCATTGTTGGGCAAAGGGGTTAAGTCTACGTGTCTTTTACATTGCATGATGTGTACCTATCATTTCTGCGTAGATCTGGAGCGAAGATGAAATAGCTCATTACTCATCAGTGGCAAACAAAAAGTACCATGAATCAAATTAATGGTCGAGGGGGAAAAAGGAAGATTATTGTGTTCCCATTGTTCAAATGTCTGTCTTATCTCGCAGGAGCGCCAAGGAGCAAACAAGCCCCCCCCCGGCTTGTGCAGAGCACCTTCCTCGAGCGAGGTGCTCGGCAGTAACCCGGGCAGTAAACCCTAAGCCCTTCTGCACGGTTAATAATTAGAGAACCTGCTGAAAGCAAAAGAAAACAAGCGTCGTTTGAGTTGGTACCTAGGGGGAAGGTTAGGGACACTCTTTGTGCTCCCGCACAATGGGTCTTGCAGAGCTCACAGAGGTGGTGCCAGTCAGGGCAAAGAAGGTGGGTCACTATCAGCCCACCTTATCTGGTGACCCATTGCATGAGCTGGGCAGGGCTCCTCGCCACCTGTTTGCAAAGGGCTGCTGCAGCCCGCCCTGGTGCAGCCTTGTCAATGAACAACTAACGAAGGGGCAAGAGGCAAATGAGGCCCAGCCTGGAGGCCACAGGCCAAAGTTCACTTGGTACCAGCCCTGCACATCCTTTTTTCTTGGGCAGGAGGACAGCACAGATCTTTTCTGAAGGGGTGTGAAGGCAGTGGGATAACTCCCCTGAGGT
Source organism: Alca torda (assembly GCA_008658365.1). Classification (NCBI taxonomy): domain Eukaryota; kingdom Metazoa; phylum Chordata; class Aves; order Charadriiformes; family Alcidae; genus Alca; species Alca torda. Next base: position 45,675,506 of record CM018077.1, on the reverse strand, counting down.
CACATCCCTTCCCTGTTTCAGTTTCTGATCACGGATCAGAGTTTTATCAGACCACCTTCAAATGCACATGTGGTCACCACATTATTTCTCACTTCTCTTAATTGTGAGGCACACTCCTCACAAGGGTAGCCACCACCTCCCTCTCGCCACAGCAACACACACACACGTGTGCCAAAGGACTTCATTTCTCCTTGCATCATTATCTTTCCATGTCTTTCACCTCAGACATTGGTCCAGCACTGAAGTCTCTCAAGTAGCTGGTGACTGCACAAACTAAACTTGGAATTACACCGACTCTTCTCTGAATCCTTTTTTGCAGTATCACATCCTTGGGGTCACAAGAGACCTTCAGTCACGCATGGAAGGACCATTGCCCTTGCTTTGAGCTGCTGTCATTGCTGATGAGAAGCTCCCACACCTTGGAAAAAGAGTTCCCACAAAGTATGGGTCAAGAAAGAAAAACTTTCCCCTTGCTATGGCTGATGATTACAGCTGTGCTTCTCTGTGGCCCACAAAACACAGGGCCCTGCTCCACTGAGCCACCGAGGGGACTATGGGGCAGCGAGCGCTTGGGGAAGGTCTGCTGCAAGATCTCAGCTACCTCCTGTACCTCCCCACCACGGTATGTGGCCTCTGGGCGGAGGTACACATTATTTTCAATGCAAACTCCCTTCGACCATCTTTCCCTCCTAGAAACCCCTCCTACTTATTCTTCCAACTCCCCCAGGAGACCCTGGACCACCCTGGAAAGCTCCATTGGTAGCAGTTTCCCTGTCCTTGCAGCTGAGCGATCCCTCGGTTTCCTCTAAAAGCCCCTCAGCTCTGGATGACTCAAGGAAACCTTCTGCTTGTGCTGCTGGGAAAATTCTATCCAAAGCGATGTGTTCTGCGTGATGGGGATGCTGCTGAGAATTACAACGCCGCTTTGCGCTTGGAGAAGGTGGTGAGTGACTGGTGCGGATGCAGCAAATCTCTGGCAGAATTACAGCACTTACTCTTTTGAGTAGAGGATGGATTTTCAAATAATTTGCAAATAAATTGGATAATTTGCCTGAGTTAGAAGTACTTTGGAAAATACGTCCTCTGACAAATTTAGCAGCAGCCTTCAGACTTTTGCCTTCTCATGAGTACGCCAGAGGAAATGTGTGGATGTTTCTCCAGCCTTCCCTTACAGGCAAAGTATTTTGCACAGGCTGCATTCATGAGTTCTCAAAGGATGGTAGGTGAACTCCTCTCCTTGCCATTGAGCACTGAAGTTTTGTTAGCCTTTAGGAAAGGAAAAGGCAATAATCCCAGAGATTGTCCCATTTCAAAATGGGTGGAGCTCCCTCTTGGGAGAACAGGGGTCATGAGTTGGCACAATTCGTCCATCCCTTAGAGAGGAGGAAGACGGAAGCACATGTCTGCCCTGAAACGGGGATATTTGCTGGGGCAGGAATGGACTTAGCGCAACTGAAAACATGGGGAGCTGACATCATTTTTGGAAAAGCGCAAGGGCTGTGAAAGGAGAAGGAGGATGGGCTTTGTGGGGACACCCACAGCCCTGCGTGGGGCTGGTGTGCACAAGAGGAATGGGGAGAGGGTGTGGGCAGGAGGATGATATAGGGCACGCAAGGGGACATCAGCTGCAGAGGCAGTGGGGAGGTCCGTGGGACACGCTGAGGTACCCGCTTCCAGAGCTCTGCTTTATGAAACCAGCTCAGCTTCTCTGCTTCCCTGCAAGAAAGCCAGACTTTACAAACGAGCATGCTCGTGAAAGACCAGAAATGTAAATACAACCGGCATTCTCCAGATTGAAATCCTTGCATTTCCTGCCTATAATAGCGTTCTTTCTGCATTTCCCAGTCACTGTACAAATCTGACATTTTCAACCTGGGCAAAAGAGGAAACTCCTCAAACCGATACATACAGTAATGATAAATGCATCCACGGATGCGTGGTTAAAAAATAGACTACCCAAATTGCACACGCTGCCATCCTCCTCTCCCCAGCCCCTGCTGTTATAATCTGAAGATGTGCAAAGGTGGAATAAAACATTTAAAAATTTGGAAAGTCACAGTTAAGGCATCCCCAAATCCCTGACTCCGCCCAGTGTTGATAGCATCAGAAAAAATAAAAAAGGATTAGCTAGATTATATTTTGGAACTCAGGCTCACCTACTGCTGGACTGAAAACTGAGTTGAAATGTCATAGTTATATGATTATTTCTCAGTGTCACTAAGGGACAGAGTTAAGATTTGTCTCAGCCTACCTAATACACAACTCCTTACTCTGAAGAAGTTTGGATTTTTTTCTAAATTCAAAATTATTTGTGTTTTCAGGTTTCATAACATTTTGTTTTGGCAGAATCAAAACCTGTTAATGATGTACTTTTCCTTAAATATGGATGCTCCACCTTATCGCCCTCATTGTCATAGGCTTTTTAGTTTTCCCCTGTAGGGAATATAAACAAGGAAGCCTGAAACTGTGGTTAGGGAGTTAATTAACATTGTATACAGTATTTTCACACCTTTTAAGGTTTCTCTAGTGCAAATTCCCTCCCACACAGGGGCAGCTGCTGGCTGCAAAGCAGCCCCAAAGCTCTTGCTCTTCTTGTTCTCAGTCGTGGTCCTCCATTTCCCAGGGAACTGGGGTATGTGTGGATGGACTAGAGAGGCGCTGGCAGGAGGACCTATGTCCTCGTGCCTCTCATTTATGGATATACTTACACATACACATGTATTTGTCTGCCTGAGAGTGTAAATGAAAAAGCCTTGTTACCCTTTCCGTCTCCCAACTTCTCCTTGGGACTGCTGCTCTTACGTGAGAGCACGTAAAGACACCACATGGGGGGCAAATAGGATGAACGGCCTGAAAGCTGCCTAGATTTAAAAGGGAACACTATATGGGGAACAAGCCCCCTCGGGCTTTTGTAGCCCTTGCTGTGAAATGGTGGTTTCAGCTTGGTAAGACCCTGCTGCCCTCACACACGCAGTCCTTGCCTCCGCCTGTAAGCCATGAGTGCGATCCCTGTGCTGTGCTTGCTGGGACACATCAGCCCTGCGGGGATGTGGTGCTGTGGGAGCAGGACACAGCTCCATGGCTGTGCCCACCACCCAGTCTTCCCCTCCCATTGCTGCCCCTGAGGACCGCAACACATCCCACCACACCATCCCACCTCATTGCCTGTAAGGAAAGAAGCCACCCAGCTTCTTTTTGGTGACGTTTCCCCTTTGGGCTTGGGGCAGTGGGTCCTGAGGCTGCACTTGGGCAGGGAAGTGGGTGGCGTGGGGCTGGGGCAAGGAGGTAGGACCCCACGTCCCTGCTCTTTGCGCATCGGAGCTGACCTCCCAAGAAGGCAAAGTGCTGACCACAGATCTTCTCTTCCTCCTCCTCCTCCTTCGCTCGCTCTCCAGCAGTAATGCACATGTGCTTTGTCCATAAATATATTATTTTGTGTTCCTGCCAGCCCAGACTAATAGGGCTAATGTTTCCTGAGGAGCAGCCCAAAGCTACATTAGCCGCAGATGTTTGATTGATTTAAAACAAAGAGCCCGACCGCCAAACTGCTCCATATGGTTTCTCTTCCTGTCACTTTGCCTGCAGGGTTATCTCTGAAATGCAATTAAGGTGCTTAAAAGTACATTTTCAGGAAGATGCAGAATTGATGAGGGTGGGCTTGCCGATGGGTGCCTCCAAATTGTTCGAGCAAGAGCGAGGAAAGTCATGCCCTACCCTCAGCAGCTGTACACATGGTTTTTCCACTTACATGAGGATCTTAAATAGGAGGGCAGGCCAAAAAATGCCCCCATTGTAAAGACTTTGCTGTAGATGTACTTTGCCAGTACTCACATCTCCTGATATTCTGCTCATTTATTATTGAAGTCAAACATTTCTCTAATTAGACATTTACTTGGGAACTTAAGTGCTGCAGAGATTTCATTTGGCCCCACCTCCCCCTGCTCCCGCTGCCTGGGCACCGCAGACGAAACCCTTCACTTGTGTAACTGCGTTGAAGACGTGGCGACAATGCCAAGGACGAGCCAGTCTCTGCCTGTTGTTTGCCACAAGGAGGGTGCTGGTCCTGCCTGAGCACCGGGACACCAACGCCGTGCCCAGGGACACCCGCACAGCCACTGCAGACCTGGCGTGACAGCCATCCCCTGCTGAAACCACCTCCTGATCCCTCAAAGGGCTGAGACCCCATCTCCATCCAACTCCCACCAGGTCCACAGCCTCGTATGCCCTGGGGAGCCTGAGGCCAGCAAAGGAAAGTTATGGCCTCTTCATTTTTATTGCACAGAGTAGATGTTTGTAGATGAAAAAAGTGTGCTTCTGTATGGCTACCCTCCCTCTTCTCCTTAGTTCAGCTGATACAGGCAAGCGGTGGCCCCTTGCACTGCATTTTTAAAGAACTTAAATGCTCTGGTTTCTGAAAACAGAAATTTTTTCATCCTCTCCATGCAAATTCCCAAAATAGGTGCCCGACATCTGGCATCTTAATCTACGTCTTGGTGCGTAAGGAAAGGGGAGGGGGATGAGCCACCTGCGGTGACCTGAGGAACTGCCAGGTCCCCTCTCTGGACCACCAGACCAGGGAATCCCAAGCCACAGTGCAGAATTAATTTCATATTATGGAAAACAGAAATAATTACATTGCAACAGGTCTGACAATTCATGGCAGCCATATATGCTGTAAATATACAGCAGCATAGGATAATTATCTGGTGCTCAACTGTCTTCAGACTAGACCTCTGTTAACCTTGTCCTTACCTCTTTCAGAATTAAAATCCTAAGGTAATTCATCATAGAAATTCTTGGTAATTTCAAGTATAATTGCTAAGTAATTTTCAAGCACATGTAATTACCATGCCCGATTAATCTCATCATGAGTCTTAAAGCCAGGTTGTTTAATGGGCCTTAGATCTAAATAAACTCTAGTGTATATATATGTATATATATGCATATGTGTGAGCCTGTTTGTATCAGAGAGGAGGAGAGCGGCCCTCAGAAATGCATCTTTCTCTGTAGCCTGCTTTATTCACTGATTAGGCATTTGTAGAAATATTACCCTGGCTACTGCATAGTTCTCAAATCCACATGCGTGATCAACACTATCCAGATCTCCATAACCATTTAAAGTGAAGTTATTCACAGAAAACTGACTGTACAAACACCACCATATTGCGCCGTGTTTATTTTCTTTCAAGGGCTTCCAGAGCAAATGTTCTTCAGCTCCAAAGAAGAGGAGACCTGGCTTTCTTTTTTTGCCCATGCTGCAAAATCAACCTGGGATCTGAAACCTCAGCTATTTTCTCCTCTTGGCTTTCATACCCCCTCAGGGAAGGGAAACACGGATTAGAAGAGCCTACCCAGTCTTCGCTACCCTGGAAGATCAAGCAAATCAACTTAGCCACATTCTGATTCATCCCTACACCGCTGATCATCAGTAATAAAACAGTGGAAAGGCTCAGCCCTTACTGTGTGAATAGGTTAAACGGGGTGTGTGGGCTTCCAGTACGTGCAGAAGCACTGGATCCTGCACCTTCATGGCAAGCATATCTTCACCAACTCGTGCGAAACTACCTGCTGCGCCCACAACTTCGTGCTGGGGCAGTGAGAGCAGAGACCTGTTTCAGCTCATGACTGCTGGCGGGTGGGAGAGGGGACCTTGCCTCCATGTGTGCATGGGAAACGGGGAGAGCACCATGGAGGATCTGGTCCCTTTGAGGGTGAGTGCAAAGTGTATTGCTGGGGTGAAGGACCTTCCCGGTGGCCTCAGCAGCACTGGATGGGAAGTTCATTGGTGGGAGGCTCCATCCCTTCTGTGGACGCCTACCCACACCGCGCACAGCCAGGCCAGCCATGGTGGCAAACCGAGCGCATGGGCAGGGTCCTGAGTGGCAGCATCCACCCACATCTGCTGTTCCCATGGGGTGAGGTCGTTGCCAGGACTACTGCAGGACCAGCCCTTTGGGGCTAATAACGATGTGGCCATTATAAACCATTTGAGGACAACATTCAACATGCAGTTTGTAAATTAAGAGAAGTTTTGCCTGAAAAGGTCTTTATTTGCTCACTGTTACACTGTTACAGCACAGAGATTAAGCACCTAAAGCCTGTGGTGCTTGGGGAAGGTGTTAGAATAACATGATGGGTAGCTGGAGTCATCCAACGTGACACAAATTTCCCTCCAACGCTTTGCCACAGCCACACTCTGAAGACATTTCCTCTGAACTGGAGACACCCACAGGGACACAAGCACACGATTCAGAAACCTCAAAGCAAGAAAAGCGTTACTGGCCTGTGGTCCTCAGAAGCGAGCAATCCCTTCAAGCTTTGAATGCGTTCTATAGAAATCAGTCTAAAACAACTTGCTAAAATGGACATGGAGCAAGGTTCACTGTATGAAATTTGAGAAAAGCGACTAAAAACTTCTAGAAAGAGAAAGATGATTTATTTTTTTTCCTCCTGCGTTCTGCAGCTTCACATTTCCATACAAGGTTGAACCAGCAATTTCCTGCTGTTTCTCCTTTCTTCTGAAAAATATTCTTTAAAGAGAAGTGCCAGGAACGTTGCCAGCCAGGCAAACGTAGTACGAGACATTATTCGCAACGCACCTCCCCAGCCCCTGCAGACAGCTCCGTCCCCTGCCCTCTCGCCCTTGCAGACGCTGAGACCTGTCCTTGAATTCTGCTGCCCTCGGAGCCTGCTGTGCCTCACGCCAGGATCCCTGGTCTCTGGGACAGCCCTGTTGCCTGCTCTGCACAGGGATAGAGCCTGATCCTCCCCTGTTATCGGTATCTCCATGAAAACATTGCAGAAAATCCTGCGCGAGCATCTCCTTCCCACCCAGAGGAGAGGAGGCGGCCCTGGGGCCAGGCTGCTGTGAGCAGCAGGAAATGTGGACATGGTGGGGGACTTGTTAATAGGAAATAGCCGTGGCACTGAGCCATTGCCCGCTTTGGACCCTTCTCTGATTCCTCTCTAAGCTACGGCAAATTCAGCTGGTTCTCGGAGCTACGCTTTATCTCCCCTCTGGGAGGTTTCTGGGTCAGCTGTATTAAAATGCATTTATTCTTAAGGGGGTCAGTAATCTGACACAATAGTGATGTACGAGTGAATGGGGAGAATACATAAATTTCTAACAATGCAGAAAGAAGAATCCCAGAGTTTTGCTATCTGTAAAAACGGAGCATGGGATCTGTCACTTCATATCACGACAGCCAAATTAAACAAATGCAAGCTGACAGGAGGAAAAGAAACAAAGGACTTCTATCCAATTACTTCCAGAAGAATATTAAATTATGGGGGCACTTGCTTTTGTGTTAGCAAATAAGTATTTAAATGGACCTGAAGTCCTTCATATTCTGAAAGTTGGGTTTATCAGCATAGGAGAAACGGATGTTGTGGACACTTGCTCCTGAAAGGGAAACGGAGGACTGATGGCACCTTCACTGGAGGCTGGATGCTGACGTGTGGATTGCATGGCCGGGAACAGTGTTTCTATGGCTGTTGAGATGAGGGAGGGGGCAGTGAGAACACCTGGACATCTCATTTTGGAGGCCTCCATCACTGCTGCTGAAGCAATGGCTTGAGGGTATCACAAGAGCCCTTGAGACGGAGGTGCCTTTGCAAGCAATAGCTCAACCTCTCCTTTTGTAGCATGAAGCCAGTGGGTTTTGGTGACCAGTGGCACAAAGAAAAGAAGTCCACTTTCTGCATTTGGAAGTGTCAAGAAGATGACATGTATGGCTAAGCCCTGACATGCTGGGGGCAAGTGGAGCTGCTAGCACTGCCATGGAGGAGGGACTCTAAGGATTGCTAGCACGGAGACAACGGCCAGGGTCTTTCTGGCCAGCCTTGGCCAGCAGATCCCTGAGAAGCACAGGGGGGAGATGGCTCATTACCACAGGGCATTGTTGGATGCCACTGAGATGCACAAGCCTGATCACCAACTTGAGGAGGCACCAGGAAGGAGTCATGGCTCACTGCACCGCCTGTCTGCAAAGCACAGTAATGGTGTCTCCACATGTACATGGAACAGGAGGTGTCTCCCACACAAGCAGGACACACAGGGTAGTTCAATGGAAGAAAAGGTTGACCCTATCACCTCTGCTTGTGCCTTGGTCTCTCTGGCAGGAGTCTCTGGGCACTCCTGCCAAGCACTGAGCAGGGTTGGCTGAAGGGTGGGTTGGAGGTGGCAAATCATTGATGGCTAGTCTGCGAGGACCAAGTATCCTATGCTACCTTCAGCATCAGAAAACAAGGAGGAGTGTACTCAGACGGGGCCTTTGTTTAAAGCAGGCTGCTCAGGGATGCGAGCCAACGTAGCGCAGGCAGCATGACACAGATCAACATTGCACTCCTGGAGATAGATCAGCCACAGAGAATATTTCCTGCTAGACCAAACAGGGGTGTGAGATGTTTTGCAAAGCGTACAGCAAGGGACAGAAGAAAGCCAAATTTAAGCCGTGTGAAAGTCCAACTTGACCCTAGGAAAAGGTGAGCGTGGACCTGCAACTTCTTGATGGTCGCAAGATCAAAGTGGTCTGTTTGACCAAGCCTAGGAGACGTGGACTGTGCAAAGGCTCCGCTCATTAGAAATACGGCTAGGAAGGACAAATCCTGGCAATCTCTGGTGCATCTGACGCGCTGCGCTCAGGCAAGTGGTCAGAGCAGGCTGCAGCAGGGCTGAAATGCGTCACAGTGAAACGGGAATGTGAGTCAAAGACACTTTCCCCTGGGCACACGCAAGGAAGGGGAAGGTGAAAGTGTCAGGAAACATCAAGATACTCATGAGAGAGAGAAAACAGATACTGAAAGACAGCTGTGAGCAGTGACGGACGATGACCATGCGCTTTCCCAGGGTGCAGGTAGCCGCCCACTGCCACAGCCCAGGGACCTGCCTGTGTAACCCATGAATGCGTCCAGCAGGAGGTGGCCCCAGCCTGGCTTGCACGGACAAGCCTTGGGAGCCCCAGGGTGAAGGTCTATACCCAGGGAGTCCATGCCAGGACAGGGGTGCTGGGGAGAAGCGTGTGCCCGGGGGAGCAGGACAGCGCTGACACAGCTTTTTAGCCACCTCTGTCTCCTCCAGCAGTAAGCAAGGGAGGCAAAACCGAGAGCTGGGGAGGGAGGAGTGGGTGGGTTAAAACCCCAGTATCCCACTCTCCTCCAGGACATCCTGGATGATGCTTCTCCAGCTGTTTTGCAGGCAGTGCAGGTGCAGTGGTGGGTCCCAGGCAAAGGGAACCCTTCACTGGCATCCACACAGCCGTGCCTCCTGTGCAGGCAATGGGCAGATGGTGAAGGAGCAGCTCCAACCCTTCCTTGGCAGAGCTGGGAGGGCAGTGGCTCCGGCACCACAGGGACACACCTGGTGGGGAACGCCAGGGCAGGAGCTGCTTGCCTCAGACCTCTGCAGAGCAGCAGCATCTTTGGCTAAATGTTAGTCTTATTTATAAATTTTTCTGCCATGTTTCCTCTGCCTGGGGGTAACTCCACAAGTCCAAGAGTGTCCCTGTTTCAGGAGAAGCTGCAGAGAGTCGCTTTGGATCACAGGCTGGTATGACCAGACTCTTATATCATTGAAGATTGAGGCTGGGAAGGGAGAAAAAGAGAGAAGGCCAAACTCCTTTGTCGCATACCCTGCTGTAAGTCCAGAGTAATTACATTAAGTGTAATGAGCCTCCACACTTCCTTCCCCACTCCCACTTGGGAGCAGTCATTTGCTGCTGGCCAATTCCTGCGGCAAACGATGCTCCTACCTACTGAGCTGGCAAAAGTCTCCTGGCCAGGGGACCGCAGAGAGGAGCAAAACCTCCTGTCCTGCCCTACCGTCTCCTCCTCCTCTTCCTCCTCCTCGTCCAGGGGGAGAAGCAACATTGCCCTTCTAAGGCATCTAGCAAGCCTACCTCAATTTTAACTACACCCAGGCTTCACATGCCTCTTGCTGGTGCTACCAGTCCCAGTTCCACCTACCTGAAGGAGGTTCTTACCTGAAGAAACAGCTCAGTAGGTGCTTCTGGGTGATGCCAGCAGCTCTCCTGTAGACTGGTGGTGGCCCACACTCAGCTCTCTCCCACGCGATGAGCCGGGGGAGAGGGAAAGCCGGGGAAAGAGAAGCCCTGGCTCAGCTGAGACAAGGTTGTGAAACAAAGAGGTGCAAGAGCAAGGGGCAGAGCAGCCTGACCTCCCCCAGGCCAGGAGTAAATGGGCAGTGCTTCAGGCAACCCTCAGTTTTCTAGACGCTGGGCAAATTGCTCTCCTGTTTGACGTGTAGCCCACTGCAACCACCTGGTGAGAAGCTGGGCACAAAAGCATCCTGCCAGCTGGGCAGGCCTGCTCCAGGCATGGGCAGAGAAGGCCATGAACAGCAGATAGAGGTGTTTAACCCTCCCTCTTTGTGTCCCGTAGGTCTGATCCCTGTGGGGTCGGTCACCCACAACCCCTCATCGCCCAGAAGGTCCTTGGAGATGCTCCCCCCAGCCGGGAACCCTGCTCTAGGGACCTCTGGAGCTATATATAATAACTGCACATTCCCATATATTAAATTGAGGACCTGGAGGAGACAATAGCAAGGGCCCTATAGGCATGATAAGTAGCTGTTGGTTTCACCAGAGGAAGTTTCGGGACCTCGGCATAAGAACAAAGCTACCTTCAGCACTTGGGCCTCCTCTCTGCTTTCCTTCCCCGTGCAGGGAAATATTCTCAGGCAAGGAAATCGATTCTTTTGTGCTCAGTCCCACTGTGCATTTAAAGTGTCGGGGTCGGGATGCATCCGCACTCAGCACAAAGCAAAGGGAAAGATGCAATTCCCCCCGAGAGCTGTGCTTTGGGAAGAAAATCCTCCAGAAAAAAACCAGCCTCGCGCTCTGCTTTCTTCTGATGGTGCAGGCTGATTTGTGCTGTCTGTAATTGTAATCAAAGTTAATTTAATCCTGGTGTGGAGGTTGCTGAGCAACTGAAGACATTTATCCAGAGGAGACAGGGACTGTAATCACGTCACCTCGAGTAAAGTTGGGAGGGCAGACATGTAACCCTGGTAATGCCCGGGGCAGAGAGCTCCGGGTCACGGGAAAGCACTGGTATTTGTGGTGCGGAAGCCAAGGGGAAAGCACGAGGGTTGTGCCAAAACTGTGCTTTCTACCCTCATTCATAAAGATTGGCTCAGATTTGGGATAGAGCCCTGTATGGATGAGATACGTGAAAGGACAGCTTCCTGGAGGATAAGGAGTGAGTGCCTGCCCGCACATGTTGCTGTAAGCAAAAAGGGGGTGCAGCGCCAAGAAAACAGTCAGTCAAGTTGGTTTGTGTCACAAATGTCCCCTTGATGCCTCCTCTCCTCTGAAATCCCAGTGTTTTCCCACTGTCCAAGGAGCTCTGAGCCCTCCCGCTCAAAACGGGGAAGCGCTGGGCTGTGCCATCCCTGCCAGTGCCAGGACTCGGGGTTGAGCATCCTCAGCATCGGCAGCCCATGGCCAGAGACAGAGGGATCTGCCAGCAGCAGGGACGGAGCAGCCTCCCCACTGCCAGAAGAGGCGAGAGGCAGGATGCTCCGGCACTGCCGGTGAAGCTCCTCCGGGCTCGCTAAGAGCCGGCCTCACTCGGTGCCCGCTGTGCTGTCATCAGGGCCATTTTGCCAGTGATGAGGAGATTTCGCGAGGATGCCTCGGTGGGTGCCCGCCGCTGCCGCGGGGAGGGCGGCTGCCGGAGGCGGTGGAGACGGCCTGATTAAGTGCTTTGGCAGGGAAAGAAACCCGCTGAGGAGGAGGGGTCCTGGCCATCAGTGCCTCAGCAATCAAGGAGAAATTTTCCTCCGCTTTTTCCTTTTTTTTCTTTTTTTTTTTTTTTTTTAATTATTATTTTCTCCCAAACCAAAGCGCTTTCAGGGAATTTAAAGGCCTGTGGGTGCACTGAAGGCAGGAGGTGGGGGAGCGAGCCTGCCAGGGAGGGGGACCAAAGTGTGGTGACATCCCAAGCACACCGAGTGGCTCCTTACCCCAGATGCTTCCTCCCCTCAGACTCCTTCCAACACGACATTTTTTAGGAAAAGTAGATACCACAGAGCAACTAGAGTCCAGCTCCTGCTGCGCCGGCCAGGCTGTCTCTGAAACAGCAGTTGCAGGGGAAAAAGGGAATTATTTTGTCTTTCTAAACAGGTATGTCAGGTTCCTAGCTGAGAGGAGGAGCAGCTTGATGACTTAGGAGGAGATCGTGGCTTTTCAAAGCAGAGCTGTGCTTCCATATGTCTGAGTGACCAAGAAGCTGGATGGATGGCAGGGAAAAAAAAAAGGCGATCACCAAACAGCAGCATGAACCAGCAATGGCTCAGCCCAGCAGAGGCAGGAGAAGAGAGGCAGGTGAAGCCTAGTTTCAAGCAGATTTCCCAAACACCAGCTTTTCAAAACCAAAAAAGCCATAAGAATTTATTTAGCTTTTTTCCTAGCGTTGAAAAGTTTGCTACGCTTGTCCATAATTTTGCTCTTCTTCCCTTACGTGTTGTGCCCCAAATGGGCAAAGCTGGGTCATTTGTTTCCATCGCAGAGTGGCCATCTCCGCCTCCTTCCTTCTTCAAAGGGGGTGAAGGCAGTAAGTGCACAACACGTTGTGTATTTCCCTGCCCACCACCCACATCAGCATCCTCCAAAATGTGGATGTGGTTCTTCCCCGCTGCAGGACGCTTCATTTGTCACCCAGGGTGTTGGCTGGTCCCCGCTGCTCACTTGCTTTGCTTCAACTACTTGGTGGTGACAGCAAAACCAAGAGTTTGTCTCCCCTGGGGAGCATCAGTGATGCTGTGAGGAAGCCTTCCAGGAGAAATCATAGAATCATAGAATCGTTTAGGTTGGAAAAGACCCTTGGGATCATCGAGTCCAAACATCAACCCCACTCTACAAAGTTCTCCCCTACACCATATCCCCTAGCACCACATCTAAACAACATTTAAACACATTCAGGGATGGTGACTCCACCACCTCCCTGGGCAGCCTATTCCAGTGTCTGACCACTCTTTCTGTGAAGAATTTTTTCCTAATGTCCAGTCTAAACCTACCCTACTGCAGCTTGAAGCCATTCCCTCTTGTTCTATCGCTAATTACCTGTGAGAAGAGACCAGCACCAATCTCTCTACAATGTCCTTTCAAGTAGTTGTAGAGAGTGATGAGGTCTCCCCTCAGCCTCCTCTTCCTCAAACTAAACAGTCCCAGCTCCTTCAATCTCTCCTCATAAGATTTATTCTGCAGGCCCTTCACCAGCTTCGTTGCCCTCCTCTGGACACGCTCCAGCACCTTGATATCTCTCTCATATTGAGGTGCCCAAAACTGGACACAATACTAAAGGTGTGGCCTCACCAGTGCTGAGTACAGGGGGACAATCACCTCCCTACTTCTGCTGGTCACACTATGTCTAATACAAGCCAGGATGCCATTGGCTTTCTTGGCCACCTGGACACGCTGCTGGCTCATATTCAGCTGCTTGTCAATTAGAACCCCCAGGTCCGTTTCTGCCAGGCAGCTCTCCAGCCACACTTCCCCGGGCCTGTAGCGATGCATGGGGTTGTTGTGGCCCAAGTGCAGGACCTGGCACTTGGCCTTGTTGAAGCTCATTCCATTAGCGTTGGCACATTGATCCAATCTATCCAAGTCTTGCTGTAGAGCCTCCCTATCCTCATGCAGGTCAACACTCCCGCTTAACTTGGTGTCATCTGCAAACTTACTGATGATACACTCTATGTCCTTATCAAGATCATCAATAAAGATGTCAAACAGGAATGGTCCCAACACTGAGCCCTGAGGAACACCACTTGTGACCAGCCACCAGCTGGATTTAACTCCATTGACCACCACTCTTTGGGACCATCCATCCGGCCAGTGCTTGATCCAGCAGATCATATGCTCATCCAGGCCAGGAGCAGCCAGTTTTTCCATGAGAATTCTATGGGGAACAGTGTCAAATGCTTTTCGAAAGTCTAGGTAGGCAATATCCACAGCCTTTCCCTCGTCCAATAATCGGGTCATCTTGTCATGGGGAGGGGATCAGGTTTGTCAGGCAGGACCTGCCTTTCATAAACCCATGCTGACTAGGCCTGATCCCCTGGTTGTCCATTATATTACTTGTAATGGCACTCAAGATGATCTGCTCCATGACCTTCCCTGGTACTGAGGTCAGACTGACAGGTCTATAGTTTCCCAGATCCTCCTTTCTGCCTTTCTTGTAGATGGGTGCTACATTTGCTACCCTCCAGTCCATTGGGACCTCCCCAGTTAGCCATGACTTCAGGTAAATAATGGAAAGTGGCTTGGCGAGCACGTCTGCCAACTCTTTCAGCACTCTTGGATGTAACCCATCCAGCCCCATAGACTTGTGTGCATCCAAGCAGTGTGGCAGGTCACTGATCACTTCCTCTTTAATTGTGATGACAACCAAATGTTCAGTGCGGAGCTCCTCCTTGGGAAACCACAGAAGGGAGGGAAGGGTAGGGCAGTGCTGAGATGTGGTTGCCAAAACAAAACCAAAAAAAAACAGGGGGAAGGGGGAGAAAACACAAAGAAAAAAAATTTCCTGAGAAATTTTCATTTGGGAAGAAGGCAGTGTGCCATTTTTAATCAAGATGCAGTTTTGATTGAGTCTCACACCTCTTGGGTTGCCTGAGCTTTACTTTCACACCCTGGTTTTGGTCAGTCCCAGCTCTGATGGTTTCAAACACAAGATGTTTTGGAGCAGTTCCTTAAAGGAAACAAAGGGATGAAGAAATACAAATGACTTCATGAAACCCAACCATTGAAGCAAAAATGCCCACTGATGCACAACCCCGCACAGCGCTGCTGCCCCTCGGTCCGCAGGAAAGCCCTTCTGAAGTCCCACCAGCTTTCTGCAGTGTTTTTTGGCAAGCGGTGCTCAGAGACTGGGGGGGGAAGGAGGTTTCTGTGGATTTGAAGACTTGCAAGGGCCCTACCTATACCTCATGGGTGAGATTCTCCCCGGGGGGGGGGAGAATACAAAACCTACAGGAATTTCACCCGGGCGGCAGGTTGGGTATCAGGATCTAACCATGCAGCTCATCCTAGACCTTTTTGGCACTGTGCTGCTTAACAGGGACAGCCGTGAACCATCCAAAGCGTCCCCCTTCTCACAGGGAGATTCAAAGCCCGTTCCCATGTCAAGTTTACATTTATTCCCATGTTACAGGCTTTCTTTTTTTTTTTTTTTTTCCCAACGTAAAGGAAATATTAATTTCATGCTTGGCTTGGTTCTCAAGCAGGAGCCTTCTCCCTCCTGCATCCCGATGTGAGGTTTTTTCTGTGTGTTGGGAGCTGCTGAGCGATTACCTGCCTTTCCCTCTCCCTGGGGCTGAGGGCACAGGCTGCAGGCAGTGGGGTTTTGTGGCCACCAGGGACCTGTTTAGCACCAGCACGGAGGCAGCAGCCCACCTCCACCTTCAAACCTGACCCCGCGTGCTGACCGGTGACGTCCCCGTGCTGGAGCCCCACTGCCACCCGCTGCATTCTGGAGAAATGCAGCATATCTCAGCTTCACTTTAAACCCCATTTCCTATGGTAGAATCCGAGCTATTCTTTGATGGTGCTAAAATCTGTTTGCATTATTTGCCTTTTCTTTTTTTTCCCTGGACACCTGCCTCAAAATCTTCAAACATCTAATGTGCTTACAGAGCCTCAGATGGAGCACTTGCAAAAATAAACCTATGTCCTACGTATGCCCAGAAAAATACCATATTTAGCTTTTTCTTATTTTTTTCTGAGTGGCATTTGCTCCTAACACCTCTGTAGCCCTCTGGTTTTCTGAAATGTCTTTCTTTCAGAAAGTAAGTACAGAGAAAGCAAATGCAGAAGCAGCAGTTTCGGTAGCTGGCGAGGCTACTGAAGATTTATGCTGACATACGTGCTGTGCCTATGGTTGAATTAATAGTGCCACTGAAGCATTTGTATTTCTGCTTTTTTTCACTCTGACTTTAGAAATGGAAACACAGCAACACCTGCACACAGGGAGTATGGATGGAACGTGTATGGAGCTCATCTGCAATTTTCACTTATTCTCCAAAACAGGACATTGTTGAGGTTACAGGTCCAGAAATGTCATCCGGCTCCCCTGTGTTTCTCTCCTGCATAGGTGAGGATTTGTCTGTTTGTGGAACAGGTCTTCCGACCAGTTTTATACCAAGATATTTTCGTTGTCTTCGGTAAAGTTTATCCTCATTCGTATCAACATAACTGAGAGCAGAATCCGGCTTAGAATAAGGAACTTCCTGGTTCTTCTAAGCAAATATTTTTGCTTACTTGTTATTTTAAGGAAAACTAAACCAGAAATACTTTCTTCCATTAAAAAAAAAAAAAATTATCTTAAACCTCCATAACTAGTATCTTTCAAAGCCAGAATTCAGCTTCTCACACAGCAACACGAACCACTCGGAGATGTTGAGCAGTCTATTCGTTGCTCAGATTGTATTTTGATGCTGCTCAGAGTTCCCAGGTAAGAAAATACGCTCCATCATTCAGAGCTGTGAACCACAGCAAAACACCAATGCCTTAAAGGGAAAAGAAGGAAGGAAAGAAGAGATGTAGGTTGTTAAGTGAAGGTGGGGAGCAAAACAGATGAAATTGATAAAGTGGAAAGCTATATTATTCACTCCAAGGCTCCATTTAGTCCCTCTGCCCTGGTAGTTTCAGCAAAGTGAAACTCTTGCTAGAATCAATACTGCTATCATTTCACAAAATTACAGTGGTTTGAACAGAAAACTAGTCATAAATCAACTTCATGCATGGACAGCTGGAGGAAATATTTCTTGCTTCAAAGATTTGGGTGCTTGAGACCTAGCAAAGAGGAATTTGGCTGTCCAAGAATCCACATTTAATGCATTACTTGGAAATAGAGGCTGATGTTGCATATTCAAACAAGGTATGCGTCAAAATAGCAATGTGGAAAAGGGCAGTACGTCCATTTTAATCAATTGAGGAAAGAGTGTGTTTGATTTCAGTGAAACCTGGGTGTTTTGGAGATGGTCCCGCTCTCTGATGTTCACTAGGCATCCCTTCAGACTAGGTTAAGAAGGTGTCCTCATTGCTCCTTTTTCATAGACCTAGCCTAGATACCACAGATTTGGAGGGATTTTTGCAGCCCATCACTTTCAGCTTAGTGACATAATGGACATATGGATGGAGCCTTTCAAGTCATGGCCACTGAAAGATGTCCAGTCCTCAACTTCAAGAGAAAGGGACTGGACTTGGAGACTGACCTCATCTTCAGTTTTTCAGGCACACATCCTTGAAAATCCTTCAAAGAAAACCATGAAAAGCACAGCTGCTGCCTATCTTGGGAAAGTATCATTATGCTCATCCGTGTTTTCTTGGATACCTCTGAAATTAGCATTTTCTTGTAGTTCTTGTTTTCCAACAGGGATATATCAGGTAGCAAGAAATTATCTCTGCAGATGCTGGAAGCTTCACGGGTATAATGCACAGCAGAAAAGAAGTAGGGAGGAACAGTGTTTCCACATCCACTTCCTTGGTCTCAGCAGAATAATCGTCAGCCACAGCTCCAAGGCCAGAGTTGGTCGGCCGATGTGTTAAGCCTGAGGGACTCTTGGACCTCCCCATTGCTGCCGGGTCCTGCTTCCTCTTTCCCTGAGTGGAAAGAGGGGTGGCATTGGGGCCAGGGTCGCAGGACAAGGTGGAGAAGGCTGCGGGGACAAGGCAGCCCTGCTTGTGAAACCCTCCCCAAACCCTGATAAAACACCTCTGGTTTCTAAAATACAGCTGGTATCACAGCTCTGTCTTGAAGAAACAGACCTTTTGGGTGTGTTCATCCTTGCTCAGCTCCGCTTGCGGGGAAAAGGCTGGTTCACTGCGTCCTAACTCGGTGCTGCCAAATTGAGGAAGTGGAGATTTACGATTTGCTAATTTGTTATTGTACCTGAGGTAACTCTGTGCTTGTTTTCTCTCCTCTAAGGTACTTGTGAAACACATATTTGTGTCATATCTAAGCACCATATAGCTATAATTATTTATAATGGTTTCCTGTATCTTGTGCATTTAGTGCACTGGAATTTTCTTTTAATTTTGACAGATATTTCTGGAAACTGCTTAGTTAAATTTGAATTCATTAAAGAGAGCAATCATAATTATTTGATAAATAGCATCATTAAATCCATTACACAATAAAATATTGCAAATACGAGCACAAGTAAATATTTGCAAGAGTATTCACACTGGATTTCCTCTCCTGGCATTTTGAAAAGCTCTTTTATTGTCTCACAACAGAATTGCCAAGTAGCTACAAATGTTCATGCATCATCTGCAAACAAGAGAGAAAGGCGGCTGCTGTTTAATAAAATTTAATTCATCCAATCAGGGAAGAGAGGGAATAACATATGATGTAAATGGCCAGTTAGATGGCATGTGCTCTGACAACTAACACCAGCCAATTTGCTAACAAGACACAAATAATAATCCATAATCAAAAATAACCCAAGCGACTGAGGCTAATAGACAGATTTACTCAAACTATGACCTGTTCCTTATTTCACTGAAATGAAAAAATGGGCTGAGGGTGTTGGGTGAGTTACTTGTTGCAAACGGCTTGGTTGGCTCTGTTTCCAGATGTTTAGAAATTCAGAGAGCAACAGGGTGGGCTGGGAAGTGCCCCAAGAGAGGGAGGCTGGCTCCGGCCAAAGAGGGGAAGGACCCCTGCCCAAGAGGCATAGGATCATATGGAGAGGACCTCATGGGACCACCGCTGGGGTTGGGCCTCACCTCCAGAGTGCTCTTCTATCACCAGGTCCCCATTACCCCCTCTGAAAAGGAGACAGAGAAGAGGAGAAGTGCCTACACCTCCAAAGAGAGTCCAAGGGCAGCAGTGGCCCCACGGGAGCAGCATCTAGCCCCAGGTCCAGCTGCCTGCACGCAGTGCCACTTGCCCCATGGGGTCTGTTGCTGCTGTCGTAGGCACCCATCAGGAGAGACATCCTGCTGCTCACGAAGTGGGGTGGGAAGGCAATGACAGGTTTTTACAGCTTATTTCAGCCAAACAGTCACACTTTGGGGCTGAGGCATTAGTAACAGTGAGCAGCCAGGACACTTCCCTAATGCTTAACAAGTCAAGCTCCACTGCACTGGAACCGAGTTAAGGAGGCAGGAGCCATTCAATTAGACCAAAGCAACTGACAGCCACTCTGCCGTAAATCTTCCCTTGCTGCCTTTGAGGCCTCTGGTCCTCTACGTCTTAATATTAAATGATACCTCAGTGATGGGAGAACAGGGAACAAACATGCCTCTGCATGTTGCTCCGATGGAGCAGGACAGCAGAGCTTGTAAGGGGTCAACTCACAGGCCAGGGTAACGATGGGGGTCTCCTTTCCTCCCGATACTCAGGTTTCCTGGGGAGCTACAAGATGAAGCTTTAATCAAAAAGAGTCGATTCCAGACTCAGCTGTCATCTTCTGCACAAGGAGGAGGGAAAACACCTTTGCCAGCATGTTTGCAAAACCTTTCTGCTGACCTGAACCAATCCTTTCCATAGGCCGCTCCACCGACACCGCTGCTGGAACAAGCGCTGAAGGAGAAAAAATATATTTGGATTAATAATACACAACAGTCTGGAACAGCATTGGTATCCTGCCTGATAGTAATGTGGGGTTTCTTTTCCCAGCCTAGGTGAATCCTGTGATTCCTCTGTGCCTGCCAAAGAAATTAGGATGGGAGTATAAGTACTCTGATGAAATTTGGTGCATACTGATGTAAGGACTATCCTCCCCTACCATACTTCATCTGAGGTATATTAAAACAAATGTGCGCACCTAGTTGCGTAAAACAGTGAGCAATGGGTATTAATCACTCACAAATTGCAATAAAATTACATCTATTGTACATCAGGAGTGGATCACAGCTAATAACCTCACAGGAGACAGAAAGGACTGACTCCTTCAAGTAAACAGATCCCTGACATGTCTTATCTTCGACTGCCAACGGGCGCTCATTCCTTCAGATCCCATGTCCTGACTTCTTGCCAGGAGGCAGAGTAATTGTTAAACATCCACCAATTCACGCTGAAGCATCGCCCACGAAAAATGGCCTCACGGCTCACTCCTTGCCACTGCTGAGGGATCCGGCTCCCCCCAGCACCCAGAGGAGCCGTGTTTCCCAGCCTGCTGGCAGCGGCAGACTGTCCCTCGGCACCACTCCCACCCCCATGCTCCTTTCCATGCCATGGAAGGAGCGCTAGAGGGATGCATGCCCAGTTTCCTTCCAGATTCCTTCTCTTCCATCAGGATGTTTTCCTTTGTTGGTCCACCTGGGTCCATCCCTCCCCGTGGTTGACACCAGTGTAGATATCCCCCAGGGCTGGCTGCTCAGTCACCTCCTGGCTGCCTCCCAGCTGCCTCCTGGGGAAGCCTTGGGGGGCTGAGCTGGGTAGGGCATCATCTTCTGGGGTATTTGGGACCACAAGCTTCCTGTTTCCTTGCCTTTTTTTATAAATCAGCTTCTTACCTCTGACCTCATGACACGCTCCTATCTCTTGGTTGGCTTTGCTGAAATTCTTATTTCCAGTTCAGTCTTGACCCCAGAGAATATATAAGTGCATTTCAAGGTCTGGAGTCTCTACTGCCTTCCTTTTTATTCCTGTCTTACCATGATAGCACACAGACCATGCCTGGGATTCTCCAGTTTGGAGCAGTCCAAGCTGGGAAGAGCACCACCTTCCCCTCCCCAACTCACAGATGCTGCAAACCCCAGGCAGGGTGGCGAGCTGCAGTGATGCCATCCCACTGCTTGAGGGATGGCACACCATGGGGCTGCAGGCATGGTGTGGCTCTGCTGCCCTTGTCCCTGTCCTGCTCCTCCCACCATGTGGCACCTTCACTGATACGTTATTTTTACGTAGTCAACCTACAACGTCCTTTGTTCGGGGGATTTTTTTTCTGAGGCTCCTTTCCCAGGGCCAGCACTCCTCCCACACACGCTGTATTTTCACTTTGCTCCCAAAGTCATTTCCCTGAATTTTTGGAGCTCCTGAGATCTCCCATCAACTGAGGACAGGAGATGCCTTCTCATCACGCACTGCCACAGCCGCTGGCACTCACCTACCCCTCAGCTCCTTCCCAGAGTATCCTTCCAGCCCACAGAGCTTCCCAAGGGCTTGCTCCACCCACCCTCCCGACCTCAGAGCCCCCCTCTCCCAGCCTTGGCCCCTTCCCAGTCCCTCACCCTGCTTCCCCACGCCTCTGAGTCACGCTCGCTCCCGCTCTCATGCTGACCCATCCAGCATATCGGGAATTATCTCTGCAAGCCACTGAGTCACTGTTTAAATGTGATATTAAGTTCTCTTTTCAACCTTTAGCCTGTGCATTCCTCAGCCCACAAAGCATTCAGTAGATACAATGCATTCAGGCTGAGATATATATGTATATGAAGGAAGTGTACGACGTTGCAATGCATAAACCATCACCTCTTCCCATCTCTCACAACATTTTTTCCTGCTTGTTCACCGTTGGTCTTATATAAAACGATTTGCAATCAGCATGTGGCTTAAATGACAACCTTTCAAGGCAAGATCAAGCCCTCTGTCCTGATGCGGTCCCTTTTTGAATTCCCGAGGTGATATGTGCCCAATGGGACCACAACCAGCTGTGCAGGGGACATCCCCCTAACACCTGCTGGAGCCACACGGGGAATTGGGAAAACTGGCCTTGGCTACTGCTGGAAAAATATTAGCCTGAGTACCTGCCCTGCCTGAGACTTTGGCCAGCCGTGGCTGGTGTGGGTTAGCGGAGTCCCCAAGCTGCGGTATCATGAAACAAAACAAGATACTGCATGAAGGCAGGGAGATGGGGTGGAGCGGCCAGGAGGAGAGCTGCCCAGATCTGGCTCAACGTGCAGGACCATCCCAACCCTATTGGGCAGCGATGAGTGCTGCAGGAGGTTGGAAAGGGTAAGGCACAGGGACTTAGGAACTCCTTACGCTGCGATCCCTAATGGTTTTACGGAATTTCTCTGTCATGATACATGGTAAAGCCCTTCAGGCACCTGAACAGCCCAGGACTGAGGCCAACTGCATGGTGTGAACAGACTTTCTGGAGTGACAACTCTTTGGTCTGGCCCTACATTAATATATTGTATTTAAAGCAACGGTAAAGGCATCCTGCTGGTAAAATCACCAACAAAGACACTGCATCGAAGTCTCCAGAGAGAAAGTTATTATTCAACCTTTTTCTATGGCTCACCCTGTACAGACAGCTTTACAGTGACAAATTGTTTTCCCTGCAAATGTCAATACTTAGCACAGGCTTTCAAGTGCAGATAGACATCTTGCCAGTTTGCTTATCCGGAGACAGAGAGAGGCAGGGCTCTGCTAGCTCCGACCCAGCAAGGCACCACTGGGAGGCCACACCACAGTGTTTCGGATGGCTTCAACCTTCTCCCAGTATCAAAATTTAATAGGTCAATAATCACAGGGGTGCTGGCCAAACCGCAGCTCTTGCAAGCAGTGTCAGCATTTCCCAAGGTATGGCAGGAGATGGTCCTTGGAATTTCCCAACAGAAAAGCCATTTCAAGATGAACTTGGCATGCAACAGCCATCATTTCCAGGCCTGTCTTCCTTCAGGGAGGAGAACATCATCCAGATTTTCTCCTGCCTGTCCTCTCCCCGGTTAGCCCTCTGAACCAATGGCCCGAGCAGCTGTAGTTACCGATTTTGCCCTGTGTTGGGGCACAAGGCATCCATCTTTTGCCGCAAAGTGCTACGCACTCAAAGCACAGCTCCAGCAGATACATGAATTTTTATTTTTGGTGGCGGCTCTCCCTGGGGGACCTGCAAGCCTCCCTTGCTGTGGTGCAGAAGGTGGTAAACAAGCGGGGAAAGCCTAGGCAAGCAGGTGCTCCTCTCTTGTCTGATGATTTGAAATAGTATAGGCAGGGCTGGCACGTATCTGAAGCGCAATCATTATATTTCCATAACTTTATCTGCCGAGGACATAGGAGTTACAATGCAATCAGCGCTATACAGTTTAAAGTGTGGCTGACGTATTATAAAGTCAGCTGCAGCAAAGAACATATGGTACAGCTTGCCACCCCACTATAGTATTTCTTCAAAAGACATTTTTCTGACAAAAACTAAGACATTATCAGTCAAATTGTAAGTAACCCATTTCCATTTATAGCGTACAGTCTACCCTCTGAGTCACACACACGATCGGCAGTAGCAGCTGCGAGACTTCTAAAAGTTTGGTGGGTTTTTTTTCCCTTTTCTTTTTATATTCTTGATTCTGAAAATGTTTCTGCTTGCGTGGTGAGTCTTCCCTCCTCTCCGCTGTGAAAGCTAAGCATCACCCTGGCTGTGCCGTGCCATGCCGTGCCGTGCCCAGATGGGCACGCGTGGTCCAGCTGCTCCTGATGCTTGGTGCTGCCAGCCACGGTCCTACCTGGAAGAACCCACGGGATGAGCCTAAATAGTGGCACATAGTGGATACCCCACTACCCAGCTCAACTTAGGAAGCATTTCTGCTGTGGCTGGGTCCATTTAGCACATAAAGCCCCTCAGAGTTTTTGGGGAAATCACCTGAAACCACAAATTATTTACCACTGTTACTGAGCCCTTCCTCCCACCGTCCGTGTCACCTGGAAGAAGGAAGTCTCCCTTTCCTCTCAGGAGCAGAAGTGCTCTTTGCGATGCTTAGCAAGACTTTGGCGCCTCTTGACATGGAATTGCTTTCATTTAGAGCATGTTTGGTGTTTGCTCTCATTCCAATGTGTTTTCGTTCAGAAGCCACTCTTAAGGACTTCTCTGCAAAGAAAAAAGGTCAAGGTTATTTCCTTGGGGAGGGAGGGCAAGAGGAAGGTCAGAAAATGATTTAAGCAAATAAATAATGCGCTGAATTGTCAGAAAAGTATTGAAGCAGAGCAGATGGGCTGTGTTTGCAAGCTCATTTGCATCACGAATACTTTACCCAGATTTTACATAAGCCTTCTCCTTAATATTTTGTTACTTTACAATTGTCTTTGTGCTCCCTTACACACACACACATTTTTCAAACAGATCAAGTTCAGAACTAGTGAAAGATGATGCAACTACAGTGAAGAAGGATTGCATGTTTAAGAGGCTTGAGCCAGTGCCTGTGACTGTCACCTACACCCCTAGAGCCGTATCTTACAGGGTGTATTTAATCAGGGAATTTTTATCCAAAGCTTGTTTATATCTTGAGCAAAACCAGGGTCTGAAGCTTCAGTCCCACCTCATTTGAAGGGGGGTGTCTATTGTTGCCACTGAAAAAAAGATGATTATGTCCTATCTAAGATATTGAAATAAGATTTGGCATAAGGAAAAGTGTTATGGAGTCTATGATATTTCATTGTGGACATAAAATCCATGAAGAAGTATCTGAAAGAAGATTTCAAATCCACACTGCAACATTTTGCTGAATCCATCCTTGTCCTCTTCTCAGGCTGAATCAACAGAATGAGGTTCCTGAATAACACTGGAGTGGCCAAGGAGGGATGTCCAACGCTTGAAAGTGAGAGGCACACTCCAACCTCACCAAAGACCTCCATGCTGCAAACATTGCCCTCATAAGTGTCATGTTCTTCCACGATGGATAAATTGATAAGTACACTGGGGTCAAGCTGCGGGGGCTGGGTTGCAGGAGAGCTTTTGAGTACACACAGCAGCTCAAATTACAAATATCCTGGGACAGAAGCACACAACAAGGAGTGCAAGCGATGGTGATAGCACTCGGTGTGGTATGAAGGATGAATGCTCTTTCAGTGTTTGAAACCGAAGCAGACATGAGAATCCTGCATCGTCTGAAAACTGTGGGTTCACTGCAGGCGGACACCAAAACTTTGGACTCTAATCCTCTCCTCCTTATTATTGCTTAGATCCCACTAGACATCATCAGAGAGATGAGCTCTACCAACAGCCGCACATATTTACCAGCTGATCCATCACCCTCTTAAAAAAAAACCTGCTTAAAACTGTCTGGAAAAAGACAGTAAATTGAGCCACAGCCTTGCAGGGTGTTTGTGATGCCTATCAGCCTCTGGATAAGGAGAGCAGAGACAGAAAATCCCACGACCGCATGTTGCATGCTGTGCCTGTGTCCGTGCTTTTCCATTGCTGCAAGGCATCCGGGTAGGGATCTGTGCCACCCTCTCTGCTCAGGAATAATGATTGCAACACACCTTGCTGCAGCCATTCATTTATTTTTCGTTAAGAAAATACTCAGTGGCAAACTTGGCTGCTTTTCAGTACAAAAGGTTTCAATGTGTAATTCACTTATTCAATAGACTCTCAAAAAAATTGAACCTTTCTTCACTGGGGAGAGGAGTGGCCAGTCTTTGTCTTAGCAAGCTTTTAACTTCTCTGGAGGTAGCTGTAAATGAAGCTGGGAAATTATTTTTGCACTTGCTTGTAAGAAGAACTGCATGGAGTTTAGGATAATCTCCTCACGTGAGCTACTTTTCCCACGAAAAAAATAATGGTTGGATGCAAAGCCCCATGTCCTGTGTTTAAGACCTCAAGTCTCAAATGAGATCAGATCAGTTTCAGCCAAATGAACCAGCACCCCAATTTGACTCCAAGGGAGGAAGCAAACTGCAGAAGGTACCATAACCTGAATTACGCACATGAACTGGTAGAGAAAATGGAGCCCAAACCAACAGTTTTCCCCTCGCCCCTCTCTGTGGGAGTCTCTAGCAGCAGCTGATGGGCAGTGCTCTGAGACTTCGGCGCCCAAGCAAGGACAAAAGCTCCTCTCTACAGACCCACCTACCCATGACAGCTTTCTAGGAACCCAGTGAATAGGCTCCTCCGCAGCCTGCAGCCCTGAAACCTCTCAAGAGGGTGGAGAATTTACCTGGAATGGATCTAGGGATGGTTCAGGACACTGGGCTGAAGCCTTTCATTCCTGGCACACGTGTTTCCCGTTCGCTGATATCTACCATGGCTGTTTGCTCAAATAGCTCAGGCAGTTGCCTCTCTCCCTGCTGGAAGAGTAACCCGCGTATTTCTATTTGCAGACTTCTGGATGCAAGTCCTTCACATGGCTGTTCTCAATTAGTTCTTCTCTTCCAAAGGAAGGGAGACAATATAATGAATAAAGCTATTCTGCGGAACGCAGTTTTTAATTGAAATATTTGCTGCTGTTGTCACCGTTGGATTAAGAGAGCAGACCTTCGTTAGCGAAGAGATTAAATTAGTTTGTATCTGCAGAATGGGTGTGTGAGAGGAGTAATTGGAAAGAGAAAAAAAGATATCGCAACTCCAGCACCATGAATGGGGAGAACGTTTTGCACTGCTATTGGCACATTTAAGAATATGCATGAAATAAAAGCAGAACTTAGTCTTGGACTAAGACTTGTACTTGCACATCCTCCTCTGGTATGGAAGCAAAAAAAGCCACACTTACAAAAAGTTCCTCTTCCTGTTGGACAAACAAATTTGTGCTATGACCTTCCAAATCTACTGACACAAAACTAAAAAAACACGCAAAAAAACCCCTTTAACATCTTTCCCAAAGTGAGATCTCTATCCTAGCTTTCATGGCTTGCAAGCTTGTGACTAGCGTATGTTCTTTCAGCTGAACAGACTTGGAGGGATTTTACACCCCATGAGAACCTGAGCCTGTGAGCTCGCATTTGGTTGCAATGGTCACCACAGAGAGGTGGGTTTGATTCCGCTTTGCAAAGTGTTCTGTAGTTAGGCATGGTGCAATCATGCGAAGAGTTGGCCAAGTGCTCGGCCAGGCTGTGCTGCTGAAGCCCAAGCTCGGAGGGGTCTGCCTCGCTCCAGCAGGAGATGTCTTCTCTTTTTCTTTTTTTTTTTTTTTTTCCCTTCCCTTTAGCAGACAGAAGACTTGCTCATTTCCCATTCCTGCCTGCTGAATTATTCATCCGAAAATGTTCCACTGGTATCTTCTTGTCTGCCAGGGAGCTCATCATCCAACAATTCCTCTTCGGTCTTGACTTGTAATCAGAGCAATTAGCAAGCCATTAAAGGTGTCAGCACACCCAGGGTTGCGAGGGTACGGAGTGCAACTCAGGAGCAGGCCCACTCCAACTCCAAAACTCAGGCAGAAAACCCACTGGCTACAACCTGTTTTGAAGGACAACAAACCTACAGGGAGAGGAGGGGTCGGGTGCTCAGAATAGGTTTTCCATCGATACAGTGAAATCATGGAAATCAGCACATTGGTTTGGACTGATCTCAGTGGCGAGAGGACGAGGTCCTAAGCACTGCCACGGTCTGGCTGGAAGGTGTGATGAACTTCTCCTGTGGGCACTCAGACGGGTCCAGCAGCTCCCACATGTACGAGGCTTCCTCCCCACATGTAACAAATCTATTTTTCGCTGGAAGGAGCCAAAAGGGAACATGAAGGGTTGTCACAGATTCCCTCCGATGCTGTGAAAATGATCAAAAATGGTAACTAGATGGTAGTGGAAAGCAGGAGGACTGGACTGTTATCCCTCTATTTGGGGAAGTCCACAGTGTGTTTGCAGTAGTCTGATAGTTGCTGCTACTCAGGCTCAACATACTCTGGGGCTGCAATCCCACTCTTCTGCCTCTAGAAAAGCACTTCACCCCAATTCAGAAAAGGGACCACGATTCCTCCCTGTCCACAAGCTCACCAGGTCCTACAGGAAGAAGGTCTTGAGCCTTGATCTCTCCCTATCTGCTGTCTGCACCAGTGAGGGACTAACCAATATGTAATACGAAGTGGTGCGCAACCTCAGTGTGAAAGGTCAACACAAACAGCATCCTTATAAATGTTCCCTATAGAAAATAGGTACATGGATTTCCTATTCTATCTTCCAATCTGCGCCGGGGGCTTAATAGGTCAGGACCAGAGAAATTCATCACCTTCCCCCCCTGTCCTTTGCCTTGCTAACATATTGGAGATGCTCTCCTGCATTTCTGGGCTCTCTCTCTGCTAATGTCTCTGGAAAGGTAATCTGTCGAGAAAGAATGTGAGAATTATTAAATCAATAAACACTGCTAACCTTTCAACTGTCCGTCCAAGGAGATCTTCTCACCGCTGCAGCAATCGCTTGCTTTGACAGATTGAAAGCAAAGTGTTCTTATTGCATATGTCAAATGAGACGGGAAAAAACATGCTCTTTCTCTGTCAGGAGAGTGGAGGTGTCCATGGGGGCTCCCAGCTTCTTCCTCCTGTGTCCCAAGTCTGAAAGGCTGAAATACAAACCCTAAACCCCAGATGAAATTCTCCCGTGTATACCCAGCTGTTGTTATTGTTGGAAAAGCAAACGCATTTACATACAGCCAGATCAAAATACATGAACAATGCCTAGAATTATCTTAATGACTTTGGGTAGATTCGGTGGGGGTTTCTTGAGCAGGGAAATTCCGCTTTTTTTTTTCCCAAATCATCTTCTGGAAGCCAACTTGCAGGAATGCAGCATGTGCTTGAGCCTGAGCCTGCCAGGAGATGCAGTGAGCTGCTGGGGCACCTTTCAGCTGCTTAATAGTGAAGGGAGGGCTAAATATTTTGCTGTTCTCATGAAGGCCAAGGTCTCCGATAAGCACACGGCGCCTCGGCTTGTTGTGAATATCAGCAGGAACTGCAAGTGCTCATCTCATTATACGGTTTTAGCGAGTTTGTTTCTTTGGTCTGCACAAGAGGTGTCTGTTCTCAAAGCCAAATCTGCAATGTGGCTCTGCAGTAACGGCTAGAGAGATTTTGCTCATTCAGGCAATTTCTCCCTCCTCCAAATATCAACAGGATTCCTCAGCTTCCTGGAAAACACATGAATGAACCGTTAATAGGTCTTGTCTCTCGGACTAGAAAAAAACACGATATAATTTGTATTTGAGGATCATCCCTGTTTACATGCCTGCAGGAACTGAAACTGCTTTCCAGAAGCTATTTCCAGATAATACCAGTGTGCATTCTCCTGACTTAAAAATAGTAAACTCACTATTTAAAGCACAGAGTGAAAAATCTTTCTATCTGTAAAAGCGACGGTATTTACTGCTTTTATGGGAGAAGCATGACTCTGAACCACCTTTATCTTGCCATGTGAATGGGCCAGGCTCCCGTGTTTTGTGTGCATGCTCGTGCTGTACCAGGGGACTGCAGGAGAGGGATTTTCAGGAACAGTATTATCAAAGCTAATCCTCGGGGGGAAAAGTACGTTGGAATCCACTGCAGCACTAAATGATATAAGTTGTAGTAAGAAGTGTTTGGGGTTAGTTTTTTTTCTCGTCACGCGTTCTGAGGAGCAAGCAAAAAGAATTCCTCCGTGTGGTTTTTTTTTCATAAGAGCTGGTACCACGAGAGTAACATACAGAGTGCAAAACAGGGCAGCACACACCATCATTTCCATGGCACGGAGTCCTTTCCCAGCATCTGTTGCTACCAGCTGCAGTGCACTACACTGACTCACTTTCCCTGGCTCGTCCCAGCTGCGGAAACACGTGGATGTGACTTAGCATCGCAACTCCTCAAGACGTCTTCATACTGCAAAGACGTACCAAGCCCTTAGTCATATCCTGCGCACAGCACAGCGCAGCATTTCAGTTCCACCGGCCAGGCCAAAGAAGCAGTAATTTGTTAAATTGGTGAAACATCCAAGAAAACGGATCAGTGGTCCAGTGGTAATGTAAGTATGCCAGATGTCTCTCAGGCTCGTGGGGGACAAGTTGATGGAGAAAGCTGCATTGAGCCTTGGTGGAACTCGCTTGAGCCCCCAGGATAGATGCAAAAAGTGCCTTCCTCTTCCTTAAATGCAAGCACATTTAATGATTGCATGATCCCATCGCTGCCGTGCACTTCAGTCTCTTCCAAGCAAGCCGCCATGAAAGTATACTCCCTCCTTCCTCCCTGCATCACACACAGGAGACATCACCTCACCAGGGAAGAGCCAGCCGGCTCAGCCCCTGGGACCGGAGGCAGAGATGGTGGGACCCAGGAAAGCATCCTCTGCCGCCCACTCCTCTCCCTGCCAGGATGCTGCCCGAGGACACGGCCGGTTTGGAGGTGATGGACGTAGGTGTCGCAGCAGTCTCTGTCGCAGACATATCAGGGTGGGCTTCTCTGACGAACCAGGCACCCTTGCCACCATAAGAGTCATCGGTCGGTCTGGCAGTGCGGCATGGGGGCGAGGGGGAGGCACAGGCTGGCACAGCTCACACCGAAACCTTTCCAAACCCTCTGCCGAGCAGCAGCACCTCCAGAGACTCCCCTTCAAACGGGAGATCCACAAGAGCTATGTGCCAAGCTGCAATAAGAAACGCAGGCTGCAAGTTGTATAATATTTACATTTAATACAATCCACTGACATCTGACATTTTTCTGGTAAATTTTACGTGGGCCATAAACACTTCTGGAGCACTGAGTAAATTTTAACTCCTCTGAAGGCCTTTTGCGCTGGTGGTATCTTCAATGAAATATTTTGCTGCCTTCCCTTCAAAAACCTTGTCCATCCGCATCTGTCCCAGCACTGGGATCTGTCATGAGACTCCTTGGTGCGCTGATGCTGCAGAAGTATCCCCCTCTTTTGTGTTTTCGGTGTGATATTCCCCGCTATCAGCTCCCCCACGGGTGCAAACACTGTGTACACGGCAAACCCAGCTTTCCCACACCCCGGCCCTCAGAGCAAGCAGCATCCTCCCTCGGAGGGCTTTGCACAAGCTGTGCCCTCGGCTCCGGCAGCGCTACGCTTTCTCTTGGTGATTTGTACACAGCTGCCCTGACGATGTAATGGTGTCACAAAGAGACACCTTTTAAAAAGCAATAAAAATTCAAAATCAGGGAAAGAAAATTAATAGCAGAGCAACCGGCCCACCTCTGGTAATGAAACAGAAAGAGGAGAGACAAGGAGAACTTGAGTCAAATGCAATGGCTCTAGGCTCCGTCTCCAATCCCTTCCCCTCAGACCTTGGAAGGAAGCCAGCAGAGCATCCTGGCATCTGAAACAGTATCCGACGCTGAAGTTTGCATCAATTTGCCCTCTGCAGCTTATTAACTTTTTGTTAATCCTCCCCACATTGTTTTACATCTCGCCTTCCATCACGGAGAAGAAGGGTTTGTGGCAGTGCCGGGGTGACTAATGGCGAGTCCCCCCTCGAAACCGGGGGATGTTCAAGTTACAGCCAGGTGCGGGGCTTAATGGGCTTCGGCGATGCTGCCAAGATGTAATTGCCGTAAATCAGTCTGCGCCCTATGGAGACAGTTCCCTGTGTTTTGAAGTCCATTTGCCCTTATTGCTTGTTCAGCTCCTTAATGCATTAATGATAAGATAGCATGGGGAATACGCAGTACAGCCATCGCCCCCCCCCCAAAATCCTGAAGTAATGAATCAATACTGCACCTATCTGGTCTGGCCGCAGAGGAGAGGAATATAGACAATGCTGGATGCAGGGGAGATCTCTTTTTCCAAAGGTTTCTTCGCCAGTCCCAGGGAGGGGAGGGGGTTAAGCATCTTGAAGGACCGTGGGGGCTGGTTTGCAGAAGTATCCCCCAACTTTGCACATGACTGCAGTACTCCTTCACTTGCTGCCTGTCCACGTGGTTATACTTTTATTTGTGCCGACCAATGCTTTTCAAGTGCCTTTCTCAACTGAAATGTGCTGCATTAACAAAAAAACCCAAGGAGAGTACCATGGAAGACCGGAATGCTTTTCCATATGTTAGGCCAGCTCTGGAAATCAGGTGCTGAGTGGTACTTAGTGGCAAATAACCCAGCTCTAAATGAGACCAACTCTCTCGACCTTCTAGAAGGCGAGGTAGTTGGGTCTCCGACATGAGCCCAGACAGGCAGAGGACAACCAGAGGCAGTGTCCCTGTGGGCAGCTTGGAGGGCCGTCCTGATGCTCCCCAGCACCCTCCCTTGCTGCTGGGATACTGGGAGTGCTCTCGCATCCAGGGCCATGGCATCCCTTGGTGGCAGGAGGTGGCTGCACAGGGGCTGGGGGTGCCAGATCACCCAGGGATCCAGCACCGATTCATTACTGAGCGACTCCCAGGAAGTTATTTGGCTTGCCCGCAGACGAGAAAGCCCCGGCGTTACATCCCAGCAGTGGCTGCCTTTGAGCTGGCTGAGTCTTGGCAGGGTTTTCTCCCCTCCACCCCCCTGATTACCGCGTTACAACCGCTTGACAAATCACCGGTGCTCTATTGACACGTTTCTGCCGCTGTTTTCTTCTCAGCCAGTCAAGAGGATCCCGGCTGCTGGTAACGGGCGCTCCTGGGCATTGCAAATGCTGACCGATGCAAGCGTCATCTTGTAAGAGAGGAAAAAAGTAGACATCCACGCAGAGACTACCATCCTTTTGATGTAGACAGCATTTTTGGTTTGTCCCATTTCTCATGTAAAAATTTAGAAGCAGGAAAACCCAGACAGAAAGGGCAGAGAGGTAAAAATCATTGCCCGGCTGTTCTTCATCACCTAGCGCAGATTAAGGCAATGAACAATTTCTACCCACCTAACTGTTACAGCAGCGAACAGCCTCTGCCTGCCTGGGTCTGACAGCACATCTCATTCCTGTCCTTGTCACCGGCACAAGGTATGGGCTGGCCTGACCCGCACCAGCTGGCACAGGCCCAGCAGGAGAGCTGGGATGGATCTCAGCGTGGCCACGGTCTGGCTCGCCCCCTTAGCCCCTTCCCCGGCACCTAGCCCCAGCTGGTGGGATGTGGGGTGGGCTTGGGAACCAGCTGTCCCCACATAACCAGCTGTCTCTGTGGGGTTTCTTAGCTTGCTGGGGAGAAGGATGACCAGTCCAGATCTGCTTGGTTGCCATCAAAAAATCAAAATAACGATGGGATGAAGTCTGGACCCCTATATTTTTCTCTAATGCAAAAAGCAGTCCCAATACCTTCGTTCTGTTTTGATTTTTAAAGATGTTTTTTTAACCATTGCCTCTCAAGAGATTTTTATGCTCCAGATCAATTTGTGTTCTGAGTATTACAGTGTACCTGAAATGACTCTGCAATCTGGGGTCACTGGTGAGAAAAGTTATTTATTTATTTACTCTGCTATCCTTTACCAGACTGCATGCATCAGCTCCTCAAAATACTGTGGGCTAGCTAACCAGGTGGGGGAGGCCAGCAGGTTGAGGGAGGTCATGCTCCCCCTCTACTCTGCCTTGGTGAGGCCGCACCTGGAGCACTGTGTCCAGTTCTGGGCTCCCCGGTTCAAGAAGGACAGGGAGCTGCTGCAGAGGGTACAGCAAAGGGCTACCAAGATGATTAGGGGACTGGAACACCTCTCTTATGAAGAAAGGCTGAGGGATTTGGGTCTCTTCAGTCTGCAAAAAAGATGACTGAGGGGGAACCTTATCAATGCTTATAAATACTTAAAGGGTGGGTGTCAGGAGGATGGGGCCAGGCTCTTTTCGGTGGTGCCCAGCAACAGGACAGGAGGTAACGGGCACAAACTTGAGCATAGGAAGTTCCACCTAAACATGAGAAGGAACTTCTTTATTTTGAGGGTGGCAGAGCACTGGAACAGGCTGCCCAGAGAGGTGGTGGAGTCTCCATCTCTGGAGATGTTCAAAAGCCTCCTGGATGCGTTCCTGTGCAACCTGCTCTAGGTGATCCTGCTCTGGCAGGGGGGTTGGACTAGATGATCTCCAGAGGTCCCTGCCAACACCTACCATTCTGTGATTCTGTGATTCTGTGTCCTTCAGCAGAGGGCTCTGTCTTTGGAAGTGAAGGTCAAGAGTTTTGTTCCTGTTGCTGCATGTGTGCAACTGGCTGCCACCCAGGGCCATCTCTGCCAGCGTGTGCCAACAGACTGCTACATCTTCTGCTGCTGCCAGCAGAGCTACGTGAAAGACAAGAGGTGCTGTACAATTAGCAAGCGGCACTTCTTCTTGCAGGGACCAAAGCAGAGAAATCATCTGGGTGCAGTGTGGCATCAGCTCCCTTTGAGGCGTGACTCAGCTCGGAGAATCTGCTGTATCAGAGCGCGGAGCTCGGCAGGGCTGGGGCCATGAATGATGCTGAACGCAGAGCACCAAAGGGTTGCAGGCAGCTACTATAGAAGAGGGACAAATAGCCCATTAAAAAATAAAAATAAAAATAAAGCCATAGTAATTAGACATCGAAAAGAGTTATAATTTACCCAGTGCCCCCGCTGCGGATGCAGATTTGTGCCTTTCAGTATATTTTCAAGTGCTTTTCTAGTCTAGTGCCAAGTAACCCAAGATTTCACTTGTCCCCTTAGGAGAGGATTTCACAGTTCAAGAAATCTCTCCGTAAGGATTCATTTCTCATGCCTCCACCCGAATTTTCATTTGTCCAGTTTCACCCGCTTCTCCCCATTATATAGCTTCCAGCCTTGCGTGGCCCTGGGGATCCTTCTCAGTCCTTGGTGCCCAATCCTTCAAGTCCTTGGAGTCAGCAATTACGTTCCCCCGAGACGTCATTTAGCTGACTGATGTGTGTTTAGTTACTTTAATCTTTCCCCATAAATCAGCTTGTTCAACCTTCTCTGTTTCTCATTTATGAGTTTTTCCCCCTCTGCCATCTTTCCAGTATTAGTGAGGCATCTATAAGTGAATTTAGCATCGTATTTTCAGCCTTGTGGGGGAGGACCATCATTTTCTTGAACAATGAGATGACATTTACTATATGATAGGTATTTTCTGAGCTATATGACTCTCCACTACCATACTTATTTTTATATCCATTATCACAGCTGGGTTTCTCTCCGCAGTACAGATTTCTTATTAATTACCCCCCCGCCATCAACTTTGCTCTTTAAATTGGACAACAGGTTCTGGAATAGATACTAAACTGGTTTTTTTGTGCCCTATACCAGTCTAAGTATTAGAGAACTATGTGAGCAGCAGCAGGAGATTATTTGACATCTGCCTGTCTTGGTTTTCTTGTGCCTCTCTTTGAAGAATCTAATGCCAGGTTTGCCCAGTATCCCATCTCCAATGAGGCTGAAAAATTTGGCAGTTCCTGTGATCTTAACTGAGATGATTCTTTTCACAGATAAATCCACACTTGTATTACTGGATTTTTTTCCAAGTGCAGAACTGAGACTGCAGAAAGGTCCACAGGTTGCCGTTCCCCTCGGTTACAGGCAGCTGCTTGAAATAGATGCTTCATCTGGAAGAGTCCACCGATCTTCTACTATATATTCATGCAGGACACGGCTCACTCCATTACTGTTGCCAGCACAAGACTTGTAGTACAGAAGACCAAAAGTTACACAAATAGCAATATGCTTCAAGTAAAGAGCAATGAAGGACACTACTCATGTCCTAAATCCCCACAACAGCAAGAAATTTGTTAGCTGAAAATGTCCAAATGAAAGATGGATCTCCATCCTTACAGTATTTCTAACTGTTCTTCGTTGTCTTTTGCCCAGATGACTTCAGTTATTTCATAAATCACCACAGCTCCACTGAAGACAAGCAAGGCACCAAGACATGCCCTTGTTCTGAGATGAGCGATACTGAGTTGTCACTGTTGGCGTGGAGAAAGAGGAAAAGACTTTTTTGTTCCCCTGTTCAAGGTGGGAAGTATAAACCCATGTACTCAAACCTCAATAAAGGCATCAGAGTAAGCGACCTACTCTTAATCTGGGCAATTGTAACCCCACTTTTTAATGGCCTTATCTAGCAAAGCACATAAACACCTTCCACGTAAGCACAGCAAAACAGAAGCAGGTTCATAAACATCAATAGATCAAGGTCTACCTCTCAAAATGTGGTTGTAAATTTATTCCTTCACTTGCTACACCGCAATGGACTTCATGGCCATGAACTTATTTATTCTGGTCTGAAATTCTAGACAGAGCATCACCAGCAATGCAGTAACAAAACCAGTGTTTAGACAAAGTGCCTTATGTTTTACACGGACCACATAGTTGCAAACAAGTATGATGGAAAACATAGCTTATAACAAGCAATGAAATACTTGGTGCACTGGCAAAAATGCAGCCCTTTCTCTGGAAACATAGAATCATGGACCACCTATATGTTGTATCGTATCATAGTTTCAATAAGCCCAATTTGGGTTTTAATAAGCCCAAAGGACATGGAATAACAGCCTGTGGCCCCTGTTGCAGAAACGACCGATTTCTTTCCTCAGGAATGCAATCAGTAGAACAATGAAAATAATTCATCAGATTAAAGGACAAATAAATTCTGTCCTGACAACTGGATGTTATCGTGTTCAATTTCAACTTAATTATTTTTGTATTTAATTACAGAACGGTTAATTGCTTCATTTTAATTTTGTATCTCTTTTAATTAGATTGAGGCTAAAAAAGCACAATAAGGCTGCTGCTACCTCACAGCCCTTCCATCCTTCATTTTATCTCACACCGTATAGGTTGCTTTTCCTTGCTTTGCTGTTAGTTTCCTGTGCCAGGTCTCTCCCAAATCCCCTGCTTCATATTCACCTTCACTTTGGCAAAGCCCTGGCAAGCCCAGGAACCTGCCTGCTAGCCACAGCGAGACAGCGTGCACACAGAAGCACACTCTAGGTCACCGGCTTTGCCTCCGCTTTCATCAGTAGAATAGAGTTGATAAATTGAATGGTTAGAGTTGGAAGAGACCTTAAAGATCATCTAGTTCCAAGCCCCCTGCCATCGGCAGGGACACCTCCCACTAGACCAGGCTGCTCCAAGCCCCATCCAGCCTGGCCTTGAACACTTCCAGGGATGGGGCATCCACAACTTCCCTGGGCAACCTGTTCCAGTGCCTCACCACTCTCACAGGAAAGAATTTCTTCCTAATATCTAATCTAAATCTCCCCTCTTTCAGTTTAAAGCCATTACCCTTTGTCCTATCACTACACTCCCTGATAAAGAGTCCCTCCCTGTCTCTCCTGTAGGCCCCCTTCAGGTACTGGAAGGCCGCTATAAGGTCTCCCCGGAGCCTTCTCTTCTCCAGGCTGAACAACCCCAACTCTCTCAGCCTGTCCTCATAGGAGAGGTGCTCCAGCTCCCTGGTCATCTTTGTGGCCCTCCTCTGGACTCACTCCAACAGGTCCAACATGCACTACTCCAACTTCGAGTCGTAAGCACTCTGCCAAGTGCTTCCTCATCAGCAGCAGGAGGATGCAACTGCCCGCACCCCCATGGAAATCCAGGTGGAGGGCATGCTGAACGGGGTATCTAAACACTGGCACTGGCTGTCTGTGAGTCATTGGCTGTGAAGGAGACGTAGGAGATAAGTTGCCTGCACAGTATATAACAGACCAGCATTAGCATCTCTTTATAAATGTTGACTTTTCGGTGTAGGCAGTGAACACCGATCCTCAGCATGAATGCCAGAGGGAAGAAATGTGGATAGTAGAAAGGAAATTCCCTTTTTAGCATGCATTTCAGCAGTGCTTCTTTTCTGCTTGTCAGTGTAAAAAGGCATTCCTGAACTTCTCACACAACAAAAGAAAGTAATAAAGGCTTGTGAGACACCCTCGGACTGAAACACAGCAGGAGGCTGCTCAGCTGTCTCCTCAAAATTTGCTGTATGAACTCTTGCAACTCATGTTACCCCCACAAATTTAACGTATAAAATAAAACAAAAATAAACACAAAAATATTGGACAAGGTTATTAAGACTCCAGTTTGCTAAGGTGTCTTAGGCGCAGTCTCAGACCATTACCACTTTTCCAAGACTACTGTCCAGGCTCCCAGAACTAGGCAAAAAACCTGCCAATTTGCCATATTACTAAACAGGCAGATACTTTTGGCCTGTTTAGGTCTGTTAAAACTAAATACTAACAAAAAAATACAGTAAATGTACAGGAAAACAATATCAACCAAACTAAATTATTAAAACCATAAACCATTCATAAAGCATTTACTTTAGGACTAATCCCATTCCCTTCAGATATACAGCCCTTTATAAACCCATGCACCTCCTCCCCCAGTTTTTCTGGCCATTAACTACAGTATGAATTGCTCCTGGGGGGAGATCAAAACCTGCCTGACTTGGGAAGGAGTAGCCAGGAGAGTAGGTGTAGCCTCCCACCACGTACCTCCCTGGGGCTGCTGATCCCACCAGCAGCTCTGAGGCCCAGCAAAGTCATGTCAGCCTGGAATCTTAGAGAACACGGCTTTTAGGTGCTTGTTTTGGTGGCAGGCTCAGAGAAATGTTGTCCCCCTTTCCCTGATACCCCTATCAGATATGTTCCAGCCTGCCCATCCCACAAGGATGAAGACCGCCGAGGCTGAAGACCCCCGAGGGAAGCACCAGCCGCTGCTTCCCACCCCGACCAGTGCCACCTCCACCTGCCGTGCTCCCAGCTCAGCCTTTGCCTTCCTCACACTGGTCAAAATTAAGTCAACAGGCCTCTGCATCACTAAAAAAAATTAAAAGGTCCTTAAAATCAATGGAAATGCTTAATAAAACAGAAGAACTTAACGTTTATTCTGCTAAGGGATCCTCTAGCCCAGCATCCTGCTTCCAATGGCAAGCAAGAGGCGTGTATGTTTGTTTAAACATGTTTTTTAATTTACTTGTGGTTTTGGGATCCTCATCACCTTGTGCCAACAAATTCTTTAAATTCATAGAGCACTTGGCTAAAAAAGGTGTGGGGGTTTTGGGGGGGAGGTATGCATTTAATTTTCGTTAATCTGATCTCTAAATATTTAATTTTCTTTTACGACTGGTGATTCCACAGGTTTCTTACGCAAGGTCTGGAAGGATGAGTAATGGCCCGCTGCGCACCCTGTTCCAACTGCTCCTGTATCTCCAGCATCTTCTGTCCTGCCCTCCCCATGATCCTTTTTCATCCCTTAGTGGTGGCAGAGTCTTGCTCTGTTGTGTCTCTGCCTTGCAGAGAAGCTGTTTCCTGCATTAGCCTTTCTTGCTTGCCTTCCCCTGAAGCTTTTTGAGCCCTGCTATGCTCTTGTTGAGCTCTGGTGACCTACCCATGCAATTCAACTTGTTATTAATGCAGTTCTGGTGGGTACCAGGCGAGCAGGGGCGATTTGACGCAATGCAATTTGATGCATTGTATTTGTTTGAGGTTTTGTTTCTTTTTTTATCTCAGGCCATCTGAGTAATTCTAATGTCAGAAGAACTGTTGAAATATTTATGCTATGCTTTTGAAGAAACGCACCTTACACGGAAGAACTGGTCCGGCTGAGGTTTATGCAGACTATTTAAAGTCCTGGGTCTCCCTTGGCTTCCTGCTGCGAGAAGGGACGAGTTTCAGAGAGTCTCTGGTCTCCCTGGAAGTCTCCGGTGGCAACGTGATGGAGGTGGGTTGGTGGCTCTGGGAGAGCATTGGTGGCATGAATCCTGCTCCCACCTCTTCCCCGTGGCCTCTCCTATTCTCCGCTCTGAGATTGAGCTAAACAGAGCATGGCCTGGCCTGGTGTCCCTGCCCTCACAGCTTTCAGGCTCAGCAACTAAAACACAGCCTGGGCTGGAGTATTGCTTGAGTAAAACTGTACCAGGTAGCCAAGAGTGGCAACCAAGCAGCAGCCTGATGGATTGAAAGGAAATATATATGTATGTGAATATATATATGTCAATACAGTATCACTGTCTTCATCAAAAGGTAGTGGACAATTATAAAAGCAGTCATGGTGGAGAGACCCCACCTTTCTCACAGGGCATTTCCTCTTTCCTCTGAAGCTGAGCAATGAAATAAATAGGTTTTAGGTTTTAAATGGAAATCCCAAAGTACCTGAGGTGTCACCAGTCAAAGCTTTCAGAGAGGACCCAGGGCTGGGAAGGAGGAGCAGGCTTCTGGTGTTGCGCCAAGAGACAGATATTTTTGTACAAACGCCAGCAGACTCGCAAGGTGTTGAGTTTTCTCTCCTCCTCTCAGAGGGGTCTACTCCTGACATGGGGGCACCTTCCCACTGGAACTTCTTGTCTTCAAAGATAAGGTTACACCTTTTTTCAATAAACCTGACCTTTAAGGAAGATGCCTGCCCTTGTCCTGCTAGCTGAGCCTGCCCACAGCAATGCGAAACAGCCGACTGTGCCGGTGGTTACCCTGGGATGTCTGTGGCAGCGAGAGTGGTGGCAGCTCTGCTCCCGGGCTCTAGCAGAGGGTCCCCGAGCTCCCTGCATGCACAAGCAAATAATGATGAACACAAAAGCCAGGCTTGAGCTAAACTTGTGTTTTTCTTTGCCAGCTCCCCACCTCCAGGCAGGACTAAGCAGAGGGTTGGACTGCCCCCAGCCCATCACCGCAGTTTTGGGTCGGCCTGTCCTGGAAGGAAGGAGACAAAGTTCTCAACTGTTGACATATCAGCACCATAAAATTCAATATTCAAGGTGTTGGCTTAACCTTCCTTGCTTGTGACATAAACCTTATTGTGACACGCAGCTCCGCATGGGGTCAGGGACCAGCGAGCTGGTTTCGGGGATTAGAGGTTGGAATAACCCCTCATGGCTCCTTCCCACATGGCCTGAAACCGCCTGCGCTCAGCAGCACCAGCCAGGCTGGCATCACAAACAGCTGTAATCCAATTAATTGATGTGATGGGGGGGTGGTGGAGAAATGGAGGGGAGGGGGGAATATGGCGGTGTCATGAGAGAGTTCGAGTGAAACAGTTTTTAGCCACCCTTTCAAAGAGCTCCTATCAAGTGCTTTATTTTTAATGCTTCAATTTGCTTTCCTCTTCTTGATTGTAATACCCTTCTTGAACTTTGCAAATAAAATGTGCTTTCCCTTTTGATTTTTGTCATCATCTCCCTGGCAAGTTATCAGACTTTTAATTCCAAGCCTCCATTTCCCACCCCCCCCACCTAGACTGCCAGCAGGGTG
Source organism: Alca torda (assembly GCA_008658365.1). Taxonomy (NCBI): domain Eukaryota; kingdom Metazoa; phylum Chordata; class Aves; order Charadriiformes; family Alcidae; genus Alca; species Alca torda. The sequence continues at coordinate 45,634,803 of CM018077.1, read as the reverse complement.
AGAAGTTAATAAAGCATTTCTCCTGGATGCCCTGCTCTCCAGTGAATCAGCGCTGTGCCCGCAGCCCTGGGCAAGGTATATTAGATGATTTGTACTACCTCTTCTCTTCAGGAGAAGAGGAATGAGATGTTAACCAAGGTCCGGGACTGGATAAGTCTATTATAACCTGGATTATACTAACCTCTCTTCTGTCAAAAGTCTTTTTCAGCTGAAGCAAGGTCATAACCCAGTGTCTGCAAATGCAAAATGTTCCTTTTCCCCAGGTGTCTCAAATGACTGGAAGGAGAAGAGGTGCCTTTGGGAGAAAATAGGCAGCGCTGGAAACTAATACACAGCCCTTAATGACAACCTAAGAGGAAGTCATAAGTGCCGAGATGCTATCTATATAGAAACCACAATCTAAATCAAAACTAAGGATGCTAAATTCTGTCCACTAAAGAGAATTGCAATAAACAAGATGCTCCAGAATAAGATGAGCAGAGAGACAGAGGCAAACTGGGCAGGTCTTCTCCAGGTCATGGTCCCAAGAGGAGGACGGCTCTTCCTCAGGTCTTAGCCGCCGTGCCTGTCCTGCCTCCCCGCTGGCAGCTCTGGGCAGGAGAGGTAGCCCTTTTGGTGGGGGGGTTACCCCAAGCAGCCCCACCAAAGACACTTCTCAGAGCAGGGCTGTCACAACCCCTTAACAAGAGGAAAACAGTCACAGGGTATCAGCCGCTGGGAAGACCAGACCAGAGGTTAAATTCACTCGGTGGTGGTGAAACTCAGACATGATGCTGGAGATGGTATGGGTACCCGGTACCCAGGTCTTTTGGGGTCACCAGGAAATAGGGAACACCACGCATCATCCAGACAACTTCTCGGGACACGTGAGACAGCCAAGCCGACCCTGTCCCCACGAATAGCTTCTCCAGAGCCAGGGAAATGAAACTTCATTCTCGAGAGCATGAAGACATCTGTGAGGGCAGTTAATTGAACCAGTGTCACTGAAAATGATGTGGGTAATGACAGATAGTGTCAGCTCATGCTGCTGTTTCTGTTACTGGAAAAAATGGGAGGAGAAGAGGGCAGAAATAGAAACAAATGGAAGAGAAATTTCTACCAGATGTCAGGGAGAGGGCTTTATTTTTATCTCTTCACCTTTCTTCGTTTGGAGAACAAGCAGCCTGTGCCACCAGAAGGGCCTTAACTAAACAAACTTGTGGCATCGGCACTAGTGCTATGCTGAGGTCCTGGAGGTCCTGGCATGGTGTGTTAAACACCCACCGTTGCTCCCCCAGAGCCTTCCTCTTCATCCCAGACCTAACTGGGGAGGAAGGTGATTCCGCGCCTGGGCTGTCTCAGCCGTGGGGCAGCACCAAGGGAACCCTCGGAGAAGCAGCACCAAGTACAGCCATGGTCCTTCCAGAGGGAAAGGCCATGGTGTGTCTGCACAACACTTGCATCTGGTGAGGAAAATGAGGTGATATTTGATCTCTGCTGCAACCACTGGCTAGGCTTTTCCTGGTTTCTGAAGGATCGGGGTTTCACTCCAGGGATGTTGCATTTCCTTGGCTGATGCTCCTTCCAGAGGGGATGTGCTTTCACTTGCCGCAGCCACCTCCACTCCTTGGGAAGGGATGCTGACTGCTGCAGCCCAGGTGTTATTTTCTTGTACCTCCACATGAAATATTACAATCTGACCTGGTGAAAGGTAGCACAGACCTACAAACCACCGAGGACTCTGACTGTCTCGCTCTTAGTCGCTGGCTCTGCTTTTCCTGGCAGCCAAGTCAAAGGAGGAGGTAGTAGCAGGTAGGAGCCCTCATAGGAGCAGGATGCTCGCAGCGTGCTCCTGAGTTGTCTGAGACCAGGAACAGGGGCATGTACGGGGACAAGGGAAAAGCCAGCTCTGTCCTGTGGTGACAGAGGACAAGCCAGCCATCTGCAGCGGAGACTGGGCCACAGCACAGACCCTGCCCAGCAGCTACCACTGAGACAAAACAGGAGATTGTTGAGAGCATCTGAGTGAAGGACCTCTGTGCTCTCGGTAGCACTGAGGGTTAGCCTGTTTCTGGCTTGTTCTGTGATAATGCAGTTTGTGTTTTGGATGCTTGCTTGCACTTAAGCCTTTTAATCACTTGTTCATTAAGAAAAGGTTTTCAGGACACCTTGCTGAGAGGCAACATCTCATATAGCTCTGAGGAGAAAAAACAGCCACTTAGTCAAACACTCAAACCACTCAGATCCTAATGATAGAATCGTAATGAGGGTGAAGAGTTGAATTATCAACTTAATGATAAACTGCGAGATTTGGCACCCATAACATGGGTTCACTCTTTAAGCCCCATAGCTGGTTCCTGGGGGATAAATGAGATGCCATTGGTAGGGCTTGGAAATTGTTTTTTTTCTGTTGAGAATCGGACCAACTAAATTGCATTTTAAAAATTGTTTAGTGTTATGTTGGAGGAGTGGTGCAAGCTGATGAAAAAAAAACCCTAGACCATCCTTGTGGTAGCTCACGACATAACAGAATCAGAAATGAAATTTACAGATGCAAAAAGATTTATGAGGTGCATATTATTTCCTGTGTACCTCCGTGCACATCCATCGTGATGAGTAAATCAACGTTTCCTAACTCACGTGCTGGAAGAACCAATAGTTTCAGGTGGATGTGGAAATAAAGGCAATGACCAGCCCCACCTTGCCCCCAGCTATCCAGGACTAAGCTTGTACTTAGGGCTGAACCCCAGGAGCTGCCAGCGGCTTCGGTGGGGGAGAGAAAAGCCCCAGCTCCTAAACACAAGGCCTGAAGTACCTGGACCCCAAGAAGGAGGTGTCTGGAGGAATGGCTACTTTGGCAAGCACTTGTTTCCTGACTGAGAGCAGAGCTGAGCACACAATTTCCATTTTGATGTAATGTATGAAAACATGGGTTGTAGTCCTTATGGGTGAGGAAGCAATGGATAGGACGGGCTGAGGACTAGAAATGTTTCCCAGCACTGTGACCTTAATTCTCCTGCCCCTCTGGTCTGAGCCTGTGCTGCGTGCAGGAGAATGCAAGGGGTGAGGGAGAAGGGAGACAGCAAAAGTGCCACCAGCCTGTGGCTTGGTCCCCTCCGTGCCCTGGGCTAAGGGGTCAGCCTGGTGCAAGGAGGGTGAGAAACCCCTTCTCCATAGTGCAAGAAGTAGGAACAGGAGAGCTATCAAGTCTGGCTTTGCCACAGGATAGACAACTTGTCTTAACAAAAATAGGAAGTGCTCTGGGAAACATGTAAAATAATATTCTAAAATTAACAGAGAAGTCGCAGTTTTGAAAGCTTTATTTCAAGAAGGAACCACAAAAATGCCAGGAAATGTAACAAAGCACAGAAAAAGCTCTGGATCCTCTCTAGGCAGAACTCCTCAGTGGGGGAAAACACACTGAACCACAGGCTCTCATGTTCCCAAGAAGCCTCCTCTTGCCATTGCTAAGCACCACCATTGGCAAAACAGGTAAAAAGCTCTTTAGCAAGAGTCAGACCGCTGTTCTAATTGGACTAGATATTGATAATTTCTTTTCTGCCAAACTGTCAGATATTGAATTTATCAGTCTTCTGCTCTTTTCCTGGATGCTCACTACAGGATGGCCAAGCTGCGAGGTAGGAGCTTGCCTGTCCTGCATTTACTGCAGACTGCTCTGGCCATGGGGAGATGGGGAGAGATGAGGAGAGATGCCCATGACACCACACTTCCATGAATATTGCATTTGCTAAGAACTGATGCAGCTTTACATACTTATGTACACAAACATATTGATCGGTCGCGCATAAAGCGCGACCTAATGCAGTGCCATGAGAGGCATTGCTCACTGAAGGGATTTGTGATTCCTTTAAAGGATTACTTTCCTGACAGAGTGAATCATTTCTAATCCATGTAGACATGGGCTGTTTGGCATGGTTTACCTTAAAGAGTGCTCCTCAGCTTGGCCAGAAGGCAAACCAGCTCTGCTGGAGGCCCAGGGTGCTCGGAGAGCCTGGGCTTCAAAATCTCCATCTCCTCAAATATGGTGCCAATTTTGAGGTGGGTACATGGAAGTCTGGCCCATCCATTCCTGGACCCTCCAGGCAGATAACACGCTGTGAAAACAAACCAAGGTACGTACCGCACCTCCCTGCAGGCAGTTGCATGAGTGTATGGGTGGCTGTTGAGGATGGAGAGGGATAGTCAGGAAAGGGGTAGGCTCAACCAAAATGCTTCTTAAAATACAGATGAAATTGAAACGGACTCCCAGCGCGGGAGCCCAAAATTCTTCGCATAACTCTAAAATGCTCAGATAACTGCATTTTTTCCAGAGAGGGTGTTTCAGTTTTGCTTGGACTGTGCGGTTTCAGAGCCAAAACAGACCCCATGAAACTTCCTTGTTTAGGAGGACAAAAACACGTTTCAGTCAAACCCAGCCTGCTGCACCTACAGACACAGGCAGCTTTGGAGGAGCTGGTTTAAAGATGAGGCTTCAACTCAGGATCCCTCATTTTCAGTCCCAAAGGAGCAGACATGTAAATATACCTCGATGGCTTGCGCACCTCATTGCAAGGCACCAGCATTGGCTCTCGGCAGCCGGGGACAGCCCTGATGGCATGGAGAAATGCTGCTGCTTGCGGCAAAGCTGCTGTGGGGGGCACAGGAGGCCCAGGGAGCCAGGGGCATGGCCAGCATCCTCATCAGGAGATGCCCCGTGTGGTACCCGTGCTACTGGGGCATGGTTGGCAGCAGGGGCTGAGCACGCCGGTAGCTGTCACGCTAATACTTGTCTCCTGAGACATCTTCCCAGAAACATGGTTGATGCCTCACAGCACCCTGTCATCTCTTGTCTCTGTGATCTGCATCTTGCAAAACCCTGTCCGGTAGCAGGGGCATGATGTGTGTGCACACACTACCAGGTATCACAGGGGGCTTTTCTCCAGGTGGTCGGCTTCCTTCCTGAGCCTGTTGTTCCCCACCAGCTCCTGGCACCACCCTTCCTTCTGCTGAGCTCAGGCAGATGCAGCGCTACTGTGGCACAGCTTTGGGGCACCTCATTGCTTGTTTTGAAGATAAACACAATGTTACTGTCATTAGTAATAAATACAATAGATGATAATATCATTCTTTGAAAATGAGAAGGCATCAGCTTTTGCTAAGTTTTATTTTTTCTCTTCTTGCATGTCTAAATTCAGACCTCTCAAAATCAGCTCTATCTATTATGTAAATCACTTTTAATAGAAGGGTTAAAAATGCTTCCCACCATCACAAACTACGATCTAAGGTACATTTATCTCCTGCATCAATGATCAGCTTCTACATACTCTAGGAGGGTGGTGCTGAGGTTCAGAGGTTGGTAAAAGATACAGGCAGTATTTTAAAGAAAAATAAATGTCAGAGGGTGGTTTTTTTTCAGTTTCTGTCCTATTTGCTCTGCTGTAATTACCATTATTAAAGATTTTTTAATTGTATGTTACCGAAGTCTTCTTTCATTTCTAGCGCAGATCTGGCACCCTAAAGGAGCATCAGCCACCCAAGGCAGCTCCTCCTGCAGTGGTGGGGTTATTCCCCGCCGAGACTTGAAATCAGCCGCCTGAACTAACGCTATACTCTTGCTGGTAACCTGAAAGCACACTCTCCAGTTTAAGAATTTGGATTAAAAATATCGGGTGCTAATACCCAGCCCCCCTGCTGGTGGCAGGGTGTGTGCCTGGGGAGGAGAGGAGGTCAGGGCACGCTGCAGGAGCACAAGGAGCCTCTCATACCACCCGCTAGAGCAGCCTCCAGCCTCCAAGTCCCCCTTGTCTGAGACCTCCTTCCAAAATCACAGGATGTGGACAAGTCACAGTTCAAGTCTGCTTTGTGATTGATGTGTTGCTGCTTTTTGCTTTTATGAATAAAACAGTGGAGCAATAACTAATGAGAAAATATGAGGATGATGGAATACAGAGTGAAATCCCAGTTTAACTGAAGCCAGTGGGTTTTTTGCTTGAGTTGCAAGAGTTCACATGCCAGCAGGGAAACGAAATAGAGGAGGACGCAGCAGTTAATTTTTCTAGTGTTTTTCACTGTGATCAGTGGGCCAGGGACTCCTCTCCCGACTTTCTCTTTGCACCCACGTTCAGCCCAGCAAGGAGCTTGTTTATGAAGCTGATTGCAAGGCGAGGCTAGCTCAAACGCTGGAGGAATTTTTACCTTCCGAGGCTGCTTTTCCATGTCTGGTCACCAGACATAAGATAACAGGAGAACAAGGGGAGGAAGGACAGCAAGGTGGATGTGCCTGGCACAAACCGCTGCTCTGTGCTCCGAGTGTTGGTGTACCAGGAGATACCCATAGAGAATTCGTTCCCCCATCTGTTCCTCTGTAGATCACTTTAAAAATTAACTTACTCTATTAAAAAGAAAATGTGATTGTTACAGTTAAGGGGCTGCAGTGCTAGAGATAGTTCGTCCTCCCCAAGTCTCAAATTATATCAAAAAATGCACAATTAATAACACATTAACTTAGCCAGGAACGAGTGAGAGTAAGTTAAGGTTTTGTTATAAATACATTTTATTTAGTGTAATAAATAGATATTTTTTTCCTGGCCTGTAACACTGCAGAAGAGATAATTCCTCCCTACAGCACATTTCACACTTGCCTAGTTTCAGACAGATTAGCACGATTGACATTTCGTGCTCGACTCATCTGATTTTAGAAAGCACTCCTCCATCAAGTTACACTACGTTCAGATAATTATTCTATAAAAATATTCTCAAACTGATGGTATGAATGGGGCAAAAATACGGTTACATCAGCTAGACACCCTCTCCGTGTCCAGCAGAAAATGTAGAGCCGCCAGGGTCCTTCCACTAGTGGAGGGAGCGGACATCTGACAAGGTCAATATTTAAAAACAGTCCACATGTAATGGTATAATCCTTAAAACCAAGGTAATACAAATAAAAATAGGTATTAATGTTTCAAAAATCTCAAAGGAGACTTATAAATCCATTAATTTTTCAGCAAAATTGAATCCAGCGGGGCCCAGATCCTTCTTTCTAATAAATTTGGTTGTCAGGCTGAGTCATTTACTGCAGATGCTGACAGTGCTCTGTCAGTACCCAGGCTGGGCTCTGCTTTGGTAGGATCTTCTTTCTTTGTCTTTAAATTGATCATGTGATAAAGCCAGCTGCTTAAGCAATGGGTCTTACACCAATTAAAGCACTTAGTTTGTCAATTTTTTTTTCCATGGCTAAAAACAATAAATCTGGGATCAGTTCTCTTATGAGAAAAACACTGCCCGAAATGAGGTGTGAGCTCTGCCTCGTTACACTCCAGAGCACCGAGCAGCGTAGTAGTGCTCCGGAGAGCTGTTCTCCAAAACCGTTTCCTTGCCAAGTATTACACTGGTATTTTGGGCAAAGAGAAATGTAGAAACACCTTTGTGAAGTTATCAGTAAATTTGACCTTTGAACGCCGAGTTCCTGTCTCCGTTCCACAGGATGTTTCCACCACTTTTGGGTAAGTCCTACACGAAGGTCCCCAGTAGTCCTTGTCCCGCCTGATGTTGTATTAGATCCTTCTCTAAAAGCTTCTTTGCAAGATGACCCTGCAGTTCTGAGTTTCTAACTTCTTAGATATTGGTGGAAAAGTCACAGAGATACCTGACCTGTTGGTTTCGATTCTTGCCCTTCATTGGGTTTGCAACCTAAGGGGCAGAGTAGTTTCCACAAGTTAAAAGAAATGATTAGCAGTCTGAACAGCTTTTCGTCCTCCAGGCTGTAAATAGCCAGGAGGTTGTGACCATTCCTTTTCTGTTTCATGATAGTACCTCCGTGCCAGGCCTATCTCAGGCAACCTGAATGGATAGACAGCCCTGCCCCATGTGCTGTCACCTGCAGGCAACCTGTATTTCCCCACGTTGCCTGGTGGGTCCAGAGGTCCCTGGCTTCCTGCAGCCACCACCATGGTTGTCCCCGTCCCCATGCCTAGGTGTATCCCCCCACCAACCCTCCTCCCAGGCTGTGCAGGGGTCGAGCTTGCTGGCCTCTTCACCAGGCGTTCACCCTTTTAGCAAAGGAGCCCACGATTTCTGCAGGTGAAAATGTAAACAGTCAAAAAATTCCCCCAAAGAAAAATGGGCAAGAGAAGAGAAAAAAAGGTTTCATGGAAGTATTTTCAGCAGGTCCCAGTGGATTGCTGCACTGCAGGCAACTGATTTGTGGGGCTTCATGCCAGAGGGCAATGTCAAGCATCACTGAGTTTCATACAGGTCCAGAAAATGTTAGACCTACATTTTAAATGATGAGAATATTCAGAATGACAACATGTTTGCTTTAATCACCGACCGATCTGCTCTGGGAAGGTAAACCCTCATGCTCCAGGACCTACCTCTCAGCAGCCAGAAGTTGAGCTACGAGGAAATGTCCTCAGTGGGAGGGGAGGGAAAGATATTTTTTTTTTATATTGTTGAGGTGAAGTACTGCCTAATTTCATCTAACAACCTGGGCTCGGGTGCTGGCAAGCTCTGGGAGGCAATGCGGTGAACAGAGCTGGTGTCCTCCAGCCTTGGCAACCACGGCTGCTCCTCACCGGCTGGCCATTTCCCACCTCTCCTCCCCTCACCTGGGCCGGCCGCTTTCATCACAGGTACACGTGAGCAGCAGCCAGTTCACCTGCTATGCTCCCAGTTACATAGTCATAGAGTGTGAAGACTATTTGGGTAATAAATAGCAAGATGTTTTGTATAATACATTTGAAGCACAAACTACAGGTACTCTTAAATGTACGTGTAAATACTTAGTATTCTTCAGCTGTTTCTGAAAATGTGTCAGGAATAATTTTAATGAAGATGGGAGGGATAAAAGTCCCTGTGAATTTTTAATCTGCAAAATAAAGAATATACTGTTAAGACAGCATAATTGTTTCATTAAATATTTAAAATATACCTTCCATACTAAATCTGTATTTTAACAAATATCTTTTCTGTTTATAAACTTGTAACACTTTTTATGGATATTGCGTACAGACAGGAGAAACTTCTTCACTAAAAAGAACTTAATCCTTACATATTCAGTCTTTTGATCAAACATTTCCATTTTATATCAGGATACATTTGTATTATTCACTATAATTTATAAATTTTCTACTTAGAGATAATGCAATTACAAATGTTTTTTTGCAAATCTTTCTTACTCCCCTTATATACCATTTCATTTAAATATCATTCTGTTATTTACAGTGGCTTCATTTTAATAAGAAAGGATGTTCACAACCAATTATTTAATTGAATGGTGCTTTCTCAGCTCACTATTCATCTCTTTGCATTTTGTGTATTTGGAGCAGATATCGGAAAACATTGTCATTTTGTCAAATAACATTTCTGCGACTATTTGGGACAAGAGCTGATATAAGAATGGAGAGCAACAGCCTCATCAGCCCTGCGAGGCCTATATCCTCCTTTACTAGGTGGAATAAATATCTTACTGAGACAGACCTTCAGCTGGGTTAAGCCAGCGATTGCTTTATGCCCTTGAAAAATGAGCTGAAAATATGTTAATTCGGTAGGGGATCTTACATGTGCCTCATTTTTCCATGTTCTCAAAACTGTGGGCAAATCCACCAGAAACTCATCCTGGGAAGGAAAACTTCTCAGCCCCACCCTGTCTCAGTAAAGACATCCGTATGGTGCTCCTTTTAATTCTTTTCCTCTTTGTTTATTTTTCCTTTTTTTCATTTACATTTAAGGAAAGTCCAGGTTGAATGAGGAGAAGAAAAGGAGCTGAATAACAGACTAAAATCGTTTGTAGGCAAACAGCATCTCTGTAGTACAGAAACACCCTTCCACGGAGTTTTGGCATGGCTTTTTATGATGGGGAAACGGTTTTCCCCATTTCCACATCATTAAACTACGCATGAAATAGTAGTTGCAGGAGGCTATCTAGCATTGGCTGGCAGAGGTGGTATTTGTGCCCTGCTGCTCTTCAAAACACAAATGTCAGATTTTCATCTGATATAAAATATCAACGTTGATGCAATCATGTTATCTTAGACCAAGGGGATGTGCTCAGACCTCAATTCTGCAAGTACCAAAGCAACTGGGGAAGTGTATTACCTAAGATCTCCTAAATGAGTGCTTAATTTTGCATGGCTGTCTGAGCAATTGTTACCGCTTCCTACGGGCCTGTGGCTCATGAAACATCTTTAATTATCTCACTATACTACGGGGTGTTTTTTTCTACTTGACCCCTCCCTCGCTAATTGCTCCTCAAAATCCTGCTCCTCCTCATCATCAATGCATGACTGTCTCATTTACTGCGCACTGTTCACACCCTGCTCTGAAAGCAGAATTATTCATGCCTTCCCGGGCTTTGCCGCAGCGTGCGGTATCAGTGTTTCACAAACATTTAACTTACTCCCACGGTGCTTCTGGTGAGATGAATTATTGGTGGGGATGGTTACGCATAGAGAACCAAGACACACTGAGCGTATGGTCCAAACTACCCACTAATTCAGGGTGGAAGGTTTGGAATACCTAAGGCTTATCATTTCATAATACATCATATTTTCTACAGCACTTCATATGCCCGGAAAATAGCTCCTATTGATTTCAGATGCGACTGTGCATGCCAAGTACTCCTGCAAGCCCGATCCCAAGATTTTAAGCTGGGTACCGCAACATGCAAATTGCCATCTCTGAAAAGCTTGGTTTCTGTGGCTTTCCACCATCAGAAATGGATTTTGTGGCAGAAAAAAAAAGGCTGGGGTGACATCCCAGGTGGGGATTTGGCTGCACCGCAGAAGAGGCCTTTGTCTGGCCACCATGCCATGTCCCATGTGCTACCCATGCTCCAGCTGACGTAAGTAATGAGATGCAGAGAACTGCTCAACTTGTTCCATGGCTCTGGTTCAGTCCAGAAGTAAACCCAGGCTGTGCACAATGCTGACCCATTGCATTCAACAACCCAGCTGTCCTTTAGAGAATACAGTTTGGCCATAAGGTGCTGTAGATGTACAACAGCGTCAAACGAGAATTGTCCAGACTGCCTTAGTTCTGGCAGCTTTCAACATTCGAGGCATTTCCTTTATCAGCTTTAAGACAGTAGCTTTTTCATGTAGTCTTCTGCATTCTTTTTCTAAGAAAGATGTTAAAAAATTAATCCCATCATTCAGCATCAGATAACATCCATGTGGTTCATTTGGGCTGGTGGGAACTTCTATGTTCACAGCATAAACCTGTGACGCTGGAGCCAGCCAAGTAACTGATAACAGCAGTAAGCTTTTGCGGACCAGAAATAGAAGAGGATGAGCCAGGTGAGGTTCATAGATGACGCATATAGCTGGGGAACAGCAGAAGTCATGGATTTGGGAGTCCACTGCAAGCTCTGGATGCCTGTCCCTCTTCCTTGGGGGCCAGCAAGGGCAGCAAAGCTGCTGAGAGCGCTGCAGATGGTGCCCCCTTTTTACCCTGTATATGCAGGCACTGCAGGTAAGTGTCGGGTGAAGTACATCACCACCAGTGGCCCTGGGCTTGGGCATGCTCAGGTGCTCCATGCACCCGTACTGCAGCCACTGAGGTCCTGGAGACAGGAGGTGGCATTGCAGCACATTGTGTGAGGTTGGTCCCCAGGGACATTTTAACCCCTTCAGTAGGACAAGTAGTTAAGAAGCAGATGCAGCCCACAATGACTTTTTTTTTTTTTTCATATTCTTGTACTTTAAACAAGTCTGGGATGGGGATGGTAAAAAGCATGTCCTTGACACAAGGTCTGGGCTGCAGAAGAATTGCCAGCCCCTACCTCGAAGCCTTCAAATTTCAGCTGAGACATACATGTTTTTCCCAAACTTCATTCTGAGAAAAAATTCAGTGAGCAGTAAACATCCAACACAGAAAACTTTAATGCAAATACTTAATACTTCCCTACATTCAGAAAGGATTGTTTTATCAGAGAAAATACCAGGCCTTTTCAGGAAAAGGCAATGACCCCAGTACCTTCTGTAATTAGAATAACTTTTGCAGTCCTAAATAGTAATTTTAAATAATAGTATTTTCCAAGTGATTTTTATTGATTAAATACTGAGCCACAAGCAGGAATCTAGAAGGATCAATGAAATAGTTGTTAATGATTTGATACGCAATCCTGAGCCTGTGAGCAGGTGGGTGCGCCCTGTTTTGCAGCGGGAAGCCAACGCCTTCCAGGAGCATCACCTCAAAGTGATCACTGAAATCGTTTTAATCCAGTATTTCGTCTGATACCTTTCTTTTCACAAGCGCCTCGCTGACCAACAGCGTTAAGCTGGATTTCCTGTAGATGCAAGGCACGGACCGATGCTGGTTGCATTGACAGGATGCCCCTTCCCTTCCTAGTCCCCCGTTTTCATGCAGGTTTGTAGAACCTATGTGCCAGACCTCTGGCAGATTTTTCTGGAAAAGGTTCAAAAGTTAGCAGAGAGGGCAAATTGGGACGATTTGGTCACATACACACTTATTAAGGACACGGAACTAGGAAGGAGGGGGTGTGTGTGTATATAATCACCATATACAGAAGGGCACCATATACAGAGCACAGCTGAAACATCTGGAGCTGTGCCAGTTGACACGAGCCGAAGACTTTGGAGGTATTGTGCATCCTAGCCTTTCATTCGCGTGGCATATGGAGGGTCCAAACGGTTTGCTTTTCTTGAAGCAGCGCACCACTTGAAGTGGATTTCTAGGACATAATTGCTGTCGCTACTCCACATATTTATTATCTTCGCACAATAACTGACTGCAAAGCTTAATAAAATGGGATATCATTTCTTGCACAATAGTGATGTCTTGTTAAATTATTCACATTATTTATTTGACAGATACTAATAACCGTTATTTGGTATTCAAGAGAGAGACAAAAATGACTATTTGTTACATTCCTCCATTATCTAATATTCATAAAACATATGTGATGTAAAATGTCTTTCTGATGGATGGCCGTCTAGGATGTGTTTACATGTTTTGCTTTATTAACAGACAGAACAGCTACTGAAACTTATTTACAACTGTCCCCCCGTGCCCAGGCCAGCAAACTCCATTTCTGATCACTGAACCTCCCTCTTCCATGTTCAGAACATATCCTCGTTTGGAGCACATCCCACTCCCGCACTCCTTGGCCTTTCCCTGTGTGCCTGCCAGCCCGCTCTCGTGTCTGCTAAAATGTGGGCAATGGATTCGTGCTGTGACCCCTCCGCACAGGGCTGAGATCCCTCAGGAGGTCTCACTTATCCCGGAGGTAAATTGATGTTGACATTTGCCTTCAGAGATGAAAACCTATTATATGAACGTTGGCTGTGTTTCCCACCCCGGCCAATATCCCACCACGAAACCGTACCATTCATAGGCTTGATTCATATGACAGAATGGGCTGCAGACAGGATTTATTTTCCCATTGTCGGTTCCCATTGAGGCAAGGGGTATTTACATGTGTTAATAGACATTAGTCATGTAAATCCCCGGTTCATCAATGGGAAAAAGGACTCCGAAAATTGTTAAATCTGATTTTCCAGAAGATTAGAAACAAGCCGCACTTAATTGTATGCTGCTATCACTACGCCTTTTTTGTTTTTAAGAATGTTATTCTGATTATTCAGATATAATGACCCAAATATATTCAGTTATGCAGAACAATGAAGGGAAATCAAGTGTCCTTGATTCCCTGACATGCTCCTATGGAAATAACCGATTAAATCTTTCAAAGAAACGTATTTTCTCATCTTCCATTTTAATCATCACATTATATACCACTACTGTTCAAATGCAAAACCAGAAGTTTAGTGAAGCTTCCTTGTTTGATTTAATCTTTTTAAACCCCACAAACAAGTTATCAGCTGATTCTATAACCTCAAGCGACGGGCTTTCACTCTAATTAGCAAAGAAGAGCAAACAAATCCCAACGAAGAAGAACCATTCCAAGTTTCCTTGCCAGTACAGCCTATTCAGGGCACAGCAATGAGGCTATCAGCTCAAAAATGGGAATTCCTCATATTTTCATGAATAACTTAGACATTTATTTTACTTGCTGATAACCCCAAACTAAATAGGTTTACAAATAGGCCAGAGATTAGAGTTCAAAATCATCTTGGTAAACCTGGGATCCTTTCTCCAGCAGGAGATGCAATCCAATAAATACAAGAACAAAGTAGAAATAATCCACTGTACAAGCAGAAGGGTGGTCAGGCAGCAGTGCGGCAGAGAAGGATGTGGACTTGAAGGGGCTTTCGACCCAAACGTAAGTGCTGGTGGTGTGGTCTGGAACAGCTGAGGCATGAAACCACCCCTCACGGAAGAACCAAATCCAGTCTTGGATAGTGTTTGTAAGCCTCTACTGTTTGTTGTCTTAGACTGCAAAATTTGGGGTCAAGAACACACTTTTTTCTTTATTATTGTCTCTGTACATCACATAGCACTACGGGGTCCGTCGTAAAGCTACAGCACTCCATCAGTAACAAAGATGATGATGATGATGATATTTACTGACTCCCCAGCCCTAGTAGGAGACCCAAGAGATGGTGAGGTTTGACCTACAAGTGGGAGGCCCAAGTGGGGCATGTGGGAGCCACAGGGCAAGTGACTCTCCTCTCCCCCAGCCCCTGCAGAGCTCGGTCTAGCTCACACACAAGGGTGAAAACAACACTCGGCACACATCATCCAAACTACTGCTACAGAGTCGCATCCATGGGCTTTCCTAAACACTAAGCAGACACTTTGGTGAAAGACCTGTCATCAGCTTTTGGGGAAGCCAAATATACTGTGTCAAGAGGGTCATCCTCATCCACAGACATACTGGCTCCTCTGAAGGACTCCAATAGACCTGCAATGCGGTTCGTCCCTCCGGTATCAATCCAACCTATCTGTCCGGTCTTTTTTTCATCACACTGCCTGACGATTTTCTTGGTACAGGAAGCAGACAGACAAGACTGTGGTTTCCCAGAGCTCTTCCTTTAAAAATCGGTATCCTATTTACCACCTCCATTTCCTGGCATATGACTGATGGAAGGCAGGAGTTACACATTGCAGTGGGTAGTTCAGCAGTCTTGTAATTGAGTCTCCTCGGGAGCCCAGGGTGAACCCCACCTGGACCCGGTGATTTGTTGCTGTTCATTTCACCAGCTTGCTCTAAAACCTCCTCTTCTGACAGTTCAATCTGAGGCGGTTTCTCACTCATCCCCAGTAGGAAAATGCTGAGGCGTGGGAGGCTTCCCGAGGCTCCTCTCCAGTGAACACCAGCACAGAGGGCTCATCTGCCTCCGCCGTTATGGTCCTGTCGACTCTAAGTGCTCCCATTACCCCCACGGTCATCTGTTGGCCCTATGTGTTTGCTGGCAAGTGGCCTCCGCCTGATGTAGTTGAAAAAGGTTTTATTATTGGGTTTTATGCCTTTTAGTAAATTATTCCACAAAATCCATTTTGGCTTCTTTTACTATGGTTTTGCATCTGGTTGCAGAGCTTGTGCTCTTCTGCTTTCCCTGATGTGGACACAACCTACACTTCTTAAGGCTGTCCTTGACAGCCTTCTTTATCCAGCTGCTTACCTTGTGCCTGTTTTATTTTCTTGCTAAAATACTTTCTGATAACTGGAAATACCTTTACTATGGCCTGGTAGTAAAGTGCCTTTTGAGATCACCCCCTTGCCACGTGCAAGCATTTTACCCTCTTGGCTGTTGCTTTTAATTTCTTTTTAACAAGCTGCACACCCGTATGTCACTGGTCCCTCTGTGAACGGTGGACACCGGTTTCTCTCAAGCACGCAGATGCTCTACAGGCTGTGTTATTGCTGCACCTGGTGGACACCTCCACCAGGTGTGATAACCCACCTATCTGCTAAACAGGCTAAGGATGGGCACCACCACCTTCCCACTGGCCTCCTTCCTTTGCTCTGCTGTACCGGTAGTCGTCTGCAGAGGATCTGGGGAAGAAGGGAGAGGAGATTCTATTTCTTGTTCATCTACCCTACTTTAATCCATCTGGTATGGACTCTGGAGAGTGAGGGACTCTCTCCTTTTCTGGAGTTGTGGACGGAGACTCCTCTCACCCCCTTCTTCTCCATCGCCTTGTCTCGCTCAGCTGCAGCAAGCACAGCAACCAAGGCTGCCCTACAGCTCTGTCCTGCTCCTCCACAGCTCCACGCCACCATGGCCCAACAAATCAATGAGCCGGCAAACAGCACCGCATATGGAAACCAGCCTGCTTCATTGCAAAGTCTGTGGTCAAAGTGAGCAATTACCTCTTCACAGCCTTCAGTTTTGATGCCTGTAAATTCTTCTTTTATGATGCCTGCTCACTAAACAATAATCTTCAAAATGCAAAGGCTCATCTCTTAACATGCATGTGACTGGACTCATCCCCGTGTGCAGGAATGTTCAGTGGCTTCCTGTGCATTTCACAATCCAATACAAAATTGGCTCCCCACTCTTAATGACTTTGTGATTTATTGACTTGCCCATCTTTCCCCACTTCAGCTCATTGAGCTTTATTTATTCCTTTTGTTCATCAGTTTGAGGAAATAAACAGCACACGCATCTCCTTTGCAATCAAACAAAAGCATGATGGTGGTACAACAAAAAGCCATCATTAAGAGAAGTTCTTCCTTCCAGGTACTCACATTCACTGCTTCTTTGGCAGCTTGCATAACTAGGCCTACTAAACACTGAGTAATTAGCCTTGCTCAGGATTGCTCCCTAATGCCATTATCCCTAATGGCACTGGCAAAGATTTTGCTTCATGTGCGGCCTTCATTGATTGTCTAACCACCAACACATTCACGCAAATCGTCCCCTGGATGTTAGAAGAGATGTCTTGGCGTAAATTAAGGGAATTTGAAAAGCTTTCAGCACAAAACTTCTCAAAAGTTCTTCCCTCATTACCTCTTGTGGTTATCCACAAAGCAAAATATTCCTCCTTTCCTGAAAAGAGCCGCACTGTCCAGCTGTGATCCCAAGCCGTGCTCCCAATTACTTCCCTGAGACCCAAAGACCTAAACCGGGTCCCGCAAGGTCCCCCTAGACTTCCAGGAAACCATGTTTGTTCAAAGACATCCTTCCCTGGGTGATGTGGACATGGTGCAATGCTCTCTGTGCTCAATTCTGCTCTAGCTGTTCATGGACTTCATCTATGCTGGCTAGTCTCATGTGTAGGAGAAAGGAAATTCTAAAAAAGCTGTTGTATCTACGCTCCCCCAGTAAACCCTCGCTTTCACAATATAACAGACACTAAAACAAAAATGTCCAGGATTAAGTAAGTGCCTGGACAACTCACTGAACTGGCCTCACAGCAAAGACTGGGTGAGCCAGCCCCAAAATATGAGGAGGAGGGATCCGTACCCTGAAAAAGATGTGGTGGCCATGGGCACAAGCAGTGCAAGGTAAGGTTCAGTGAGATGGGATGTGTGACAAGGCTGACATGTCCTCTGGGTAAGTATGGGACAGCTGAGCAGAGGCCCTCCTTGAGGCTTGCATGCCCATATCCTGGCTTCAGAGGGCCAAAACTCGATTCCTGTTAAGTGCTCTTTTATCAAAACCATTCCGGTCAGCATCCTAGCCGATCAGGGCAGAGTATTGATGTAGGCAGCTCAAAACCAGACAACAAGCCAAAAATAACCTGCAACCACATCTTTATTTCAACAAACTCCTCTGGCTATTTCACAGATTATGGCTGTGGAGGCATTGACCATCCCTACAGTGAACACAAGCCCCGTGGGATACTTGGAATCCCTTGATCATGGGATGAGACGGAGACACACTTAACCCTTGTGACCCTCCCTTGCTGAAGTCCCGTGCTGTGTAGAACCCTGGCCACATTTCCCCAGGCTGCCCTCATGTACACCACACTTCACTGATGACACTAAAATGGTCAGGGGGACAAATAACATGCGGATATGCGTGGGGCAGCCATATGGTTTGGACTGGACGGTCCCTTCCAGTAACACACACAATAAATCTAGAAGCAGCAAATGCTGGTTGCTCCTAGAAAAGAGAGGTCTGCATCCTGGAATGGGTCATCATAGAATCATAAAATCATAGAATGGTTAGAGTTGGAAGAGACCTTAAAGATCATCTAGTTCCAAGCTCCCTGCCATGGGCAGGGACACCTCCCATGCTCAAACCCCATCCAGCCTGGTCTTGAACACTTCCAGGGATGGGGCATCCACAACTTCCCTGGGCAACCTGCTCCAGTGCCTCACCACTCTCACAGGAAAGAATTTCTTCCTAATATCTAATATAAATCTCCCCTCTTTAAGTTTAAAGCCATTACCCTTTGTCCTATCACTACACCCCCTGATAAAGAGTCCCTCCCCATCTCTCCTGTAGGCCCCCTTTAGGTACTGGAAGGCTGCTAGAAGGTCTCCCCGGAGCCTTCTCTTCTCCAGGCTGAACAACCCCAACTCTCTCAGCCTGTCTTCATAGGAGAGCTGCTCCAGCCCTCTGATCATCCTCGTGGCCCTCCACTGGACTCACTCCAACAGGTCCATGTCCTTCTTATGTTGGGGACCCCAGAGCTGGATGCAGTACTCCAGGTGGGGTCTCACCAGAGCAGAGTAGAGGGGCAGAATCACCTCCCTTGACCTGCTGGCCATGCTTCTTTTGATGCAACCCAGATGCAGTTGGGTCCTTCAGAGACATCCAGGGACCCCAATGGCTAAGAAAGGGCTATTTTATTAAAAAAAAAAAAAAAAAAGTAACTAAGCACATCTGTATGCAGCACTGGCAAAACCATAGTGGGAATAGTGAGTGTACTTCTGACATACATGTTACCAGAAGTATATGGAAAAGGTCAGCATAAAGAAGAGAGCCTCAAACCAACTGGACAACCAGAGAGCTATTCTCTGCTAAAAGGCTGGGAGTTCAATGTGTTTAGCTCATCAGAAAGAAGACTGAGGAATGATTTGATAGACAGCAGATAAGCACTCTAAGGGAAGAAAAGTATTGGGTATTAAAGAGCTCTTTTAACCTCATGGAGGAAAGGGATAGCAAGTATCAAAGACTGGATGGTGAGCTCAGACCCCTTCAAATTGGAAACATGGCACACATTTTTAGCACGAGGGCTGATGGGCACTGGGAGCAAACTGCCACAGAAAGTTATGGATTTCCTCACCCTTAATTATTCCAATGAATTATTAAAGTCTTTCTGAAAGATATGCTTCAGGCAAACATGAACGTCCTGTGCTTCGTACAGAGATAAGTGTGTTACACAGAGGGGCAGAGGAAGCAAGAAGAAATGAGAATAGCTTTCCGGCCTTGGACACAACCACCAAGACTAACCTCCTTCATGCTCTTAGGGGACCTGGTTGCCCCCTCAGAGGAAGAAGACAGATTTTTCTGCATGGCAAGTGAGATATTGGGGCCTATTTCTGCCCTATACAGGGGGGCTTTGATGATTCCGCTCCTGGACTTACTTCAGTTCTTGAAGACCTTTGGCTGCAATGCAGAAGGCAGGAGGGTCTTCTTTTTGTTTTGGGTATTTGCAGAAAAGTCTCTTCAATTAGTCTCCCTTTTAACATACGTCCAGTCAGCTGCGACTGTTTGAATTACTGCCTTGTGGGTTTTATTTTCCTTTTTTTTTTTCTATTAAATAATCCACCTTGTATCTCTGGCTCTGTAAAACTAGCATTATTTTGTAGGACTTCGGCTGGTGTTTACGTGGTTACCCTTTAAAACTTTACTAACCACCGATACATGTCAAAACTGGTGTCCGCACCCTGATTGCTGCTGTTGGATGCACTTGACAAACACTAGCTGGCAGCACCACGTTTGCTGGGTACATTAGCATATTAGCCTATAAAGTTATTCGTACCAAAGTGCATTTCTGCTGTTTATTTGAAATCCTATCATCTTTGCCCTTGCAAGGCTTTTCTTGGCTGACGATGCAGTTGTTCTTGTCATTTCCTCACCAGGCACAACACAAAGGCTTTATTGACTATTCTTGCTTGAGCGAAGGAAGATACCAAGAAGAGTTTTGCTTACCTTGTAGGCTCCAGCACTTGAAAGACTTACACTAATACCTTTTTCACCACAGCGGGAGCGAAGGCTGCTGAGAGCCTGGGTTAGTCGTGTTAATTTTTAATTCTTTATTATTGCACCTAATACACTTCAGCCGTTGACAAAAATAGTTCTGTGTACACACATTTTCTATCCTTTGATTTCCACCTTTGGGCAGCCAGTGTCCACAACCCTGTAAATTGGGAACCGCCTATGGGAACACCATTTTCCCCTTCTGAAAGGCTGAGAAAGCTGAAGCCATTCCTCACCACGCTGAGGAGGAACCTGGCAAAAGGTGTGCCAGAGCCGGGGTGCAAGGCAGCAGACATGCCATGGATGCTATTTGGGCTGAAACCCCAGAGAAGGCACCTCTCCTGCGTGGGAAGTATCATTTGTACTTCCTGTGAGCCCGCTTGAGGACCTTCTGCACTGCCTGGCAGCAGGCATGTGGTGGGGACAACACCGGCTGCAGATCTCTGCTGGCTCTCAGATGTTGTCCCATACAGCCTCCTGATGTATATAGATAAAATCCCCTGGCTGGAGCTAGGTGGCATTTCTAAGCCAGGCTGGTTCGTCTGGCCAGGGCATCCACTTCCAGATGAGCTGGTGAGGATGCAGGTCATAACTATTTGTGTTGTGCTGGTGCCCCAACACCTGCACAAGGATAGGTACGACTCCTCCTCCATTGAAGACAGGAGGGAAGAGAGGAGCCCAGCATATGGCAGTTGGGGCAATATGGGCCATATCCTGACCATTTCTCATCATTTGCTTACTGGGATGTAGCCAAGTGAAAATACTGCGGCTTGGAGTTAGAAATCGTTGGTGTTGCTTGTGAACATGAGGACAGACACAAGAGGTCAGAGGAAGGTCCACGTGGCTAATGGCAGAGGAGCAGCATAAGGTAGCGCTTCTCTGCTAGACACGCTCAGCCTCCAGATGCCGACAGCTCGGAGGGTGCCTGAGGTTGAGGTGCTGCCTTCATATTTAACAGCCTTTGTGGGGACTTCTTCCCAGTCTACTTTGCAATCCATGTAATTTTGGAGTCATCGTGTCCTGAGACAAGAGGTTCCTCAGCACACCTGTGGGCTCCGTGAGAAGCATCTCCCCCTCTTTGCATTGAATCTCCTCCTCGAGATTTCAGTCTGTGCGCCCTAATTGTCCTGCTGGAAGAGCTACCACAGAAATAATTCTCACCTTGGAAGTGAACCATGCCACTGAGACCTTAAGCCACAGTATAAATTACAGCAACCTTTGGCCCCTCCAGTGAATGCCAGAGCCAGGTGGCAGAGGAAAAGGAAACCGAGACCAGCCTCTGACACCCACCTTTATTCCCTTTGCTGAGCCATCTCCAGCTTTGGCTGACAGTCAGGTTCTGCAGCACAAGAATCCTGAGAACTCATATGTGCAGCTCGCGTGAGCAGCTCTTCCTACAGAAAAAGCCCCTTGCAAGCCAGGGAGCTGGCCCAGGAACAGGTTTTCCTTTCATGAGAAAAGGTTGCAGGTTCAGGCTCTAATTTGTTTGGTAATTTTTTTATTGTGCTGGCCAACATGCTAATAAGAGATTTATTCATGAAAAGGACAATGTCAGCATCTATTCCCTGTGCAAACAGATGAGAAAAAAAATGTCTGTAAACAGCAGAAGTAAGAGAGAAAGCATGAAGAGCAGCATACTAAATTACCCCTGCCATGTGGGTCACTTTGGAGCACGTTTTTATTTTATTTATTAAACAGCTTCTGCACAAAGTGTGTTTTGCTCGACGAAGGCATCGTACAGTGAATACTAAAATGATGCTGTAGCTCTTAAGCGCTGGGGGCAGGGGGAGAGCGGAAACGCCCCTTTTATTCCTGGAGTTATTGTTTTATAAATAAAAGGTGCTGATGACACTGTGTGTACAACACAGATAGGGCGTAAAGAATCGCTGCAGCGGCTCGATAGGGATGATCTGTAGCCGAAAACCCATTAGTGCAGACAGTAGGTGAGGCAAATGTGCTGAATTGTCAGGATGTGGAATCACAGGAGAACAACCCTTAAAATAGTTCCACCAAAAATAGCCTCTGTGGACAACAGGAGGGGGGTTTGCCTTCATTTATTTCTATTACCAGCTCCTTGACACGCCGTCCCTTGAGTGCTCCCGGTCACAGACGGAGCGGGAGACCAGGCAAAGGACACGCTTTCGTCCCACGCGAATGTGCCACTGCTGAAGTCCACGTGGGGATGGGAGCATTGGTCAAAAAGCAAAGCCCACCACCCCTGGCGTGCTGGGGATGCCGCAGCCAGGGGAGGAAACAGTCATCTCGAGCGGCTGGCAAATACCCTGGGTAAAACTACAGCTCCCCAAATGCTTCAGAGCAGCTCTCTGCAAACAGCAGCAAATCCTCTGGCAGAGCCCGGAGAAAATAAATTGACTGGTGCCTGTGAACCGACAGGGTCTGCGTGCGAGGAGGGGACAAGCACTGATGGGGCAGCTCTGATGGGGAAGCAGACTCCTACGTTCCATCATGTCGGGCAGATCCCTATCCAATAACCTGAAAAAACTCACCTCTTCCCAGCCTATATGTTACCTGTAAAGCCAGACCAGCCCTCAGGAACTGCACGTGGTACCCAAGCAGTCTTCATTTCTCTGGGCGAGCACCACTTTAGATGGTTTTGGAGGAAAAGCCATCGCTCAAGGTTAAAACAGCACAAACCTTCAGGGTGACTCCAGAGATGCTGAGCGGTACCTACCAGAGTGACATTAACAAGGGTTAAATGGAAGGACCCAGCAATGCTTTTAAGCTGCCAGGTACACGCCCCAGCCATATCTCACAAAAGGATGAGACCTAGAGCTCAACTACGCTCCCCTACCCACCTTTGGTTTCTGCAGGGAAAAAAAGTCCAAAAACCAGGTGTGTAGGCAAGAACCAGGTCACCATGTGTCCCTGAGCATGATGGCTGGAGGACTAGTTATGCCAGACTTTGCTCTCGGTGCACACTATAGGCACAACCCAAGGCAGGGAGGGGAAGCCCCCAAGGAAAAGAAAACCATAGGAGAAACTCACATTTTGGCAGGTTGTGAAATACATCTATGTCAGCAAAGTTTCGTTTGCAATACGTGCAGTGAAGATAGGTGGGAATTCAGTGCCTGGATTTGCAGCTGGCAGCTTGCGATTCAGCGTGATGACTCAGGACTTTCCGTTCCTCTGCAGGCAAAGGCTGCTCAGACCTTACTCAGGCAGAAGTTCCATTTTTCATGTCTTGTTCTCCCAGCTCTTGTCCCCTTAAAGCTAGTATTTCTAACTCACAGCACTTCAGAAATTTTGTACACAGTCATCATAGGCCTGGAAAGAGTTGTAACCATTGCTTGTTGGCTTTTTAGTCACCTTTTCTGTGCTTAGAAGTGAAGTTGTCATGTTCTTTCTGAAACCCACCAACCTGATGCTGCATTTGCCAGATCTCCCTGGGATCAGGAGGTGAAATAGTCATTCCCACACCCCCCTCCCTTGGGTACCGATGTTAAAGGCAAATCTTACTCCTGATTTTGATTTTGTAATGTGACCACGGTGTATTTCCATGTATCACCTGTGCAGCATCACCCTACGTGAGTCCAGAGGGTCCAACCTCTCCTTGAAGCAGAGGGCACCCAATGCATCCAGCACCTCCGGTGCTTTGCCTACCTCTAGGTGACAGCAGAAGACGGGAGTAAGATTTATACCTAGGTCAGGCATAATTAAATAAGACAGGATTTGGAATAAATGAAGTATAAACAATTCAGGTGTTGGAAAGGATGAGGTGGAAGTAAATCTGAGTGAAGCTTTGGCTCTAGAAAGAGCTGAGTGAACACAGATGTTGCAGCACTCAGGACAGTATAGGAAGGAGGCAGACTGTAGCCTTTGGAAGCATAAATCATAGACCGTATCCATCTTCTCCAGTCATTAGGAAAAAAGAATGAGTGACAGAAAAAGAGAAAGGAGAGAAGGTCAACAGAGAAGGGTTAGAGGTTAATTTCCTGATTGCCAGGATATGAAAGGTAATGGCCCCAGATGCCTGTGAATTTCTTTTCAAAAGAGGCATCATCATTTAATGCACTCTTTTATTACCGCTCTCACGTCAGCTTCCTCGTGTTCCAAAACAGTCTTTTCTTCTGCTATTAACATGACAACAATTCACACACCGTGGTCTTCTGATGGACCTTGACAGTTCTGACACGTTAGGTAAGGGCAGTAAATCTGTTAGAAATACAACCTGCTCCCGCTGAAGTCAACGGGAACTTTGCCACCGATGTCTATGGTGATGCGGAAGGTCCGATTCTGATGACTAATGGCATTAGTCACATCTTTACTGGAACCTGTTGTTTATGAGTGATTCCAAAATATTTGTTGAGAGAGCTGGGTTTAGATGCAAACATTGGCAGCTTGTGCTCCATGTTATGGTATCGGGAGGTCTCAAACTCTGGTGTGTGTCACCCATGGTCTGCAGGCTGCCCGCGGCTCTCATTTTAAGTGAGGGATTTGCATTTTGGAGGGCAGGTAGCATACAAAGGGGTCTTTCTTACAACAAGCATTGCACAGCGTGGGAAAGCCGGAGAAGCAGCCTATGTCTTAGACCAAGATTTTCAAGGTTGAAAGGCTACAAGCAGGTGGTGGGAGTCACAGTCGCTCTCTCTTCCTTTTCCACTGCTAAATGAATGGGCAAGTCCCATTGGAAAGGCTGAGTGTTAACACCTCAGATTCGTCCACTTCACCTCAGCCATCCCATAGAAATAATAAATTAAATTTTTGTAGACCCTTTGGTATGGGCAATGGCCCCAGCTCCATCATTCCCTGACGGAGGGCAGGGACATGAGAGGCGATGTCCTCTGGGCCACCCTGCAGCTATGCGGTCGGTACCTCTTCCCGGCTTTCCTAGGTTGTGCTTCATAGAGGGCTGTTGGCCCCACACCTGCTGCAACAGGGCCCAAAAAAGGTCCTCTCTGGGGCTGAGGGAGGGAAGCGGGGGCTGTCTCCTCCCCAGGCTCTCTGGGCAGAGGGGCAGTAGCAACCATCAAGCCCCTGAAGGTCTGAGCCGCAGTCTGCTGCTTTTAGCACCGCCCTCACTCCAAGCACGTGGCCCCACATGGATAATAGAAGGATAAACAGTTTGTTTTACGCCTTGACCTCTCAGCTAAGCTCAGGGCCCCATTTTAAACATGCTTCGTTTGTGGTCACGAGCGTTTAGGACTTAAATAGTCATGGCAGAGGAAGGTAAAATTATCGCTCTATTTGACGGCTGACAGGACAAGGCAATGGTACCCACAGCTTGGGATAGGAACTCAAATTGATTCTACAAAGTCTTGCCCCCAACACAACCACGAGGTCACCCCTTCCCCTGTGTAAGGCTTTCCAAGTCAAGCTCCTCTGCTCAGAGAGGAGAGAAAGAGCCCACAGTTCTATCACGGGCAAACGGGGTTTCCTGGCTTCTAACCGGGGTAATACGGCACATTGCGGTGAATAAATCAGAGTTCACCTCCTGCATTTTTGGAGAGGAGCTGGAAGTGCCTGGAGAATCACAAGGCAGCTCCGAACGTATCCGGAGGGTTACCCTCAAAGGATGTAAAAAACCTGATGTACAGATCCAGCGCGGGCAACTTATTTTCATATCCTCCAACTACGCCAAAACAGTATTTTGCACTTCAGCAGAGAGCTAGTCTCTACGTAAATGGGCCACTAGAGAGAGTTATGCCCTATTGGCACTTCTCAGAACATGAGGCACGGATATCGCCCTTTTTCGGGATGTGGGATGCAAGATGAATAGATTTCATACCATGACTTCCAAGCCTCCATACTGGGACTTCTGATCAACTGCCCTATTCACCACAGTTATGGCAGTTATTTATGTTAAATAGATTAAAGGCCGAGCAACTTAGATTTTCTCCGAGTGATGTGTTGTTTCAGCTTCTTTTACATTAAAATTTGTTTGCATTAGCGAGGAAATACCATACTCGCCCTCCCCTGGGATAAAAATTTGCTCACGGACTCAAGTTTATCTATCTCTTGTTAAAGTAGGAAGGGGGGGGTGGAAAGAGCGAGAAGACTGGTTCCTGTTGACCATCACTTATTAAAACACTGAATTCTTTACACCTTTTGTAAGGAGACCTCTATGGCAGAAGCAGTGGGAAAGACTTCGTCATCTCCGGTAAAAACAATTCTAACACATTTACGGCCCAGCTCTTTTCCCACTGAAGTCACCAACCGAATTCCCAGAAATGTACCCTCTGAGGCAGCTAGTATTTCTTTACGTACGATAAGCTGCAAGACTCAGAAGTAATCAACTCCTCCTGTTATTCGCGGCTCTGCTATTTATTGGGATTACAGTCAGACTCTTTGGAAACACTTCCTAACACTGTTTAAAGACTTTCAATTTTCTGTTTTATGTAATGTAACCACTTGGAAGCTTTTGTTCAAAAATAGCTCCACAAGTATTCTTCTACCATTACGTATAATGGGATGACTGCATTACTACAGAAATTCTAGAAATTTATACAAATATGATGACAAATCTTCTTCTCTTTGCTTCAGGCTGCTTGTCCACGCTTGCTTTCTCTCTTCCTTGCCCTTCACCTCCTGTATTGATCTCCGCTACGGATGAATTAGTAGATTGGTTCTTATTTTGGCACAATTACCAAAATTTCTGTTGTCCCTCTTGTAAGCATTCCTTAGGGAAGGATGGAGAAGCTACAGGGGTAACACGCTCCACCAGGGATGCTGCCCTGGTTCTTCAGCGCCTTCTCCAGGCTGGGAAGCCTTGTGCCCCCACCACGGGGCAGATGTTTACTTCCATCAGCTCTGCAGCCTGGCTGGGAACATCTGGCCGAGGGGATGGGGGGGGAAGAGCTGGCGAAGGGGTGTTTCAGGGGAAGGGGAGCCAGAGGCTTTACCCGGGTTCTGCCAGGAGCAGAAGAGAGCAGAGCTTTGCGTGATGCTTCTTTTGTAGCCTGCTCCTCCCGAGCTTTGCTGCTGCTTAGTAGCGCTAAGGGCTTGGAGTATCCGAGCACCAGAAAGCTCTCCTAAATCAATAGTCTCCTGTTGCTACATAAATACCTAACTGGAGCAAAGATGTTTATTTTCAAAGTGGGAGATGTTGCTCCTGTGACAACGTTTTATTATAATGATTTTGATCCCGAAACCCGCAATCTTTACACCGAGACAAGACTCCCCTTGATTTCAGTGCAAGCTTTGTCAGAATTAGCTCTTTGCTTTTATTTTTATTGAAAAACAAGCCCGCGCTTAACAAGGGAAAAAAAGCAGTATGTGGATCATGTCAGGGAGACAAGTTCCTGTGAGAAATTTCCAGCAGGAAAAACACAGCTTTACGATTACATGGCAATAAATTACAAGGTTGAAGTTTTAAGAATTTTCCAGGAGAAAAAAAAATGCTAATGCAGTAATGTGACGGGTACCTATTCCATCAGGGAAAAGGCCCAACCCATAAACACCTCTGGTACCTTTTCCTCAGAGACTACACCAGTGAGTAAAGGCTGAACAATAAGAAAATGCTTCCATGAAAATTTGAAACATCCGTGGAATTAAACACGTTTTGACCTAAGGATTATTGAGGGAAGACGGCACATCAGTCTGGCCATACTTTAGGCCACCAAAGGGGCCCTGATCCCAAGGGGGGCTATAAGCCCACCCAGTAGCAGCAGCCCTGCGCCAGCGTGCTTCCCTCTGCGAGAACTACCCAAAAATGTGCCATTTACAAAGGGGACCCACAAGGCGCCTGTCCCCTGCCCGCCCCCCCCGCCCCGCCCCGGGCACCAATGGACCCAAAAAAAGCCTGGGATAAAATGCCAGCAGGCAGCTATGTCCACTGACTGCTCCGGCAAATGGGGTGTTTGGATGGGTTTGGGTTTTTTTTTCTGGGGGTGGAGGGGTGGTTTTGGGGAGTCACAGGAATATTTTTTTTTTGTTTGTTTGTTTTAAACCCAAAATTCCCAGTGGGAGCACAGGGCTGTGGTGAGCGCGCCGCTCAGCGCCGGTGCGTGCTTTGGTGCCCCGCTGATGCAGGCAGGTGCTCCCAAAATTTCACCCCAGCTCTACCTCGGACCAAAATCAGGGCATCGGCGTTGCTGCAGGCACGGAGCCGGCAAGGGGGAATGTGGGGCTGCATTCTCCGTGGAGGGGGGGGGGGAGAAGGTGTAGGGTGGGGGGATGCTACGTTGAAGAACAACAACCCCATTGCCCAGGTGTGGGGGTCCAGGAGCCAGAATTGGGTAACTCGGTGATCTTAAGCACGCGTTTCAATGGTGGGGAGCGGCGGGGCCCACGCGTGGCCCCCAGCAGGCAGGGGGGAAAAGCCCCTGGCAGGGTGGGTTCCCCCCCCCCCCTCCTCCGTATCGGGAGGCTGCACCAAATATCGATCTTCGGAAGCGGAGGCGCACTTGAAAACGAGCGTTCAGCGCACCCTTACAGCGGGCCGCCCCTCCGGTTTAATGGCATTTTGCAACGCCCCCCCCGCCCCCCCCCCCCCCCCCCCCCCCCCAGCTTTGCGAAGGAGATAACGCCGGGGTCAGTATTTTTAATTAAACTCATTCCTTCCCAGGCGTGGGAATACGAGCACCTCCCCCACCCCCCCCCACCACGGAGAACCCGCATCTTCCCTCTGCGGGTGCAGGGGCGGCTTCTCCCGCCGTGTCCCCCCCCGCCCCCGCCCCCCCCCCCCCCCCCGACCCCTTCGCTCCCCGCCGCGCCGGTCACCCCACCCCACCCCCCCGCGCGACCCACCTGCCCACTTTCCAAAAAAAGGCTATTCTCACACCATTTTTTTTTCTGGGGGGGGGGGGGGGTGGGGTGGGGAGAGATGCGGATACCTCCTCCCACCGCCGGGACCAGTTCCCGATCCTCCTCCTACACTCCACCCCCACCCCCACCCCCACGCGGCGTTCTACAACCCCGCCCGCCCAGCGCGTGGCGTGGCGCGACGCTCCCACTCGCCCCCCCGCGACCGCCGCCCTTATCGCCGCCGCGCGCGCTCGCGGGGCGGGGGGGGGGGGGGGAGGGAAGGGGGGGCGGCGGTGCGCGCGCGCGCGCACCGCCGCCCCCCCTTCCCTTCCCCCCCCCACCCCGCCCCGCGAGCGCGCGTGGGGGCGGGGGTGCCCGGTATATACGGCCCCGCCGCCCCCGCCCCTGCCTGCCTCCTGCAGCAGGGGAGGCTGCGAGCCGCCGCCGCTGGCGCTGCCGCACCGGGCCCCGGCAGGTGGGCGAGCCGGGCCGCATCGGGGGCTACCACGGGGTGAGTTCGCGGGTGCGGGGTCCCGGTATGTGTGTCGTCCCCCCCCACACACACTCCACCCGGTTTGGTGGGGGGGGGGGGAGCGGCGCCGCTGTGGAGGGTCGTACCTGTTGCGGGGGCGTGGGGCGGGGGGGGGGGGGGTGGCCGGGGTTGGGGGGGGGGGGGGGGCGTGTGGAGTTTGGGGTGGAGGTGGCCGGTAGTTGGTCGAGCCCCGCGGGTGTGTCGTGTCGTCGTCGTCCCCCCCCCCCACTCCCCCCGCGAGGTGCGACCGGGAGCGGCTTCGTTCCGCCCGCCCCGCCGGGGGTCGCGGCTCCAGGCGGGCGGGGGGGGCTGCCCGGGGCGGCGTGGGCAGCCGCTGCGCAAGGGCAAGGCTCGTACCGGAAAGTTTCTAGAACTCCTCGAAACGGCAAGTTTTATTTAAAATAATAATAAAAAAAAAATATAAAAAGCCAAGCTCCCGGGGACCGGGCTCCCCTGCCGTCGCGGCCCCGTAAGGATGCCGGTGCGAAGGGAGGCTCGTCTTTGCCACCTACCCTTCCCCGCACGGGAGACACGCGTGGCCCTGCCGGCAGCGGTGCGGTGGGTGCCGCAGGCTCCGCGGTAGCTCCCCGCGGCGGGCACGGCGTGGTCGGGTCCGTACGGCACCGGGGGGAGCCGTCGTGGGGTGGCAGAGGCTCCCCTCCCTGCGAATAGCTGCAGAGAAAAATGGCTTTGCGATGCCTCAGTTGTTGGGGTGTGTGGTTTTGGGGTCTCTCTTTTAAGTTAAAATCGCCCCCCCCCCGCTGCCCAAACTTCTGCAAGCATCACGTTCTAGCTGCTTGTTGCCTCGCGAGGATCAAGCAAAATCACAGTTAATTTTATTTTTTTTTTAAATTTTGTTGGGAAATCCAGTGTATGAAAAAAGACCCGGTTCCGATTGTCGGTGCGTTGGGAGGAGCAGCTGCTCTGCAGGAGCCGGGCAGGTTTCGGGATGCAGGTGCCGCGCACTGCGCTGGCGTGTGCAGGAAGGTTCCAGAACGGTGGTGCCACCCATTCCCCATCCCCCTCCTCCCCTCCCCCCGGGCACAGGAGCGCCCCAGAGCACCCACCTCCCGCAAGGGGAATGAGCAATCAGGCTTCCACGGGGATGCGGCGCATCTCGCTGTAACCCAGGGGTTGAGGGATGACTACGTAAAGCTTCTGCGTGTGCGAGGAGGAGGAGAGCTGGGCTTCCCTCGTGCAGGCGTCGTTGGGTGGCCAGGCGGTAGCTCGGTGCGGTCAGTAGCAGGGAAGCCACCAGAGAACGAACGCCTTTGCTGCGTGGCTTCTGCCGAAGCTGGGTGGCTGCGACCTGGAAGAAGTTTAGGACGGCAACAGTCGATGATGCTCCCTTTTAACGAGCCCTGACCTCCCCCAGTAGAGCGCTGGCTGCCTTTGTGGTATAGGCATTGGCACGCTGCGTGCCGCAGGACGGGTTCTTTTTTTGCTTCCGAACAAACTTAGACAAATTGCACAAAAATCAGCTGAGAGGGGCGACCCACTTAGAGGGAGGAGAGGAAAAAGAGTGTTTGGGGAGACCTTGATTTCAAACATCACTTTGCATGTCCCACCGTTTGTCCTAACCAAGCGGAGTTATTACCTGAAGGTGTGAAGTGCATGGCGTAAAGACTTGCTTTTTTTTTTTGGCCTTTTTTTTTTTTCTTTCCCCTTGCTACTTTAGCAGCAAGGAAGTAGTTATTCATGAACATACGTTTCAGGTCTTTCTTACACATTCTTGCATTACAGCTGTAACATCAAGAGGTTAAAATACCTAGAACGTTCCTCCTTGTCTTGTAGCTGCCTCTCACAAACCGTATTTAAAATTAGAGCATCATTAGCAAAACTGTAGGTAATTCTGGGGAAGTGGGGGATGTTTTATGGTGGAAAGTGACAAAGCTGACAAATTAACATCTTCACAAATACCTGGATCTTGCAGGTTCTTCCAACGTGGTTGGCACCGCCACAGCTTCTTTCCTGCCTGCAGCTCAGTGCAACGTGTAAGTACCAGAGATGTTCCTATACATTTTTGGGTGCGTGGATTTTGGTAGATTAATGATTTCTCCCCCCTCCCCCCCCCCCCCCCCTCCGCCCTTTAATAGGCGGGTTGATTGCGACAAACAGGGAACGAAGCATATTGCAGGTGTTTTTGGTTGGGAGGCATCATGGGTAATATCTGAAAGACTCTGCTTTTCATACCCACCCACCCCCAAAAAATAGGAAAGAATTTGCCTGTATTTCCGGTGCTCGCATCACCAGCACCTATTCCCTATGAAAGAATGAGGTGTATTATTTCAATCAGTTTGCGGCAACATTATGGCCTCTCTTGAGCCATTGAAATATCGGAAGGTAGGTACCCCAAGGATTTCATTAATACCACTCAACAGTCAATGAATAGATCAAAACCACAAAGCAAAACTAAGGTACGGTAACGGATAAAACTTATTTCATGTGAAAATTGTGTTTTTAATGTAATAAGAATATAAACCGTCTACCAGCGTGAAACAGGCTACGTATTAGATGCCCATTCAGAAGGGATGAGTTGGCTGCATTTCACCACAGGTTAAGTAATTGTGGGTTAATAGGATTCTGTCAAATACATGCTGGGGAATATTAGTGTGAGAAGTAATGATTCTCCTTAATACGCCTGCATTTTACCTTGAAAAGAAGTCCAAGTTTCTGGAAACTCCCAAGTACTGCATAGATGCGTGATGGCTATCTGGAAATGTAAAATAGGTTTTAAAAGGATGTTGTGGAGGGGAGAAATCATGGATGCTCGTAAGATCGGTTTTAGAAATAGAAGAGAGGGGGGAATTGGGCCTTCCAGTGAAAACCGTGTCCTACCTGCTTATTTTCCCTTTAATACATCAGGCTAAATGATGCTCCATTTTGACTTGCGTTAATGCAATATTGTTGTTGGCTAGTTTTAATCAAGCTTGAGTTTTAAAAGCTAGATAAGGGCTACTGGTTGTTTTTAATTAAACTGAATGTACATAGCGAGACCTAGGAGAACATGATATTAAAATTGTTTTGAAAACAGAAAATATTTCCTGGTACTGTAGCAGCGTCTTCAGTATTTTCTCATGCTGTGTACTTGGTATTTAATGCGAAGGTACGGCTGCCTCAGATCATTCGCATAAATAGTGATTAAGTAAATGTGACATGCTTTGATGAGAAACTTGTCACTTACTATTCCTATGAATTAGGTGGTTAAATTCATGTGTTTATTGAAAATCTTACGACTTGGGTTTCGTAAGTATAAAGTTTTTAACATTCTTCTCACATACTGTGCACTTGTGGAGTAGTGTCAATATATACGCGTGGTGCAAGGAGAGGAAGCAATAATATTTACTTTGTTTTCTTTTAACCATTACATTTAATATGTCATATGTAGATAAAGTGAGGTTGATGCAGGCTGTGTTTTTAAAAAGGTGCGCGGGGGTGGAAAAAAACCCTTGTTCTCAAAATATTTTTAGGGAAAAATAGTTGACCAATATAGGCTTGCCTGTTTTTTGGTTTTTTTGTTTTTTGTTTTTTTGGTTTTTTTGTTTTTTTTTTTTTTGCGGGGGCGTGGGTGCTTTGGAACGGGCTTATTTTCATTTCTTCTGGTAATTCTTCTAATTTTTAAAGAATCGGTTTCCTAGTTTAAAGAAACCAGCCAAGAGAGGGAGAGAGATGCGAGACGTTGTTACAAGGAAAAGGTCAGTGCTATCCTCGTCCTTCATTGTTTCATTCAACGGGTTTTTTCATCCTCCTGTCTGACCTGCCGGAAGATTATTTGGGAGGGGAGGGAAAGAAGAGAGGGTGGTGTGTTTTGGGGTTTTTGTTGTTTGGTTTTTTGTTTTTTTTTTTTTAAGGTAGACACATCTCTGGGAAGGGGATGCTTAATTAGAAAATTGCAATACAGCCCTCCAGCCTAATGGAGTGAGAAGACGACAATTCTCAGCCGGCTGGGTGGGGCACAATGCAGCGCTAACTGTAAGCCTTTTGTCTAATAAAAAATGTCTGAAACAAAGTGATTGTCTGGCAGCCAGCATCCCGCCAGACCTTTTTTTCTTTTTTTTTTTTTTTTTTTTTTTTTTTTTTGAAGGCGGGAAAACAAAGTTAAGGAACGTTATCTTTGGGCACGTCGGGATTTTTGAGCCTTGCTAGAGAGCCACGACTCGTGCTGCTTCGGTTCCGATTGCAGCGCGGCTCTTCGGAGTTTGAAAGATTATTTGTGAAATAGCACCTCTTGGAATTATTAAAGCCTTGAGCTAAAGAAAAGCCCTGCATACGGCTGCTAAACTACTTTGCCTGACTGTTTTTCAAGGTTTCTTTTCATGTCGGTGCAATGAATTAACTTCACCAGAGTTTCACAAGGTTGCTGGAAAATACAAATCTCGCTGCTCCTAAGCTGCGCTTTAAGTCTCCTGTATTACTGAATAGTTGGAATTACTAGATAATTACAGAAAACCTAGTGCATTATGTAAGTTAAATGTAGGCATTGTTTAAAAACCTTATTTTAATGAGATAAGGCATTCTTAAGTGCGCTCTTGCTAGAAAAATGTATTTGAGCTTTTTTAAGTGCTGAAAATACTGCATTATTACTAGAGAATTTGTAGCATTTAGTAAGCAGGATACTTGCAAGTTGCTGTTATGGGTTTGTTTTTTTTTTTTTTAAAGCTCTAGAATGTAAAATCAAGTCTAATAATCCCAGATATGTGTAAGCAGCTATTTATGTTTTGCTAAATTTGAAACAGTATAAATTGTATAGCTTGTGCCAGACTCTACGAAGCCTGAATCTACGGAAAATCGTGCTGTACAAAAGTCTGATTGTTCCGATGCAGATCATCATCAGTGTGAGGGGAATTTTATACGGTTGTGAGGTACCTTGGAAATAATAAAACTAATATTTGTGCTGGTTTGTTAGTCCATTAAATGCTTAATTACTTCATTTGAACACGATTGAGGGGGTTCATTTACAAATTAATACTTGTTTTTAATGCTAGGTGACAGTATCACCACTGAAATGCGGAATTCTCTGTGGTTTACACTTTCTGTAGAGACAATTTAATTTGCATCTATCGAAAAGAAAATGGTGGCTTCTCATCTCTCGGTGGAGGCTGAATAGAAAACTGATACGGTGGTGTCTTAATGCTGGAGCGCTGTTTTGCAAAGGATAATGTATACGCTGGAGTAGCATCATAAAATTAGAAGACAAACTTTACAATGAGCCGTGAATATTTTGAGATGCGGTTCCTTCCTGCTGCGCTTAATACCTGAATTTCATAATGGATGTGGGCGTTAATAGAACACACTCAGGCTTATATATTGTATTATAGATAAAACAGGAAATAGGCTAAAGAGGGGAAATAAAGTGCTATCCAGGAACTGATTTTTCCTAAGCTTACTCCAGGATATTCCATGCTAAGATGAAAAAGTGTAAATGGTACATATTTATCATCTGTGCGGTATTGATCTAGATGAAAAGGAAACAAGTAAAAATCAGCATTTTAAATAGAACTTAAAAAAAAAAATTAATCTCCCAAGAGTTTGAAACCCGTAATCAGCATAAATTGGAGGGGAGGAGAGGGAAGGGATTGGGGGAACGGTTGCGGGAGTAGAGCACATGCTCTACTTCTTCAGCTCTCTGTAAGGAAGTAGGTATCGTGATGGAGAAGGTAAAGCCACCGCCTAAATTTACTGGATTTCAAATCAACTAGTAGCACTTGTGAATTATACGGGGTGTTTCTGCAAATCAGCGTGTTGTGCCTGTGCTTTGTTGGAGCAGCAGACCCATTTGCAAAGCTGTTTGTCACACTGTCGTTTTTATTATAATAGGGCTTATATGGAAATATTCCTGCAATGCATCTAAAGAAAAGACAAATGGCAGCGTTTATAGAAGGTGGCAGATCATGCCGCAATGTGTGTGTAGGGAGGAGGGGGGTTGGCGTCGTGTCGTTTCCCCCCCCCCAAGCCCCCTTGCTAAAGAGGGATTGACGTTATTTTGTTTAAATATGGTGCACGTTACATTGGACTAATGTAAAGATTAACACAATAGGGCCCTTAACCTGGTTAAGGACTCTGGGTCCTGCCCCAAGGTAAATAACGAATATGGTTTTGTTTGCCCAGTGGGTCTTGCTGTGTGGAAAAATAGCTGGGAGTCTGTTCTTTTCGACTGCTTGTCTCGCATATAAATAAATTAAAATTAGGAGTGGTTTGGAAGAAGTTTGGCCCTTCTAACAAGACAAGAGGCTGTGATTTTGTTGTTTCATTTCAGCTGAAGGGCCTGATCCCATTTTAATATTTTTATACTTAAAAGAGCGAAA
Source organism: Alca torda (assembly GCA_008658365.1). Taxonomy (NCBI): domain Eukaryota; kingdom Metazoa; phylum Chordata; class Aves; order Charadriiformes; family Alcidae; genus Alca; species Alca torda. Next base: position 45,599,263 of record CM018077.1, on the reverse strand, counting down.
ACAGCAATGTCAAGATAAAAAATAAATGGCGACCTCTTTAGCTGATGTAAAACAGCAGTTTCTCTTGTGGACTTGTGCAGTTCATCCTCTGTAGTCAATGTGTACATTTGGAATTTAGTTTTTCTTAAAGTGTAAGAGGGGAAAAACATGAACAAGGAAGGCAGAGTTGAGAAAAAAAAGGTGGGTTTTTTCCTCATTGGGAAAGACTTCGCTTTCCCTGCTGAATCGATTTAATTTCTCCGTCTTCCCTACTAAGAGGTAGCGTACAAAGGGATGCAAGTCTTGGAGGATGATCCAGGCTTTATGTGCAGGAAGGTGCGAAGCTGGACCCAAGTTCCTTGATGTCCTGATGGGTCACACCTTCTTCCCCACAACGTGGAGCTCACCTGGGGACGGATAGGTCTGCCTGAGTTTTTGGCTGCTCTTTGTTCTGGTGAAAACTGGTGCTCGTCTTGGAGGCTGACAAATAAGAAATAGATTATTTTGAAGTGCGACTTTAAGTTGGAACGCGTCTGAAGACAGATCTAGTCTAGATTAAGACTGTGACTGAAAAAAGGTTGTAAATTATTATTTTGGTTAACTATCAAGGCAAAGACGTCGTCGCTTTCGGAGCGTGTTGAAGGAAAATGGCTGTTTCCAGTTGTGTCAAGTGCCAGTTCACGGTGCTGTTAGCCGAGCTGAGAGCCCTTTGCCTTTGCGATGCGCCTTGTGCTTCTTGCATCCTCCAACAGCTCTGTTAACACAAGCTCCAGGTTTCCTCTCAGCTTGCTGGCACGCTGCGGACTTCCCGTCCTGGGCTGCTTGACTCATCAAGACCTCTTAAAACAAATGTTCACAAGATTGAGACAAAAAGCGCTGGCATCGCTGCGGCCAGAGGAACGGTACTATTGACTGCAGTGGTGTTGCGGCTGCACGTCCCCTTCCCCTTGGCACCGTGTCCTCCCAGAGACCGGCAGCGGGGAGGAGGCTCTCCAAAAGGCACCAGATGAGTCTTTTACCACCCGCTTTCCAATTCGGAGTTAGATAACTTAGCAGAACAGGATTACTCTAGCCTAAAGAAAGGAAAAAATCTCTTGTCCAGCAGTTAGTGGCTCGCGTCGCACAGCTGCTTGGAGGCGATGGGCAGCCTGGCGGTGCCAGAGCAGGTACTAGAGCTTAGCAACAGAGAGGGAATTCAAGTCACCCTTGAGGACTTGTGGGTTTACTGGAAGCCAGTGGAAACATTCCTGGCATGCAGTGGTAAGTATCGTATCGGTGAATACAATTCACCCCTTTAATTCACCTCCCCCTCTACTCTGCCTTGGTGAGGCCGCACCTGGAGCACTGTGTCCAGTTCTGGGCTCCCCGGTTCAAGAAGGACAGGGAACTGCTGGAGAGGGTACAGCAAAGGGCTACCAAGATGATTAGGGGACTGGAACACCTCTCTTATGAAGAAAGGCTGAGGGATTTGGGTCTCTTCAGTCTGCAAAAAAGATGACTGAGGGGGAACCTTATCAACACTTATAAATACTTAAAGGGTGGGTGCCAGGAGGATGGGGCCAGGCTCTTTTCAGTGGTGCCCAGCAACAGGACAGGAGGTAACGGGCACAAACTTGAGCATAGGAAGTTCCACCTAAACATGAGAAGGAACTTCTTTATTTTGAGGGTGGCAGAGCACTGGAACAGGCTGCCCAGAGAGGTGGTGGAGTCTCCATCTCTGGAGACGTTCAAAAGCCTCCTGAACGCGTTCCTGTGTGACCTGCTCTAGGTGACCCTGCTCTGGCAGGGGGGTTGGACTAGATGATCTCCAGAGGTCCCTTCCAATACCTACCATTCTGTGATTCTGTGAAGTGCTAGAGGCTGTATTTTAAATCTCTGCTCTTGACTCGTCACCAGGTCCAAGTGAGCCAAGGAAGGACCAGACAGAAAACTGGACAAACCCCAGGCACTACCAGTGTGAGTTATGCCCTGCTTTCCCCCAACCCCAGTCCAGCTGTGTTGCTGGTCCTGAGAGCCACTGAGGATGGGCACAGCCCAGAGACCTTGGAGCTGGCACCGGCTGGGCAAAGCTTGCTCTGGAAGGGAAAGATGACGTTGCAGCTGATTCCAGAAGTACAGCCTTATCACATCTTCCCCTGGTTCTCTAGCTAGGTTGTAAAAAGAAAACAAAAAAAAACAACAACCAAAAAACCCCCAACACAACAAAAAAAACACATTTTCCTTCAAAGCTTCCTCTTTAAAAGTTAGAGGCACTGCCTGGTGACTAACTCTGGGACTGAAGGCTGGGTGTGCAGGGACTTCAGACAGCTCAATCTGTCACAGATGCCAAGCCCGACCTTGGGCACATAGATAAGCTTCCCTCCAACATTGCTTTTTCTGGCGAAGAATTGGGCGAGGTGGTGGGAATGGCGTTTATCGACTTCTTGTGAGCATGCTGTGAGGTCTAATGTTTGTAAGAATGTTTGTGATCCTTTGGGAAGAAGTGCAGGGTGCTCCTGGCTGGCACTTCTGCTTCGTAACCCCCCTCTAAGGCTGGGGGGGAGCGTGGTTTGAATCTCCACTCCTGCAAACCTGCTCACCATGGGCTCCTTCAAAAAATGGGTGTGACTTTCTTGGATAAAGGAATCTGATCCCCAGAGCATTTGAATGCAGCATCCACCTGGCTGTCAATGTTGGAGACCGCTGAAATGAGGAGCTTATGGGGCTCCATGCAGCCTCCTTTTCGGGGAAGGAAGGGTTGTTGTTTTTTTTTCTTTTAAGTGAAAGCGATGTCTGCTGGCCAGAGAAGTGACTGGGAAGCACTGGGTGCCCCATAGCCTTCAAAGGGGGCTTTGACGCTGCTCAGAGCTAAGCAACGGGAGCGTGGATGGGATTTACTGCGGTGAGTGATGTGCCCTCTCCCCTCCGCGGTGTGCTCAGCGGGAAGGCTCCGCATCTGCCTGCGGCTCTCGCCACTGGACAGCATCACTTGCTGGATTATGGAGGCTGTCATTTATCATCACTGTCTCCGACTGTAAAAGACAGTCCAGTGCCTCCTGACAAAGTGACGGGAGGATTGGCTGTGGTCAAGAAACAGCTTGCAGAGTTGGCAGGCTTTTTTAAGTAGGAAAGTGACTTCAAAGGAAGAAAAAGAGGTTGGGAGGGAGGGAGGGAGGGAGCAACCCCCAAAGACCTGCAGCAACAACTTTACACTTGCTCAGAGAGTTGAAATTTGCATGAAGAACGAAAAGTGGTAATAAATAAATGTGCCTGAGCACAGCTAGAGATAGGAATTATTGAAGAAAAAAAAAAAAAAAAGACAGGAGGGCATGCATTGAGAAAGGTCAGCGGGATTAAGATTCCTGACAGGGAAAGCCAACGGGAAGTGAGTAGAGTTGTCCGGGAGGGAAGGCTCAGCGTATATCGGAAAAGGGAACGGGTGGGTCACCTGGATGCTGCAGGGGCTTTGCTGGGGCTTGTGAGCGCGTTGGGCGCAGGGGACGCGGGAGCAGGCTCCTTGCCATCAGTGTGCCGAGAGGCCGGCCTCCAGCTGGACAACAAGCAGCCTGTTTGAGGGTGCAAAGGTTGGATGGTAATGGGATTAACAGCGCATCCGCAATCTGAAAACTAGCAGGTCCGGGAACTTGCTAGCTCACTTCTATTCCTATGAAAGTCTGCTGGCTTTCTGCTTTTGGTGTCAGCCGGTACAACTACTCCACTGAAAGAAAGTCACCTCCCAGTGGATAAAACTGCACAGACTCACCATTAGCCTCTCTTAGAAAGTTATTGAGCACTCGTGCACCTGTTTACACTGAGAGCTGTGGTGCCCTGAACTGCTTTTTTTAATTTTATTCTAAGGTTTGCCTACTTTAGGTATCTAGTTTTCAGCAACGTCAAAGTAACTGCATAAAGCCCATTTGCCTAAACCTCGAGAAGGGCTTGGTCAGTTTAAAAGGCAATCCAACAGTGTTAGGAAAACAGGTTGGAGGCCACAAGCAAACCCAGCCAACCCTTCTGTCAGAAGCCGGAGTGTAAAGGGGCATCTAGCAGGGTGTTACACGGGCAAGTGTGTCGGGAAAGCCTCTGCCGCCATCGGGTACCTGCACTGCCCCCATGATACACAGCAGGACCTCTGGGGACTAGCAGCAGTTGCGGGAAGGCGGCCGCTGACATTGTCCATCGTGCATTAAATCCTTGCACGGCCTGGCTGAGCCGTGGGCCGTGGGCACTTGCGGCAGAGCAAGCCTGCGGAGATGGGGGGTGCAAGTCCCTCCTCCCGTGCTGCGCTGCCTTCCCCGCCAAGGCGCCTTAACAGCCGCTGATCTGCTGCCTCACGGAAAGTGTGTTTGGGGTTTTTCCTATTGACTGTCGCCTCCTGCCTGGTCACACCAGCATCACGTAATCCACTGCCCGTGCGTTTCTCAGTTGCCATCTCGGTCTTGATGACTTCTTCTCATGGCTCAGCCTGTTGTTGTTGTTCTGCCCTGGCTGCGGCTGTGCCCGCAGCAGGTCCGGGTGCTGCCGCAGGCTGGCATCCCCCGGGCAGGGGTTGCTGCAGATAACAGACGGTGCAAGAACTCGCGTCTTCGATGCGTCCCAGAAGAGGTGCAGATGCAAGTTCAGGCTCCTTAGGAGCAGGGATTTCTGAAAACCCATACCCGATGAACAGCAATAGCAGCAGCAGTAGAAAGCTTCAGTAGGTACCTCCACCCACACCCCACTTCAAAATAGTAACGAGAACATTCAGCAGTTGGTAGTCTGTTGCGTCCTGGGATACGCAGATTTCATTTTTCCTAAAGCTGGCTTTGCTGCTTATTCAAAAATCATGTGATGAAAAGTTAAAAGGGGCTTTATTTTTTTTTTTTTTCCCCCTGCATCCCCAAGGTTGAAGTGGCAACAGTTTCTTTGTGCTGTTTGACGGAGAAGCCAGCCATAGCCCAAGAGCACCGTGGCTTCCCTTCGGTGCTGCGTGGCTGGTGGATGATAACGTATCAAATACCAGGGAACAGCTGAACAAAAGCTCTTTTTTAAAAACAAACAAAAGAAGCCCCACACCAAACCTCCCGGGGGCCGTAGCATTGCTGGTTCTTAAACTGTTTGGCCCTGTTGGGCTCGGGTTGGAAAGCACATCAGATGTGCGTGCTCCGTCAGGGAAGCAGAAAAGACAGAGTAAACCCTCTGCTCCTGCTTGCAAAAAAATAATCCGGGATAAGTCAAGCCATTCCTTAACTCCGCCTGTCCCGAAACTTGGGGGAAAACCATCATTCCTGCTGCTTTCATTACATCAGAAGGTGTAACGTTGGTGCCTCAGGAAATGAAGAGGGAAAGGGCTGCCTTGTGGGCCGTAAGGATGCCTGCGGCTTATCAGCATGTGCGGAGCTACCGAAAACGCAGCCGAGTTGTTGCTACAACCTCCCGGAAAAGTTTGGTGAGGGCAGGGTTAGAAGCTGTGGTGGCGGATTGCCTCCAGAATTTTGGGACTAGAAGACTGAGGTGATTGCAGGAGATGCTTCTGGCAGGCAGAAGGGCCGTGGGTTGCTTTGCAGGTACCAGTTCTCGCATTGTCCGCATATTGCTTTGCGTTGCTTGCTTGTGTTATAAATAGAGCAAGTCGGGAATGTGCCTCGTTTATACAAATCTGCAAAAAACACGTTATGCTTCTGGGTGTTACGTAGCTCACCTCACAGGGGTTTTTGTTCCTCCGTTTCCGGAGGGGCCAGGCACGGCGTGATCTGCAGCGCTAAGGGGAGCGTGGGCGAGGAGCGAAAGGCAGAAGGGCCTTGGCGCGGAGCAGCGGGGGAACGACCTTCCTATGGCTCTCGCCCAGGCCGAGGGGAGTTTAACCTCGCAAACCCTGAGCCGCCGGAGGATTTGAGGGGGCGAGATGGGCAGCACGGGGTTTGGCAAGCCAGCATTAGGAGTTAACGCTGCCCGGAGCGTTTTGACCCCACGGGCAGGTGGGAAGACGAGCCAGACAAGGGTCTTCCCCTCTTGTTTTTCCACTTGTCTATTTTATTTTATTTTTTCTTGTCTGCCCTCGCATCCTAGGATTGATCAGCCCGGTCTAAAACGATGCTTCGGAGGCTGTGCCCTCTCCTGTGACGGAGCGAGCAGGGTGAGACCCCTTGTCTGCCGGCGGCATCCCAAGGCAGGCAAGGGGAGCTGGGCTGCGGGATGTCTGCCGGCAGCATCCCAAGGGGATCCGGGCTGCGGGGCGCCGAGCATCCCGGCCTGGGGACTCCCCGTGCCGCGGGAAACGTAGCTGTGCCCGTAGCCCTTCTCCCTCCCGTAAAAAATTAAACCCGCGGGGGATTCAAGAAAAGGTGAAACCCAACGTAGCCATTCTGGAGAATGGCTAATGTTTTTGTGATGGGGCAGGAGTCGTGTCTCTGTGCGTGAGCAGGAAGGAGGAAGGTGTGAGAAGGAGCGTGTTGTGTGGGGACGGCAGGGTGTGGCTCCAGCATCAGTAACAAACGCTGGGAGAAAAACTGCTCTTTGTTCTGCAGTCAGGTGGGCTGACAACTATTCTTACCCGTCCCTGGCACGTGTAACACCCCGTGCAATTAAAAGATTGGGGAAGGCTTGACATACTGAAACTGCTGCAAATGCAGCAAGCAAGGAGATTCAGCCTGGAATCTGCTGCTTGCTTCTTTTTTTTTTTTTTTTTTCTTTTCTTTTTAAACAATTAAGTTCCAAAGCTCATCGGTATCAGATTCAGCATATTTCTGTTTCCCACGGCTGCATTGTTTTCATACCAATATTTTGTGCGCTTAATGCTTCAAATGGTTAAGTTAAAGCTCTCTAGCACTAAAATTTATTCTGGCCTACACACAACTAGAATTGGACCAAAGTGTGCATTAAAGTATATTAAAAATGTGTACATCCCTATGCGCATGCAGTGCAGCAAACCGACTCATAATGACAGACTTACTAATCAGAAAATAATTTTCAAAGCTATTCCTTTTAAACTACCCTTTTTTGCCTGGCAGATTTACTGACTCTTTTTTTTTTAAAGATTAAATAAATAGAAAATAAGAATATATTCACAGTTGCTTTTAGATTGCTACAGGCTAAAGCAGTATCTTGAGCTTAAAAAAACTATTTTATTTTTTTTTATGCTTTTGTTCATTCTGCTGTAAGTTGCTTTGATTAAGTGACTAAAATGTTGGTGTCTGTTTTTTTCCCCCCTAAGCATCGGAACTAAAACTTGGTCTCTGCAGTTGCTGGCAAGAAGTGAAATCCTTGCGTAAGTGAAATACTATGAACTTTTTTGTAGAAAAGCAAGCGGGAATGAACATATAAAGCAACGGAAAGAGGGTATGACCAATATACATCTCCTCTATTCCCATTTTAAGTAAATTCTTTTAAGTTCAGGGTCAGGAATTTCGACAGTTACTTATTTTGTGTGTCTGTATAAATATATGCATATTTTCATATCTTCTAAAAAAAAAAAAAGTCTTATTTCTTTTTCTGGGAGGAAGAGAAATCTCCTTGCAAATTTACATCTTGTGACATTTCCTTACAACTGCGCGCTGGCGTATGTGCTGCTAGGGGCCAGCCCATCATTTCTTGGTAAAAAAGAACCTTTCAGCTCGGTTACCTCCTGTAGAGAGCTAATTTTCCAGCAGTCAGGCTTGATCTGGATAAATAATTAGAGAGCGCGCGCGAGAGAGGGAGATGAAGATGATCACATCAGCGCCGTCTGTAATTCAGTTAATACAGCCAGACCCTGTGATTTCGCGTCTGCAGCGTACTCGCGTGGTCTCAAAAGCCGCAGAGGCGAGCAAGCAACAAAGCCAATCGGTTACATTTGTCTTGGAAGAATTAGTGGCACTTCTCATTCATTTGCCAAAAGCCAGCAAACAGCTGCAGCATGCATCTGCAACGCGAGAAGGTGATTCTTGACACGTTCACTCTCCCCGCCCTCCCCCCCCACCACCCCCTTATGCAAAAATTTCATCACGCAATTAATGCTGGGGTATTGCCATCCTTAAGGATAGCTTCCTTTCTTTGCCGTTTGAGACCTTGCGGGTGTCTTTATATTCGATTTTAAAATGAGTATCTTGTAGAGCGGAATCAGCGCTGACTAGGTGAAGCCTACCATTTTGGCATTTCTCGATGAATTATTTTATTTTTTTTATTTTATTTTATTTTTATTTAAAATCTGGTCAAAATTATCTGATAGCGATACTAAACTGCAGGGAAGATGTGCCTGGTTCTTCGATTAAGCGGTAGCGTTTCCCATGGCTCTTGACAAGGGTGGAAGAGATGATGCAGTTAAAGCAAGCTGCGGTCTTTGAGGATAGATGCGTTTGTTATTGGATGCGAATTTGTTCCTTGCTGCGTACGGTGCTATCAAGGGGTTAAAAATACATCTTTGGTTCACTTTATTCCCAGTGGTAGCTCCATTGCATTTATACATGGATCAGATTAAAATAGGTCAATATCTTTTGTGGAAGGTCTTTTGACACTTTGGTGCATGACTGCAGTACACCTACCTTGAGGATGAATGGGCCCGGAGGAAATCCATGCATTAACAAAAACACAGCCTAGGGATACTTCAGGATCACATTCCTTTATTCATCAACTAAATCAAAGGCTTGACAGAGGATACTTGGTCATCGAGTCACTCTAAATAATACTTTTTGAGGTGACGGATAACTTCTGCCGAAGAAATAAAACCACGTATTTAGATGGGCAAGGAACATCCGAACGGTGTGGGTTTATTCTGCTCTTTACACCGCATCATCTGCATTAGAATACAGATGTATATGCTCTAGCTGAAATTTTTCAGAACCTTATTAAAAAGAAAACTGTGTATTCAGGAATTGGCTTATGGCAGGAAGTCTTTGTCTGCCTGTTTGCTTTATTGCGGTTGTTTACCGCCTTGAATCGATTTTTGTGTACCAAATCAGTATATTGAGGATGGCTGGGGAAAGCAGGGTGGGGGGGGGGGGTGCAGTTCTGCAGTTTGCAGGACCAAGAAGCTGTTTGCTGCCTCACGGTGTGTAGGGGTTTTTGCGCCCCCCCCCCCCCCTTTTTTTTTTTTATAAAAAAGAACTTGGAATTTCCATATTATAAAGAGGAAGAGGCTTCTTTTCGATATAATGGCGCCATTAACATCTATTAATAATGCAGACAGGGTAAGTAGCTGGAGTTGGAGCTCCCTGGGGGCCTCGTAAAACAGATGTGCACTATATCTTCCCGGATTTGATAGCTGCTGGGGTCGAGGGGGTCGCTGTGGTTCCCGCTTTATTTCCTCTGGCAGCGGTTTTCTAATTTAAGCACCTCTGTCTCCTGGCTACAGTTGCCTGCTGTGCTGTGGAGGGGGGTGTTGGCGCATTGTCGTGCCTGCTGCCGGGAAAAGGGGGCACGAGCGGCGTCGCCCCTGCCTCCGCGCTGCCTCCCTCTCCGCGACGTCCTCTCAGATGCCTCTTCTCTTCAAGGTAGCGGAGCCCGGCTCTTTTGTTGATTTATTTCTTTTTTTTTTTATTATTTTTTTTTTTCCTTCCCCCAAAGAAATTAAGGTAAGCGTTTCCTCCTCCTCGCAGACACAAGACAGATGTCTCTATCCTATATATTTATTAGTTTTGTTATGGGAAGGAAGAAATATTTCAGCTCACAAGGGCACATAGCGTTTTCGCTGGCAGTGAGGTCTGGCCCCCCGGTGGGAAATGTAGTTGCCGTATCCCCTTTTTTTCTTTTTTTTTTCTTTTTTTTTTTTCCCCCTGCAAGAGTCCCCTTCTCAGTTTGAATTGAATATATTCACGGTGCTGCCTCGGAACAGATAGCGCTGCGTGTTCTTTCTATAGCTGTCTGCGTTTAACTCGGGGAGGGTGAGGCGTACCAGAAGCACTTAAAATATTTCTTTTTTCTTTTTTTATGCCGTTTCTTTAATTGCAGATTACTCTGCAAAAGTGATGAAATACTAGTGGTTGTAGTACGTGGGGGGAAAAGTCTTTATAGTCAGTACGGCATCCGATGTGTTCGCATCATACAGATTTAGGATTGCCTTCAGTCAAATATGAGGTGTGAATGTCTGTCCTTGCTTGCGCTTGTATTGCAATATTATCTTGATGTACGCATTTAAATGTAGCGGTATGCACTTTTGCTGGCTTGTCATGAATTGGGGGGTGGGGGGGGAATGCTGGTATCGGATCCAGATCCTTTTCATCTGCTTCCACCAGCTGCGTATTACAGTTAGAAGTTCAGAAACCTGCAGAAAGGTGATGTTAACTCCTTGGAAAGGAACAGACAGAACAGTTATTTCTCCACCTCTTTTATTCTTCCCTTACTTTATGCAAATGACCGTTAGCCTCTCGCCGCGAGGAATGCTGTATTATGTAGGGAAGCATAATTTCTGCTGTGTATCCTACAGGAATACCCTCAGCGGAGAATCAGGTTGCATCTGTCTTTTCAGAAGGATAAAGATACATCAGGTAGAAGGAAACAACGGAGGCGGGAGCAGGGTTCTTTTGGAAGTCGGTGGCGTTTCAGCAGGCAGCCTTCAGAACAGGGTAGATGAACCTTATCTTTCCCCGGATTCGTTGAAAACTTAAAATAAAAATTTGCCTCTGACTTATCGCACGCTTAAAACCCCTTGTTGTGCTGCTTGCTTCTTTGTATATGCTGAGGCACAGCGCGTTATCTCGCCTTGTCCTTGTGAATGCGCGCTGACATAGCAGGCGCTTCGCTTGAAACGGTACGGTGTGATTGCTGCCAGACCTCTGTTAAATTGGGGTGTGAACCAACAGCCTAATAACTTGGTACCCGGCGTATTTTAAAAGCATAGATATTTACAGTGCTTGTTCCTGAAATGTTTTCTTCCTCTTAATAGTGTCCAAATCCAAAACGATGGAAATTAAAGAATTTTAAACATTTTATGTAAAACTCTGGAGGGAAAAGACTTAAAAGCAAAGCTACGCTTTTACGTAAAACTTCATTATTTTTCTCTTTTATTAGATCCAGGCTGTATTTGCAGGTAGTTGTCTTTTTTTTTTTTAACATATTGATTGTTCCTCTTATCTTTGTGATAGAATTCCAGTGTAATACTCATATCTGTCAGACTTCAAATATAAATGCGGAGACATCTAAGTTAACTTTAAAATGAGTACGTTTGCAAATAAGTCTTTAAAATAGAGCCATTTTTCTTGGGAAAACTTGCTGTCTGTTACTTCTAGTAATTTTGTTTGCTGAGTAATACAGAACATTTGCCCCCTCATTACAGAAGAGGTCAATAAGGCTCGTAACTGACAGGTTCAAAAGAACAATAAAATACACTGTGTTTTTAATCAGGTGCTTGAGTCAATGGTTTTTATTGATATTTTGCTAACTTATAGTCTGTTTGGTAAATTCTGTTATGTATTTATACAACATTTGTATCATTCAGCCCTTTTTTTTTAATGAAATCAGTGCGTGAAGCTATGACTGCTGTTCGTGCTTAATGATTCCTTTTCTCCTGGCTCTATAAAATAATCCCTTCAGAATTAATTGAAGACCTAAACATTAACCAGCGTAAGGAGAGATTGTAGGACCGAGCTGTATGTTTTGTAGTTTACCTACTGTTTGTTAAAACAAGACCAACAAACCCGAAACCATTTTATTTTGTTTGTGGCATCAGCCGCTTATTTGGGCCTCTTTTGGATTATCAATAGCAAATTTTATATCCGAAATGCAATTCAGGTGCGTAGTATTTGGTGGTTTAATATTTAATGACTGATTATGATTGGGATTGTATATAATTCTTTGCCCTGGAAAGAGTTTCTCTGTGAAATGAAGACAGACTATGTGGGTTTTGTGGTGTTGGTGTACATTTTAGTGTATGTTTTCCCGTTATTTTCCTGTAAGGGTAAAATACACACACACAATCCGTAATAGGAAATAGTAATTTTAATGACTTTTATGATTGTCCTCTGAATGATCAAAACATTATTTTTTTTTTTTTAAGGCAGAATAATAAACAAAGCTAGAAGCAAAATTGTCCACTTAGGGAACTTTGCTGAATACAAAAATACATTGCTAGAAGTCAGGCTTCCGCATTCTTTGGGAAACAAAGGAAAGATCCTCTTTCCTTTGTTAATGGTATTTATCATCTTTAACTCATTAGTTGCTGAAGGCAGAGGTGAAATGTTGGAGGGATTAGAGATGATCCATTGATAAAATGCACATAGGCTCTTTGAGGAATGCCTGTGTGCTGGTATTTTGCAGATAAAATACACACAAAAATGCATAAGCTGCAGGCATTGCTCCTCCTTAATGCTGCTTAAAGAACACCGAATTTTTATCCTGCGTTGATGTGTGTGTTTAATGCCTTCTAAATAAAGAAGAACAATTGCAGGATTCCTTTTTTATCTGAACTTTGGGTGCGCCCTTGTGTAAAATGGAAATGCTTTGTGAGGCGTCCATGAGACGGCAACAAAGTAGAAGGTAATACGGGGCCGCTTTATATGGCAAGCTGTGATTTGGCCTCTTCTGAAAATATATCATTGTAATTTTGTCTGAGCAGTCTTAATTTTTTTTGAAAATTTAATGTTTTTTAAGCGATTGTCTGCAAAACAGCATTGACTGTGGGTTGAGATAGGGCAGTGTATAAAAATACATATAAATATATAGATCTTTTTCTTTTAAAACTATCTCCTTTTTCCTTTTTATTTACATGTCGAAGGAAAGGATACGTCTAAAATGTAAGAAATATTTTTTTTTTTCCTTCAGGTAGGGGTAGCACTCTTGCATGATGCGTGCTCTTTTTCCAAGTCCAGTGAGTCTTCCTCTAATTGAATTTTTAAAAACGGTGTTTCAGTGGACGCTTCACTACATTGTGTCTTGCTTACAAACCCACAAATAATTTGCACAACTTTTTTTTTTTTTTTTTTAATTTATTCCCATTAAATCATATGTACGTGTTCCCTGAACTTTCTGTTAAGGGGGAAAAATTTCTTCTTTCTAGTGACTTCTTCGTGGTTTTGTGTGAGATCTTGCAGACCTCTAACCAGGATCCTTACTGTAGCTGCTTATGATAACCTCCAGCATGTTGATGTGAGGGGAGGAGCAGAAATCTTAACAGCTCACACTCCAGACACCCACGCTGATTGCAATAGAGGAAACTCTGTACAGCAGCAAAACAGAATAGTAAATATAGAGTAAGAAATCGTGAGGATGTGACAAGTTATAATTACGAAGAGGGGACCTACAGCGAGCTGAATACTTCTTTCTGTGTGTGCCACGAGAGATTATTTGCAGGGGGAAAATGCTCAAATTTATGCATTGTATTTACTTCTTATGTATGTATGTTTGCGTGTCTCCTGATTTCTGACTGACTGGCCTCGAAAGGAGGGCTCGTTCTTCTCTGGATTGGGACTCTGGCTTCACACTCTTAAGCGTCGTCAGGACAAAGGTACAAAAAGATGTAGCGTTGGTGGTGAGAGCTGAAAGGCAGCAGCAATTCTCCGAGGATATAATTTTACCCACCTTTCTCTTTTGTTCAAGTCAGGTATACACAATCATACATATATTTCTGCGTGGCTTTGTACATGTGGCAGAATGGCCGTGAAGGCACCTCGGAGTCTGCAGGGATTTAACATGCAGGTACCAAGGATACGCTGGGACGTGCGTCCAGTATCCTTTTGGAGTTTCCACGTGCGGGAATTTGAATCACTTCTCCCAGAATCTTCCATTAGGGAGAAGATTATTTGGATCGCAGAGGGATATAAATCAGTTATTTATTGAATGTGCCTGGGAAGACAAGAGGCTGCATTTGTGTACGGAATAGGTGACAACTACTGATTAATCATGCTATAGACCACACGTAGCTTATAAGTATGCACGTGATAAATGTCTGTATCATATACCTTTTTCCACTTTATTCACAGACAACCCATTCATTCATCTCCCTCAGGACATCTGCAGATATTCCAAACACCCATCCCTTTTAAAATAAAATAAAACCTGCTAATGTAGTGGGGTTTTTTTGTTTGTTTTTTTTTTTTCATTTCTTATTGCTGAAATGGTGAATTTCTCCCTCCACAGATCATTTGCTGCTCATAAGAGGTCTGCAAGTGATTGTCCTGTTGTAAGCAGCCTGGCCTGAAGGAGGGGGGGGGACAGGGACCCCACGCTGGCCGTGGGGTGCAGCCTCTGCCTCTGCGAGAGAGGTGAGGGCTGGGCTGGGGACGATGCTTTGGGTAGAGCCCCATCCTCCCCATCCCTTTCAAGGCCTCTGCTCTTGGCGCTTTAGTGGGAGGGGGAGCCCTGCCTTTTGAGGGTCGAAGGAGTTAAGAAAATGTGACTTTGTACCAACTTGCCTTGCATGTCCGCATTTACTAAATTGCGTTTTATTAAAAGGCAAAGTCACTTTCCTGACACTGTAGCTGCTTTGCTCTGACCTTCCCTCAAGGGCACCTGTTATCCCAAAGGCATGGCTTTCTTCCTTGAGGAAACAGCATCGCCGTCCCTCCCTCCTGCTTGTTTTATGCCCCAGCACTTAATTTCTGCGAGACTCAACATATCTTCTTTGTGTGTTTAGACCGTGAACACCGCATGGGGAGATTAAACTACTGTGCATGACAATTATGTGTACATGAAACTCTTCATTAGCGTCCGTACTAAAGAAAGGAGAAAATAGGTGTCACAGAAAAATTTCTGCCCAGTTTTGCTTTTGCAGCAGAAGAGTGGGAGTGTTGAAGTACCTCTTCCGACGCGGGAGCCACAGCGCACGGGTTCTCAGGCAAAACTCATCTCCAGGGCTAGATGAGCAGGGACCGCTGCACGCAACCAGGTGGTCCTGGTTGCGTGGCCAAACCAGGAGCTGGGGTAACTCTCGAGTGAAGGAGGTGACTCCGGGCTGGAGCATCTCCATGCGTCTGCATCCTCCGGTGACCCTGTGTTACCTCCGAAAGGAAGCAGCATCCTTCATGAGACCGTGGCCCCCAGCAGAGGGGCTGGAGGTGCTCAGCACTTGGTGAGAGAGGGTTCAGGTCTCGCATTCATGGTGAGTCACTGCCCGAAGCTGTGCCAAAAGCCCACCGCCGCTAGCAAGGCGACACATCGCTTTCTGCTTGAACAGCAGAAGGGTTTTTCCTCCATGTTTTCTTCCAGGCTCCTTGCTCTGTTGGATTTGAACTTTGAACCATTTTAAATTCATAAAATATCTAGGAATATGCAGATTTTTGTATCAAAAGTCAAATCCAAGAGCCTATTAAATACCATAAGTACTCTGTAATTGGCTTGATTAGGCTAATATTAACTCCAAGTGACACTTCAGTGACATCAACTGTGACAACGGAAGTGACATTTCTGAATTGCCTTATTTTTAGGGACAATGTTGATTATGGCTTTTTCAATTGTCTCTGTGGCATAATGCTCATAGACCAACATATTTCTGGCAAGCGTGACATGTCCCTTCTCTCTGGTTGCAGGGGTGTGGATGATCAGACTTGCTGCTGCTCGGTAGGGTTCCTGCGCTGACAAAACGCAGCGATGGCATTTCTGTCAACAGAAGCTCATGGATTTTTGTTTAACCTGTTCAGAATTAAAATATCCTGAGGAGGAGTTCTTGATTAGATATCAGTAATGTTTACCAGGTCAAGGAAGAAGGACTGCCAATGTTAATGGTGAAATCTATGAAGCAGTGGCTTCAGTGGTCCAAGTGTATGATAAATGAGAGTCAACAGTGCAGCATCCTTTCTTTTTTCTCCTCAGCAGTGGACTGCATGTTTTTGATTCTGGTGTAGCACTGAAAGGATCAGTTTCAAGTACTTGGCATCTAGAGAGGGACAGTTCTTGCCACCATCTATATACGTGGTCCTGTGTAGCCTGCTGACTACCAGGCTGATGCTAGATGTAGACAGTGATCTTCCCTGCAGAGTACTAGACGAGCATTTGCTGAGCCCTGATTTACATCTTGAATGTTGCATTAGCCTCAATAATACAGACCCATACTGTTCTTTGAGCTTATGTCCTGGCAGGCTGCATTCCCAACAGTCTATGAAGGCAATCTCTAAAAGTGTCCCCTAATCAAGAGTCAGTGGCTGTAGGCAATCCTTATTGAGGGAAAATCGCATAGTTTTGGTGAAACGTGTTCTCCTTTAATGATTATTTCACCTACGTTTATAATTATGCAGAAGACAGATGTAGAATAATTCCAATCATGAAAGAAACTTAAACAACGAACTTCTCATCGTGGTAGATCACCATAATTGGGGTACCACTCGCTGAAAGGTTCAACGCAGGATTTCTGGTTTGTCTTGTAGAAGTGCAACACAGATTGTAGCTAAGCAGATGGAGTACTGTCATTGTCTCTTCTGATTTGACTAGAAATAACCATATCCACTGCTTTATTATTCTGTTCTCTTCACCTGCTAAATCTTAGCTTTGACGGCCCTTGAGGTACAGGCTTGTACTTTCTTGGTCTGCTCCCTGGCCAACAGAGCCTTGGTTAATTTGGCCAATAAATTCTGCTGTAATATATGTTGTAAGCTGGTGAGACCGCAACCTGGGTAGGAACCTAATTAAATTGGCCTGTTCTTCCCTTTTGCTTCCCATCTTTCAATCATTGATTGGATTTTTATCCAATATCATCTGAGAAAGCTGAAGGAATGCAGGTGTCTATACAGAACCTGTTCAGCAATACAATACGTATCCAGCTTCTTCCAATGTACCCAATCATTTGTGCAGTAACTTAGCTTCATATCCAGATTTTAAATACATTTGCGTGCTTGATATATTTTACACAAAAAGAACATTTAAACACTAATTATTTTCCCCATATATTCCTGCTTTATTCCCTATATATTCCTGCTGTATTCCCTTTCCAATAGGCTTCCAATTAGGCCCATGGTAAGCCTGTCCCTCCTAAGAATCAGAGATTCTTGTCTGTCATTCTCATGATTACATGAGACAAAATCTATAAAAGAGATCTTTACTACAGATCTGGTCTAATCCAATTACTTGGTTTGGAAATGGGGCTTTTTCTTGCTCTTTATGGTTTTTGTAGTCTTAAATTCTGATGTTGAACACTGCGTGCCTCATCATCCTTGCCGATGGCAGAGGAAAAATGGCTTATTCCTAATTTAATATTTTCTGTGTAAACATTCCAAAGCCTTCTTATCTGTAATGCTTTGGATATGACAGGGTGAAATCGCATGTGATCAGGCGGGGCAGTATGTCTCGTTGCAGACCTATCCAATGACACTACCTACGTTCATCTAGTACGTTGCAGCTCCGAGGCTAATTATCCAAGAATAATAGTCACGTTTAGTCTACTCGCACGTGATGCAGAGTCTATTCATTCTCGTTGCGTGATCTTCCAGAAGACCATTTACTATGATAACTTTGTAATTTAAAAATTGTTTAATGGTTATGTTCAGGTGAACGGGAGCAAATAACCTATTATGTGTGTCCTGCGTTATTTGAAATGTTTTTCTTGCCTAATCAGTGAATTTATTTCATGATCTACTGTAAGACTTTTCTCCACAGTTCCCACCACAACATGGTGAGGTAATGCTGTATGTGTCCGCAGCAGCCTGGATTACTTCTGTTTTGGTGAATCCAGCTTTCCTTTCAGCTTGATAAAAGCTGATTGCTGTAAAGCTTGGAACTTCGCTACAGCTGGAAGGATTGTTGTTACCTGCTAACACCTGGAAATTTGTTTGCTGTCCTGAAGTCAAGGGAATGTAGTTCAATGCAAGAAGAACGCAAAATAGGAAGTTTTGAACATGGTTTAATATTGTAGTGGATCAGTAGCCTTTAGTTTATTTGTGTGTTGTTAGGTAGACGTGGCATGTTGTCCTGGTTTGAGGTAAAACAGAACCAATTTTCTGTTTTGTAATTTTTTTTTTTTTTACTTTTTAGCTGGGCCTCTTCTAACTGACTAAACTCTGAAATTAACAGCATATTGTTCAGAAACTGTTCGCTCTCAGAGTGATAAGACCTCATTATACCAAGGAATGGCACGCAGAGAGGCTCTTGCTTATACTTATTGCTGTAACAGCCAAGGTCAGCAACTTCATTATTTGCCCTGTTGGAGGGTTGGAAGCAGAAAAGCATAGAGGGTCCCACCTGCAGGGAGAAGCAGACAGGACAGGTGACCCAAAACTGACCAACAGGGTATTCCATCCCATCTGCATCATGCTCAGGATAAAAGCTGAGGGATCAAAGGGTCAAGTCTCTTGCTTCAGTGGCCAACGTTTGAGGAGGACCCCGTCTGTCTGGCCAAAACCATGACACACGTTCATCACTTGAGCTTAAGTCTTACCGGATTTTGCATGCAGCTCTGTTTCTGTGTGTTCCTAGCAAAAATCATTAGATAACAGTAAAGTTCAGGTGTGGGATTGAGAGATAAGAGCGTGTAGAAGTGACCACCAACGCAGCAGAAGGCTCTTGTGAATTTTGAAGAAGTTTTTTGAGTTCCTGTTTTCAGGACTGACCTGTGTTTGGGTAGTGAAAGGCTGCTGGTGGCTGAGTGACTGACAGGTGTAAACCCCGTATGGTATGTCCCTCTTACCCAGTTTAAAAATCTGTTTTAAGCACTACCACCAAAGATCTGGCTTAATGGTTTGTTTGTTTTTAAGTATCTGTAAAAGAAAGAAAGATAGGTCTGTCGTCTATCTTCAAAACAACGTGAAGAAAGAGAGGGAGAAGCACGGGGATTAATGGTCACCTGGGCTGGAACATCTGCTAGGTGATCAAATGAAGTGCTTTTCTGGTTATTTCCATTGATCAGGGCTCACAAAGGGTTTTCTCTTCCAGCCGTAGGTCTGTAAAACCGCTGACCATGCAGATGATCTCCTTCATCTGGTCAGTTGTCCTGATTTTGCTTATATCTGGGAAAAACCTGTAGGAAATAGCAGTAAAGCTGGACTCCGTGGTCATGCCTTAATACTTGCCGAATAATGCAAACCCTTAATTACAAACTCAGCCACATTAAAAAAAATTGTTGAGGGCTGACATTTGTGCACGAATTGAATGTGTGATGCGTTTGTTGTGGAGGCATGAGGTTGTAATTAGGATTTTATGTGATATTGTAAAAGGAGATGAATGTATAGTGTGTTTCCTTATCAGCAGGAAGCAGGAACCAGTTCCCCTGTGACAGCACGGAGCCGGTCCCCGTCCCCGGACGTGTGCCGTGCAGGTGCTCGCAGGGCTTGAGGAGCCCAGCTATAGGGTTTCCATTAAATAGAGTTTAAAAATGGTGGAGAGGCAGAGGTTGGTAACATAGGAGCCGAGAGTGCTTTTTGGGCTTAATTCCAGGATTTCCTGATTTCCTAAAGTGGCAAAGTGCCCCCCTGTCTGACCATGACACGGTGCCTGGGTACTCCAGCGGGGCTGTCTGAGGGTACCTGGCACCCCCTTTGGAGAGGACCCCAGGGCTGCTGTTGGTTGCCCTGTTCTTCAGGCTGCGAGTCAGCGATGAGGGGTGGCCCCGTTGGCGGGCAGGGTTGTCCGGCCGGCTCTTGGGCCAGTTGTGTGGTAAGCTGGGGCACGCTGCACCGCTCCTGTTAGACATCAGGGAGCTGCACAGGGGCACGACTGGGCAACTTCTAGTAAAGTCCACGTGGTTTTGGGTTTTTTTTTTCTTCAGGGGTCTGCTGTGGTTCCCAAGCTTTGCTGCTCTGCAGAGCTCACACGCAGAAATTCCTCTTTCAGCCTCAGCCCATCACCGGCTAATTTTTCAAAGCAATTTGCTCGTACAGCCGTCTTCCCCTTCCCACACCTACACGAAAGTCTTTTATTGTTTTCTCCTTGCTGCCTTCTCCCAGCTTCTCCCTATACGAGCTGAGGCGCACAGCAGAGGTGGTTATGAAATCTTCTGCATACGGGCAGGGGTTGATGTTTTCTACGTCTCACCTCGATGGAGTCAAAATGGTATTTTTAACTTCATCTGCAAGTCTTGCTTTTTTGCGTCCCAACACAATGGATGGGACGGGCCCAGCCCCCTCTGCGTGCACTCTCCGCTATTCTTTCTCTCCCTAGATGGGAAGCCCCCATTTCCCCATCTTGTTGACATAATTTCAGGATTCTTTAAAGCCGCCCGCGTGCGTTTGTAAGTGGTTTGCTGAGCCGTGCATAATGTGGTCACTTGAATGCTTCTGGAATGCATAGGTATCGTGTGAAGATAATGATCCATATAAATGCATTTCCTAGCAAGAGACTCATCTATAGATGGTGTGTGTGCGTGTAGGTTGCCGTAAGCGTCGGAGCTGCTTTTGCATTTTGTTCCTCTCTCCGCTGGCTCAGCTTTAGATCCCTTTTTCTCGGCTTTGTATTTTGTTAGCTGCATTAGAGATATTAATTGTACTTGCAGAAAGCCGCAGTTAGGTGCATATGGATCAAAAATGACTACGCTCTTCATCAAGAGGAAAACTGCAGATTGTTTTCTTTAGTGATTTGAGTGGTTGGCTGCTGCTCAGTGGGAGAAGAAAGGAGGACTGCGTTTCATACAATTCTGCGTTCCTTTTTTTTTTTTTTTTTTATGTTTGTTTGAGGAAAAGTGTCAGGTTTTTCACACATGGTTCATCCTGGGTCTGCAGCCTTCCAGAAAAGTTGCTCTGTTCATGAGGACTATAGTAACAAAAAGGTAAAGATTTGCAAAACTACTGATTAAAATCAGCTCCCAAATACACTTTTCTCTTTCTTTCTCAGTGAGACAACGGAGATAATTGACAATTTTAGGCATTGGTTGGTGGGGGGTGGAACTTCCTTTTCCTGTCCGTATGTATAAAAGCATGGCTTGTCTTTGATGTGCCAGAACCTCATGGTGGAGTCATCCCCGCGGCCCTCGGTCCTCTTGCTCTGAGGCTTCGCGTCACCCTTCCTCCTGCTGCGCAGCCCCATCATTCCTGCTGACGCTGTGAGTCGTGCCCTTCGGACGCCTGAAGCTGGAGAGCAATTTCTGCAATTAGCAAGCCTAAAAAGTAATAGTGCCCTCACCATGGCCACGTGAAGTCTTGAGTCAGGTCTTTGCTTAATGGGGAGCATGGATACCACCAGCGCAGTCGTCTTAGGGCATCTTGGACTGATCTGACATCAACTGTCAATGTCAAACACGTTTAGTGTTTTCTTATGTTAGTCTCCATGTTGAACTTCTGGGAAGTCTGTCTTGACTTGTGCATTTAACCCTATTTATTCACAAGGACTGGAGGTTACTGCTGCATCTGTCTGCGTATCCCGCATTTTGGGTATTGAATGAAAACACATTAGCCGAAAGGCATGCTCCTTGTTCATTAGATGTCATTAGTCTGAAATGGCTTCATTTGAAGCATATTGCAAAAAATCCCCCAAATTAGACCAGTTCTTGATTGTGAAACCCATACCTTCTCTGAGCTCATGTAAACCAGAGAGTTCAATGACTTCTTATTTGGATGTTCTAAGAAGAATCTCACTACAGACATGTGAACTGGAGAATAGGGTAAGATGTAAAATAATCTCCAGAAGATATTTTCTCAGTTAAAAATAAAAGAAAGCAAGTTGTAATTTTTGATCCCCATAATCTTGCCTTCATTTTTGGAACAACATAACCTATGAAACTAAGCCTGTTGGTCACAAACTAATGTTTTCATAAATGTTTAAATTTAAAAAAAACCAAAACCCCACACACTATTAGCATAAATAGGATCAGAAATGTGAACAGTAACTCAATTTAGAAAACCCCATTAACATTATTAATCAAAATACTGAAGACAGACTGCTGACAGCACTGATCCATGTGCAGCATATTAGTGAAACAAGGAATAAGGCTTGTACTCTGAGATCATCTTCATACTGCAAAGCCAGGATGTATCCATCATGTCACTAAATGTCATTTATAATCCATTGCAGAATATCTCCTGAGTTAACGTTTTTGCACTGCAGGCTGCCAGAGAAAGCAAGAAAGTTTTTTAATGCTGTTCATGATTTGAAAACATTCATAATTTGGGATAAACACAAAAACAGTGATGCAGCATCCCTCCCAGAGTCTATGAATGAAGAGGATGCACCCCAAGACAGTCTCTGCTACACAGCAGGTTGTTGGGTTTTCAGGAGGGTAAATGGCAAGCATTTCTCACAGGTGGGATAGCCACAAAGGCATTCTTCCTGGGGCTGAAGTGGCTTTGGGATTAAATCAGTTTGTAAATTGCATTGTGCGTCGCAACGCTACTTCTAATTGTTATATGTATTCTAACTTCCAAATAATCTATTCTCCAGAGCCTTCAAATGCTGCCTTACCTAGTCAGGCGGGACCTTTCTAAAATGATTTAGCACATTCACGTGTGTGAAAGGAAAGCTGTGACAGGGTTTTGTGGCTCCTGAGCAGGTGGTTTTTCCTCTACCCTACAGCTTTCCTCTACCCAACAGTCTTCCTCTACAGTTGGCCCAGTTGGCCCCTTGAGCTGGTGAAAAACCTAACCTTGCCTGCGTGGCAAACCCTGTCTGCGCACCAAACTTTTAGCTGCTTCTTAGAAATCAGTGTAGCACTGGAAAAAGGTGTCTGTCAGAGAACCGCGGCAGGATTTTGGTTTCTTCTTCTGACGACGGGACAGGGAAGCCACGCCAGCTTCTTCTAGTCTGTCATGCTCTAAAGAGACCGAAGGGACAAGAATTTCGTCTCGAAGCAAGCAGTTTTTGGCTTGTCTGCTAAGGTTGGCGGCGGTTTGGGGGGCAGGGGCAGCCATTGCCTGCGAGAGCAGTAATCGTCCCGCCGCGCACCGGGAGCCGCCGAACAGCTGCCGCGCACCCCTGGCGTTTGGGTTCTAGTGAAGTGCGAGAGTTGTGCCACGTGAGGTGAAAGATGCCAAGTTGTCATCACACTTTTTTCCTTACCAGTTCTGTAGGGCGTTTCTTAACACAATCTGTGCAAAAAGCGGTAACTATTTGTCTTCCTTCTGTCTTGTCCCAGTGTATTTGTTACAGTCGTACCATGCTGTAATTATGTCATCAGACATGCTCCTCACTTTCATTTTGGTCCGTGGATTCGTAACATAATTCTGTGTCCTTCTGGATTTGTTGCCAGTTCCTTTAGTGAGCAAGTAAGACCACAGAATTCATGGTAAGCGTTGTTATCGAGGAACGTTTGAAGGAAAAGTGAGAAGACTTGCCTTCGGAACACTTTTGGGACCCCTGTAAGGGACATGGTAGTTTGTTCAGATGTACAAAAGTGTTACTCGGTTTATTGACATGTGATAAAGTACTTTAGTGAAGGATTCCTAATTGATTTCATCACATCCACAGCAGTTTCCGTGTGTCACCTGCAAAAGGACAAGCCTTGAAGTTAAGCAAAGCCTACAGAGAAAGGTGTATTTGTGAGTTCTGGCATCCGGATGGATGCTGGCACTGGATTCTTGCATTTAACCGTGTAGTTTAGCCCTTGCAGTGTCAGTGGACTTCCACAAACCAGAGGTGGGAAAGGAACGGGATCTCCCAGCGGTTAGCTCACCTGAGGGAGCAAAGACATGGAAGCACAAAAAGCCTTGTGCACTGGGCAGTGTTTGCATTACAGCCAGAATATCTTCGCAGGTTCAATTTTTATACACTAATAAAAGAAACGTCCTTTTCACAAAGCAGGTTTGGAGTCTGTGTCTGCTCCTGTTGAAGTCGGCAGGGATTTTTCAGTTGACCTTGGGGCTGTGTCAGAAGAGACGAATGTGATGCAAAGGAGAGTTTGGATTTACAGGGGAAGAACCCTGAAATTATCATTACCCCTTTTTGGTGTAATGTTATACCACAAGCAATAATTTCTCTGAATTGTTAGTGTGGGTGAAGAAATCCACAACAACGTGAAGGTTAGCTAAAAATATCCTACCTGGCTTTTTTGTAATATGTGTTAAGGTCCTAAGCTTGTTAAGCTGTATTAAATTTGGGTTGAAATACTATTTTGCAATAGGACAGATATTTGAAAATGTGTTTTCACTTTACTTACGTGCTAGGATGCAATGCCCCGTTTCACAGCTGCCTTCATTGATGTTGCTTAGGTCAGAACCCAGGCATGTGTCCCCCTGTCACCTAGCCGTGACATCGTTTTCAGTTACAGAAGAAATACAGAAGCTGAAATGGAGGAGGAGGTGGAAGGGACTGCAGGCTCTAGTCTATAATCGGGAATCTTTACTTCTATTTAAAAATGTCTTAGCAGAAGCTTTGTTGTTCATCTTTCCATATAAGTGGATATATTCTCATTGTTTGCTGTTAAGAGGAATACTTTTAGCAGCTATGGAAAGGTCCTTGGGGTACATGTGTGTAATAATGATTTTTTACTTTTAAAGGAAATCATCTGTAAAACCCATTAGTTATCATTTTTCAATTTTCATCTTTCTAAGCATGATTTAACTTCAAGTGTTGCAGTTCTTAAATCTAATTAAAGAATCGCCTTTGGTTCCCATCAGAAAGTCGACCTACTGTAGATTGTTTGATTGAACATTGGCGATGAACAAATTAAAGCCCGTACCCGTTCTGGTATGAAAGGGCTACGGGGATGTTCCTCGGGTGTAGAGCAGAGCTGAATGTAGCTGTCCTCCTTGGGGGAGGTGTGGACCTCATCTCCTGCCGGCGGGGCTACAGGAGGACCTGGTAGGACTGCCTGGTGTCCCTGCCCATGGCAGGGGGGTTGGAACTAGATGATCTTTAAGGTCCCTTCCAACCCAGACCATTCTATGATTCTATGACTGGCAGCAGGTGGATGGAGGAGGCACGTGTCCCATCCAGCGCAGCTCTCCTGATTCCTCCGTGGGAGGCGATCCCTGCCGAGGGGAGAGGGCTGTGACAGCAGCCTTAACTCTGCCCCTTGGGCCAGTGTCCCGGTGGGCAGTGGTGGTCCTTCTCTCCATCAGCGCAGCATGTGGCCTCCCCCTCCCCCTGCTGCTGCAGTATCCGATAGCAGCATCCATGGAAACTGCTGCTGACGGCGACTTGCGAAAGAATTTGTTAATTAAAAGATGTTTAAAATTATAATAAAGTCGCTATCTTAAATCCAACAGGGATATTGCAAACGGTATCCCACTCCCACATCACTCTCCAAAGCTGAAATGCAGCTGGAGATGAAGTGCCCCTTCGCACCCGGTTCTCATCTTCTGTTTTCTTAGCACGCAGTCAGAAGGCGTATATTAGTATTAGAATTTCTATAGCTGCAGAAGTGAGGGCTTAACCCAACCCTGTGACTACCCATAAACTCTGTTACCTCTCCCCAAATTTAGCATGGGGCGAGGCAGTGCGAGGTTTGTCCCCGTCCTTGGTGGAGGAGCCTCTGCAGTGGAGCCATTCCCAGGAGCAAAAAGAAGATAAAAGGGAGGGAGAGCAAGAAGGGAACAAAACTCGATAGCCTGGAAAATAGAGCAGAATCGCTGCAAAATGAATGTGAGAGCAAAGATCAGACTAACTTCTTAAAATCTCATTAGAAACTTGCGGGTGGTGGAGCTGAGGAAAGGCTGTGTGTGCTGAGTCTGGCGGGTGGTGGAGGGAGGGTCTCGCGGCAGCCGAAATCGTCTTTGTGTTCGAGGTCTGAATCTGTGCTACGTGTGAAACCCAAGATCGTTCGCTGCCTCTGCGTGCAGGAATGGCCCAGTGCAGGGGGGTTGTGGACCCGAGAAGTTAGCAGTCTTTGCTGAAAACAGATCCAAGGGTCACTCAACAAGCGCCTAGGCGATGTTCTTGTAGAAAAGGTGGTGTTCTCTCTGCACGGAACAAAAGCAGGGGAAAGTAGAAGCCGATGAGGGACGTTCTTTGGAGTAGAAGAGTTGGTGCGGTTTTAATGCCAGCCTCTGGCTGATCGCTTCCCTAGGGGAATTAAAGCAGATGGGCAGAAGCGTCAGCAAGGCAGGGCTTCCACAGGATCCACCTTCCAGCGGGGTCCCTGAGATGCCAGACTCCACGTAAACTCTGAGGAAAGGGTGTTTGATGTTCCTATGGACAAACAGGCACGTGAGTTCAACCCCAGCTGCTTCAAGACTTCTGTACTACACGGTTTTTGGCAGTTTTCCCTTTCCATCAATGAATAGGCTACAAGTAGTCCTTGCTGGCGTAAAGTAGCCCTGGTAGCTGATACTCAAGAGATTAAATGCGTGGTGTGCAGAATCAGGAGAATTAATTTGTTGGTGTTTTCTGTTCAGCCAGAAAGGACAAACAACGTGGACATTGAAAATGGCCTTTTTGTTCCTATGTTAGTTTCCCACATAAAAGAGTGCAAAATAAAGGCTGGATCTAATTTTTTTTCCAAGGAAAGTGTTAACTTATTGTAAGGTCAAAACTTCTCAAATTCTTACCTTGTTATTTCATTCTAATTCTTTTCACAAATTGATCTTTTTCTCCCAGCAGAAATAATTGGTTCTGGCCAATAACATATCCTCACCTCGATTTCATTGGTTTGTATCTCAGGCAACACAAGAGACATTCCGTAATGGCTCAAAATATCCCTACTGGATAATGTAAGTAGACCACCAAATTAATCCAATTAAACTTTTTACCCTTTCAAAGTTAAAACCCAAGGATTTGGATACTGCCCACAAGCAGAACTAAACATGCTCAAATCTTTTTACTGTCTGTCATTTTTTGTGTGTTAACATACACTTGAATGAAAATGCAGTTATCTCTACTGGTTATTTCTGTTTACTAGTGTTGCCAAGTAATTAATTTTATGGTTAAAGCGAACGCGTTAAAATGAGGAACCGCATCCCAGCAACATACCTACAGTTAAACAATATTACTTCTCTGTGTTTTGGGGATTCAAACCCATCAAGTCCTAATTTGTTTCCTAACCTCCAGGAGGAACAAAAACGAGCCGTACAGAGAAAGAAAAAGAGCAGAAATGATGCTGGCCCGTCTTGCTGAGTAAAGTGATGGGTAAAGACTAATCCTCTGTGAACAGCACGACTTATTTTATCGCGGAATGAAACAATGTGCTCAGAAAATGGTTGCTCTCTTTCTGTCTCCCTGGCATGTTTTTTTTTTTCTTTTTTTCCACATCTAACACCTACCTGTGCCACTCATGAGGGCACTGATGGCAGCTGAGAGTTGCATTCAGGAGGAGGAAAGCGCTTCAAGCTGACTCATTTCAATAAGCGAACAAAATCCCTGAATCCTTTAAAAACGGCACATAAAAAGTGCGTTTGGTGTTTCTCCTTTGCTAGCAATGCGAAATAAGACTATAAAGGGTTTTTTCACACCTTTTCCGCCCTCTTTTACGCAGGGGCTGGTGAGTGGAGGAAGGCAGTAGGGTTCTCCGTAGCAATGCCCCATCTCATTCGGTCCACTGCCTACTGCAGGTGCAGGAGCCTCTTGTCTTCTTCCCTATAAAAATGAGGCTCTCAATCAGTTACAAAGTATTCTCCAAAAGTGTAAAAACAACACGTTTGTATCAGGTACAAGTGTATGTTGATTTGACCAGATTTTATCAAACTAAACAGAGGTTTTGATTACTTTTTCTATTATTTCGTATTACTCAAGTCCTACTCAATGCTGTTTCAGGTATAAGATACGGCAGAGAGCTATTTTGCTACTGGTTCAGACCAGAGGAGCACCGTGGCCTGAAGAGGGGTTTGCTTTCCAAATTCACTGTAAAAGTTAGATGCAAGTCAGAAGAGGGGGAAAAAAAAAAAATTAAAAATATCATTTTTGCCAGCCATCAAGGTTGTGTTTCGGGAAGAGCCATCCCTGACCGCTCCGCAGAGCTTCTGCTTCAAGCAGAGACCAACTCGTGTAGGTCTCTCATTTTCTGGTTCCTGGGAAGATGCTGAGCTGTTCGGTGGGGAGCAGTCGCTTTGTCGTGAATGTTTGCTGGGTTGTTTCCAGTCAGCGGCCGGGGGTCAGGTTTGGGGGCCAGGCTGCTCATTTGTCTCCCATTTGTCTCTTATTTGGTGGCTTGCTGTGGCCACCAAGGATGGAGCAAGAGGCTGATGGTGAAAGGTGGAGCAGCACTCCTTCAGAGCAGTTGCTGCAGGCAAGGTGGCCCTGCCATGGTCTTCCCGTGGCCATCAGTACTCAGTTTTCACTGGGGACCGTGCCCTTACACAAGGTGCAGTTCCACCGGGCATGTGAAAAGGGTGGCGTTTGGGCAGGGGCAACTCTGAAGGGGTGTCTTTTTCATAGTCTGAAAGTTAGAAAATGTCACAAACTAGATGCAAGTCGACGGTGACATACCACTGCAAGAAGATGACTTGCTGGATGCGAACAGTTGTTGCGTGTACGATGCCTTAATTAATCCCTTTGAGGTAGCTGGTACCCATAAGGACTCAGCTGGAGCGTTTGTGTGTCCACCTTGGGGCACGGGATTTCAGGAAAGATATAAGGGAAGGCAAAGGTTAACGACACGAACGATGAGGAATTTAGAAAATGAGATGCAGGATGGCAAGTTTGAAATAATGCAAGCTGTCACCGGGTCTCTTGGCTCGGCGGTGCCACCCAGGAAGGTGTAAAAGCCCTGCTCAGAGCAGGGAGTAGCCTGTGGTCTCTCTGCTGTGAGTTGGATCAAGAGCAGTAAGTTGCGGCAAGGAAAATGTAGGTTAGATTTTTAAGGGAAAAAAAAAAACAAAAACAAAAACAAAACCAACCTGGCAACAGAGAAGAAATAAGCCCCAGAGAGTCTGCTTGTGGCGGTTCTGGGGTGTCCGGCACCAGGGTGGGTGTTTGAGGAGAGCTGGATAAATGCTGGTCAGGAGAGGTCTGGGTCACCGGTACTGCCGACAGGAGAGGGGTAGGGGGCTCCCCGCAGTCTCTTAGAGCCATGTGGTTCCTTCATTCTTTATTTTGGTGATAGTTAATACTGGAAAATTATCACTGCTGATGCGAAAAGTGGGGACATGCCTCTGTCTGGCAGCTGATCGTCAGGGGACGGAGGTAGGCGATGTGGGAAGGTGGCTCTCCTTGACCTGCTCACCCCGTCCTGGCAATTGCGGGTCGCTGTGTTTGGGGGTAGCTCTGCTTCTGTTGAAGATATCCCCTTCTTTGTATGTTAATAATTTCTCAAATTTTTCCAGCGCTTTCCATTATGGGATTTGTACCGATGGCTAAGTAGTATTTTTTCATATCTGATGTACGCTGCATAGAAATAATATCAGCGCATCTTCCAGCCTGGATTCTACATTGCCTCGTTGGTTTTTTTTTTTTTTTTTGTCATGTGTCAGGTCACTAACATCACTTCAGTAGGGTTTTATAATTGCATTTAATATGTCACTTACGATGCACGCCTCATCTGATTTCTGTGGCAATAATGAGATAATTTATCTTTGCTGTGTTGCACAGTCAGTTGTGTGTTGATAACGCGTTTAATTTTACCGAGTTACAAAATCTTGGCTGATTTTAGAGGAGGGTCAGAGCCGAGATAATTCCGTATTTTAAAATACTTATCAACTCCAAACCCTTAACGTTAGCTTTCTCTTTGTCTTTTCAGCTAGAGCAACTCCATCCTGAATTTTATTCAGAGAATTCGTAAAACTTCCGTCATTTCACTGATAAACACAACGTTCATTAGCTGTTCAGGGCTCATTTTGGGGAGGGGGAAGACGGGGGGGAGACAGAGCCAGCTTCCCAGTATCAGAGCTATCAAAACAGCAAGCCTTCCTACCTTGCAGCAATAAAAGCACAGCGAAGAAATAAGGGAGGGGTGGGGGCGGGGGGGAATATCTTCTGTGACTTCTTCGTTCTTTTTTTTTTTTTCTTTTTTTTTTAGTTCAACAGGAATCTCTGGAGCTGTCATTTTTAGCCTGAACAAGGGATGTCACTTGTAGGAATAGTTTTAGTTTTTAGCCGCTTTTTCCAAGTACCGTATTTCACTCCTGGACAACAGTTTGCTTGTGAAGTTAATTGCTCTTTTATTTTACAGTGACCTTGACTGTGTTTCATATCTGAAGAAAAACGAGGTTTGGGTTTTCTAATTTAGAAGCACAAAAGAGGTTGAAAGAGACAGCGTTAGTACCTGATTCGCATACCGAAAAAAGGTGCTTGTGTTAAATTACTGGCTGCTGAAGCTGGGACCAAAGATAACATTATTAGACTTTTGCAATAAATATGATTAATGGGACAACAGGGCTATCATTTGGGCCACCTCTTGTGTATGTACCTTATTTATTTTTATGAATAGGATTTCGTAATTTAAGTCAAATATGTGCATGCATGTATTTTTTTTTTTTTTTAATCTCTCTCTTTCCCCTTATTTGGAGGTTGAAAATGTTCCCTGTCTAAAAATGTTCATGTTTTCTGAAGTCCACCCTGGCAGAATTTTTAGAAAAGGAGGAACCGCCCCTCGTGTATCATCTCTTCCTCTGATTAAGATCTATGAGGCTTAGGAGAATACAGGTTATTCTTCGTAATGGAAAAAACTTGCCTGAAATGTGAAAAGAGTAGTCAATTAGAGAGAGCTGCCGTTTTTTTAAGGCTATGAAAAGGTAGGATAAAAATGAGTGCTTTGGCTCTTGCTGGGCTCGCTGGGAACAGCTGCTGTGCAGGATTCCTCCTGAAAACCCTGTCCAAACAAATCATCATTTAAATACAGAATTGTTGCTTTACCAAAGCCTCAGTCTTGCAGGATCTTTCATGTCCGCGCTCGAGATGGATGTATTGTAGCGCGGAAGCCTGCAGTACATCTTTCAGTAGTCCCTTAACCTCTGGTACGAGGGGAATCAAAGCACAGGGCAACACTCACCTTGTGCTCGCTCGTGTTTCGCCATGGCTTGGGTTTTGTCAAGCCTGTAAAGAAATTTGGACTCCAGCGACGACGCTCCCCCCTGCGTTGCCTCTCCGAGTATAGGTAGAGTTTTTAGAAATTTATTAGAATCCTGAGATAAAGGAAAAAATATCCTTTCACAAAACTGAGAGTTGTTTTTTTTTTTTTTTTTTAACCTTTTAAAAGCACAGGCGTGGTAGATACTGGGTGAACAGTGGCATCGGCGGGATGGATCGGCACGATTCCCGGGCCTCCTGTGGGGTCAGCAGAAGCGTGCATTATTCTGACATGCTGTTTTGGAGGAGGGAGGGGGAGGAATCTTTCGAAGCCTTAAATCATCTTTTCTGAGCAAAGATCAGGAAACATTACTCTAGCAGCTAAGCTGGGCCTATGAGCCCTTTTCCCCCCTTGAAACCCTGCAGTGCCCTTTGTTTGCCCCTTTCCTTGCCTTGACTTCATCCCGCAGGACAGAGCACTCCCGCTTCCTTGTGTGTGGCTGGTTTCGCACCAGCCTCCATCACATTTGTGTCTTGAAAACCAGCACGTCCGTCAGCTCTGGGAAACGGCTGATTTCTCTGTTTTGGCAAGCCAAAATAAAAGCTGAAAAGGGAATAAGCACATTTTCCCAAATACCGGTATGACCTGATATGCTGAGAGGTTTCGTTCATGTTTATGTCTCTGACCAGGATGTTAATCGCCACCTCAGAAGCTGAAAATTAGTTGAAATGGCGGAAAAAAAAGAGAGATTTGGCCCATCTGAAAGATGAAATATTAATATTTTTTTCTCTAAGGGCCTGGAAAACCCTTAACTGTTAGCAAGATAAAATACTTTGAAAAGTGTCCTAATATTTAACAAATGACCAAAAAGCATTTAGAGTGGTGGAAAAAAAATACCTTTTAAAGCCTGTGGGTCTGAAATATTTTTCTGCTTTTGCTTCCTGGAGATGGGAATCGAGTGTGGCCTGAGTTCTAGCAGCAGCGTGAGATGAAACAAGGTGACCACCCGTCCTGCGTGCGATCCCCCTCCGAACTGCCGTCACTGCTGCGCGGGGGAGTCGGGATTCTCACGGGCAGCCGGGAGGGCAAAGGATGTTGCTCTCGGACAACGTGCAACGTGTTCTTTGTGTTTGTAAAACTCACTGGGGTTTTACTAAAACGGCTTTGGTCCGGGATTTAGATGGGCGCCCGGTGCCGTGTCAGCAAAGCTGTGTTTGCTCACCAAACAGGTTTTTGCTGAGGTGGTACATCGGCTCTGAAACCCTAAATGTCAGTCCCTTTTCCAGCCCATCTTGTGCAGAGACTAAAATAGGAAGTGCAGCTTCCCCAGTGCGTCGTCCTGCCTGTCATCCAAGGATGTTTTGAAGGCACGGGCTCCCTCCCAGTACGTCTGTTTGAAGTTGGTTTCCCTGCCGCAAAGCTGGCTGCCTTCCCCTCGGCTAAAATCCGGTGCCTGTTCGGGAATTGTGTTTGTAAAACCCGTTTTAATCTCCGCACAGCGTGTTAAACTGGTGTCAGCCTGGCGAAGGGTCTGTCCCACGGAGTGCGGTGGATTGCCATCCTTCTGTAGCCAGTGCTGCCTTTGTAGGCTCTCACTTTTTTAAGGGAACAATGCCGAATTTAAACAAGAAGCGGGAACAGCTTGGCTTTCTGATCCCTATGCTGAAACACGTCCTCATTTGAGGATCAAGGCAGCTCTGGAAATTCCTGCATCTTGAGCTGTTAAATGATGTAAAAGCCTCCAAAATGAATATACATGCAGCGCAAAGGTGTAAGCTTAAGTGCTGAAAGCAGCGTAACTATATCAGTCCGTGCCAGAGCCCAGATGAATAAATCCATCCCCAAGAGTTTTCCTGGTGGGTCGGAGCTGGCCGAGGAGCGGAGCTGGCTGTGTCCGTGCCTCTCGCCTTCCCAGGTCCAGCAGAGCTTGGGCTTGGGCACTGGCACTACGGGCCTTTGCTCGGTCGAGATGGGCGCTCTGATTTACATCCGGTATTTGAAGGGACTGTCTGTGGGGAAAACCCTTCGGAGAAACACCGGGGCTGGGTCACATCTATTCCTACTCTCTGCTGTCTTGGGTAAAGTGGCTTGCGGATGATGGATGTGATGCTGAATGGCAGTGGTGAAGGCATACGTATTTCTCAGGATGTCACTAGAAGAGGGGGGGGGCAGAATCTAAAATGTAGTACTGTGTCTTCAAAAGAACATGGCCCCCATGCCTGTTACTGTCATGAATGTGCGTTTAGAAGGGAAACCTGCCTGGTATTTCTCATTCCAGATATTAACATAGTCGTCTAGTAGTAATGTAGGAAAAGGCTCAGATAACTCTCTATATATAGCATCTATGTATTTGGGATTAGCCTTTTTTCTTTTTTTTTTCCTTTTTTTTTTTTTAAGAAGGGAAATATTTTTATTAAACATCCTTACGTTTCCTCATATTAACTGAGTGAGTAGGTATTTGCATCTGCCTGGTCTGTGGCCAGTTTAAGAAGTTTCATCACATAAAGAATTTATCTGGGAACCATATTTAGCTCTCGAGTGTATAAATACAGAAGAATGTAGGAATTTCCTGAAAAACGGTGCATGATAAAATTAAGGAAGAAGAGGAAGTCCAATTTAATTTCTGGCAGGTCAAGGTATAGAAATACTTGTATGTATCTTGCTTGCTTTGTAGCACGAAGACACACCAATATTTTTCCTTATCTAGGATCCCTGTGAAATTATCGGCTTGGGAAATGAGATGTGCATTGAATTTTGACACCAGTGACAGCCCAAGGAAGGGATCGGTATCATTTTGGTACCAGGTGACGTGGCTGTACCATAGTTTAGCAGCTGGCTTAGTGATCTCCAGGGTAAGAATTTCTTCCACTTCATTGCCAGCATCCTCTTCCGAGGAAATCAGTGCGGACTTTTGCAAATAGCTTTGTCCTTTCTCCAATAGACTGGGCTCTTAATAATCAAAACGAGTTGCAGGCATTCCATTAATTGTCCGGATAATTAGCTTTAGGCAATCTGGCATTTCATCTTTGTCTCTGACTTAATCTCAGCTAGTTTTTGTTCAGCCACTGGCATGTGTAATTCCTCATCTATTTTGACATTTCTCTGTCACATTAGCATTTGTCGTATTTCAATTCATCTAGACTCGAACAAGCTTTAATCAATTGTACTGGTTTGCAACTTACTTATGCTGCATAAAACGCATACAGTTGTAACTTTTGTGGTCCGATGATTCAATAAACATGTGTTTTCTGCCCCTAACACGTGCCCGCCGTCTTCGCTGGCTTGCCTCGTATTTCTCATAGCGCCTCCGCGTAGGTTGTTTAAAAACCTCCTGCAAGAATTCTCCTTCCCTGGGCGTGTATGTGGTATTTTAAACCTAACTTTGGTTTTATTCATCCCTAGAACGGTGCCAGATGGTGAGACGCAAGGACGTGCGATAGGGCTGCGTGTGTCTGTGCGCGCACACACACGCGCGTTTCATCTCTGCATGCATGAACGCACAGGGCAATTCAGCGCGAGGGGAAGTTTTATTAGATAATAAAGCTGCATTTTAAGTTATGCAGGTCACTTCAAGTGAGGACTTAAAAAAAAAAAAAAAAGGATTTATTTAGCTCTATGCTGTATATGGCTTTATAAAAAAAAGCTGTTTAGAAAGCTCTGCTATTACTGATGGGGAGCACTTCTATTACCTTTCCCCAGAAGTTGGATGCCTTCTGCTGCTGGGTCCGGATGAAGAAGGAGAAGCTGTTGTACTGTGTTCATTTGGAAAACTGTGAAACCCCCCCCCCTTTAGTGATATTGGTCCCAAAGTGCTAATCCGGAACACCGCACGGGCATCAGGGGCTAGCCCTTAAATCTGTCACTGGTTCCCTGGGTGCTGCACGCGTTGCATCTGAAACTAGTAACGAGGTGGAAAGATTTGGCAGTAAAAAGAGGAAACATCTTCCTGCTAAGCAGATGATTATTTTTTTTTTAAATTAGGTTTGAAAAACAACTTTCTGCTGCGTAGATTTTTATTTTTTTTAATTAGTTTGGAAATTGCTGAAAAATTCAGAATATTAGAGTAAGATCTGGTGGAGAGGCGTTGCGTGTGCAGAGGATAACAGAAGCAACAGAGTTGAAGACTGGGGGGAAGGTGTATACAACATGTATGCATTCTGCCAGATAGCAGAAAGAACAAAACCTCTAAATAGTTCATTCACTCAGTTGTTCTACGCTTTACTGAATTTCCTATCCTTGGTTTGCTTTTAAAGGGGAAACACTGTGGCTTCTTCCCCTAAGGCCAGAAGTTTCCCCTGGTCTTTTTTGGGTTGTTTGGGGTTTTTTTTTTTTTTTGTAAGCCCGGGAGCAGTCGGGCAGAGAATATCAAGATACAGGTGCTTTGAAGAGCTGCGTACCCTCGCAGGGCAGCTGCTCTCCTTAGGACCCTTCTGACCAAGACGTGCCCATCGGGGTGGAAGCACCACCAGCAGCGTCGCATCTGGTGTCCCGGTGTCCCGCAGCCCTCTTCCTCTGCGCTCGATGACACCACCTCGTGCTGAAGCCGCTTTGGGCTTCATATCTTAATTGATCAATGAAATCATTGAGAATATCGAAGGTGCTAATGCTCAAAAAAAAAAAAACAAGTTTGCACCTTCCTGAGGAGCCCCAAGGCTCGCTGCCCAGCACTGCTGGAAGTGCTGGGCTTGGGACCTAGCCAGGACCAAGCACTGAGCATCCCGATGTCGCACAGGTCCTTAAAGAAAAGAAAAAAAAAAAAGAAAAGAAAAGAAAAAGGGTGTTTTTCTCAGTGATATTTCTGAGTCGTGTGTCCACTTCTGTGCGGGGAAACCTGCCTCGTGCTGCTTGACTTTGAGGGAGAAGTCGAAGGGGCTTCTGAGCTGTTGGATTTCAGGTGTGAAGCGCGAGGCGGTGGCTCAGCAGTTCTCCTCCAAAGAGCTCTGCTGCTCAGGAAGGGGTCTCCCGTGCAAACACAGGAGAATCATATAAAGGGTGCTGCTTTTGCACGTAAAGCGCAGTTAGATAAATGCCTAACTTTGTGCGCACAAGTCGTCCTGCTTAAGTACGTTCTAGAGTTGGAACCCATAAAATCCATTACTTCATTGATACCTAGTTGCTCTGTAAGTCCCCTAAACAGAGTTTTAAGAGCAGTTATGCTTTTTTGAAGACCCTAGTCCCCTTCAGATTGAGAGGAACCAGCTGCAGCTTTTTTCTTTCTCTCTCTTGTTTTTTTCTTACTTTTTTTCTGATGAACCTGATACAGCCTCTCTAGTCCAGGATGCTGCGTGACGGCTGGATTTTTCATGTTTTGGGTTCAGTTTTTGAAGCACTGCGGTAGATGAGGTATTTGTAGCTTTTAGTAGAGTTAATTTGGGTTCATACTCTAATCTGTTCCTCTTAATGTGTGATTTCCTTTGCAAATACACTGGTGTTTCATGGCAAGAGGTGTCATTTTATGTAGTCTTCTAGAGTTTAGGTCAAACTCATCAAAAGTTCCAGGCTCTAAGATTTTACCATAACTCATCTGATCTCTTTCATAACACCATAAATCTTTTACCCTCTGGCTTGCATGGGGCTTTGGTTGATTGGTTTTTAAAAAAAAGACCCTGTTTTTCAAGGGCAAGTTTACTCTTCTTTTGGTAGAGGGATTTACCACCTGTGGTGCAATAGGTAGGTCTCCCTGACTAAGAGATTTTAAAGCCAGAAGGGGCTATTAAATTATTTAGTTGGCGTGACACGAGCTATAAAGTGGGATTTAAACTAGGTATTTTCTGCAGCGAATCCCCCAAGCGGAAGCAGAAGCTGTTTCAGCCCCCTTGACTGAAAAAGCATCTCCTTTATGGTCTCTCCGGAGCACCTCGGTCTCTCCTTGCATTGACCGAAGGAAGGGAGATGGACGAGGTTGCTTGTAGACTCCTTCGGTAAGTATGTGCAGTTTATTTTTAATAAGGACAACTTTTTAAGTCGCGTGATTCCTTCTACTTGCGGGTGACTCTTTCTCAGCCTCCTCGCACATTTTACAGCCGTGGGAGGAAGTATTTGAACACAAACATCGTTTGGGATTTATGGAGACTGCTCGTGTGAGTAGAGTTACTCATTCGCATTACTATTTGCCAGCGTAAGCTCGTGCATTATACTTTGCCTTTTATTTTTCCCTCCGTGGACCCACGCTTCAGCGGGATGAGCTTGCAGGGAGGAGCAGAAGCACAGGGTGGGATTTGGGTTCAAGTCCCAGCTTCAGCCAGGCTGTTACAACCGCCGCCTTTCAACATCTGGGCTGAGAGCTTTTCTCTGATTAATTGCAGGTGTTTCTGGAGTTAAGAGGTGAGCTGCTGCACCTCTGGTACATGTGCTGGCTGTAGATAGGCGTTTGTATTGAGATTACCTGAGAAATGGGATTAGGGAAACTTTAAAGCCGACAGAGCTAATCAGCATCCTGCATGCCCAGTCTATCAGGCACATCAGATTCCCGGGAAGGACAGAAATACCGCGTGCGGGAAATAAGGGTCAGAAGTGACGGGGTGGGGAGGAGGGAGAGAGAGAGGTCTAAGAACCAGCCAGCAAGAAAATGGAAAGAGACGGGAATGCCACCCGTCAGAAATCAGAAGCTGATGCATGCTTACGAGAAGAGCCATTTTTTGCTTTAGTATCTCAAATTTTAGATCGTTGCTGTTCATTCTGCAGTGGTCGGGCAGAACGTCGCACGGTGAGGTCCCAGGCTGTGATGCTTTGGCTGTCGTCTTTGTGGTACTCTCCCAAATTACAGTAATGAATGTAATGCATTAGAGTAATAAGGTATAAAGCAACATTTTTTTTCTGGGTGTGGCAACAACAATTTGCCTTTAATCAAGAAGTTATATCCTCCTGAAATTTCATTTATAGGCTGTTTCCTAAAATTAGGAGCCTAGACTATTTCCTGTCAGTCTTAGTCTGCACTGTTTCTCCTAAATTATTTAAAGGTATTAAAAATGCATGGCACACACACTGTACCAAGTTTAATGAAAGAAAAGATTGGTCCTGACTTTACATGGAATTACACATTAGCCATTATTTATTGTTGCACTTTATTTCATTTGGGAAACAGAATTAACTCAGATGAATAGTTTCTGATGGACATTACTCAGTAACAACCCCTATGTTGTTTAACGTATTTTATAGATCTACATATTATGTTTCCAAGGAAAGCTCATTTTCCATGCAAATAGAACGAGGCAAAGTCACCTTTTTAAATTGCAAGAATTTACCATGATAAAATCTAGTGTTATCTATAAATTATGTGTCTTTTTCTGTCTCCAGTTAGGCTGGAGGAAGTCAAATAAAAATTTAAGACAAAATCCCTTCTCCTTTCTCTCCTCTCGCTGCCAGGCTCCTCTACTTATGTTTTAAGGATCTGGGGTTTGGCCTTGAAACTCTAGAATCACCAGGAAGCTGCAACCTTGTTAAAATACTGTGAAGTTAAATGATTCTCATGTAAATGGTTAGGTATTGTATTAGGTTTCTCTGATACTTGGCACCTTCTCTTTGACGGGAGAGTCTAATAGGTTGTTAAAGAGTAAAACAATTCCACTGGTAATTGGACGTGTATTAGCCTGGCTTGATACCGAAATATGTTCTCGGAAGAGCATATGTATCAGTTGCAGAAAGACGTAATACTTTTCTCCTGATGTCACCCGTGCAGATAAAAGGCAAGAGCTGGCAATGGTGGGGACTGTGTCTGGAGACCTCCCGAGCCACGGCTGGGCTCTGGGGCTGTGCAGGAGCATTCGCATGGACAGACGAACGCCACTTGATTCGGCTCCGTGTCTCCTCTCTCGCTTATCAGCAAGGCTCATGAGTTGGTTGCGATCTTCTAAATCAAGCAATTCTGCAAGAAAAAAGAAATAAGTCGTTTAAAGAAGTGTTCACAAGGCTGCAGTTTTGCTGCTTGGGAGAAAAGTGCTGTATGAGGTTGTAGTTGTCAAGGTCTCTTTGGGCTTTTGTCAAGGGGTGTCTTATGTGAAGTTTTTTCTTAAAACCTGTGACCAGGAGCAGGACGGTCCCTTTCCCAGCCCAGTCAGTCCCCGCATCTCTCCTTCAGCATCTTCTGGCGGTTGCTTGACTTGAGGGGTGACCTCCTCGTTTGCTGGGGGGTTCGTCTCTCGCCCCCGCGGGCAGCTGAAGCCCTGGCGTTGGAAGTGGTCAGTCTTGTGGCAGGACATCCCCAGCCAACGCTGCCGCTCTCCACCGAGAAAATCTTGGCCAAAACAAAGAGTGACCTTGTCATTGATGCTGGGTGTAGTAATTACGCGCGTTTGCATAAATGTCGCTAACATGTGCTATTGCTTCTGGATGAGAGCTGGTCCTCACTTAGCAGCAGCACAGTACTAAGCCATTAATTATAGGAGCCAGAGGAGAGGTACAGCTGCAGATCTGCCCCGTCAGGATTTATCAGGCTCCATTTTGTAATCAATGGTTTATTAAACCATCGCAAATGGTGCATGCGCTCTAGCCACGGCCGGCCACAGCTCTGCTCGGATATTTCATCTGAATCAATGGAAGCAATCATCTGCTTTACATCAGGTATCGAACCTGATCAAGTGATAAATGACTTTATTGTCTGAGTGGAATTGACTGGAGCTGGGAGCGGGGGGGTGTGGTGGTAAAAACACTGAATTCCTCCATAACTGGTGCTTTTGTGCCTTTTTTTTTCTCCCCCCTCCCCATCTTGCTCTAGCTTCTGCAAAGCAAATCAGGGTCTTTATCTCTGCACGGCTGAACCTGGTGCAATGAAGGCAGAGTCTCGTGAACCAAGAGGGAATGTGCTGGAAAGCAAAAGTGAAGGGGGTTCATTAGGTGTGAGGTGCATCAGAAGTCAAGGGGTTGGCCAGAAGCGGTGGCCACTGTGCTGGTCTTGGTTCTGACCTCTCCGCAGCAGACGTCACGCACAAACGGTCCCAGTGGGGATGCTGTGGGGCTCTTTGGCTTTTAGAGGCTGCTGCCAAAAAAAAAAAAAAAAAAAGGGCAAAGCAAACTAAATTGCATATGAAGTGAAGCAATCCCCAAAGCCCTGGAAATACCCCCTCAGCCCTTCTCGCTAACGTTGACCAGGCAGGGCGTTGATGCTAAGGTCAACAGATCATAAAATTTCAAAGCACAATAGCAATA
Source organism: Alca torda (assembly GCA_008658365.1). NCBI lineage: Eukaryota > Metazoa > Chordata > Aves > Charadriiformes > Alcidae > Alca > Alca torda. Next base: position 45,559,548 of record CM018077.1, on the reverse strand, counting down.
TGCTTTTTATTTTTAAATTAAAAAAAAAAAAAATCCACAGAGTGGCAGTTGATTCGTTTTGGGAGATAGCAAGGCATTGGCTTGGGTTCATTTCGGCACACAGGGCTCAGTTTTTAAGGGGGACAGCACATCCCCTTATATGCCTCTGAAACATGGGGCTTTGGAGCTCACAAGTTCTCTGTTCTTGTAGCCTTCATTCTTCTCTTGCCTCTGGCCGGAGGTCTCATGAAGAAGCCAGAGTAGCTCAACTCTTACCGCTCACTGTGTGTTCTCCCCGTAACACAGGAGGCTACTCGCCTAAGGACGTTTGGGTTGGAAACTCACTCGGATGTCATCATTCTTGCACCATGTAGTCATTTCTGTTACTGCAACAGCAGAGGCTTTTCCTCCCCTGTTATTAGGATATGGTAAATGAATGCCTTTGGCTGGGTGGCCCAAGACTGGAAAGCCCCATTTAGGGTACTTTTCATGGTGCCTGTTGAAGTCCGTAGAGCGTCTCCTGTTTTCTGCAGTGAGCTCCGAGCCCGTGGATGTTGTAAGAGGGAAGACCGACTCGGTGTGAATCCCTTGCCTTTGCGCTGGGGGTAATTTCAGCCCAGACCTGTGCCCTTGACAGCTAATTCACCCTCACGCAGGCTGCTTTGCAGGGGCGGTACGACTTGCATGTTGTGTGAGGTCTGTTAGTGACATAATGAGGCTTCATTGGATTAAAGGGCTTGCTGCCAGAACTAATTGTTCAAAGGAATATATGGGCTTTAATAAGCCTCCAAAACTAGCCTCTATAAGATGTGCGTTCATACATTTCATGCCCATGCTAGCAGTAAGTCAGGCGTGCTGTGCCTCCCTTACGACCAGTATGTACAGGAAGGTGGGCATGTCATAGAATCACAGAACCATAGAATGGTTTAGGTTGGAAGGGACCTTCAAGATCATCTAGTTCCAACCCCCCTGCCATGTAAAACCTTGGTATCCAATGGTGTTACACAAAAAAAGGGCCTGGGCCAGTGTATTATAAAAAGTGTTTACAACCTGTATTCACTAAACTACATCCATGGTACTTTGTACTCAGCCTGCTGCCCTGAACATAGAAAGGGATAGGAAGGTCATTTTATTTTCTCCAGGGACTAACATGATCTTTTGTCTTTTCGGAGTAGTTTAGTCTGAGTAAGTTTCTGTATGGGCTGCTGGTGGTGGTGTTAGACAGCAAAAAACCCAAGGCACTGAGTACTCAAGTGCTTCCTCACCATGCACTCACTTTCAGAAGTATGTGCAAAACTTTATAAACTAGCAAATGTAGCTGCAAAAGAGCAAAATCTGATACAGCTCTGCCAGGAATGCCTTGTTACATGGCATTACTGACCCTTGGTGTGGGCTGTGCAAACCCGCTCCCAAATTCCCAATGCCTGTGTGTGCTGCCTGTGCCAAGCGGGACCCGGCCTCATATTCCTGGCTCCGCTGCTGGCTGACGTTTGACATTGAGCAAGTCACTTAACATCAGCGTGGCCACCTTCCCCCCTTCTTGGGGCTTATTTGGTGGTGCATAGCTGTAAGCTTACAATGCGGAGTGGAAACTTCCCTGAGTAGAAGCAAGGGAGAGAATTAATTACCCACCAGAGCTCACAGCTGATGCTGCGTGATGGGGTGGCACCAGGGAGTGGGAGATGGATGGATGGATGGATGGATGGATGGATGGATGGATGGGTAGCCATCTGGCAGCCACAGGCCGCTCCCTGTGTTTCTCTAACAGCTTCCTCAGAAGAGCTGCCTGGAACACATGAACTAGACCTGCAGGGTGGGAGACGAGGGCAGTTGCACACCTAAACCACACAGAGATAAATATTCACCTGTCATCTTGGGCAGCTGTTATAAAAACCTGCTCCCAAAGGGCAGCTCTGAAAAGGTACAAAGCAGCATTTTCAAGGATTTGCACAGATGAAGGAAAAAAAAAAACCAACCCTACCCTGAGTGTTTAATTCAAGACACCCAAGCAGCAAGTGTCAGCATAGAAAGAGAAAAGCACGAATATACCCAGTCCTAAAGACCTGCTCCTGCCCATCGGGGGGGAGCACCAGTGCAATGTGTGGGTGAAGAGATCGGTTCCTGCCAGCACCAGGCTTTTGGGATGTATCCCTGAGAGCTGCAGCCTGAGCACACCTTTGCTCTCGCGTGGGTTGTCCCCTGGGAGTGGGCGAGGACCTCGTTGGTGACTCGGTTGATGCCAGTGGCACCCCAGCAGTTGATGTCCACCGAGAAAGCTTTTCCCAGTCATCACGATGCCTACTGCTCTTACTTTCAAAAATGTTCATAACCGAAATTCAGCTTGGAATAAGTGAGGGTCTCTGATTTATAAAAGGGAGAGCTGCTATTTTCCACTGTAAACATACCTCCTAGTCATTTTTGGTGCTCTATCATAGCGAGATGTACAAGATTGAGTTCCTAACTGGTGACTAACACAGTGATACCTTGTGTGTGTGTGTGTGTGTGTGTGTGTGTGTGTGTATACTCTTAATGTTTTCCCCTCCAGTACTACTAGTCATAAAAACTTGGTGAATATAAGAAATGTGTAGAGCTGCAGTTGCTGTATCTTCTTTCCACCAACCCATTTTCTGTATAAAAGAGGTCAAATCACATTAGGTTTTTACCATTGAGATCCCAGGGCTTCAGAGCAATGCAAATCTGTTCAATGGAAAATTAAACTAATGTGGTTTTATATTAACGCACTAAAAACTGCACTGATTTTTCTTTTTTTTTCTTTCTTCCTTTTTTTTCTTTTTTTTTTTTGCATTAGTTTAGAGAAGTTAATTATCTAACGATAAAAGTGCGCGGTGAAAGATCATGAATGGCAAATGATTACTCTTTTAAATGTTTTGTTGGACAGCGAGTTACACAAAAAGAAGAGATTGTTGCTTCAGAGTTGCTATCTTGCTCCTCACTTGGGTATTAAATTCATTCAGATTTATACTAGCCAGTTCTTCGGTGTGCAGTTTGTGTGCATGTTAGGGTTTCCAAAAGTGTTGTGGTTTTCAGTTTTTTTTACCCTCCGGGGACTTTTTATGTGCAAGCCAAGTGCTTCTGCACGCATGATACAGCAATTTGTTCGCTCTGGAAAGTGCTGCTAGATAGAAATACAATAGCAGAGCAAACACTGACTTCCTCAGAATTGTTACTTGTTCAAATAAGGATACCATAACAAAATCTTACACGAGGTCAAAAGTGCTCGTCTCTCTACTCATGAGATCTCTCTCAATAATTTTTGGCAGGTTTCCAAACAGAGGGCATAGTTTATTGAAAGCTGGTGCACAGGGTAGAGGATAAGCTCACATACACTCCTGAACTGGAAAATCACTCAATTTAAACCTTAAATCTACTACTAAGTTGGGTTTTTTTAATGATTTAGGGCTCGTTCCCTAGCTAGAAATAGATTGGCAGCGTTTTATTTTGGTCAAAGGACTCGTACTGATTTACCCTCTTGGAAAATCTGAAGCTTGATGGAGATGTTTTGGGGTTTTTTTGAAAGTTCAGCACTTCATCTCATTGGAATTGTTTCGTGCGGTGCCAGCAGAGCCTGGAGAGTAAAGGTGCATAAATACACACGCACACACATAAGAAGACTAGGTTATTCATACAGTGTACTATTATACAAAAGTCTATCATGAAAACTTGGAACTCAAGCTAAGCATGTACATGTATATGCAGAGCCCATTTCAAGAGCAAATTCACAGCACATACTGATTTTAAGGGGATTAATAATCTATGAATAATACATATCCCAGATACATAGCAGCAGTGTGGGTTTGGAAACGGAGAAAACTTCGGCCAAAGGTGGAGACTGTGTGTCCACACTGAAGATGGGCTCACTGGGGCAGATCTGACAGTGCAAACCAGCACGAGGTCTTTTGGCTTTGGAAAAGGAATACTGATATAAAACAGTGGAGCATCTAGTTCAATCCTTATAGCCTACAGATCTATTACTATTGCATATAAGTAACAATTTCATACTAGCATTTTAAACTACTGCTCCCTTCTTAAACCGTATGCTAATTTTCTTAAAGAGATGTCTAATTGCTCTCTTTATATGCGGCTCCAAGTCAAAAGCTTAATTTATCCCTCCAGTTGCATAATTAAATCATACATTGTTCATCTCTCGTGACTCTTCCTGTCCCAGAAATCTTAAATTCTTCTTCTCTAGCTGTCTTCCAGAGAGCACAGCTCCTGACAAAGCCTTCACCTTTAATTTACTTGTGCCAGTAAGACAGCAGTTTGTCTCAATTCAGAAGCGAGGCTTCATTTTCCTTTCCTTGAGTTTCACTGCGTATTTCTTTTCCTAGAAAAGAAACCCCATCTCTCCCACACGTACCTTCTGCAGGCATTACAAAACAGAATTATCTGGGTTGTTTTTTTTTTTTCCCTGTGACCTGATTTTGCAAACCTGCAAGTACTCCTGTTTAAATCAGCAGCCTGGCTTGCGTGGGGATGGTTTGGGGAATGGGTTAACCTGAAAATCCCAAAATGCAATTCCTGTGTAGCGCAGTATGAGCGTTACAGTTTGGGGCGGTTAGAGCTAGAGCTGCAAGGGTGAAGCTCCTGCATGGAAACAGATGATGATGCCTTGCTGCAGGGAAGTCCTGGGAGTCACGGATGCAGAGCCCCCCGCAGCAGCAGGCTGCAGAACCATAGACTTGTATTGGAAAATAAATCGAAGGTCTAGGAGAGTTCACGCTTGGTGAGGCACTTCTATTAGAATTCCATCCTTTGTGAGGTTCAACCTCCTTACTTCATTTCTTTTCTTCAAAATAAGAAGTTTTGAAAGCTCAGCTGTGGATTGAGTAGACCTGCACGTGAGCAGTCCTGCTAAAGTCAGGATGACCATGCACATGCCAAAAATGAAGACCACCAAGTCAGCCTTTCTCCGATAAGAAAGCCTTGCATCTGATAAGAGGGATCGCTGAAGGGCTTTCCTGTGGTGTGCTGGTGGGGTTATAAGAGATGGTGGGACAGTTAGTTTGCAAAGTGGCAACTCTGGTGTTGAAACGTCGGTTCTGATACTATTTCTTGGGTCTAACAGTGCCTATACCTGCAACCGCATTAACTTTGCTAGCTAAAAAGCTAGCTAAGGGCTGGCTTTGTGCTGTGCTTTGTGTTAGGGTAGCGGCTCGCTCCTGAGGTTTCACAGCGTGGCGTGTCTACTAGCAACGCTGACTTTTCTTTACTGGAACTGCAGATCAGCATCTCATACTTGACCCATTGATTTTTAAATGCTTCATGTTTTCCAGTACATTTCACTCATGTCACTATTCAACATTGGTATTTAAACATCGTTTAAAATGACTACACTGGTTTAGCAGGTGCTGAGACGCTGCTCGCCCTCCTTCCCCATCTTCCCCAGTGTCGACCCTGGAGGATCTTCTGTCTCTGCTGTCTCCCTCCCTCCTGACTCAGAGTGATCCCTCAGGAATTCCTGGTGGAAAAGCAGAGGTGTTCCTAGAATTTAAATTAAACGTGCTTTGTACCCAAATGTACGCAAAGTGCGTTTATTTTGGGTCACGCAGCAGTCTATCTTGCGGTGCAGCACCTTGTTGAAAAAAGCCATCGGTGCTCCTGGTGGCATTTGTAGCTGGTAAAGCCCTGCCGGCTTTGGGCTTAAGCGGGACCACAGCAGTGACCGAAATTTCACTCTCCCTGCAACTGGCTGGAGAGCAGAGGTGGGAGGTGTCACAACTACGGATTTTTTCCCTTCCGTTTGATTTTGAAATAGCTCTTCTGACAGATTTCAGGTAATGGTCTTTGCTTGTCCAGAGGTTGTGGGTCCTTAAGTGAGCAGGTTTGAGTGCAAATAGTTAGTTTGCAGGAAGGTAGGCTCCTTTTTGTCTTGCAATCAGGTGGCCTGGTATCAATGTAGGCATTCTTTAAACATCACCACTGCTTCTTTAAGTGTTGTTTCATTTAAAACTTGTAGAAGAGTGATGCTTAAAGAATAGACTGTAGTTGAAAGAAGGGCCTGAATTTGCCTGAACTAGTTTCCAGAATAGTGCCCTACATGCTGTGGGTCAGCTTTAGTATCTACAAGTAGGTATTTTTTTTTTTGGTGTGCGTGTTAGCCTCGAGACAGCAAAGAGGAAGCACTGCGATACTGGGGCAGAGATTTTGTCAGAGGTCTTGTGTGTGTCTTTGAAAGGTCTGCTCCTGAGATTACCCAGATTGCTGAAGTTGCGCAGAGACATGGACGAGGAATCCCTTTGAACACCGACCTTTTGCTTTTCCCTTTTTAGTGATAAAATATTCAAGGGAGTAGAAAGTGACCCATTTTGCGCACTGCCTGTCAAAGCGAGCAGAGGAAGGAGAGTACAGCAAGGGCCCAGGTGGAACCCAGTGAATGCAAATGATTTATGGAGTAGCTGCTTTAAGCATTTCCAATTACTTCTGCCATCATCCAGTAGCGTCTATTTATGGGTATGAGCTTAAACACGTTGCCTAGAAGAAACGGATGGCATAGGCAGCTGTGGGGACTGATACGCGCTGCGGCATCTCTCTCTGTCCCTCTGCTCACCGGGTATTTCCTAGTGATTTGCACAGGGAAGAGAAGCCCTGCCAGGCAACCCCTTTGCTTCAGCTTGGCTTCTCCTCACAGCTAAGCAAGCAAACTTGGGTTCTTGGTGCATCCTCAGCTCAGAAATGCCTTGCTGGCTTTAACAGAGTATTTTTTTCTTGTAGGCTGGAAAGGAAGGCAGTTCACCTGACCTAGCTGCACATGAGCAGGGAAGATGCTTGACGTGGCGGCTGGTTACACAAGCGTGTGCTCTTCATGTCCAGCCCAGAAGCATCCCTGGGCTCTGCCGGGCTGAGGGGTGCCTGAGCACCTTCGTGAACCACAGCCACGGCACCCCATCGGTGTGGAAGAGTGGCAGTGAGGGAGAGAGGAGGCTAACTTACCTAGGCACGGTCATCTTTAATGGTTTCAAACTGAAAGAGGGGAGATTTAGATTGGACACTAGGAGGAAATTCTTTACTGTGAGGGTGGTGAGGCACTGGAACAGGCTGCCCAGAGAAGTTGTGGATGCCCCATCCCTGAAAGTGTTCAAGGCCAGGCTGGATGGGGCTTTGAGCAGCCTGGTCTAGTGGGAGGTGTCCCTGCCCATGGCAGGGGGGTTGGAACTAGATGATCTTTAAGGTCCCTTCCAACCCAAACCACTCTATAATTCTATGATTCTATTTCAAAATAGGTGCCAGGGTATGTCTGGTGGTACACAATTCTCCCAGGCACTTCTTCAGAGTAACCTTATGTAAAAGTGAATATTTCATTCCTCCTAGGTGTCAGAGGTTTCATCTGAGGTTAAAACAAACAAACAAACAAACAAAAAAAACCCCACAAAACAAACCAAAAAGGGGAGTACTGGAAATAAAACCTCCTCTTCAGACAGGAGTGAGTCTGCAGAAGGAGGCTGGGTTGAGCTGACAGAGTCCGAAGTTAACAAGAAACACCCAAGCCAAAGGAATCGACCATCAAACCGCCTATCAGCTCCACATTTTAAGCTATTTAAGGGGGGACTTGGCAGATAGTTTGTGAAGTTGAACAGCTTGGCACACAGGGGAGCTTTTATAGGGCTTCAGTGTCAGTGAGCAGCACATTTCGTAGTCCTGAGAGGCTTGAAGTATTTTCTCCTCCCTAGTATGGCCATACGAAGAACATATGTACTTAGAAGTGACAGCAACGGATCAGCTAAAGATAGGACCTTTGGATGTGCCTTAAAGGATGTGGCCGGTATTCTTCCTTTATGCCAGAATTCTTGCCCATTTTCAGGAGTGAGAGCTATTTCAGGGCATCTTCTTTATCTCCCCTGCCACTTCTTACCTTTTTTTTTTTTTTTTTTTGATTAAACTGTGTCCTATTTCTGGTTAATGCACGGAAGAGCATTATATGGTGCTATGGTGATATAGCTCCGATTCCTTAGCGGGATCTTTAGGAAATGAAAAGCAATCAAATTCCCTTGTCAAGGAAGATACTGACTTAGACATCCCTCTTTTCTTAAAAATATAACCTAGAGATAAAACTTTAAAAAAACTTGCAACCCAGATAGCAATTACGTGAATTTAAAATATGAGCCAGGACAGTTGGTTGTACAAAACCGTTGGCAAGCAAATAGCCTCCAAAAGACCGCTGTACTATCCTTTCTTCATGGGCACTTGGGTCCTATATCGTAACTGATTTTATGAAATACAGTATGGCTGTTAACCAACAGAACTGAACTCTTCAGTTGCTTAGTAACTAATCCAATCCAAGGAGGAAATAAAAATAGCATACATAATTTTAGAACCTTTAGGACCTTTGCCAAGCAAAATATTCTCACTAGCAGCAGTCAGGTTTGTGATTTGAATGGGTTAGCTTAATAGACTAGATTCTATTTGGTTTATGTAGATAAATGGCCCGTGCTTTTCAAATCTGATTAATTACGTATCCGGGCCATTAGGTCTTGTAGCTTCTGTACTCTTCCACAAGTTTATTTAACTAAAAATATAACATAACTAAGTATAATATAAATAAAAATGGGAAAATGTTTTAGTTGCCGGCTTCTTTTCAGCCTTAATCTGGTTAAAAAGCTGAAGACTGCGGTATAACTCAATAAATCACATTATATTGCCAGGAGGAATGTCATAAGCATCTGCTTAATTCAAGTGTGGGGTTTTTTTCCTATGCTCATCTGTAAAGCTTGTTCAGAGGAAAGAGAAAATTATTTTAGAAAAAGATACTATTGCCACCATTGGTGGCTTATTCAAGCAAGGTAGGAACCTGATGCGTCCAGTTTCTCTGAAAATAATTCTTCAGCTGACAGAATATGCCTCCTGTTTTAAAACATGTCTTCAAAAATTTAGCATTTGTCTGCATTTTCAGAGGCTTGCTCTGTTTATGCGCAATGCCTGTGCTTTTGACAAGTTTCATAGACAAGACTTTTGCAAATTACGGCAAGGATCTGTGTTTTTCCCTGCAATTTTATCAGCGTCGCCACCGGATGAAGGATTTGCAGGACCGAATCCTAACGTGTGTGAATAGCATCGCCGAAATCAGCTCTCTTGCCCTCATTCCTGAATAAGGTAGGCAGTACGGGATCTGATATTCATGTAATGCATGTATTCTGAAGCGGTCACGGTGTGTTGGGTTATCAAAGCAGATAGAGCGCTCCTTTTCGCAAAACAATTTGAATACCAACTTCCGAGTACATGAATTCTGATTTAATTCCCCGCTCCTCTGAACCATGCATTCAGGAAGGTCTCAGGTATTCCTTAATCTCTTTCAGTTCAATAAGTATTTTAATGTAGGACAAAAAGCGCTCAGATTCAGTTTTACGTGGCTGGTACATTTTTCTTGAAGAAGAATACATTTTTTTAGACATTGTGATTCAGCACGTTTTTCATTCCACTTCAGGATTACCATCCTGTAGGGTAAAAAGCTAAATATAGCAAATACATGCCTTGCACGGTAGTTTTAATACTTTTTGCTTAATGCATTTTTTGCTGGTGGAGTTTCAGGTGCTGCTATCCTTGTTTGCGGCGTTTTAATTTATTAATACAGCTAACGGGCTCGTCTTGAAGCAAATTAAGATTTTTCATCATTGTGTGCTGAAAGAAATAGCATGCCGAATCGAAGAGGAAGTTTCCGCTGGAACACGATCGTAATTCGTTTACGTGCCTGAAACCAGGAGAGATGTAGTAGGTATGTCCGTATGTCTGAAGGAACAGAGTTACTCTCCAAGCCCATGGCATGGCCCACGGAGATACCAGGGGTGAAATTTCTGGGTGCAGAAGCAGGAGACGTGGCATGGTCCCTCCGCGTTGGCATTTTGGGGTGAAACCAGCGGGAAGGGAGCCCTTGCGTGGAGCCAGTGCTCATCTTCTGCCTGGAGCTCCCCGTCTTTGCCGCCCTGGCAGCTTGCCCGACCTCAGAGGTCTGCCTCTACGTTTGTGTTTTATGGAGGATAAAAAAAAAAATAATGCAAGTGGCGTGGTAAAATGCAACTTGATACGCTACTGATGTATTATTTTTTTTGTCCCTAAAGAAGTTCAGAAAACATTGCGTTAATACAAGGATTTGTGGCCAAAATGTATTATGCAGTTAATTCAAGTAAATTGCAGTTACTCTGTAGCAAATAATTACCACCTGTTTCACATCTGCCTCAAATCCACTCAAAATACAGCAATCTAGTCATCATTCTTGTATTATTTATGTAGTTTTATTATTTGCGGTTAGGCTTCTATTTACCTACCCGATTCACAACAATTTTTTCATGCCTTCTGTACACAGAATGGCGAATTTAATAACCTCCTTCGGATTTATTTATAAAACCTTTCAAAATAACGTTTGCGATGCGTGACAGGGCTCCCAATCCGCCGCAGACGCTCGGTGGGCCTTTTTGCATCGTGAACTGTGGTGGGGAGAGTTGCCGCTTGCTGCCCTTGGATCTCAACGCCTCTGTTTCACCTTCTAAAAAACAGTTAATAGCGTTAACCCGTCACACACGTGGCCTCCCGAGCTTTTTTCAAAGTCACGTTTTGCTGGGTGAAGCCTGGGAGCTTCTGGGTTGCTTGCTCGAAGCATTGGGATGCTGTGATTTTGGGATGGACAGTGCAGCAAATGGGGGATTTTTAGCAAGAACCTCCTGCAAGGGTGGCCAGGTATGATGGAAACGCAAAGGAAAGCCGGGGACAAAAGCCAAATGTGCACTGCTTTAAAATACTCAAAATGGTCTGCAAGTGGGGCTGGGATTTTTTGTGCTTTGTGCCGCTCGTTCCTGCTCTCTCTCAGCAAGACGCGTCGCCGTCGTCGTGGTTTCTTTCAATATTGCGTTGCACAACAAAACGGGGAGTGCGGGAAGGAGGGCGAGGGGTTAATTCCCGGCAGCACATCTAGGCCATCCCCTGAAATCACAGGAGCAAAAGCAGCTGAGCGGTGAATCAGGCCACCCTGCCTCTCCAGGATGGGAATAGCAAGAGTGGGAAATCTTGCCCTCAGCTGGGCTGGCGGTGCAGCGATGCAGAGGAAAGGCGCAGGGAAATAGGGCCAGTTACACTCCCCTCCGAGTTTCAGGTCTTTTCCATTACACTCAGCTGGTAGGTATAGTTTGCAGCTCCCATATTGACAGCAAAACATGATCCCCTGTACTTCCAGGCTGAGTTGGGGTGATTGGCCTCCCGAGATGTTTTTCTGTGGCAACACCTCCCCTCCCCTTAAATTTTCCACCTTGGGTAGGAATTGCTTTTCCATACTGACGACTCCGTTTCATTTCTTTAGTGCCCTCTTTATGTTCCCCTTTGCTAGAAGCGTCCCTGCTCGGTCGCGATACAGCGCCAGTGCCCAGCGCATGGAGACGAGGGAAATCTGGATGCTCTTTTCCGTTCTGACACACACCCTCGGGAGGGGAGGGCAGCGATGGGCTGGGATCCCCAAATGTTTGTTGAAGGGTGGAAAAAAAAAAATTAAAGCTAATAAAAGTTAAGCTTGGAGGATTCCAGGGGAATGAGTCGAAAACTCAGCAGCGCTATTGCACGTCTTTGTGAGACCTCTCAAAACTGCCTGTCAAAATCTCCCATTAAGGAACATCGCAGATTAGTAATTATGCGCATCTATTAGCCGAGCATCCGTTCTTTCTTTCAAATGCTTTGTGGCAATATCTCTCCAAAGAAGTGCGTATCTCATCTAGGTGTCTGCTAGATGGCCGTAACACCTCCCCAAGGGAGATGCCTCTGATAACACTATATTAAAGGCAGGGCTTGGTTTTGTCTTCTAAACCGCTATCACACAAGCCAGCGCACAAGGAGAGACACCTATTATAATTTTGTAGACAAATGCTAACAAAAGCTGCCTGTACACATGCACACACAGAGAAGAATTCAATGTTAACATTGTAGGAGGCTGCGATGATGACAGGAGTACTTTTATTGTCAGCTCTGCTGGGGAAGGAAAAAAAAAAAAACAAAACCCTTATTTGTGCAAATAACCCCAGCTTAGCTTCGTTCCCAAGCATCCTGTTTGCACGTGCGAGTATGTTTTGTCAGCGATGTCTTTAGGTATGGATTCTCGTCTTGGGATACTTGTGCTTGTTTGTGTTAAACAGATTAGTGCTATAATAACACACACCCACCCCAACAGAGACATGGATATTGTGTAGTAAGAATCCCAAATACATGGTGGTCTTGGTCTTTTGTTGTTTGGGTCGGTTGTTTCGTTGTTTTTTTTTAAAAAAAAAAATGCTTAATTAAACTCTCTTATGCTTAGTTTTCCTGATTATATTCTGTTCATTAATGGCGAGCAAGTCTGAAACAGAACTAAGAGCAAAACTGGAGGCAGAGGATAATAAAATCCGTAGCTATTAATTAAGCTGAAATCCTCGAACATGCCTCATTCCAACTTGTTATCTTCCAGACCCTAGATTACTTCGTTCTTTCGGTGACTACTGCTAGACAGACACATCCTGTTGTGATAAAGGAGACCAGCTGGATTTAGGACTGCAGCTTCGTGTTTGTGGTATGACTGACCATATGTGATTCTCTGTCAAGTTTGCAGCTTTAATGGGAAATCTCTGAAGTATTTGCACTTTGATTCATGTTTTTTCACTGGTTTGGTAACAAAAAGAGGGGGCTGGCTTTGCACAGCTGGCTTGCACTAACATTGGTTGCAGTGTGGTCTCTGCAAGGGAAAAGGGAAGCTCTTGCATCCTTAGCCTTAACAGTTGCTTTGAGATGGATTTTTGTTTTGATTTGTTCAGGGATGTTTTGGTTTGGGAGGGAGTAGGGGTGGGTGTTAGGAAAAAATAGCTGGGACCGGCTATTTTGAATTCTTATGGTGATCTTTCTTTTTACCTGGCATCAACAGAACTAAATAATTCCATTAATTATTGTTACCTTCCTACCTGCTTTGAGAAGCATGTGTCTCCAACCTCTGCAGGTCTGTCAACAGAAGGGTAGCTACTTGTGAGAGAAGCATAGCAAACAGCAGATAGAATTTGGAGGAATTTGGGGTCTTTTTTCCTAAGAAGCCCTGTCAGACTCCTGGTCAGCTTTTCTGATACTTCTTATCTCAGCATGATTTGATTTGAAAGTGTGTAAAGGACGTGCTTTCCATCCTTTTATCCATGTAAGGCTCAACCATGTCTAACCCCCTTTGCTAAAAAGGCTGTATTTATGTAAGGTGACAGACCTGGACTTCTCCTTTATGTCTTTTGGTGCATATATGTTGTTCTCTTGCTCGTATGGTAATGGACAGCTGGTATGTCTGGCTGGAAGGAGAAATGGTACATTGTGCAGACCTCGCCCACTCAACTCTGCTGGTGCGTCTCCATCCTGACCTAAGACATCCTTGCTGATCTCTGAGATCCTGTCCTGGATGATGAATATCCTTCCTATCCACTGAAGATGTAGCAGTGTTCCCTTAGGAGAGGCACTGTGCCACAACACTGAAGAAAATCTCAAATTCCTACAGCTTTATTAGACCTTCTGTTAACCTGCCCATCATGTCACGGTAGTTCTCCCTGTCCCCGGACTGTGACTTGTCTGTTAAAGGTATAGTGGACAAGAGTTGTGAGGTATCTGTGGCATTTTGCTGAGGGCAGGAGGGAGGAACTAGCATTAATATTAGTCTTTAATTTTATTAAAGCAGGGAGATGAGGAGAAGGACTCTCTCTTCGGTCACCAAGGCTGAGAAAATAACTGCAGCCTGAAGAAAGGTTTGCATTTATTGGTCTTCCAATCTTGAGAGCAGTACACATAGGAGCAAAGGACAGTGATGGTCACACGGATATGGAGGAAATACAAATACAACAATTCCCTTTCTTTTTCACTCTGCGCAAGTTTTACTCAGAAGGTTCAGTGAGTTTATTATCATTTTTAATGGGTTACTTTCACCTTCGTTCTGTCTGCTCCTCTGAGCTCTCTGGGCTTCAGACAGAGAAGTCAAATGCCACAGGAAAATATCATCTTCTAAGATTTGCAGCCTGAAGGCAGTTGGCAAGGCATCAAAACTTCCAAGCCAGCCAAGTGTCTTGAAGTCCCCTGTTAAACAGGCACAGAGAGAAAGCGTAGGTTAACACTCAATACCCAGCCCTGGGCTTACCATTTGCCCTTTAGTCGAGTATTTACCACGTTTGTCTTTTATATTGCCAGCAGCTTGTGGCTGGACTGTATCTTCTCTGCACCTTATCAAACACTGAATGTTTGAACAGCACCTTAATTTTAGCAATCAGTGTCTGCAAACAGCATCTTTTACGAGAGGGTGGCAGAAAGGGAGCAACTTAGATTTTTTTTTCACCCTGAACTGTCAAAACCCAGGGACTGAGCAAAGCAGGAAAAGCAGGGATCAGATCCCTTCTCCATCAGTGAGAATGATGCTGAGTAGTGATGGGTTGCAAAGGACAGGGGAGGATGCTTCTTACTGAATTGGTGAATGGAGTTAAATCCAGTTGGTGGCCAGTCACAAGTGGTGTTCCCCAGGGCTCAGTATTGGGGCTCGTTCCCTTTAACGTCTTTATCAACAACCTGGACGAGGGGATTGAGTGCACCCTCAGTAAGTTTGCAGATGACACCAAGTTGGGTGGGAGTGTTGATCTGCTTGAGGGTAGGGTGGCTCTACAAAGAGATCTGGACAGGCTGGATCGATGGGCCGAGGCCAGTGGTTTGAGGTTCACAAGGCCAAGAGCTGGGTCCTGCACTTGGGTCACAACGACCCCATGCAGCGCTACAGGCCTGGGGAAGAGTGGCTGGAAAGCTGCCTGGCGGAAAAGGACCTGGGGGTGCTGGTTGACAGCTGGCTGAATATGAGCCAGCAGTGTGCCCAGGTAGCCATGAAGGCCAGTAGCATCCTGGCTTGTATCAGGAATAGTGTGGCCAGCAGGACTAGGGAAGTGACTGTCCCCATGTACTCGGCACTGGTGAGGCCACACCTCGAGTAACGTGTCCAGTTTTGGGCTCCTCACTTGGTACAAGAAAGACACTGAGGTGCTGGAGCGTGTCCAGAGAAGGGCAATGAAGCTGGTGAGGAGTCTGGAGAACAAGTCTTATGAGAAGAGGCTGAGGGAGCTGGGGTTGTTTAGCCTGGAGAAAAGGAGGCTGAGGGGAGACCTCCTTGCTCTCTACAACTACCTGGAAGGAGGTTGTAGCGAGGTGGGGGACAGTCTTTTCTCCCAAGTAACAAGCGATAGGAAAAGAAGAAATGGCCTCAAGTTGTGCTAGGGAACGTTTAGGTTGGATATTAGGAAAAAATTCTTCACCAAAAGGATTATCAAACATTGGAACAGGCTGCCCAGGGAAGTGGTGGAATCACCATCCCTGGAGGTATTTAAAGGACAGGTAGATGTGGTGCTTAGGGACATGGTTTAGTGGTGATTTTGGCAGTGTTAGGTTAATGGTTGGACTCAATGATCTTAAAGGTCCCTCCCAACCTAGACAATTCTATGATTCTATTAATTGCTGCACCTCTACGCTTTTTATCCAGGACTTCCGTGATAAAGTCGGGGCAGAGAAGAGGCATCCAAAGAGCGATGCAGGCATCTGAGCCTCTGCTCAGCTCATGGCTCTGGAAATCCCCATGCTGGTCGCTGGGGACGATGCCCTTTGCTGTGACCAGGAGGGAGGAAGAGGCGAGGGGCCAGGTGTCCAAATGCTCCTCCTGAAGTGTCCATCATTTTGGGTTACATGCCTGCACCATCGGTCCAGGGGCTGTGCCTCTGTGGCGCAGGGAGCGGGTGAATAGAGGCGGAAAGATTCAAACCGGTGACTTGTCACTTGGTTTTGCTGGTAATTTCACCAAACAATGAACAGGCAATCTGGTAACGGGACATAGATTTCCCCGATAATAGCCAGCTTGTTATCACATAGATGCGAGTATTTTCCAATAAAGGGTTTCTAAAACGGAGGTGTTGGCATCCAATTCTTAATTAAAATCCTACCTATATCTAAGCGAAGGTTGCGTTATTTAAGTATACTGAAAGAAAATGGTACACTTAGGTATTTTGTGCCTATTGCAGTCCTTTTTCCTTTGAGGCAAAACTAATTTTTCTAGAGCTAAAGGACGTTTAAATAAAAAAGGAACAGTACAAAATAAAACTGGTCAGCCTCTGCCCCCAAAGAGGCTGTACCGCAGCAGAGCATTTGGCAAGGACCACATCAATACCTGCTCCACCGGTGGGATGCTGGTGGGTAGAAGGACACTTCCAGGTCTTCACAGGCCCTGCTGATGTGGCTGTAGTGTTGGCAATCAGGTAGATAATACCACGCCTGCATTTTATTTTGAAGTGCTGTTTTACTCACGCTGCTCTCTACTGTTGTAGATCAGTTTCCTAAAATGTATGGGGCTGGTTTTTTTCCTCCTCTCAGACATGGTACAGTTCAATACTTCTGCATATTTGATCACACGAGCATTAGACCTTCGTCTCCAAGCCTGTAAAGCAGGTTGTGTGAAATACCACGGAGTGAGCTCTGTAATGGATTGCAGCAGCCCTGTCCTGCTGCTACACAGACGTCGGGAGAGAGGCTCTGACTTGTCTCAGTATTGTATTCAGCAAGCAAATCTTCATATTATTCCTTTAAATCAAAATAGGCTGTGACACCCTCGACTAGTACGGTGCCTATCAGAAGCGTACGTTTCATCTAAACATGTCTCGGAGACTATTTATTTTCTCATCATAAAGAATACGCTGCCGCAACGTAAATGTCAGTGAGCTCCATGCATTTTGTGCAATGAAACGGACAGATCTAAAACAGCAGGAAGAGCCCGGCCTGGGTCCTAGGAACTGGTGAGGAGCAGTCGCTTTCCCATTTTTTTTTAAATGCTCTGCGTTTGAGTCCCTCTGCCTACTAGTTTGAGTCTCCATCGACCTCAGAAGGGCAGTAACTTTGCACACACCTCTTTTTCCCTGAGAGGGGAAGAAGTTATTCTTCATAAAGAAGATGATCTTAGCAGGTTGTGGTGCGGAGTTTTGGTTTTGTTTTTGAACAAATATTTCCTTAGCCTGGATTTTAAACACTTCCATACGTCGTAAGGCAAATGTGATCGAGAGGTCCTTCTGAGGCAGATGTGTTGGTGGGAAGGAGTCTCCTCTGCGCAAACAGGGCAGTGTACAAACCGTGTGGTGTTCAGTTTTGTAACCCATAACACTTAGCAAGAGACAGTAAGGCGTGTGGAAGATGAGAAAAAAGCCAAAAAATCCTTTTGAATTTCACCCTGATGAAACAAAGTCCCTCTATCAGGACATCTAAAAGCAATCCTGAGGTCCCCAGTGTTAATGATTAACATTGATTACAAGGTGATTTTTCCAACAGAGAATCAGCTTGCTAAAAAAGCACCTTGCTGTGCATATATAGCACGTACCAGCCTTTATTAAGGGACCAGCTGATTATTATTCTGCTACCGGCTTTTATTTTCTTCTACTCCCTCTCTTGCAGGAAGGCTGCATACAAATACAGCAATCGATTGAGAGGAGATGTTCGTCCTTTACAAGATTAATTACAAACATAGGGATGCTACGTCTGGCCCGTGTGTATGATTGATCTTGTAGGAGGAAATGCAGTAGGAAACGAATGCTTCCTTTTATCCAGTAAGCAAAGTTCAGAGATGTTTACATTCTGCTAGGTAAGCACAGCTGTCTAAAGACGGGGAGACGGATGGACTCTCCTGTCAGCACAAATTCACGCCGAGGTAACAGGCTATGCCATCTCTGCGAACCTCCCTCCGGCCAGGAGGCTTTGGGGCCAGAATCGCTAATTTAGCAAACAGCTTAATTATTTCCACATTTTAATTAGCCGGGGGCGGGGGGAGAACCAGGCGGAGCCGAGGGGCAGCGAGGGGAAGGTGTGGGTGGATGGCAGCTGACGGGGCTGTGGGGCAAGAAGGAAGTCTCCTGGTGATGCTGAGCGTGGGGTGGCCATCACAGGGCAGCTTTTCCGACATTGCAAGGGTACCTTCTTTAAAACCCGGCCGGCTAAGGCGCGATCTATGTATTCGCTCTCAGTGGCTCGTGGCGCGTAGCGGTGGGAGCATCTCCAAAAAGTGCGGCGCTTAGCTGCCCTTGTTTCTATTTGTATATAAATATAATCTTTGCAAGCCCTGGATTTGGCTCGGGGTCCTTCTGGAAAGGTTCATTTTGTTCTTGGGCACAGGCTGGCACTTTGTATTTAGGCTGGGAAACGGTGTCGGAGGTGACGGCTCCAGCGCAGTGACTCAGCCTTCTTCCTCGCCGTGCTTTAAATAATGGATGTGCTGCTGATGATACTTAACTCCTGCCAGAGCTGCTGAAATACACGGTGTCTTTAAAATACTGATGCAACACTGAATCTCTGCTCAGGCAGAGGAGGAGATCTCCACCTGGGACTGGACTTCTCAAAGGGAAAGAGAAATCAGAGGGAGGAGAAGGAGGAGAGGGGAGCCCAAGCCATAATATCTTGTAACAGTGTAAAAATGCCCTTCACCTGAGGCAGTAAAACAGTCAGCTCCGGCAGCGTGTTGACGGAGAATCCTGAAATCGATGCTGCAGTCTGCGTTATGTTTATACAAGTGTATGCACTGCGCTGATGACGAGGGAGAGAAAGGGCTGTTCCCCGCGTTAAAATAATTAGTGTAATAAATACAGCCTGGCGGAGGAAGTAGGGATCCCTTTGTTCACATCTCACCAAGTCTTGCGGAGTTAAGCTCAGAATTTACTTACCCTTTTATTCTCTGCCTAGAGGTCTTGAGCAGATGCTCGGCTGATGCCAGAATTAACACGCGACGCTGGATCACGGCTGCCTTAGAGCCACGTCGGAGATTTTGGGGGTCTTTTCTGTTTTCTTCCTTCTGTCCGTGCAAATCCTGGCTGATGATAAACATGGATCCGTTTGCTGTTTAGCAGTCAGTTTGCAAGGCTTGACAAAGGTTATTGCAATAATTGATGTTCCTCTTCTAATAATTAATGTTAATGAGTCCACTAAACAGTAAACAAGACAACAAAGAACTGTTAATGAGACAGTCTTTACTCATTTGTTTAATCTTTTAGTAAGATAATGGGCGATAAATATATCGCTATTCAGCCATCTTCAAGTCCTTAATGCGTGGAGAGCGTTTTAAAAAGAGATTTGAGCTGATTTTTTACACTTGCATTTAGTAAATTCAGCTGACTGGGTAGGTGGGGCGCCTGAAAGAATTGGGAGACCTATATAATTAAGTGCCTTGACATTCTGCTTCTGAAGGACATTGGCGGATATCCAAACGCTATGTTCTGCTCTCAAACCATTTAATTGAAACCATACAAAGCCGGGGGGGGAGGGGGGGGCAAAAGAGAGGGAGATCTTGGCAAAAACCTTATGTGCAGTTTTTCGCTATTGGATTGACCAGACAGGGCAACAAAGCTGATAAAACAGGATTAGCAAAATTGCATTGTTGGATATTATATGCTGTGTGACATGTACTACAGCAAAGGAATTTGGCAGGATTAACCTGCAGAGGATAAAGATGTACCAGACAAGGGGGCTGAATTAATAGACTGCTGTGACCAAAGCACGGAAATCTATTTGCATGGGATATTACAGGCGGTGATAACCTTGTGGGGGGAGGGGGGAGTTCCGCTTGCTGTCCCAAGTCCTGCATTGACCCCGCGCCGGAATCCTGCTCACCGCCTGGAAACTTGGCTTCTCGTTACACTTTCCTGTTTCTAAATATGAAAAAAAATGCTAATTCCTAGGCAGGATTATCTGCATTATTGTGGGGGGTTTTTTGGGTGTTGGTGGGTTTTTTCCCTCCAAACTGAGAAGTTTGTTTTCCTATTTATAGGAGATGAGATTCTTTTCCTAATGCGCTAGTGTCATCCTAATGTAAATATTTGGTTTTGTTGGTTTTCCTCAGGGTTTTTAGACCCAGCCGGCCGGGTGGCATGGGGGAATGCAGTTCCCGAGCTCCTGGTTCCTCAGCTGCTTAGGAGGTGGTACACTTAACACACGTAACCTAGCTGAAATCGTAAGAAAGATTTCAAACCAGGTAGCGTTAAAGAACATGCAAGCTATTGCCAGTAGATGACTGAATAAAATCACACTAAGTAAAAATGGGAGAATATTAAAATTTCAGCTCAGATGTACTCTAAGACTACGTCAGACTATTTGACCGAGGGGGTAAAGAAGCAGAAAACCAACCTCTGTCTCTGGTACATTAAGGGGAGAGAAAGTAGATTAAGTGTTCATTTCTCACTTGTACAACATACAATACTGGTTTTTACTTCAAAGGGCTTTTAAATTGGCTTCTCCCACGGAGCAAGCAATGCATATACAGTAGCCTGCTTTTTTTAAGTAGTCTGATATACTTCAGCGCAGATTGCATGAAAGGTTTCAGAAGGATTTAACCAACCTTGAAAAAGGCCCATATCATTTGGGGGTTTTTTTTGTTCTTCTCCCACCCACAGCACTAGTGACAGACTTTAGTGTTCCCAGGGAACAGAGAACGTACAAAAAAGTATTTGGCGTGACTGTATGTGTATGACACATCGTGCTTCGTCAAGTGTGCTCGGTGCCACCGCACGCAGTGAGAGATCTGCTCGGGGGAGACGATTTACCTTCATCCAGCATTACCAGCCACAGCACAAGTTCGGCTTCCAGGCTTTTCCTTTCGGGATTGAAGGCTGAATAATAGATATGCATAAAATATAAATACGTTGGGGTTTTTTTTTTCAACGTATTAAAATTCCAGAAACTGCTCTTTAAATAAAAGCTCTGTTAGTACAACAGGACTGAGGCTTTACAAGTGCACACACGTGCACGGGTGTCAAGAAATTTGGCTTCATTTCCTACAGGCACAAAATTGCGTAACCTGTCTCTCTGGGGCATCTTCCATTAGTGCATATGTTAATTGCTCTTCTGCCCAGGGACTAAATGTGACCACGTCTCCCCTCTCTGCAGGGACAAAACAGTGCATGGAATTTCCTTTGGATTAAATTTGGGGCGGGGACACGGGGACAATGCTCCCTTCGTCATCAGGGTCAGAAGTTTTGCCTCCACATCTAACCCACTTCAGGAGAACTATTAAAGCCCAGCAGTTTCTCCCTGGAGGTTTGCTAAGCTTCCCATCGCTTGCGTTCTGTCCAGTTTGCTTTAGGACTCCTGCGGTGGGTCCTCATCCCAGGGATAGTCCTGACCCGATTCACAGAAACTCTGCTTTCTTTTGGGTTTTGGTTGCTGAGGGAAGTCTGTAATACACAGGGTGAAGTTTATTATTTACTTATTTTTGGCATGTGCTTAGCCCAATAGGGAGTTGTTGGTAACCCATTAAGAATGACCTGACTGTTTCGAGCAAACCCTTGTACGACCCGTGCAGCATTTTGAGGGGAATCGGGGAGAAGCCTGTGTTCGTTTCCACATTTTTTTGCCTGCTTGAAAAGCTGCAGGGCTGCCTGGACCTGTGCTCTCCCCAGAGCTGTTCCTGTAGACCTGCGGCCCTGCAACACTGAACTCTGGTGCTGCCCGAGGAACGCGCTGCCATGGCCGGCGTGCTCGCCAGCCTCAGCCCCGTGCAGGCGAGGCAGGTTTCTTTTGCCCTTGAGCAATATGAAAGCCCCAGAATCCGTAACTCCCTGTCGTGTTTTTAAAAGAAGATCAGCTTTCCTGGTCACCAGTGGGTTGCGTCCCTCAGCTTCTGCAAGCTCCTGAGGGATGGGGGCCTCGCAGGGGAATGAAGGGCTGCAGATCAGGACATTCGCGGGTCCCAGCACGACTCCTCTGGGGTGAGGGCACCTTCTGGAATGCCAACATTCTGGGCAAATTCTGGGAACGGACCACATGCACGCTGGTGTCTCACCCACCACGGAGGAGCGGACAGGGTGCAGGCGGGAGGGTTAAATGGCAGCGTCGTGCTCGGGAAGCCACGAGGTCCCTGGGGCACCGCTCTCCTTCTGACAGCGTCCTGGGATCTGTGAAAAAGCAGCCTGTTTCTCCCGTGTCTCTGGGGGCTTGGCTGAGTTTCTAGGTTGCTTCCCCCACCTGCGAGCCTCCATCCCTCCTGAGATGAGCGCAGGAGATGAATAGGAGCGCAGATGTACGTGTTACCGGCATCGTGCTGCAACACCCACCTCCATGAAGCAGGTCTTGAATGTAGCACCAATTTGCCGCTTATCTTTCTCTTTTTTTTTTTTCGCTTGGAGACATACACCCTTCACACTCTCATATTTTAAACAGGTAGGGGTATATTACCCATGGGATCAATAGACCTAACCCTATCGCTTTGCTTTCCAGCATGTGGCGATGTGCAAGACGGACCCCGGAGGAGGGCAGAGCGTGGAGGACCCCGGCGGCCAGGAACCCAGCCGGGGTGGCCACCTCAAGGTGCCGTGCAGCAGCTGGTGTTGTGAATCAGGCCGTCACCAGTCGGAGAACGGCTACTTCACAACACCAGGGTCGCACCACACCACGGTTCGACCGCCGACCGGAGAAGAGCGGAGGAGGTTCCCGCGGGCAGGCAGGGGACGTGGAGCACCTCCTGGCTGCCTCCGCCCGAGCCCAGACCTGCAAAGGTAATCAGGTGCTCAACTCCTATTTAGGCACCGGCCTCCCACTGAAGTCTGAAATAGAAGTTCGGCCCCTAAATATCTCTGTGGGTCTGGCCCCGAGACCCTGCCTTGCCGGTGCAGTGCAGAGCAGTGCTTCCGCAGGCACGGGGCAGTGCTTGCATGCCCCGGGAATGTTCAGGAATGGGTAACTTTTATTAAGCTGTGGAAAATATTAAAAAAAAAACCCAAAAACCTCTGCATGCTCCATGTATGGTTATCTCTGTAGTTATCATGTCTGTGGTCCTTGCCTGCCGCATGTTCTCCATAAGAGCTGCTGTATATACCAGGAAAGAAGCCAGACTCCTTGGAAATGATACTAAAACAGCCCTAGGTGCACTGTAATGAATGAAAAAGCACCAAAAATAAACAGCGGGGTCATCCAGAAGTGGTACAGCTTCTGTCCTTAAAATAGAGAAAACGTTTGATTTCATATTGCTTAAGCAACCCCTCAGAAATTACTGGGTGTAGAGGGACAGCAAAGGACACCCAAACCCACCCTGTCTGCCATGGCCCTGTAACACGTGCCATGTGTTTCAGGTCTGAAATGCAGGCTCTTCCCTGCCTCCTCCTTGTACCACAACACCATCGTCATGTTAGTTTGAGGGGAGCGGGTTACAGCAAGTGCTTTCCACCCACAACTGGGTTGTGTTCTTGGAGGTCAGCACAAAGCTGGTGGCCCTATACAGTCCCTTCAGTCGAACTGAAACGCTGTTCGGTTTTGATCTCTGCAAGCAGCCATCTGCTCGTGGACTCGGCATGGGGTTTTCTCCAGTGGGTTTTCCCATCTCTGGTGGGTTTTCCCTTCCTCCCACCCCCCAAGATAAGCTGGCTACGTGCTCTTTGGTGTTGGCTGGCTGTTCTCTTATATGACATCAAACACTGGATATATCTAAAGGAAAGCAGAGAAGTGCAGAGAGCAAACAATTACAGTAACACAGAACTGCTTATTGATTTTTTGAAAGTTTCCTTTGTTACCCTAACTCATCTGATTGAAGCCAGCAGTAAAAACAACTTAAATCCCATCCTGGATGTGTGACTGCTGGCAGGGAGGTAGATGTCGGGGAGAGTCAGGATATACACGAGATCAGATATAGCATGAGACAGACTGGAAATGCACATGGAAGGAGACAAAGGTGGCTACATTAGACACATCTTAATCTTTCTGTTCAGATGGCCTTCCTACAGAAGTAACCCTAAATTCCCTTCATAGCAAAAAGTGCACAACTAACACTGTGAACAACATAAGATGTGTATGGGAGGCTTACTCGTACATTAGGAGGGGGCAATCTGTTGATGCAGGCTAGCATTGGCTTTTTTTTTTTTTTTTTTTTTTTTTGGTTGATTAGAGGAAAAGCAAGACCGTGTTTCTGATTCAGGTACTGTAGCAAGGAGGAGTATGAATTTGTCAACCTGAGTTGCAAGAAGTCTGTTTTATTAAACTTGTACTCTGCTAACACAAACCATGTGCTCTGCGTGGTAGTCTCATTGCTTACTATAACCCGATACCTTTCACTCCAGGCTTTGTTTCATGGGGTAAAATACACAACTCTTTAGAAACAGGAGGCAACAATGAAATAGTCCCAGTAACCCCTGCACACACTCCGATTTACACGAGCAGGTATTCATATATGGAACTAAACACCGTTTCATCTTCTATTGTGAGCCAGAAACCTGTTTGACCTATTCGGTTTCTGTCGGTAAATACACGTAACATTTGAAATAGGTTAATGCTTAATATCCGCTGGCAGGTGACCTGATAGACTATCTCCATACTTCTCTAAGTGTGATACCTGGAGATGGGTCATTTTCAGTTCCCTTTGTTAAAGAATTTCTTGGGAAAGTCACATTTCAGAGGTACCTTTCGGGCATTTATTGTACTCCCTGTTTCTAACTTGAATCCGTCACACCTTATGCTCTTCTGAAGCCATTTTGTAGCAAATTAATGCATGCCGTACGTAGTGTAGCACTGCTGCTGAAAATCACACGCTCCTGCTTGTCATTGAGGAGCCTGATGGTGTCATCTCGTGAGGGGGATCGCAGGCTGAATAGCCCGGCTGTCGGCTTCAGGTGATGGAAGCAATTTCTGTTTGCTCCCTTCAGCAGCCAGAAGCACTTGATGTTAGAATGTGCCGCGGCGAGAGGGGAAGGCACAAAATAAATAGTTCAGTATGGCTTTTATAAATTTGTGTGAGTGTTATTCTTCAATAAGCGCCTACAGTTCGTGTTCATGTCAACCCCAGTTCTGGCTGCTGAGATGATAAAACGGGGGCTTGCTGGGTGTCTGGGTAGCCCCCCAAAACGAGAGACCTTTGCAGGCTGTGGGTACGCCTGGAGAGCTTTCTGGACCTTTCCACCTCCTGTCTCCTATTTGCTTACTGTTATCAAAAGTGATAGTTTACCCCCCAAAAATGCCCCACTGGAATTGTTGAAAAGCCTAAGTTTATAATCTTAATAAAACACTGTGCTCAGCAGTGGGGGGGAAAAAAAGAGCAAAGTCTTATCAAAACCGAAATTCTGGGCTGTAATCTCTTGTGAGGGTTTTTTTATTTTTAAGGGGCTGTTATTCTGAAAGTGCTTTTTATATTTAAGCAAATAATACTTAATTTCACCCTTGAACCCTTTAAAATTAACGCTTAAAAGCATAGCCAGCAGGTCAAGGGGGGTGATTCTGCCCCTCTACTCTGCTCTGGTGAGACCCCACCTGGAGTACTGCATCCAGCTCTGGAGTCCTCACCACAAGAAGGACATGGACCTGTTGGAGTGAGTCCAGAGGAGAGCCACAAAGACGATCCGAGGGCTGGAGCAGCTCTCCTGTGAAGACAGGCTGAGAGGGTTGGGGTTGTTCCGCCTGGAGAGGAGAAGGCTCCGGGGAGACCTTATAGCGGCCTTCCAGTACCTAAAGGGGGCCTACAGGAGAGATGGGGAGGGACTCTTTATCAGGGGATGTAGTGATAGGACAAGGGGTAATGGCTTTAAACTTAAAGAGGGTACATTTATATTAGATATTAGGAAGAAATTCTTTACTGTGAGGGTGGTGAGGCACTGGAGCAGGTTGCCCAGGGAAGTTGTGTATGCCCCATCCCTGGAAGTGTTCAAGGCCAGGCTGGATGGGGCTTTGAGCAGCCTGGTCTAGCAGGAGGTGTCCCTGCCCAGGGCAGGGGGGTTGGAACTGGATGATCTTTAAGGTCCCTTCCAACCCAAACCATTCTGTGTTTCTATGAAAATCTAAATCTGATGGGGTTTATTTTCTCAGCGCGCTCACTTAGTACTGTGGCTGTTCTTCAATTACTTTGAATGGCTGTCTTTGTTTCCTTCCTGGGCTCACCAGCAGTGCACGTAGCACTTCAGAGAGTAGCATCCTTGTAAATTTTGTTCTCTTTCCCCTGCATGCAGAAACCAAGCTGACAGGCCCAGTAGGGCTCATCATCTCTCACTTTCTGTGTCTGTGTGCACGCTGCTTTGTTATTGTGGGGTTCCTCATGAAAAGTGCCACTAAGGGATTTCCTTTTCATCTCTTTAATTGGGCTTCCTCTTTCGCAAACAATTAATATGAAATTAAAATTATATTTCAGGTAGCATTGCAAAGCAAACAGAAGGTGGGGCTGAGGTTTGGTACCCACACACCTGAGTCAGGTTTTATTTCAGGTTTTACAAAAGCATCTCAATAGGAGGGAGAAAATATGGAAACAGTCTTGAGGCATCTTAACACAGTGAGAAAGAGGTGACACTAAGGAGGAAGAAAAGGGGCTTGTTCACAGCTACTGTTTTAAAAACCAAAGTAGGATTTGGATAGGAAGGCTGATGAGAGTAAATAACCTATGGAACTCCCATTGGCTTATTCTGTGGTCAGTACTTTGAAATAATTTCTGTGGGACTTGTGCCTTATCCAGCACAGGGCAAAAAGGTGGCTGGTGGCAAAGAAAGCCACCGGGGCGATGCCGAAACCGCCGGCCGGAGACCCAGCGCCACCCGGCTGATGGCACCGAGAGGACATTATCTCGCTGTGGGCAAAGCAGCTCAGAAATGTATGTCTTGGGCAGCAGAGAGGTCGCGCTACTTCAGCGCTTCGCTTCCCTAGCCCTGCAGGCGTTGCTGCAAGGCAATTGCTCGGCAGTGCGGCCTGCCTGGCGATGCCCATCTCCGTCGCCCTGTAATAAATGATTGACAGCGATTTTTACAGTCCACAAATGCAAGTATATATATTAGGTACTTCTTGTTTAAAAAAAGCGGAGTCCTCCCAGTATATAATCAGGCCTCAAACATACACATCAAAGGGGCGGAAACATCCCCACTGTGCAATGGAGTGGCACCCCAAAGCGTAAAAGTCACGAAGCTAGGCTAAATAACCGTGTCACTCAGAGGTTGATGTAAACAACAGAAGAGAGTACGCAGTCTCTGAAGATCACATAAACTACTCAGAGAAGTTCTATAACCCATCCTCTAAGGAGATTCGCCCTGCTTAAAAGCCATAGCAACGGAGACTTTGCTGTGTCATACTCCTTGTCTTTGTGTAGATGGGACGTTCCAGAAATTACGATGCTTCTTTGACAAACAGTTGCCTCTGTTCGTTAACAAGACTAACTACACGTGCTTCAATAAATGAGTTTTTACATTGCATTTGATTAGACCTAGTCCTCCAGCCATGCATTAGCAGGAAGGAGCTGCCTGCGCGTGCAAGCTTAGTGCATGCAGCTTTCGCCGCACAGAAAAAAAAATTTTTTGAAAACTATGTGAAAAATATCCCAGTCAGCAGCTCTCTGATGCCTGCTTCATGCCAGGAAAGTTCCTCTGCTCCCAGGGGGTCACGGGCACTGTGCTGGGTGCCAGGAGAGAGGCTGTATTAATATTTTGAGTAAGTGGCATCTCAGTGATTCAGCTAAAAAATTCTGGTGGTTTGTGAAGAACAGCCCAATTTTGGAGAACTCTTCAGCACATGTCAGAAACTCAGCGTCTGAATACATTGTCCCCTGTATGCCTTCAGCGAAGTGGTTATTAAGAGGAATAAACCTGTACTTTAACTCCTTCCTTTGCGCGGGGGTCTCATGCCCTGAACTCTTTCCACCCTGGTGTCCTTGCCTCCTTGCCATTTGGGAAGTGTAGCTGCAGTATCACACCGTGTCTCCGAGCTCTCCGAAGAGCCTCCAGCTCCTCTGTGTGAATAGCAGCCGTGGACTGAAGCAGCTGATAATGCTGCAAACTACATTCCATTTCCAAAGCTCCGTCTGAATTTCATAGCCACAGAGATACACCAGAACTGGTGGAGGTCTGAGGAGGCAGCACTTCGTGCTGGTTTTACCTGGCTCTGCTGAGGCACATGTCCCCAGTGATGGGCACCCACCCAGCTGCTCCCCTCCCCAAAGCCTCCACTGATGGCTGGAACAGGAGTAGGTGCCCACCACCCTCAACTGGTAAAGAGCAGGACAGGCTTCTGGAAAAGGCACTGCTCTCCCTGTACGCCTGACAGCCCTATTCTTTGCCAAATGGCAAAAGGCTCTAGCGCTGACAACCTACAGGGGTTTTACATGACTATTTTTTTATGATGCAAAAATACTAGTTCCCATAGTAACAGCCATGTGGGCCAGCACTTACCCCAACTCTGGAGGTGTGCTGCAGAAGACTCTTGGAGAACAAAAATCCCTGCGTGCCTCGGGAACTGCTGCACATCAGCAGGGCGTTTCCAGGGGAAGCACTCCCGCTCTCCACAACCTCTCCCTTCGCTACATTTCAATATATCTACTCTATTATTTTACTGTTCCAAATAAACTTTTGTTGTTGTTCTACCTCAGGGACCTCCAGAGAGACCCGTAACACAACGGCAGCATCTCCCAGCTCAGCTGCAATCTGTGATAACTCTCTGGTGAGAAGCAGCAGCTCTTTTCCTCCAGGAATGGTTTTTGATCTCTTCCCACTTTCAGCTAGTCTAAACACAAAAGTATTGAATTGCTTTCTGGCAGCTGTGTTGCTGAAAAAGCCCTTCTGGTTTTATTACTTGAATTAAAAGCATGCTGTCTTCAAGCCTTGAATCCAAAATGGCACTGTCTTTACTGCTTAACGACAAGGTAAGGGAAGCGGAGCTGGTGACTGCTCCCAACAGCACGTGCCGAGGGAACAGCATCACTCATCCTGTCATGGGGGCAAGTGTCTGCTGGCAGGCAAAAGTAACGTAGAAATTCCCCCTGCCCAGGCGTAGTGGTGGTGAGCGTGCAGGCAGCTGCCTGCCATGGGAGGTGGTGGCCCTGATGTCGAGGCGAGAATTAACTCCAGGGCCAGGGCAGCCAAAATGAGCTTTCCATGCCCTGGACTGCAACTGACGGCTCGGTCGCAGGCAGCTTTGGGTGGAGTTGGCTTGTTTTAACCCACGTGAAAGACAGCCCACCTAGCTGGGGGTTGGGGTTTTTTTGCTGTTGTAAACAAAGAAGTTATATTTGTGCTGGGCAAAAGGGAGATGTTTACCAAAACATCTCCCTGGCCCTGCCAGGATGAGTGAGCAGATTTCCAGTAGCCAAATACCATTAACACCGATGCCTCCAGCACGATGCAGCCGGGCTCCCTGCTCAGCCCCTGCCTCGGCTGCCCGTGTCCCCTGATTCAGGCACCTTCACTGGGGCTGCAGCTTCATTCACAAGAGCTGAAGACTTACTCCCTCAAAGGCAAGACCCAGAAAAATACCAGACTGAAAAATACAGATGTTCACAGTGACTGAAACACTCAGTGACCAAGAAAACCCTCACGTGAGCTTTCTTTTTTAATAAAGCAAACTGCACTGCCTTGTCATGTGAATTAATGTCCCCGCAGCGTGGCTTTGTGTATTTATTCCTTGCTGATGTTGCTTTTGATCACTACTAGATGAAAATGAAATCTTGGGCGCTTCGGGGCTGCTGTTAGGACAGATTCAATGAGATGAAAACACATTTCAGGAAATACCACTGAAGCCAGTTTTAATTTCCAGGGACACGCAGTGCTCCAATTCCCTGGAGATAGGAGGAATTGCAGTTGAAGACAGGCACACTGAAAACACACACCAAAAGTCTGCCCTTCCAACCCACCGAAGCAAATGTCATTCAGAGGCATTGCTCTAATCCCCGTCAGTCACAAAACTCTTCCTTTTGAGGGCAATATTTAGGGAATCCAAGTCCCTTTCTTCACAGGCTTTTTGAAGATTAAGTGATCCCGGAGCACAGACCGCAGCCAGGGCTGTAGCACCCTGGCACGCTCTCTCTGTGCCGGTCCCACAGCCTCTGTCCATCTGTCTGTCAGTCCATCAGTCTGCCCCATCAGTCCTGTCTCCAGGTTACTCAAAACCCCACTTCGGTGACTGACTTTCTACCTGGCTCGTGGCCTCGCAGGCAGGTCCCCAGCTGAAGGCATCACCCCTTCCTTGGGGAGCATGGGGAGCTTACTGCCCCCCGCTGAGGTCCTCTTCTCACTCTAATATGGGATAACCTCCTTTTTCTTCTTGAGTGTATATCCCCATGTCTCCGCCTGGGAGGTGTACCTGACTGGGGAGGTGGTGTGAACATCAGATAACATCCTGTTACTCAGACAACCAGCCTAAGGCAAATAGTGCCAGACCGAACGATTCCAGCTTGTGTAAATCACTGCTTTTCACAATCTGCTTGGTTCAAACCCAACATGAATGAGTTTAACCTACATCTGAAGAATCAGGACTCTTCTAATTTAAGCACATGACTGGAGTCCACCAAGTCTCACAGTTAGATGTGGTCAGGAAAAAAAATTGACTTTTCCCCATGTGTTCATAGAAGGAAAAATCCATATTTCGAAATAGCTTAATTGAAAAACTCAGACACTGGTATTGAACATAACCCAGATTAACAGTGACAAACTCTGGGATTCTCTCAGAAGGAAAACAAAAAAAATCCAAACCACTTATAAATGAATTTTTTTCCTATAAAACTTAGGATTAAGTGAGGGAGAGCAAAACTTCTGCTCACACCAGCCTCCCCCGACAGCGCAGTGGCAAAGAAGGGTCTGGGTGCCTCGAGTGTGTCCTGCAAGGGCGCAGGGTGGGCAGGCACAGCTCTCCTGCTGCCACTCCTGCTCTGCCAAGGGGGCTTAAAAGGCCAAGAAATTCGGTCCCTTTCAGATTTTCTTTCACCATTTCCCCAGCTTTCTCCGTATGTGCATCACACGTAACACGGTGGGGCCTTGACACACAGCAGGGTTTTCTAAACACTCATAATAATAAAAAGTGATAATAAAAACCCCCAACCATAGCCATCTGGGTGTCTCACAGAAATGTATTTAAAGACCTCACAGTCTACAGAGCTTACAAAGAGTCTGACCAAGTCCCACCACCCCACTGCAAGGTGGGGAGGAGACCTCTGATGCTCTACAGCCCAAAACTGGCTCTCAGCCACCCTCATTGCCATTTTGGCCCAGCTTCGATCTTGATGTCCGCCCCTCTTCAAAGATTTCATGATTACAGAAGTGAACAAGTTAAGTCTGCTGCCACATCAGCCCAAAAACTTCATAGCAAGGAAACAGATCTTGGACCTGATGTTCTTAGCAGGACTGAATGAAACCCTCCACCATGTGTGAGGCTCATTGGGGACATGTTTCTATGCACAGACCAGCATCAGTCATCTGCAGTATGAATATAGTAATGCAAATATACTGGTGAATGGATTCAGGAATTAAGGAATAAAAGGACCTGTACCTTTCTCCTGTCCAAAACTGTAGGCTGGGAGGGGAGGAGACAGCTGAGATGAGTCCCGATGCCTTTGGGAAGCCAAGTCGTGTTCATTTTAATGACCCTGTGAGGGAGCATAGCAGCCTGGGTGAGCCTCCTGCCATCCCACGGCAGCGTGTTGTTGCAGCGTAGAAAAATACAGCAGAACAAATACCAACCCAGATGGGAGTTTCTGAAACTCGTCCATCAAGTCTTTCTTCTTTCCCCAGATAACCCGAGCTCTCTTATATGGCCACGACACAGTAATTTCACCTTCATTTAGAGCAGAAGATACTGAAAAGGAAACTTGGGAGGGGGGGAAACCCTTCCAGATTGAAATCAAAACAAATCACTTTTTAGCATATTAATAAGGCTCTTGATTGAAAGTGTTCTAGCTGTTCACGGAGGAATATCAACAGTAGATGCTGCTAATTTAAGCCTGGCTAATTAAAAGCAAAAAGAAAAAAATTGCTCCCCTAGAAACAGCCGCACGCAAGACGCACTCACCCAGCACATTTCATCAAGCTCCGCTTATTATATCTGGGTTTAGGGAAACAATCCCATGGCTTTTTTTTCTCTTACTGGGTGGGGTTTTCCCACCACGCATTGCCTCGGGCACCCTGCCCCTCCGCGGAGCTGGCAGCAGTGGCCAGCAGGATCCACAGGGACATCTGTGGCCACGACCAGTTTGGGGCTTTGGCAAGGCATCACCAATGGCATCAGAAGTGGCTGAGCTGGGACCGTCCCTGCGGCAGAGCCTGTAGGATTGACAGCTGCCAGAGTGCCATCGGGAACTTGTCACGGGTGTGCTCTGACCCTTGCCCAGCTCAATGGTAAAAACATTAAACCATGCCAGCCCCAGAACTGACCCCCAGAGAACCAAATCACATCTTGCCACTTTGGCTACAAGGATACTTCAGGATATTGTGGCAAAAACCTTGCTCAAGTAGGGAAAAATGGCATCCACTGCCATCCCCCCCCTGGCCACCAAGGCTGTCATCTCACCTCACCGCAGCAAGTAATCTGGTTGGGCACAATCCTGCTTCTCCCCCCCCGCCTTACTGATTACAGACCAGTAATCTCATTTGACAATGGCACACACAAACCATGCAAAAACTCAGGGAGAAAAAATTGTTGCAGGCAAAGTGTAGGAGGAAGGAGGGCCGTATCCTTGACTGCAGAGCGCTGGCGGTGTCCGGCGGGAGTCGGCAGAGTGGGTGGCAGTGAGATGCCACTTCCCCCGAGCAGCAGTTTGAAAGCAGGGCTATTGTAGGAGAAGCTGCTGATGGGCCCTCAAAAAGCCACCCAGGGCTTTGCACTAACGGCTCGGAGGCGCAGGGCTCGGGCAGCGCGGCGGCTGATGTTCAGCAGCTCAAAAAGGGATGAGGGGAAAAGAGTGGGATCTGTGACCACGGGTTTTGCGCAGGCTGAGGGGACCTGCCGTGGGGCAGCGCCCATCAGCAGATGCTCTGCAAGGCGGTGGCTGGTCAGATCCATTTTCTCGCCATCCCTTCTTCTCCCTGCGGTGGGTCTGGGCTCTGCAGCCCGAGCGGGGAGGAGAAATGTCTCTGCAAGTCTGCTGTCAATCAGCACATTCGCACTGAAACGGGAAGAGGAGGTTTGTGCTCCTCCTATTTCTTTTTTATTTTGTTTTATGGTTATTTATTGTGCCTCTTTGAATTTGCATCCCAAGGGCTTCTGTATGACAGAATGTAATAGTATTAGTCACCATTTTACACATTAGGGAACATAATATTTAGCACTCATAACAATTTCCAGCTTCAAAGTGCCACGCAAACATTAAAAATATACTGTATTTTTCCCTGTTTTTTTTCAGCTTGTTCTTGCCTGAAGCTGTACAACTTCTCTTCGTATTATCCTTCATGAGAAATGGGGCTTTTCTGTCACCACCTCTGTCACCCCAGAGGATGCCAGTTTTCGGGCCTCTCACGCAGAGCAGCTCTCAACAAAAGGGACTTCCCTGTCTCCCCCTTTTCCCCACCCATCCACAGCTCCCCTGCCCCTCCCATATTCCTGGCTACCAAAGTCCAAGTCCAGCGTTAGGCAGCAGCTGCAGTGGTCAGTCAGTCCTTCCTTCAGCAGCTTGTCCTGTTGCCTGGAGGATAAAAACTGCAAGATGTTAAATTTCTTTCTTCTTTTCCACTGACACTTCTCTCATGCTGCCGTTCCCTGTGTGGGGCTGGAGTTGTGTGTTATAACCCACCTCACGGCCCACTGGTTTGAGTCGTGACAATGACCCAGACAACTTGCAACAGGTAGTGTTTGAACAGTGGAGGTCTGCAGAGCTCATGGAGGTGATGGCGAGGCTGCTCAGCGTCATTCTGGGGATCAAAAGGACCTTGTCTAGTAAATCGGGACCCTGAGTGGAATGCTGAATGCATCTAACAGAGAACTAATATCTATTGTGTTTATGTGGGAATATCCAACTTGTGATACATTCTCATAACTTTCACTTGTATATCTGTTAGACCAGAAGAAATGCAATTTATATAATCAGTGACATAACGTTTTACATGCTATGACGTATTATGACTTCTTGGTCCCATACAGCAGCGTATGAAAAGTGGTTAAGAGTTTAAAATCTGTTCTCTTAGCACCAGTGATTTTTCCACCTGCAAGAGTCTGAAGCTTTTGCAAGATCTATGAAGTTCCTCCAAGTATCCTGCACAACAGGACTAAGATAAACGAGCTTGTCTGTTATTCA
The DNA here is from genome assembly GCA_008658365.1 of Alca torda. Classification (NCBI taxonomy): domain Eukaryota; kingdom Metazoa; phylum Chordata; class Aves; order Charadriiformes; family Alcidae; genus Alca; species Alca torda. Next base: position 45,525,593 of record CM018077.1, on the reverse strand, counting down.
GTACATGTCTGCATATATTACATTTCCAAAGGGCTTTGCACCTCTGCTGAAAAATATTTGGGATCCCCAAATCACAAAACACCTCTAAATGTTATGTCTCAAGAAATATTTTTTGATCCTTTGCATAACAGGTCTTAATCTTGCCTTCAAGTTTACCATGTTTAGACAACTGAGAAAGGAGGATTAAAAGTACTGTCTCAGTTGGAGGCATCAAACAGGATTTGTATTCATTCCCCAACTGTGATTTGTAGCGTGATGAATTCTCAAGAAATATCTTAGCTTGGCAAGTGTATTCCAGGAAAAAAAAAATTATTCAGGCTGGACAGGATGTCTCTTGGGTCATCTAGCCCATCGCCCAGTAGTCATGGCTATGCTATGACATCAGTTGCTTTGAAAGGTCTTTGGTGAAAGAAAAACAAAGACAAGTCTGTCCTTGTATGTATGTCACACACGCTAGATCTGACAAACAGAAAATCCCAAATCTAAGAACAATGAAGCATATAAATATGCCAATTCAGGAGTCATAACAAGCCACGGTTTCCACAAATTGCATGCATTTTTCTTCCACCAGCCCCAGCCTTACACACCTCATGCATTTTAATGCACACTTGCAATGCAAATGAGTTTCTAATAACTCCTGTTTGTCAGCTGAACAAAACCCAAAAGTCTCTAACCATAAAAAGTTTCTCCAGATGCAACAGATGATCAACCTCAGCCTCTGCGGACGCGTCGGTGCCTGAGCTTTGGGGAAGAGAGGGCTGGGACATTGGTCCTCCAGCACACTGCTTTGGGAGGGGAGGAAAAACTCGGAACTGGGAGTTTGTTCTCTCAAATTAAATTCCCTGCCTACGTGCAATTGCCAGGTAAGAGTGAATTCTGTAGCCCATTTTCAGAGGGGAATAAAACGTGCTGCCTATCAAGCCATCACAGAAGCACACGTAGTATCTACGCTGCTCAACTGCAAGGCTGATGACATCTCAGCTGTGCAGGAACCAGGGACCCTTATAAGCCCACGTTCCTGCCCTCGCCCTGGGGACCCGGCCCCTTCCCTCAGTCCTTAGGGCAGGCAGCCAGTGGCCAGGTCCTTCCCAAGGTATTTCAGCTGGTGTCTTTTGGCACGTCCTTAATTTTATGTCATGATGGGTGGGGGGAAAAAATGTCATGGCTTATATTTCTCTGAGTGCTTCCTCCAGCCGCTCATTTGCAACAGATGTAAGCACCGGTAGATTCGGTAAAACTTCTTAGCCACACGTGAAAAACTTCCCAGCCTGATCATGGAGGCACCGAGTTTCATACATCCATGTGCACATCCCTCCTCTTTTCCTGGTTCTCTGCAGGGGCAGAGCCCTCCGGAGTGCCGTCATAACCCTCCCACGGTCCCTAGGGCTCAGCCACCCGCCAGAAGCTGCCTGTAACTTGCCCCAATAAGGCTGGTACCCACTCTCAAACTCTCTTTTCTCCTGTCAGATTTAAGCAGTGTCTTGTCAAATGAATATGTGTATTTGATCACCTGCAAGGGGAGAATAAGGGGCTAAGAAGGAAAAGACATCTCTAGGTTAGTTTTCACGGACTACCATGAAGTGCATGTCAGTGTGCACTGGTGTAACACATGGTGGGACCAGTTCAGGGTGCAAACCAGCTGTACTCCGGGTCTTCTGAACCTGCAAAGCTGGAAGCTCAGTTTTGCAAGATGATTGAGCCTACCATCATAGGAGATAAAAATGGTGTGGCGCAAATTATACCCTGTGTTCTTCCTGTTTAAATTGGGTTTTAGCACAATTCCTACTACAGAGCTGCCTCCAGCCTAACCAGCCAGCGTCCTTTGGTCCAAGGCTGGAGGAGATGTGGTGAAGTCTCTGTGCGAGCATCATTTCTAAACTCCTCCCAAGCCCTGCTTTTTGCTCCAGCCACCCAGGAAGCTCCCAGGAGGTGACGCAATCACCTCGGCTCCAACTCATACCTTCTTCAGCAAAAGGCAAAACAATTATACGGAGTATAGCCACATCCCATCGTTGTGAGACAACAGAGGATTTCTGTGGAGAGGACCATTGGAGCTTTGATGTATGGGAACAAGTCCATTCATACGTGGGCCATGAAAAGATCAGCTGTATGAACAGTCCTCGTCTTCGGTGGTCCGTGTGGTCCGGACTTGACCCAGGGAACCAGAGGCCCATCGCAAGGTCACAGATCTGAACGGTCTTACCAGCTGGGCTTGCACAGTCCTCTCCCAAACCAGCCATGTAATCCATAAGATTTTGCAGGGCTAGGCATAACTTGCTGACATTTAGCTGGAGATCTTTAACATTTATTCATTTGCAACAAGTCAGAAATGAAATAGGGCAGATAGATACTAAAACACAAATCTGAGACTTCTCCACTTTTGGGACAGACATTTTCTAAAGACTTATCTGGATGTCTGCACCCACTTGGTACCTGGAATTCTCCATATTAACATTTGTAAATGATGCTTTGAAGCGTTCCAGTTCTTTTAGCGCAGAGAGGTTTCTCTGAAAGGAAAACCAAGTCAGCTATGATACACAGCTCTGCCTCTTCCCTTCGCAGCTCCCTGCAGAATCTGGATGTCACACTGACGGGCAGCTGGTGAACTGCAGGCAGAAGTAGCAGCCAGATTTTAAGTAGCATAGGTTGCCAATCCCAGTACACAAAAAGTGGGTGCATGGAGGCACCTAGGATCTAATATGAGGTTAAATCGGTGTCCTAACCTTGCCCAGGCTCACAGCAGAAGCAGGTAATTGAAGGGTTATTGTCAAGAGGTTTTGCTGCACTGATAGAGCAGCTGGGAGGGGGCGAATCTTGCCCTGAGCTGCTTCCTCTGCACAACACAGCATCAGGGTTGCCCAGGTTTGCACTGCACCTCTTAAAGAGATGGTAGAAACTGCTCAATTTCTGTTTCTCCGCCCAACCTACAAACCTAAAATAGACTCTGGATAAAGCCGTGGCCTCGTGACCCCCTCTTGTGCAGGATGAATTAAAGCTATCGCTGAAGGTACCCTATTGGCGAATCTAAATGGCTATACATACTGCGTTCGGACAATGCAAAGAACTGATAAAAGGCACTGAACAGCTTTAGAACTATTAGAAGATGTCACCTTCTTTTCCACCTGAAGAAGGAGGCATTCAACCAGAGCCTGTTCGTTCCCTGTGACCCAAAAACCAGACACTGGGCCGCTGACTGAGCAAACCGAGCAGGAGAAGTAGGCAGCAAAGAGAATTTGGAGTGACTGAAGATCTGAATGGGTAGAGAGATCATAAAATAAATAACGAGATAAGGAGCCAGATGTGAAGCAGAGACGTCACACAGAGCATCAAAATGAGCAATTGCCAGCGGGCAGCGTATCCATCACAAAGACTTAGTACATTGGAGGAATCTCACAGGTGACCACAGGAGGCAGAAAAAAAAAGCCCTGCGCTGCTTCAGGACCCACTCCATGTAAGGGACTGTCACTCCTCCAGCAGAAAATAGGAGTATAGGTGAGCAAGAGCGGTCTCAGCCTTTTTCTGGGAGTTGGTTAATTTAATGCTGCTCACAGCATAACTGCAGCAAGAATGCAGAATTTCAAGTGTCAAGTAAGTAAATTTGTATTAAAGTAACTGCAATTATACACAGCCTGCACTCACTCCCACGGGAGGCTGTGGCAGGTTTGTGATGGACTTCACTTGAAGCAGAATTAGGATGATAATCGATACAAGCACAGCCATCATTTTGCATTTTCTTGTAGCTGCCAAAGCCTACGATAGTAAAAAGCAAAGGGCTTTTTAGATTACAGAGTAAAGGCCTGCAGAGATTTCAACCACTCTCTGAATAATGGCATGTGATCAAGTCCTTTTGTGAACAAAAAAAAAAGAGAATTTCCCGCTACGTGCATGTAATTCCAATGCTGTGATAAGTTATTTGTTTCACCGCTAGTTAGATCGCTGCACAGTGTTCAGTGGCACAGAAGGTTTGAGTCAATCAATGCATTTTTCATCTCTCATATAAATACTGGTTTGTGCCTTAACTGTGTTAGCGGCAAATGGATCTCTGGTCTAACAAAAGCAAAACTAATTTTAGTGCTGTGAATAACCCACTGTGCTCAAAAATTAACCACTTCCTTCAATTACACACACAACCAGGTAGCTGAAAAAGTCATTCAATACATTATGAGTTTGATTGCTTTTTTTTTTTTAAAAAAAAAAAAAGAGTAATAATGGAAAGAACAGCAGTTTGCCCATCCAAATGGTGGGGGGCCAGAGGAGTTTAATGGGAGGCAACCAGTGCTGCGGGTGGGTACCGAAGGTTGCTCCCTCGATGCATCTGAAGATGGTTGGGAAGAGAAAGGCTGGCTGACCACCGCTACCACAGAAAAGCTGAGGGCTGCGAGACTGAAGGTGTGATTACACCCATGAGTGGCCAGTGCAAACCATGATCGGTCCTTCCCAGTTAACCGCAGCTTATTCTGCACTTTTTCTCTGAAGATTATGAGGAAAATCCTCATTTGGCTGCTGTGCCTGGCTAACCTAAAGAAGTAAGAAGTTGTCTAAACAGAATTTATTTTCCAAGCAGATACCTGGATCTGCTTCCGGATGAGCCCAGACAATTCCCATGGACCGCACTCAAGGTGGACTCACTCACCATCTCCTCCAAAAGCCTAGCCACCTTGGAGCAACCTGATATCCCAAAAAGAAACAGACAGGACAGAGGAAAGTGCTAAGCACCTGCTGTTTTTTCTGGGACACTAATTTTCTATTGAAGAGACCTCTAGATTTCAGAGGGTACCTACAGAATCGTAGTGCAGATGACTTGTAAGGAGGCAGAAGCTCCATTTTACATCCCAAAAGCAGAAAGTCATAGATCACTTTGCTCTCATTTGGGGACGGTGATGTGGCTCCCCAGAAAGCTTCAGTGGTTATGACAGAAACACTCAGACAAAAGACAGACAAGAAGAAGAGGCAGCAGTCCCACAGAACAGCCAGACCAAAATGATGCAACCATTGCACGGGTCGCTGCTAAAGGAGCTGGGGCCAAGCTTCCCCGGGTGTCTCTCAGGGTGTGCACCATCAGCCCACCACCACCTCCTTGAATTCCCTTCTGAGCAGGTTAGGGGAATGCCAGTGTTTTGGGAGGGAGCAATACACAGGGCCCACTTTGGTTTTGGTTGCTCTGGGAGGAGCTCAAACACCTAAAGGAGATTGAAATGGAGAAGAGGCTCTATCCACCGGCAGGGCACATGGACACCCAGCCCCAGCCAGGGTTAAAATCCATCTTGCACAGTGCTGGAATTAGAAAAAAACATACGCAGGTGCACAAAGTGTCTCTTGTAGAGAGTGGCCAGAGCTGGTGAGACAGGAAGAGGACAGGGGAGAGATGGTAGGACAGTGGCAGAGAAAATCCTTACCTTAAGCTGCTACATGGAACCTGTTCAAAAAGAAGAGAAGGAAGGTAATGATGATGACATGAGACCTTAGGCAGAGGAATTAGCAGATTTTTTACCTCTGCTGTTATGTTGAAGCTCATGGGAGCTGCCAACCTGATCCCTGCTGCCCGTTGTGCGAACAGAGGTGAGAAATCAGGGAGTGGACCTTCATGGCTGTGGTTCATGGAGTTAGGGAGTGGGAGACAGAAAAAGGGGGATCCAGCTCTCTGTTTTTTTACCGATCCCAAGGCAATCACCCTGCCCTCTAATGAGCAAAATCCTTTCATCAAGGAATGGCAGGAGTTCTGCAGCTTTTATAATCTGTGGGTTCCCTGTATAGTCTTGGGGGGATCTAGTCTCCTCTTTCCCAACCCCTTCCCTGCAAAATCTCCTTCTCCACTGGCTGCAGAGCAAACCATGCCTCTTCCCCTTGCAGCCCTAGTTAGAGGGGGTCCCTGCCCCCTCGGAGCCAGAGGGCAGAACGGGACACATTCCTCCCTTGCTCCTGCACCTTCTCAAATTTCTCCTGGGAAGACAGAGACGGGCAGCAAGAGTTGTCCGTGCTCACTTCTTCTCTGACCCTGTGAGGGTGCAACACTGGGATGGCAGGGCTGAGACACCTGCAACTTGTCCTGGACTTTGTTCCTCTGCCAAGAAAATGCCAGAGCCTGTGAAGGTGCACTTTCCTCCCCTCCCCGTCTGCTTTCACCTGCATGCAGTCGGGAGGAAGGATATATCTGAAAAATGGTTGTACGGTTCTCTTAGTAGCAAGTCCTGCCACTATTCAGCATGATCGCTGGGATTAAAAGGATTTCCATTTTCAGCACTTTCCTCTGTGTACACTCTCTTTTGACAATGCCATGTCCTATTGCAGCTATTTTGCAAATCTTTTAGCTATCCGGGAGAGAGGTGTGACGCACAGATCTGGCTGTTGCCTTGTTCCCTCAGACCGGGCACGAGGATCATAGCCGATCTCTGCCTTCCCCCGGTTGCCCTGGGGTGAGCCAGATTTAATGCCTGCAGTTTGTTTGATTCATTCACCACATTATCAGCGTAACCCAAGACAACACGGGTGACATTTGTTGTGAGCTGGCCCCTTTTTCATTAAGAATTGGCCTAAATCCACACACATTTAATGGTAATTGCTAGGCAGGCAGCACAGAGCAAATACCTTTTATTTCAAATCCAAGACAAGTCAGTGCTGGCTGATAGTTTGTTGGCGCTTTCCTACATTAATTAAGTACCTCTCATCTAATATTACACGCGGTCTTTCTGAAAACCTCTAGTGAAAAGTCTATTTGTTAAAAGTGCCAGTTGAAGTCAAAACAACATCCAATATTGCAAATTAGGATTCCAGATTCCAGGATGAGATCTATTAGTCTTTCCCTGTTTAACTAATTAAAAACATGGAGGGACAGAGTTTGTTTTGTCATTCTTCTGTCCACAGGACTCCTTACAGTAGCTAAGAAAAGAAAACAAAATTCCCTTCATTTATCCTAAGATATCGGCTGGCTTACCCATCTGTGAGCAAAGAATGTTTTTGCTTAGCTTGCTTAACTAAATGAATCTTGGTTCACTTGCTTGCAGCTGAAGACAAATTAGGCTGATTATATACGAAAGGGCATACAGTACATCTAGGAATTAAACTGTGACTGGGTATTTAGGATGAATGAAATGAATAGGCAGCAACAGCTTTGCGTTGCTCTGAACAATCAGCAGTCCCCTTCTCCCGCAATCTTTTTAAAGCACTTTCAAAATAATCCTCGATGTCATTCTTGTGTGGAAGTTGCTGGTTTGCAAGTATGGATTTTTTAAAGAAACAAAAAAAAAAAATCCCCCCGCAAACTTTTTTTCCCCTTTGGCATGGGAAGCATTAGCGAGCTCGGCAGCTCACTGCGATGCTGCCTTCCGTACCTCAGCTGAGGAATTCCTGCCACGCCACGCTGCCAGGCTGCTCCGTGTACGAATCGCAGGGGCGAGCAGTAACATCGCATCCTCCAGCACTTTCTTTCCCACATCTCTCTGACTCCATAGGACGCCGCAGAACGTATACCGAATCTGCTGCGAGCGCTTGACAGGTGGTATTTCACATTCGCCGCTCTTGGTGGTACGGGGGGTAGGCTGAAATACCGAGTTCTTCACGTGTCGATGGTTTTCGGTAATTAGCATATTTCAGCCCAAATCACAAACATCCTCCCTTGAAAAGAATGATAATTGCTGACAAAATCCGTGGCATGCAGTTTCATCAAATGCAAATTTGGGCTAATAAGACAGACAGTAGGCTGCACTAGGAGAATAAAATGCACCATAATTTTGGTAAAAAAGTAATTTTTGCTAATGTTTTGGGCATAATGATTTTTGAGAGGACATTTGTAATTTTAGTGTTGATGTTATAAAAGTGGGGATTTGAAATACACAGGCAAAAAAAAGACTTACAGGACTGTTCTTGCAGCGTACCATTGACATGAGCTCATCCCCTGTACAACAGCTTCTCGTATGGCCATGAAAGATCTGTATGTCTCAAACAAACTGGAGCTTTAGGTGTCCAGACCCCCTTTGAAACACACGTCCTCATTTGTGCTATTCCAGATACTTGCTGAGATGCAGGAATTCCAGTTTTGTGCTCTCTCCCCTCAAGTATGGATGCAAAACAGAGGTGGAAGACTGGTTGGTTGAGTCAACAGAGGCTCAGGTTGGTCCTAGTTCCTTTGCAGTGCTGGTTTTGCAGCTTCATAACCCAAGCATGGGGTCAGGAAGATGTTTGCTCCTGTGATTGATGTCAAAAGGGGAAAGAAAAGCAATTCCTCTAGCAACAGAAAACATACATTTCTTGAATAGTGGGTGTTGCCCATATACTGAAATCAGATGAAAGCTGAAAGGCAAATATTTGTGCCAGGGCAGGACAAACCTCTCTTTTGAAAGCAACAGACAGTTTCTGGGGAAGGTGATAGAGGCTTGAACCAGCCAGAACCCTGCTGGGGAAATTCCCAGGGAAATATCTCCAAAGAAAGAACCACACTAACGTGTTTGGACCTTGTAGACCAAAAGCTTTTCTGTATTTTGGTTATCTTAAGGAGAGATGGTCTTGAGGGACACCTTGACTTGTATTTGCAACTACTCGGCACTCCTCATCCATTTGGTATTGCATGCAGACACACTGCTACCTCTCGGGTGCCCACGGGCGACTGAAAGACAGAAATATTGAAGTTGTTTTACCCACTATGAAACAAGGAGCCCAAGCCAAATTGAAGACTGAACCCAGGTCCTCAGGGTCTCAGCTCACAATTTCAGCTAAAGCCACCTTTTCTTCCCGTTGCACATTTCCAAAATCTAGTTGTTCTTTCTACCTGCACCTGCTTTCCTGCAGCTTGGTGGTCCTCTCTCCCCGCCGGCCCCTGCCTGTACTCCCGTGACTACCCTCCCTCCGTGGCAAGCGGTGACTGAGTCGCTATGGGTGCAATGCCCAAAGCCTCCAACGCCTGGTGTGTTTTCTGCCTGCCGTTTTAGGAGCATGGATAGTCATGGTGGGCTGGCTCTTCTGCCTTCTAGTTTCAGCCACATTCAGGCTACGGAGAAGCAATAGAGCACTTTCTAGACCACAGGCGCAAGCTTTTTTCTCTTACTAAAAATACCCAAATGACTGCAGCAACTGCAGACCCAGCAGCTCTCTGTCAACGGAAATGTGATTCTCACCTTGGTAAGAAATCAGAACTAAAGTTTTCTCTCAGAGACTTTCTGACTGCAGAAACATGGGAAGCAAATATGACAAGTCAAATCCCCAGCCTGAAACAGCATAGTTGATACAAGGCACGATAAATCTTTTGGTCTGAATCGGATGCTGTCTTATTAAAAGCTGATAGGTGTTCATGAATATAAGGTAGCAGTTTCCTTTTATCTAATGTTTTTGTTTTTCCCTGATATGACAGGCTCCTGTTTTAGTATATAAACTTGCTTTTGATGTATTGATGCACCGAGAATTTATTGATCATGAGGAAAGCAAGACAAACGATCATAATATTGGGGGGTTTTGTAACACAATTGTTGAGCTTTCATGACATAAGCATCATAGTAAAATGATTAACTACATACAGGAGTGCACATCCAGCTTGCTTTTGAAAAAACGCATTCCAAACACGCACCCATATATTTCTTTAACAGCCATATAAATAGATACTCCGTCATATCCTAATTTACAAAACATACACTACTAGCAATGGGAGAGATAAACCCTTGTCTAACACTGAACAGCTTTGTCTCGTCCCTCGCTGCAATTCTCTACCCTGTTGAAAACAATTTTGCATCTACTGCTGAATCCAGGCTCTGAAATCTGAAGACTGTTATATCACCGTGCTGTGCAATCACCGAATGCCAGATTAAAATATACACAGGCACCATATTACTCCATTATCAGGAGAGCACAAATACGTCTCCTTTCAGATATTATTTATACGGTTTTAGGAAGCTGCGTTTCTTTCCAGAGAAGACTGTTAGAGAATTTCCATCTTTATAATATAGTATTGTTACAGGTATCTAAAGGGGAAAAAAAAAAAACAAATGCAGCAATTTGTTTTATACATATTTTGTATAGAATGATTAGCTTCTTAAAAATGAGGATGAAGTTACACTCGTCAGAGATGTGAACATTTTGTAAAATAACAGTGCTTTTCTTGGTATCATGAAGGATGAAATTTAATTAAAATTTTACATTACTGCTGAAATACATTTAATGTAACAAAAAAACCTCATAATCCTTAGTAACGTTAATAGCTAGCTTGCTTTAACAGCCATCAATAACTGATCCTCACAATGACTTCATGTGGCACAGAAAGCCGCAGTATCCCCAGAAGTCTACACGCAGGGAAATTTTAAAAAGCAGTCACACAGCGAGAGATAAACCAGGATCAGAACAAAAGCAACCCCAGAAGCTCCATTCTTTTTAGCCCTAGCGGCATGCCAGCCCTTCCCTCATCCGCAGCATCGACGTTTCCTCACGGAGCCGTGTCAGCGAGAGCTCGGCAGCTCGGGGAGCAGACGCTGCGGGGACTCGCCGTGTGTCGGGAATTTCCTCCTCTTTTCCTCTGGCTGGGCTGCAGCCATGGCACAGGCAGTGCAGCTCGGGGAGCCGAGGGGGGAGATGCGCTGCAGGGGGACCGGGGAGGTGGGGAGCACCTGGGAATAAGCCTAGACACACTGGTCTTCTGCCTCACAGGCATCTGCAGGAGTTTCTGTGGGGAAAATCCGATTTACAGACAAGCCAGAGAGCATCCTTTTTCTGTAATGTGTGAAGCCAGGCTATATGGCATACATGTGAAAATAAACCTGCCTACACGGCATGGAATTGCAGTGTCGATTCAGCCGCATCATTTTCCATTGCTGCTGTATGAAGAAAAGCATTTAGAACCTGACATCAGCCCTCTTAGACATAGGGGGCTTCCCCAGACAGATGACTGAACAAATGCCCAGGCAAGAGGTGTAATGAGTATTTTTTGAGAATGCCCATGTCTAGAAAAGACCTCAGTGGCCACAATCTTTCAGCGACTCACAAAAGGCTAGTTGTCAATAATCTAAGGTTTCGCATATAGGGTCTTCCTCTCCACAGGAAAAACTGAGGGATTTACAAATGAAATGTATTTTTTAAAAAAGGTTAAAACCTGTGGAATTGGCATCACTGAGTTGTGCAGACAAACAGCAGGGAAGGATGGTGTCACTAACCAGAAAGACTGGCTGCACCAGCTGCCTGCACCATCCCGCCCAGCGTGTAACTGGGAGGCTTCCCTGGGGGACCAGCTCATGAAATCACCCGCAGGTTCCTCCTGCAACGCACGCAAGAAGAACAAAGCCAGAGCTTGGGCTTATTTTGGCTAAAAGTTACCTGCATGATGTGCGCCCAGACATGAGGGACACCAAACCTCTCCTCAGCCCAGCATTGGTGTGTCCCCAATACTGAGCAGACACGACGCCGATGTGTGAGCCACGGCCGGCAGTGTGTACGAGCCCACCCCAAGGAACAGCAAGCCATTCCAGAATGAGTCAGTGCAAAACTTTTCCCAGGATAAAACTGGGTTGACTCCATTTTGGTTTCTTACTTTTTCTCAGTACTTTTTGGTTTTATGTATGCTGACATTTCCCAGTTCTGAGTGAGGCTGGACAAAAATGCCAGCTCTCTCCCACAGAAGCAGAAAAGCACAGACCCTGACCAAATTTGCAGACTCACTCCTTTCCCAAAGTATCTAAAATATTTGGTTGTTAATTCCAACCTACTCAGTGAGCCCTCCATCCAGGATTTCCTGGAAATGACCAGGCTCTTTAGGATACCTAGCAAACCTCTTTCCTGGGAGGTTCAAAAGGTAGGAAAATAAATGTGTCAAAAGTTTTTAAAGGAGTAATTAAGGTGGCAGGAAACGGGAGCCCAAAATGGAGCCTGGACCTACCATCCTCTAATATTTTCCCTTTCATATTATCAAAAGATCAAGTTCTTAAGCCTGCTGAACTCCAATGGCTACCAAAACCTGAGCTCAAACAGAAGCTGCTAATGAGAGGCATTTCCTAAAGCTGCTTTAGCAGGTGTTTCCTGCTGAAACGGGGAGGGCCACGAATGTAAATCTCATTTGGAAAGTTTCTAACCCCGGGGATAATATTCAGTGGTGCTGCCACTCTCGCTGCCATCTGCACTAGAAAGTGGCTCAGACTGAACTAGATAGCACTTGATCCCACTGAGTGAGCCCAATTGTTTGCATTCTTGCACAAATGTGTGAATGGCAGCCTTCCGGCGAAGCAAATGCTGGGTCTGCTCCCTTCAAAGGCTTTGCCAGTGATCCTTGCCCTGCTGGCTTCATCCTTAATTGGCCTACACGGTGGGGAGCAATTAAAAATAAATGGTAGCTTGCTGCGCTGCTGCAAGAGGAAGTTTTGCGACTCCAGGCATGAGCGCAGCTACCTCAGCCCCCTGCGTACGCCACGCACGGGGAGCGGCAAGAGGGAAAGGGGAGAGACCTGGCTACTCTGAGGAAGCGCCAGGGGAAAAAAAAAATCACATTGTAGGCTGCAATAAATCATCATTAGCCTTACGATTAAAGGTTTGATTCTCTGGGGCAGGAGCGCACTTTCCCTGGTGTTTCTGTGGAGTGCGGGAATGGCATTTCCTAACACGCCAGTAGTCCAGAAATGGGGTTTTTCATACTGTCTTCGCAAGATGGTACGCACACCCCCTTCCACATAGTCTCAATGGGGAGAGCAGAATGCCTTTTATCCACATGGAAAAATGAGGTTTCTTCAAATGAAACATCCAATACCAGAAGGTGTAAAACTAGACTTTAATGAAAGACAACTAATCTCGAAGAAAAGCAATGTCCCATAATGGTGTCATCAGGCTCTCTGAAACTTTAATCATGGGGGGGGCGAATTTTGAACTGGTGATTAACTCACCATAATCATCTGTATCAAGCAATGGAGTTTCTCAGATAATTTCCTGCTCCTTATTAATGGAAGTTAACTACAAGAATGAACTCAAAATCTCAATCAATTATGGAATTAAAACCTGAATTAAAAATACCAACTTTCACTACACACCAACCCATATTTCCATGACATTCAGAAGTGCATCAGAGCACAAAAAAGGGGGAGCTGAGAGGTACTTGATTTTCCTTCATTCCCTGAAGACGTTTGACATGGAAAGCATGCATCACTAGGAAATGGCAGGGTGGCACATCTCTTCTGCATCTTGCTGCTTCACTATAAAGCACCTCAATGCTTCCTGTATCAGAAATGTGTGGTACCTTCAGGGGTGTCTCTTCATTTCATGGTGGAATTAACAGGGACGAAGTCTACACTGGAAAACCTCCAAGACATCCTTTTCTCTTGTCTCTCCTTTGTTGACACTAAATGGAGGCTAACAAAAGGCTTTACACAGATGATATCCCAAACAATATGTGATGCAGTTTTTAAGAGCTTACCATCTCTGGAAAAAGCTACCACTCTTTTTAAGCAGATTCAGTGAGCATGGGATAGAGCTAGTGTACAGACACACACTTCTTGTTGCACTCACTTTTATGCTCAGTGTTTAGAATGAAAATGTAGGTGCACTTCTAAAAACTATTTCTCCTGTAGCTAATATGTGATGTTCCAATGTCTGCAACACATGTTGGGAGGTAGGGGGCTAGAAAAGTGCATTTGTTACGTTCCAGCCCAGTTCAACCTCTGTGATTACAGAGAGTGCCTCTCTCCCAGGAAATGACCTACAAGGAGCAGTAGAGAAAGACTTTTTTGCAGTAGATTTCGTCTTCAGAGGGGAAACAGGTTATATAAATCTGATCTCTGCATAGCAATATCTTATGTCTTGCGCTGCGAGGTAGCAAACCATCTGACTTGCACTGACAGCATATGATTTACTCAACTGCTGAACTAGGACATTTATGTGCAAGCACATACATTTCATATATTGTTTGTAGGCACCTCCAAAATTCACCTTCTCCAAAACCGCAAGATTTCAACAGCAGTAGGGTGCTGTGGGGGCTGCAGAGACGCTTTGCGTGTTCTCTCCATAGAGGGCTGGAGAAGATAATGTCATCCATAATTCTTCAACAAAGTAATGTCACTCATCTAAGGCACTTTCCTTTTAGTCCATTAATTTGCGATACAGTTTCTAAAAAAGAAAAAGTTCGAAACGATGCAAATCTCTCTAAACCAGTTCTGATCAGAGAAACAGTGAGGGTCCAGTTGCTTAGTGATAACCACAAAGCAGGGGAAAAAATACTGCAAGCCCTGCTATATCTGCACAGTCAACATGATGAAAAGGCCACGGCCTTGCAAGGGAAACAACACTGAGCTGCTTTGTTGTGTTGCTTGTGAAGATTTCTCATACGCTTATTCTACTTCATTACACTCAACGTTGGTAATCAGGTCTTTTGACTCCAGGGTTAAAAATTTCCCACTAAATAATGTTAAGAGTTCTAATATATTGCTACTATGACCTTTGTAATAAAGTCTTTAAAAATCAGGTGGTATTTCAAAGCACAAGGTAATCCATAGCATTTTGCATATACTTTGCATTCCTCTTTCATACTTACAAAACAGCATTTAAGCACTATGAAATGTGTTTAGAAGAGGCACAAAACATGCCAATGATATGAAGGCTGCCCTAAAAAGTTTGTCTGCTCAGAGATAATTAGACAAATTCTGTGGGAAGAAATTAATACTAAAAAATTGCTATTGCTAGGGCTTTCTCAGCCCTGAGGTGACTTTGTGGGGTCCCTTCCACATTTCTCAGGAACCTTGATCCCCTCCCTATAAGTTACTCCATGGGCCACAGACAACTGCTCCTCCACAAGGCAGGAGGACACCAGCAAAATTGTTTCTGACTGCTGCCAGTGTCTTCCTGTTCGAGAATGCAAGCCAGTGCTTAGTGAACACTCACATTTTTTAGTGTAAATTCCTGAGTACAGTGCTTGCAATTACAATAGCAAAAATGTGATTTTGCAAAACAAATATAACAATTGCAGTGTTGTTTAGCTAACTGCTAAGTGCTTTTCATACTTACAAATCACTCCAAAATAGCAGAGCCTGAGGTGATCCAAAGATTTTTTTTCTTTTTTTACCAAAAAGCTCAATAATTCTTTAATTAAGCGTGGAAGAGGAACATTGCCCTGGCCCATCTAAAAGGACTAATGAAATGAGGATACACATTATTTCTAGCCCCAGAAGTATGCTGTATATTTATACAAATTATGCAGTCCTTGAGACAATACAATACAAAGCCAATAGTGAAGATGAACTAAAGATTAATGCAAACATAACGAAACACCACAAGGGGAAATTCAGATTGCGCAGCACCTATGCATGTACGTAAACAGACCACTTTCACATTGCATGACGGCAATTTCCAGTGTCCCGGGGATCTCTTCCCCTCAATAAATGTTGCATCTCAAATTGTGTATCACAAACTGCCGGACGAGGAGAAATCGTAGGCTCATCCCTCGCTCATGGCCACCAGCGCAGCACCATCTGCTGGGAACACACACACTTTGGACAAATCTTTCCAGCACGAGCATTTGTCACCACCCATCCTCCTGAACACAGGATGCCCTGAAAATTTCCACCTCTCTGGTTCTTCACCTTTCTTTTCAGCAAAGATGAAGCGATTAATCACTGCAAGTCAATCAGACTGTTACTTGAGCAATTGGCAGCTCGGAGGACTTCGCAAAAAGCACAGTACAGCCTGCAGAAAGTTTGCGTTTTAAGGTCCTACCCAAGAAGTCATTTTGATACGGTGGCCTTTAATCTCTGTGGGCTAACTACACAGGCAGGCAATTTCAAGATACTGGGACAGGCTAGTGATGCCAAAATGAAGCTGGGAACCTGAGGCAGGACCCCTTGGACTGTGCAATGGTTTTAGGTGTTCAACCCTTCCAAAGAGACTGGTTTCAGACATTCAAAGAAAGACAGAAAAGGCAAGGGTTAATTCATCAGAAGGTGGTGCTAGGTGAGAGATCTAAGCTAGCAAGCATAGCACTGATTGTGTTATTTTGCTGGTGTTAAATCTGTGGAAGAATTAGTCACATTTCCACAGTCAAAACTAAGCTTCATTATAAAGTAGGACATGAACATCTTCATTAGCTGTGAAAAACACCATGCATCCTCCCCACATTAACAGCAAGAGCCAGCTGGAAAATTTTGGCAGGCTTTTTTTTCTCTCTCAGAAATTTTTTACTGCTCAGAAAAACATCCATTGGAGGAGTCTTAACCTTTGATGTAAATCGGAAAGCTTTCACCCTCAAAGGGTACTCCAGGACAGAATTTCTGCACCCTCAGAAGGGCTGGTTAGGGGTATGGGCAACATGCTGAGACAACCATACTGCTGCTGCTGCTGCTGCTGCTGTGAGAAATACCTCAATTTGTCCTTCATCAGGGATCTCCTCACCCCATCCCATTGTGTGACACAGACAGGGCCAGAAAGACGTTACTGAAAAATATCGAAACTTTTTGCTTGAAAAATGCTCTATTCAGTGAGACTCCCAAGGCTTTTGTGGTTTTGGTGGGGTTTTTTTGGCAAAACCTTAATTCTTGGATCTCCTTTAAAAGCAAAACAAAACCTCCAAGAGCCAAGGACCTCTTAGTAAGATGTAGGTAAGGGTGAGTTGAACTAAATGATGTTATCTTAAGGGATAAACTAAATGATGTTATCTTAAGGGATAAACATACTTTACATAGGAAAGACCCCCAGGAACCCCTGACAGAGTTGTAGGTTTTATTCAGGATCAGCTGACCAGTTGTGCATGCCATAAGGTGGTTCAGGATGAAAAAATATATCAGAGAGTTAGAGACCAGATGCACTTAGGAGAGTCAGTTCATCTAGTTTGTTAAAGAAACTCTTTTCCACTGTTATTGGTAATCCCAGTGGACTGAGTTAGCACAGGCAAATCTGCTTGTGTGTCCAGACTTTTAGCAAGAACTAACTTTTTATGCACTGAGAATATCATCATAGATTAACAATCAAGAAAGGGGCATCCATTATGTTTTTCAAATAAACGCCTCCTATTCACAGTTATTAAGGTATCAAAATATTACCAGGTTTTCATCACTATTTGTCTACAGCTTTGCAAATTCACTACGCCGCTGTGTCATTTGTCCCACGATGGTATTTGCAAGTAGAGCAGCCATTCACTCCTGAAAAATCCAATCTACTACCCACAACCTACATTTCTCCTAAAACATTTTATGATTCTGGAAAACAATTTCTATCATGAGAATTTCATAAAATAGCAGGGAAAATTGAGCACATATATCTATATAAATACCTAAGTGTAACAACCTCTGGCACTTTAATTCAACATCGTTTAGTTTCCTCCTCATAAAAATGGTTTCATTTCACAAAAGGTACATTTTGACATAAAGATTACTATAGTTTGAATAATCTGAATGACATTCCTGATTAATTCTTTTCCCAACTACTTTTAGTAACAAAAAATGAACAGGAGGGAAGGTCACTGTGACCAACAGTGTTCTCCAAATCCAGCTGGAGACTGCTAGCAGTAGATATTTACAGTTTTAGTAGACAAATCCACAAGCCCCAAATATTTTTCAAGTGCTAAATCAGTCAGTCAATATTTAAAGGCCATATATGCTAAAATTCTTCGTTCAGTTGCCCCTGCAAACGTTACTGCTGTTATCTCACGTGTACAGCGCACAGTGGCAAGTTGAGGGTACACCAGCTGGTGCCTCACTCTGTGAGTCAAAGACACCCAGAATAATGGTCCCTGACCCAAAAGCCTGCAGTTTCAAAGCCAAGTCTCCCCAAAAGAGTGACATAAATGAGGGGTTATATGAGAGGGGATAATAAAAATGTACAGGTTGTGCGTTCTAGTGAATACTACTGCAGTGTATATAATTCCTTTTCAGAACAGTATCTCTGAATCTCCACCCGACTAATGAGGCGTGCTGTTTTATTTTGCTTTTATCTCACATAGGCTATGCACTAATTCATATTAAATAGCTTGAAGCCTTTGTGCATGGTGGAGCAGCAAGCAGAGGAGGGAAAAGAAATAGCAGCCTCCTCACAGAACATGCCAGCATTTCTCTCTCTCCAAAGTCTCCTGCTTCTCCTTTTATTTCTTCTCCCAAAAGGCAGAGGTTTGTACATGTGTGAAGTCTGACCATAGTGGCAGAGCACAAACTCCAGTTCACGGGGCCAGCATGTGCTGGTCAAGCAGGTAGGCCGTCACTCTGAAAGAGGACAACAAATACAAAACCCGAGGTGAGGGTTCAAGCATACTGCTTCTGGCATGGAGGGATTTGTTGTATGAATACTGTTCTTCCTTCACACTGAGGTGTGCCCTTAGCATCTACTTACACGTCAAAGAGTAAGACATAGGTATCAGGGAAACTGTTGGCCGGCCATAGATTTCAAATGACTTCCAGGCCATCTTTAAATCCTTACATCGCTTTATTGAGAGAAAAAACGTGGTCAAATGCCACAAACGCCGGCAGCCATTCAAAATGGAGGGTCAGCTAAAACATCAGCTAAGGCTTCAAAGCCCGAGGCCAGCGCTGTGCAGAAGCCAGAGCAGAGCTTCCTTGCAGCCCCAGGCTAGTGCTGGAGGGCTGCGCCTGCCAGAAACACATGCTGGAGGGTCCTGCCTCATTTTTACATTTTAGCAACACTTGTGTTGGTTTTTGTCCGGCTACTAATACCCAGTTGAAACCAACTGAAATGACAGTCTCTGCCTAGCATCCACTGCTTGGGACTGCTGGGGACAAAAGGGCACACAGGAGTGCGAGGGTGTTTTACTAAGAGATCGGGCAGTGACTTGCACAGGAACATTTCATTGCTATTTCTCCGGAGTTAAGCAATACCAAAAAAACCACATTGCAGAGCTCTAAACAACGCCGTTTGTGGCCCCTTGGCAGCACGGTACGTCCAGCAGCACCGACAAATTCCAAAGCGAATGTAAGGACTTGGCACAGCCTCTGAACTTCCTTCAATAACTTCCTTACAATAACTTCCTTCCCATCTTACTCCACAGAAAGATTTATTTAGGCAAAGAGAAGAGGAGGATGAGGGTACCTGAAAACAGGTCCCTGAAAAAGCAGCATCAAAAATAAATGCTGTACATAGTGCCCAACTTTTTTAATGAGGCAGTGATTTGTTAATTCATCTTTCTGTATTAATAAATACAGCCTATAAAGTAAGGGAATGTTCTGTATTCACAGAAGTCTGTAACTACACCAAAGGAAAGATGTTAGTTAAAAATATCCAAACAGATTCCTGATTGGAAATAATTATTTGTCTTTGGTTACATCTTTTAATTTCCTCAATGGCCAGGAACAACAAGATAACACCCCCCAGGAAGACAACAATATAGATTTATGTGACCTGAAGATGAAATGTAAATGGTATGAAACGGTGGGGAGAAGACAAGGTACCAAGTGTACCCTGTGCCACGGGTAGAGGTTTCAGTTCAGCATTTGCCTAGCCCTGATCACCTGAATCCCTGAAGGCATCACTCCTAGCCCACGTACGGCAACTGACTGATTTCACTTGTCTTTTTTCAGACTGTCGAACGTGCAAAATGAATACAAATTATTACCTGGCTCTTTTCAAGCTTCCAAACAGAACAGGAAACTCAAACATAGGCTGCAATGATAAATAACTATTTGCATATTTACAAGAGCAACCGATATACTTTTAATGTAAATAAAGATATCATTTATTTACATTTATTTATAGTTCTATTACACAACATAAACTATATTAAAAAATGATTTTGCTGTAAAGGAAGAGGGTCATTTATTGGTACAGTCCTGAAAAGTCATTTAGTTGCGTCATGTATGGAAGCATATCAATCCACATATGGATTAATACCACTTTGCAGCCACTAGCCCATGTGCCCCAACTTTAGGGAAACCCTCAGGAACAACATTATTCCCATGGAAACCCTCTCTCCTCCAGCAGGTCTTCTGATAAGCAAGATGTTCCCTGCTAGCACGTCCTACCTGAAACCCTGTTCAAGAGATCTGTGAGCAGTAGGACAACAAGACCTGGTATCTGAAATTTCTCTTTTCTGTGGATTCTCTGATGCTTAACAAAGGGTGAGCCTTTTTTTCCATGGATGATTTCTCACCTACTTTGATGTCTATCTTCATGAAATACGTTGGAACTTAATAGCTCTGCGGTCTCTGTCCCACAACAGTCAAATTTAGACAAAATTCCCCTTATTCAGGGGCCAGGAAGGAATGACTGACATAAGCAGGCACACATAGAGTGAGTGCAACACCATCATTGCAGCCAAGAAGGAAACAGACTGCCTTGCTCTTTTGACTCTGTTGAACGGTGACAACAACATTGCTATTAATTATCACTTCTTGCCAGCCTTATTACAGGTGAGTAAGCTTTTGAAAGAGAGGTTCCTGAGGTGCGAGAAATGTACTTCCGCATAGATACAGTAACATCGGAGAAGACCTACTCTTCTTGACTTCTGCACCCTACGCTGTGCGAATGTGTAACCTCACTTCTCACCTGATCATCACAATGTGATTAATGCAAAGCACTCCAATTCTCACGTTGAGCAACATGCCAAATAAGCAGTGAAACTACAGCTTTAATTATCAATAGTAAAAGTCTTTAAAACATCCATGTACAGTCTCTGCTCAGAAAGTATTCACGAAACTAGCACTTGAGATGGCTCATTCAACCATCCTCAGCTGACTGGCCTGGGGACCAGCAATGTAATTACTCACTTCAGGATTCTACCAATGTAATAGTAATAGTAATGTTATTCAGAAAGCCTACAGTGGCGTCATGACCCGTAACGGGGTTTCAGAGCTCTTGTGAGTATTCTATCATTAAAGGAGGTTTTCTTTATTTAGTGTCAAAGGAATTGCTCTAGAAAGTGGCAAGGCTGAAGGACAGCAAATAATCCCTCTTTTAATAGTGAATCGTCTAATTTCTTCAGTAATTACATATTTCTGTACACCTGACAGGTATAGGGACATTCTGATCATCTCTCTGCTGTCACAGAGTTGCTGTCTGGGGAACGCTGATTCCAGAAATAACACTTTCTGTAATTACTTACATGGTCAGTCTGACACACCTGATTACAGCCAAGCAGAATAGTGGACACTCTTGCATTTAACACAGTATGGAACCTGGGCAATCACAAACACATCAACAACCCTCTTGCTGATTAGAAAAATATTTATCTAGTGAAGAGATGAAAAAGAAATCATCTGTCCCCAAAATGCTGGTTAAGCAGCAGAGCATACAGGCAAGGAGTATTTAGATTTTAAACTAACCTGTCTTCTCATACACAGCATACAAATAGCTGAGATACCTACCACTTAGAGGTTATGACCCAGCCACTCAGCTCATCAGGGTCTGAAGACATGCAAGTGATGTCGTCATTAACTGAAGAATTTATGCTGGATACAACTCCCTGCTGAATGGGTGCCTTACTTTGACTTAGCGTCAATGAATTTTATCTCAAACCCTCACAACAGAACCTAGTATGTCCTTGTTTTATCTGAAGATAATATTTGTTGTTTTCAAATAGCATAATTAATTTCATACAAGGAAGTAAGCAGAAGTATGAAAGCAAAACTAGGTAAATCTCTGGTCTCCTCTCCCTTACCCTACGCAGCACTTTGTTGCATACATGAACCAATAATGTCAACTTTCATGCAACTTTTGGAGTATTGCATCCAGCTTTGGAGTCCTCAGCACAAGAAGGACATGGACCTGTTGGAGTGAGTCCAGAGGAGGGCCACAAAGATGCTCAGAGGGCTGGAGCACCTCTCCTGTGAAGACAGGCTGAGAGAGTTGGGGTTGTTCAGCCTGGAGAAGAGAAGGCTCCAGGGAGACCTTATAGCGGCCTTCCAACATCTGAAGGGGGCCTACAAGAAAGCTGGAGAGGGACTTTCTACAAGTTTATTATGTTTCATCAACTGTACAAGGTACTTTCATTGCTAGAGAGTAATACTGTCTCAAAGAAAAACCAAGAGGTAAGCAGCAACCATTTCCTAGATCTGCAGCTCTAAAAAACTCACATTCAAGTTCTGAAAACATACTTTAACTGCAAATACACTCCTCAGGTTCAAAATTATATATACAAAATATATAATATACTGGGGGATGTGGAGTCATCTGATGCTTATGGGTGAATCACCCAAGGAAAAAAAGATATAGCAAGTTACTCCAAGGCTCCACACTTCGTGTGTCAGCCACCTTGACGCTATTAAGCAGACAGAGATGTAAGCCTTAATGGATGACCGTAGTACAAGAAATTGAACCTAGGAGCCAGTCACTGTTCAATACCCGACAGCAAGATTAATTAGGATTCAGATTTGGATTCTAGTTTGCGATTGATCACTGTCACCATTCAAAGTTCAAGGCTCTCTTTACTTTTCCTAGGAGCACTGCTGAAGATGATCCTCCAGGTTTCTTCAGTCAGTCTGAACCACAGAGAAATTTCCCATTACTGTGTTTTGTCTCCACCTCTCCTTTCTTTTTTTAAGAGCAATTTTCTGAAGCAATTTGATATTTTTTTGGTCTGATTTCTGTCTAGCACTGTTTTTCCCCGTTTAGCTGTTTTATTACATTCTGTCTCGCCTTACCCCACCCCTACTGTTTCTAATCCTATGCCTTTTCTAGCTCTGATTTACTCATCTTCTATTTCCTCTTTTTCTTTCTTTTTTAATTTTCTCATTTAGAAATCACATTTCATAATCCTTTTTGGCAGTGGGATAGAAGTGTCATATACTTGCTGGTGTGCAGATGCTTTCCTCAAAAGTCCAATATCCTTTTCATCCAACCACTAAAAGAAGCTGGTTCTAAAGGCAGATTTAGATGGTTACGCACTATCTAGTTAAAGCAAAGATATGCTTTATGTAGAGAATTTCAAAATAAATGAAGACTGAATGTGTAGTCTCCTATTTGACTAGTTAATTCCTCTACGGCATCTGTATTTTTTGAATTTCAAATTTCAGTTTTTTTTAAATTCAGTTTATTTCTTAAACTCCTAGCAGTGGAAGTTTTAAAAAGAGCCATAAATGAAAGGGAATAAAAGGAAATACGAGCCTAACAAGGGAGTTCCCTCGTGGAACCTGAAAACCAATTAGTGCCATTTTGTGTAAGGTTCAGATCAGATGTGACCATCTGGAAAGCTGGTCTTCCAGAATAAATGTCAAACAACATGATTACCAAAAAAAGGGAAATTGTATAGATGACTTTCAAGCTTTGCAAAGCTCAGTGTGAGAGGTCCTTATCCCTCCTATGACTACCCTTTGACAGAAACTGAAGGAGCACAAAATGTGCCAGAGGGAAACACTGATTCCACACAATCAATAATTTTGATTTTCATGCTGTCACAATTCAGTAATAAATTAGGAATCAGAGGATCTACCAAAAAATGCCAGATGGTTCATTATGAAATAGACCAGCTGTCCTTTTTCCTCCAACGTCTCATTTTAAACTGACGGAAAACAAAGTTACTTTAATCTACCCTGTAGAGCTCTATAATAAAAACAGCCACCAAAATAAAGGCTGAAATATCCAGCTACTCACTGGATTCACCTGGTCTACCATCACAATGTCATGGAGCATAATCACCCAGCTTCTTCACAAAACAGATCACCAAGGTACCTCTGCTCTCAACACCATACTGGCTGTGCATCAATTAATAGTTGTTGTATTGTTCCTTTATTTATTTCTAATAATGTCAGCAGCATGCTCTTTGGTTTCCAAGCATGTCCATTGGTTTCTAAGCATGTCCCCTGCCTAACAGAGTTCATAGTGTCAGGGTAGACACGTAGACAAAGAGCTGTTTGTATAAACTGGATCAACACCTATACAGTTGAGCTACCAAGGATATGAGTTGAATGTGTACGTTGTACCTCACACTTAACAAGGGCAGAAGCATGATTCTCATTAGATGTCATGTCAAAGGTGGGTCCTGTGTTAGTGGGCTGGGAACGGAAAGCAAAGGCAGTTTTAGAGGGATATACATGAATGACTTGAGACAAAACTCCTCAGTTCAACAGATTAGCAATACACCTATTTCTAAAACACCCATGTATTTGAACAGGGGTTAAAGAAGTGATTTTAAAATCATATCTATGTTTACTATCTTTGGGTGCTACCTTTGCAAAACCAATAGCTCAGAACTGTTAATAAATAAATCCTTGGGGTTATAAAAGGATACTTTCTTAGACATACCAGACTAAAACTCTTCCCTGTTTCATTTTAGTCGTATTACTTAAAGGATTAATTTGGTTGGTGCATTTTAAGAATGTAACAGGCTACGCGTATTCTTCAGAGCTCAGTCTCAGTTATTACAGCACAGTCAAGCTCTTTCCACTAAGGTTTGCTAGAGAAAACAAATCTATCCCTCAGCTGAGAATAAAGATGTAAGCAGTGCAAAAATAAGTGGTCGAGGGGGTCATTTTTCCCAACCCAATTCATTTGCAAGTTAATTCTTTTCAGTTCCGTAGCTAAAAAAGACCACTTAATTCCTGTTGCTAAGGTGAGTGTATTAGCAAAGTCTAAAACACAGCCCGGTAAAAACCTTATAGGATTTGGTCACCTATGTTGCTGGTTTATGTGTTTAAAAATTTCAATCCTGCAAAAACTTTTGGAAGGTTACTCAAATGTATCATTGTTAGATCTGCAGCCACAATTTCTCCACACTACTAATGTAAATTACATTAGTTGGGGGGCTAAGTGCGCACACTTAACTCCTCTAAGAGAAGAAAGAAATAATAATTTCATGGACTTTACAGAAAAGTAGTTACACAAGTTCCTTTTTTCCTCTTGGAAATTGTCAGGCAATTAGATAGGCAAGATACAATTTTAAAATAAAGTTTAAGCATTTCTTAGTAGTATTACTAATTCATATGTTTTTAGAATGTGAAAATAACTCCTTTTTCCCCCTTAAGCTGTTTATATGACTTTTTGAAGTTATTTCCACTTTAATAACCTATAGTTTTAATAAACACTTGACACATAATTTCTTTAAATAATGTCTATGTATTAAAAATCTCTCTTCTTTCAACCATTTTAAAAATATGGTTAAATTGATCCACTTTGCAAGGCAATGTTTATACTACCTCTTTTTAGCAGTATTGTAAACTGAATGCAATCTGTTTTTTAACATAATCCACAGCTGCATCAAAATGTCCTTTCTGAGGCTCTAGCCCTTTTTTCAAAGGACTTTCATGAAGAATGTCTTTAATTAGTATTCATTTCAAGTACATTTTTTATTCATTTCATAAAAATCTGGTCTGAGTAGAGTTCTTATCATTGTAAATAACTGACTAAATACTCAAATCTTAAAAAATGATACTGGAGAGCAGCAAGATAATTCATACACCGTTCTTCCAGATTTCCTTTACTACTGCTTCTTGGCATATCTTTTTCTTTCTGGTCTTACTATCACACTTAAAAGACTATGTTACACACTGGAGAAGGTTATATTTGAACTAGAGAAGGTTAAATTTTGCCAGAGCTGAATGTTTTATGTAATACTAGCCTTGCAGAACACTGACGATGATAAATGCTGTGCAGTTAACTTCCTTCTATTGGGTCCTTTCTGTCCCAAGGACCTGAAGCACAATATTGAGCGGGGCGAGAAACTGCCTAAGAAATCTGTATTTTCTGCTTTGATTAGCTTTAGTTAGCCACTCGCTGACTTTTTTATTGTACTTAAGCACATACGTGCAGCCTAAGATGATAAGCAAAAGAATGCTAACGGCTTCCCAGCCTGCCTGTTCTTTCCTCATCTACAAAGAGCTTTTGCCAAAAATCCAGTGTTCTCTGCCTTTATTTGGACAGTGATGTATTATCTCTACCTATAGATGGAGAAACAGAGATGAAGTGAGTAACATGAGCTGAAGTCACATAGTGAGTGAATGCCAGTTGGTAAAATATGTCTTTACTCTTCAACTACTCGTTTACATCCACAATACTGCACTTCTAGAAAGTACTGACACAAAAAGCTTTACTTCTGTGCACGGGTCTCAAGCCAGGGTGCTAAGCACTAAGTCAGGGTGAAATGAATTTGAATAAGGCACTTCATCCCTCAGAGACAACCTGTGAACAGAAAGGGACCACTTGTGGGACACAGTCATTTACCAGCCACGTGCTATTTTGTTGATTGCATTGTTGGCATTGAAGTATCACCTTATGAAGTGTAATCACTTGTGATTTTCATAGCACTCACCATTTAAATTAAATCTTTGTACAACATTGTTTTTGTAATCTACCTTCTACGTGTCCGTGTTATCACGCAGTGAATGGTGCTGAAGCTTTGGTGTCCTCCATCCATGTTGAAACTATCACGTTTGAAGCCCAAACACCAACTTTGGCTGTTTTCTGGCTAGGTAGCCAAACTATTTGAGCTTTTTTTTCCCTAATTCCAGTCCTGAGACTGGAATTTGAAACACAAAGTTTATGTAAGCTACGTAAAGCTAAAGGTTATGAAAATAAGCCTATCACCCCTCAATTTTGGAGGGCCTATGAAACGCTGTGGACAAAGGAGGTCATGCTGCTTCACTGAGGTGGACGAAAGCCTGAAGAAACTGGTGAGCTGGGTAGTCTGGGCTTTTTCGTACCCGACTCTCGGCTCTGGGAGAGCTGAATTTTTGCCGCCATTTGGCACTTGGGCAGGTTTGGTGGTTCCACACAGGATCTGGGGATGCCTGGGGCTGCCTCTCACCCTGGGGCTGCAGCCAGGTCTAGTGGGCTCTCACCCTGCGGCCACTGCAGCTCAGGGCAACAAGGGAGCAGCACGAAGGCTCCTCAGCCGAAATCTGAGAAACCATGGCCTGGACCGAGCTCTGCCACCCAGAGGCCCAGCGTTTGCCACCCCTGTGCTCAAGAGAGCGGTTTCCGCCATGAAGGCAGCACCGTTCACCCGGCAAAAGGACGAGCACAGACAGATGGCTGCTCCGGCGGCGGCTCCTCTCCCCCTGCCCGTGAGTGTCCGCCCGCCCAGCCGCGTAGAGTCCCCAGCTTCGCCCCACCGCGAAGACTCCCTCACGCCACTGCCCTCGGCCGCCGCCCTCCCTGCGCCTGCGCCGCCCGCGCCGCCATTACTCCTCCACCCCCCGGCGGCGGGCGCTCGCCTTTGTCTTTGATAGTGGCGCGTTGCGGGCAGGCGGCGCTGACGGGGCTTAGACGAAGCGTCGAGGGACGGACGGACGGACGGCTGGCTGGCTGGCTGGCTGGCTGGCTCGGTGGACGACGGACGGGGAGAGGGAGCGGGGCGCGGGGGTGGCTTGAGCGGCTGCTGTGGCGGCGCGGGAGCCGGCGGGCTGCCTGGCAGGGGCGGCCGCGGCGCCGTCCCTGAGGCGCGGGAGGCGTGGGGCTGCGTCCTCCTTCCCCCTCCCCCTCCCCCCTCCGCCGTGAGGGCCTGCTCTGGGCTCGGGGGGGGGGCTGTGTTGGGGCTGGCTGGTGGCCGTGGGCTTCCCCCAGGCGGCCTGGGCTTTCTGTCAGGCTGGACTCCCTGAGGCAACAGCCCGAGGCGGGTTGTGCTCCCCTCCTGGTCGGGCCTGTGCCGGGCTTGGGTGCTGTGCTAGCTGGAGTGCTGTTACAAGTGCACTGGTAAGTGGGGTTTGCGGATTTTGTTGCTGTCTCCAGGCTCCTGTGATGCCACATTTAAGGTCAGGCAAAGTGGTGACTGGCAGCGAGGTGGAGTCGGCTGACTGGATGGTCACCAGCCCAGGCTCTCTGGGTGCAGGGGTGGGACGTGAGCCAGGGGAGAAGCTGGTAGTCAAGCAGAGTTCTCACCTGGCAGCAGAGAGAAAACCCGAGCAGCCCTTATCTTCCTGGCTGCAACCTGATGTGC
The DNA here is from genome assembly GCA_008658365.1 of Alca torda. Lineage (NCBI taxonomy): Eukaryota > Metazoa > Chordata > Aves > Charadriiformes > Alcidae > Alca > Alca torda. The sequence continues at coordinate 45,497,848 of CM018077.1, read as the reverse complement.
TCTCCAGCGTTTCCCATGAGCAGTTTGCTCCTCATGTGCCCATCCAGAAGGAGCAAGGTGAGAGTAGCCAGAAACTCCCAGGTGAAAAAACCAAGGGGATAGAGCCCTCCTCTCGCAGGAGGGCTGCGAGAAGCAAGAAGGGTGTAGCTCTGCCGATTTCAGACACTGCTGTATGTGAAGATTGGCAACCAGGGACCACGGCTGCAGCAACGTGGTGGGAAGACACTGGAAGGAGAGGGAGAGAGCAAGGTCAACAGGTATTTTGCTCAGGAACTGCTTTGCAAAATAAATTCCCAGCAGGCCTTGAAAGGAAAGAACATAGCTCAGAAGGACCAAATGTCTCAGGTTTCCAGGAGAGTTCAGGTGGCTCAGGAAAAAGAGGTAAATATTCCTTTATGGAAATAAAATTGCAAATCCCATCCTCAGATGAGGAAATGGAGAGCACAGAGAGGCATGGTATTTCCTCTTTGCCAGAACCAGAGGTGCTGCAGCCCAGAAAGGGCACATGTACTGAAAGGAAAAGCACTGACTCCATGATGATACTGAAGATGCAGATCCCTGATCTTAAGATGAATCTGGGGACTGAGGAATCCTTGCCTGAACCAAAACCTCAGGAAGAGGTAGATATGCCAGGGAAGTCGAATGGGTGTTCTTTAAGTGGATCAAGAAAGCCAGGGACAGAGGAGAACGGAAACAGATGCTTGAGCAAGAAAGATGGGACATCTTTGATGAAACCAAAACTACAAGGTCCCAGAGAGAGGGGTAGATCTGCCTTGCTAGAACTGCATACGCAGTGTCCACTGTCCAAGGAAGGAGCTGTGCGTCTGAGGAAGAGGGGCAGAAATGCACTGGTGTCACAGTGGCAACAGGGTGTAAGTAGCCAAGAACAGTCAACAGCAAGAGGAAAGGTGTGCAATTGTTGCATGAAAGAAGAGCAGCAGAGCTCAAACCTTCAGAAAGGAGCAGATAGCCTGGAGGAAAGTGGTAAGCACTTGTGCCCCATTGTAGGGTGCAGAATTTGGCCTTCCATGACAAGGGAGTGGAGCTGTAGTAAGACCCCATTAGAAAGTGGAAAAAACAGGAGATAATTTTTCTTTTGCAGGTGTGCTTGTGTGGGGCAGAGTCATGGGGGCAGGAGGGGGTGGCCTGTCCTCTATCTCAAAGTGGGTGGCTACTAACTTAGCTCAACAAGTGTAGAGATAAGAATTAGGGTCTGCTTTGCAATGCTGTGAAACCAGTCTTAGAAGATTTTTAGAAAGAGGAATAGCTTTTCTTGAAGGAGCAAAGCAGCTCTTTTGCACAAAGGAGAGGAGACCAGATACCCCTTCCTCCCTCCACCTCTAAAAGGTTATCAGCAGCAACAGGCCTCAAGTAAAATAATAGTATTTTTTTCAGTCTAAAATACTCTCTGTTCATTTATGTGTAGGAGGTCAAGCACAAGCAGGAAAGGAGGCAGTAGTTTCAGCAAAGGCAAAACTAAAGATAGTCAATTCTTCATTCATCCATATATTATTTGATTATTTTTGAATATGTATCATGCTGTCTTGTTTTAGTGCTTGCCTTTATAAGATGCTGGGGTTTTGTTTTCAGAACTTTTTGCTTTTTAGTTGTTATTTTCTGCAAAATCCTAAAAGGTGTGGAAACAAAGATTGTATTTTGGTGTTTTAAGATTGTATCAAACTGGAACAATTTTGAAAAAGGATTTTTAAAAGTCTAATTTTTTTTCAGGACTATTGCCTAAAAGACATGCTTTTGACTTTGAAAGTGGGCACATTCAAATGACAAATATTTGCTATAGGTTATTAGTAATAAATATTTTATCTAGAAACCATATTCTGAAAAACTGAGATTCAAATTGCATCTTACTTTGAAAACTAAGATCTAAAAACCCCAACACTCTACAAGTACATTCTTGAGTCCGTTATCCAGATGTAATTTTCAGATGTACAGTTTTTTGCATAATCTATATTTGCTCTTAAATAAAAAAATAGCACTTTATAAAAATGTAAGTCCTGTAGTTTTCCTAGATCATTTTGAACAGTCTGATGTATTTGGTTGGACTATATACCTGAAATAAATCACTATATGCTTATAAACAAGCTTTCCTATTGCAGAGAATCTACTGTGTAAACAAAAGATTTTAAGGCTGAATGTGCAAACAGCACCTGCAGTTTCTTGCTAGACTTGCTGTAATTTGCTTTCCACTTATGTTTTAAATAGACAATTTCCAGTGTCTCTTTGACACCTTAAGGTCTGTTCATCTTTGCATTTTCTGAAAACAAAACATCATTTGTTACTGTAAGTCTGATTATACTGCTCAATTTAAAAAAAAAAAAAAAAAGGTACAACTTTACAGAAATGTTTTAGTCTTCCACAGTGTCATGTTCTTTAGTAGCCTTGAATGTTTTTTGTTCTCTTTATAAAATACTGCAATAGGGTAGTGTTTTTCCCTTAACATATTCTTTAATGACACTTCTGTGTTTTTAACCAGCAAAGGAAAAATGGAAAGCAGTTGAGCAAAACTCCAGTACACAGGCTGTGAAGAAGCGTAAGACGAATGGAAACAGATCAGAAGATTCTAAGGAAAAGAAACTTCACCACTCTGAATCTCCTATGGTTGCTACATTAGCTGGGACTCAAAGCAAGAGCTTTCTATGCCATCCAGTAACAAAAAAGTCTGGTGTGTGGTATAAAAAAAGGAAAGGTAGAATTGATCGGATCAACTGCTTGCAAAGTTCTAGTGTGACTACAGCTGAAAAAATGAGAAATGTATCTGCAAAATGTGATGCTGAACATCGCAGAAATGCCCTAAACCATTGTAACGGCTTGCTCTGTGAAACAGAAAAGAACCCATTTGTGAGATTAGAGGCCTGTAGTTACATCAGTACATTTGTGAAGTCTTCAGCTAGTGGAACTACCAGCAGTTACAAATTAAGTGGATTCTTCCATGTATCTCAGAATAAAAGAAAGTATGTTTTTCCTGATGGTACTGTAAAACAGTGTGATATGAATTGCAGCACTAGTAGAATGCAAAATGAGAAATCACCCGTAAAAGGTGGTTTATTGTTCAATAAAGAAGAAAAAAATCAAAACGGAGAAGGGTGTTTTGCATGCAGTCAGAGTGAAAACAATACGTGTTTAAAGGGAAAAAAGTGGAATATTGGTAGAAAGCCTAGAAAAAAGATGAAAATCACTGAGAAATCAGCAGGGCAGAATGTTTTCACAGACATGGCTAATGAACGCAGTGAGTGTGAGTTACAAACAGAAGCGGCAGTTGCCATGTCAAGCTCCTTGCCAGTCTTGGGACTAAACCATAGAGAAGTTACTCTGTCAGCTTCATGTGATCATACATCAGATCTTCATGTAGGAAAAAATACTCATGAAGGACAAAATATATCAGTCTGGAGAAAGAATAGTGCCAAATTACTTGCATTTGAAGATGGCCGTAAGAAGACATCTGAGCTCTCTGTAATAGCAAAAGGAGAAAATTCAAACAGTGTGGCACATCATTCTGCTGCCTCAGGTAGCCCAAGAGAGCTAGCTCAGGTCCATGATGTTTCTAATTGTCACAAAAGCAAGACAGATGAAAAACTGAACAAAGTTAATATGAAAATGCAGCAGTTTACCTGTCAGAGAACAGTACCAATGACTGGTAAAAATGTTTGGCCTTTTGAATCTTGTGCCAGGACTTCTGAATGGTTTCGTAAAAATCATGGGTCCATCACAGAAGGAAAAAGACTTTTGAGGGCTGCCTTTGAGGAATCCTCTGATAAAAACAGTGTTGAAGCTGTAGGAAACAGTGCTTTGACTGGGAATTTGAAACAGTTGGATTTGTGTATGTCATCAGCAGAAATTAACAAAGAATCTACACGTAAAATAATGGATCCAAATACTGAATGTCTGACTTCACCTGAAACACCTGAGTCCTGTTCCGTGGATATTTATGAGACTTTGAGAATGAGCAATGAAAATGTGGAATCACCAGTTAATATGGATAGAAGTGCTGTGGCTTTTAGCTGTGATGATATGCAAGAAGTTAAAGCAACCTTGAATTTTACAACAAAACGAAAAGGTAAAAGTGAAAGAGCTGTAACAAAAAGAAAACTGTCTGTGACAGTCCAGAATGGTACCTCTACAGGTAAAAAAAACAGAATAAACTTCAGCCGTAAAGTATCGGTAACGAAGCAGACATTTTCTGATTTAAAGCTTATGAAAGCATTAAACACTGGAAACGTGACAAAATTCAAAATTCCTTTATGCAGAAACAAACCTGAATCCAGGAAATTGGAATCTGTCCATTCATTTGAAAGAAAAACCTGTAGTCTGCTAGAGCGTCTTGGCAGCACTAGCGTCTCAAGAAGGCAGAAAACAGGTGAAGAGACGTCTTTGGTAAATTCTGAGCAGCAGCCTCTTTCTGTCATGAGTGATGCTACATCTACAGCTTCTGTGAAGAAAAGAGTGGTTGAGATCAAGAGTAAGGACCCTAAGCACCATAGCCCTGAAAACCTTTCAAATGAGATACCTGCACTCCCTGAACATTTTCCATTATATCCACATCCTTTCCTTGATGGACAGCTAGAGTCATCTGTACCTGATACCCATGGTACTGAATGCGTACTAAAATCTGATTTTCCTGATCAATTTTGTAATGCAGTTGACCACCCTGTTGCACTAGAAATGGATGACGATAGCATATCAAGAGGGAATCTTTCACAACACAAAAGTCGAAATTTTCCAGATATTCTTGAAGCTTACAAAGAAGATGTTCTTGTAATTGACGTGATTCAGGATGATCCTGACCTTTTTGGAACTAGTAATGAAGAGGAGATTGCACTTGCCAACCCTGAAAATTGTCCTGTGAAGGCATCCTGTACTAGTATCTACATTAAAGATGAAAATCAGGATATTAAGCCCAAGTATCCTGTTATCTCACTAAACAGAGATTCAGTAGATGATAACTTTAGGTATGCATATCATTCTTTTTATTACATTAATCCTAAATACTTTGTTCTCATATCAGCATACTTGGGTTGTAGTGGTCAGACTTCCTTACAGAATTTCACTAATTTAAGTGTCTAAATTTGATTGAGGGATGACAGTATTCTGAATGCAAATAAATTTGTTCTTCGTAAGGACTAGGGTAAACTCAAAGGAAAATACTGTCCTAAAAAATTGGTTTAGCCCAAGTAGAGTAAAATATGAAAGTATAAACAAAGCTAATTAAGAGTAATGTTCTTAATAAATAATATTTTAAAATATCTGATGATTTGAGATAATATATCCCTTTGAGGGTAGTTTTTTAGTTGCAAAGTGGTATAATAGAAATATTTTTAACTTTCTAGGGGTAGCTTATTCTTTTGCTGTATCTATTTGAGTAAATGGTTGTCTCTACAGTAGTGTTCCATTCTGCCATTCTCCTTCCCTGCTTTTCTTTTATCCCCAGACGTGAATAGTTTTCAGTCTGTAATTTGGCTAAGACATTATAGATGTTTATGATCCTGCATCTTCATTCAGCAAGTTCCTGATGTAAATTGTTAGGCGTTAATGTTTCTCTGGGTTTTGAGATGATAACAAAAGTCACTGAAGGGGGAAGGGAAGTTTAAAGTAGAAACAAACTTTTGTAAAAAGAGGTAGTAGACCTTCGTGGGATAGATTAACTTGTCAACTGTCTACTCTGTTTTTTCCCTAAGCTTTGATACTTGTGTTTGATGAATGAGGCTTAAGATTAAATTTTTCATCTTACGGGGAAAAACATAAAGCTTACATTGAAATAGTACAAGATTTTCCTGTGAAGATTAGGGTTTTTTTTTATTGGGAGAGGTGTTTTAATTTTCTTCCTCTGCTTTTTCTGGGTGGCATTATGTTATCCTTATTTTAAGTAATTGTACCATCTCATAACTGCATTCTTTTTTATTTTTTTTAACTCTTTGCTCTCCTTATCCTTTCTCCTCCATTAAATCCATGTTCAAAAGGGGAAGGGAACCTTCTCTGAGGTGCTAAAAGTTTTTTCAGACATGAGAATATAAAACTTTCAGATGTTAATAGAATAAAACCTCTGCAAAAACAAGCCACTGAACAATGGGGCAAGTCTTTAGTAGGAGCATCCAACTTCTTAAGAAGCAGCTAGGCTATATATGAGAATATTAAAGTAAGGCAAGAGACCTTACCACAGTTTTATCAGCTAGTTTATGATATCACCAGATAATACTAAGAATGGCCAGTTTATACTGTCGTTTTTTATTTTGCTAGTATTTACCAGCTACAACTGGGACTTCAACTTTGTTTGGCCAACCAGAAAAAGTGATTATGCTGTCAGTGTCACATCACTACATATTTTAAAATAAAATGTAGTTTCTGTTAATGTCCTTTTTTTTTTTTTTCTCTTTAGAGATACTCTAGAGTATTGTGTACGTTTTCTTGTTTGGCTTCTTATTTTATGCATACTCAAATTTTGCTTGGTTGGACTATTAGTTTGTAATGCCACTTCAATCTGTCCACACAGAACAGCAAGTCAGAACTGCACTATTGTAAACCATCTCTTACTTGTATAAATATTAGTTTATATGTATGTTTTGTTTAATGGTTGGTTAATGTTTGCCATTACACTCTAGATGAATGTAATCTAGGTGATTTTAGGTAGAAGAGCAATGCAAGCACTTAATGGCTGCACCTGGTGGTTGTTGCTGGATGTTTTGTGTAACTGTATCAATACATAGCTTTTGTTATTATTTTTCTTCCAATTAATAAGAGCAGGCAGATGATGATAGAAAGAATCTGGATCTTTGCTAAAACTCTTTTAGTCCATGGGGATGGGCTTCAGTACATTACTTCCTGAGTACTGATCTTTTAGTCTGGCATTGTACAGAGCAGTAGGAACTGTATTTCTGCTAGCAGCAAGTTATTCTGGAAGTATAGCTGGGTTGTTAAAAAGCTTTTCAAAATTTGTTGAGTGTTACTTTTGAGTTTAATAGCATTTAAATTGTAATTGTAAAGGAAATGATTAGTGCCTTAATTTATGGTGTTCTTCCAACCACAAAAATCTGAGATCTAGCAGCTTGTCAAAATGACAGTTGCTATAATGAAGTAATGCTTCTTATTCAACTTTTATTTTGAAACCAAAGCACTGAAACTGTGTGAAGGATGTACCAGGTTAGTTCAGTAACTGACAAGTGTTCAGTGGCAACTATTTTGTTTGAGCTGTGAATTTAAACACAAAAACGTGTTTAGCCAATGACACTTTCAATCTTTGACTGATTGTGACCTTAAAATCTGGAGGGCTTTTCTGAGTTCTGAAAATTCAGGGATAATAGTTTTTGGCTTCCAAATTTCAGATAATGAGAGCACATGTCCTTCAAAAGTAGAACACGCTGCAACAGTGATTGAGGTCCAAAATTCAAATAAGGCTTGTTTCTTGGGGTTTTTTTTTGGTTTATGGGTTTGGTTTGGGTTTTTTGGTTTTTTTTTTTGTTTTTTTTTTTTTTTTAAAGCAATCTAACAAAGCACCCAACAACCGAGGAGGCACCTAACCTTGCTATACATCTCTCTGACTTAAAGTTTCCTAACTGCTGTAATTGTGCTTCTGCCTCTGCCCAGAACTGATGTCTCTTGAGTAAGCAGGACAAGCAGGTCCTGTCTCTTAATCCAGGAAGATTCAGAAAAGGCTCTGTGTTTCTGTCTTGAATGGTTTGATTCAGATAACCATGCTCTGACCTTTAGGATGTAGGACTGGTTATTCCTCTTGTGGTTGCATTTTAAGAAGAGAAGAGTGAGTGCTGGTCACTTCCAGGCATTAGTTGCCAGTCACAATGAAAGGATTCTGGACCTGCAGCCTGAACGTGGCAGAGAGCCTTAGTTTTCACATATGCCCCTGTTTGCCATTTTCTATTGCCTACCCTTAAGTGACTCCAAACAGTGCAGGTTTTTGAATCAATCAGATGAGGTATTTTTTTTCTTTCATGTAGCGAATCTAGACACTGAACTCTTAAGTGGCATCCAGTATGTCTTTTCATCCCAACAGAACTAGCAGGTTCAGCGGATACCTTTGAAAGCGCATCAGCAGCTATTCTTGCTCTTTGGAGAATTCTGCATTTTATTGTTTTTCTCTTGAATAAAAAGCCTAAACTTGAATTGATTTTTCATATGCAAAATAGCAAACTGTTCAGTGTGGTTTGTGTAACTTGTGCTATAAAGAGAGATTTGCTTAAACTGAATCAGCAGCAGCATGCAAGAGCATCCCACATTCTGACACAGTCTAGTCTGTCTCCATTTCTAGATCTCTAAGATGTGTTGATTATTTCTGGTTCTGTCAGCGCTCCTAGACTTGTCAGACTGGTGACTAAATGCCAAGTACTATAATAAATGTAGTTTTCTGTATGTGTTTTAGGCAGCTTCTTTACAAAAAGTTACATAAAGTGCTTCTGTAACTACACAATTAGCAGAATCTGGTAAAGATCTGAAAGTGGCTTTTGACCTGAACATGAAGATTTCAGTGTCTTGACGCCATTAAGTATTTTCAGTTTTAAGCAATGTTTATGAAGATGACAGCTTTCTGGAACTGTCTGCACTGCAATTTTACAAAAAAGAAACTAAATTGTTGCTGTAGGCAAAATCACTTAAATTTTACATCTCACATAAAATGTGGGGGAAAGAGGAAATAAGCCTACAGAGATCCTGCCTCTAATAAAAAAAATCCCTCTTGTCTCTGCAGACTTTCTGTAACTTATTAAACTCCGCTTCTTAATGTGTCTCGTGTATATACATAGATACCTGTACCTGAATGTTTGTATAGTTCCAAGTTATGCATACTGGGGAACTTTTTAATTTCCACTAGGTTGTTGCAAATTTTCATTTTTCCATTTTACTAGGCAGCTTGCTGTCATTATCCTTCGTGTCATTCACCAGGTACCAGCTTCCAAAATCTGTGATAATTACGTTGTTGTTTTATATGTACTGTATATATAATATTTTAATATGCATTTTTACCTTCTGAGCCTTTCTAAGGAGAAATACTTGTTTTTTCCCTACTTACCTTTAAAATAGGTGAAGTAAATATCTTTCTATGAACAAACGTTTTTGTTACTCTTTGAGATTCATTGTTATACAAATTGCCTTGAATATAAAATTACTATAAATCACACTTTGTAGAAACTGATGAATTGGCTCATTAGCACAGTGTTTCCATAATTTGCTAGACAGAGATTTCCTTTCTCAATATTTTAGGCAAAGGTGAAATGGAAAAATCAGCTTTTAATGACAAATTTTGAATCCCAAAATTTGAAATGATGTTTGAAATGTCTTGGTTTTACTTAACATATTTAGATGTATATCTACAGGGATGAACATAAGAAAGCCAAAAGATAGAATTAAGAACAGTCTTAAAACAGTGAGCTGTACGTAAGGATTCTGTTCATAGCTAAAAGCATTACTGAAAACTTTAATTTTATGTAACTGGTTAGATTAATTCTGCTTTTGTGCAAAATGGAAGTCTTAAATACAATTTCTGTTCAAAACAGACACGTTACCATGCAAGAATCTGCAATGTCAAATGATATTGAAAATTCCTGTGATTGGGTGCTAAAAGGTAAGAGTCTTTGGACTTCTATTTCTACTTTCCACATAAAATGAGAACTTGTCAGTTCAGTAGCATCTTTTTATTGTGAAAGCAATTTGTTTCCTAATGCACACAAAATGGATGTCTTTTGAAATGATACAAACCTGAGCCTTACAGAGAACACGTACTTCTCTGTGGTACTTGTCTGTTAGTAGCACTGGGGGATTGGGGGGTTTTGATTGGGGTTGGTTTTTTTTGACATCTCTCTGATACTTCAGGCAAGGAATTCTGTTAGTTGATGAGATGATAGTGAGACAGTACTGCGATACTGCTTTGGAGTCTGACTCATAATCTCGCTTGGTTGTGCTCTTGTGTTCATCAGCAGACAGAATTTTATAATAGTTTTTTTTTCCAGGTTGTACTTTTGGGTTTTGTCTATGGTATGCCCATTCCTCTGACAAATGGTTTTGCTTTTTAAGGATGCTTCTGTCTTTTTAGAGAAGGATACTTCTGACTTAGTGGGTTTTTCTTCCTGTTTTAAGCAGAACAGTCCAAATTGGCAGCATCTGAATGTGATTTGTTTTGTTTTCTACAGCTTGCATACAGACCTACCATGCAAAGTATGTCTGATGTGGAAGTTTCTCTTAGATAGGTTGGAGGAACAGGATTTTGACTTTGAATAGAAGCCCTGTACTGACACGCTGGTGAAGGCACAGAGTGATAAGTCTGGTTTGGAAGGTTCTTGGTGTTTCCCTTTCTGGTGTCTGGCACTCTGCCATTATGTATTGATTTTGCTGCAGGCTGGAAAAGTGTCTGACACTACCTCTTGTGCTGTTTTCTCCAATTAATGTATTATGTTCATGTAGAAAGAGTGAGTGATTTGGGAAGATGTAGCCTCCTGGAGAAAAAGGGTTGAATAGTGACTATTTTGGGGAGGGAAAGTTTCAGGCTTCAGTGATTAGAAGGCAAAATAAAAGGTAATGAGGTCTTAAGAGCTCAGACACCAAGAAGTAGACACAAGTTCCCTGAGGAGGAGTAGGGAGGAAGTACACGGTTAGGCCTCTGGTGATGTAAAGAGGCAGAGGGGCTGGTGCTATGGCATCTGCAGTTCTGAGGTGATTGAAAACAAACCTGGGAGCAAGTAAGTCCTGTAGTATTTAGTAATTTCTGCATTTTCTTAGACTGTTTGTTGGTTTACTTGATGTTCTAACGAATTTTGAGTCTGAAAGTCTTTGGGTCTTTTTGTCGTGTTTAAAATAAAGAAAAAGGTTTAAGTAGGTCCTTCTTCCTACATGTGAGAAACTTAGGATCACATCACACTCTTAGATTAATATGCATATGGTAACTTATGTTTGACCTATGACTTTTTAAAGACCTGTACAGAACAAAAGAAAGGTGCTTGGTTTTTGTGATTACTGACAATTTATGTATTTATTTAGAAATACGTATTACTGCTTTGGTGTCTTGTGTTATGTAGTGAGTTCATGGCTGCTCGTCTCAGTGGTTTCACAGTCTAAGGGCAACAAATACTACAGTTAACGTGTTCTGGATGACATCAATCCTCTTCGTCTTTCAGGTGGAAGTCTTATGTAGATTGTCTTCACGCAGATGTGTCTTGTACTGATGACCATACAGAAACCAGTGACTAGAAGATAAAAGCCTTTCCAATAATAATCTGATTATTTCTTCCTGTATCTGGACAATGCAGTGCAGTTGAAATTCATTCATGTGATCTAATGAAACAGTGAATTTCTTTTCTGTGTAGAGCTCTTCTAGTTACATAAACAGCTGCTTCAGAAAGCTGCAGTCAGGTGTTCTGTTCATTTCCTGTGGCATCTGCAAAAGGTGCTGAAATTTCCTGACACTAGATTCTCATTGACTTTACTGTATTACAGGAATTTGGAGTTTCTCAGAGCTAACTATATTTAGTTCAGGGCTGCATCATGTCATTATGATTAGCATATCCCCTTCTCCAGCGAAGACTAAGTCTTTATTTGCTTAGCAAATTACCATACATATCTTTGGCTGTGTTTTAATAACAAAGATTAACTGAATTTATTTCTAAAATATTGAATTCAATATTACATAAATAAACCTGTTGTACTGTTCTACAGGGGCTATTACAGAACATGCAGCTTGGATAGAATTTTAATTGCAGATTCAGTTTAATATTTATTTGAAATGGTTCATGCTTTAAAAGTGAAGTAATTTTACATATAAATTTCACATTTAGGAAGTTCTAGGAGGTCTTAAATGTCATTAGTATTAAGGTTTTGTAATATTTAGGAAATAAAAGCTTTGTTGTCTTGTAGCATGGAAAACACGTAATGTAATGTGTTTATACGTTTTCAGCTACAGATATTAAAACTCACAACTCCTCCAGAGGAATCAGTCCTTTGGGAGGTGTTACTGAGGACTTTCTTGAAGATGAGCAACTGAGAGAACTAGATGAACTTCTAAAGAGTTATGACGTGGATGAAAAGGTACTGAGAAGCCATGCTTTCTGTCACTAAGTAGTTTAAGACATGATAGTCCATGCAATTGGATAATTTTAATTACTAATGCTGTTTTATCGATAAAATTTTTAATTTCCTATAATGAAAAGAATATTAGCGTTTCATAGATTACTGTGCTATTGACAGTGTAAGTTTTACTTGACGGAACATATTTAACATGTCACTAATAATTCATCTTCAAATTTGAAATGAAACAAGATATTTTATGTCAGTTGTTACAGTAATTCTGTATTACTAACTGCCTGAAAATTACTGTTCCAGTGAACACCTAAAATCACTACTGTGCATATGTGGTATTTTTACATAACATGCCTGGTTTTAAAAGTTGGTGTTAAATGCTTCTCACCACAGAGTCTCAGAAGGATGGGGTGGTGTTGGAAAGCTGGGGAGCTGCAGAGCCATCTTACATCCAACAAGGATCATTCTGTGGCTTGGGCAGAAGGGCATTAACATTAACATACTGACTTCATGACAGTTCAGAGGGAACATTAAGCCATTTCCTTGCTCGCTGACTTTATCTGACCTTTATGCTCTCTGTCCTCCTTCCTCTAGATAATGTCTAGGTCTTTTAAGACTTGCTGAAGTTTTATACCATTTACTTCTTTGATAATGGATTAGAATTTACATCTCACTACCACTCAGACATAGCTGCTGATAGCATTTACTGTTTTCCACTACTTCAAGAGTGGATAATGGTTTTAACTGGATAAGTTAAACTGTAAAATTCACATGGCTAAAAACTGGTAAGTAATTGATAAGGTAATCAAACAGTAGGGAATCAGTTTCCATGGCAAAATCATTATTTAAAAGCAGAACAGAAATATTTCCTTCAGCAAATGGGGTTGGGGCTGCTAACATCTGATTCACAAAGTGAACAGTGCCATTCCTGTTCCCTGACCTCTTAGAGAGGGTCTGTCAAATAGTATAGGTTACTGGAGGTGTAGTACTTGTTGCAGTATTGCCAGGTCAGTCCCATTTGGGCTGCTTCATAATGTCCTAATGTTGGCTTTTCTGTGCTGTGTTGGACAACAGTAAATATGTACAACTAATCTCACCCAAACTGCAAACTTAAGCCATAAAATACATGCTACAGCCCTAAAACTATTCCTGTGTGTGGATGGAAAAGTAGCTGTGCCGACCTGGAGAGGGAGTGGAACGGCAGGACACTCGTTGCAAGTATTCTACCATTTGGGGTGATATTTGGTGTTGGGGGTTTTTTTGATGGCTTTTCTAACTAATAATGCTGTGAGAGGAACAAAAACTAACCATGGAGAAAACCCTAAAAATATCTGGGGAACTAGTCAAATGAAGTTTGGAAATCCGATGAGAGCATATCCATGTCTGATTCTTTGGCTATTGTGAACTTGTGATACAATGTGAAGCTCAAGTTACTTCATGAGTAATGGACAAAACAAAGCCAGGATTCCATGACTTTATTCTCTATCAGTCCCTCAGATTCTCACCTCTAAATATGGTAGGTGCTGTCTTTTTTCTCCGTATCTTTGGGGATTTTTGTTACCTATACACCATGGTCCACAGCTGAGCAACAGCCTTAGATTTCTCCTCAGTGCAGCTTTACATGTTCATTAAATGATGGAATGTCTTTTGTGGGTTTCTATGCATCTGTCAGGTGCAGTTAAAATAGGACAGTGGGCCTAAAAATTGCTGGGATTATCAGTGGGAGCAAAGAGAATCGAAGACAATCATGTCACTTTTTTTTCCAATTAAAAATCACAATTTTAAAGATCACAGAGTATATTGGCAGTGTGTCCATTTAAAAAGATGGTGTAAGAGTAAACCTACAGTCCAAACTGCAGTTTTTACAGTCAAGACTATATTGTCACACCTTCCAACCATCACTAACAGTTTTAAGTCTGTAGTGTAAAAGCAAAAGGCTTAGTAGTGCTTTGCTGTGTCTGAAAGTATATTTTAAATATCTTCACAGTACAGGTTTGCAGATGGAGTGCCTGCCTTTAAACAAGAAAAAAAGGGTGAAGCTGAAAAAAGGTATATATATGGTGTCCTTCATGTAACCTGTGATGTTCCCCAGTTACTGTACAAATGAAATGTGATGTTTTTACCAAAACACCATCAGCATTTTAACTCATTTTTTCTATGTTATTGTGTGACTATGTGATGGAGAAAATAAATATGTGAAATAATATAATTTCACTGTGCAAAGTACAAGTATAGTCATAGCCTGACAGGACAATAGAGGTTATTCTGTCCTCTGGCTGGTGACGAAATATATCCACTTTATGCCAGTCTCTCACCTTGGCATCTCAGTGTGGGTATAGCATAAGATACATTTCCAGCCACAATAGCACTTACCAGGACTTTAAAAAAAAAAATCCATGAAACTTTAAACTTTCTTTTCTGCCTCTCAGGACTTTCTAAACCGATGAAAGAATTGAAAGATCTCATTCAAATTCAGGCTGACAAATATTTGAACAGCAGTAGAAAAAGGTGCTTAAAAACATGCCATGTGGAGTTAAGCATGTGTTTTACTGTTCCGCTAGCTTCAAGCTGTGCTTACAGTGTTTATCGTACATATGACTTAAAATGTCAAACAAAGAAACTTTCATTCGACATCAGCCCAAAACAGAAGCAGAGTAAAACTTTGGAGAAAAAATATACTTAACTGATGGAATACTCATGGAATAGAAGAGAAACAACAGATATTTCAGAGTCATTTTCACAATAATCAAGAAACCTTAGCTGGCATAGAAGAGGGTATTGCTTTTTTCCAGTACTAGTCACAGTTCTGTGACAGACTTGAAGTGTACCAGAATTCTGTTAAACGGAGAATATTGCATCTTTTCATTAATCCACTAGAGAGCTTCAAGCTCCTCCTTCTGGTAAAATACCCATTTAAATTTATCTTCGTAGCATAAATAGTTCTTTATGCTATAGAATAAGTAGATTATGCTGTATAAAATGTTTGTGCAAGCGATACTGCATTACTTCCTTAGTTGAATGCAGCACTCTCTGCGATTAGAGAAGAGGCATTTATTCTTTCATTTGCAGTCAAACTGTTTTCTCTAGTTTTACTCAAAAATATTACCATTGCAAAGTTTCATCTAGAGGAAAACACAGTTATTGTTCACGGAATCATGGAATTTTTCAGAGTTGGAAGGAACCTCTAGAGATCATCTAGTCCAACTCCCCTGCTAAAGCAGGATTGCCTAGAGTTCTTATTTAGCAAACTCCGCTTCTAGTGATGCTGTTATTTAAAAAAATAAATTGATTGTAGAGCTATGTAGCTTACAGTGCCTGGCAAAATGGTGTGTAGTTTCATGTCTAGATTAAAAAGAAAGCTGAGATTGTTATCCTGAAGGTAAGCTGCTATGAAAATCCTGTTGTGTCAGGTCTGAGGCTGGCATCACAAGGAAGCATAAAAAAATTTTCCATGGTAACTTGAAAATTCAGCATATCTAGATCTTCAGATTTTTTTTCTCTGGAGGCCAATACAATACATTGACTAGAATAAAAATAAATATTCATTTTGAAGAATTTGGGTTTACTAGAGAGAATTTATTTGTCTCTGCCATAGCATTTTTATTTCAAACTGTGTTAAAAGCAGCCTGCAATTTAGGAAAGATTTGAATTATCGTGGCTATGAGAAGTATTAAATAGCTAGAATGTGCCCCTCATAGGGGATAGCAAGTCTCTCTCTGTCTCCAAACAGCAAGCAGGCTGAAGTGTCCTTCGTACTGAACCTAGATTTTTAATTGAAGGGGGGAGGGAAGGAGGAGCTCATGAAAAGGGTTTATTTTTTTTCTGTGGCTTTATTTACAAATAAGAAAGAGATCATTAAGTATTTTGCTACCAATATTTGTAGCTTATTTTAGAAAACATCACAGTTTAGTAGTTTAATTACCTGGAATGTACATATTTGGAAGTAGTTAAAGGCAGAAGTGTCTTTAATTGGAGTTCCCTTTGAAATCACCTAAATCTTCTGCCACATAGAGTCAGTTATTAGGAAAGAAAACAGTTGGCTCTTCAAATGTAATTTCAAAAGCTTTGTGGATTACTTCTTTGGCAGATGTTACATAAAAGACTACTGAAAAGTAGATACTTCTTCAGAGGTGACAGAAATCATCTCAGTCTTCCTGTCAGCATAGTGGAAAAAAAATAGAAGTGGTTCATGGCTGCTTTTTCTACTTGTTTATTGAATTTCATGTAGTTACACTTCAGAACAGAATAATCTCAGCTAAGATCATAATCACATTGGAACAGGCAATGAGAGTAACGAAAGTAAAGTTGTTCAGACTACTAGCTATTTAAATTTACAACAAGTTTTTAAGTGTTGTATAAGTTGTTAAAAAAATTCTCATCTTTTATACACTTAATCCTCCTTTTTAGGTGTTTAGTATATGGGAGAAGCACCTGTTTAATTTGTTCAAACAACTTTTTGTTTTTTAATACTCAACAGTGACTCTAAATACAAAGATCTTGTGAATTGTGAATTGCTACCACGATTACCACTGCATGCCCCAAAAGTAAATGTCCTTAGTGAAACTACAGTGATGAAACCCTGGACAAATGGTATCGTATGCTGTATTGGTGAACCCTTCAGAATTTATTTTTATGTGTGTTTTATTTACCTACAAAATCATAAGGAATTTCTTCAGTTCCTGAAGGCATTGCCTGGTATTTGTTCTAGTTTGCATACACAGAAGCAAAAATGCAAGCTCTCATATGATAGGTTAGTGAGGTTGATTGGGTGTGGGTTTTTTAGCAGAATCCTATTTGGTAGGGTCAAATAGCAATCATTCTATCTTGGTATTTATGTTTTTCAGATTTTTTAATGGTACAGCAATGTCTGCATTCTTAGTATTTTGACAGATAGTGTTTGAGACGTTATTGGCAAGTAACTTTTTTTTTCTTTACTTGCGGTCAGAGAACATACATGACTGCAGATTTGTTTGTTGTTATCTGTTGGCAAAACTTGGCTAAGGGATTTTTCCCACCTTGCCAAAGGTCAGAACTTGTTCTTTATGCCAATTCACGTGTTTGTGAGGCATTCACTAGACTGGATCAAGGAAACGATCTAGATTTAATAAGCAGCACTTCATTTTGACCTGGTATATTTCACACCTGGAACAGGTACCTCTTGAGTGTCTCTGCCGCCAGAGAAATCATAATGTAATGGAACTGTTGTCAAAGTTTCCTTCTCTTTTTCTCTGCTCATAACAACTTTGACATTTAGCTGTACGTAAACGCATAGTTTTATTTGGCATACAAGATAGAGAAAACCAGAAATCGATTACTTACGGATAGATAGTGCATTGCAACAGCTGTTTTGGGAATTAATGTTTTTAGAATTACTGGTTAATATGGATGTTTATAAACACGGATCTCCTGAATTGAGATCAGTGGCAGAGGTTATTGCTTAGTTTCAAATTATACTGCCGGTCTTTATGGAGTTGAAAATTTGAACTTTTATGTTCCACTATTCATTTTTCAGAGGAAGAAGTCTGTTATCAATAATAATTAAAGTTCTAAAACCAAGTTTCATGGTTAAGAAACCAGTAACTGACATGGGGCTTTAGCTTGATAACACTTGCTTAAAACGTAGGGTATGAAAGGTTTTATTTTAATTCTGGAAAAATAGTTTAAATTTGTGGCTAGTGATGTGGGAATGCAGAGATTACTGATGGGGGGGGCGCTCCTTTTAAAATTAAAACTTTGGGGTATTTTTATTCCATTTCTTTTCTTATCTCTGTAAGTTAGATTAGAAACCTTGGATAAAGTAATGAAGTTTTTAATTTAAATGTGCTTACTCTTGAAGTTTGTGTCAAGTCTCAGTCTTAAGATAATTAAGAAAACTGTAACTTAAATTACTGGCTTTAGATTGTATTAATCAAGTTTTCATTAATCATTGCTGTGACTTGAAGGAACTATAAATATAAAGGAAAATACGATAAATGAGAATGATTTCAGTATGATTCGTTTTACTACATGATCCATTTATTGCCCTCATTCTAATTTTTAGATTACAGATTTTCAGTAAAAAGTTCTTCACTGCCATTACAAAATCATGGAGATTTTGAGCCATGGAAGATGGAAAAAAATGCAATTGTGAGTTGTTAAATCCTTAATGATTACTGATCCTTCGGCGCTAATTTTGTTATGGTTATTCAAACAATTCTCCATATATATAGTCAGAAATTATCAATCTGTGTATGTTTATATTTCTACTCCTATGAAGATATTATCACTGAGTAAATACAATTTCTGAAAACAAAATCAGTAATGAGGGGGCAGCTATTCACAATGGAGCTTTGTTGATTTCTATTTCCAGCTTAAGCAAAATCGATGCTTTTTGCTGAACTGAAAAGTAGACAAGGTTTCACGTGTTTAAGACAGACTGCATTATCCATTATGCTGGGCACTAAAAAAGGGTAAAGGAAATTGATGCCCCAGAATTCTCAGACTGTTACCCAGAGCCATGCAGGAGTTTGTCACCTTTCTTCCTCTTCTCTGCTTGTTGTCTGTCTCATTTATCAGTTCTTGCATTCTCTGCCTGTGGTCTTCAAGACAGATTTTTGTTGTTAGACATTAACACAACATGACAAGGGATTGATCTGGTCTACTTTGAAATGCTGCAAATATAGTATAGAGATGAGGGTTGTTTCAAAGGGTTAACTGTAGATCATGTAATTTTTGCTTACGTTTATAATTTGTGGGTATTTTGAAATTCACAAAAAAAACGAGCATGTTTGCTTTCAAAAAATACTCTCTGTTATGTTTTTTCTGTTTGTTTTTATTTTATTTTGTTTTAGGCTTCTCATTCAGTCCAGCGGATCCTTGAGACGATTGAATTGCCCCGTAAATATTGTAGATTTTATTTCATGACTTTGCGTGGGTGTGAAAGAGCAAAATGTTGGTTTTGGCATGTTCCTGAACAAGGGGATGAAAAGGTAAAGAGTTTTATTGAAGAAAGGAACAGATTGTAAACGTGAACGCTTTTTAAATACAAAATGACCTCTCCTTTGTTCATTTATATGTGGAAAGGGAGTAAATTTCAGAGATTGATGGATCAAAAAAATGTCCAGAAATTCTTCCTCTCAAGGTCTTTTAAAGTTCTTTTTTTAAAAAATGGTAGAATTTTGAGCTAGTAGACTTTTTAAGAGAACAGACATCAGCAAAAGAGCAAGAATCAGGCTGTATAGAATAGTAGAATGGGGAGATTCTGACATTTCTATCCCAAGCATCAGAGACCTGTAAGCAAACCAGACTTTGTATGTATTCTTAAAGTCAAAAGCCATCTGTGGTGTATTACTTTCTGCTAGTTTTATGCAACAGGGGCATGTTTGTTTAAAGATGCTGTAATCTCCTTAAATGGAGTGACAATTCTCATAATATTTGCAAGAAAAAATACATTTCCAGTGGTGGACGAAGCAGATGTGTTTTCAGACCATTTAACACAGAAACTATGAGTCTGTAATACTTCTAAAAACTGTGCAAGGCAAGATAATTGTGCTGTCATGTAATAAGATTTTGGAATTGGCTGTATGAAACCAAGACTTAGGTGGTTCTGTAAATCACTTGGAAAAAAACCCAAAAAACATTAAAACAACCAACCAAAGACAAATGCCTAAACCTGTCCTCATCAGGTCTTACAAGGTTTATTTCTTATCTACCATCTTATTGATATGAGCACAATTTTATCACTGGTGTCACTAAGTAAGAAATTACAGAATCAAAATGTGAAAAATAACCTATGGTGAACCTGTTAGACGTAAATACTATTGAAAAAAAAAAAGATAGCATCTAAAGGAGCTCACCCATCTCCTTGATATCTTAAATATACTGTGTCTGAACTTTTAAAATACATCAGTGTAATTTGGTTTTATTTTTCTTAATGTTTTCTCTTTTCCTTTTTATGTCTCAAAAAGAGCTGTGGGGTTTTTTTGTAATGCTTTGGTAACCCCTTTGAAAATCTGTATGACACCTTAAAAATACTAAGAGTATTTGAGAGTAATTTTGCATGGGACGTTTTCCCTTTTCCTTAATTGTGAAATATCTTTGGCAGGCTATAATGAGTATCAGTAATTTTCAGCTAGTTTGTATGAATTACCATGGTTTGTAGTGCTTCATTATATACAGACACATTAAAGAATTAAATGATTTGCCTAAAACTATAAAAAATCCATTCCATTTGATTTTACTTGTGGTGCAGCACTCCAGCACATTTACTGTTCTGCCCACCAAACCTAGCCGAGCATTCTTGGTAGTCTGGAAGTATACTTTGAGTTTTATTTATTTGTTTGTGAATTTATTTATTTTTTTAGAACTCTCCGTTTAAAAATTATAATAGGCCAAGCACCTCATGGTGGCACCAAAGTACATAAATGGAAGACAGGTAAAGCAGCAACAAAGTCATGTAGTCAAATACAGGGGAAATAAATCCCTTTAGGAACTGTTATGCAGACTGGTAGTCCACTTGCTTAGTACTATGTTTTCAGTGATGAGCGTTACCTGAATTTTTGAAGAGAAATACTTTTCCCCGTAATGGATATTCCTTCCTTTTCATTAAGTAACTGGCTGATGCTTTAAGGCATAGCTTACTAGGATTTAACACTCTCCACAGTTTGTGGTTGATCACAGAAGTGATTTAATTCATAAAAACATCATGTTTTGAAAATCACAATACTCTTGAGCTCAGCAAGTTCTACAAGTTACAGGGTTTTATTTATTTAAAAAAGATGCCTTTAATTTCAGACGGTGAAATCTCTTTCGTATTAGGCAAAGTAAACAAAACAAGACTGTGTTATAAATACTCCCTAAAGTTTTTAAAGGGGGGAGGATCTTAACAATGTGTATCAGTATCTGATGGGGGGGGTGTAAAGAAGATGAAGCAGGACTCTTCTCAGCGGTGCCCAGTGAAAGGACAAGAGACAGTGGGCATAAATTGAAATTACAGGACATTCGGTTTGGCTTGAATGACACTTCAGATTGTAGCGTAGATAATAATTGCACAGTTAGATAAGTGCTTTGAAAACATATCTTTATGCAAACTGTATTTCTCTCTCTGATTTTATTTTAGCCTTGTGCACGTTACTCATTAAGTTTTTTGTACTTGTATCCACTAAAGAAATGTTTACTTTTTGTGACTTCTTACACTCTTTTTTTTTTTTCCTTGATCCTATGAACCTCTAACTGGAAACAAACAAAATATAAAATAGGAAGATTTCTGTCTTCATTAATGTTGTCTTGCAACTTCAGGGCCTTGGGTGTGTGCTTTTGTTGAGGTTTTTGGGGTTTTGTGATTTTTTTTTAATCTGGCTTCCTAAAGAAATGAGACTTGAAGTTGCAGTGTCCTTGCACTGTCTTTAGCCACCTTTAAATAATTTTTTAACCTGTTGGTCAGTTTCAGCCACATTTAATATGGATGGCCATGGGATTCATAAACATTCAAGGATGACACATGGTTCATGAACAGACTCTTGTAAAAAGGAACCTGGTTTTGATCTCACTGAGCGAAGGGCTGCAGCATGGGGTTTTCCCCCTTATTAAACATCAGAGTGCACGCTAACTGGGAGATGCTGAAGGATTTCATAAATTCTGGTGTTTGTTCTTCTGATTGAAGCACTTCTGTATTACTGTAGTAGAACTGTGTTTTACTGGACATTTGGTTGCTTGTATAAAATACTCATTGTTACATATTTTTTTTTTAATTGTGTTAAATGAGTTGTGGAATCAACTGATAGGTGACAGGATAGTCTGATCTCTACAAGCTTTTGAAAATGGGAATTGTCTCTTTCATGTACCTTCATTCAAAATCTATTATGGTTAACTCAAAATTTAGAGATTCTCACATTTTTACATGGTCTGTAGGTTCAGTTACATGTTATAAAATTGAAACAACTAAATCAACTGAAGCCTCCTAGAAGCTTAAATGAGTAACACATTTAGTTTCCTTTATGAATGTAATGTAACATGTCCCATGATTAAATACTACTACAACTGTATTTTCCAAGCAATTTCACTAATACTTGGAACAGTCAGAGCTCCAGATGCAATCTTGGCTTTTTTTGGGAATCAGTCCAAAGAAGGAGGAAAACAGATTCCAAAAGAAAGCAAACTAATTTACATACTGTAAGCATGTGCTAAAGTTTGTTTTGGAAATGCCCTCAGCCACCTGGGATTGTAGATTTGGATTAAATGAGTTAACCCATTGCCAAGTGACACTGCATATAAATGATCAAAGATGCAACATAATTTTCTGAAAGGTCTGTCATAGACTTCAGTTCAACAACGTTATGACACTGTTTCAAAATAAAACCAATAAGCTTTATTTTTATTCAGCAAACTTACATGTACAATTTTTGTGTTCTTTGACTTGATGATCTGAACAGGTTAATGGTTTAAAAAAAAGAAATAGGTCTTGGCCACAAGCCAGCATCTTCTCCTTTGATTCATTTGCTGTGTAACAAAATCCATGAGTGTATCCTGTTTAATTTTGAAGTTGCGTGTAAAAATAAACCCGACTCAATTCTGTAATAACATGACTACTAATTTAGGGCATTTTCTGTCTCTTGATTTTTTCATTATTTCACAAAATAGTATCAAATATGACCCATTTACATTGTGTGCAGAAAGACTGTAGATGTTCCATAAGTGACAAAGGGCATCTGAAGGGGGTGGGTGGGTTTTTTCCTAACTTGGAATTCTAAGATTTAATCTCAGTAGTCTTTATTTCTTCATCTGCAGAGATGGAGCAAAGTGTGTATCGCAAAGTTGACGGGTTAAGATGTTAAGATAAGAATGTTCCGATACCAAATAACGTATTAAAATATCTAGGTGTGGATTTTTATTTTTTTTTTAATCAAGTGGGTCTGGGGTGAAATAGTTCATTACATCGAGTTAGTTCTGAATTTTTTATTCTATGTCCTTGTAAGTAATTCTTTGTGACAATCAGTGTTACCAATTTCGTTTCTAGATGATTTTTTTGACTTCTTAGTTGGTATATTCCTGTAATTTTTGTTTATCATCTTTTCACTTTCACCTTTTTGTAAACAAACAGAGAAAGGGAAACAATCTGCCACGTTTATACTAATTCCGAAGTAACTGTATTTTCAAATTCTTTTTTTCATTTGCTATGAGTATATGCACACATATACATGCAGTTGTGGTACCAAACATTTCATCTACATTAATTTTCTGCTGTCCTAATGACAGTGCCTTTGCCTAGAGAGCCAGCTACCTTCTTATACCATTTATCAGTATGTATGGGTTAAATAGAAGCAATGTGAAGCTTGTTTCCTTATGGTTTTGGGTAATGTTTTTATTTGGCATAAACTGAGGTAACATTTTACTATGGATTTTTTTTCCTCTTTTTCTAGATTTGCATGGCAATACTTAGGACATATGTTAGTATCAAAGAATCAGGCCTTCTAAAACGTGCAGGTATGATATAGTAATAGCTTTTCATGTATCTTTGACACTTAGCTTATTTAAAGCAAATTAAATAGGCTGTCAGGAGAGAAATGGGTGCTACTTCAACAGTGAATAGGAAGTTCTGATTTCGAAGGAATGCATCTAGTCCAGGTGTTTTCATGTTCCAGTTTCCCATTGAGGCTAGGTATTTAGATACACAGTTATCTCAGGAGGTTGTTATAAATCTTACTTCCACGGAAAATGAACTTAGCCTGAATGGAACTAGACTGGAGAGTAGAAATGAGTAACTGGAGCAGGGGGGAGGTTTAACGGAACCAAAATTTTTTAAGGCACTTTTGAACGCCCTGGCCAAACACCACAAATCCAAGAACATTAGAATTAAGATCTTGAAATGAAGTCCTCTTACAGCACCCAAACAGCTGTAGTTTAGTCCTTTCACATTACCATATATGCAAACAATTATGATTAACACATTTTAGGAGCTGTAGTTGATTTGCATCCATCTGAGTTTTTGCGTTGAGTCAGAAAGAGCTCTGGACAGTCATTCCTTTTGTACCTGTCCTGAGCAGTCTGAAGGTTTTGAAAGCTTATTAGAGTGTAGCACAGCGTGAGCGTGGGATCCAGTTGCACCCTGTGTAGTAATGGTCCCGTGCTGAAATACTGAGCATTGTATTGCAGATACAGTACGTGTCTGCCAAGGCTGGCACTGCAACAGATTGCAAGACCATCCACCGTCATATCGCTGCGTTTCACTTCCTAGAGCTTCATGTCTGGAAAGGCCTTACTGCCTTAATGCGCTTACCAAATTTAACCTGGTTTTGTCCATTTTTCTTGGGCTGCACCAAATCAGCTAAACTTTCTTAAAAGCTGTAGGGCTTATGGTGTTCAGCTCAATGACGTGAGTCAGTCTGGGTCTAGTAAGGTTAACGCTGTATTCAGACTGGATCCTTTTACCCATTTTTCTCCATATCCCTGTCCCATAATAGCCTGGATAATTAGGAGTTGTTACACTGCATTTAAAATTTAAGGAAATAACTTGTCTAACTAGTTAGCATCAGTTACCCCAAAGTGAAATTAATATAATTGCTTTTTCAGTCCAAATATTTGTGAAATATTACAGAGAAGTTACTCCTGGTGTGGATTTTGCTTCTCAAGTGCTGAATGATCTTCTCGTTTCTTTGCTCGAGAACTGTTTGTTGCAGGAAGTATTTCAGATATTGAATGTAACTGTACAGATCAATACACTGGTAGGTGACCTTGTAATATTTTTTTAAATCTTTGATCCATGGTTTCTTAGTTTTTTGGGTACTGTGCCATTTGTAGTAATAAATTTGGTTTTACTCTGGTACCCAAATCTTGGGGGAAAAAAAGAGCAAATCAAAAGTTCCTATTGTAAAAACTCTAAGCTTTCTGTCTGAATAGAGTTGCAAAACTGATTGTGCTTTTCTGTCTAAATTAGCCAGCTGTAGATGTTCTTCTGAAAGTTTTTGAGCATGTGGCTTCTTTGAATATAAGAGATGCTGTGCCTACGTTAATCAGTATCTTTTGTAAGGTATGACTTTGATTGTACTACTGCTTACTTGTTGGAATTTCTGAAATTCCTTACCTGTTTTAAAACTCAAACATATCACTTTAATATTATTTCAGTAGTATTTTTTAAAAGTTTTATTGTGAGTAGCTGAATTTGTGGTACGGGTTTCCACTTATCCCTTATTTTTTGACTGAGATTCACTGTGGCATGTTTTTCCCACTGTTGTTCACCACTTGCCTCTGGAAATACGTAAGTGATCACAATTTTTTTGTATGCTTACTTTTCTTCCGCCTGTTTGATATTACAGCTCACTGATGCTGGTATGTTCCTTGAGTTTGAACATTTTGACTGTATTATTAAGTTCCTCCACCAATTGCAAGTTTCCAGTCAGGAAATAAATACTGTTTTGAATGTAAAATCCAGGTATGTCTTTAAGGAGCTATTTTGTGATTATATCTGTACAGTTCCTGCTTCAGGTTCCATTTTTATAAATTTATGTAAAAACTTTAAAAGGCAATTAGAAAATGCAAATTTAGTGTTTTGGGTGAAAATACTATCATATCATGCGTAGTTGTATTTTAAAGTACTGTCAGTCAAAAGTACTGTGCTTCAAAGATCAAGGATTGTTAGGTTAAAACTTAGATTCTGACAGCAGTTATTATTAGTTTTTCATATAGTGATCATCATTGTACAATCTGTTCCCAGCTGTGCCACAAGGTTATATAACTGTAGTCAAACTAGAAACACCATGGTTTAATGTATCATTTAGTCCTGCATAAGCAAACAGTACTTCTGCAATAAACAACCTTTCTAGGCAATAGGAGGATTAGTTATAATCTGAAGTAGTTTTCTAGTTTCATTTACTGTGCAACTGCATAAACCCTTGTGCCAACACAACTGGGGAGGAGGCTCATTTTTTACGTGCTGCTGGATTATGCTGGGCAAAATGTGAAATCACAGCCCAGATCTGGTCCAAAACTGTTGATGTCTCCCCATCATTTGCACAAGACTGTGATCCTTTTTTTTTTTTTTTGTATCATCTGCATCATACATGCACACGCAAGTTGAGAAACTAAATTTGCAATTCATAAAGCAACCTTTGATTCTTAGAGGAAACCAAATATGCAGCATCTACTGTGTGAAAACAAGCCATCGCTGTTTCCAGTGAAAGCACCGTAGAAATTATTTGCTGCTTTTCATACTTTTCCCATAGAGGACCTTTCAGCCGCGGATCTTGGTGTTTTTCCAGTGCAACTTAACACACGTGTTGGAGGTAATTTTTACCGCTTTTCAGATCAGGAATCTGGTTCACAACAGAATGACCCCTTCCAGGTCGCTTCAGTATATATGTGTTTTCAGCACAAACTGAGAAACGGTCTGTATCGATGAAGACACAGCAGCTGTGCTACTTCAACTACAAGTGTTTCCTCATTCATGTGTAGGTTATGTATCTCTACATGATAGCATCACACTGGGTGGATATGCCTATTGTTTCAGTGGCACCATCAGAATAAAGTATTATGCTCCTAGGTGTTTGAAGCTGAAAAGCACTTTCTTCCATATAATTAACTTCTTTTTTTCACCTTTATGTCAGAAATACATACAGTACAGTTCTTCATTTACTTAATGGATTGCAAGTCTTAGTCAGACCTTTTCAGTTACATTTCTACTGAGACAAGGGAGTATTTTCTGAGAAAAAAAGCTCTGCTCGATTATTTCCTTAATATGTGTACTGACTTCCCGTGGCATGATTGTAAATGTCTGTTTTCAGTATACAGTTTGCATAGTGTGTAGTAAATAGGATCAAAAATCACATCAGTTATTAGTTCATATATGATAATTTTTTGAACACCTTCTGCTAGTTTAGTTCAATAGGATGTGTTAAAATTAACTGTTAATATTTTTTTCTTATTGAAGACTTCAGGAAAGACATTTTGAAAAGAACTGGCTTTTTGACTTCAACTTGGCAGTGGCTGAAATTCAGGTACAGTATGTGCATTCTTCCAAGCCTGTTGGAATACTTAAACCATGACTTCTTTTAAACCTACAAGAAATAGCAATTTCTGCATCATCTAAAATTAGTGGCCTTTATTGTTAAGTATATTGAGATTATGATAAAATATTTTTATGCAAAGCCATATTTGGGCAAGATTAACTTGCAGGGTAAAACTGTCTTTGACTTTTCTGTGACGTCAGTATTAATTTACATACTTGTAGCTTTTATCTTGGTTTTCCATCTAATTCAAAGATTTTATAATTTTAAGCAATTCTTTCCTATGCCTTACATGTGTTGTGCTTGTAATTAGTAGTGTACATCATTCCTCACAAAAAAATTATTTAGTAGATAGAATTCATATCTGGTATAGAAAGGCACAATGGTAAAAGGCTGTAATTGGCAACACTAAGCAGGTATTTTAAAGAATAAGAAAATACTATTAAAAATTCTTCAACTGGACACGTGCATCTTTCATATTCAAGGGTAGAGTACTTATGCAGAATTATAATATAGTTTACATATTGTCATACTTACTGCACACATCCTGAGACCAAAATTTAAGAAGGGAAGAACCAGGACTGATTTTTTACTCCTTTAACACCAAAGTCATCAAGTGATCTGGCAAGCAAAAGACTAATTCATATAGAAAAAAAACATCAATTTGGCATGCATCGTGGAAAAAAAAGATAGTAAAATACTGGATGAATGCCAGTTCTTAAATAGGATGAATAAGTTACGAGCTTCCCCAGTTGGGATCATGACATAAACCAAAAAAGAATTTTAATTTCTTGAGGGGAAAAAAGTGATTAGCAGTCCATGCAAGTTACGCAATATGTAACTGTGCCATATTGAACATGGAGTTCTTGGCAGCAGCGTTACATCTGCATCTTTTTTCTGCTTTAAGTCTATCCCAGCTATATCTCTCGGATTTCAATATATTTTCTGTTTGGTGTTCTGGAGGCAGGTTCCTTTATATTTATCTCTTGCCGCCTTCACAGCATTGCAAGGAAAAAAGTGATTGGATGAAGCTGGGAGCTTTGTATGTTAATGCGAGAACTGGATGTGAACATTTTAATGATCTTCAGAAATTGTCTGTATGTATTGCTGAAATACTAACCAGAGATTCTGAGACAGACAGACCAGGAGTTCCTTTTTGTGATTTTGCTGATGCAGGTAAAATAAAGATGTAATAAATGCTTTTTGTTCATTCCTATTCTTTGTAGAGTTTTTAAAAGGGGTAAAAACCCAAATTCGTATACTGTTTTCTGAATATTAATTTTATACGCTACAGTATTCAGAATTTCTCGAGGTGCAAATACAATCAGCTAAAATGCTCAATAGAAGACACTTTCTAGTGGAAGTAAAATCCACAGTGCTTAACGTTTAAAGTCAAAGTTCATAAAGAAGAACATTTGAGCTTTGTGAAATCAAGAAGAGAAACCAAAATCGGTGTCTTTTATAAGAATGACCTATTCTCAGGACGAAGGCAAATGTATTAAGTATTGCCATATGAAGTGTCACAACTCTTAATAGCGTAAATAAACTTTAGAGCTGTAAATACAGCTATATGTATATTTGTGTATTTCAAAACACATTGAAGAGGGTTACATCATGTACTTTTTTATTTCAGTAATTTAGATTTTCAGAATTATTTCATTTTGTAAAGAACCAAGAGCTGGTTCAACAAAACACCTTCTACTTTTTTTAATAGTTCTGGCAGGTTTTCTCACCCCTTTCCTCCCTATGCCTCTTCATTTACAGATCTGTATCAGTCTTCCCAATAAGTTTGCAGAAAGCTGATGCTCAGTGAAGTGTCGGTGGGATATTAAAGCATTTTATAATGGATGACTCGCATCTTTTTCAACCTGTACTAACTACTAAAACACGATGAATATTTATTCAAGATATGTGACATGACCTTTCTGACCACAGACTTTAATATTATAAAATAGCTACTGCAGCTTCCAGTTGTGACACAGACAGAAGATTTTGGTGGGGCTTGGAACTTAGTCTGTCTTCGCTAGAGCAGTGGTCTCCAAACTTATAGGTACCTCTATCAGTAAAAAATATTTGAGCGTTCACCCCCAATTTATTTATTTACAAATTATGTACGTGTACTACTGCACTAATACATTAAACATCATAAAACATACACAAACATAGGAATTAAAAAGATGAGATAAAGATGAAATAAACACTACTTTTAAAAATATTTTATTTTCTTTATTTTTATTTTTTTAATGGTACAAAAAATATTTTCTTCCCACACCTGAATGGATTGTTGTGCTCACACCCCACTTTGGAGACCACTGCTCTAGAATACCGACAGTGCTTCCAAAGTGGTCGTATAATATGGTTGGAAAAACTTGTAATTACTCAGTTCGGTAATTGCCATCATTTCTTCATGGTGCCAGAAATGCAAAACTTTTACTTTACAAACAATGACGTTACTAAATTATGACATTACAGGTCCAAGCATACTATGGATGAGTTAGACCACGACATTATGAAATAGTGTCTGAATAAACTGTAGTTATTTACCCTCCTTCTGGTGTTAAGGCTCAGGATTTTGCTACTTTCAATGGCAAATATCTCAGAAACTACGTTTAATATTTTCACAATGATGTTTTTCAAGTGTGTAATTTCTTTCAAACTGCATTTACACGTAAAATAAATTTTAAAAAATTTTTTTTTTCTTTTCAGTAATAAAAAATTCACAACATAATGAAGCAGACAGAATTTTCATTGGAAGGATTGGGATAAGTGTAATGTATTCTTATCACAAAGTACTGCAGTGGATAAAGGTACACTGGACTATAGGAACCTGACCGGAAGAAGAAGAAGGAATCACTTCTTTTCTAGTTTTTTAAATATGTTTCTCTAGTTGAATGGCTGGATGTACCAGCTGCCTCCCAACCATCTTAGTACTTCTTAATTGTGTAGTAGTTTTAATTGTCCGTAGCAGTTTTCTATGGAGCCCATCATAACTTTGTCTTGCAACCTAGAGACTTGATTGTTCAGGTTCAACTTTTGATTTCTCTGAGCTGAGGATGAATCTGGATTAGGAGATAGGTCTTCCTGAGGTTCTGGGGTGAGGTGCTGATAGTATTGTTTCCCAGAAATGTCACTTTCTTCTGTCTGGCAATGCTGCTCTATTTCTGAGACCTCCCAACTCGAGCAATATTTACAAAGTTTGAGTGGGCCCTTTCCTGCACTGATGCTTCTGAACCTGACCTCAAATGGAATTGATAAGGCCAGGGAGACAGAAGGGAAGCATAGCAAGGCTGCTACTGCACTTGGTGAACTGCTCATTCCCCGGAACATCACTAGAAATGCTTTTCTTCCAGTGAATCTAGGGTTCTAAGTTCTGTGAATCTTGCAAAGACTCAGACCTCACAAAGAAATGCCCTTTATAATGCTTTCTTTGCTGTCAAATATTACGAAGGGCCAGGGTTAAGGGACTAGACCTCTCACTGGATGTTTTACACTATTTAGGCCTCAGGCAGTATTAATCATAAGTTCACTGCAGCAAGATCCATTTCAATGTTAAATTTTCTTTTTTTCTTCCTGAAAGGAAGTAGTGTATACCAAGCTAGATTTCCTATACGTGACCACCAGTATAAACCACCAATGATTTTGGAGTGTGTTTTGGTCAGTGATGACATTCTGAACTTAACCTTGTGTCAGCGTGCTGCCGCCTCATTGATACACCCACTAAGCAAGAGCTGAAACACACCTAGTTTAGAGTTTCGTTTGTGTTGCTTGACCAGTAAGGTGAAGCCAGACAGGACAAGTGCTGAATCCAGCCTGTTCTTGCCTTGCTGGGGACATTAATTCGATATCCCACCCTGACTCAATCACCATCTTTTTTTAGATTGGTCAGATCTTAATTATTTTTGAGACTGCTACCTTTCTTCCATCTTTGACTGAAAAAGCCAACCAAAAAGTTGTTAAGAGGAAGTTTCTGTAGGAAACCAGTCTAAATATCAACCTGGAATATGATGATAAAGTTGTTGGTTGTTATACTGTTGGCCAGATAGGCCCAACTTTTTGCAGCTTGTTGCCCTGCTGGGTACAACTATCAGTGTTTTCTTTGGCTTATGCTGGAGTAATTATTTCAGTTTAATGATTATGCCTCTGCAAAATGAAAACTCCCTGTATAATCTTTTTAGAATTTTATAGGTTGTGTAGTGCTGAATGGGATCAAAAGAGTAAAAATACTAATATACTAAAGTACATAAATACAAATGAATTACAAAGTATATTAAAAATACTGTATAGGAACATTATATAGAAAAAATAATGTTATAGGGAATACTGTGCTGGGAACTGTTCAGCAATGGGCTGGTGGGGTTTTTTTTTGCCTACACAGTCAAAAAAAATTTACTGTTCATTAGAAATTTTACTATACTTTTTTTTCCCCCAGCTCAGTTTGGATAACTAAACTGGTGCTTATACATCTATATCACCAAATTAAATCTGCTGTATTTTGTGTGAATATGCTCTGTGTTCAGTGTTATCACTGCTTTCTCTGACCTTTCCCCTTCTCCCTCTTAATGCTAGGGAAGGAAGGTTTTGGATAAGTTGCATGAGAAGCAGATACATTTTACAGTCTTGAAAGGACTTATAGGCGCAGAGAGGTCAGCATCAAGATGTCAAATTGTTAATAAAGCTGCAGAAATCTTTCTTAAAACTGGAAGTTTGGATGGAGCAGTGTGGGTATTGAAAGGTAAGCTTGTTTTATAAAAAGCTGAGATTTTATTTAAATTTGAACAGTCCCCTTCTGTGACAGATTTCAGATAAAAGTTACGATCTGGCCAATGTTACTAAATAATGTTAATAATATTGGGACAACAAAAATAAAATGCAATCCATCTTACTGGTTAGTACTCTTCTTGATATGTGTAAGAAATATTATGACTAATACCATAATTTTTTTCAGAAAAGTGTTTAGTAGTCTGTTATCAAGACTAATCTACTCAAAAGCCTCCCATAATAAGGGAGGGGTGCATCTTAGAAAGTGACCTTGCCCCATGTAGATTTTCTTTCAGCCAGGTGACATTCAGTGTCAAAAAATTTTCAGGCTTCGGTTAATGCATAGTTTCTTTACCCCTCACAGTATCCACATTTAGTAAAATAGCTTTAGAATAGTACCATATTTCTGCAATTAAATAATGCATAATTACTGGCTTTTTGGAATTCTGATCTGCTGAAAAGAGAAGAAACTCAGAAGTATAAATAAGAATAGAAGGTGTTCTATAATACTGAGGATCTAAAATTTGCTACTCAATTTTATATATGTACATAGATATATACGTATTTATGTACACGCATATATGCTACTCACAGTCCATTTACTACCATGATATTTAGTAAAAGGGGTTATTTACAATATGAAGGTTCAGAGAATCAATCTGAGAAGTATTGGTGATAAGGAACAAATTATTAATACCTAGAACTCAGTTTTCTGTGAAATTCTGAAATTTGTTTTCTGCTACAGTTCACAGTATATTTTTAATGGCCAAAAGTCTCAGCGTCCCAGCAGTTTCAGTTCATAGAAATAACACTGCACTGTTGTTTGACGCAGAGTCAGAGTGGACAACAAATGCACCATTGTGGCCCTGTGATAAAATGGACATCCTCAATCGACATAATCTGTTATGTACACTAGTGGACAAATACTTGGGGAAGAGTTTATACAGGCAGGCATTTGAAGTTCTGCAGAACTTACCAGGTTTTCAAAATCATTCTGGTAAGTAAAGAAAAAGATACTGTATTAAGAGCTAAAAATTGAATAGATGATTCTGTACTGTTCTTTTTTTTGTTTTCTGGCTAAAATTTGTTGAAGAAGTAAGATGGTTTAGGCAAGCCCATTTTTTTTTTCCCCCAAAGAGTGTAGGCTCAGTTAAAATATGTATTGTACTCTGCAGCCGTTGACACCTGTCCTGTTTTTTTCAATTGGTTCTTTTACACAGGGCAACAGGAAAGACCTGCGAAATTTTTAAGCATCATTCACAGTCTATACAATAACTTAAAATAGGGATATCATTGGTTGATTCATTTCATCTTCACTTCAGATGAATGCATTGGTGTTTTCTGTAACTGAACCAGCTAACCAAGGCTTCTTTTACGCACCGTGTTAAGAACTGAGTGCTCTTTTGCACTCAACTTACCTGAAAAATGTTAGATGTGTGTTTCAAGAGGAGATGGGTAGTTACTTAGGTTCTGCTGAGGAAACCTCAGTTGATTCCTGTGTGTAGGTCTCACTCCTATTGCCAGTGTGTGCTTTTAGGTACGTTAGGAAAGCTTAGTTGGAAGAGCATCTACTTAGAGAATCCTAAAAGTATCTGGTCCTTTGAGGCGTGAGGTGGATACAAGGCTGCTCAGTCCTGCCAAAAAGTTGGAGGGAAGTGGACAGTTCAGAGTAAGAGCAGAAGCAGAACTTGAAGCACCACGGTCAACTCTACTGGTGCAAATTTTAAGTCTGAGGCATCAGGTGAAGATTGTATTTATAAGCTTGGACAAATGAATGTATTTTTATCTGATCCTGTTGGGTTTGGCAGCAAATTATTACTTGGATCTTAACAGTTCTCTTCCACAACATGAATGAACTAACTGTATGAAAAGACTTCTGTTCTGCTTTGCTATTAGAAGCAAGAATCATAGAATCATAGAATTGTTTGGGTTGGAAGGGACCTTAAAGATCATCTAGTTCCAACCCCCCTGCCATGGGCAGGGACACCTCCCACTAGACCAGGTTGCTCACAGCCCCATCCAGCCTGACCTTGGACACTCCCAGGGATGAGGCATCCACAACTTCCTGGGCAACCTGTTCCAGTGCCTCACCACTCTCACAGTAAAGAATTTCTTCCTGATATCTAATCTAAATCTCCCCTTTTTCAGTTTAAAACCGTTACCCCTTGCCCTATCACTGTACCCCCTGATAAAGAGTCCCTCCCCATCTTTCCTGTGGGCCCCCTTCAGGTACTGGAAGGCCGCTATAATGTCTCTCCGGAGCCTTCTCTTCTCCAGGCTGAACAACCCCAACTCTCTCAGCCGGTCTTCATAGCATAGGTGCTTGTAGCTGATAGCATAGAGTCCTGATTTAGGTACTGATTGAGAAGCGATCCTTCAATTAGATTTGCATTTGACTTAATGCAGTAGTTAATATTCTTCATTTCGTTTCAGATACTTTAAATGTTTCTCAGTACAGCTCCCTTTTTAACAAGCTGATAAATGCCTGTTTTGAGAGCAAGAACCTTGGGGTGTCATCTTCTGCAATAGACTTCATGCTTTCAAAAAACATAGCAATTGATATTTTTCTACTTAGAGGATTAATCACAGCTTTGGGAAGAAGTTCTTTGTGGTCTAAAGCTAGGACCTATTACAAAAGTAAGTTGCTTCTTAAACAATATCATTCCCTTATGTTCTTTAGATAACACGTGCTCATAACAGCTCAGTATGTTGGGGAGAAATGGGTAAGAGTTTAATTTGTAAAAAGAAAAGGTACTTTCTGTGTCACTATCAGGAGTTTATTTGTAACTAAAATGTTTATTTGGAAATAGTGACAGCTGAAAATACGAATCAGTGCATACTATTTGTCATGAAATAGATGTAACAATAACATTAACTTTTCACGTTCAATTTCAGAATTTCAAAAATGTGAACCTCTAAATGGTTAAAAAGTGCATAATCTTCACTTTTTTATCGAGGCAAATTAGATTTCTTATGTTTAGAGCTGGTGGTAAAAGTATTGATATTTAAGATTTCAGAGGTCTGGCTAAGAAGTTTATACTAACTAAAAGAGGATTTCTTTCAACTAAAAGCTAACAGTCTGTGATTGTTTTCAGCTCCCCACTTCTGAGCTAAGATAATAGCGGGTGTGCCACTCTGATAGGGTCCACCTATCTCTCCATATTGTCACGTCATTTACTGTTTGATTCCGTAGAATTGTGGTGGTTAGCAAGCTACTTAAGGAGTCCATCCCGGGAGGGATGGATACTTGGCTTTGTTAACATCGAAATGATTGTTTCTCCTCAGCTCTTCTTTTTTTTTTCTTTTTTTTTTTTCTTTTTTTTTTTTTTTTTCCTTCTGAAATGCTATATAGGTTGGGTCTCTGGGATCACTTGGCAGAGGACAGGGGAGCAAAGGGGGAGATGCTGTTAAAACGTCCTCTCACTGTGATCATACTTAGTAAAGCTTCTGTCTGACCTGTCCTAAATTGTACTTGCATTATTACGCACGTGGAGTCCCCAGATTTCTGACAGAGCTTTTTAATCATCACTGATAATATTCATCGATAAAAATAACATTTTACAACAGTGAATATTATGAGTGAATACTATTTGCTGTGTTCTCAAATCAGGCCATTTCAGAGTTGAAATAATCCATTAAGAGGCTGCAGGAGGGGATGTCCCCATTCTTAGCCATGTACTGAAGAAAACAGAACTATGTTCAGTATTGGTGATCCTAATTAATACCTTACATTTCTGCGTTTACTCTCAGGTGCTTTATCATTGGGTTGCTACCCACCACTGCAGGGAAATTTATATCACAAACTTTTGACGGTTCCATCTTACCTGTCTGAGGTTGAGATGCTGTTGGCCATTGAAATATTTCTTGTTTCAAATGCCAGTGATATTCAAAGTCCCATGGCTGCTAGTCAGACTCTTCAAATAATACTGAAAAGGTTTGTTGTCAGTTATGTACCATTTTGATTGTATTTATCTGTGTGATCGTGTAATTAATGAGAGATCTTATTTTCCATTGGCTGGGAAAGAATGCTTAGTTTTAAACTTGTTTTTAATCCTTGTTTCTAAACTGGTTATAGAATAGTAGATGTTTGGGAGTTTTTTATTATTAGTTTTACATGTGAGCAGCAGAAAAGTAATTGTTCCGGAGTGATATTGGCCTGTGTTCTCTAACTGTGTACCACACTAAGGGTGTACTGTATTTTCACAACCAAGATGGCTTGATATCTTGGTGTATGGATTCTTGTGTTTTGGTTAAGCAGTGGAGTAGAAGGGCACAGTCAAAACGTTACTCCTTTCAAAAAGCAAGACTAACATTTCTTGGCTGTTTTTTGGAAAGTGCATGAAGACATTTTACTTGATTCTCTTTATAGGGGATATCTCAATATTAAATTTGCTAGATTTTTTCTCCCCTTCCTGTGAGACTTAATACTTTCAGATAAAAATGTGGGGTTTTGCTTTTTCCTTTTGTCCATAAACCACCAACCACTGGCACTAGATTATACCTATAATTAATTTTTCAAGACCCCATTTTCTGGCTCAGCATCAAAGTATGAGACTCTATAGAAAAGCTACGTTTGTTAAGAAGGACGAACAGGGACATCTCAAGCTCGAGTACTCTGTCTTCCTTCCCCTCTACCCTTCCCAAGGAGTACTTGTCTTAATTTTGTTCTTTTGATAAATGAGAAGTTTTTTATCTCTTGTTTTCACATGTATGCTATTGTACCTCTGCTTGCTTGCTTAAAGAGTAAATTCTGCTCTTGGAGAAACATCAGCATGTCAGTGAGGCCCATCCTTATTCCAAAAGTGTTTACATGCCAACAATGACTAATCTTTTTGGAGTCAAGCATGTACACGAATTCTTGCTATATCCAGTTCACAAAATGGTTTACATTCCTTTACTGAATTTTCCAGCCTGGAGTTGAACATTTCTTCATGATATGTACTATGAATATTGCAGACCTACTTTGCACTGGCATTAAATCCTATTACTTTTCATTACTGTAAAATATGTTAAAAATATACTTTTTCTAACTTTTTAATTCTTCAGAATAATCAGCTAAAATTTGTCTAGAAATTAACATAATCTATTATAAGTGAAGTGGACACAAGACATTATTTTAATGTTTTTGTAATCTTGTTGCCAGTATAAAGTGTCAGGCAAGTGACACGGGGCCTGTATGGCACCTAATTTTGCATTTGTGAAAATTGCAGATGTGAAGATCAGACAGTTCAGAATAACAGGGACTACCAAGCAGCAGTGGAGAGACTGATCCTGGCTGCTCGTGTATCTGATCCAAAGCTTTTTCTTAAGCATATGACAATGAATGTTAACATGGAAGAAGTTTACAGCTTGGACCTTACATCTGCTCTAAAATGGCTTCAGGAGAACATGAAATGGGCTGGGAAGGTCTGGCTGTTTCAGTAGTCATTAAATAGTAAAGGGTTTTGGTTTGTAATGGTTAAAGCAATCATTGTTGAAAATAATACAAATTAATAAAGGCAGTTCCCACTGGGTTCAGGCTGCACCTTACTGATTTACAGCAAGGCTTCAAACTCAAGTTGTGTTTTTAAATACTTATATTGATGATAATGTAGATAGTAGCACAGAAAGAGTCATTTTTTTTCCCTAACTATATATATTGTCACACTGACTTACATAGATGTTTTGTAATGGCATGATTAGATAATGAGGAAGCTGCAGCCTCAGAACCTATATTCTCCTTTTTTACGTAGGATCTAGCACTAACTGTTACTCTTCTCCCAGCAGGTGATAGTATATAAGTGCATTGATTGAGTGCATCTACTGTTCTTGAGCGAGACGTTTTCCACATTGCTTCACAGTCTGTAGAAGTAATACATTTCCTTTTTGTCTTCCTCACAGTATCTTGTGAGGATATTGTCCCATCTGTGTGCCTCTTAGATCTTAATTTCCTTACTCCAAAAACCCAGTGAAAAGCACTGAGGATAAAATAGCTTCAAAATCACTTGAGACATGCCTGATTTGGGATACCTTCCTTCACAGAACTGAGAGAGTTTGCAAATTGCTCACAGCTGAAGGTTTAGTTGTGTCTTGTTAATAACTTGTATATGGCTTCACATTTGTATATATGCATATTTACACTGAAAAGGAAAACCTGCTTTCTCCCTTGATTGTGCTCTTAGAGGGAAATGGTTTTGTCCATTTTTTAGTTTCTGCCAACTGCAAGACGAGATGGAGGCATCTAGCAAGCTGTTTCTAGCATTCCTGGTTCTTCAGGAATTCTTTTTTCCACCTGCAAATCCTGAATCAGATTTGGAGCATGAATTGCTTAAGTCACTCTTCATCTACTGATCTGCAGCCTGAATAAGAAGGACCAAACATTTCATATCGAAAAACTCTCGTGGCAAATCAGTGGGACCTCTGTCAATGTTGATACAGAGCCTGAGCTCCCCACCTTCACCAACACGCCAATAATACAGCTCTTTTTGTCCTGCTCTCCATCCCCTTTAGAGCTTTTTGTGCTGAAAATTTCTGCTTTCTTGAGTATAGAAGTTCCTGGGGTTTTTAAGGCTCTTCAATCATAAGTGAGATCAAGATGGTGACGTAAGCCCTCAATGTTTGAAAAATCTTCCCTCCTTTGGGGCAGCGTGAGTCTCTTCCCCATTCCAGGAGCGCTCTTGCAGTTGTCCTTTGCGCCTCTGAATCATGAACGCCATCGTGATCTTAGTGCTGGATGGTTGTGGAGGGTTTTGGAGGGGTGTTGGTGGTTTTTGTTTTGGGGGAGTTGCCACGCTAGTCTTGAGGTCCATGCCATTAATCTGATCGACAGTTGTTAGATTCCTGACCCTCTTCAGGGTCAGGTCCTGACACTTTTCAATACCACTGCTCATCCACTCTGTCTAGGAGTTGCAGCTGGTAAGAGAGAGGATTGAATCTGATGACCACCAAGATCACTGCCTTCCTCCTGTGCCACTTGTACAGAAAAATGCAAGGATAGAGGTTCTTGTGTTTTCACAGGGTATCATTCTTCTGTAGGGATCTCATCTGCTTTCCTTCTCAAAAACAGTAGATTCAGTACTAACAATCAGATGGCATTTCTTTAAAAGCCTCTTGCCTCAAAACTTCTCTTGAAGAAGAGTTGGCACTAATTCAAACAGACTTTGAGTTCCACCACTTGGTTGGCACTAATTCGAACAGACTTTGAGTTCTACCACTTGGTGTTCACCGAGATGGCTCTGCCATTTGTAACGCTGTCACCCTGATCAAATCCAGTAGGATTCTGCTGCTTTTGTTTCCCAGAAGCTGAACAACTGGGTAAGAAGTGGTCAGGTTTCAGATATGGGATCTAAACTGATGGTCTTCAAGCCACTCCAGCATTAGTGGCAAGAGCAATTTTGGAAGGTTTCAACAAACTAAAACTGGCAGTGAGAAACTAAGTCATTTTTTTGCTAATTACTTTTTGTAAGATCCTTTGTAGCTTAATCTTCCTTGGAATTAGACAGAGGCTATCTGAATGTCAGCTAAATCCCATATTTCTGCAAGCAGTACCATTTGTGGCTAATACTGTGTTTGAGAGACGCAGAAGGACAAAATTCTCTTAGTAATCTCTCTGGCTACAAAGCGTGGGATGTTCTAGAGACAGCATTATTTTTTCCATTATAAGCAACCTTGAATTTTCACTTAGATCACCCCAGAAAAAAAAATCCAAATGTTGCTTTATTTTTCAGACAGAGGTTAATCATTGACCTTCTAGCTTAACTTGGAACTGTGTAAAATTTGTGCAATGTTTTGGCTTCATCTCCTGAGAATCATCTTCAGCTGATAGGATGAAATCTCAGTCATGTTTTAACTAGTGCATCTGGTGTTTCTGTCAATAGAGTGTTTCTCCCTATCACCATGATAAATCAGTAGGCAATTTAAAGAACTTTACTGTTAGAGTCCTGTATTTCAGTGTTTTGTACTGCCTGGGTCCACTTGAAATACCATACAAATCTGGTCATTTTCATGTGTATCAAAATGGCAGAAAGTTTTTTTGAGCAACGTTCTCGGTACCATTTTGGTGACAGAAATTCCGTGCACCAAACAGGACAAAACTCCAGTGTGGAATGGAAACATGAAAAAATGCTCCAAAGAAAACTTAAGTACAACAGAGACAATGCGGTTTTGTAGAGCCAACCACTCGGTAGATAATATCCATATTTCTGCTTTTCCCCAGGTGTAAGTTACTGTTTCTTAGTAGCTGAATGAACTTCTGTGTTTGAGATTAAGCAACTTGTTTGATATATTTAATTTTTCATATAGGAAATAAAATGTACGTTTACCTGTTTGCAGAGAGAGAGACAGAAGAATGTGCAAAAAAAACCTTTCCTGTGCTGCGCTCAGTAGCTAGGTGTAGACAACGCTGTGCTCCTTCAGTATGTTGTTAGATACATGAGAAAAGTCCCTTTGTGAAAATCTTTCTCCGGTTTTCACTGATTACAAAGTATGCTCTTGGAAAGATTACTTTTGGTAGGTAGGGACAGTTTTCTTGTAACTAAAACAGAATAATGTTGTTTGTAAGACTTAACCACTATTTTATTTCAAAGCATTGATAGTTCTGAGAGTTCCTTAACACACATCGGGGATGGAGGTGAGAAGCTGGAAACAGAAGCTTGATAGTTCTATGATGTTTTATAAAGAGCAGTTGGGGGCGGGGGGGTGTCATTTTGGAGGAGTCGTTAAGATGTTAATAAACGTTTTTTATTCTTTATATGAAGTATCCAGAATATCTGTGAGTCAGTATTGTCATCAAATTATTTCATTCCGTTCAGATCCCTGCAATTAATAGTTATGCACAAGGATAGGCAAATGGCAAAGTAGACGGGGAGTCTCTCGTAACTACTACAAGAATCTAGAGTATGATACGCTGCAGGAGGAGGTTAAGAATGTGTGAAATCAGTCAGACTATGCAGTTTTTCACCAGGCCATAGCACATAATGTAGCAAATGCTCATGAATAAATTGGGCTGAAACTCCCAGCTGTGGACGTGGCCAGCTTCCAGTTTTAACTACAGCCTCCAGTGGAGGCTACAGGGAGGCCAGTGGGCTGCGCTCAATTCGCTGAAGAATCTTAATGGATGTTGGTGAGAGTTTCATGTGAGGAGAAAGAGTAAAATTAAATGTCCCTGGTGTAGTAATCAAACTTTTAATTACCAAAATCTTAATGCCATACTCCTCAGCTTAGTAAAATACGGCCACATTAAGAGCAATTACTAGTTTACATTTTTGTCCTTCCACATTCTCCAGATGCATTTTGCATCTTTGTGGGCTTTGTTTTTGCTTTTTTTTTTTGCAAATCCCAGATCTGCATTTGTCAGTCGGAACCCCTTCTGCATAACTTTTCTAAAATGTCTAGTATGATGAGCAGTATCAAAAAATAATGCTGACATCATTGGCTTCAGAGCTCCTGTGCCATTGTGTGTGATGGGACTGGAGAAACTGATGCCACTTTTTGACCACCTGCAGACCCAGGAGCAGAACAGAAACAAAGGAGCAAGGAAGAAAACGGCTCAGTTGCCGCTTGCAGCAACTTCATTGCGATGCTTAAAATTCTCCTTCTGGTAGGGGACAAGAGGTAGTCAAAATAAAAACTTCTTCAGACGTTAATTTTATCTGTTATAAAACAAGCTTTCCATTCTGAAATGTCTGTGCCGCACTTGCTGAGCCAGTGGGATGTATCCTGGGAAGTGATAGGGAGTGACGAGACCAGATAAAGCCACAATGCTACTCCCATAAAACATTGTGGTGATATTCAGAAGCAGTTAAGTGTTGAGATCTTTAGCTAAAAAGAAGGAATTAATTCCTGTGCTCAGGGGGACGGGTTCCTCTGGCTCTGTTTGAAAATGGGTGCCCTACGCAGCGTAGCTAGTATCTGGGAGTGTCACCCACTTATTACCTCTCCCAATTTATTTTATTCCTCACCAAGTTAAAGGAAATCCCAGGTGAAATGAACAGCACACTTTTCTGTTGAATCAATTAAATTTATTTTCCCATCTGCATAATTATGCAACCAATTTGCTTACATAACTGATGGCTTCTATCAGGAGGCAAAAAACATGCTGCACATTATGGAAATTATGCAAATCCCCCATGGGTTGTGAGAGCGTTAACTTGATTTAAAGCTTCACTGAACTACAGATAGTTCCTAAACCTTGTCAGTCCTCTTTTTAACCTTTTCTGCCTGGAAATGCGATAGATGGTATGCAAATAACTCCAATCCCTAACAGTTAATGGCCCTTTGTTCTGAAACTCGTCAGCAAGAGACATCTTTGCTCTGAGGTTGCATGTCTCTGCATCAGCTGCTTCTTGGCACCAGCTACCTTGGATGAAAAACATATGTATAAATATATGTATACATTGAACATTAGTAATTGCGGAAAATAGCTTTTGCTTTTCCCCCAGAGACTGCAGAGCTCTCGGTGGGTTCTTTGCCCATTTGGCATTCTTGTTCTGCAGAACGAAGGAAACGTGAAGCGCATGCGAGTACCTGGATAACCCCTTCCCTCCTCTTTGCAAAGGAGCAGCCTTTCCTTGTGTCAGGGATTTCCCTTCTATGTCCCTGAGTAGCATCTGTGGACACACTCTGAGAAGCAGAAGCCACTGGAATGGAGAGGGACTGCTTCCTTGCATCTGGTGTTACGGGCCTTGGAGAAACAGCCACAATACCATAGAATCATAGAATTGTCTAGTTGGGAGGGACCTTTAAGATCACTGAGTCCAACCATTAACCTAACACTGCCAAAACCACCACTAAACCATGTCCCTGAGCACCATGTCAGCTTGTCCTTCAAATACCTCCAGGGATGGTGATTCAACCACTTCCCTGGGCAGCCTGTTCTGATGTTCGATACCCCGTGAAGAAATTTTTCCCAATATCTACCCTAAAGCTCCCCTGGTGCAACTTGAGGCCATTTCCTCTTGTCCTATCACTTGTTACTTTGGAGAAGAGACCAACCCCCACCTCTCTACAACCTCCTTTCCGGTAGTTGTAGAGAGCAATAATGTCTCCGTGAGCCTCCTTTTCTCCAGGCTAAACCACCCCAGCTCCCTCAGTGGCTCCCCATAAGCCTTGTTCTCCAGACCCCTCACCAGCTTCGTTGCCCTTCTCTGGACATGCTCCAGCACGTCAGTGTCCTGTAGTGAGGGGCCCAAAACTGGACACAGTACCCCAGGTGCGGCCTCACCAGTGCCGAGTACAGAGGCACAATCACTTCCCTAGTCCTGCTGGCCACACTATTCCTGATACAAGCCAGGATGCTACTGGCCTTTATGGCTACCTGGGTACACTGCTGGCTCACATTCAGCCGCCTGTCAACCAACACCCCCAGGTCCTTTTCCACCAGGCAGCTTTCCAACCACTCCTCCCCAAGCCTGTAGCACTGCATGAGGTTGTTGCGACCCAAGTGCAGGACCCAGCTCTTGGCCTTGTTGAGCCTCAAACCGCTGGCCTCATCCCATTGATCCAGCCTGTCCAGATCCCTCTGCAGAGTCACCCTACCCTCCAGCAGGTCTGTAGCCAAGAGCAGCAGCAACACCTAATGCATGACATCACTGCCTATTACGTGTCCGTTTCACCTAATCCTCCTTTCCCCGACGCGTCGCGCTTTGCCGAAGCGCCGGCACCGCCCCCACACCCTCCCCTAGGACGCCATTTTCGCCCCCGCCTCAGCGGGAGCCCTCGGCTGCGCTCGGGGACGCCCTGCGCGCGCTCGCGCCTGCGCGGGAGGGTGGGGGGGAGAGGGGGCGGGCGGGCGGCCGCCACGTGAGCGCCGGGGGCGGGGCGGGGAGCGCAGGCGCGGGCTGGCACCGCCCCCCCACCCCCCCACGGCGGGAAACCCCCCTCGCGCGTCGTGCTGTCCCGCCCCGCCCCCTCCCGTCGCCTCCGGGGCCGTCGGCGGGGGCGGCTGCGCTGGGCGATGGGGGCCGAGCCCTGGCGGGCGCTGTCCGGCCGCGGCGGTAAGCGGGGCCGGGACGAGGTCCTCGGGCTCCTCCGTGGGGAGGGGGACACCGGGGTTGAGGGGGGGCGGCCGGTTCGGCCGTCGCCAGCTGGAGGACGGCGCGACGGCACCAGGGGTGGGGGGGCTGCGCTGAAA
Organism: Alca torda; assembly: GCA_008658365.1. Lineage (NCBI taxonomy): Eukaryota > Metazoa > Chordata > Aves > Charadriiformes > Alcidae > Alca > Alca torda. The sequence goes on along the minus strand of CM018077.1, from coordinate 45,453,982 downwards.
CCGGGCCAGGCTCTGTTGTGTCCGCCTCGGTCGGCCCCTCCGGTGGCGGAGCGGCCGTGGGCCTCCTAGGGAAGGCGGGGCGGCGGGTCCGTCGGTGCCGCCGCTCTCCGGTGGCCCGGCCCTGAGGCACCTGCCCGGGCGCCGCGGAGGGCCCGGGGCTGCGCCGTTATTCTTGGTCTTTTTAACGGGGGGGGGGGGGGGGGGGAGGGAGGCCTGTGACACACATCCCTGACGGTTGTGCTGACGGAAAGGCCGACGTCGTTACCGTTAGTGAATTCTAAGCTGAATTCCGTCAGGGTTCTGTGCTTTAAACAGTTCAAACTGCCGGCGGGCGGGTCGCCGGCGCTCGGCGTCTCCCGGGCGGTGCGTCCGTCCCCTTTCGCCAGCGTTTATTTTCCCTCTCGTCCTGTTTAATTTTCGTATTTTCTTCACGCTGCCGTCAGGGCCAGGGGCAGGTAAACAGCCGTAACGGGTAATCCTGGCTGGAGCGGCCAGGCGTTAGCGCCCGACGTCGTCTTTCCAGAGGATTCTTTGCCAAATGCGATGTAACTAACGTTTTTGGTTTGAGCTGGCAAGCATCTCTCTCAGGTGGGGTGAGGGGGAAACTTACTCAAAACCAGGAGATTTTTATAACTAAGCAGTTAGTAGAGCATTTAAAACAAGAAACAATGATGCTTTTGTCTGGTTATATAAAGTGTCACCACAGATTAGTGAGATTCTTGGTTTTTTCCATGCTCTGTCCAAATCCCTTGAAGCTAAAATTACGGAGACAGAAAACTTGTTCTATTACCAGAGAACTTGCTGACGTATTTTAGTTTATAATTAGGACCGTTGTTAGGGACACGCAAAATGAAATAATTATTGTCTTGCCCACTTAGTTGAACATCAGAAGACAATTATAAAGTATTTTGGGTATATTTTCGCTCTGCGTATTTTTTTTCTCGCCCTTGTTTGCCTCTAGTGAAATATTTGGTGAACAATTTATACTCTTAGTTAAGTATTAGTAAGATGAACTTCTAAAACTTCAGGTGTTTTGCAGAATAATCATAGGAACTGTCATGCTGTGTTGGAACAAGGATGGTATTTCTCTGGTAACTGCTCATCCCAGGTGCTTTAAAATGGCATATTTAGTGGGAATATGTTACTTCAAAAAGTGCAAAGAAAAGTATGGTTTTTTATTTAAAAAAAAAAGTGCATGAAAACACATGAGAAACCATTGCCAGTAGGGAGCTTCTCTTGTAATGCCTAATCATTAAGTATGTGTTTGCGCTCTGACACACTAAGTGGTTGATCTCCTGTTGGAAAACTCTTAATTACAGTTGCATAGTGCAGAAGTTGCTGGTTAAAATTGCTGATTCATTTTTATGAATGCCAGCAAACTTCTGATAAAGATTTACAGGCATTGTTGTATGTCTTTTCCTTTGGTTTTACGTTGTCCCCCCATAAAATAGTTGGCATATAAATTTTAAAGTATTATCATTTGTTTGAAAGTTTGGGACTTAGCAGAGTAAAAATTTACACAGAATTCCATGAGCTGTTATGTGTTGGTGCTTAAAAAAAGGTTTTATTTTTTGTTTCTATACTTCCAGACAAAAACTGAGTATCGGGAAGGGCGGGAAACATTTTCAGTAAATAACTTTTTAGGGTTTTTTTCCTAACTGGAGCATCTTTAAATATTTGGCTTCAAATCAAAATCTGGTAACAACTCTTAATATTTGTAAGACATGCTGTTAGTAGAGGAAACTGAAAACATTCTTATGCAAAGCTTTAGGTTTTATGTGTGATTTCTCAATTTTATATTACTATTGTGATAGTAATATAAAAGACTAAGTTATTGCCTAGGATTTAGAGAATGCACTGATAAGTAGGGAAATACTCATGTCCGTTACTAAACAGGATTTTTTTTTTTCTTTAAGTGAGCTTGTGGATGGCTAAAAGTTGGCTTGACCACTGAGTTGCTGAAATGTTTTGCTGCTTGAGAGCCGTGAGAAGGTATGGCATGTTGCTGATCTAATTTACCTTTGCCATGTGTTTAAGTGTTTGCTTATGATTTGCATATACGTAGAACTGGTTTTGTATTTTGTTTAATGCTTATTTCTTTGGCTTTCTCATCTTTACAGCTTGAAGCTTTCATCAGAGCATCCACAGTTGAAAATTCCCCAAAGCCATATGCCTGTCCTCAAGTGAGACATTAAAAAGGCTCTCAATAAAACAAGGGTTTTAAAATAGCTCAATTATGAGAAAGTGGTAGTCTAAATCTGAATATGATATCCAATATATTACTGAATTCTTGAGTTATTAAAGCTCAGTGTTTCAAAATGAGTGAACATATCTGTAATAATGAGCTTAATTTAACAAAGCTTTTCAGTGCCAGTGCTATAAACCAAAAAGTTAAACTTCAGAGACATGCAAAGAAAAAGTAAAAAGAAAGCTGAAGGGAATTATTTAATCAATAAATTAAATCAGTCCTAGAGTAAGATTGCATAATGTGTTCTTGTAGAGATTGTGTTTCATATCTTTCATGAAGTGGAGACGGCTGTCCTCAAAGTTATTATGACCTTGGTTTTAACACGAAGCCTTTCTCTGCTCTTCAAATCTGAATGAAGCTCTTGGAACAATCCTCGCTCCTTGTGAGCGAAGCCATAATCATCTCTCTTGCATTTTTTCTCTCTAAATTCATTTTAATTCATTTATTTTGTCACTTCACTCGAAGGATGCCTCAGAGTTCTGTCTTTCACCTTCAGTGAATGAATTCTTCCTTCTGTCACGCAGACTAATTTTGGCCCTCGAGCGTTTCTCTTTTAAGCAAGTTCAAAATAGACTTTTGGCTGGAATCCTGAGCCTTCCTACTAGCATGACAGTGTTGTTTAGATACAAAACAAGGGAACTAAAGTTAACCATACTTCGCCATTTTTCTGGTAGAATACCAGATGGAAGCTTATGATTGATAAACCTGGAAGTATGATTAATAGTTTCCAGGTATGTTGGAACTTTTTTTCCTAACTACTGGAAGCAGCATACCATGTAGCTCGAGAGTGGATGTGGGAAATGACGTACGAATAAGGTGAAGAGAGAACTGAGCTCCTTACTTCCTCCTAGCAGCTGGGTCTAGGAGAATGTGGGTTTCTTGCGTGGCTCTCAGTCAAAACTGCTATCGGATAGGTAGCTGGTTAATTTATTTTTTTTTTTCCTTTGTTGGAAAGAATGTTTTTCCTTTTTACTGTTTTGTGTCCACTTGCTGCCAAAAAAAAAAATTTCTGCAATTTTTTTTCTCAGCAAGACAATTATTTGGGTGTTTCTGGATCCAGAATGGTAAAGCATATGACCAAGTGGACTTTTATCTAGTGTACTTGGCTTCCTTTCTTGCCAGGTTTTTTTCCTGCATCACTGAGCAACTTTGGCATATTCTTGTCATTGAGAGCTTTTGCTCTCTATAAAAGTGTGATATTGCTGTGGTACTTCACCATCTCTTGCTCTTTTGAGTAGGATCCTGGGCTATAGTGATGACTAGTCTTAGAGTTTTTCTGAGATGCAGCCAGCAAGGAGGCAGGAGTGTTTGCCAGTAATTCATTATATCTTTTTATCTAAATCTTCCATTTAATCCACTCACATAAAAGTTGCTTGTAGTCATAATGGTTTGAAATTTCATCAGTCATCTTACATTACAGGTTTTTCCATTCCACTTTTCTACGAAAATTTCTCCTGTTTTTAGCAAGCTGACTTTTAAGATCTACTAATTAAATATTTGCCCACCTCTTAGGCAGAAAATATTAGCTTTAACAGCTTTTATGTTTCTAATTGAAGAGCTGGAAAGGCTGACAGAAAAAAGGTAAAGTAAGGGTCATTGCATCTGCTTGACAACTCAACTGTTGTCATTTACCATTTGCCAAAGTGAAAAATACTGCTTATTGTCTAAGCAGGAATGTGGGGATTTCTTTTTTTTTAATTAATGAAAGCAGTCAGGAAATAGTCTTGTACGTTTCTGTGTCCAGGACAATTATTTGGTCTAGGATGCTTAACAAACAGCTCTTTGTAAAACAGTCTTGCTTACTATTAATAATAGAGTTACTAGTTTTATGTGAATTGGAAGCAGCTTTGCTTCCAATCTGCCATATATTGTCCTGTTTAGGACTTGCAGTTTGAACGTTACTGTGAGGAGTGAAATAGCATTGTATTGCTTAACAGAGCAGAATCCCCTACCCTTCTGAGTTGCAAACGAAAATGAGCATTAATCACACAGAAAATGGTTGGTCTGTTGAATTTGTTAGCCTGTGAAATCAGGTGAAGGAGAAATCTATTGTTAAATATTTACCAATTCACATTTTCTCGCTGCTTTTATGTATACTGTCTCTTGGTAATTAGTCTGTGAACTTGAATATCAACTTTGAGCCATGGCAAGAGCTTTTGGTGGTCTTTAATTCAGAACTTGTTTTTCCTTCCATTTCAGTCTTCTGTTACACAAGTGTGCTCGGTGCAGAACTGTTGTCTGATTTATGCATGATTGGAGGTATTCAATCTTTTGTACTTTCTGAACTTCCTAGAACTTTTTCAACTTTTCCTTCTGTTCTTAGCTGAAACAATCTTCCCACCACTGAAATTTCTTTTAGTCCTTGTTTTCTTCTATTTCAGTGAAGATCAAAGGACAGCAAAGTACTACATTTTTACTTGATGTCTTGTATAAAAGAATATGTTTGGAAAAGTAGATTATTTTTTTTTTTAATGGACACAAGTATGTGGACCTCAGAAAATAATGCAGAACTTCTTCTGATTGAATTGTGATTGTTATTCCTGGGTAAAATTTAATATTCTTTTGGCACTGCTTGAAAAATACTGGGTTTTGCTTTTTAACTTGGAGGTTCAAAAGTATGTAAGGGTTGGCTTTTAAGAGCAGCTTCAGCGATAGCTACAAAAATTCCACTAAAGCCAGTCTTCATCATTCGAACTGCTTGAGTGGGGAACTTCTATTTGACCCTGCTTTGAGAAAGTAGAGGGAAAAGTTATTGTACTTATTTACATGTCTTTAATCAGCTGTTGGCATCCACCATCTCTTGAACCTGTTGGGTTTGTTCTGTGAGCCCCAACAGGAAGAATTTGGAACTCAGACTTCTAATACCAGTTCTAAATGATTAGACTGGAAACTGTGAATGTTTAGTCCATTCTATCACATTTAATGTAATTTATATCAGTTTGTCACTTGATTGGTTGCATATTACATAAACGTTTTATTACTTTACTAGGTTATGTCTTGAGAAGGTATTGGTACAGTGCATTCTTCAGTCAAGAACTTTGTCAGGAGCTGATGCCATCAATGCTCTCAGACCTTTCTATTTTGCTGTGCATCCGGATTTCTTTGGCCAGCATCCCAAAGAGAGGGTAAGAATCTTCTAGTATGTTTTCTTTGTAAATCTGTCATATATCAAGGATGGAGACTTTCTAGTTTTCCTGCTGTCAGGGAAACAAAAGTAGTATTAGAATTTAATATGGTTGTTACCAGAGAACAGAAAGATGGACTTTATTTTTAACAAGGATAGATCCCTTAAACACCCATTATTTATTAGTCATATTTTCTGTTTAATTGTTATAAAGACAATACTGAATTCTTCCAGTCTAATTAATAATACATATTACTTGCACAGCATTTCAAAGTGATAAAGCATTGCATTTGAATCAATAGGTACCTTTAGGCTTGAAAGCCTTAAAAGTGGTGTTTTGGAATGTACAAATATGTACATCATACAGTTTATTCATGCAAGATAATTATTCATTTATGCTGAGAATATGAACTGTATCATACTTGTTAAGAGCAGCTGGCAGTTTGTAGAAACTAATTCTGCATATAAGATTAAAAACATTTAGATGAAAAGTGGCCAAATTCTTTATCTGCAATACTGGGGTTTTTCTTTTTTTTTAAACAGGAAGTAAATGAAAACTCTCTGAAGAGGTTAAATGGTTACTTGGAGAATCTACAGAAACCAGGATTTCGCTCCTTTAAGCCAACCCAGCTTACTTTTTATGTAAGAGAAAGAGAACCAAACTCTTCTAATGTTCAAGAATCCTTCAGTACTTCAGGTGCTTTTATATCGTGCAGAATGTATCTTCCTGTATCTAAATTCTTTCAGACCATTACTTAGTCCTGTGCAATCGTAATGACTTTTCAACTGAAAAAAATCCTGTCAAACCATGAAAATATGTATTAGATCAGACAACTAGGTCCATCTCAAGTAATTAAACATCTTAAGCTTCAAAAAGCATTGAAAGAATAAGAAATTACAAAGTTGAGGTCAAGTTACAGTATGAGGAAGTAAAAAACATAGGTTGTCGTTGTCAAGTTTAACTGGAACAGCTGGGTCCTTGTTTTCATTGCAGATAATGTGTAGTACGCAGTGACAGGATGCTTGTAGGATCAGTAGGAACTTACTCTGTAATCAGAAGTTTTACAATATCTGAAGCTTCAACTTAGCACGTCATCTCTCAGCTTTGAAACTACAGAAAACATTGCCAAGTTTGGAATATTGATTTTGATTAATTTTATTCTACATATTTGTCTCTGATGTACCAATGTGCCTTATCTAACAGATGGGTTTTGTGTTCTATATCCTGCTAGTCAAAACACTTGAGAAAATGTTGAGGGACCCTAGTCTAGAAAACAAAATCATACTGTTTTTCAAGAAGATAGTAGTGTTAAGTCCAGTCTCCTTAAAATAACAGTTAAACTGGCAGCTGTGTTCTGCTCTTGAGTCTAATACTTGCTGGCTTTCTAAGGGGACGGTTAGGCCCAATAGCTAAGTGATGGGACTTAATTTTAGCCCGTGTGCAAGTGTCATGTTTTGTTCTGAAGCTTCTGTTCATAGCCTGTGGAGAGCTGTAGTAGTACTGTGCTTCTACAGTAAATGATATCCAGAGTGATGATCAGTAATAATGTGAATTGTATAGAGCTGTTGGACAAAATTGCGACTGCTAAAGCAAAAGCATCCTTTTTTGGGTTATGCTGCATCTGTAGCTAGGCTTCCAATTTATCCAATGATTCAGATAGTTAAAACAGCTCTATTTATATTTTTGGACACGTAACAGTTTTAAGGTTAAACTGCACATGAATTCTGCATTGAATATTGAAATAATAATATATTTTCTAACTACGTATGCCTTGTTTGGGTTCTCATAAGAGAGAAGTATGAATGTATTTACAATATTTCTAGTTAAATAATACTAATTTTGTGGGACTTGTATTTTATAGGGTTTCGAGCAGTCAGTTTTACATTACATACTAGGGATCTCCTGAGCACAGTATTAGATATTCTCAACTCCTGCAGTTTATCTACGGAGCATATTCAAAGTTTGAATGTGAACTCTCAGCCCCACAAGGAAGCAAAAAGCACACTGAACAGACCTATCAAATGGGATAAGACTTATTATTCATTTACTGGATTCAAGGATCCTGAGGAGGAACTAGAACAAGCCCAGAGAGTGGAAACAACTTTAATGTACGTAAGGCTTTTATTTAACTGGTATTTTGTAACCTAAATTGGTCTTATTCTAATGCTGAGGTTTTTAAAGGCAATCAGTAAACATTCTGAACAATACAAAACTTTATTGTCCAACATGTAATTCTGTCAAAATTCTTAATTAAAGAGAGTTCAGATGATCTCCTGGGTTAGCTATAATGCCAGCTAAGACAAGGCATTCTTGTCTCTTTGCCCAGCATTCATGTTTGGTCAATCTAGTTTTGGTTAATCTAGTTTTTCAGTTTTGTGGAATATTGGTGGCGATTCAGGAGGCGGCAGAGTTTCCACTTGCTCCAAATAGCTCCTTACCTCTTATGGGACTTCTGTAACACAAAACTGTAAGGCTATTAACTTGATTGTTAACATTTCATTACCACATTCTGTTGGGGGGCAGGGAGATAATACATGAAAACTAAGGTTAGAAGGTTTTAATTTGCCAGATACCTTAGTGTTGTGCTTCTGATCAGTTGTTCAGCATACCGACCTTAATACTTAAATTGAACTAATTACAAATACTGAACTTGCATTAAATGCAGCGTGTCGTATTTTAGAAGTTGGTTGTTTATAAATTCTGTACGTACTCATTTTGAGGAAGGGTGAAAAAATTGCCTTGAAAAACATTTTGTAACACTAAGATTTAGGTGCCATTTGAAATAAATGGAGAACTGTGGTGGTAGTATCTTCAGAGCAAAGCATACCCCTCATCCTGCCTAGCACCTCACAAATAAAAATATTATAATATATGCTATTGTAGAATACCTAACTGAGATTCAACATACTACAGAATATTTTTACTGATTTTTACACGTTTACGAGAAATGTCACACACAGTTACGTATTAACAGTCTGGTTTTAATACTTAGCCATTTGGCACTGGGCCTTTCTTTTTGCTTCTGAGTTTGAATTTTTTTCACTTAGAATACCGTATGAGAATGCAAGTATTTGTTTGTAAAAATCAGAGTGTGAAAATAAGTTTATGCTAGGAACAAAGGCTAAATCTCTTAGAGCAGCTTTTTCCTAGAAATAGAATGATGTATTTCTTGAAAGTTTTAGATGTACTTCAAGAGTCTTGTTTGTCCAGTTGTGGTTATTGACAGAAGAGCTGTAAAACTTTGACCTGTTTAATCTGTGTTCATCCCAGCTCTGTAAGAGTTACCTATCTTGACCCTTTTGTATCGCCTCCCTTATTTGATAGTCTATTATGATCTACTGTTGGGTATTTTTCCTCCTCTTCTTTCAGATCCTGGCTAGATGGTAACGAAGCAAGTGCAGTAAAAAAGCTGAAAAAGAGTTTGCCACTTAGAAAAGAACTAGAACGTTTAAAATTTGAACTCTCTCATCAACTCCAGCTCTCAGATATCAGGTAATAAATTAGATCAGTCAGACTTGCGTTAAGACAGTCAAAGCAGAGAAGTGTCATGTAATACTATCCGTGAGCTTTAAAGGCTTATTCCAAAAGACCTATGTTTCATATATGTAAAAGTGTTATTGCACTGAATAAGATTTTTCCAGAAGAATTCTATTGGGACAGAAGTTCCCTGTTAAAATCTGATCAAAAAGACCTAGTATTTGTAAATAAAAGTATAGACTCCAGTTGAGGCAAACACTTAAGCACTCGAAATAGGACCTGTGCGTATGCATTAGTTTGAGTGTTTTGCTGGATAAAATTGCTCTTCCTGAATTCTAGCGAACATCTACAAATCTGACTAGATTGGCAGTGAAATGCAACTTTGCGCATGGTACGTACTGACATCCTGTGAAGGCTTAAGAAAAAATGTTACTCTTTCTAGTGCCTTGTTTCCCACACTCCAGAGGAGGAGGATATTTGTTTGCTTGAAAGGGCTGAGTACGGTTGGTGACCTTGATTCTCCATGATATTTTTCAGAAAATAATGTGTGATCCTTTTTTAAATTTTGCCTCTTTAAATGAGAATGTTCTCAAATGGGATATTCAGGATGGGAAAATGGCAGTGAGGGTATTCAACAATCGAAAAATAACTTTGGGGAATTATTTCAAGGGCTAGTCTGTTAAATTCTCCTTTTAACCACGAAAGAAAGAGCTGGAGCTTCTGATATCATGCTTTTGTTCCTTTCCCCCTGTAAAAGACCCTAGCTTCCTTTAAGCTGAACCCAGTTTTTGTGAACACAGTTTCTAATCCTCTGCAACTGTGCTGTGGTGGGTTTTTTATTTAAGTTACTGAAACAGTCTTCAGTATTAAATCCGTTGGTTTGGTTTTATTCATGGCTTATATTTAATTTTCTTATAGTTTGCACTTTTAAAATACACCAAAACTATTGTGCTCCTTGAAGAGTTACTAACCTTCCAAGAGTTGTACTACCATAATTCAGAAAAGAAGGTGAGCGTCAGGAATCTGACAGTCTCAATAGGAAACTACTACTAGTGATCTTGCAGCCTAATGCTAGTATTCAGAGGTTAGCAAAATAACAGGGTTGTTGGCTTTATTCCACGTGTAAGTTTCAGACAACTGAAGAGAAGGTAGGATATGTAAGCCACCTTTTTACATTCCTGCCTGGTGGTACTAAAAGCAAAGTGATATTGCTAGGTAGCAGTAAATAGTTATTAGAATTACTTGCATTATAATAGATAGAAGTGCCTCAGAAGTGCTGTGGCATGGTCCCGTTATCAGGATCCCAGAGTGGCTTTTTGCTAGTTAGACTTCCCTAAATGAGATGATGTGTGTTGACCTCAGCCAGCAGCTAAGCACCCACACAGCTGCTCACTCATATACCCCCAGCGGGATGGGAGGAAGAGAATAATAAAAGGAAAAGCAAGAAAGCTCGTGGATTAAGGTAGAAGTTTAATAGGTGAAGTGAAGCCAAGCTGTGCATTCAAGCAGAGCAAAAGGAATGCAGTCACTACTTTCTTTTAGCAGGCAGATGTTCAGCCGCTTCTGGAAAGCGGGACCTCAGCAAGTGTAATGGTTGCTTGGGAAGACAAATGTCATAACCACGAAGGTCCCACCCTTCCTTATCCTTTCCCTGAACATTTATTCTGAACATGATGTCGTATGGTCTGGAATACCCCTTTGGTCAATTGGAGTCACCTGTCCTGGCTGTGTCCCACCCCAGCCTGCTTGCTGATGGGGGCAGAGTGGGGTGGGGGGAAAGACAAAACCTGGACGTTGTGCCAGCACTGCTCAACAGCCAAGAGACTGATGTGTTATCAACACTGGTTTACTAAAAAATCCAAAACACGGGGGTGCTACGGTGAAAATTAACTCCATCCCAGCCAGACCAGTACAATAAGGGAATGGAAATTTCCCATTATGAGGCAATTTTATGTCAGCCAGAAGTTTGTAAAAGAATGTAATTTTTCAATACACTGGGACAACTTTACAATTTAAATGGGTTTTGAAATTTAATTAATAATTTGTCTGATCTGTCTGTGACAAAAGAGATGTCAAAACTATGTATATTAAAGTCACCAACATAATACCTGGCTCCTGTATGGTTTAATATATATTTTTATATATATATAAAAATTATTCCACTGTAAAATATGATTATGTATATATAGCAACTTACCAGGGGAATCATAGCAATGTTTTGGACTACGAACTGAAAGGGGGGAAAAAAGAAAGAGGCAATGTCCTTATATATAGCATTTGCTCCTCTAGACAAACATTAGGTAGTGTACAAACACAAACTGTGTGCCACGTGACTGAACCAAATAATGGGTTGTCTGTTGCTATTTACTTGCTAATTCCCTTCTTATTGGGGGAGAGATTTGCAAGTTCTATTCTGTCTACCAGGTTTGATATTTATTTTTCCTATATCTGGCTTTATTCCATTATTTATTACTTTTTATTTATTTATATCTGATTTCATCTGGGTTTATTCCTTTTTTTGGCACTCACTTTAACAGAGATTGTGAAATTTTATTTAGGCGTTTATGTGTTAAAATAGCATATGACACGGACAGCTTTTCAGTAGGTCTTTGCTTTTGTTACTGATGAAGAAGCGTTATTTTGTTTTAGTTGTTGAGTTGGGGGTTTTTAATAATGCTGAGAATGAAATTATTTCAATTGTATTTTTATTTAGGTGGCAGAGAAGCTGGGGTATTGCTCACCGCTGTAGCCAACTACACAGTCTAGGTCGCTTAGTCCAGCAGAGACCTGAAGTATTAAAGAATGTTAAAGGTATTTCTGTTGCTTGTTTCATATATCCTAATATAGTATTGATTCAAAGATGAGCATGAGTCTTCTGTGACAAGGGAGCTCTTGTGCTTCTCAAGAATGCTTTTGATAACTGCAAAAAAAACCTGACAGGCTTACTGAAAAGCTGGTGAGAACTTACATTTTAAGCTACTGAGTATTTTTTAAAGTGACCTTTCCTTACAGTGTATTTGCTACACTCAGCTTCTATTTTACCTCTTGATAAATGCAGACTGAGTTGAAGGCACTAGACTTAGTACTAATCCAGACTGAATCTCTGAAAGGGGTGGAGGTAGCAATCGATTGTTACCCATGGTAGATCCAAGACAAAAATGCTAGTAGCTCTCTAAAGAGCCAATATAAGGAGGGTTTAGTAGAATACCTTTAAAATCATATTGTCTTCTCTTATCATGCATTTTCCATAAAATTGAAGTCTGTATCTTGTAATATTGAAGTCTGTATCTTGTCAGGAAAAACTGTAATAATCTGTAAATCTGACCTACCATTCTTCTCATACAGCTGTTTGACCTGTGGCAGTAGCTGTCTGCTCTAATTGTAATTCCACATTTTATGCCTGTCTGCAGATACTCAGTTTTGAGTGGCTTTCATCTGAGGGTTCACCTAATCCTTTGTGAAAAGACATAGTGGGTAGGACAATAAGTAGTAGTTTTAAATTGTATCAGGTTTCAAATTAGTTTCTTTACCTAAGCATGCTAAGGATTTAAAGTACTAGAGAAGTCTGTTTTGTGAACCTGCTGTAGTCTCCATCTTTGAAGATCTTTAATAATATACTGGACAAATACCTGTCAGTAATTATACGGATGCAGTTGATCTTGCCTTGGGGTACAAGGATGGACTAGATGCCTTAAAGCCAGTGTTGCTCTTTCTTAAGGATTTTGGAAAACTGATTCTGAGAGCAGGAACATCTATTTAAGCCTTGTCTTATAGATTAATAGATGTCATTGATGACTTTTGTGTAAGCTGATTTTGATAAATAATTGTGCTTTTACCCTAAAGAACTCTTGAAAATCTTTGTACTTCACTTTAAATAAAAAAAAGAAAACCCCACACTGAGATTCAAAACTGATTTATCCTCTCAAAAAAATGAGCCTAGTGTTATCCTTTTATGTTGTCTCTGTCCTTTCTTTAAAAAAAAAAAGCAAACAAACAAAAACCCCCCACCTAATGCGAAGGTGTTTCTCATGGCTTGCATATTGCAGAGAGTTCTGTGGGAGTAGTGTTGAATGGCTGTGCTAATAGTTCTTTGACCAACCCTTACCTTCTTGATCTATACATAGAGCATATATTTCCTACTGTATACGTGATTTGTACAGATTCTTTGAATATGCTGTCTGCTGAGATTTTGTCTTATTTAAAAAGTAATCTTTGTAAGAAAAAAGTCCAGTTAACTAAAAATATATCAAGTTTAAACAGGGAGAAGGCAAATACTAAGTAAAGTGTGTATGAAAAAAATTCTTGAACTAGAGTTGTCAAGAATCACTCTCATATTTTGAGAATAACAAAATTACCTACTCGTGTGTTTGTGCTGCAGAAATCTGTTGCTTGTGACATGTTAGTGGCACACTTAAGCCTTAAATAGTTGTGGGAATAATTGCAATAACTCAAATTAGTAAAGAGCTTTGTTCAATCTTTAGGACGCACAGTGGTATTTACAGACCGTTCAGGTATGAGTGCAGCAGGCCACATAATGCTGGGGACCATGGATGTTCACCATCACTGGACCAAAGTAAGAAGATTTCAAAGTAAATGATAATGCCTCTTGTTATGACATCCTTTTTTTCAACTATAACCAAAATATTAATTGGTGCAGATAACTGATGAGTAATTTAAAGCAAACGCATAGCTACTATGTATAGCATAACTGTGTGCATTACATTCTAAATTTAATCCTGTGATACATGGTTACTAACAAAAATCTTTGTCAGATCTTTACTGCTGCTTTCACTAACAAATCAGTCCTACCCCTGATTAGCTATAAAGAAAACTAATTTATTATGCAGTGGCCTAGTCTGTGCAATGAGAACTGGGACAATATTTCATTATCCATCATGAGCTCATTCCCATGAAGAATTTAGGAGTTTTATTCAGTTTTTTTGTAAAAATGGGACTTAAAGGGAGTTGTGAAGCGAGCGTTTCAGTGAATGGCTGCTAACCAACCCTGTCACTCCACTTTGTTCTTTTAGGCAGATAATGTGGATGTTGCAGAAATTTATCTTTAGTGACTATGCGAATTCTGCTGCTTGTGGAAAGTTCAGAGCTGGCAAGCTTTCTGACATCATAAATGATAAAGTATTGTATGCAAAGCCGCAAATAAAATACATGGTCATGTCAGCATGTCACTTAAGGAAATTTTCTTCAATCTCAGTTGCTGAAATATTATTCATAGTTCTATCAAAAAATATTTCTTTGTAAAGGAGATAATTGGTGAAATTTCATAGTTGGGAATTTTCACCCAGCTAGAATATCAGAATATTCTATTTCTGTATTCCAATCAATGAATAATATGAAAATTCAGCACTCAGTCCAAAGCTTTCTTTGGTGGTAGTATGAATTTTTGCCTGTATCTGTTTCACTGGCAGAAAACAAACTATGGTTTGTTAATGTGAATGATTTACAAAGAACTTAAACTGAGAAACTAAAATTTAATGCAAAACTTTCTGCTCTGAGATTTGCAAGTGTTGATAGTTGTCGGAGTAAAAGTGTTCTGATTAATACTAAAAAAACACTTCCTTCCTTGAAAAGAGAAATGCTTCCTCTTTCAAACTTTTGCTGAGAGGTTTTTTGAAGGAGTCATATATCCGCACAAAGTATTGTACAGATGGGACAATGTGTAGAGTTGGTTGTGGTTATAGTAATTGCTTTGGAAGACAGAGGAGAGGTATGTGTTTGAATCTGAAATCAAGGGCTTTTTATTTTAAAATGCACTGAAGATCATGTTAAGTGATACACAGAAAAGTCAGTGAAAATCTTTGTGAGGCTGGTTAGTTGCTTGTTTTTTAGAGACCAGATTTTTTTTTTTGTCCAATTCTAACTCATTTTAGAAAGCAGTCCTAAGTGCTAGTACTTCTGTTACTAATTATTAGAAAAAGGAAACTGTAGCGTCCAAGTCAGTCTGTAGAATGCTTGGTCAGAGGCACAGTATTTAGACGATTTTTGCAGTTTTTCTCAATAACAAATGGAGGTGTCGAAGCAATGGATATTATCGTGCCAAAAGCTGCTCTGATTCTACCAGTGCCTTGGATTTCTAAAGAGATCATTCTGAAATCACTTGACTTGTTCCAGCAGCGTTATTTTTTCTATGGAGAACTATGTTCTAGTAATAACTGGGTAGATGGTAAGTAGTGACTATTACTACAGGCTTTCCTTTTTCACTTACTGCCCTGTTCCAGCCTTCTCCCTGTCATACCGTTTATGTCTCACCTTACAAGTCTGATCGCTTCTTAACTTTTTCTGGTATAGGTTTTGTAAGTTAGAAGTCTGGTACCGTCCTCCTTTCTCCTCTCCCTTCAGACTCAAGACGAGCTAAGTTATCACCAAACCCTTGGAAAGAAATAGTTCCAGCAACAGAGACACTTTTATTTTTTGAGAATCGGTATAAATTAGGCTGGCAAACCCACTTTTGATTGTATGTGGAATACCACTATAACTGTGGTGATAAATATTTTATTTAAGCCTCAGATTGTAATATTTTTGGATCTGGGACTATTCATTTCTGTACATAGGGAGATAAAGGACATCCATCAATCTTGTTATGACCTTTTGGTGCCTTTGTAGTATAAATACTGAAAATATTTAAGAGCGTATTCCATTATATCTTGCCCAAAAACATATATACTTGATATTTCTGATTTTTTGTATTCTTTGGTTATTTTTTCCCCTTGGGTTTCATGTTTGCATTGTTAAGTGTCTCTTCTTTTATAGTTCTTGTTACTTCTTTAATTTCTTAAAATTAAGTTGTATGCTTTGTAACATAGGAAATGTTTGTGTGTGTGCACAGATTTTTGAGAGACTGCCAAATTATTATAAACTTCAGAAAAGGCTGTTGTTCTTGGAAGATCGCATAAGCCAGCTTCTGGGAGGCATACAAGTAATATATATTGAAGAACTGCAACCCCTGTTGACTCTAGAAGAATACTACGAGACCCTGGACAATTTCTATAATAAATTATGTGACAGTAGACTGCCTTTTCATCCTCGCAGTCTGCGAGGCTTGCAAATGATTCTGGAAAGGTAGGTGTTTGCAGAAAAGGTTTCTTCCTTTTAGATCTTTTACTCTTTCTCTTTTTTTTTTTTGTTACTCTGATTACTGTTCTCACTAAGAAGAAAACTAGTATAATCAAAGTCACTAATATGTCCAAGTCTTTGTTTCTGAAGGTTTTAAGTGCCTTTTTATGGGGTAGGAAGAGTCATACTGAAGAAAATCTGCATGTTTCATTCAAGTTAGAATAAAAGTTCTATCTTAATCTTACAATGTTAAATTAAACGTTTTATGCTGTCAGGTCAACACTCAGCTGTGTATGGTGGTGCTGCTGTTTATATTTTTTGAGTATTGTCAACAGAGTTGCTTTTGAAATGTAATTTTTAAAAAGCTTTGTGTGATGCTTCTGTGTTCTCATGAAGCAATCTTCATTAATTTTTTATCAGTTATTCTGATTTTGTTTAATTTATACTCTTTTGTCTTCATTCTGAAAGTAATTCATGTAAATACTTGCGTAAAAAAAAAATAATGATGCCTTGTTTTTTATTTCCATCATGTTTCATTAGTGACAGATACGCACCAAGCTTACATGAATTTGGACACTTCACGATCCCAACAGTCTGCGATCCAGCAACCCTTCAATGGTTTTTTTTTGCCAAAGCACAGGAAGCAAGAGAGAATCTGAAAAGAAAGGAAGAGTAAGTGTTTATGTGACTAAATACATTTATCTCATCAAAATCTTTGCATGTCATATATTTTATTTGGAGGAGGAGGAAGAGGAGAAATTTGGAGAATGTATTCACGCTCTTTCAGTGGACAAAACTTCCATTTATAAAATAGAATTTTACCTATCAGCTCTACTAAGTTAAAAATTTCATTGTTCAGCGAACACAAACAGTTGTACTTTATTCAGAAATAAAAGATATTTGCTTACAAGACAAAATTATGTAATTTTTTTTTTACAATTACTTCCCCAAAGGAGAGGTGTGGTTTTTTTAAGGAAGATACCTTTTTATTGAATAAGAAAAGCAACAAACTTCTATTAATGTTACTAACATTATGACAAGAAAACAGTAAAATCTAAACTAAGAATAACTGGGACCGAGTAGAGAATTACTATTTCTGGTTCTTTGTCAGTTAGGTGAGGAAAAGATTAGTTAGCACCTAACAAGGGGAAGAAAAAAAACTTGGTTAGAATGATGAGAGAAATACCTCCTTGGTACTTTCACAGGTGTGAGTGAGGTGGGAGAGATGACAATAGTGAGTCATAGTACCATACTATTAGTCAATATTAGACAATAAGTCTGTGACTTGTAATATCCATCAGAACTGTCAATTTTGCCGTTGCCACCTTGTATGTTGTACGTGTCTCTGAGGATTAAGAGCATAAAGTAGAGATACTGGTTTTATTTTGAATAAAGTACTGTGATAGGTAACTGGGTATTACTGTCCTTTTAGATGTTGTTACTACAAGTCTGTCTTTCTGCTTTGGAAAGCTTTTAATGATTTGTTGAAATATCACATTGTTGTGAGTGTATGCGGGGTGTATAGATCCAGATTTTTTTTTTTTTGTGAAGATTATTTTAGGCATGAGTCTTACTGAAGGCTTTATGGTTCTAGCTCTCTTAAGATCTGATTACTTGGGAGGATGTATTTTGGAGGTGGACTTCTGTAAAACATGGAGGTTTGGAATTTTTCCATAACCCTAGTCCAGCTTTGAAGTTAAGTTACTTTTATCATATAATAACTGCTAAATGGCCCTCTATGTAGCTGTCCATATGTGACAGCTGGGAAAGTATTGTCTGTAGAGGTTGGGAGGGATGTTGTAGCAAATGCATGCATTTGGTGGAGCGAGTTACCCAGATGCAAAAAGCCTCACTACCCCACATGATGAAGATACTAATGCAGGAAAAATGTCATCTTTAGGCTAGCAGTGAAAGAATTGTGGGACTCCCCTCAGAGTATAAGCAGCTGTGTTGTAAGAATGTAAGAGCCAAGCTAAATATCTCGGCTTTTCTGTTGTGTGTTGGATGATTGCTGGTTTGTATAAAATAGTAAACAGCAGCTATACTCGGTCATATTGAAGCTCTGTCCCTATCATCTGTTAGCTTATGGAAAGACTGTGAATGGGACAAAAAATGTGGTGGGTTTTTTTACTCTGTACTCCTTCCCAGTTTCTGACTGACTGCACTTGAGAAAATACTTGAAGCTGGAAATAATTCTCTCATGTTAAGAGGGTTCAATAGATCTTCTTTTTTCCCCTCTTAATTGTCTAATTTCGAGTCAATTTGCACCTTATGGCTCCAGAATATCCTGTGGCAGCAAATTGCACAGTTGAATTACATATAGTATGTGTATATGAAGGAGGGAAGAGGTGTTCTTCGGTTTATAGACCCACAGCCTGATGATTTAATTTGGCATTCTCTTGTTCTTGTGCTGTAGGAAATACAAAACAGTCATTCTGTATTTATCACCGCTAGTTATTTTTTTTTGTGGATATGTCATATTTCCCCTTACTTGTCTTTTTATTGAAGCTGAAAACTTTTCTACTTAATGCTTCCTTGAACAGAACGCATTCTGTACTTCTGATTTTCTGTAGCCTTAGATAAAGGAAAATATTTTGAAAAATACTGGATTTACTTTGCCCACGCAGATGAATGTTTTGCATCCAGTAAATAGCACAGCATAGTTGGAATTCTGTATGATCTGATGCACTGGAGAGTTCAAACACTGCTGCTCCAGAAAATGCTTTTATGTGTGTGGATAATGTCAGTCTTCTAGTAATGCAGGATTTAGTATGAATCTAGTTCTCCTTCCCTTGCTTTTGTAAAGTATCAGTTTTGTATTGTGATAGAAGTGTAAACCTCCTTGTGGAAGTGACTACAAATAAGCCTGGAGTTCTGACTATGTGCAGCTATCTTTATATCTTTCAAGGGAGCCTGAGACTTCACAGAACAGGAAAGCTTGGTGTTCGGGTATCAGAGACGGTGCGTAGGAGGGTGGTGCGGATACAGTCGGTAGAGAGGGTAGATCTGCTCCAGGGTAACTCACTGGCTCAGTTCAGCCCTGAGTGCAAGAACTGGGGTCTTCTGGAGCGATCCCAGTGCCTCAGCAGAGCATAGCACCATGCCAAGTACGTGGAGATCCCAAACTGAGCTCTGGAGAGTGATGTTGAGCCCCTTCAGTAGTGATTTTATGTGAGTCAAATAGTATCAGTAGCTGTGTCCATGCTTAGCTTGGGCAGATTCACATCCCAGTGGCTCTGCAAATGGTGCTGCTGCTTTGTACCTGCTCTCACAAAGTCCGGTTGGAGTTGTGGAGCATTCTTAGCTCAGGGTATGTGTCACAGAGCAGCAACAGTCCTGTTCCTATAACCAAGCTGGCTCTGGAAGTATATAGCAATGTCAATGTGGCACAGTGCCTGAGCTATTAAGTCTTGCTGAACCTGAACTGTCTCTGCATCAGATGATCCACAGTTCCAGTGGCTCTTAATTCTGCGTGTTAACTTTATTTCTGAGTAGCTTGAGTTTTCCATGTGGTGTCTTACCATTCTTTGTCTGGGGTGAATGGAGAAAGTCCTCTGTGAGCTACAAATTCAATATTCCATATACTTCCTGCAATTAGTAAGTTATTAACACATTTCATATGCATCAGGTGGCCGTAGCTGTCATCTGTTGGTTTTGATGACATGCAGAGTACTGGTCATAGTTAAGAAGACAGAGTAGTTACTAACATGATCTTACTCTTAAGGCTTACACTTTTAAGGTTATTTAAGTACTTCCATCCCTTACATTAAAAATGGAACTTCATAGGACTTTTATTTTGTTTTTTTTCCCTCATTATCTGGTGAGCAAAAAAATGTCATGGTACAGGCTTTCAAATGTGAATCTGTAGGCATACTGTTGACCATGGTCATGGAAGCATGTTCAGTCTAACCTCTGAGTTAGAGACGGGTACCAGCCTGCACAAAAATCTCAGCTGTACCATAGCTGTACAGGAAATGACACCTTTGTTTACGTACATATAACCTACAAATATACTTACTTCAAGGGTTTCTTTAAGAGATTAAGTTCTAATTTTTTCCACTGTGTGTTGTCTTCGTTTGCTAGGATGATGATTACAGAAAAAGAGCTAATCGATACTTCCACTGAAAAATTTTCTTTGGATCGTCTGTATAAGGAACCCAGTGTTTCCAGCGCACAGATGATAGATTGTTGTAAGCGACTGCTAGAAGAATCGTTGCCATACCTACAAGGCATGCACCTCTGCGTCTCGCATTTCTACTCTGTGCTGCAGGATGGAGACCTGTGTATACCTTGGAACTGGAAAAACTGAGGACATAACTGATAATCAGATGAATTGTTTATTTTCTGTAAGAGGCTATAAATATGAATGTTTTTAAGAGTAAATTATTTAAATCTGTATTTTGATATCAGTATTCAACCTGGAAGTTTTCTTCTAACTGCTGCTCAGAAAGGATTGGAGTCCTAGAAAATTTGCACAATGCGCAGTATTGCCGGTTCTGGGAAAGATGCCTGTACATCCTCCATACTACTGTAGGAGTCCCAGTGTATGGTAGCAGTTGTGAACCTGCATTTTTGTAGTGAGTTATGAAAATAAATTAAATTACAAGTCTGCAAAAATGTGCATGTGTATTTTTAATATACATGAAATATTGCCAGACGGATCTTCTTAAATAGCGTACTACTGAAACAAGATGTTACATGTTATCTTAAGGGATTCATTGAATGCAGAAGTTGAGTATGTAAGTTATCTGGTGGCAATATTGCCATTTCATACTGCTACCTGTTACTGAATTTAAAAAAAAAAAAGTAAAGGGAAAAAACAGAGTATAATATTGTTGCCTTAGAATTTCAAAACATGCCAATCGTACTGTCTGCACTTACTTTAAAGGAGATGTCATTCTCTCTTTGTTTTCTGGCATTTGCTCCATAAATACAGACAATCCTCTTTACTTACACTGTAACAGATTGCAAATCTCATTCACAACACTTAAAACCTGAGTAGTTTTCATGTGACATCTAAGGAAAGGAAGCATTGATTTTGTGTGGGATTGTCTGCAGGAGTAAGTACTTCTCAGCGAAAGCAAAGAGTTTGCAGTAGGGCAAACACATGGATCTTTACTGGTACTTTATTCCTTTAAAAAAAAAATGAAATAAAGTGTGAATCTTTGTCAACACTTTTTCATTTTAATACATGCCAAGATGCGGTTTGTATTTGGGTTACTACTTAGCAAAATATCCTTTGAGAAGAACAAACTGTTTCTGGATTTGAATTCACCTATAACAACTGGCAAAAAAAAAAAAATTGTCCAATGCTTACTTGCCTTGTAT
Organism: Alca torda; assembly: GCA_008658365.1. Lineage (NCBI taxonomy): Eukaryota > Metazoa > Chordata > Aves > Charadriiformes > Alcidae > Alca > Alca torda. Next base: position 45,432,733 of record CM018077.1, on the reverse strand, counting down.
TTATATTTGTATTGAGCAGGGAAATTGTTGTGGCTCTCTGTTTTCCTCTGTTAAAGGGCTAGGTGTCAAGTTGTTTATGTTGACAAAACGTAAAACAAAACCCCCTGCTGTGGTCTCAAACATGTCTGTTTTAAAACATCGAGACAGAAGCTGTGGCTTTCTTGGGCGTTTAATTCAGCTGAATTATTAGTAATTCCTGTCTAAGTTCTGCAGATCAGTTGATGGTTTCTTCTAAGTAGTGAACTTCCATTGCATGTGACTTCCCCTCGCTCCATCTAGCATTGACCATACTGTCCGTGTCCCAGCTGTGCTAAGCAAATGAGCCAGTCCCGCAATATTCCCTGGAACAGCTCTTTGGAAGTAAGGTGTCTTCAGGAATAGAAGGTGTGTAGTAATTTCTTTTTTTCTTGCTTAAATGGAATGATGCCTTACAGGTCTTCAGGCAAGAAGCAGCTGTCCAGTTTGACTGCAGAGGAGATGAAAAGTCTGAGGGAAGGTGAGTAGGCTCCGTCAGGAGCCTGATGTGATGGCAAGGACTGCCACTAAGGTCACAGAAAGCAGGGACTAGACCCAGGGGCCTTCTCTTTGCGGCACAGAGAAGACTGGAACTGGCTGAAAGAGAACTAAGGTGTGAAGAGCCTTTATGAAATAGACTGTGGGATGTTTCCACAAGTAAAAAGGGGCACTGGGGATCCTGACCTGGAATGGGGGTGGGAGTAGGGAAGGGCAGGCAAGAGGGAATGGGACTGAGTTTAGGTGTGGGAGCCGTGGAGATAGTCGCTGTTAGGCACACTTCCAGTCTGGGATGGATCTGAAGAGTCTCGCTGTTCCTTCTAATGGGGAGGTGGCCAAAATCCTCCGGCGACACGTCAGCCCTCAAAGGGTGGCGTGGTGCCTGTTCTTGTGACAGTTGCCTCCAGACTGGGGTCTCAGTGCAAGAAATCAAATTTCCAGTCCTGCTGCGCTCCTGCCAGAAAGGTGATCGGCTCGGGTGCCGCGTGGGGAGGTCCTTCCCTTTTCTGTTAAGTTTTGGGATTTGTTTTCCTGAGCTCTGAAGGAAACGCACGTCAAAATCTCAAACTGCTCAAAAGTTGAGCAATATAAAAAGAAAGCATATAGTTCGGTAATTCGGCACAGCAGAGTCTGGGTCTTAATAGAGTGATTTTGCAGTTTACTTTCTGTAAATCGGTTTTACTGCAGAATGGTTGAGTTGACTTTACAAAAATACTGGCCTCCCAACATTTTTTAGCATGTTTAGTGGAAAAATTAAATGGATAAGCTGAACATGCATGTTATAGGTATTTATTTTGACAAGTTTGACTTCTTTTGAACAGTCCTGAAAGTGACAAGAGAATTGTCCATTTAGGTAGCTGCCGATGGCTTAAATCTGTCAGAATTATATTTTGTTTTCCAACATTTTAATGAGGTGAGGCAAAAAAAAAAAAGATTCAGAACTCTGAAAGCTTTTTACCATGATGGCAGGTGTAAATGGAGAAGAATTTTATAATTTTGTCTGTTTTTAAACTGGGCAGCACGCCTAAAATTCTGCTCGAGAGACTCTGTGCTATCAGCTCATTGTGGGGATAGATTTAAATTAATATTGGCGTCTGGCGTAGTTTTATTCAGTACAGAATTCCTGCTTGCTCTGTGGCCAACAACCAAAAACACGCTCGGTATGAAGTTTGAAAAAGTGTTCTCTTGAAAAACAAATCCTAATATTAAATTAGGTGGAGTGGGTGTCTTGCTGTTTTAATCGTTCCTGTTTGGCTTAGGTTTGAGTTCAGAAATTTGCAATAAACGTTTGAAAGGTAAGTAAGAATCTTCCGCCAGCGATCAAAGCCTTGGAACGCGTGCCGGTCATCCGTCGTGAGTCAATAAACCGTGATGCCGAGATCGTGTCATCCAACCTCCGAGAATGGTTTAGTATTTTAGTGCAGCTGCCAGAAGGAAATCCAATGCTGGATTCGATGCTAGAATAAAAGAGATGGGGACTTAAGACAAAATTGATCGCCATTAAGGAGTTATTTTGATGCTCTTTAATACTGCGGCCTCGAGACGCGTGCGTTGGCAAACAGCGATTTCCGTTCTGTCAGGTGTCAGCATGATGTTTTACAGTATCCGTTCTGTATGAATTCCGGTGCTACGGGCTCCCGCCTGTGTTTAAACAGCTTGAGACGTGAGTTCTATTCTTAGAGCTCTCTATGAAAATTGTATGGAATTGTGTGAAATAACGCCCATTTTCTCGCTGGACTTTTGGCTGTTAGCGGCTGCGATACGGTCTCAGGGAGGAACAGGCTTGGATTCATGTTTCGTGAGGCATTCAAAATGTTCATAATGAATCGTGAGAACGACTTAAAAAGGGGAAAAACCTACAAGGTTAGAGCTGATGTATCGAAGCATATCGAAAATTCATCAGAGCATTTTTTGGAGAGCATAAATCTAGTTTGTGTACATTACGGCTTTAAAAAAAAAGAGACTTTGAGGAAACAGCGAAATTTTAAAGCTCATTAAGTTAAATTTGTTATTCTGAGAATATAGCATTTGTCTAAACGGGGTTATCTCTGTGATTCCTTGGACATACCCATGTACTGTATGTGTGTAGCACAGGTATCCAAAAATGAGGCTTCCCTAATATTTCTTTATAAGCTTAACAGTATATGGATTTGTAACAGAGCAGGGCATTTTCTTAAAAGAAAAAAAAAGTTATACGGCTGAGAAAGAAAATATAGCTGTAAATACGGTAAAAATGTTATTTTTAAATCAAACTCTTTTAACTGTGAGATTAAAAGCAGGGGTCTCAATTCTGTGCATGAAAAAAATGTTTAGCTATCTCCCGGGAAGTGCCTGCTGAGACTACGGGGTATACGGAAGTAGCAGAAAAATAATCTTGTTTTGCAGTTTGTCCTTTGCAGCTACATATTCCTTACGCGACTGCTTAAATGCTGAATAATTTAGTACTTCATTTTTGCTAAATCCTCTGATGGGGCGCTGTACGTCTAAGTAGCCAGACTGATTGATTATGATCTCAGTGATGTCTTTAAAAAAAAAAAAAAAAAAGCTTTTGAAGGTATTTTATTTAGTAGAGCTGAGACTTAATATTTTCTTGCCAGCTTTTACATGCTGAAAGTGTCTTTTTTGCGGTCTTCCATTTCCATAGCTTTTGGCTATTGTGTGGCTCCGCATTTCAGCAAGGTTAAATATTTTTCGACCCCTTTGCTTTTCCCAACGTGTTTGCCAAAAGAGCACAGGTTTAAATTGACCCCATCTATGCTGTGGCCTGTGCTAACCGCACGCACCCCAAACATGCCTTAAATTGAGCTGCCAGCCCCCTTGTAAACTTCTCTTGGATTTTAACGGGGAAGAAGATTTTGGAAAAGTGAAGAGTGGCCAAAGTTTGTGCCAAAGGTGACGGCTGCAGTGACGACATGAAATGACGTTTAACATCGAGGTTAGGTAAAAAGAGCAGGGTTATAATTTTCGTCTTAATTTAGTTCCAACATCCCTACCTGGCTGCTCAGGGAGGACAAAAGGCAATCATCTGATGTAACTTAAGATAACAGCTTTAATTTCTTTTTGATCATTTCTCTTTAATCATCTGCTTTGTCACTTGATGTTTATGTGTTGTAGGGGCAGAGTTGAGCAGTCAGCTAATGCCTGTGGGAGCCGTGCGCACCCTCTGCCTGTAATAGGATATTCTGGGACCATTTCCTAAAAGCAGCGATCGGATGAGAACCTGATGTCCTCCCTCTGGGCGGCTCTGTGATCTGGCGGCCACAGTCCAAGATCAAGGCGTTTCCTTGATAGCGCTTTGTCCAACGCACACATTTATTTTACCCATCGGTTTGTCGTGCTCCTGGGAACCTCTCGTTCTGGGCTGGTTTTCGTAATGGGATGTTTCAAGTTCATTAAGTCCGTGGGTCATAGTTGACAGACCGAGGTTTTGAATCCCGCTTGCGTTATAATCCAAAGGCATGGGTAACTCCCGTTTGCAGCTTGCACTGATTTCAGATGGTCCTTCGAGCTACGGCTGTAACTTCGACACAATCACACAATGCTCAAAAAAAAAAAAATCATTTCAGAGTAAATCCAAATATCTCAATTTCACACTTAATTAAAATTACTGGAAAGTACGTAAGAAGGAGCACTACAGCTAACTTTAATTAGATTTCTCTCACCGGTCTGCAGTCAAAGCAGCGTTGTACAGAGGCCGTGTGATTTGGGGCTCACCCTGCTGGGAGGGATCTGCGGAGGGGATGTTGGCTCGGAGAAGCAGAGCTGCCAAGGGCCAGCTAATGCCGTCTTCATCAGAACTGCCTGCACAGCCCCGGGGGAGGGCGGCCTCTCTGGTGGGGTGGGTCTGAAGACCCCTGCTCATTTAGAAAGAAAAAAAACCACAAAAAAAACCCAAAATCCAAACAAACAAAAAACTCTCCACAAAGACAAAAGCGAGGAACAGCCTTTCTGAAATTGCTACCTGGTTTTGTAACAGTGTTGAGAGCGTAACAGCTGGTGGTGTTAGGGGCCGATTCCGTGGTGCGGTTTTGCACATGTCAAATAAAGGGAGATTCCTGGAGGATGATGCTGCTGTCTTCAAAATGGACAATCCCTCTAGCCAGGTGATATTTAAACACAGGGCCGTTGGCGTATTGCACGATCGGATGCACATTCCTCTCTGTTTAATCTTAGAGCTTGCGAGACCTTTCTCCAAAGGTCACAAAGCATTAATCTAAATGTGACTAACCAGTTCACAAAGGTTTTGGCAACAGGGAATCTTGTCTTGGTCGGTATTTGTATGATGCCTGGAATAGCTGGATCTCTTGCATTCTGTATTACCACCAAAAAAATTCAAATTAATGAAGCAGAATTTAAAAGCCTTTATGGCTGCAAATCTTTTTTCACTGCTCAAGTCTTTGCCGTCCCGGTGTGACAGACTTCGGGAGGAAAAACAAGCTGCACTGTAAATTGGGCGATGTTCGTGCATTCTGGTTTTAGCCAGAAATCTGTGCTGAAGCTCCAGATTCTCTGTCTCGATTTTGAGATGATGAAAAGTGGGTGGGACAAAAGGCCCTGCAAGTCTGAACCCCTCCTGGCCAAGATCAGGACTTAAAAAAAAAAAAAAATATATATATATATTGCTATTGTATGGTTCATTCCCTCTTTGCTGGGTATGGAAACTATACCTGTAGGCAAGAACCACATTTAATCTACAATTAATGCTCTGGTCTAAAAGCAAGGCAAAGGAACAAGAAGGTTTAGGATTGCTGCAGCTTGGCGCTTGCAGGTTTTGCCCACCTCCTTCCTGATGCAGCCTGTCACGGCCAGTACTGAATGGCAGATCTTAAGAGCAGGTTCCAGCTGAGATTTGTAGGTATAATTTAGTAGCATATCACTACCTGGTTGGCAGCCCTTTGAAGGCCGTGAAGACCTTCCTGCTTTTGCAGGTACCTTCAGATGTCTTCAACAAGTCCTAACAGACCTTCTCAGCTCACAGGTCTCTCTTAGAAGCCTTAAAACTTAATCATGTCTTAATTTCAAAAGTCACTTGTGAAAAGATACTCTCTCATCCAAGTATAAGGCTGTATAGTGAGTGTGGTATGTCTGCATGGCTGGTTGGCACTGGAAGTTTCTTTCGGAGAAAAGAACTCCTGGCTTGGTACGTCTCGCAAATTTCTCTTTCATCATGTTATTCTCGGTAGGTACAAATGATAGACCACTTTATTCCGAATGTCTGTGTTCAAAAGTGGTTAAGAAGAGTGTGAAGGGATGGGGTGTGGAGCACATCTATCTTCCTCTCCTCTCCGTTTGTCATCTCAAGCACTAGTGCCGTTGGGCAAAGGCTTCCCCATCTTGAGTGGACATGGACCGTTGGCTGCGATGGTGACAAAGAGTTTGTCAAGCAACTACAACCCGGGGTTTCCAATACTGCTTTCTGCTTCTGATGAAATAAAAGCTTCACTGGGTACAGGCTGTCACTCCGTGTCTTAAGCCCTCGTGCTCCATCACAGCGTTACAAAATGCTCTCGACTCTACCCGCATTTAAACGCGTGCCAGGATGCTGCTCATCCCGGTCGAGATTCTATAGAAATACAGAATTATTTGAGTCACGGGATGTTTGGCAACTGCTTTGTTCTTTTTTGTTTCAAGGTTTGTGCTGTTTTGTCATTCTTCCTTGTTACCTTGCTTTGTTACGTTCGTGTATTCCAAAGATAAAGCAGCCTTTCCCGGGCGCAGAGTTAGGTGAGACAGTATTACACAGTGGTTAATGGAAGCCTAGATGTAGTTAGCAATTACTGCAAACTGCCTGGATTTCCTAATGATTACTTAGTTCTGTACGCGTTTATTTTGCCGACAACTTATTATACTGAATTCTTCTTGGATAATGAATTTGTGAAACGTTTTCAGCGTCACCCTGAGGTGCTAGCAGAAATTGCCTCCTTGCTGACCACGCATGACAAATAACTACAATGGATAGGATATCCTGCACGCTTCAAAGGCCTGCACAATTCCTAGCTTTTTGGGGGGGGGAAAAACCAAAAGGTGACAGTGTTAAGTGAGGAGAATTTGAGCGCTGTTGTCATGGTGCATTGTTAAAGTCGTGGAATACGTCTTTAGGTTAGAGGCATGAACAAATTATATGCGAAAACCAAATTGGAGTAGCTGTAAGCTCTCCTAATGTTTCCCTTTCTGCTATATTAGTCACTGTAAACCTCCTGCTTACCCGGGTTATAACCTTGGGATTATTCTTTATACGATGAGAACAGAGTGAAATTTTGTGTCCCATAACTTTAACTGTAGCATACGTTATTAAAAATTAATTTAATGGTCCTCTAGGATCCAGCTCTGGAGGCAGCAAACAAGTGTCTCGGCTATATATTGTCTTCAATTATTCATTAAGAGCTACGGGGATTTTCTAGAACGTATCTCTAGCGAAGCTCAAAGCTGTTCTCCTAATGCCAGCCGCAAAGCTCTGCTACTTAGTTTAACAGAAATGGACAAGATTTCCCTGTTGGGTTTCTCTGTTTGAACTGTGTAATATTTTATCGCATTTAATAAAGTTTATTACAAACATGAGTTGGTATAAGAAAAACCCTAGTGGTGAGGCTGAAGCATGATTTAATTTTGAATGGACATTTTGCCAACAAGATTTTTAATGTATTACCGTGTGCCTGAGCATAATAAATAGTATAGCACACAAATTACACAGCATCATTATGGGTAATTTTCTTGTACACTAGAGCCATTTTCTCGGCTCTTTGCACTCCCAGTTATGCTGCTTCTATCATAGAATCAGAGAATGTGTTGGGTTGGAAGGGACCTAGTCCAACCCCCCTGCAGTAAGCAGGGACATCTTCAACTAGATCAGGTTGCTCAGAGCCTCATCAAGCCCGGCCTGGAATGAATTCTATCTTCAATGTTATTCTGATTTGGATTTTGCTGTTGTGGCTAGTTCTTTTTTTATAAAGCAAACCTGTTTTCCTCAAAGAAACTGTTTAATTATGGAGCTGCCGTGGCCACGTCCTTGCTCTGGGAAAGGGTCTCATTCCACCTGGAGCATCAGATGCACAAATGGGTAGAGGCCTATGGGAAGAGTGTGTCTGGGAAAATGTCACCAGCTTGAGAGCCAAGAGTTGAATTCAGGGTAGCTATAACAGCGTAACTCCTTATGTGGATACTTGTTCCAGTATTTCGTCTTCTTTTTAGTAGTTGTGTTTCCTTAAGCACGTACTCCTAGCCATAAGTAAACTTTAAAAAGTATATTAACTGGTCCAGAAGTCCGTTCCCAGTGGAGAATTACACCAGAGTTACCATAAGCTAAATGTAAGCTTATAATGCTATCACTTTTGTGATGACAAGCTTTTGCGTGGCTTTGGTGAAGCTGTTTCTGATTTATACCGCAGCTCATGTGTTTTAAAAATATTTCCCCATTCCTACAAGATCGCATTGGGGTTCAGTGTTTCTGGACTCCCTGGCGGATGCTTTGCATCCAGCAATCGCTGTTCAAACAATAGTGCCCCAAGTGTCCTGGATTTCTTTTTGTCGACTTTTAATTCCTGCTATGAACAGGTCAAATGCATAGACTTTGTGGAAAAACTTCCTTCCCCCCCCCCACCCCCCCCCCCCCCATTCTTTTTCCTTTTTAACCTCTTATTTTGAAGGGTAGAGCTTGCTTTCTCCTGCGATCTTCCTGCCCGAACAGGAGGGCAGAGCCCAGGCAGAGGTATGCAGGGAGAAGATAGCTCGGTTCCATTTTCAACATAATTATAACTGAACTTCCAACAAAAGCAATGGGACTTTTCCCTCCCGCTGTGAGAAGGCTCAGAGAGAATACCGTACCACAAACTTCACACTGGCGAACTCCCTCTGCGAAGGCAGGCACTGGTGTTTGAAACCTTGCCGGTCATTTGGCTCTGCTTTTTTGTCCTGCAGAGATGGGGTTTTCCTGCGGGATTCCTCATGGAGAAAGGTCCTGGCCACTCACATTCCCAGTGATGTGCTGCTTCCGTGCCAGAAGAGCTTGTGATAGCCAAACACTGAACCAAGCGCTTTCCTTTTGTGTCTGCTCCAGGTATTTCCTCACTGATACCTCCAAAACCGGTTTATCTGCTGCCCTGCTGGTGCCTGCCAGCTGGTACATGTCCTTTCCCAGTGGCATGTGTGTGACCTAGAGGGTGAGGGACTGGTGGCACTGTGTTGCAAGCTTGAGGGGAGCTGCTCGACTGCTATCTTCACCCATGCAAAGGCAGGAGGGCTGGGTGGATGGCAGGGTGCAGCCTCCCCCAGGAGCCGGGGGGGCAACCTAAGCTGCTAGAGGTGTGGTTCCTGATTAATTTGCTGGGAGAAGTTCTGGATATCTGGGCCCAGACTTTCTTTGATAACCCAGATTCGTATTTGACATTGGGATGATGCAAGACAACCCCCCCACCACCACCTCCCGTGCGCGTCTTTTCTCAAGGCCAGGCTTAATGAGGCTCTGAGCAATCTGGTCTAGTTGAAGATGTCCCTGCTTACTGCAGGGGGGTTGGACTAGATGGCCTTTAAAGGTCCCTTCTAACCCAACACATTCTATGATTCTATGATTTTCAAATTGGGAAGGAGTTTTTAATCTTCCTGGGCAGATTCTGACCCTTCCAGCCTTTAGGATAGGGGTACTTACCATCTCCCAGGATGGCAAATGTCCTGCTAATGATAATTCCTATACTTGCCTTTCTTGTGACTAATTCATTAAGCCATTTTGAGACAAAGCCATCATTTTTTGACCAACTGGAGGATCCAAAGGACTGCTTTTCCGCACACTCATTTTCCAGATGTGCCCTTATATTCCAAGCGTGCACGTGTGTGTTTATTTGCTACTCGTACCGTACAATGGCATGCACGCAGCGTGCTGCTGTCATTCGAGGTGAGGAGAGCCGCTGGGTTAAGTGGACACCTAAGTGGGTCCCTGTACATACCCTGTATGTATGATTCATTTCCAGACCTTCTGGTTTTTTAAATAGCTGGATCCTCTGCTAAACTTCCAGCAGGCTGAAGGTGAGTGATGGTGATACGGCAGCTCGGAACAGTTTGGCAGGTTCCAGCCCCAAGCTGGAGGGAAGAGCTGTGAGTACACAGGCTGCGCTGGGGACCGTGGGGACCCCCAGTCCTCCTTCCCTGGCACCACCTCCGTTCTTGCTGCAAGGGGAAGGTTTTGGTGACCCATCAGTCTGGTCCTTGTGGGAGGAGATTCATGCATATTATTGGATTTCACAGTCTCCATCGTTTCTGCCACCTCTGGGAACAGCATGAACCAGCACCTGAAGGACCCGTTGACCTGCACAGAAAGATCATGAAAGCTTCTGACCATCATTCAGGTCATGAGCACTGTGGAGAATCAGCACTTGGTCCTGTGATGTACATACGGTGGAGACCAGATAAGGGTTAGAATCTGTCTGCAGGACTTGTGGAGCCCTCAGCAAGAAGAGAGCGTTTCAGCCATCCCTGCAGCGGTTCATTTGGGGGTCCCCTGCAGACAGCCTGGCTGTGAGGGGCAGTGCTGGTCATGTTGGTCATCTGCAATGAGGATGCTACATCTGATGTTACATCTGCCAGCAGGGCCTGGGGACCTGCAGGGAGCAGGTATGCCCTGGTGGGGCGAGGGGCTGACTTCTTATAATGGAGATGCTTAGGTTTGGTGTGGGATAACTATGAGGATTGTAGTCATCCCGATAGGGAGGGCTCACACCTGGAAAGACCACGCAGTCCCCGCCAGCCTGAGGCTGCCCAGGCTCTGGGAATGGGGCTGCTTGTGGGGCAGAGGGGGCTGAGCAGGCTCCCTCCGTTCACTCACGCTTTATCTCTATAGGTTTGCTTTATCTCCAGGCCTTACAGGTTGCTTTTCCTTCCCGAGTACGGGCAGTGATAGTCAGCAAGCAGCATCCCTAAGGGGCTACCAAACAAAAGGGCTTCAGGGGAAGGGTGCTGTAGCAGCAAAGCTGGCCGTAGAGACCCCGCCACACTTCTCCACTGCCCATCAGGGACCTCTCAGGATGGGCTGAACACCCCACCTCTCCATCATTGCCATGTGCTGCCCTCCTTGAACGCTCACCAGGGCACAGCATCGTCTTCCCAGTGCCTTTGTGCACTGCCACCACCGCGTCCCCCGGGAGCATGTCCAGGCCCCTCGTTGCTAGCCCCTTAAGTGGCAGTGCCGGACACGCTGTTTAGGGCTCCATTAGCTGGTAAAATTAATGATATCCTGTCTTTTTTTTAATAGCACATTCAAAGACAGAAATACCCAGGTTATTTGTATATCTTGATTTGTATATCATTCAGTCTCTCTCTACAGGTGAACTCTGGGTCTATCTTTCTTAATACAAGATAGAAAATGTCTATTTTTAGGTTACCTATTTCAAAGACAAATGTAGTGCGAGGTGTGGTCTAATGCGGAATGAATCTCTGAAATGTTCTAACAAAGGGGAGGAGGCCGTGTGAGAGCTGGAGCTCTGTCCTGCCGGAGGAGCAGCCCTGCCAGCGCGATGAAAGATATTCCACCGGGGGATTTCTGACACACGCTGCCCCTACATTTCTGGTATTTATTATAGAGGGAAGGGAAGGGAAGACAAAAGCTCAAGGGAAAACAAAAATCTAGGTCTGCCTCAGGTTATTATAAACTGAGAATTGATAGGCAGTCTCAATTGCCTGTTGCTAAGCAGCCAAGAGAATTGGTTGACCAAACCCTGGGCCTTTAAAAAAAAAAAAAAAAAACAAAAAAAAAAAAAACCAAAGCAGAAAGCTCTGTGTGTGAGTGTGTGTTAGGGGTATATTAAATAACATGCAAATATTGTATTAGCATACAGGGCCTCAACATTTTTTTTGGTGAATGTGTTTGTGAGGCGCTGCTGCATGGGGGGGGTGTGAAACAAGTCAAGCCTTGGGTGGACAGGGTAACCTTTCTTAAAAACAAGACGAGAGAGAAGGAGAAAGAGAAAGAGGGCGATTCTGCCACGTCAGCAAGGCCAAGCGGCACTTTCTTGGGTTTTGAAGGGTTCCTTTAGGGTGCGATCTTGTGTCCCCCCGAAAAGGTGCATGCTTATGGTCATGGGGACCGATTCCGAGGGTTCCAAGTCCCTCCTCTCCCAGCCACTCTCACCAAAGCGGCCTTCAGCGTTTTTTCAAAATGGTGACAGAAAGCACTGGGGATCCCCCCTGACTAATTCCCACCAGTCCTGGTCCCGGATTACTTTTGGCCGGAGCTGTGGGAAAGGCAGGATGCAAAGCTCATACTGGGTGAAGTGACACCCACCCACCAGGTGCCGGCAGCCCCCCTGCTGCCCCCGGGGAGGGGAGGGGAGGGAAGGGAGACCCCAGCCCTGCCTGGGGACCCCCCCACGCTGGCCCGTCCTGCTCAGCTCCCAGCTTTCCCCCTTTGCGCTCCTGGCAGTCGGGTAGCTGGAGTGGGAGGAAACCAGCGTCTGCCTGGAAAAATAGTCTGCCAGAATGTTATCAGGTTTTTTTTGTTATTTTCTTATTGCTCAGCTAAGCTAAAATGGTAAAGTAAAATAAACATTATGCTTGGTGAAGGGGGTGTTGTCTTGGGAGTCAGCTTTGCTATCACAACCCGTGATTATTTCACCCCTTTTTCCTTGTTTCTGCAAGCGTGATTTTGCCTGTCTTAAATGGGAAAAACCCAGCGCCTACATCGCTTTGCAATAATCAGTCTCTAAATCGATGATTTCTGTGTTCTGCCTCTGCCATGCCCAAGTCCTTCCTCCGTTCTGGTACCTTCCCAGCAGTCCCTCGCTGACCAGCCGCGCACACGGGCTTCTCTCAACGCGGAGCAAACACCTGGCAGCGCCCGCGCTCCTTCGCACCAAACCTCCTCCTTCCCCTCGCGAATCCCCAGAGCGCATCCCCTGGGAAGCTGCTCACAGCTGAGCGCCGCTCCCTGTCCGAACCAGGAGATTTGGGGTGGTGAAAGCATCCTGGTACCAACCCCGGCTCTCTCGGGGACTCGGGGTGCGGAGGGGCGCATGGAGCCGTTGCTGCGGCGCGGGCAGGGGAGGGACAGCAGCGGCGCTGGGCTATGGGGCAGGGTCAGGCCACCCCCGCCTCCCTCCTTCCCCAAGCACGGGCCTAAAAATAGAGGTAATCAGGTTTCAAAGAGGAAAAGAAATGAAAAGGTCGAGTGTCATGACCTTAGACATGCTCTGAGGCTGCTTTTCTCCCCACGTGGCTCGCCTTCCCTGGGCCTCCCCCCGGCGTTTCCGGACCAGAAGCGGCCGGGGCACGCGGCCATCAGCCGTGGCGTCTGGTCGGGGGGTTCTTCCTTTTTATCCCTCCCTGTCTGCCTTCCTGCCGCCTGCGACCAGCTCCTTCCTCGCCTGGGGAAAAGCATGGGAGGGTGCCCAGGGCTCCATGCTTGGCTCTTCGTGGGTTTGACCGGTTCTGCAGGGGATCCTGCCGGAGCCACACTGATTTTGGGTGCTTGAGCCCCGTGCCAGGTGGGCCCAGGGGGCACCCAGCCTTTTCCCTTGGCAAGCCCACAAGCACTGAGTTGCCGTGGCCGGCCCATACGGCTGCGCTGCTCTGTCTGACTTTGTTCAAATCATATTATAATAAAGCCACATATTTCATGCTGGGAACGCAAGACTGGGAGCAGGGAAGGCAGAGGGTACAATGTCTTTGAAATTACAGTCTCATTTTTCCAGATTGGTGAGAAATCCCTCCATTCTCCTTTGCTTTTCCCCTGCTCAAATAATTTCTGAAAATGTTGGATAATTATTTTTAACACGTATGTGTTCTGTGCAGGCATGACTCAGGACTCACACTTTGCCTTGTCATTCCTTTTGGTGCAGTGAGGAGCACGCAGCCCACCTTCCAGGTCCAACCAAAGAGCCAGGTAGACCATCCTCTGCCTCCACCAGCAGTGGGTCTGCCCCAGCAGTCTGCATTTGTGAAAGTGGTAGCAGAAGACGCCATATTTCACCATTCATCAGTGCGTACCAGGCTGGCACAATAACAAAATCCCCACTCTATGTTCTCCATTTGCAGATCTTTGTGTTTCCCAGTTGGGAATGGCTTGATTTTCTTGCAGCAGGAGAAGGTAATAGCACATCAAACCCAACCCTTGGGTGATTTCAGCTCAGCACATCCCGGGGGTAGACGAAATCTGCACCGAGCCCTGGCTGGTGCCTGCATATGCAGGAGCTGGTGGAGCACAGTCGCCGCAGGCAAACGTCCCATAACACATTTCTTCTGCAGAGGGGAGAGAGGTGGGTCTGGGTTTCTGGGGATGCCATGCAGCATCGGCGTGGGAGGAGAGCCCCTCACAAACCACCCCTGCTCCCTCCTCTCCAGGGCTGGGGGCAAGAGGGACAAAAAATGACATATTAAATACACCTCAACATTTCTGAGGCACCAATGGTTACTCTAACCCACTCGAGGTCTCTGGAGCCCTCAGCACAAGAAGGACATGGACCTGTTGGAGTGGGTCCAGAGGAGGGCCACAAAGATGCTCAGAGGGCTGGAGCACCTCTCCTATGAAAACAGGCTGAGAGAGTTGGGGTTGTTCAGCCTGGAGAAGAGAAGGCTCCAGGGAGACCTTATAGCGGCCTTCCAGTACCTGAAGGGGGCCTACAAGAAAGCTGGGGAGGGGCTGTTTGCAAGGGCATGTAGCAACAGGACGAGGGGCAATGGTTTTAAACTACAGCAGGGTAGGTTTAGATTAGACATTAGGAAGAAGTTCTTTACAATGAGAGTGGTGAGGCACTGGCCCAGGCTGCCCAGAGAGGTGGTGGAGGCCCCATCCCTGGAGACATTCAAGGCCAGGCTTAATGCGGCTCTGAGCAACCTGATCTGGTTGAAGATGTCCCTGCTTACAGCAGGGGGGTTGGACTAGATGACCTTTAAAGGTCCCTTCCAACCCAACACATTCTATGATTCTATGAAATATTCAGCACTCTGTCTTTGGCACTTTGCTGTCCCCTCGCTTTGTCCTTGCCCCTGCTTTTATCCTAAAAAGCTCCAGCCGCCGCATTCCCAGTGCTTCCCTCTCACTTGCCTGTGCCTCCTGCATCCTGCATACCTGCGATCCTTCCTTACAAAGCCCGGCGGAGGATTTCAAAGCCAGTCGTCTCCATACCAGTCCACCCATCCTTGCCCAAAATAACCGTGGCACACAGGGAGGTGGTAGCTGTCATACAGAAAATAACTGTTTTCCAGGAGCAGTGAGTAGCCATGAGCACAAGCCGTCCTGCCAGCAGGTAGTGTCCCTGACGGACGCATGGGGTCTCACCAAATTTCCCCTTTTGCTTGCTCCTGCCAGGACTCAGCTCCATTTTTGCATCCGCAGGTGGCCAACCCCATCCTACACAGCCGCCCCCATCCTCTCCCGCTGTTGTGCTAAAGCTGAGTGAAGTTCTGCATAAGCTGATCATGAAAATAAGTAAATAAAACCATTATCACATATAAGAAGAGGCAGCAGAAAACAAGAATTAAAACCAGAGAAGAAGCTGGTAAGTTAGAACTGAATTTGTGGCTGACGATCACAGGATTGATTTGTTCTGCTTTGCAACTAAACATTTTTATTATATTGATACAACAGATCAATAGATCAATATACCAATATACGGATCATATATTATATACCAACAGTATAGGTGATAATTGTTTAAAATCCAAAATGTTAATACTAGAAACTCACTCTGAAAGGATATATTCAGAGTAATACCACTTTTTTTTTTTTACACAAGAAGAAATATCTACTAAACAAGCATATTCTCTGCTTTAAAATGTTCATTACTTCTGCAATTTTTTTTCTGCTTCTGTACATTTTAAATCTATTCTGGGCACGTGCCTTCCTCCGTAATGATGCGTGGAAAACCTGGTGCGTGTCATTTTACTGGTTATTTGCTTCATCTGCAAAACCAGGATCCACCATCCGAGGCGGGATTTGCCTCTGGATGCTTAAAAAATGTTAGCTCAGCAAATAAATCAAAGAGCTGCTTTAAAAAAATTAAAACCAAGCCCTCAGAGTAGGAAGTTTCCCTGTCCCAGATGGGATCTGCCATGGAAACTGATATTTTCTGTAGGAGACTGTCTCAGCCCGGCTGGTGGTACCAAGTGGTACCTGGAGACATGGGGTGTTGCGTGAGGTTTTGGCAATCCTGATTAAGCACAAGGAAGTTGATGGCCATGGGCATCCTCAGACCTGTAAGGTGACTCCAGGCTGCGAGTACCCCTGGTTGGCATCCAGAAGGATGTGTGTGCGCCATCTTCTCCAAAACATCCTACGTGACCTGGTGAAGGAAAGGCGAGGTGGTGTTATGAGACTGCAGGTTTAATGCACTCGCATCCTCTTGACCTGAGGTTTGTAAAATGAGATACATTAATTTTTTTTTTTTTTTTTTTATTCTTCATACTGTTCCATTCTTGCTAGAGCTATAGATGCCAATGCTCGTTTCCCTCCCACCCCCAGATCCACCTCTGGGACATCAGAAATAAAACCACTGCATAGGAAAGAGTGTGGCCAGTAGGTCGAGGGAGGTCATTCTCCCCCTCTACTCGGCGCTGGTGAGGCCACAACTGGAATATTGTGTCCAGTTTTGGGCTCCCCAGTTCAAGAGGGACAGGGAACTGCTGGAGCGAGTCCAGCAAAGGGCAACTAAGATGACTGAGGGATTGGAGCATCTCCCTTATGAGGAAAGGCTGAGAGAGCTGGGACTCTTTAGCCTGGAGAAGACAAGGCTGAGGGGAGACTTTATTATGGCATATAAGTATCTAAAGGGTGGGCTGAAGGAGGATGGAGCCAGACTCTTCTCCATGGTTCCCAATGACAGGACAAGGGGCAATGGGCACAAGTTGGAACATAGGAAGTTCCATTCAAATACACGGAAAAACTTCTTTACGGTGAGGGTGACAGAGCACTGGAACAGGCTGCCCAAGGAGGTTGTGGAGTCTCCTTCTCTGGAGATTTTCAAGACCCACCTGGATACAGTCCTGAGTAATGTGCTCTAGGCAATCCTGCTTTAGCAGGGGAGTTGGACTAGATGATCTCTAGAGGTCCCTTCCAACTCTGAAGATTCTGTGATTCTGTGATTCTGTGCCGGACCATGTGCAGCTCCTGGGAAGGATGTGGGGACTTAGGGGGAGCCATTCCCACGGGGCTCCCACAGACTGTGCCTCAGCTGATGAGGACATAGTCAGCGAGACCCCTGCGGGCTCCCACCCCCCCCCTCCCCCCAGAGACAGCAGCACCCTGAAGACTTTGACGACTGCCTTTATGGTCTTGAGCACCACGTGCGGTGGCTTAGCACACCCTGGCACAGTGCCCCACACCGCTGGTGAGCAAGGAATGCTATTTTGGGGATCAAAATCTTATTCTTACCAAGCTGGGGGGCTGTCACAGGCTCATTTTTCCCACCAGAGTCGGCGGGGGGGGTGTGTGTCATCCGCCAAACTGCGTCTTGTCGGCCACATGACTGCCAAAGTGTATGGAGCTGTGTCAGCGCTGGGAGTCACAGGATTACCTCATGTCTGGTCCCAGAAAAATCTATGGATTTTTATGAGCAGAGATCGCAACCTCTCCTGAAAGTTGATGAAAACATTTCCCACAAGTTGGCTTGCTCCTGCAAGGAGAACTTCCTTCTATGCCTGTCTTAGCTGAGCATCTTGAGCAGCTTGAACACGGGCACCAAGGAGGCTGGACCCAAACCTTGTGGTGGGCGGCGTGACCTCTCCAGGCAGATGAAGAGCCGCGCTGGTGAGCTGAGCTCTGGATGTTTTTCTCAAGGTTTTTTTCCACAGCGTTGCCTGACCTTGGCCAGATCCTCGGTCATTTACCTGCAAGCAGAAGCATTGCAGAACACGGGGCAGGGGAACAAGAACATGGCAGCACACGGTGCAGTGGGTTCTGGTACATGGAGCATGTGCCGTGGTGTAGGACCGGTGTTAATCCTGTGTCAGGCCTTCTGACACATTCAACAGAAGCCCAACATGCTTGTGCCCCATCTGCTTCGAATTTCTGCTCCAACTGGCACAACTACACACAGACAGGATCTGTGGCCTGAGCTATGAATTGATTCAGCATACCCTGTAGCTCAGTCCAGGGCCTGTGCCATGAGATTGTCCCACCTCCTCTTACACATCCTATGAAGAAAAATGTGTGCTGGAAATGAAAACTTCCTGAAAGAAGCCTGATTTAGACACGAGTGAAAACACTGAGGGATAAATCACGCTGGGTAAAGGAGAATTGGGCTCACTTCAAAATGTTTCTTGTGGAGAGCACTGATTCCTCATGCCATTTTGGCATGACATCCTTAAGCTCCACCAGCTTCCCAAGCTGTGGGTTTTGCATCATCTGTGCAGTGGTGCTGCACAGAGCACAGCCGTGGCTGTGGCAGATGGAGTTCAATTAGTTGGTGCGTTGCAACCATGATTTGCAGGCTCCTGCTGCCTCGCACCTCAAGCAGGAGGGTCGAGGTGCAGTTTCCCTGTTGAACGGTTTGCACTTGTAGAACGGTAAATTAAAAGCAAACCTCTGGGGCCAGAGGTTTGTCTTCTGAGGTTGTGTCCACACAAAGAGCGGTCGCCAGTTGAATTCCTCCTGGCTTGTGAATCACGCTGCCGATCCCTCTGTGCCTTTTTACCCATACCAAATATAAGGTATTGTTCTTCCCAGTCCCTGGCTAGATTGGTTTTCTCCCTGGGGGGATGTATGAGGCATGTCCATGGGCAGTTACCAAGTGGTGATACCCAAGCAGATAGTTTGGCTGTCTTTTCAAGCCCTCCCGAAGGTGATACAGCTTTCTCATGTACACGGACCCTTGCTCAGCAAATTACAATGATGTGACTTGGTGTACTTAGTTCCTCATGTTGGACCACCAAGCAGAGGCTGGAAAGGATCTGGTGTTGAACTGTGCTTAAGAGAGGAACCAGGGATAAATATCCATTTTGCATGGGTGACTCTTTCCCAAAGCTTGATGGGAGGAGTGTGATCCCCCTGAAACATGGAGCTCACGTTCCTTTCTGCTGCTTGGCCATTTGGCTTACAACAAGGGGACTTTCTTCCAGTCTGCAGAAGTGGGATTATCTCTGCTAACGTCAGGCACCTGGAGGACAGCACTGGTTACCTGAGACTGTACAGTCGGTGGAGGGCTCTGCTCTTTCGAGGTATGATGCCTCAGGACCTGGCACCTTTGCTAAAATTGAGAGCCAAATCAGGGTCATCATGTTCTGGCTTTTTGACACAGACACATTTGTAAGCCACAATGCAGCAAACTGATGCCTCCAAGGTGCGTTCAATCCGGCAAGACAGACCTGTCATATTTTGACAGAAGCTTTTTAATTACACTTTGGGGAATACTGATGAATTATCAGAAGGAAAACTTCTCAGCTGGGCGTCCTCAGAAGGTACAGAGCGGCGCCCAAGGAGGGGGACAGACAAGCCTTGCTGAGCTGTTCAAAATGAACTGGGGTTAAAAAACGAACACTACATAGCAGAAAGTAAAAGAATGGCAACAGTGGGTCAGATCTGGTGTGTCTCCTCACCCCAACCTCCCTCTAGCAACAATGAGTAGCAGATGTTCAAGGAAAGATGAGAAACAGGGTAAATGCAAAGTGATCTTCTCCTCATATGTCCTCCCGACTTTCGGCACACGGTGGTTTCAACAAATCTGTAAGTCCCTGGGAAAAATCATATATGAGGTCCTTTTTAATTGTTATTTCTGTGATGCATGACTATGGGATTTTTTTCCTGGATGCACATGAGCTCGTTCAGCCACTGAACAGGCTTTTCAGAAAGACAGCATTATTGCAATAGCCAGATCTTCTGCACGGCTTTCCACGTGACTGCTGTGGAAGGGCAGCCTGCCAGGCTATCTAAATCCAGCCAGGAAGTCTACCAAATACCACTCAACAAGTCACATCAACTCCAGTTTCCTAGTGGTTACATTACTGGTTGCAACTCTGACCACAGGGGGAATGGTGCGTACTCCTCTGCGGCATGAAAGCAAGGCCACAACATTGTGGTGCTCAGTCCTCCAGGGCTAAAGGGACAACGACGTCCACCAGGATGGCTGGAGGTTTCTCTGTGGCTTGGTGGAACATCCCAAAGTTTTTGTGGAGAAGGGAAATGCCTAAAAACACAGAGGAGAACATTTTGTCTGCGTGGGGAGCTCTACCCATGTTCTGGTGGACGGGTTTGAATAAGACAGGCTCCTGGGAGCCAGTTAATGTCCACCCCACACATGGAGCAAAATGCTCCGTTTGAGCCCTGGGCTTTGCACAGTAGAGGACAGGGCGGGTTGTGAGTCATAACCCCAAGAAGCTCCTGTCCCTGTGCCCTCGGGGTGTCCTGGGATCCACCCCCAGGCATTGGCACCTTGAGCCTGGAGAGGCTGCGGGTCAAGGAGAGGACGTGGTCACCCCGAGGGGCAGTCCCAGGCTGTAACCCACACCGGACACCGCCCGCTTTCTTCCAGGGGCTGAGCTGGTGGTAGGAGAGAAAAGGAAAGCTTGCAGCAGCCTAATCCAGCATTAAAGTCCTCACTAATTCTCTCCTTCCTGAGGACACCTGAGCCGTAGGGCTAGCGCGTGGGGGCTGGTGGCCGCCAGAGCAGTTGGCTTGAGCAGCTGCGGCCATCTGCAGTACTCGTCTCCAGCAAGGTATGATTCCTGGGGGATGGATGGCCCAGGGTTGGATTTCTGCTCCTCAGGAGTCACTCCAAACCTGGGGAGGGAGAGATGCAGCTTTCTGATATGTCACATCAACATCTCTGGTGCCAGGTGGGAGGTGCTAAACCTCTGTGTCCCTCCCGTAGCATTTCTTGGGAGGAGGGAGAAGTGGTTGTGGAGCTTTCCCCTTACCCGGGTCGTTTGACCTGCTGGCAGCTTGGAAAAACACAGATGCTGTATTGAAAACTCTGGAAAGGGCAGGCAGAAAGAAGGCAGGGAAGTCCTGTCGCATGGGGGAAGCAGGGCAGGTCGTGTTGTAAGCTGTTCATCTAGAGATTTTATCCCCAGTTGCTGTCAACAGCAAGGGAAAGTTTTGAGTCTGTCAAAAGGTACAATGAGAAAAACTCAACGTGGTTCTAAAATGTATGCTTATAAGGCTTTCCAGCTTTGGATCTTTATAACGCGGTGATGCACACACCCAGACCCAAACTAACAGTAATATAAACTGACCTGAAAAAAAATCAGACTGATGCAAAACCTAAAAAGGAAAAAAGGTATAAGAACAATGTGCTTCGCATTCCCCTGTCCTTTTGGGTTGTTAGACCCACTGAGGCTGAAGCAACTTTCAAAACACATAAACAAATCAAAGAACTAAAAACAACACCAAACGATTAACTCGTCCAGCTGTATATTCACAAGTGACACTTACTTTTAAAATAAAAGGATCAAGATCAGATTTTTAAAATCCTTGCTGTGTTATTTAAGTACACCACAGACTGTAGTGAGTATACATATCTACATCCTTCATTGTCTTTGCTTTCTACCCTTCACACTGATTTTTTTTTTTCTCCTTATCTGTATTTTCTGCTGCTTGGAGGATGAGATCAGCCTGGCCAGAGAAGCTTCCTGGTTCTTCTACCTTGGCACAAAGCGGCTGGGCCAATCTCTACCAGGCCATGAACATCCATCTAGGGGCTCTCACCAGCCCGAGGGGCAAGGGGTGAGGTCCAGCCTGGAGGAGGTAGGCGAAGGGCAAGGAAGGTGGCCAGGGCACGGGAGTGACTCCCACGAGTCTCAGTACGGGCTCAACTGCGGGACTGCCAAGTACTCTCCGGGAGGTCCTGGGCCAAATCCTGGGCCACAATCCCACATCTGTAAAATGGGAATAATGTTTTCAATGCTTACATGGCTTTCAGGAGGGTCGTGACTATTAATGGTCATGAGAAGCTCCACCATGGCAGAGATGTGGACTTTATAAAAGCCGACGTTTCTCTCTTGAGACAAAAGGCTTAATTCAAATCAGCTGTCTCCTCTGGTATTAAAATTGTCATCACCGTTCGTCTTTTGTCTGCCTTGGTGCAATCTTTCTGCTTTCAGAACTAAAACTGCATTTTAAAGCTTTACACTGCAATTTGACCTCCACAGCTTGGCCAGATTCCTTGAAAATAGGGGTTGGAACTTGCTTTTGATTTTTTTCTCACACTCCTGGCCACGACTGGGCTTGAAAACATAAATACTCACCATCAGCATTCAAATAAAAATGACTCTGGAGTCCCAGGAAAAATGGTACCATTATTTGGAAGC
Organism: Alca torda; assembly: GCA_008658365.1. Classification (NCBI taxonomy): domain Eukaryota; kingdom Metazoa; phylum Chordata; class Aves; order Charadriiformes; family Alcidae; genus Alca; species Alca torda. The sequence goes on along the minus strand of CM018077.1, from coordinate 45,411,001 downwards.
TGTACTGCAAACTGCCAGCTACCCACCTTCCGAGCGATAAAACACGGATAGTTTTAGTGAAGAAGTAAAATTAGTTCCTGAGTTTCTGGCCCAAGTTTCCTACCCCTGACTGCTATTCCAGACTGTGGTTTAATTCAGCTGTTTATGTGAAGATGCCCTATTGGGATAAGGCAGTGAATCTAGCCAATGTTGCGGAGATGAATGCCTTTATTCTTCTTGAAATAAAAATGGTGTCATGGGATCTTTCATGCCTCCCCGCAGACAGAAGCTTGATTTAAAATGTCATCCGAGAGATCACATCGCTAGAAGCGCATATTACTTCCTAGCTCGGTGCTAGGGTGTTGACAGAAAGCAATAAAGTGTCCTCAGCCATGACGTGCAGTCAGACGTTGCGCTCCCAGGCGCGGCTCAGCACCCGGGCACCTGCGCCTCGGCGAGGGACAACCGGGCTCTTCGGCCCCTGGACCGTGATGGCAGGATTGCACCCCTTCGCTGGGGATATTTTTCTGTTCGATTGGGTATAAGCGTGGCTTTGTAAAGAGCTAATGAACTTGAAACATCCCTGCTGCAGCGTTTACTCATCTCGGCTTTTGACAGCGTAATTTACTTCTCCCCATCCACACCGCTATTTTCAGACGTGGTTAGTACTAGCATTTCAAGTGTAAAGATCCTGGCTGAGCAGCAGCTTCTCTGCAGTTGATCTATTATTTAAACCATCCTTTGAAATATGTTTGCTTAATGGTGTCAGCGACCTCCAGCTGACATCACTGGACATCATGGACCCCCATCACATCCCCGATGAGGGCTGGAGCCCGGGGCACTGGGAAGAAAAGGTGGCTGCTCCTGCCATCAACCAGGAGAGGTGGAGCAGCAGGCACCACCACACCTTCATCCACCCACCGCTGCAGGACCATCTCTCAGTCCAAGCCTCCTGACCCGCCAAAGAGCCACAAAATCTCCAGGGGGCATTTGTTTTTGCCATGGCCCCCACAGAGTTTCTCGATGCGGGAAAGAAGAGAAGCGTTTCATGGTTAAGAAGAAGGTAAAAGAGGGGACCGTGAAGAGGAGTGGGACTTCACTGGCTGGAGTGGGATTGCCTTGTGCAGAGCAGGTCCGCGATGGGCATCCAGACTGTGCCCAGAGGTGGAAGGCAGCCCAGAATGTGGCTGCTTGGAGAAGCACTTTGAGATGAAAAGTGCTGCTGTTTGCACTTTGTGACTCCCCAGGCTTTGGAAAACAGGCAGCCTGGGGGAACGGAGTGCATTGCGTGGCCAGGTACCCTTGCAGAAGGAGTGAAATTTTCACTGAAGTTGCTAAAACATGATTTTTGAGCCTGGCTTGACATCCTGGCCCTCCTGTTTCCTGGTGCATTTAGGAAAGGCAGGCAGCAGGCAGCCAGGGCATGGCTTAACAAACACTTGGCCATGAGGAAAAAAACGACTTTGTCCACAACATGGAAATCTTGACAGCACTGAGGTTACTACCAGGAATGGAGCCATCTCACCACCACCCCCCAGCATGCTTGGCTTTCTGCCCCAGGAGCCCATGTCCTCCAGAGCAAACCCATTCTCTGCTCCTGCATCTATCCGCAATCTCCCTGGGGGAATTTGCTGTATTGAACACCACCTTGGGGCTAATTTTTTGGCGTGGGGCCTCAGGGTCAGCTCTGCTTTGTGATGGCTTCTTCAGGTGTCCTCCAGAGATGTTTTCAAGACAGTAAGTCAGCTGAATAGGTAAATTCTCCTGGGACAAAAAAAAAGTGTTCTTCGGTGATTTGCTGTCATTACAACAAAGGCAAGAAGTAAATTAAATAAGCAAATAGGCATATTTGTGAGGCCATTAATCTGAGAGGGAAGAAGTTGAGCTGATGGGGGAATGATGACTCCACAAGCGTTTATCACGTGAAAGGGTTTGATGGCAGGGGACTATCGCCTCAGCACACGAAATCTGGTTCAGCTTCTGCGCGGCTCAAATCACCATGTTGGTAGGCAGTGGCCTGCATCACTGCTGACCATTTCTGTGAGTGGGGAAGACTGCTGGGCAACAAACTCGCATGTTTGTCTGCAGCCGGGCTAAGGGACCGATTTCGTGCCTCTGCACAGCATCGCTTGATTCGCAGGTGTGAAAGGGCGGCTATTCCTCTGGGTCTGGTCCCAGGAACAGCTTCTGAGTCCGATCCCAGAAAGAACTCCGTGCGAAGCGCGCCGGCAGAGGCCGAGGCGGCAGGATCCCCTCTTACACTCCTACCACTGCTGCTGCTGAAACACAACCCTCATTTTAAATCAGCTGCAGTGAAACAGAAGGCTTTGAGAAAACAAACTCCCTCCAAACATATCCTTAACTTCATTTCCTATGGTGGCCCTCCTTCTTTCTGGGCTAGGTTTCATGGGTCACTTTGTATTTTATTTTTTTTCCTCCTTCTAATTTTCATTCTCGTCCCACCAGGGGTTGTTCTTTCATAGGATCCCAACCACAAATTCTCAGATGGCAATGAGAGCTGAGACAGGGACTTCCCTGTGTTCTCCCTGGTTTTCTCTTTTCTCTTTTTTTCTGGGTTTTAAGTTGAGCCCTAACATATCCCATATTTTATTCATTTAGGAGGATTCTTTTACACCACAAGAAAAGTAGATTGTCTGCCCGGTCTGTAATCATGCTAAAAAGATTAAAAACAATAATAAGTACAGGTTTTTTCTTAAAATATTTGTTCCACCAAACGCCACTTCTATTGAAATGCAGCCATTTGAGCACCATTTATTTATCACATTCCCAAAACCACAGTTGGATCATCCTTATCAACAGTCTCTTCTTACAAAGCCAGCAATGTTCAATGCCCCAAACAGGGGTAGAGTTGAGATCTGCTCACCCTAGGAGTTCAGCCAGAGTAAAACCATTTCTCTTGGAGCTGTCTTTTGGATCAGACCCGGAGGAGGAAGATGAGTGTCAGGCTGGCTCCTGCTGTCCGGTTTGCTCTCCTGGATGGGCTTGGTGGCCCGTGGGCTCCCGCAGCTGCATGGCCCTGGCTGCTCACCCAGCAGACACCAACTGTGCTTTGCTGTGGGCTTTGGGGCTGCGTCAGTCACCAGGCATGATTAATGTGGTCTTTGTTATTCCAGGGCACTGGATTAAATGATTTTCGCCAAAAATCTGTTCTTAAGTGTACTACTCCCAATGCAGGCACTCTGGCAGACTCAGCAACTCCACCAAAATGCCACTGACTGGGATTTGGGTTAAGTCTCACAGATTTTCATCTCCTCTTCCATTTCTCCTGTTGGCAGAGAAAGTTGAGGTTTGTCCTGTGCAATCCAGCCCCAGAGCATGGCTGTCCCCATCCCGGGAGGACTCCCTCAGGACAAAACTGACGTGTGGAGAAGCCCAGCTCTCTGATACTTGTAATAATAGCAAGATAAATGTCCCAAAGTGTGCAGCTCCTTTTCTCCCCTCTCAGCACAGCAGCAGCAAGCCCAGACCTTCCCTCTGGCTTCCTCAGGCCTTTGCCACTCCTCTCTGTGTGTTTTATTTAAAAAAAAAAAAAAAGCCAGTTTACAAGTCCTTCCCAAGGCTGGGAGTCCTGGGCTGGAGACCCACCTCCAGCCCGGCGGTGTCCCCGGCGGTGTCCCGCTCCCCGCGGAGCCCAGCGTTGGCCGCCGGCCCCTCTCCGCAGCCTGGGGGACCGGTGGCGAGGGGAGCATCCCTGTGATGGAGTCACCAGCCGCTGGGTGCCACTCTTGTCCTGCCAAACCCCGCCGAAACCGCCGCCGAGGCGGCAGCCGCTGCCGGGGCCGCCCGGGCTGCGGGAGCTGGTCCCGCCCGCCGCCGCCTCCGCAAGGAAACCTGCGAAAAAGGGCATAAAAGCAACCCTTCTGTCCCAAAAGGCGGCTTGCGATGCGGGTAGGCGTTCCCGCTCGCCATCCAGAGGCACGGCGAGCATGGGCACACCGGCCAAGAGCATCGCTGGGTTCACACCTCGCGTTTTCTGCGTGCCACGGCATTAGTTTGTATGTCTGATGTCTGCCTCCTAAGCAAGCCTGAGCACCCCGCGGCCACTGACCTGCACCGCGCTGGGAGCCGTGATCTGGAACAGGTTGCCCAGAGAAGCTGTGGATGCCCCATCCCTGGAAGTGTTCAAGGGCAGGTTGGATGGGGCTTGGAGCAGCCTGGTCTAGTGGGAGGTGTCCCTGCCCATGGTAGGGGGGTTGGAACTAGATCACCGTTAAGGTCCCTTTCAACCCAAACCATTCTATGATTCTACGACCTTCCAACCCCACCACTGGGGAAAGGTAAATGTGGCTCTGCCCAAAGACCTGCAGCGGTGGTCCACGTTTCCCCATTGAAAATGCAGGCTATGGCTCCAGGCAATGCTGACCAGGCCTAAGAGTCAAACCACGTGCCAAAGCCCTGCCAGGGTTATGCACAATGAAAAGCTGGAGATCCTTAGACCAAGCTTTTGTAATAGTATTTAGGTGCTTTACCCCCATTGGATTCAATGAGAGTTTGACATTCAAGTATCTTTGTGGATCTGAGTGTTAGATTACACTACAAAAAGGCAAAAGAGCAAGAGAAGTAGGCTAACATAGGCTCTTAATTTGGCAGCATCATTTTAGAGCATATTTTCATAAAGTGAGTTCATTTTGTCCCTCTGGTAACACTAGCTACTGCATTTTCTCATGGCTTTTATTGAATGGAATTAACTTTTAGATGGAAAACACTGAATTGTGTAGCATCAGGATAATACTCTAAATTATCATCTTTTGGTGTTATTTGTGGATGTTTATTTTTAATCTGGCAAAGAGCAGATGGGCAACTATCAGCAAATACAGGGTAGTGGCAAGAGCAGCTGGACAATGCGTTACCTCATCTCTAGTAAAAGTACATAATTGGGACTTCAATATCAGAATTCACTTTAAAATGGGAAGCAAGTTCTTACTGCAAACATCAAACAAATTTTCCCGTTCCTCATTGGTGAAGTTCAACAACCAGCTGTACTCATGGACAATTCAGTCTGGTTAGAATATTTACACCGACAGTTTCCAAAGAAAAGAAGAAACAGGACATGGGAGCGACAGCTCAGTAAGTATGGATTTCAGATGTAACATCTACTGAAAAATTCATTAAGTACCCACCTATCTGTTTGACCCCATGCCCATTAATCCCAGAGTGAAAGCTCTGACAACTACCTCTTGGTGTGGGCTTTTGGAGACGTCTTTCTTCTTGGTCCACATGGTTCCCCCACAAAGGAAGCCTCCATCCTGCGTGTGCACAGCAGCAATGTCCCCGTGTGACTTTTATATCCACTGGAGATTGACAGACCCAGATCTCCACTGATTTCTGGCCATTAAGCTCTAAGATACCTTTCTGAGTGGCTGCCAACTACACTCAGTCAGAGGAATTCCTCCTGGAAATGTGTATATTGAGGGAGTGTGGATGGTATGGGATTTTATATGCTGCAGGATTGACCTTTACTCAGCCTCTGTACTGGGGAGGAGGATTTAAGTGATGTGCTGGAAAATGTTCCCTGAAGATACTAATCTTATTCCCTTCTTTCTTATTTCACTTTAAGCCTTCTTCAGGAAATTGCCTGCGGTTTAAAGGTGAGATCTCTGATCTACCAGCAAATACATCTCCCAGGGGCCCAAATCTGCATTTCACAGGCAAAACCCACTTTAGCCAGCTCAGGTGTCTGTCAAAGCACCAGCGTTTAATCCAAGGTAAAGAAGAGATGCAGAGAATGGAGAAACGTGGTCCTGGGGCCACGGCAGAGGAAAGAGCCCATCCCCAGAACTCAGCAGGGAGCCCTGAAAACTGGGATATAGCACTAGCGAAACAGTTTGAAAGGCCAAAGAAGCGATGATTAACCTGAATGAAAAATTGTTGAAGGTTAGGTATGCTTTTTCTTGAGCAAAACTGTTATGTTGTTGTTTGCGTGGTTTCCCAGGTCGTCCAAATACAGCCTGAGTGGGAGTCTGGCCGTTTATCACCCTGGGAATGTAAATCAGACCACGGGCTGCCCCCAAACTGTTCGTTCTTGTAGGGTAATCATGAATGTGAAACAGGTTTATGTGCTTCAAAACTGAGTAGCCAGTACTTAGCGCGGCAGGCCAAAGAGTATTTATTATCCCAAATCCTGCAATGAGCTGTAAAGATTTCAGTTGTGTCCAAAACATATTATTAGGCCTTCTCTTGATTTTTGGTAATTAGAATCTTCCCAAATATCTCTGAGCATTTTCATTACTTCGTAAATTTTCCCCAAATAGTTTAGACAAATTATTTTCAGCAGATGGCTTGTTATGAATAGCTTGTGAATTTTTCACTTTGACATCTGTACTGTGTTTACTGGGTGGTTTAATCAGTTCCTGGGCTGAATGACTGAAATGTTTGCAAGGGAGGAAAAATGAACACAGGATACTAAATAAGAAACAGTGCGTTTCAAGGACAAACATATTCAGCTGACTGTATTCGCAAACACTTTCGGAGACATCCAGCGATCGCTGACTGCCCTGTGGATGCTGGATGCCACCATGTACCTCTGCCCGCAAATACAACTCATCTCGCTCAGTCAAAAGCGCAATTGTGAACCTCTTCTCATTTTTAGCAGCCACGTTAGGTAGTCAGAACTCGTTAGCAGAATTTTTGCCCCAAGGAGTTATATTTTAACCACATGCCCAATCCTGACTATCACAACGCTGATGTGGAGGTATTGTTAAGCAGAGCTGCATGTCCAAACGGGCTACTTTTATCTCCTTGCTTTGTCTTTCTCAAAATAACATTGGAAGATAAGGTACGCTCTTTCTTTGATCACTAATCTCCAACTCTTGAATGGTGACCACAGAGGATAAGTATGCATTGAACAGAAGTCCTAACGATCAGCACATGATTACAGTTTCAAGGAATGGGAAAATTAAAACAGAAAGCAAAAACCCCAAACACGGGGGAGGCTGGACAGGAGGGAAAAAGGGCCGGTATAAAAAACTTCAAATATCTTCAACAGAGCAAAACCATGAAGGAAACATATGCATTTGCTGATGAGAATTAGCGTACTCTTGCTTTAGTGGCATCCTCTCCTACCTAAAGATAATTTCATTAATAAGAATATCACATTAATAGGGAGCAAACCATTGGGACAAGAATTTTCTTTGCGGGATGTTCATAGGGCGCATGGTGCAAAGGGGTCCTGGCTCCTGGCACTGCCATCACGCAAATCTTAAATAAAAAATAGCGTTGGGGGGGTGGGGGCAGCGGCAGGAGGTTGTGAGACAGCAGCACCAGTGGCAAAGCCATCTGCAGCGGCGCGGGCCACAGCACGCCGCAGGCTCCGGCCAGGCCTTTTCTCATGCCAGATGCTGCTGCGCCCACCACCTCGGCTCAGCCCCCGGTCCCCGGCACGTCTGGCAAGCCACAGCCAGCCTCAGCTTCCTTTGAAGGCTTGTGATTTTCTGCGCTGAGGAGTTGCCATCCAAATGGTAAGTAATAAGCACTTTAATAATTCATAACCAGTCAGTAGCATCTTAAATAATTTAACCAACAATTTGTCATCTTTTCTTGTGATAGAAGATGCTGGCTGAAGAGCGGCTGAGAAAGGTTTCGTGTCCACCTCACCCCTCCCCAGGAGTGGGCTTTGCCCCAGCAGGAGCTGATCCGGGTGGACGCAGCCTTCAGGGGAGCAACGGGAGCCCACCCCGGCCTCAGGGGGTGCGAGCACAGACCTGCCGGTCAGAGGAACAGGGGGACACATGTTCAGCAGTCTTCTGTAAATGTTGGGTATGCTCAGAGATGTATTTCTGGAGCCCTTCTCCTGCCCACTGGCCTCGGTGACACTGAATTCCGGTCTCCTTTGTCCCTGCTTTCCTCCTGCAGAGCAGTGCAGACCCTGGGAGCCACAGCTCCTGCTTCATCACCCAAGCTGCTACAGGATCGCAGAGGGACCAAGGCAGGCTGGCGAGTCAAACGGCCCTTCGTTCCCATGCAGTTTAAGCAGCAAGTCCCAACAAGGTGGATGTTATCTTCCAAAGGCATGGAGAAGACCTTGGAGCAATGCCTAAGTTCAGAGAACCACCTCAGAAGATAAAAACCCAAGAGAAATAACAGACCAAACACGCTTGAGTCAAAAAGGGTAGTTTTACCTGGTTAGACTGTAGCGTGTATCTGCAGCATAACCCGGGCACCACGTTAAACACAAACAGCATCCAGTGAAGCCAGCCAAGCTCTCCAGGTGCTTAAAATCATACGAGCGCTCAAGATCGTAGTTCAACAAAGCACGTAAGGAACACAAGTGCTGTCAGGTTAGGCATAAAGAATATGTAATAAGTCATAGAGAAGCGGTCTTTTTAATATGTTTTAAAAGAAGTCTATGCTCTTATTTCCAAGTAGTTCCAATCCTGCTGACAGATTCAATCCCCTGCACATAGGTTTTTTTAGGAGAAGGTGTTGCATTGGCTCCAGTGAAGTTATGCTGGCAGAAAATGTGGTTCCCTACAGCTCAGCTGTTCCCCAAAAGTCCCTTTAGCTAAGGCATTTGCCATATCTAAATACGTATTTTCATTTAAGAGGTGTATTTTCATTTAATAGCGGCCACCCCACTATTAAAAATGTTTTAAGATGACCCCAACCTTGCGGCGGGCACCGGGCTAGAGCAAACAGACAGCCCACTGGAGCGCTGGGGAGGGCCAAGAAGGATGGCAAAGGAAGCAGGACAGAGTATCAAAGAGCTGCACTGCCCAAAAACCGCACCAGAAAAGAAGCGTGGCCCGTTCCTGCCACCACAACATCCATGCTGTGCTATGAGAGCGAGAGCTCAGGCGTTTTGCGGGGCTTGCTCCCAAGGAAATGTTCTAGCCCAGAAAAGCAGGGGAAACTCAAGCAGCGTCGTTCTTACCCTGCAAACACGTTCTCACCCTGCAAACACGTTCTTACCCTGCAAACACGTTCTTACCCTGCAAACACATCTGCGTCTAATTGGCATGGCACAGCATTTTCAAGGCTTAGGAGCTTTACCTGTCCCCAAACAGGTGTAAACTTCTAAGCATTAGATCACTTGGAAAATTCCCTCTGGGCTTAAAAGTCACTTTGGTGACTCATGACAGGAGGCTGCTTTTTCTGGGACTTTTTAATGGTAACCCCAGGAGAAAGGAGAGCAGATGGAGACAAGCCTTTTCTTGCACGGGAGGGTGCTGGTCAACCTGTGGGGAGTCCCCTCACATGGAGATGATTTTGCCGAGACCTGCCTGGTCCCGGGGACCCCTGGTCTCCTGGGGACAACCCCAGCCCCGTGGGAAACAGCCGGAGGTGGCAGGCAGCTAGGCTGAAGCAGTCCTGGAGATTTCTTTCAACCAAAGGACTTGGACTTTACCCTGTAATGCTTTCTGCATAACAAGTGACATCTAAATTATGTCTCATAGCAGCTAGTATGGGTGTCAGTGCTGGCTGGGGCCTGCCATTTGCCCATGAAGAGAGCTTCATTGAGAGTTTCTAAATGATCTCATAAATATATGCCCTTGCCCACAGCCCTGCTCACCCACAAACAGCAATGCAACACTAGTTAACTCCGCAGAAGTGCCCTCCTAGCCCTCAGTTCCTGCTGTCTCTCTCCAGCCCTGCTGATGTTTCTTTTTTGATAGATTTTATTGTGCTCGGGAGAATCCTAACATTGTGGGCACTGTGTGACAGCAGGGCTATCCCAAGGCTCACTCCCATTTGATGGCTGCAATAGTCTTGTACTTCTTTTTGAAGCGGTCCTTCCTCCGCCTTAGAGGTTTTTTCCCCTCAATAACCCCAGAACCATTTTTAAAAAGATACAAGCTGACACAGTCGGTTGATGTCAGGAAAACTGTCAGCTACTATATGGGCAGAAATCAGCCTTCTGGGAGATGCAATACATTATTCATCATCTTCCGAAGATCATCTAAAGGTCAGGCTATTTTGGCCTGAAGGTGGATAAGATATGCATTCAGCCTTGTGGGCTGGCTGCGGTTTCTGTACCTGGAAGCCTGAGGTGTTACGCAAGGCTGAAACCTGAAAAGCAGAGATGGCTTCATAGCTTTGGAGATCACTGTTGCTGGGATCAGATAGCTATTTACAGGTTTTTGGAGACACCCTCAGTCTACCATGCTGGGGGAGAATCAGCACTTCAGGCTTTGCGAAAAGGTAGCGCTTTTCTGTTTCGCTGCTGAGGAACTACAGTTTTTTCACGTTTTTCTCCTAGCTTTTGGATCAGTGCAGTCAGAGAATAAAAGCCCAATAATAATTCATCTTTAAAGGCAAATATATGAATGCAATTCAGAGCAGCTACCTGCCAGGGCCAACGTGCCAAGGTGCCCAAGGACAGTCATGGCAGGGCGGATGCTGCCTCAACTCTCAGCTCCTGCTGTTGTGGTTGGGTATTTTAATTTTCCCAAGATGCCCAGTTTTCCAGGGGTGCTCAGTGCTCTGGGAGTTTTGTTTTGACAGTCATGTAGTCAATCATCCCCCAGCCACGCTTTTGGCCAGTATTCAAAGTATCTTTGTAAGGTGTTTAACATTACAGGGAGTTTAAAACATTTTCGTCTTAAAACCAAAATATAATTCCCCAGTTAGGTGGAAGATTTTAGGGTGCTGTGTCAAGCAATATCAAAACAAAACACAAAATCAATTAAAAAAAATTTAAGTTTTCCATATCTAGGGTTTAAAAAGACAATGACTGAAAGAAGATCGGTTCCAGTATAGCTGTTACCAAGTAGAAATACTGTTTGCATTCAGGAAATACAAGGCATTTCCTGGTACCTCCAGAAATACCACAGTATTCTCCATCTGCCTCTGCATTCACTCTGTGATACACATGCAATTAAAAGGACTAGCAAGTAGAAGCAGAAATGGAAACACATAAGGCTACTAACTGTAGCAACGATGTAGGATAATGTGTCGTTCTTCTTCCACTTGAGGAACACCTGTAAATGAAATACAGTGATTTTCTCAATTGTTTGAGAAACAGAATCTAACACTGTGGATTGGTCATTGGTCAAACTGCAAGAGTTCTGCAATTTTAATTGCAGTCATTAACTGTCATTGTCCTGTGTTGTCCACTCTAGGCAATACTTGGGGCTTTGCAGGGTTGCTGTTCTCCAGGCTGCGCAATGCTCACTGTGACATCGTGAGCGGTGGCTTCTGCAGTGGTAGCTATCACACTGCACAGGGAGATCCACTGGCTCCTTTTATCTTACTCGAAGGCTGTTTTGTACATCCATCAGCTTCAACCAAGAATGTGTTTGATCTGCCAATCGATACCCAATTTGAGGTCTGCCGTTAGCATCAACCCATGTACTATCCTGTTTGGATTTGGTTGGTGAGACATAAAACATGATATTGTTTCATCTCTTTGTCTGGGTAAGTGCAAAGCACACCTGGCCATAATGTGAAACGCAATACACGTGCACACACACTACTGCTGGTGAAGGGCGTTATGTCCCAAATCCAGACTTAGGAACATGCTGAATAGCTTGGAGTTACGCTGGGGACCACTCTGCTGTCTCCCATCGTCAGGTGCAGACAGTAAGAGGGGGCTGGGTGCCAGCAGGAGACCCAAGTAATGAATTTCCTGGTCCAGAGTTCAGCTGCAAGAACTGTAATGAGCTGCTCTGTATTTTAAATGACACCTAATTTTCTAGCTTGCATATGGGGCAGGCACCAACCCCACCAAGCTGTGATGTGCCCTGGCACACAGCATCCTACCTAGCTGACACTTGGCAATGGAAAAGCCTCATTCAGTGCCTTCTTTGCCTTACTTCTACTGGCAAGATCTCAGCCTGGTTCCACAGACTTGGGGAGAGAAGCACTCCCCATGCTACAGGAGGGAGTACAGGGATAAGCTGCACACATGCAAGTCCATGCAACCAGAGGGGATGCACCTGGGGGTGCCGGGGTGATGGCCAATGTCACTGTGAGGCCATGATCTCTCATCTCTGGAGGGTCATAGCAGCCAGGAGTGGTCCTGGATGACTGCAGAAAGATTCTTGCCTTCAAAAAATAAAAGGCAGAAAGGAGAATCTGGGGAAGGACCAGCTGGTCAGACTCCATCCAGTGCCTGGGAAAATTATGAAGGAAGTCCTGAGGGACTCTGTGTCCATGTCATGAAGGACAGGAGAGTGACCGGGAATAGCCAGCATGGGTTTCTAAGCACAAAGTGTGCCTGACCAGCCTGCCTGCCCTCCTGGTGGAACAAGTGACCTGTTCTGCAGGGGCAAGGAAGGCAGTGGATGTAATTTCCTCAGCTTTAGCTAGGCTTTCATCATGGTCTCCTTGTAGCTAAACTGAGGCAGTATGGGCTGCATGGATGGACTAGAAGGTGGGTGAAAAACTGTCTGGATGCTTAGTCTCCAGAGGGAGTGGTCATGGATTCAGAGTCCATCAGGCAGCCAGTTACGAGCAGTGAGCTTTGGGGTCAATACTGGGGCCAGAACTGATTCACACCAATATCACCAACAACTTGCACAATGAGAGATCCCATCCTCAGCAAGTCCACTGACAATATCCAACCGGGAGGAGGTCATTCCCCTGGAGGGCAGGGCTGCTGTTCAGAGGGACCTGGACAAGCTAGAGAAATGGGGCAACAAGGGACCTCATGAAGTTCAACAAGGACAAATGTAAAGTCCTGCACCTCATCTGGAATAACTCCCTGCAACTGTGGGGACTTACTACCCGAGCACCACCTCTGCAGAAACGGACCTGAGGGTCCCAGTGAGTAGCGGGTTGAACACAAGCCAGCAGCGTGCTCCCACAGCGATAAAGGCTAACCCCAGACTGGATTGGATTGGATTGGAACGTGCATAACCAGCAGGTCAAAGGAAGTGGAAACTGGTGTTTTCAGCACTATGAGACAGGACCTGGGGTATTGTGTCCAGTTTGGGCTTCCTGGTGAAAGAAAGATATGAATACACTGAATCAAGTGCAGCAGAGAGTCGCTAAGAAGGTTAGAGGACTGGAGCGTGATGTGTGAAGAAAAGCTAAGGGAACTGGGTTTATTTAGCGCAAAAAGACTGCAAGGACAAAAGGCAGCAATCACGAGTTGCGGGAAGGGAAATCCTACCTGGATGTAAGGAAAAATCTTTTTGTTGTGAGAGGTGGGTCAGACAGGAGCACAGAGAGGCTGGGGAACCTCCATTCCTGAAGATTTTCAAAACCACCCTGGTAGCCTTTTCTCTGCCTGCTGCCAATGCAACAGCCAGTCTTGCAGGGACTACAAGAAATAAACGTTTTCACTTGGCTTATTCTTAAATGCCTAGCAGGAGCCAGAGCAACAAAAAGTATCATTTACCTATCGAGTGAAGACCTGAACATTTCTTAGGACCAGAGACACTGTGACTGGCCCAAGGGCATCGTAAGGGCAGGAAGGTGAGTGCCTGGGGCTGCGGCAACACTGGGTTTCATCACCTTGGTATGGGACTTCATGAAATGATTGAGAAAGCTGCTAATGGCCACGGTTTAGTTGGAATTTGGCCCGGAGTGAAGTCAACAAGAAAGAAAAAAGCTTCTAACATCAAAGCTTTCCTTTCAGGGTCAATTTACACCGTCAAATTGTCTGTTGTCCAAGACAATCTAACAGCTCACTGCTGAGCAGGGAGGGTTTGCTTACCTCCAAGGACCCCAACCCTCTCCTGCTCATCCAGCTCCCTGGTCCCACCACCTCCTCTGCTCGAGTACTCATCAGCCCCTGCTGTCAGCTGCCCAGGGTGTCCGGAGACGAGCAGCAAAGGGCAGGGGGAAGGAGCTAGAGGGAAGGAGCAGGACTTGCCCCTTTCTGAAGTGTTGAGCTGTTAGATTGGCTCAGCCACCTCCTGTCACCTCCTGCCAAAGGGCTGGGTGGGAAGGAGGGAGAAGGGACTAACGGAGCTGTCTAGCTGTAAAAGAAAATCCTGCTGTTGGAAATGCACGAGACCAAACTTCCCTAAATCTCACTTGAACAGGCTCAGCGTGGAAGGGTATGTGATGGCCACAGATGTAGCAGGGGTCCTCCCCGAACGCTCACCCTCTCATGCCACTGGCAGTGCCAAGGCAGGCACTGGCTGCTCTGCTTGGTCCCTGCAGAGCAGATTGCAGGGTGCGTTCACCACCTGCAGAGGGGAGGTCACTTACTCTGTCCCCTCAAGTGCCCACAAGGGCAAAACCACAATTTCCAGATCAATGTTTTTCCTCCATCTACCTAGGGCCAAGGAAGCAGGATCTGCAGCTATTTAATCTTGCCCGACAGAGACTGGAGAGGGGAGTTTATGGACTAACAATTTATTTTTAGGTAAAAGAAGCCAGCAACATGCACGGGTCAAATTATGTTTCCACTTCATGCATCACAACCTAGAAGGCTGCTTTCCTACCACTGCTGCAAATCAATCCTTCAAAAGTTTCCTGGCTTGGTCTCCAAATCACTTATCTTTGATTATTTCTAGTTCTACTGTATAGACCATCGTGTCTCAAGGCCACAGGACAAAAGCCAGGAGTCCTACAGTGCAACTGCTCACTTAATTCCTTGGGTGTCTTCCCTGCTGATACACAGCAGAGATTGGCAACTAACCTATATATAGTACAGCACCGCAGCCGAGACACAATGGCTGCATTCAGCGTGCATACATGATGATGTCAGCAATGGCTGTTTAATTGCATCATGGGAAGTGAGGGGAGAAAAGAATTGGAAGAGAAAAAAAAAAAAAAAGAAAGGGGGCCCCTGGCGTCTCCACTTTACATAATTTCCTTCACCGCCAGATGGGAACGCATGGGAATGCCGACCCTGCATCTCGAGAGCTCCCTCCCCGAAGCCTGGCACGGCCACATCTGTTTCCCTGATTTCCTACCCTTCTGATCTTCTTCACCTGCCCTGCACCCCACCACCTTGGGCGAGCTTCCTGAGATGCTGCTACCGCCATTTGATTTGGCTTCCTGAGGCTCGCTCCCTCCTTCCTTATTTTTACTTCTCCGGCTTGCAGTAGCATCCAAAGGCCGGTAGCCGTGAAGCACTGAGGAAGGGTAGGGTCTGCACTGCGGAGACCACACAAGCCCCTTGGCTGCTTTTATTTAAACAAATGAGCATCTGTACTGCCAGGCAGTGGTTCACAAAAGGGGCTGTCAGGCTCAGCCCAACTCCACGGCTCTGCGGCTCGCAAACAGAAGATATACAAACTTCTCTTCGCAGCAGCCATCCATCATCGTAAATGTACGTGGGTTTTATTTGAAAGGAGAGACAACGCCCTGCTTCAGTAGGCGAAAAAGGGAAAAGATCCTTGGAGCGACATTCCCCTCATTGAGACCTACAGCATCAGCAAAATCCCAGTCTTCTGGCTCAACAGATTTAAAATTTTCCCCAGTCCCCGCCTTCCCTTTAAAGTTCCTGCTCCTGCAAACAGGACCTGTGGTGTCCTCCATTTTAAGAAAGCTTCCCTTTGTCTTATCCCCCAGCCTATTTATAGCTCCCGTGGCAGAGGTATACTGGGAAGGATTTACACCAGCAGGCGCACAGAGAGGAGGCACGCCGCAAAGGGACATTGAGCAGCCTCCAAGACACACACGGCTCCTTGGGGCGCATTTTCTGGGAGGAGGCTCTCACCCAAAGGGTTTCAGCCACGTGCTTTCCCAGTGGCACCTGAGAGGGGCTTTGGACTGTGATGTGAGTGATGGGCTGCTTTCGTAAGTCCATTTTTAGGAAGGACAGTAGGGAGGCCAGCAGGGTCCCACGTAGGAGAAGAGAGAACCACCCACTCCCACTGCCAGGGAATGCTGCCCAGGCAAGAGATTCTTCCTCTTTGGCTCCCTCTTGGAGCAGCGAGGATGGGAAAGGCCTCTTCATGGGTCATTTCATGTTCCCAGAGACTTTGCAGAGAAGCCAGGACCTGAGACTCCTACCTCTTGCACATCCTGCAAGCGCGCAACAGCCTGATCCTGTAACCTGAGTCTGGAGGAACCGCATCATGCAAGGTAGCAAAAGCTTCCTCTGAGTCCATCTTACAGCTTTCCCTGCAGGAAACGCAATTATAACCACAATAAATACTCAAATGAACCAGAAACTTTGATTATCACCCTGCATGGCTGCTGGCTTGTTCATTCGCTCTTGTAAAGGAGCGTATTCCCTTTGCATGTACCGACCCTGACCAGTGTTGGTTTCAACATATAGAACCCTAAACACTTCAGGTCCAGATGAGCTCAAGGACCTTCCTGCTAAGGACAGTACCTCCACTTTTCTCTCTCAGCGTTCAATTTATACTTCTGGAACTGACCTGCCTTGGTCAGAGCAGCTGTGGGAGAGAGCAGCACCTGAATGCAGGCCAGGATTAGTGCTACGCACATTCACGCATGACACAAAATCATCTGAGGACACAAAATCATTCTGAGGGTCACAGTTTGACGGCGCTCGGGGAATTACATTGCATGGCCCTGAGGGAGAAGCAGTCTGTCCAGGCCTCCCAGGGAATGACGAGGCGGCAGAAGGGGATGGGCAGCGCTTGGACACAGATAGCCTTAAGATGTAGATGGTGCCTCTTTGCAAACAGGTGAAGGAGATGGAAGATACTAGTGTCCCTCTGAACAGGCTACACAAGCACCTCACCCTTCCCGGCACAAGGTCAGCCATCACGGTGCTGCAGCGTGTTCGGGGACACTCACACGTCTCAGTTTAGAGGCTGAAATGGGGGGGCTGGTAATGAATAGCTGAGGGTGCCAGGCATCCCAGCTCCCGCAGCCAGATCTGGAGGGGAACAGCTGCCCACGCCCGGAGTTTACACAGCTGTGGGGAAGCATTAGCAGCTGACAAGCCATTCTCCCTTCAGCGTAAGCGTATACCACCTCTTGCAGTTAAAAAGCACTCCCTCAGCTGAGTAAGAGGATACTGGGGATGTGAACAAGAACGAAGGTGCGGTGGACTTTTGAGTTCCAGACAAGTTAACTGTGCGGAGAGGATAAATGCGAAGTGAGGTATCGGAGAAGCAGCAGCGTCAGGAAACAGGAGGGTAATAACAAAACATTTGTGATTGTTAGTCCATAATGCTGGCACCTGCTTTCTACCTCCAGCTGCTCAGAGCTTGCATTTCTTGACCTGCAGAGCATGGTTACAAGACATGGCTATTCTGCCAAGCTTTGCCTGAAGGGGAAAGTGATCTGGTGGGAGATTTCATTGAAGGTGAGTTTGAAAGACTTTAATACTACTCCAGTATCAGTTTTTGCATTAGCCCAACATCCAGACAGTAAAGTCACTTCCTTGTGGGCCAAAGTCTGGATTTAGACCATTCTTAATGTCAGGCATCATGTTTGAAAGCTGTGACAGGGTACGGGCAGAGCCAGGGAGAGAACAGACATTTGCATCTTCTGGCCTTGAGCCCATCCTGGAGGGCAATAGTCTCACTGTCACCATCAGAGATTAAAGCCAACACAGGTACTTAGTCTAACAAGAAATCTGGTTGAACAGATGGTGAATAGAGAGAGATTTGAGAAGTCTGGAAGAAGAAACTAGTTTTAGAGATGCAGTCATCGGGAGGTAAAAGTGCTAAAAGTCCTTGTGATGCTGAATCCCACTACATGGTTAGAATGGTTAGAAATGGCTGATTTTCAGCCAGGATTTCTGAACAGAAGAAGGAATGAATCAGGATGCACAGGGAAAAAAAAAAAGGAAAAAAAAAAAGGTCATTTCTTTTCCTCTCGGATGCATACCAAGTAGTAGGAGAGCGAGAGCAAGGCTTGAGCAGAAAAGATGCTCTGGGAGACTCTATCAATATAAGTGAAAAAATCCCTTTCTTTAGCATATCCAAAAATGACACCTTTGCATCAGTTGCCCGCAGAGCTCTGTGCTGTAAGGCAAGAGAGTAGGTGTTTAATTCTCTCTGGGAAGGGAGGGCAGAGGATCAATTCCTAAATCTGGTCATGTCTCTGGGGTTAAAAGTAATGCCAGCTGTTTGAATGCAAGGTCCCTGCTTCCCAAAGCCAGCCCTTGAAGGGTGTAGAGATGCACACCAACAAGATCTATAGATTTGGCTTGCACATGTGTATAGGGGAGGCTATCCTTGCTCCCCTCTGGATCCCATCACATCCTAACAAGCACATCTTTAAACTCAAGGTGACCCTGCTGGAGGGGAGATGGATGGGAGGGGGTGTCAAGAACTTGAAATAATATGCTGAGCAAGCCAGTTCCCAATGATTTATACCATGGGGACAACACTTACTGCTTCTTTGTTCCCCAACCTTCCACCCTGCTCAAGATCCAGCATACCGTACAGGAAGCTCAGCAACACATGCAGAAAGTTGAACTTACTACTGTACTTACTAATGGATCCAATGACAGATATACGGTTGAGCCAGAGTCAGTATGCAAGAGCAGGCATGGCAAATTTGGAATCTGAGGCAAATTTAGAAGTTTGTGCTCGCAAGAGGAAAAATGAGGAAAGGGGCGGGGGGGGAGAAAGCACAAATCAGCGCTAAAGTGGCTGGACTTAAGTGGCACAGTTGTCTGTGGACTACAGTTGTAGTAAAAGCCAAAAAAAGATGGATATTCCTCTGAGTGTAATGAATAAGTTGCTAATAGCGAGCCAAAAAACAACAGCAAAACCTTCCTCTTTCATTTAACAGGGACTATATGACAAATGTGAAATCCCCAAAGGCTACACCAGCATCAAGGTCTCGCTGAAGCCCTTCCCTGTGATAGACCTGTTGGAAGTGCTCCCTTCGCACATTGGTTTACTAGTCAAATTCTTGAGTGTGGGAGGCAAAGATCCAAGCAGGATGCAACGCTGTGTCTCTTGCCTCTTTGTAACTGTTAACAAATAAAGAAGGAAGGGGATTCTTGGGTGCACCAGGATAGGGAGAGTTTTAGGTCTTCTTAATGTCTAGAAAATATTATACAGAACTTGAAGCGCTGAACCACTGCCTTGGCTTTTAATGTCTGGGGACCTCTTTGGTATAGCAATACTGGAGATGGAAATGTTTTCTGGGTCCTTAGGCGCAAAGCAGTAACAATGATAACAGAAGTTCAGCCCTATATGTTTATTGTTACCTGCGGACGTTTGAGGACTTGCGCCATCTACTCAGCTACTTCTGTTCACGAGCCCTGCTGAGCTTTGAGCTCACACGCTGCCTTAGCGCTCAACACAGCAGGGCAAACGGTATCTGGCTGCTGGACCATTTCACACAGGTGGTAGAGGGGAGAGCTCCTTCTGTGAATGTTTGCCTCTAAAATTACAGTAAAATATCCCCAAACCCACAATTACTGTACCTGGTTCTATTTAACAAAGCTTTTAACCTCCAGACCCCTGGCTTTTCCAGCTGTATTGCTTTTGGCAGGAACACCGTTCCGTTTGTCCTGTAGTGCTGCTGGCAGAAAGCAGATGCTTTCCTTCAAGCAAACGAAGCTTCCAAGTACGGACAGTGGAAAGCACATCCCGACACTGGAAGCAGATGCTACAGAATGACTCAGGTGCAGTCTTCTGCCCCAATGTCCTATTTTCCACTGAAATAAATGGGGAAAAGGAAAAAAAAAATACTGATTTTTAACGCACAGTTTAGCTGCAGTGGCTGGGTAAGTTAGTCAAGGACAGACAAATGTTGCCAAATAGAGATTTTCCAACTAGGTGGAAGCTGGCCCATATCTTCAGAGCTATTTTGATGCTCGTTAGGTGTCTCTGAAGATCTGGCCAGTCATGCCCAGATTTTAGCATTGTTAGAATATTTTAACGGTTAATGTTTTAACACAGTTCTGGTGTGATCTTGACACAGTTACGATTTCAACACGGTTTAAATGATGGGCTTGCCTTTAGTACAAACTACATCATTTCAAATTCAGACCAGCAGCAGAGTATGAATGGAGGACAAAAGAAAGATGAGAGAAATGGGTATGAAAAATACTGGAGAGAAGGGAATAAATCCGAGAAACCTCAGCAGAACAACACAAAGGAGAACGAGCAGAATGCAGAGAAATGCCTGAGACGCTCACGTAAGCAGTGAGATTTCATTTATTTGGCACAGAGGGACAATAGCCCTGCTAACCAGGATAGCTATTGTTCTTTTGTTTTTAAGAAACAAAAAGGGTAAATGCAAAGCACTAGCTTCCCAGGGAAAAATCATAAAAATAAGTTCTCATCCTGCTGTCTACCGAGGAACCAGAAGCCTCTTGTACTTCACCTATCGCCCTTGCGCTGTTATTCACCCACGTGTTTGTCAGCTTAGAAAACAAATAAAATACATTGAGGCCTTGCTCTACCTGAGGAGAGCTGAGGGGTTTTTTATAGCAGAACAAGTTAATTGGATCGAAAACCATTGAGTCAATGCACTAAGCAGAAAAATGCACGGTGCTATCTGCTGTGTAGTTGAGCGCACAAGTGCTCCAGCAGCTAATGTTTCAGAATGGAGTATAATATTGGCGTATTCCCTTTAGTTTTATTTCAGCGTTTTTCATAACAAAGATGGAAAGCCACCCATAATCAGAGGAAGCCTCAAAATGTCGCATTCCTTCGGTGGTGGTAGAGGGAAAAGAAAAGGAGGACTTTGATTTAGAAAGACAGAGGTGCTCAAATACGAGGATGACAGCTGGGGAAGAAGGACCCCACTGTTTGGGGACAGTGAATTGCTTATAGCCTTTTACAAGCTGAGGGAGGGTATAAGCTGTAAACGAGGTTCGAGAGCTTTGGCACAAATACAGTGGATCCTGTCAGCAAAAAGGACCTTCCGCAGAGTATAGGTAGCCTCATGAACCCGTTAGAGCCATCTGAAGCACAGATGCACAGAATTGCCCTCTTCAAGCCAGTTAGCTGGCAAGCAAACAGCTGTCACTGAGGAAGGCAGGGGTGTCAGATATGCCTGGAGACATGCATCTGGGAATTTCTGCCCAATTAAAATATTTCTGAACGCAAAAGATGACGGTTTCTACTGAGGGAGTTAGTGGAAAGCGTTATCTGGGAAACCCAAACAGATCAACCGCGTATTTATTGTTCAGGGAGTTACCGTTCTTCACAATTAACTGGCTTCATCTGGAAAAGGACAAGCTCTGCAGCATCATAACCCTCTGCGGCAATCACAGGACAAACAAACAGAGCTGAGGAAAGGCTCAATGATTTTTTAACCTCTGCTAGTCAAAGCTGCGGTGGGTTTCACCTGCATGCTCAAATGTGAACATACGGATATGT
The DNA here is from genome assembly GCA_008658365.1 of Alca torda. Taxonomy (NCBI): domain Eukaryota; kingdom Metazoa; phylum Chordata; class Aves; order Charadriiformes; family Alcidae; genus Alca; species Alca torda. The sequence continues at coordinate 45,389,891 of CM018077.1, read as the reverse complement.
AATATAAAGAACGCTGCCCCCGAGCCAAATCCTTTAGTGGTACATAAGGCAAGTTCCCAGCTGAATATACTACTGAGAGGCATAATAAATATTCATGCTTGTTTACATCTTAACACACATTAGCTGCCCCGTGGACTTCATCAGCAATTCCCATTGCTTGGTCTTGCATAAGGGCATTAGCGCTGATGAGTTCCTCAGTTCTCTGAAGGGCTTTTGGCAGGAGATCCTCCCAGGCATGGCTCATCGCTGTGTTCAGTACCTGTCAGCAAAAGACATTTTTATTTTTAAGTAGACGATTTAAGTTGGTGTTATTTGTGTGTCTAAGGCCTAAAGAGAAGAGGAACATCATTCAATATATTTTAATAGCCAGTTTTCCTTTTCTGTGGCGTTTTTGAAAATTTGTTATCATTACTTACCAGTAACTTGTTTTGAGTTTATTTTGCTTATTTACAGATTATTTCATCCACAAATCTGTCTGTATCTTCTCCTGGTTTTATTCCTTTTGGTATTATTTTTTTGGCTTTCCAATACCTAAGCCAGTTTTCACGTTTTAAATCTTTTCAGCATTTCCAGTTTCCTTGTTAAGGGCAAAATGCCATGTGCCCTCCCTGGCTAGGACAAGCCCCACTAAAATAGGAGGGTGGCCACTCAGCCGCGCCGCAGCTGAAACTTGCCTTTTAGCAGTCGCTGGTCGCCAGGCGCTTTTCGTTAACGCAAAATAATTGTTGCGTTTTGATTTAAGTTCGGTCTCGCCGCAACGCCAATGGCATCGCCGCTAATTTTTGCTTAACTTCATCGCGTCAAATTTAAAGGAGAAGGAAACGCCTGCCCCTGGCTACCAGCAAACCTCGGGCTCGCCCTCCCGGGGCACGGCAGACCCGGCAGCGACCGCAACGGCGCGGAAAGGAGCCGGAGACCGCCCCGAGACCGGGTGTCGGAAAACAATTAATCGAGCGACTTAACGTTTTAAAGCTGCGTTACTGCTTTCAAAGAACGGCCCCGGAACCCCCAGACCGAAAATAAAGGGCGAGGAAATCGCCCGAGCCGCGGTCGAAGCGCGTCAAACCAAAGGGGGTTTGGGATGTGGGGGGCGGGTGGGGGGCGCCCCCGGTGCCGAAACCAGCGATATTAACAACGGGCGGGGGTGGGGTTGGGGGTGGCGGGTCTTGATGCTGGCGGATGCGGTGGGGGGGGGGGGTGGGAGGGCAGGTCGGGCGGGCGAGCGAGCGAGCGGAGGGCGAATGTTTCCTGCCCGCCGCCACCGCCCCCCGGCCGCCCCCCGCAGCCGGGCGGAAGTCAGCCCGCGCCGTCGGAGCTTAAAAGGCTCCCGCACGCCGCGCCGCCCTAGTGCCGGCGGCCGCAGCGGGGCCGGAGCCAGCGCCGCCGCCAGCCCTGCCGGCTACGCCATGCGCTGCCCCGCGACCTGAGCTGTGTTCCCCCCCCCCATCCCCTCGCCGCCCGGCTCTGCCCTTCCGCACCCCGCCAAGCAAGGGGGGGGGAAAAGGCTCCCGGTGCGATGGCTCTCCCCGGATCCCACGCCGCCCGGGACGGTGCTGCCGCATCAGTGAGTAATTCCTGCTAATTCACCCCCTGGGGTCGGTGGGCTCCGGCTCGGCAGATCGCGGGGGAGGCGGGCATTTGGGGTTTTTTTTTGCTGCTTTTTTTTTCCTCCTCCTCCCTCCCCCTCTCTTCGGGTTTTATATTATTTTTGTTTTCTCAATAAAACACCACGCGAAGAGGCGAGATGACAAAGGAAATGTGATCCTAGGCGCTGCAGGGGCTCAGAGCGAGCGAGAACCGGAGAGGAGGAGGAGGAGGGGGCGAGCGTAGCGCTCTCGGATAGCATTGCACAGCGGCTCCAATTTGTGCGAGCGAATATAATACACCCCCCATGAATAATTCAGGGCGGCCGGCGGGGACCTGCCGCTGCTCCTCTGCCCGGCCGCCGCCGCAGCGTGTGCGAGCCCCGCCGAGCCCGCGGCGCTGATCGGGGGAGCCCACCGGAGCTCAGCCCAGCTCCGGGGGCTGGTGCTGCCCTTTGCGGGGGGGAGGGGGGAAGCCCCGCTTTAAGGGGGGCGCCCGGCGGGAGCCGGGGCTCTGAGAGGCGAGAGGGGATCGCGGCTCTTCCCAGCCGTTCCCGGAGCCCTTTTCTTCTTGCCTTCCCATCTCCTCCTCCTCCTCTGTGTCCCGCCAGTGTGAGTCTCTGCCGGTGGGGTGGGCACCAACGCCGCCCTCCATCCCCACCCCCCAGTCATGCGGTGGTGGAGCAGGCGTCGGCGGGGGAGGACTGGAGCCGGAGAAGTCTGCTTGGCCACTGTGTTTCAGTGCCTCTCTCTCTCCTAGAGCTGCTCTGGATTGCAAAAGTGGAGGGGGGAACTGAAACGAAATTTCCCCTTCCCCCCCGACAAGCACAGGTTTAAAGGAAAAGAGGAAAAAACCCAACGTCCCAAGAAGAAAGAGCGAAACTTGAGTTAAACCCCTGCTGCCCCCCCACCCGCGTCCTCCCCGCCCGGCCAAGAGGGACTTGCACTGTCGCCCCGGCGCCCCGACCCCGTCCTGCGGCCGTGGGAACCGGAGCCGAGCCCCGGCGGAGAGAGGTCCGGTCCCCGCTGGCTGCGGAGGGGACCGGGCGGTTGGCGCCCATGCACTTTCTGTTTAGGAAGAAGACAAGTAACCAAACCACGTTGTCAAACTGCTGACCCGAGGGGGAAATGAGAAGACTGTGTGAGGTATTGACCGATCTGGGAATCGATACAATTTGTCTAATGCAACGGGGGATCGCGGGTTAAGTACATGTGAGGGAAGAGAGAGGATCCATTTGCTGAGAGAGAACGGGACAGCTACACCTTGATACCAAAAATACGCCGCCTCCCCCCCCGACCTCTTCCTCCGCAGCAGCAGCGAGGTAGGAGGCGAGGATCCCGCTCCCTGCAGACCGCCGGATCGATGACACCGTATTTGCAAAACCGGCCAATCGATCCCACTTGGCAAAACGACTGATCGATGCCAGCTTGCCCGTAAGCCGTTTGCAGAACTACCTTCTCCCCACACCGCCCCAAACGCCTCCTGTGGCTTCCCCGCTCCACCCCCCCCCCCGCTCCACCCATCCTTTTTTTTTGTGAGGGAGGGGAGATACACTTTTACCCCGTCCCCCCCTCATCGGGGAGTCAGGCCCCATCGCAAATGGCTTCGTTTCCCGAGTCCGACTTCCAGATCTGCCCGCTGTGCAAGGAGATGTGCGGCTCGCCGGCTCCCCTCTCCTCCAACTCCTCCACCTCCTCCTCCTCCTCGCAGACCTCCAGCTCCTCCGGGGGGGGCGGCGGCGGCGGTGGCGGCGGCGGCTCCTCCTGCGGGGGCCCGCCGCGGCGGCTCCACGTCCTGCCCTGCCTGCACGCCTTCTGCCGCCAGTGCCTGGAGGCGCAGCGGCACCCCGGCGCGGGGGACGCCCTCAAGCTGCGCTGCCCCATCTGCGACCAGAAGGTGGTGATCTCGGAGCCCTCGGGCATGGACGCGCTGCCCTCCTCCAACTTCCTCCTGAGCAACCTGCTGGACGTCGTCGTCGTGGCCGCCGCCGCCGAGGAGCAGAAGAACGGCCGAGCCGCCGGGGCCGGCCCCGCCGCCGGCTCCGCCGCGGGAGGAGGAGGCGGCGGTAACAACCGCCACCACGGCCGCCCGCCGCCACCTCACCGCGCCGCCGGCTCCTCGCCCGCCGCCGCCGCTTCGGCCGCGCCCTCCTCGACGTCCTCCTCCTCCTCCTCGGGCGGCGGCGGCTCGGCGGCACTCCTGCTGCGGCGGCCCCACAGCCGGCAGGGCGAGCCCCGCTGCAGCTCCTGCGACGAGGGCAACGCCGCCAGCTCCCGCTGCCTCGACTGCCAGGAGCACCTGTGTGACAACTGCGTGCGGGCGCACCAGCGCGTCCGCCTCACCAAGGACCACTTCATCGAGCGCTTCGCCGCCGCCGGACCCGGCCCGGCCGGCGGCCCCGCCGCGCCGCTCGCTCTCAGCCCGCCCTACACCACCGCCTCGCCCTACAACATCCTCTCCGTCTTCCCCGACCGGGCCAGCTACTGCCAGCACCACGACGACGAGGTGAGCGAGTGAGCGACGCGGGGAAAAGGGGTGGGGGGCGGACGCCCCTCACCGGCGCCAGAGGGCCCTCGCACCCTCAGCGGCGGGGCCCTGAGGGGCGGGCGGGGACCGGCCGCCGCGCTTCCTCCGCCCGCCGAGGCGCGCTGGGGTCTTGCCGCCCCCGCGGGGCTCGGCGCTGGGGGCAGAGGCCGCCCCCTCACAGAGGGGGGCCGGGAGCCGTTAACGGTGCGGGGGAGGGCGTGAGGCGAGGCGGCCGTCCCCTCACACGGGGGGGCGGGAGCCGTTAACGGGCCGGGGGAGGGTGTAAGGCGAGGCGGCGGCCCCGGGCGCCCCGCTCCCTCCGCGCCGCCCGGGAGGAGGAGGTGAGCACGGGGAGCGGGGGGACGGGCAGCCCGCTGCGAGGTGCTGGAGCCGGTGTCCCGGGAGGCGGACGTCGGCGCTTCGCGAAGCCGCTAAAGCGGCGGGGGGCATCGGGCGGCGGCGGGCGCTGCTGTTCGCAGGGGGCCTTGGGGCGCCAACCGAGGGGATGGCGAGACCCGGGAGGGGCGAGAAGTCCGGAGTCCCCTCCCCCGAGTGTTTCTAATGCGAAGTTAAATTACTTCGTGGGGTCTGCTTTGTACCGTGCTCGGCGGGTCACCCACCGGAGAAAGAGAAAACGAATAAATAGGGAAGATAACCGTAAAACGAATAAATAGGGAAGGAGGACAATTGTAACGAGGGAAGGACTCCTTTTTAATTTTATTTATTTTTTTTTAATGGAAGGTAGTCAGAAAGTTAGCAAAGATGTTCACCACCCTTGCCTATACACTCTCCTGCTCTTGGGTGACATTTTAGCTACCCCCGTGGTGCAAACGAGAACTTTGTGGATGTAAAGAAAAATAAATAAAAAAAGGGAACTTGCTTAACGTGGTCTTCATTTAAAACGCTTTGCTGGCAAGTTTTGTTTCTGATGATCCCCGGTATTGTTTCACGGATCTAAAAGAGAGGCTGCGGCTTCTTCAAAATGCACTGAAAAGTGTCTCAAGTTTCATTGGGACATAGCTTCTTGCTGTGATAGTTTGAAACTTGATTTTCATCTGAAACTGGAAAATGGCCGTCTGCTGTCCCCCCCCTTCTGCTCTGGGGGTCAACGCGGGGGATTTTGCTGGAATTTTCCAGTAACTTCAGTGTTGGAGGTAGTTTCCTCCCAGTATTAAATCGGACAGCACAACAAGCAGCTCCAGGGCAAAAACCTGCCTGAGGACGGGGTAGTACAAGAGTTTTCTGTGGGATGCTTGCTGAACTGATACGTGAGGGTGTTTAGCCTAGTGAAATGTGGTGGTGATGCCTTTGTCTTCAGTTTGCAAGGAGGCTTTTCCAATCTCCTCTAATTCTAATGTACCTCTGAGATTTCTGGAAAGCTCTGGAAGAGCTTTTCTTGGTTCTTAAAAGTCGCTGGTGTCAGAGGATAGAAAGTCTGAATTTGGTAGAAAAAGAAAAACCCTAACATGACATGTGGGGGGGTGGGGTATGCTTGAGGGCAAGGAGGCTTTAAAAAAAAAAAACCACAAAACACCTTACTGGCAGTTGGGCTGCTTACAGCTTTTAGTGGTATCTAAGTATCTTCCTGCTAGTGGGCTTCCTAATGAACGTATGTAATAACCGAATGGCACAATTAAATGAAGCAAGGTGTTCTTAATATACTAAAAAAAAAAAAAGCTATGTTTCTGCCTTTACTTTGGAGTATAACTTTTTGGACTTGTGGTATGGGCTAAAAAGCTTCTAGTTCTTGTGTTTTCAGTACGAAAAAAACCTTATTGTTGAAGTGTGTAAAATGAAACAATGGAGGGCTGTTGGCTATAGCATAGAGTATCCAGCTTCTAAAGCAGATGCGTTCTCCACCACTTGGTGAAGAGGAGCTGGGACAGGAGCTCCAAGGTATTTTGTAGGCTTAGAAGCTTAAATTGCAAAGGGAAGAAAGATTGTAGCTGTGCTTAAACTGTACAGCTTTTCTAGAAGTAAATGCTAAAAAAAGCTAGTTAACTTATTTTACGTAACAAATATTCTTTCAACAGTGTGCTTCGAAGAGTATGTGTCTCAGGATTGGTTTTGGGTGTCCTTGTGTCCTGTAGACCTAGAAATCGTTTTAAAACAAGTGGGCATTTTCAAGCCTTCACCTCCTGTTGAGAAAGGCTATTATTCTGCAAATTAATGATCTACTACTGTTCTTGATTAGTGAGTTTTGGTGGTTCCTTAATGTGGGTGTGCCTGATCAGTATTTGCAAGTATTTATTACTCACTCAAGGGGAAACGTTTAGGAGAGACTTTGCTCTGTCTGTTGGGAACAGTTTATACTGTAAGTCTTTCTCACTTTCTCTAAAAATGTGGGCGAGGTGTGCAACTTTTTTGAGAAAGGGTGGCTGCAAAACTGTGAGGGTTATTGCTTGTTTAATTCTAAGAATGCTATTTACAGCCTCATAAAAGAACGATAATAGAAAGGCAGCTTTCCAAGAGAGTGCTTAAGTGATGCACTGAGTACTTTGGCTGTCTAATAGTGTAAAAACAAACCTAAAATGCAAGGCTGGAATGGTAGCTTGAAACCATAATATTAGTAGTTATAAACTCTGGTTCTGCTTAGTATATAAGTGGGAAAAGCTGGTGACAGAGCAGGATATTTCCTCAGACTAATATCATGCAGGTAAGTTTGAGCACAGGCAGATCTCATCTGTAAGCTGCTAGAATAGTAGTTTTCAGATGCGGAATTTTCCTTCCCTGGGATGTATCCTCCTCACCTGCTGTCCCTGAGGCTTTTCTGGGCCAAAGCAGCCCCTTATTTTTTACCTCCTCACCTAGAACATGATACTCCCGTCCTTCCAACATCACTACTTCAATTGTTACCTTTGGTTCTGTTCCTCTCTGGTCTTTCCACCCCTCTTCCTGGGAAGCACTGTCCATTCCCCATAATTTTCCCTCCTCCCACCCCCACTTTTCCCTCCCTCAAGTGAGGAGGGAAATCGCACTGTGGGTGGTTACTTACTGGGTGTTCCAAGTATCAAAACAAGACCACAGATGCACATTTGTGAGACAAGAGCAATGTAGTTGCTCGTCCTTTCAGTGCAGAGAAATGCAGACTTCAGCTCCTTACTGTGATGTCTGGAGTGGTCTCTCTTTACTTGAGTTGGTTCTGCTCTCAGTTGAGGTGTTGACTCATGTAAATTAACAGTAACCTGTTATGTGCTATGAGTATGCATGCAGTCACTGATAACAGAATATTGGCTGTTATTGTAGTGGTAAACACTAAAGAAAGTGGAACTCTAGTCACTGCTTTCAGGGTGGCTAGTGCCTGCAAATATACTACAATGCATGAAAGGAAAGTAAGTAAACTATTCCTGGAAAACAAACAAACAAAAAACCAACAAAAGCCAATCTTTGCCATAGAGCTGTTGCTAACCCAGTCTGGTTGCTTACTACTTGGAACTCCACTGTCTGAGGTAAAATGCGCTCAGGGCAGCAAGGGAAATGCTTAATCTCAGGCAGATGCTTCAAAGCATTCTACAAATGTAGCCATATTTGTGTTGCAACTCTGAAAACTTTCTCCTGTGTGACCATGTTTGTTGTATGGACAGAATTGTCAACATTACAGTAGTAACCAGATGTTATTGTCAGACTCTAAACTTGAAAAAAGTTTTACCATAGTCTTACCTGTAATTAAATCAAATATGCTAATTGATGTGTCAGTGTGCTTGATTGTCTCATCTCTTGGATTGAAAGGCATTTCTATTTTTCTTTTCATAGAATTCTCGATGACAGGCTGCATACCAAACCGGATGCTTAGAAAATGTTGGAACAGCTGTAGGATACTTGTCTTGTATAGATAAACTACCTGTATTCAAATGACTTTGCTGTTGCACAAAGTGGAAAAGGCCACAAGTCTCAAGTTAACGAATGGGGGGCTTCCTTTATGCCAACTCTCAGCTGCTACATGCTTTAGTATCACCTGGTGATAAGTGGCGGATGGTCAAAACACTTCAATAGCAGACTTCTAACACTTTCTAGGGAAAGTGCGGAGTTGCCAAATTCAGTCAACTTAATTGTCTGTGACCCCCTAGTTCTCGTATTGCTTCACAGATTCCATTTTAGAAGTGGATCACAGACTACAAGGGAAAACACTGCAGCGCCATGTCTCTCCCCCACTGCAAAAAAGGATTTTAGAGTTCTTTCTCTCCCTGCACTTAGCCACGCTGTTCCTTCCTTTTGCTTGCATCAGTTCTGGCTTCGGTCACATTCTTCACGGATCAGATTAATTCACAAACTCTCAAGTTTCTTGCCAGATTGGTAAGATGAAATGGCTCATGGGGGTATCAGTACATGTGGACAAGACAGGCTAAAATTAGATTGCTGTATTGAGTTCTGGAGTTGCATGTATTCATCTACTTATTCTCTTTTTAAACTATAAAAATTACAGTTCTCTTTGTCTTACGTACTGTAAAAGATGAACTTTTGAAGGCTTGTGTATGTATAGGGGAAGACATTCAAACATGTAACTGGCAGCTGAGCTGAAAGCTACTTATCTGGTACCTTGGCTAAATTTGCTGATAGTAGGGTAAAGCTCTGGTTTCACAATAGGGCTGTCTTAAAATCTCATGGCTACTCATAGAAGGAGTTTCACTTCCCTCCTCAGTTCTTACTAGCCTTGGTTGTGTGCACTTAGGAGATGCTTCTGTGAGCCAATTTAACTTGCTTATCATGCTAGAAAACTGTTTTCTCTTCCTCCTCCTTCTAGCATTGGTCTAAGTTTATTGAATTGCAGAGGAATCTGGCTCAAACTGAACTGGTATGAGGGAAAACGAGGAATAGGAAGGAAGGGGTAGGTTAGATATGATCCCTTTTGTGTAATGGCTTGCCATCCCTGCCAAACACTGAGCTTTACTCCATGGTGTTCTTAACACTGTGCACCCCCATATCTCACCAATACAGCTGGTTAACAAAAAAGGGAAGATGCCTGCATCCCCACTTCTGTGTCTCTCGCTCAAGGGCTATTTACATGAAGCTGCAGCATGTGATACAAATGTGATGCAGGCTCTCGATATTCCTTTTTCTAATGGTTAGGTTTTTTTGCCTCCTAACAAAATGATTAAACCTTTTAGGAGTGCATCCTGGAGGCACTGGTCTTAATATGTAATACTTTATTGTGTTGCAGCTGTCGTGGCTGCTATAGCTTCAGCTTCATAGGAGAATGTGCATATGAGCTAGAGAAATACATACTTCCAGTGTATGTAAGGAACTGTGCATATACTTCTTTATACTGATGCGCTCTTTGTTTATCGTACTTACTATGTCTTTGCTCTTCTGGTAGCAAATGCACATACAGGTGCCCAATCTGAAGACAATATTTTTGGAGCGATGAAGTGTGTTAATAATCCCTAATCTCACACTTTTTAACTACAAATAATGTTCCAATAGCTGATGCTAAACAGGTCACCTCTTGGATTACTCCGCCTTACTTTACTTTCAGCTGCCTCTTCCCCAGCATACCTTTAGCTCCTGGTTCTCCTCTGTATGTAAAAGTATATTTATTTATCTGCTTTGCTTTTGTTAGAGAATGAAAACTTTGGGCTTGAAACAGCTTTAATGTCATACTGGACTGAATCAAAACCTCCCTTCCTTTGCCCTGCTCTGGTGTGACCGATGTTCAAATATTTTCAATGTTTTAGGGTAAATACAACAAAGTTATCTTTTTTTTTCCCATGGTGACGACCTGATATCATTACACTACTGGTCTAATTAAACATGACTTCAGATAGTTTCCAGTGAGTAAAAACTGGAAGCAACAGAAATGCCTCGTCTGTTCAGACAACTTTCATGGACTATTTTTACTTTGAGAATGTCTTTGAAAAACCAACAGAATCAATACAGTAGAAACTTGCAGGATGCAGTGTGGACTTCTGAAGTTACAAGAACTTTCTTGAGAAAATAGGACTGGAAATGTGCAAACAATAAATAGTCATGAAACTAGTGTATACTGAGAACTTAATTTTCTTTAACATCACTTTTGCTAAAACTGATGTTTTGAAGTGTATCTCATAATGTGGAGAGAGGGCTTTGATTTTGCTATGATTTAGAGAAGAAATCTTGCATCATGTGTAGGAGTTTCTCCTTTCAGCTAAATCTTCAGAGCATGTAAACATGCTTGCTAGACCTTGCTTCCTTAGAGGAAAACTACATAGTTCCTCTGTTTTAAAGTTAAGAAGGTATCATTCTTCTTTCAATACTGTCTTGACCCTGTCTCTTCCTAGTTCTCCTCCCATACTCCCTTCCTTCCTGCAAAGTTGTTGGTGTCTTTCCATCAGACAAAGTATCATGATGTGTTGAGAGCACAGATCTTAAGATGTATGAACAATGCACTGAATGCAAGACTAATGTTACCACAGATAAGATTTCACAGAAGGGGTTTATTGTCTTTAGCCGTAATCCACTTTCAGTAGAACAGCTACAAATATAATCTTGGATCATAATTATGTAGTACATAATTTTTAGTAATGCTTTTACCCTATCATTCTGAGTCTTAATTAGAGTGTGGAAATACTGGATGGGAATAGGACTACTGCTTGGCAATGCAAGTATTGGTTAATGTAATGAATGGATGTCCCTGATCCTAAAATATATTAGGCATATGTCTTTGTTTTAGCTGTTCTTGTCATGGGCTCAGCTGCAGCTCCTTCCATGGGCTGTTTTCTACTTTCCCTGGCTGTGCTTGTTTAAGGGCTATGTGGGTGGGATGGGTTTGGTCCTCTTATCTAACAAATTAAGCTTGTGCATCCAAATCAATCTTGAAAGTCACAGGAATAGAACAAAAACATGTTAAAGAATTGGCACAATACTGTCTGCTAACTGTTTTCTAACTTTAGTTTAAAAGCTTCTTTACTATGCAGTATCACTTTGAACAACTTTATTTCTCCCTCTTCCCCTTCCCATCTTAAAGAAGAGAAATTGTGTGTGGCTAATGACAGTAGTACTTCTTTCCTAAAGTTCTTTTGACTCTAAGCTACTTTTTTTATTCTTCTTTATCAACACACAACAAAATAACAAAATTTTTAACTATAGAGTCTATAGCTAATAATCTTACTTAGGAACTAAAAATGCTGACCAGCTGTGAATGCTCTAGCTGTTAAATATGAAAAGCAGTAAAACTCAGTAACCACAGATGAGGCTCACAAATATATGTTCTGTGTTGTCCTACTGTGCTGCCTCTTGGATATGTGTGCAATACTGACACTTCCTCACAAGAATTAATTCATAGTTACATTTTCAGCTGTAAGAAATAAGAGCTCCAGTCCTGTTATTTCACTTGAGTGTATGACATGCATTTCTAAAACCTCAGATGGTGAGCTTGTTGGATAGAATGATGTCTGGTCAGCAATTTTCCTACATATGTAGGTGAAATATTTTTGAAGTGACTAAGACTTGCACTGGAAACTGTAAATGAGAAGCTCATTGTTTTATGATTCTGCATACTTTGTACTATGCCTCTGCACTGGTGCAGACCTGGAAAAAATGGCTTGCCTACCTACTCCTGGAAGGTAACTTGAGGCAATCTTTAAACTTGTCTCACTAGCAATGGATGAAAGTAACTTTTCAGAGTTGAATATTTAAAATTTTGGGGATGGTGAGGTGTATCTTCAGTGCTATAGTGGAAATGGTCTCTACTGAACAAAGAAATGTGAAATACCTTAAACTCATTTCTGAAACAAATTAATCCAATGAAAGGCTGCTGTCCTCCTGTTACCTCAGTAGGTATGTCTTCTGTTGGTTACAATGGTATGATCTTCACTAAGATCACACAAGTAATCACCAAGGCTGCTCTCAGTACCAGTACTTTCCAGGACTGTCAAAATAGTGACTGCCCTTGGATCTCAGTGCTTTGGGGGGAGAAGGGTCCTTTAGTGAGCTAAAGGTAATAGCTAAACTTGTGTTGCATCATTTTCCCTTTAATGTTGGTCTCAGTGCATAACCAAAATATTTAAGTTTCTTGTCCAGTTTGCTAAACCTTATCTTTTCTAGTTGTTTGCGTGTATTACATGCCCATCACATACACTTTGTGAATAGCCAATGCTGTTATAAACTACCATCTACTGTAAAGATTTCCTTTTTCTAGTTAAGGTATTGCAAATGTACAGAACTACCAAATGCTGTGTTTGAACGGATTAAAAGGCTGGCAGGGACCTGAGATTCAGAAATCAAACTTCAACAGGATTCTTGGATGATAATGTTAGAGCTTGTTGCTCTTCCCCCTGTCCCATGTTGTCTTGGGTTTTGTGGGTTCTGTTTGCGTATTTAGGTACTCGCCTGCCAGAGTGGCAGGCATATGCTAGAAGACTAATGTTATACAGCCTTTTGTTCAGCTGCTCTTGGTTAACAAAAGGCAAACTATTATTTAGGTGAAAATGTCAGCTATCAAACTTCAAATCCTCCCCCTTTCCCTCCCCCTTCACTTCAGTGGTTCTTACTGCTCACACCATTCACGCTGTCAGACAGTTAAGTGTACAATATAAAAATCCCTAGCCTTAAATCTTTGGTGCAAGCAAGGCTTGAAAGCTGTCTGCATTATGGATGACTTTAAGCTTTGTAATCCAACTTAGTGCTAGAGAATGCTGCTCCTCTGTAAGCGTTGGTAGCGTGGTCTGCAAATCCCTTCCAGCGAACTAGTCGGTACTGGTCCCTGTTGCCTGACAAGGTTACTATTCCTGATCTTCCCTAACCTTGAGCAATGCCATGTCAGGTGATTGAGGGTGTATGAGATAAAGATCAGGTAGCTTCTAGGGGCTTGCTGTTGCTGTCTCTTTCTGTGGTTTGGAAGCCAACTATATAGTTCTAAACTGTGAAGTGCATGTATAGGTGAGGCAGAGCGAGTCTGTTACTCTGAGGATCTGAGGGAAAAACTAGTTAGAGAATGGAAAGACTCATCATGCCTCCAAGCTTTCTTTTTCCTTTAAAAGCAATGCCGCTAAAGAGTTAAATTTCACCCCCATGCAGCACACCCCGCCCCCGCTGCTATATATGGTGTGCCCAAAGGCACTGGAGATTTAATACGTTGAAGTTGGAGCGTGAAGGGGGTCTGCAGGCTGCTAGACAAAGTCACTCAAATTTCAAGAATACTTGATCCGTACAAGGATGTTACTTGAGAAAGGCATGACTTCTCTGTAAGAAACTGCCAAATGAGCCAGCTGAGTGTGTCCTAAACACAGTTTTTTGGGGCTAGATGAGCAAATTGGAAACCAGATTTTCTTTAATTGACTGGCTTGCTTACCAGTCATCAAAGTTGTGTGAACCATCTCCCTTCACAGAACAATGGTTATCTGTAGGGGAAAACAAAAATTGTGATTCTCCCACTGAAGTGCTTGCAAGTTACAGAAACTATTGTGCAGATAACTGAATTATCTATTGTATCATACTGAATTGACTGAACAAATGGCAAATATAACTTTGTCCCCCTTATTACTGTAATGTTGCAATGGTGTCCCAAGACAATGCATTTGGTATCAACTTCTGTTAAAGTTTTTTAAATGGATGGGCAAATATTTTTGGGAAGAGAGGAGGGACAGTTTATGAAGAAATAAAAACAAAAATTAAAAAACTAAATTAATTCAGAACTGGAAATGTCAGGCAGTGGTCAGGAGTGGATTCTACCCTGAAAGAAACAACAGCCAAACTAACAACAAGAAAACATTAGGGAATTAGAGAGGATGAAGTACAAAAGAATTACTGGAACACTGAGGTCCCAGTCTTCCCAGTCCTGCTCTTGTACTTAATTAAATGGTAACAGGGGAAGAGGTAATACTCTTCCTGTTTCTTCCCCTCTTCTACTTAATACAGTTGTATTAAATAGAAGTAATAAGCCCCCCCAAGATCATGGAAGCATTGATAAGATTAGAATTAGGTTAGGGTTATAAATGATTGCTGTTGACAGTGTCCCAAAAGGTAACAGCATGCCCTTTCTTAGAGTGAAGCTATCATCTGCTTTCTCTATTCTAGCCAACATGTATTTTAATTGACAGTACTGTTTCATGGTAGCTCTTGCTTTCTTATAGTGTTTCTTATTTTCTCAAGGACTCTGAGCCACAAATGTATAATCCTTGAGCTTTCTGTTGCTGAAGCACAGCTCCCTTACTTGAGTTACCCTGTATGGTTGTTGGTGGGATGGTTAGTGGGCAGTCTAAGCTGGGTGGTGTGAGTGGAAGTAAGCCTTGGAGGTTCTTGACTGGACTTCCTCTGCATAGCTGGCATGCTGCTGGAGGGCTGTCTACTCCAAACCTCAGGCCACGCTTCAGAGGTGCTCTTCCCAATGACAGACTGCATACAAATGCATACAAATTTGATATACTAGACGGGATAAGTTTTAGACAATTGTGACTTGTCAAAACAAACAGGATTCTATCTTCATGTTACTGCCTTTCTGGCAAAGGTGATGTTGTCCCATCTTTGCATCTTGTCAAAAAGTACTTCAGTAAGTACCTCTGGATCTGAACTGTTACTCTCTAAACAATAGCAGCTATGTCAAGCCAGCCTAACTTCTTTGGCTCTGTACCAAAGACAAGTGGAAAACCTCTCAGATAATGTTTATGTGAGCCTGAAGGGATGGGAGGGCTTCCATTCAGAGTGTCTTACTCCTGAAATTATATTTTCAGGGAGCCAATAGTAGGCTTTGATTGCATGTGATGCTTCTAGTTATAATTAAAATTTCTTTGTGATCCAGGAAGATAGGCCTTCCAGAGAACTATTAGAGAGATTCTACTGGAAGTTCTGAAGCACTGATTGAAATTAATGTAATGTATACATTCATTTTCCCTTGCATGAGCCTTTGGCGTTGACTGGGTATAGGTAAGGTCAGCACACCTCTGCAAAGACTGGAGTAGTTTGGGTGGCTGGCCACTTAAACTTGTAGTGGCATACCATACACTTGGATTAGATCCAAAGGCTCTTCTTTCACCTGGATGCTTCTTTGTCAGTTCTTTCATTACTCTTCCTATGCCTCTGAGTCAGTGAAGTGAGTTCAAGTAGTACGTGCTTACTGACAGTATTTACTAGTGCTCCCATCATGGTCTCTTGGCAACAATGCCAAAAAAACTTTATACATTGACAGTATAAATGGGAGAACCTTAATTTAAAAGTGCAAGTGTTAAAATGAA
This sequence comes from Alca torda, assembly GCA_008658365.1. NCBI lineage: Eukaryota > Metazoa > Chordata > Aves > Charadriiformes > Alcidae > Alca > Alca torda. Next base: position 45,374,637 of record CM018077.1, on the reverse strand, counting down.
GCTTATTTTTACAAACTGGAACAAAAAATCACCTTGAACCATTCTTTCAGTTAATATCTTCATTTTCATATCTCACTCCTTAGATGCTGCACAGCAATTGAACTGTATTTATCTACTGAAAAAAACATAATTTGTATAGTTATTGTAGAAGTAATTTAGGGTGTTAAACTACTCAGCTTTATTTTCATTAAGTTTCCAATTGGCTTATGTAGCTACAAAAACTTTGTGTGGAAGGCTTATTCAGCAGTCTCATTTGGCAACCAGTTTCTTACAGAGAAGTCATGCCTTTCTCAAGTAACATCCTTGTAAATATAATTTAAGATTAGTGTTTTCATTCTGTATATGATGTCACTTCTGAAACCTATTCTTAATGCAAGCCCATGCCATTTAGCAAAGAACAAGGCTGCTGAAGAGCTCAAGCTGATGAAACCTCTCAATGGCGTGGACTCAAGCAGGGTCCAAAAGGCACGAAAAGCTGTGTTCATTGTGGGGTGAGGGAAGTGATAAAATGTTTGATATGCAGGCAAAGCAAGGTGGCTTAAGCAAAACCCAGCTAGTTGCCTTACTAGCCTTGGTACAGGTATCCCTTCTCATCTAAATCTGCATTTCCTTTCAGCTTCAGCCTCCTTCAGACAGTCTGTGTTCTGTATCTGACCTCCTCACACATTGATTAGCAACAAGTAGCAGGTAAACTGGCTCAAATCTAAGAGGAAGGAAGCCAGTGCCAGGCTGGCTGAAATCATTGGACAATGAAGGTAGCAAAACCCTGCAGCTGAAGATGCTGTAGGGAAGAAGGAGAAAAAGTACTGAAGTTCCCTTATTCTTGTCCAGACCTGTTCATCTCTTCTCCTTCCCCAGCTGTGCCTTAAATCTAACAACCCAAACTATGAAAGGGAATTAATGCTTTGAATGAATTTTTGGTTAAAGCCATAGTTCTGCTTTTCATTGTAAAGCATTCTTGTGACTAAACATCTCACTCTTTTCTTTTTTTTTTTTTTTTTGCTGCTGCAAGTCACTGTCTAAACATGGAGCACATGTTCATTCCTTTCAGCTGTTCAGTAATATGCTTGTTCTGTTGCTGTTCATTTGTCTTCATTATGTGTTGTCAGTATACCTATATAAACATTTTTATATAGTATTTATGAGGGTTTGGCTAGCATAGAGGACTGACTTATTTTTTCCTAAATGAAAGATAAATCTTGACAGTTGATCAATCTAGGAGTAATGTATTGAACCAGTATTCTGTCAGAACCGCTGTTTTGTCTTCACCAGTGTTCAATACAGCTGTTTCGGAAAAAAATTGGAACACTGTATAGTCTACAGTTCTAGAGTAACTGGTCCACACAGTGTCATTCCATTTTAATTTATATCTAAAATTATCATGGGGAAGCCTTGAAGATGTCCTGTCTTAAACTCTTAAACATTAGTTTTTTAATACGAGCAACAGAAGAAGTCTCAACTGAAAATATAATGCATGAAACTTGATATCATCTATGTTTTTATTGTTTGAAGCTTAAACTCATTTTAGTGCCATCTGAGGAGGAAACATAAAAGGAAACACTTCCCATAAACTAGGGGATAGATTAAAAAAGGAAGTGTTGCATGTTAAAACAAACACCAAAACAAGAAATGAGAATAGTGATACTTCCCAGCTGAGATTATGACGTGCTATCCAAATACACTATCAGCAGGTGAGAGACTCATTGAAATGGTATGCTGTCTCGGAAATCTTGTTTATTCTTCCAGGGTATTCTTCAGCATATGAGAGAACAGTGTTACCTTCTTGCAGAATTCAAGTGCTTTTGTATAAATAGCTTAACTTGGGATGGAATTCTGACGAACTACTCATGATAATGAGTATGTTCTCATAACTATTGTGGTCGTCTGTTCTTGGGGAACTGTCAGAATTTGGTTTATTCCTTGCTTTGAGAACAATTATCTCATTCTATATTGTGGCTTACGATTTTACTACAGAGCTTGCTGGTATGAATTTTCCTAAGGTGTCTGTAAAGAAATAGTTGCCACCTGCATTAGTGGATTCTCATTTTGGAAATAGATATGCAATTTTCCATTTGGCTCCTGTGGCTGAGATACTTTGACAGACAGATATATAGTTCCTTGCCCTGAGGAGGGAAGTAGGGGGATATAATAATCCAAGGTGACTTCCACAGCTGTAAATCTAGTAACTTGGTTTGGATGCACATATTCTAATGAAGTAGGACATGTTTTTGAGCAATATGATGTGAAAAGATATAAAATACTATACTTCTGATCTAAGAAAGGAAACTCCTCTTCAGAGACCCCTGACTGACCCAGGCAAACTGCTGCCAGCAGTTCACTAGGAGCAAATAGCTGTTGTTGAAAGTTACTCTCCTAAATCAGTGAGAGTCAGAATATCGTGGTGTGTGGGTTGTTTTTCCCCATTTCATGTATCTGTTTTTCTCCAAGCAGGGGAGACATTCCTGCCAAATATGTATCCATGGCTCTTTTTCCACTACAACTAGGTAGAAATGCTTTCAGAATGATAGATCTTTACAAATCAAAGTTTAAACAAACAAAAAAGAAACAAAACCAGCCAAACAAATTCTCAAAACACCCAGCTCTCATGTGGTCAAAGAAGCCACTTCTTGGAGTAAGCTGACTTGTTTCATGTTTGATCCCATATGGAGTTACAGAGGGAAACCATTCCTTGAGTGCTTTTGTTAAATAAAGCTGTTGCCATGAATTAAGCAACACTGCCCTGGAATGTTTCTGATCATGGTCTTGCAGAGCTTATGACCTTTGCACTGAACATGTGAACTGAAACTTCATCTTCCAGTGTTCAATAACCACGTTAAAAATTCAGAGGTGAGGCAGTCTTGGGATTTCCTTAGGCTAGCTTAAATGCCAAGTGTAATTTAAGTAGTGATTTATACAGTTACTCATCCTTTTTTGTAAATCTAAGTCAAATTAAAAAAGCTAAAATCTGTGAGTATTCTAAGGCTTAGAATTCTTTGTCAAGTTAAACTGCGTATACAGTATACAGAATGCTTTAATTTACTGGAGTTTACCACACCACTAAATATTGCCACCTTCTTGTCTAGAAGCATCCAATTACTATTAATCTGGATGTTTGTAGCTGTGTGCTACTGCTACTTAACAGCAATTGCTTTCATCATGAACTGGATGTAGCACCTGAAGAGGCTATTCAGTTTAACTGGGCTGCAGCTGAAAGGGAGAGAGTAGTTTAAAAATTGCCTCTTGCAATGTATCACTGTTTGATGCTACTGGACTTCTTACCCTACTACAGTGCTATAAACAACGAGTATTTTTCTTGTTTACCAGATAGAAACACTGCCATCTCTTGGCTATTCATTGTCCTGACCTTTTTAAAAATACTTTTTCTGGGTTCTTGTGATGTTTTCTGATGATGTGTTTCTGAATAATCAGGTGGTTGTGTAGTGAAAATAAGTCTTAATATCACATACTGGAAACTTGAGATTTTATATGGAAACCTTAATAATCTAGTGATCCTACCCTGGAAGAAAAGTAAGAAGGAGTACTACCTGGTTGTAGTGACTCTCAGCTCTTTCTGATCTGCCTTTGTGTTTACCTCCCTTAAAAATATATTCGGCTGAAATGAGCTTCTGTCCCTACTAGATTAGCTGACCAGGCAATTTGGCAACAGTGCTGGCATCTGAAAGTAGTGTCTGGCACAACGGGATTTAGCCTTTATGCCCTAAAAAGGATTGACAGAATATTTCCCACTGATGTTAGTTTTGACCAAATTCAGATAAACAATGTTGATGAAATACTGAGTTCTGAATTCTGCAGAGTTGGGGAAGAGGGTCATGTTGGGTTCTGACCATGTTTCTGATAGCAGTTTTACTGAACCTGGCTTGAGGACTTGTTTAAAATATTGCAGCTTTAGTATTGCCTATACTGTGTGGGGTTATAATAATTATCCCTTAATTCCAGAAGACTTCCCAATTGAGAGGGAAGTTATGCTTCTACCCAAATTCTTTCTCTTGCTGTAAGCAGCTCTGTCTCCTCCTGTAATCATCCAGTGTTGTGCTAACCCAAGTGTTTGTCTGGTTGCACAGTGAACCTTATTTCTGAGAATGTTTAGAGAAGGGTGACTTCTTCAGCCCAGTCAACCTACCAAATATGACACCAGCCTTGAGGAACACTCCTGATGCTGGTTCTTACTCTAATAAGCCAATCCAATGGGCTGGAAAGACTTCCAGCTTTAAAACCTGGCCAAGTGAGAGAGAAGTCTGACTTGCCACTTCTTGGAGGACTTCTCCCATAGAATAACTCTGGTGCAAAGCAGTAACACCCATATCCCAAAGGGCTGTAACACCAGTTAGTGCAATCCCTGCCCCAAGCAGCAAGTTTTAGTGGAATGCAGAAACTTAAGATAGAGACAAGGTGCTTATAGAACATGAGAGGACTTCAGTGGTTGAGTGGGATTGTCAGGATGCTAACAACATCCTGACTCCTATATTAGCAACTGGAATTTAATTTCTTCATGTGTAACTTAATCTCCATGATGGGGATAGAGGATCTGGGTTTCCAGCATCTGTTCAGAAGTGGCAGCTCAAAACCCTTTCCCCAAAGGTAGTCTCCTTCTTACATGCCCTACCTCAGCCCCTTCAAGTGTGGGGGTGGGAGGTCATGGTGGAAAAGTGACTTTGCTCTGTTGTATGCACCTCTCAAAGATGAGGCAGGTGTAAATCCAATTTCCTGTGAATGAACTTTCAAGTCTTAACTTCTGGGATGGTGGTTTGGAGTCTCTTGTGGGAGCTGTTTAACTTCATAGAGCAGAAATTGAGTGACTGGCCCAAGAGAGAGCAAGGATGAGCCTGGCTTCCTCATCAGTAGGCGGGGATGTCTGGGGTGCCAGTCTGTGCTCCAGTGGCTCTTATTTCATATCACTAAACTCTTCATCCTGAGTTAAAAAAAAAAAAAGACTCAGACTCTGGTATTACTGCAGTACAAACTTGAAAATAAGCTGGAGTTGCTTAAAGACATACTGTAGCTGTAGCAAAGAAGGTTTTACTGTGCAAGCTTATATGCTTCCTTTTTGCAGATTTTTAGAGTGGGGAAATAGAAAAGGATGAAAGATACTATACAACCTTTACTAAGCCTTCTTTCACATCTTGACTTTTTGTAAGCACCATTAGTTGTCTAGCTTTGTGAATCATAAGGTTTAGAAGCGCTCTGAAACTTCATTCTTGAATTTAAATGACAAGTAATATGACAGTTCCAGAGGTTCCTAAAAAAACCCTTTTGTTTAGCAGCAAAAAAAACCCCTATGTTGTGTTTAGTTTTGATGATTAAAGGTGTATTGTGCATAGTACCGATGCTGTGTCATTAATAAAACTGCTATTTAATGTATATTTTCCAGCATCCTTATTATTGCAGTCAGTCATGCTGTACAAGCAGTAGTGACTGATTTTTAAAACTTATATTAGCTGATGGGAGGAAGGATTCACAAATAAGGTGCATCCAAAAATTACTGGAAAACAGTAATTTTCAGAAATGTTTTTGTAGTGGCAGATTCATTAGGATAAAATATTAACTGAATAGTTCTGGTTCACTTGTGATAAAAGTAAACAGATAATGGAAATTTCAGAATTGCTTGCAGCTATTATGATGGTGATGTATTTTGAAAGGAAGAACAAAAACCTACCTTAAGATTTTTTTCAGTCTTTCTGACAAAGCTTAAGAGTTTTTAACATCTCAAAACATGTTTGACCTCCCCACCCTTAAGCCATTTTGACAGTCTTTACCATTGCATTTCAACAGGAAAGAAAGATCCTTTTTATAGCCAAATGGCTTCCTCTTCTCTTCTCCCTCTTTTCCCTTCCATCCCCCACCCCAGAGTGCCTTTCTAGTGCTCAGGCTTCAGCTGCTGCCTGGATACTGGCTACATCTGTCTTGTTTAGATGGTCCTAAGGAAAAACAGCACAGAATGTGACCGGAGGGGCCAACAAGATATGTTTCTTTTCAACTTTGAAAGGAAGCCCCGCACTTGCTTCTGCCTGTTTGCCTAAACTGTTTTTAAATCAATCATGGCTAGGGCTGGTAAATGCCTTCTCTTCCCTCCCTCCCTGAAATGGTCAAACTCCAAAACATTTGAAAAGTCTAACGAGTTAAATATGGTGGTGTTCACAGGACTGTTTCCCCTTGTACAGCTTCCAGTTTGATGAAATAAACTCTTTTTATGGGCTCTTGCTTTGAGACAGCCATTGGGAAAAGTTTCAAAGAGGATAGTGTTGCTCTGGGTGGAATTTGGAGGTTTGCAACTCCATAAAATGCTTGCATTGACAGCAGACTGGGCTTTTGTACTTGCATTAAAAAGGACAGCATTAAAAGCTTATTTTGGGTCTGAGCACTGCTTGATGTTTTGTGGGGATTGTGGTGTAAAAGATGGTGACTGTCAAGGAAAGAGTAATTATGCAGAGCGGATAGAGGACAGTGTAGTTCCTATTTTGGGGGAATTTTCTGATATTTTTGTAAGTGCAGGATGAAGGCTGGGACAATGATGATGGCAGTCAAGAATGGTGTTAAAGTTTTGTGGGGGTGGTGGTTCTTGTTTTTAAAGGTTCATCAACTGGGGGGGGGGAGGGGGAGAGAGAAATGCGACTTGATCCTGTTCATAAACTTCAGCTATAGTTGAAATTGATTTGCCCTTGTGACAGTATCTTGTTATACACAAAATAGGAGGACTGTCTTAAAAACATGAGCATGTTCTCATGCATTTCCATCACAACCTGTGTGTGTCTGGCTGTTCTGCGGGTGCTAGCTTTTGGTTAGCGGTCCCTTTACCACCCCCCACCCTGGATAATTATTATAATAAACTGCAGGGAACAGAGGAGAAACAAATAGCAGCAGATTAAATAGCTTTTGTAAGAACTCTTACCCTGTGTTTTAGTAATGGGTTATTACTACTTTTATCTGTTCATATGAGCACATATTGGCTATTTAATTTTTTAGTAGGCTTATACTGCAGCAAATATCTATAGCTGTATGAGCTATAGTTTATTGTTCATTGTTATATTTTACAGTCATGGAATACGGACAAAATAAGCATGTAGGCTTAGGGGATGCAGCCTAAATAGTTTGCATGTTATTAGTGTGACAGAGGTGCTCAAGAACTTGGTCCTTTACATTTTGTGGAAATCTTGTTATTTCTCAGGATTTAATTTCAGGATTTCCTCTGTAGTAACACTGCTTGAACTTTGGAATCCACTTTCCTGGCTTTTGTGTAGGGAGGCAGAGCAAAATGGATGTTTGCACTGAACTCAGCACGTGCACTGAGCTTCAGATAACAATTATTTGGGTTTTTAACATCCTTGTATTTGGCATGTTGAACCAGCCACACAAGGTTCTCCCATGTATTGGTATGCAGAGTGCAGAAAGTAACCTGGCCAGTTCATGGGAGCTTTAGCTTTCATTAACCATGTGTTGCTGAAAACTGGCCTGTGATTCTGTGCAGAGTGCATAACCTAACCCAGCTCTCAGGCTGCTTCGGCTTGTGTTGGGGAGCAAAGATGCTGAAGTGTGTGTCTAGGTTGTGCATTATAAGGACAGTCTCTACCTCAAGGAAGTCTCTCTTAATATGTGTTGCAGAACTTGTAGAATGGGTAGCTTAGGCCTAAAACTAAAGGAATGCTTTTAAAATATGTTCCCTATGAAAATGTGGATTAAATAGGGAAACGGATTTGCAAAAAGTGCATTTAAGAACTCTGACTTGTTTTCCTCCAGACTTGAAGGGGTAAATCTCAAAAATCCACTAAAATCCACTGATTTAATAAAAGTTAGTGGCCTAGCATCTGTTGATTTTTCAGGAGACCTGAAAAGTCACAAAATGGAATAAGCTATGCCTGCTTAACTGTGCCTATACTCACGGGATTTAAGTGCTGGCATATACACTAGCTGGAATTTTGTCTTAACCAAAAGAGCTGTGGAGCCCACTGAGTCCAAACACCCTTGTAAATAAACTGTAGCTTTGTCTTCAGACTGCTCTTGAGAGGTGTGGATTTCCCTAGCTGAAATGGCCTGCTAATGCCAAAGATCTCCCTATTTTGAAATCTGTGTGCTGTGTTACAGGCTGTGCCTTTCCCCTGCAGAAAAATGGGTAATGGGAGAGAGGGGTGTGGATTAATATATTAAAATGACTAGTCTTTGCTTTCATTTTCAGTTTAGTAAAAGCTGAGAGATTCCAAGTTTCTGACTTCCCAAGATCATGCTGTGAGGACTGGTCTCGCTGTCAAAGTCTTGTGCTTGGCCTGTAGCTCTGTGTGGAGCCCTTTTCCTCTGGTGTGGGGTGGGAGGGGGGGCTCAATGCCCAGGTTACTGGGGAGGTGGACCTGAAGGATAAATAAATGTTCAGTGTACACAGAAGTAGCATATGACTGGGGGGAACACTGTGGGCATTAAGGATAGCCTGTGCTGGAAAGCGCTAATAGGAATCTGCCATTTGTATTCCTAGTCATGGGAAGCTGATGCTTGGCCTTTCCAGAGTGCCCTGAAAGCTCCTCAAAATGGAGGCTGTTTGCTGATACAAAGGCGATCCGGCAAGGCTGCTGGAGGGCGTTCCCTCTCCACACTTCTCTTCTCCAGGCTGTGGTTCTGCCCTGGCCCCTGCCAGCGAAGCCCAGGCTGCTGTGGGGAGGAGGGGCAGGCTGGATGGCCCTGCTTACTCGCCCACTGCCTCTGCCCACCACTAGCCCTTACACCTCTAGTAGTATTGCTGAGACTCCCCAGCATCTGTACACCAAGCTGTATTAGGCAGCTGAGCTGACTTGTCTATAAAGACTCAAGTTCAGGGTAGTCTTCAGCCAGATCAGTTCTCTGATGGCACTACAAGGTGCTAACATTTGCACGAGGGAGTTGACTAAACTGGGGGGATGCTGGTGGGGTGGTTGCCCTTTAATAGGAGGGATTTCTTGGGTCAGTTGTGAAACCCCCACTTCATATTTGACCACACAAATCTGTGAGGTTGTGCTGCATCATGGAATACATAAATGCTTTATAAATTTTGTAGTCTCTGTAGAAGTAGAGCTGATGTCCCCTGACAGCTTCCGCAGTGCAGCCCTGGGGACTTGTAATGCTGACTAAACTAGAGGGGAGAAAAGGTGTGGGACTGGGATAATTACCTGAAGCTGACAGTCTCTCAGGATTGCATTGCTTCTGTTTGATACCATGAAACCATAGGAGTAAACAGTTATCTCTTACAGTAAACCTTGAACCGCATGCGCCTTCAAGTCCAAAGTATTGCCTGCAGTGTGTTTGCCTGCTCCTTTTTCTTCAGCACATTAAACTACGCTGCTAACAGAAGAACAGTCTTTATCAAGAAGAGGCATTGGTCCACTGCATGAGCTGAACGCAGTGTTACAACTGAAATCTGTAATAGTGGGTTCTTCCCTCATTCCTCAATTTACTGAAGCCTTTTGCAAATACAGTCTTGGAATGGAGCTCTTAACACTTTCAGAGTTGTTAAATTGTAATCCTTTGTCTTTCAGATTTGCTGCTTGTGTCTGGCACCACAACTTTTCACCTGTCTTCCAATTCAACACTTGTTTTTTGAATCTGGCTTTAATGAACAAATGTAACTTTGGGTTAAGGGAAGAATATTAATGTACAGTGTAACTGGGGCTTCTGTTCACTGTAAGGGTCTTTTGACCTGCTTATTAGTGGGGGCATTGTTCTGGTAAGCCATTCCAGGACCCATCCTGCCAGTCTTCTGCACAGGATTAATCATTTCCTCTTGACCTCCTGCTCTCTTTTCCTAACATGTTGCATTGATCAGAATTCTTAACTCACAAGTTTGCTCCTGTTTTTTAAAAATGGGAGGAAAAGGAGGGGGGGAAGGAATGCAAAGAAATTAGATATAATGTCTGCTGTTAACATTCTTAGTAAGCTTTTTTCCTTTTTTCCTTCTTGACTCCTCCCTTCTCCCAAGAAAAGAAATCCCTTCCTGGTATGTATTAGCTCCAGATCTCAAGCATCTTGAGTGCCTCTGTTTCACTGGAATTACTATTTTTGAGCATGCAACTTCCTGCAAGATCAGCTTTGCTTATAAAGGTCACATTTAAAGCTTTACCTAGCTGAGGCTTTCAGCTACTGATCTACCAGATTGGAGCACTCTATTAATCTTCTTGATCTGTAGTATTTTGATAATAGGTAAAGCAGTGTCAAGAATAATACATGTGGCTCTTAATTTTGCTCTATTTTTTTTTATGCCAGCAGAGGAAGGTATTTATGAGATTATACAGGGTGTACTCCTAATAGGGAAAACTCTGTGTTTATCATTACTGACAACATCTTTGTTATGCCTTTAAGGGAGCTGTTGACTTTAAGGTACAAGGGTCTGCTGCCAGCCAGTCCCAGATTATATCAGTAACAGAAAGGAATACTTGTTCTGTTCACATCACCCACAGGTCCCTGTATTCCACTACTGCCTGTGGCTGGCAGCTGAACCAAACTTTGTGGGAGCTGGTCTCTAGAATTCAAATTTCACTTCTGCCTTGAGCTAGTTGTTCTGACCCACTGTGTCCAGACATGATCTGACTTTTGAGAAGGCTGCTGTAAATTGTGCTTCAAGGTGTTAATGGTAGCTGCAAGGGGGAGATATGAGCTGAAGAAAGCCAATGGGATAAAAGCAAAGGTCTGTTTCCTCTGCTCATAGAACCTCTTTCAGTGAGACTGCATGTCAGAGGTAGTCTTCCACTCTTGGCTCTTGCTTTTCTCCAAGCAGGGAAGAATCCAGCAGCAGGACTTAACATCTCCTGGAAATAAGTCATTTAGCCTGCCGTGTTATGTCTGAACAGAGTGATGCTAGCTCATAAGCTGTTCTAGGTTCATGGTCTTGCTCAGATCAGAGGAGCGCTAGATGCCTATGACTGTTGCCAGGAGTAGTTTGTGCTACTCTGGGTTACCTGGGGATTCATCTTTGCACCCCAGTTTAGGTGTGGAATGGTTCCATAGGGAACTGAGCCACATGACTGACAAAGTGCAGACCTTAACACACATTTCTGAATAGCAGAAATAAAAAAGCTGAAGTCGACCAAGAGCTGGAAAGTAAAACTGCATATGGTTCTCCTAGCAAAAGCAAACAGATTGGAAGCTCTGCCTCTAGTGAAACTCATTGTCCCATGGAGTGAGAGATCTGTCTAGAAAGCCCATCTGCTAAACCCATGGAGTCTGAGATTGGGACACAATAGCCCTTTGTTCTTGAAGCTGTGGGGGTTATTAGCTTTTGTTAACTAATCGTTTTGGAAGAGTCTCCAAATTCCATTTCGTTTCCTGCCCCGAGGTAGGGTTATGGGACCATCCTCAGTGTAAGAAAACTACAGTGGCTATTGATGTCTTCTCACTTCCCAGAGCAGCATGTTAGGACCAAGCAAAAAGACCACATCACAAAAAAACCCACCTTTTTGTACCTTCGTATGCATCACAAAAGATTTAGAGGCAAGAGGGCCTTTCACAAGAACACTTCTGTGGAGATGGCAGTGGGCCTTTTGTCTGCTTGGTAATAGACAAAGTAAAACAAACCACCTGTGTTGAAGGAGGGTTCAGGCTGGTAGTTCTGGCACTATGCATAGGAGGTCTGGGGCTAGGTGAAGGGGGCTATATATCTCTTCTGCTTCTCTCAGAAGGTACTGTGAAGTGTTGGGGGGTTGGAGGTGCTTTCAGCCATGCCCAAGATTCTGCATGAAGTAGTTGTTTTTAGTTGCTGTTGGCCACCACACCCAAACATGCAGTCTATTGTCCCTGGCTTCTGCTGCTGGCTGTTGGGCTCTCCACCAGCCCCCCTAGCATCTGGCTCTACTGATAAGAGGGACAGTAGCAAAGATGAGGAAGAACACGCATGCAGTCACAGAACTGCCTCTTGGTTGCCTCTGGTCTAATCCCCAAAAGTTTGTCTTCCTTATCCCCAACCTTCATTCTGTAGAAGGCTACAAGGTCCCTTACTGCCATTAGGTGGTATCAAATGGGCCCCTTCAGTTGAGGTGTGGACAGGGATAGTTGTGTAGCACTCTACCCTTTTTATGTGTAACCTTGATGGACTGTGTTGGCAGTTATTACCCTATTCAATCAAAAAAAAGGCCTGTTGGCTTATTTCTAAAACTTCAGCTGTGTGGGTATACATAGGATTGTTTTCATCATTGAGACTGGATGCCTGCAAAAATCATTACATTAGTGATTCTCTCATCCACTTACAGAGATAAGAATGGAGGCCTAGTGTAAGCAGTTCCATGCTTATACTCAGTTCCATGTGGCTGTAAGACGAGGGCTGAGGCAAGATCAGGGCTAGTCAGTCACCTGAATGATTCCCATCTTGTTTCACTCCCATGCCATGTTCTGCTTAAGAGTAAATGACTACCTGTAGTGCTGGTCCAGCATTCGGAACTATCTTTTTGGGAGAAAAGAGGGTATCCAAGTAGCTGTATTTCATAAGTTTTTGTGGTAGAAGCTGCATCACAGTGTAGTAACCAATTCCAGAATACCAGTTACAGAAATACCCTTATCATCCACTCTGAAACCAACATTTGGTGACTGGCCTGCTTATGAGAATGAGTTTTTAAACAGAAATGTGGTGAATAGCTATTTATTTTTTTTAATAAGGCCTCTTTCTAGCTTTGCACATATTGCACCTCTCTCAGGTCCATGGAAGGTAGTACAGCAACAACTGTAAGAGTTAACTCAAGTTGTAGCTTGAAGACCTGATGCAAGCTTTGTTAGAGGGAAATTTGCAGTGGTAGAACCTACCCTCTACCTAGGAAACAACAGTGGGCATGTGCAGGCTGCATGAAGCGGGGGTAACACTTCCATGGTGTCTCAGTCAATGTGAGCTTGTGCTAATGCGATTAAGCCAGAATGCTAACCAAGCAAAAACTAGGTATTGTGTGTTTTTTTTTTCTCTGAAAGGTCTTGATGAGGAACTGTGTGTCTTAAGAGTCTCTGTAATAGAAGGCTTCTGGTGTCTTGTTTTGTTCCTTCAATGGCACCAGCAGAAAGGATTAAGACCAACTGCTCATCTTTTATCTTAATTTGCCAACTGGATGAACACTGAAGTTACTTCCTCTAAGAAATTACCAGTATGGTCTTTCAATGTTCTGTTTTGGTAGTATTTGTTACTAAAGCAGACTTAAATACTCTTTCACTGGTTTGAGCATTATAACGTTAGGCTCTTTGGAGAGAGAAGTCTTGCTTCCTGTGGTTAGCTCTGTGATCTGTATATAACAGTCTGTATGTTCAGAATGTGTTAATGTTTATATTGGCTGTGTGATCTTGAACCTTTCCTAGAAAGAAAGGGTGTGGGAGGTGATGTTGTTCTGCCCATCCTTATTCACTTAAGTATTTGCTAAGGGTGGTGTGCTTTTCACCTTGCCAGTGAAAATACTGATTGTATTTAAAGAAAAAAACCCCAACACACCTGGGTGGCTAGCAGCACAGGGATTTGTTTTGACTCAAGTTGTTAATGCCTAACTGCAATTTTCTGAGAATGCTACTTCTCTCCCCTCTGCCAGTAGGGGCTGTAGATATATGACTTGGTCTGTGCCTAAAGTTGCTGCTGTGACTCTTAGTTTCTTGCTAAGGAATTGAGGAAGCTGGTAGTGACTAATCCTTGAACACTGGGGCATAAGATGGGGAGGGGGCTCTCTCATGTTCTGTTTGGACAACTTGGTGCTCCCTAAATCACAAAGGAAAGCAATAGCTTTTAATTTTTTATAGCCCTTACAATAAAGTGTGGGCTGGGTGACCCTTTTAGACTAGGGAAATTGATGGAAATTGCTCAAAAAATACACACAGAAATCTCTTAGCAGCTGATTGTATTCAAACTGGTTTTGCATGTGTGTGCACATGCTCAGCTGCTAATGGAGGATCAAACATCCTCTTCAAATGAACCTTGGTTGTGTCAGAAAACCTTTTGATACCTGTGCTGCTCTCTGCCAAGCTGCAGTAAAACCAGTCCCTTTCTAGGAACTTGGAAGCAGCCAGACCAGAACTCTGCACGTACAATGCAGACATTCAGCAGGGCAGTTTATAAAGACCAGTTGGGAGAAGTATTACCAGAGGGCAGTAGCAGATGAAACTTAAGATCACGGAGGCTAGAGAAAGACAAAAGAAACTGGCTTTTGCTTTCTGTCTTTGCTACCTCAGCTATGTAAAAACAAATAAACAAAACATTAATGGGGATACAAATAGATTAAATGCAGTGTTCTAGTCCTCCTCAGTCTGAAGAAGCACGATCTCTATCTCGGATGTATTGTTTTAAAAATATGTAACTATGTAAACAGCTTTCAACTGTAACTTCTGAAAACTTTAAATAATTCCAGGAAAGAAAGACAATATTCTAGTATTCTCTGAAGTGCATTCATTATATTCTTAAAATCTACTTGCTCTCCCTGCTATAGATGACTAAAAGCTACTTGGATGATTCAAATGCTTGAGTCTTTGCTTTAAAATTTGATAATTTTATATTTTTATTTGCACTTGCAGCTTCACAGTGCAAATTTGGTCTGGAGAGATTAAAGAGTTAGTTTAATCTTTGCCTGTAAGACCTTAAACTCCTCCTTCCCTCCCACCAACCCTTTTCAAGGATAATATTCCACTGTGCCAGATTGCCCATATTGCCACCAGAAAATTGCTTGGACCACTTCTCACAAAATCAAAGGTCAACTCCATGCCTTGGTGGCAGCTGGGAAACTAATGATTTAATGCTGCTTTGACCTTTGGCTTCCTAGTCCGTTTGAGTCTGACCCAATGTTTTAATTTTCCAATACTGCTGGGCAGTTGGCTTTTGTCTGTTTCCAGATGTAACTTGCATATTGAGGCCTGTTACTGAAGTGAGAACAAAACAACAAAACATCTCAGCCTACAAGGGGAAGGAAAAATAACAGCACCTACCTTTTTTTTTTTATGCTGCAAAATACAGCTGTCCAGTGAGACTGACTCTTCTACAGCTAACAAGGTCAGGTTTAGAATAACAAAATGTGAATATTTGTCTAGCATTTACATCTAGACTTCTTAAATGTATTTTAACGGCAACCTTGCTGAAATGCTGTTCTTTTACAGACTTGTAAAAAGTAACAGAGTAAAAACAGTAGCTCTTTTCTCCCTCTGCCCTCAACTTCTCCAAATCAGTATTTTTTTTTTATTGGAAGAAAAGTCAGTGTTGGATCTGATGCTGGGAAACATCGGAAAAATAACCAGTTGGCTCTTGAAAAATGAGTATGCTTGCTGTTGTGGGGAAATAGAAGTGTAAAGTGAGATGGAAAACTGTGGTGACTTGGCTTTTAGTGTGATTAGGAAGTTCCTTTTTTTTTTTTAGCACTGCAACGTTTAATCAGGAGTACTTTGTCATGTGTGTTTGATGTATATACAAGGTGAATACTGCATTAGACTTCTGCAGTACTGGTAATTTTTGCAGTCATTGCCGGTACAGTTTGAATTTGCTATTAATGATGTGATAATGGTGGGGAAAGCACCCTAAGGTGGGTAGCCTTTTCTTAATGAAAAGACTGATCATTATTTGGAAAGATTCCCCTTGAGTACTGATGCATATGGAAACTCCCCCTTGAGTACTGATGCATATGGAAACTCCTGTTTTCCTGAAAGTGCAAATCTCTTGTTTTATCTGGTCGGTCTGCCCATCACAAGTACCAATCTTGAATCCTGCCTGAACTACCCTGCTGCTCTCAAAGGTCAGCTCATACCCGGGCTTGTGTGCAAGAGGTTAGTTTTTGCAGAACAGATGGGCTCCTAAAACTTTTATGGTCTCCAGTCAAATCACCTCAAGCTGTAATCTCATTAAATCTTAAGTGAATCAGTGGGTCTGGTTATTACTTGAAAGCAGAGTTACAGGAAGCGATGTTCCTGATGCAGTAGGTCTGTCTTGGTAGTAAGCTACCAGAGGTTCTTGCCTGTGTGTGGCTCTTAAAGCTGCTCCATTACTTTGATAGCAAAGGTGGTATGTGGGGTGCAGTGAGTTAACCTTTTGGTAGAGGACAAAGGCAAAGATGGTAGCTTTTCCTGAAATCCTTATTCTGTTAACCTACAGAGTTTTAATTCTTCCCCGCACTTTTGATCGTATGCGTATTACACTGTCCTGGTAAGCCATTTGTGTCTTAGAATAAATTAACGTACTAACTTAGTTGGAATGACAGCAGAGTGCTCAGCACTGTGCACACAGTTGCTGAAAGAATTGTGTAACAGCACTGTCCAAAAGCCTGGCCTTCCTCTTATTTAATTCAGCATATTGTCTTCGGGAGTTCCTGTGCTAGAAAACACCACATAAAAGAATATTCTGGAAGCTGGCAGGTAGCTTCCTTGAAAGTTTTGACCAAGCAGACTTGGCTCAATAGTTTGTCTTGGGCTTGGAAATCTGGTTAAACATGTTTTGTTCTTTGCCTGGATTGCAGAAAGTCTTTTTCTTTTTTAGAGAGAATGAATCTAATCTATGACCTCTTCAGACTTTCTTCTTAGCAGGTAGGGGACACGTAGGACTAGTTTGGCAATACATAAAAAAATGATGATCATGGCTTAACACGTAAGATTTGTGTGTACACAAGAGTGTTCATAAAAACTTCCTTCTGATTGTGCAGAGATAATAGAACTTCTTCTGCCTTGCCTACCAGCTTCCTCCCTTGGGGGCAGGGAGGGATGAACGGACAGACCATACTTTGTGTAAGCCCGGCCTTCTGGTGAATTGGTGTACCTAAACTGCAGTCAAACTCCTGTGAGTGCTTGTGAGAAATAGCGTATTTCTTATATTAGAAATGTAAGATGTTCATGGTGCACTGTCGTATGCTTTCACTGTAAGAGAATGGTCTCTTCCTTGGAATTGTATTGTATATAACAAGACAGTATGGATTATATAGCTTTTTTTTTTGTAGTAAGACTAGTGCCTGTCTTTCTCTGCAAGAATTGGCAAGGATTTAACCTTCTTAGCCATCCCTTCTTCCTTTGAAGTGAGTCAGATTTGACTCTTCCTGTCTAGTTCAGCCTGGATAGCTTTTCTTCCCATCACTGATGATTGAGCAAGCCTTCTATATTTACATTTATCCTGATTTAAACCTCAAACAAGGCTGCAATTAAATTTTAGGGTAAGACTAACTTTGCCTGCACAGTAGAGAAGCAATCCAAAGCTAGTGTTACGTGGAATGGTTGATCCAGATATTGAAAAGGCTGGTGCTTTCACTGAAGCATTCAGAATATTTAAGCATTTTAAAAGTTCAAAATGCTTTCGAATTCTTAAAAGGTCCTTGAAATATATCACTGAACCATGACAGGGTGGCACCAAGCCACTGTAGTTTGGTTAGACCAAAACTATAATCGCCCTACAACAGAATTCATTTGGTGGCAGTATGAATACATACATTATATACTTGACCCATGGGACCCCCATGGAATGGGTTAAATATAGAATGTGTGTATCAAACAGAACTTAAACTTTGACTGGGATGGAAGGTTGTCCTCACTCTCCCAAAACTGAACCTACTACTCAATAGTGGTGTCTAGGGCAAAATGACAAAGTGCAACACAAAGTATTTCTTATTCATTGTCTGAAAGCACCTCAAATCTATCCTGCAGTTTGAAGGAGCTGTAATTCTGCTGTCCTTCAGTTTTCACTTAAGCATTCCAAGATGAATACTCATTTATCTCTTCCCACCTCTCCCAAATTCAAAATGAAAGCAATCTTAAGTCCTCTCCATGAGCAAAAGGTCTATTATAGTAGGACACGGTGCAGCACATAAATCTGTGCCAGAAACACAGAAAGGTATGGGGTTTTTTTTTGGGTGTGTGTGGTTAAAAATAAAAAAAAAACACTGCTTCATCAGGGTGGGAAAACATAGCCTTTAAACTTGCTTTACCTATATTTCACCAATTTGGAATTAAGTGTGGGGCAGGTAAGCAATTAATTTTAGAGTTCAGATGCTTCTGAAGTCTTGTGGTCTGCTCTGCCAGAGAGGCAAACAGTTAGAGAGATATGAAGATGTACTTACATTGTCCATCAGGACTTGTCTTATGTCTTTAGATAGAAATAAACGTGCCTCTAATTTTGTGTTAATGGCTTGTAGACAAAGGTTTGCCTGTTGTTCTTGCTGTTCTATAGCGATGGAGAAAAAAACTGAGTAAACACTTCTGAATTCCCAAAACAGATCTTATTCTTAGGTATTTTTCTTTTATGATTTACAGCACCTTTTTGGCACTAACTGCAGAGCTGTGTCATTATATGATAGATGGACAAGAATTTACTCATTTACTCGCAAGGGATTAAAGAGTAACCTGCAGTAATGTTTGTTATATGATTATTGAAATGCCCTGAGGCTGTTAAGACAGCTAGGTCTTCCAAAACAAACATTAAATACTAGAGTTCAGTTGGAAGTAATAGTGCACTAGCACCCATAGGATAACACTTTCATGAGGAGTCTTTCATAAAACATGGTTGTGTAGTCTTCCTTAAAATTAAGAGGAATTGTAAGAAGTGTATTAATCTGACAAATTTAGTCTGGCATTCTACTACAAGCAGCAAAGCTTTGATCCTCAAGAACAACATTGTTTCTTTGAATGAGATAGTCTGGTGTATGTGCCAAGTCCTGTGCTGGGAGCAGATAATGATTATTTTTGACATAATTGGTACAATTTGATGGTATTGGCTGAGGAACCCTGATACAGTGTATGTATAATACTCTTTTAGAAACTACTGCCTGGATCTGGAGCAAACAATTTTTTTCTTTCAATGCAATCCAAATTTGTTTTTGCTTAATTAAGATTCCTCATTTATGAGGAATCCCAACCGAAACCTCAACATGTCGTAATTTTTCTTCCTGCTCTGAAACATGTGTACTTAAGCTAGTAAAAATTTTACACTTGCATATTTTTAGTGTGTGTTTGAGAGGATGATGGTATATAGGGAGGGCTTGAATGGTTTTTGAAAAGATACCTTCCAAATGTTCATGTTAGTCATTTTTGGGTTTCAGTGAGGTTCCTTCTAAGACCTTATTCTATAAAGACTTGATATGTGGGTACATATTTGTTTTTAAAATAGTGTTTGGGATGGAGTAAGGCAAGAGGAGTAGGGAAGGCAACAGAGTGGGCCAATTCAGTGCTGCCTTTGTGCTTTTTGCAAAACCTGTTCCACATAAGCAGTAACTAAAAACATTGCAGTATAAAACACTTGGAATGGGTTTATATGTCAGTTTTCCCAGACAACCGTCTTGCCTGTATTTCCTAATAAAAGGCTATAGTTGGTCATATTCACTTTGTCCTGAGTTTGATGTGCATATGGCACTGGTGGTAACTGGACTTGTTTAATAGGCATGGATTGTTTCACAATTAAAGAAGGAAAAAGAATTAACAGCTCCTGCTGGGGGGTGGGGTGGTCAGTACCATGGCTGTTCTTGTTACAGCTTTCCTCTGAAGAGAGAAGAGGTGAAAGCCAGAAGTGGGAGGAACAGCAGAACTGCTCTGTTGCCATCAAATGTCCAGGCTACAGCAGCAGCCAGTGCCGAATGCTGGGGTGGTGGAGGGAGAAGGATGACACTTTCTTCCCCCTCCGCTGTCTGCCTCACACACTTGGCCAACTGGGCAGTTTCCCACTGAGAAAATGTGTGAGGAAGGAGGAATTCTTTCCTATAATATCCCAGGTGATCAACATATGCCCTAATACATAAATTTGTATTACTGTTCTTTGTTTTTACTCCACGTAGTTTAAACTGCCATAGGATCACTATGGTTCTGTTTCTAAATTTAAACTGATAGAGGTATTTAATTTTTTGCATATGCAAGAGTCTAAGTCTTACCACAAGGAGTCACTTCAAGCAGCTTAATCCCTTCAGTAATTGTTGTCTCTGTAGTGATATTAGCTTGCATAATACTAGGTAAATCTCTGTTGAGGCGCCGATATTGGAAATCGGGGAAGGGGGTGTGACAGGGACAGTGTCTTGTACAAGTATGTGTACTGATTTGCCTACCAGGCTATTACACAAGCTGGAGTTAGTCCAGTAGTGGTGGTTAGAAATCTGAATTGCTTCATGTATGCTAAATGTATGTTAACAACTCTCTTTGTTAAAAGGGCTTTAAGTTTTTTTTAGTCTAAAAGTTGATATTTTTTCTCTCATCCTAACACAAATCCTCCTTTTAAAGTATAGAGAGATTATTTTTTTAATTCAGTAGAGATTATGTAATATTAACATGATTTTAAATGAATAATTGGTACAGAGACAAACTTTGCACAAATAGGGTATGTGCTTGAAGATAGAAATTAAAAATGTTGACCTACGTCATACTTCTGGTTTTATATTAATGGTACTTCCATATAAAAATGGCTTTATCTGAAACATTTCTTTTGAACACTGTTTTCACCTAGTTCTGACTCGGGGTTCTTGTGCTCTTCCCCTATTATTGGCAGTAAGGCCACACAAGCAAGGGGGAACAACCAGACAAAGCTGCAAAGTGGACTCAGAATTCATAATTGCTTAGTTTGCTAGTATTCTCTAGCTAACTGTGGTTTGAATTACGGGTTAAACTCACATGGTGGTTAAACTGTGGGAGTCTTTAAATGTGCACTTTCAATCTTCTATTTTGCAACAAGTATGTACTAGATGATGTAATTGAAGCATTACTCTATATGAAAGAATAAGTGCAAACTCATGTTCTAAAGAATTTTTTTTTGAACCAAGATTTCTAGTACTGCTTAAAACAAAAGAAGAAAAAGAAACCTACAAAAGCCCACTAACCCAAAAACTGCACACGAAACAAACTGAGGTAGAACCTATCACAGAGTTAAAATAGGTAAAGCCACAGTTTCTCTGGATAAATGTGTTCTTTCTCCTCAGTTTTTCCCTAACAATTGGGTGCTATGAATTTAAGATGTCTAGCCTGATAGGCTTTCTGACCCCCCAGAGAAGCCCTCTAAAAACATTAATGGGAATCTGTTGCACCAAAGTAAATTTTCTCAGGTAGTGGTGATTTGACTACAGACTGGCTCTATAAGAAAATGAATCCTACAAAAGACCTATTTGTGCTGGGATCAGGAAACTGCTCTGGCAAACTGCACGCTCCCCATTAGGTTAAGATGTTGTTTCACAATTGGCTTGTCTTCGGCATGAGGGCTAGCTGGCCCTTGAGTGAAATCCGGGAACTTTAGCATTTGTTTCTCTTCCCATTCCCTTACCCCTATCAAATCAAAGAGCATAAGGTTTGTTTCTGGTATATTAAGAGACAAAACCACTTTCTAGCTATGTGTTTACAAGGCATATAATAGCATCCTTGCCATGAGCCTTCCATGTGAAGGTCAACAGTTGCCAAGGACCTGAATGGAGGTAGTGTTCTCTGCAGTGGTGTAGGAACAGCACAGAGTTGAGGAATATAGATTTTGAGTGGCGAGGTCTATGCTGATGTTAGTCACAGAGCAGGAGCCTCGGGTGTACCCAGGCTCCTATTCTAACCCTTTCTGTGCATAGAAAGAAAAAATTTCAAAAGCTTTAATATTGAGCTGTGTAGGAAAAGGGAAAATGCATTATGTAAGGAGTTTGTAAAGATGTTGAAGTTTATTGGTTCTCTGTGCCATGTGTGATAGAAAAGCAATTGTCCAACCCATTATGATTTACAGCATCAATGAAATCATGGCCAGGCTTTGGCTGAGAACTATAAGACACTTGAACTTTTCAGAGCTGAAAAGTTTGGGAGGCTAGGTGAAGGATTTTTAGGGACTTATAGCAGTGACTCGGACAGATGGGTTTGAAAGTGGAACTGGGTCCTGACCCAGTCTAATGTCTGCTTACACAGCAGGCTATTAGCTTGCTGTTGAATATTTAGATCCTCCCACTGTCCCCTGTGCCAAGACCACCCTGCTGCTACTCGTGTCATGTAGATTTGGCACAGAAGCTGCATTTAAACAGCTAATGAGTTGCATGTTGAAGCACAGGCTGGTCTCCCCTATTGAAATCTGTAAAAGAGCTGACTTATCACTGGCTAAGTAATCTACTAGCTACTGATACTATTGCATCTTTCTATAGACTGACTGTTTTACCCGCTTTAGTGCTGAAAGCAGATGCTGTGACTTTTAAAACGGAAGAAATGCAGATTTTCTTACACAAAGCAATTTCTTTAAAAGAAAATTGCATAATGTGGATGTACTGTTATGCAGTAATTAAATGATAGCCCACTGTGAGATAAATATACCTGTGCCACCACAGTATTAACATTAGAAGACTATTAAGCCTTGCTTATCCCTATTTAGGAAGAATTGGAATGGTGGGGTGGATGTGAGCTGTTCTTTCCAGTCCCTCAATAAGGGAAATCTCTGAGGTAGTACATTAGATCAGCTGGCCAAGTTATCTTGCACCCAAGAGCTTTTAGAAAGCTAGCTGATGAGATGTTAATCTTCAAATGCTGGCAAGTTCCAGGTGAGTAGTGTAGTGCTCCCTCCGTATTTAGAATGGATGAACAGGATAGTGCTGCTGTGAGAAATGCTTGGGATGCTGCAGTTCCGGACTTTCAGGTGAGAGGCTGTAACCAGGATCTGCAGTCATCAAATGTAGCTTTACTTTAAGATTTTAATTCAAAACACAGAGGATGCAATTCTATAGTATGCTGGAGCCAACAGATCCTTAAACCAGCTTTGTCAAAGGTGTGACTTCCTGTCTGCTGGCCCCAGTTTGCAGTCTGTAGTGGCACCATTACAGTGGTGATGTGTCCTTCAGAGCAAAGTGGATCTTGACTGTCACTTCTAACCCATGTTCTTTTAAATCTGCAAATGCTGCTTGTATTGACAAGGACAACTTAAAATGGTCTGTGCTCCATTCCCAGTTGACTATTAATGCTCACTGGGTGTTCTAAACTTGGTTAATGGAACTGTGTGTCTTCCAAAAAACCTTTGTTTTCAGCCTAGATGATTTTACTGACCCAATGTTTTCATGTCACCGCTCTAAAATATGCAGCTGTTCTTACTGGCTTCATGACATCACAGGAGGATTGAAGATGACAAACATCAAGAATTTTAAGAGTATGGTATTCTGTTTGGTTTAACAGCCTGTTTAGCTTCTCAGACTCAACTCCAGTTAGATACTGTTCTTCCAGTTAGAACTTGAGTTGAATGCTACCCATGAGAAGATTTACACTGATTTCCAGCTGTGAGGTTGGCTAAACACCAGAACTGAAACATGTGGCTTAGCACTGTAGCTCAGCTGATATTTAATAGATAGTTGTCATCAGATGTCTCCATGTCCTTAGTTGTGGGTGGTTCTTCCCTGCTTGTGCTGGCCGTGCTGCTATTCTGATGTCAGGGTCAGATGATTGAATAAATTGTTTTCTAAAATTAATTTTTCTGTTTGTAAAGATCCCCAAATCTCTTCACTGAGACTGGAGGAGCAGTGAAGAGGGGAGGAAGGCAGGAGGTATAGGGCTTCCTCTTAGAGTGGCTGTCAGTTTAATTGTGGAGTGAAAAGACAGCCTTGCGCTAGGAGCAGTGCTGGTTAAATTGGGGTTTTTATAAGTGAGCTTCCTTCCCCCTCACGTGCTGGGCCAAGAGATACCCATGTGGCTGAGAAACTGGAGCAAGGAACAGAACCCACTGGAGCGTCTAGGGGAAGGAAGCGTATTAGCACGAGTGCTAGGCAAAATGCATGTGGAATTACAGCTTTGTTTCCTACAGACTTGCATGTGTCTTAGTCATCTGTTAGCTGGGCTTTTATTATTCCATGTGGGGTAAGGAAATCAAGCTGAATTTAACAGAAGGGCTGAACAATCCTCTCGCACTTCATGAACTTATAAATGGACCAAAACCCATCTCTGTTCATCCAAGTGGCAAAGGAAGGTAATAAATAGCAAGCTGGTTTCATTAATCCCACTTGGTACAACTTTCTGTGCATATTGCATGCTCTGTGTAGTATGGGCTGTAGTGCTTCAAGGTGCCAATATTCTTGTAGAAATTTTGTTATTAGAATATTGACTTGAATTTGAGAATTAACTCTTAACTTACAGAGACCTTCTGGAATTGGTGTACCATTTCCCATTACCACTGGATGCAGTGAGGAAAATTGGTGTTAACTCAAGTCTTTTCTACGCATTGAGTCAAAAATACAGATTCTAAGAGTAATTTGATCATTAATTGGTACACAGAAACATGAAGTTTTTAAGTATCTCCGAAAGCGAAATGTTTGAGATATACCAGGAAATAGCCCATAGTTCTGATGTGTATCACATGGTTTGCTCATATCTTTAGTCTTTATATTTTGTATTTACATTTCAAGAGTTATATCAGTGCAGAAGTTAACTTCCTAAAACTCCGATCATGGCGTGAAGCAAGTTAATTGTCACAAATTGCTATTAAAATGGAAACTAAGGACCAGCTTCCTACAGAGTAAAAACATTACATCTTTCCATTTAAACTTGCAACAGTTATCTGCACCGAACTCTGAACCAGTCATCTTGGGTGGTTTGTTTATATGCTGTTTAAAAAAAAAAAAAAAAAAATAAAAAAAGTTGCTGTGTGCATGATGCAGGGAAGCAGCTGCTTCTCCAGTTCAGGGGGGAGGGAGGGGACCAAAACAAAACACAGTGCTGAGGGAGGAGGACAAAATTCACTGGAAAATTAGTTTATACTAAAGTCATAGTCATCTAAGCTTTACACACTATGTAACAAAGCCACTGGTGTTTGAGTTATTGTCAAGGGAACGAGATAATAAAACACCTTTAGTAATGGAAAACTTCAGACTGACTATGGTAAGTATGATTTTTTTTTTTGGTCATAAACTAAATTAAGTTACAAATGCCATACTGAAATTTTTCCAAAAACAGAAACCAAGAGGCTACTGTTTTGTCTGTAGATTTTTTTTTTTAGTGTTGGTTAAGATTACAGGGTAGCATTCAGAGCATCAGGCTTATATTTTAAAATAATGTGACCTTATGTGTTGCTGCCTTGTACAAATTCTTAACACTGTAGGCTTAAGTAAAATCATTGCAAGCCACTGAAACGTCACAACAGAAAACAAATGCTTAAACATGGTTAGATCCCACATGCTTTATTGACAACTGCATGCATATATGCTCTCAAATGTACTCTGAAATGAGAAAAATCAAATGTTTGCAAGCTTGGGAGGAGAAGGGCACTGTGAGTATTGCTGAAGGAACGTTTATTTAAACACAGGTTAAGCGTAAGCCTCCTCAACTGCTGTTTCTGCTGAATTTTCCCCTGTCATGGTGCCTACTACATTCCATTGCTTTTGTTTGGGCTTGGTATTTGGGAAATTTTGGTGAGGGCTGGAAGGTGGGGGGGACGTGCTGGAAGCTGGTCAGCAATAAGGAGAGGAGCGCTGGTGTGGGAATTGTGGAGTGGGGTCAGGGTTTAACTTTAGTGGCCATTCATCAGATGATGATTGATTGCTGTGCAGTCCCAGGGGACGTTTAACAACATCTCCGCCCATCCCCCTGCCCCCTTTGAAAGCAGATGGACCAAAAAATGGGGAGAGCGACACCCAGGAATTCCTGCTGTTGTAAAATGTTTTTACGGTGCACTGTACAGCCTTTCCTGAAGCAATCACATTTATGGCCTTGCTGTTGTATTTCTTGGGCTGCTGTGGCTGTAAAAGATGAATAGCCCTGTAATATGGTTCACTGATTCTGTTTAAATTGAAGTAGGCTCCCTTTATTGTTTTGTGTCTAAAACTGTATGCCACCAATTCAGGAAATATTTCCTGTTTGGGAAATAATCAACCCATAGCTGATTTATTTTAAAATAAATCACTTCTAACTATCTCTGAAACTATTCCCCTCTTGCTTCTTACTTCTCTCTTCATTTAATTTTGGTGGAAATGCTAAAATACTAATTAATGTAGTAAAGCAGTTCTTTGTTTTAAAAAAACAATCTACTAAAAAAGTATCTACTAAACTTGCTTATGAATCTTTTTTCCCTTACTAGTTAGTTACCAAAGTGGGTGTTGGAAATGCACCAGTTCTTGTCTTTCAACACAAACAATTGTATTTTTAATTAATTACTTAATTACTACAGAAAGAAGCAATTCATTAAATGCAATTTACACAATTCTGAATTTCTTTTAAAGGAGAAATCTGTCTCTGTCTTTCTCATTTCTCTCTTTCCTTGTTGCCTATCGGAACATTTGTGTGGTTTGGAAAAAACGGCATGTTTGAAGGTTTTTACTTACAAAACAATTTTTCATACACTTGGGAAAATAGTGATATTAACAGGACAATAATTTACAGCTTGTTGGATCTTTTTGGCTGTATCATCTCTACCTAAGGTAAGGTGGAGGGGGGGAGTTTTAGGACTTTTCCTCTTAACTACTGTGTTTTGGTTTTAGCTTTTTTTTATTTGTGTTTTTTTTAAGCTGAGTATCATAAGCTGACCTCTTATGGAAGACATAATATTACTCTTGCCTGCCTTCCTACTACCCCTGCCCATTGACATTTCAAGACCAGTCTTATTTGCTATAGAATAAGCATAGAAGGAGCAGTATGTTGCTATATTAACAGTGTAACTGAAGTGTGAGGTGGCCTCTTCACACTGCTGGAATTGGAAGAAGAGGGGGCTCTGCCAACCTTTTAGGTACACTACATCAAATCTGAATTGAGGATACACTTGTGTATTGTCCTACTTAGGTTATTGGCATGAATTTTTTGCAGGCGTTGCTTGTTGGGAAGGGGGTGGTGTGTGGAGGTGGATTTGGCTTATTTTTCCCCCCTTCTATTTAGAAACAGGCATAGAAACTTAATCTAGCAGTACATGACCTTTGTGGCCGTGACCTTAGGGACTGGGATGCGAGCAGGCTTGAGTTTAACAATAAATGCCTGGTTGTGGTTGCAGGCAAGCTGGATTCAGTGCTCCAAGCTCCATTAGCCTGGCTGGCTCAACCCCTCCCTGTTGCACCCTGTACAGCTGGGTACTTCCCAGTTTAACACTCTGGAAATGTGGCCCCACTGCTGGGTAGAGCTGATGGGTGCTCCTGACAGGGAGTGTGTGAGATTGACCTCAGGATGAGAATGGCCCTTCTTGTATCTCTTGCCAAGTTTGGGGTTTCTGTTGTAGTGTTTGTGTCCAGAAAGGAGTTTATGTGGGGGATTCCTAGTTCATCTTGAAGCTGGCTGCCTCTTCCAGTTCTCTTCTGGTGGCTAGCTGCCTTCCCCACTGAGAGCAGTAGGGGTTATGCATTTGTGCCTTCTCCTGTGTGTATTTAAGGCAACTGTTTTAAGTAAGTGTAATGATGGAGATGAGTCCATCACTGTGTGCTTCTTTTCTTCCAAGCCTGTTAACTGTTTTGTCTCAGATTTAAATCTAGGTGGTTTTCACCATTTTGTTTACTAAGAAACAAATATGAGGCTTTATCAAGGGCTCTGTAGTATTTACCCAAGACTTTCCCCTGCCTATGTAATCTGCATATTTCTGAAATGAGATTATGGCTCTTGTCTTAGAATTAATTCAGGAGTGATGTTTTCCACCACGTTTTGGTGGGTGGCAAGAGGCAACCAAACAGCTTAAATTTTACTTCTCTTTGGTTTGAATGGCTGGATTACTCTTTACCACTGGATGCTGTTACCTTGCAGTAGGGAGTGCCTGTGGTGTTTTACCGAGCTCTTGCTTCTGGTGTTGACTATCTTGGAGGACTAATAACAGATTTAACTTGCTTCTGGACTTCTGTTCATATGGTCACCATTTTCCTTTCAGCTGCTCTGCTTGATTGAGGCCCCAAATCCCTGCTGTATGTTTTTAAAGTATATCGGATTCATATGACTTAACTTGATACCCTGTCTTGGTTTTCATTCTCTCTCAACTTCTCAGTTGTTCAAGTGGAGTCATTCAGCAACATGTAATAAACATTCTCTGTAATTTCAACAGTAAAATTACAGAACTGCATGAGCAAGTGAACATTGTATACAGATTTAGACAACCGCAGCGTAAAGACAAGGAGAAGCCTCTAGTTGAGGAAGATGATGCATTTTGAGTAGTGCATTTCAGAGCCAAGGCAGCTTTTTGCTTACAAAAGACAGAGGATTTGAGACGCTACTTGAGGGTTTAGTGTTTGAACAGAAGCAAAACAGTTTCCCTACAGCAAAAAAAAAAAATTTTTTTTAAAAAGTGTTTTAGTAAAATCTGACATGTGTGCACACACATACCCCTTTGAGAAATTAATCCATATACCACTTCAGCTGTTGCGCTTATAGGAGCTTAAAATGTCACTTTATGCAGCACAGGCAATCTGAGGGAATCACCTGTCCTGTCCTCCCCCTTCCTTTTGAGGAAGAAGGGAAAGGGGGATGTTATGCACCATATCACGAACTGTTAGCTGGAATCAGGAGTGGCTGGCTGACAGCTGTGAGAAAACAGGCATATAAAACACTTGTCCAGTCTTTGTTTTGCTCTTGCTCCTTTCTGTGAGGTAGTTTTCAAATAGCTGGTGATGGAAAAATTGTTTGTAGTATGAAACCCTGTTTGCCATCGTATAGTGGCTTTTTGACTCTTCCATGGTAATCTAGATTTTCTAACGTTACACTCTAGCAAAAATAGTGTATGCAGTTAAGAGCAAGACTTAAAATGGAGAACTTTAATGTGTTGAAGTGTTGTACTTCTTCACTTGCATCTTTGAAAACAAAACAGCTGATTTCTGCTTGTGACTAAGAAAACACACTTCCATGAAAGATGCTATTTATGTGCTGCTTCCCTCTACTGGATGGAATGGGAACAGTTATGGCTGATGAATGGGTCCACTTCCTAGGCTAACATCTTGGTGTAAGACTTTCATTGTGATTTGAATATAGGGCTTTTAAGTGCTTTGTGAATAGAATGGGGTTTTAGTAGTTACCCACAGTTCACAGTAGCATTCAAATGCTCTGATGGGCATGTTAATGTTCCAGTCTTGTTCTTGGATAACTTGAGTATCTCTCACTAGCTGTTAGGAGTGGCGGAAGGGAGTCTTGCCTAATATTGTCACTACCCTGAACGTAAGAGATTTGCATATTTTGAAAAACATAGAGGATGGTTCTCAGGCATGCATACTTCATTTTTACCTTCTGGGAGGTGGGTGTGCTGGTGCTGCAGTTCTTTGGTGCAGTGATAATTAAATGACCTGCTTAAGAGAATGTGGTGTTTGTGTATGCAGGAAAAGTCTTCACCTGAAACTTGCCATAGATGACATCTCCAATCTGCAAGTGTTGGCAGATGGCTTCCGCTCTTAAGAGGAGCTGATGTGGACACTCTTCCTAGTATTGTATTGCAAAGAAAACAATGACACTTCCATCTAACTGTTAGAGTATGATTTGGAGCGTACTGAGAGAGATAGCTCTTCCTCTGCGGAGAAGCGATTGTGAAGTCTTTGCCTATTTCTGCTGCCTTTAACCATCTTCGTAGTTGAGCTGTTTTTTTTTTTTATCCTGGCACTGTTTTCTCTTTAACACTTCATTAGATAGTGATATAGATTTATTTTTTTTTCTTCTAGGTACTGCATTTCTACTGTGATACCTGTTCTGTCCCCATATGTCGGGAATGTACCATGGGACGACATGTGGGTCACAGCTTTATCTACCTCCAAGATGCCCTCCAGGACTCCAGGACTCTCACTATTCAGCTCCTGGCAGATGCTCAGCAAGGACGACAGGCTATTCAAGTAAGATACTCCCAAGTTGAGTACTTTTTCCCCCAACTTTTCCCCCACAGCTTGTCTGTTACAGAGCAAGGTGTCAAGGCAAAAAGCTCTCTGCTTCTGCTGTCAGTCTTCTCACCCCTTCTGTTCTCTCAGATCTCTGACAGAAGTGACTGTGGAGCTGAAAAACAAAGTGCTGCTATATGAATTTTGCATTCTTGAAGCATAACCCTGTCATGTGAATCACAATATATATATGAAGCGCCGTACAAACACACTTGAGTGTGAAGCATTTTGCAAAAAGTTCTGATCTTGTATAGCAGTGCTAAGCCTGGTTTTTGTTCTTACAACTGAGACTTATTTTCAGCTGTCTTTCCTGCCTGTACAGCACCTAGCACTGTAACTACCTATGACTCTGGTTATGTCTTCGGTGTTGCTACCAAATATAAAATACTAATTAGCTGTTGGATTAGTGTGAAACTTCTAGCCTGCCTGTGTGAAGGATCTGGAGCTATCTCCACACAAGGATTACTTTTCCTTACACAGATGCCTACTATAACTGTCTGCTGTTGCTTCCTACCTCAGCTATGTTTTATAATATCAGGCAAGGACTGGAAGGAAGGTAGTACAGTGCTTCAAACTACAGAAGAAACTTACATAGGGAATTAACCTAACCTAATGCGTAGATAGTTAGTTTTGCTGAATAATGTCTAGTAGTAAGTGTTACATGATTCTAGTGGTAGTTTTGCCTGTATAAAGCGACTTTGGATAGGGAATGTGTTTTGGGAAGCTACACTACACACTACTATTGTCTTGTTTTGCTAGCCTCAAATGCTCTAGATTTGATCTGGATATTCTGGAACTCAACACTTCTATGTGATTTAACTAATAAAATTCTTTGAGTAAACATTGGTAGAATGCCATTTATAGGAAGTAAACTTCCTTTCTGAATTGGGTGTGCTTTCTTGGCACATATGTGGTACAACAATAATTAAAAAAAAAAAAAACAAATCTGTTGTCCATCCATCATCGCTTGTTTCTAGTAGATGAGGATTTGAGTGGGTCTCTTAAACTTTCTTACTAACTAAAATCTGTTAAATCTCTTCTTCCATTCTTGTTGGCAGTGACCGCTCCTTCAGTATCTCCTAGCTCACTTTCCTGCAGTGCCATGAAATTCCTGCGTACTCTGGGCAGGTTACTAGATGTAGGGCTTATGTGTCTTGGGGACTGGCTGTTTTGAAAATTGGATACCTTTCTGTGATGTGACAGTTTTTCTGCCTTACTGGTTAGTGAGAATAAGCCATAGTTTTTAGCCTGTCAGATAGCTATAACTCTTTAGTAAGCTTCTTCAGTGGGACAGGAGCAGCTTTTCTCTCCTTAAGTCTTTGCACCTGTGGAATGAAATAATAAGTATTAGATAGTATAGATGTTAAACTGTTGTTGATGTCTCCCTTTAGCTTGTGATGGTAACCTGTTACAAGAGAACAGCAAACACCAAGTTTTTGGAGCTGGATGGCTAGCTTAAAACTCCATCTTAAGACAGAATCCTGCAAACTATAGCTTCTTCCAAGATTTGTTTTAAACTGGACCATAAGGCTCTTCATCAGTGTCCATACTGAAACATTTAGCATGTCCCCAAAATGAGCAAGAAGAAAGAGATTATACTAGTTTTAAAGAACATCCCGGGTGCAGTGTTCTGAACTTCTCCAGGATGTCTTAGACAAGGGCTTGTCTGTTAGTAATTAAATTACTGCTCTGACCTCCAGGGCTCTTAATCATCTAACTGGTGCGGACAAATCATCTAAGAGAAGGGACTGACTTAGAGTAAAAACTAGCAGAATATCGTTCAGTACCACTCTACTACTGAATTCTACAAAAGAATTCTGCATGAATGCTTTTGTGCCTGCTTACTTCCTACTGGGTTTACTTTGCATATTCCTCCCCATTTTCTTCTGACTTTTATGTTGAAGGCACCTGCCATTGTGGTGAGCTGACTACTATATGATGGCACAGGTAAAGGGTGGGTGGTACTAGCTATGCTCATGTAACTTGAACAAGCAGCTCAACTGAACTTAGTTTGTACAGTTGTGCCCTATGTTGTGCCCCCATGCTACAGGCCATGCAGGTTAAGAGGCTGTCTTGGAAGTGTTAACTGGGCAGCTTGTATAAATATTCTGTAAAATAAACCATGCTTTTCAAGAACTGAGTTGTCTTATTAGTTTAGTGGGCTTTTTAATCTGGACTGCTCTACAGAAAAAGAGTGCAGTGAGCAAGCTGATCGCTGATAAAGCTGAGGTGATGGTAATCTGTGAGTGCATATGCAGGAATGGGAAGATGGTACAACTCAAGACAGCTGCTTCCTAAGCAACATCAGCAACAACTAGAAGAGGATGTGATGCAGTTAAAAGCAGAGGTGCCTGACTCAAAGGTTGGTACAGGGAGGCAACAGCATGTCAGCATGAATTTAAAACAAACTCTAAAGTAACTAGACTCTAAAGTAAAAGAAATTGGCTTGAGTGCTTTAAAGTTTGAAAACAGTCAACAGAGAATTAAATGCCAGTACAAGCTGCAATATGAGGAACATAGTCTGGATCTCTATGAGGCTTGTAAAGTAATATGGTGTAGTAACACTTTTTAGTGAGACTGATTCATACTGCTGCACTAGTAACTCTTATAGGCTCTGAAAGTGATAGCTCTGACATGAGATGTTGAGGATGAATGAGGAAGGGTAGTGGAGAGTAAAGGGAAAAAGGTGGAATTTGAAGGGCGTTGCATGAGAGAGGAAATCAAGCCATGAGTCAACTGGCTGGAGAGTATCTGGTTAACCAAAGTTGAAGGCTTTTAGGAAGAAATGTTTATTTAAACTCTTCCTGCAGCTTTGGAGGAAAGATTGTTTTTCAGACTTAAAAAAAAAAAAAAATGCTGTGGGTTGAGATACATTGGAGCCTCTTGATCCACTGAAGCATGATCTAGTCTGTCACTCC
Source organism: Alca torda (assembly GCA_008658365.1). Taxonomy (NCBI): domain Eukaryota; kingdom Metazoa; phylum Chordata; class Aves; order Charadriiformes; family Alcidae; genus Alca; species Alca torda. The sequence continues at coordinate 45,342,059 of CM018077.1, read as the reverse complement.
TGAAAAGTCCCAACCTCACTTTTCAAAGGAGTTGAAGTCCTCTGTAAGAAATAGTAACCCTGGCAGCAAGAGGCTTGTGGTTTTTTTTTCCTCAGTGAGGTCCTGCAGGAGTGGAAAGCTTCCCCTGCTTCCCTGTGCTGTGCTGCTCCTGGCCTGGATCATGTGTTTTGAAGCTGGTCCCTAATGTGAACGCTTGTGTGCCTGTGCAGTGAGCCAATCCAGCTGAAAGGGGAACCTTTCTGTGATACTACTTTTTGGCTGGGTCACTGCAGTGCTGCAAAGACTGTCAACAGTGCCAGGCAACAGAGCAGAAAGACCCAACTCTCTTGCTTGTAGGACCTCTTTCTTCATGGAATCACGGAATTTCAGAGTTGGAAGGGACCTCTAGAGATCATCTAGTCCAACTCCCCTGCTAAAGCAGGATTGCCTAGAGCACATTACTCAGGACTGCATCCAGGCGGGTCTTGAAAGTCTCCAGAGAAGGGGACTCCGCAACCTCCCTGGGCAGCCTGTTCCAGTGCTCTGTCACCCTCACCGTAAAGAAGTTTTTTCTCATATTTGAACGGAACTTCCTATGTTCCAGCTTGTGCTTGTTACCCCTCATCCTATTACTGGGAACCACTGAGAAGAGTCTGGCTCAATCCTCCTTAAACCCACCCTTTAGATACTTGTAAACATTCATAAGGTCTCCCCTCAGCCTTCTCTACTCCAGGCTAGAGTCCCAGCTCTCTCAGCCTTTCCTCATAAGGGAGATGCTCCCTCAGTCATCTTTGTTGCCCTATGCTGGACTCCCTCTCCAGTAGTTCCCTGTCTCTCTTGAACTGGGGACCCCAGAACTGGACACAGTATTCCAGTTGTGGCCTCACCAGTGCAGAGTAGAGAGGGAGAATGACCTCCCTCGACCTGCTGGCCACACTCTTCCCTGTGCAGCCCAGAATTCCATTGGCCTTCTTGGTGACAAGGGCACATTGCTTGCTCATGGATAATTTACTGTCTACCAAGACCCCCAGATCCTTTTCTTCAGAACTGCTTTCCAGCAGGTCCACCCCTAACCTTCTTGTCTCAGTGGAAAGCTATTCTCCATGCTGGGATACTTTTTTCTAGCTTTTTCAGAGGTTTGAATTGATTCACAGGATTATATGAAAGCCAAAGTTGGTGTTGGATTAATGGAGTGGGGTGCAGCAGGACTCTGCTGCCTTTCTATATGGGGAGCTTGTCCTGCTGCCTTGTTTTAGCTCACGGAAGTGCACCCTTAGCTGTCTTCTTTCAGAATTTTTTCCAAGGACTGGGTCACAAACTGAACGTAAATCTGTTATGATGAAAGATAGATGGCTTTTCCAAAATGTCATGTTCTTAAAATACATCTATACATGTGTAATTGTATATATGTATGTGTGTGTAATCTAATGCACTTGCGTAACAGTAAAGCACCAAGTGCTCATTCCCATTTAAGGACAATTTCCAGGTGATCATGTTAAAATACAACTTGATCTGTTCATGTCAGTTGTCTTAAGTGGTTTTATTGGAAAATTAACAAATTCTTTCCTAGCTGAGCCTATAGCTGTTTCTGCTGGCATGTTTGACAGCGCGTTCATTTCAATGGGGAAGCCTGCAGTGAGACTGGTCATGTGCAGAATATGGACGGAGTGACTCTTACCTACCAGTATGAAAGGCTTAAAGAGTTGGTGGTAAGGCTGGTCAGCCATGAAGGCAATGCCTCTTCTCTCCCAAATTGCGGGGGAGGTGGTATGAAGTAGATTAACACCTTTATTCTAGGCAAGGGTAGGGGGAGGGAGGTACTGTAAGACACTTGGCCAGCCAGAGGAGGAAGCTAATCCATTGCCTTGATTGAGCCTCTGCCCTTGAGTGGAAGCTTCCCTGTGGGTTGCCGTATGGATCTGTGCTGCCAGGAGGTCGATACCTGAGAAGGATGGCACTGCTGTGCTGCAAGGGATCGTTCTGGGGTTGTCACATCAAGTTAGCTCACGCACCCTTCTGTGTGGCTTTGAAGTCAGGCTTGCCAGGTTTGAGAATCTAAAATGAAGCTTTGCAAACAAAATGGAGTCAAGTGTGCTTTTCTAAATCTAGGGTTTATAGCAACGGAGGCCGAATTTCTTTGTACTTCTAGTTATTGTTTTGTGTTGTGTTGTAGTGAGTTCCTTGGTGTAACATATGAGCAGATGGTTATTGGGAAAGATGGATTTGACATGTGTCACTGTTCAAACTACTGTTCTGCTTAAAACTCTAGGCAAAAAGTCTGTTCTTGCAGTACAAACCAAAGTGATTGTTTGGCTTCTGGCATGAGTTAACCTGGCCTCTAGTCCTCCCTCCATCAAAGCTTTTTTAAAAATTCTTTATATGATAATTTTTCTTTTAAGTGAGAATTTTCTAGTGTTTTACAATTTTTAGACTGAAACCTTTAAACTGATCCAACTACGGGGATTTGTGCTATAGCTGCACCCATATTACTGCAAAACAACTGCTCAGCCTGTTAATCCTAGTATCTGTACTGTAGCTATATTTCTGTATAGCATCTTCCAATTATTTTTTTCTAGTATAAGAACATTAGGAAGTTTATATCCAGTTCTTGATGCTGGAGAAAGCTGGTTGTTTTATCCTGCTCTGAAACAGTAATAAGTAATTGGAAAAGTTCTTTGAAACAAGCTCTCCATATCCTTTTATTACCATAAGGAACTGAAAACAAACTACGGATGGAACACCTTTAGCGCCTGGTGGAAAAGGGGTAACTTGAGATAGACAGAAAGATTTCCTTAAGTTTTTTTATTTAATGTGTTCTTAAAATCTAGAGAGTGTTTGCCAGAGAACATGCATCTCAAACCTTTTTTCTTCTAAGTAGGATTAACTTCCTCTTAAATTCTTTAGTGTTTAAAATGTAAATCTTCCATATTGAGGTAGGAAAGTTTGTATTTAAGGTTCTTTAGCCGTTACCCTGGTCCATTCACCCCTGAAATACTGAAGGATTCCTCTGAAGAAAACAAAAGCTTTGCTTTCAAGTTTAAATTTTCTCCCAAGAGGTTTGCACCTTCATTGAAAAACTTAGACTAGCAAACTTAAATACTGGAATTAATACCTGAAAAATTATACCTCCCTCCCATCTTTGGATGGATGGAATTAAAAATCTAAGGACCTTTTAAAAAATACGCATGCAAGCTGTTACAATACAGTTACCATAAGCAGCCTTTGCATACTCATGGTGTTCCCACTGTGGTGTGTTGTGCCACAGTTTGTTCAAATGGATATTTTTCTGAACTGAATTGATATAATCTAACAGCATGGCTCAGCATCTGGACTAACAGGCTCTGCTGTTTCAGAGACCTAAGTTAGCCTCTGTAAATAACTCTCTGCTGTGTGGACATAACTGTGGCCATACTGATTTAATTTGGGTATCGGACTGTGGAAACCCTGCAGTGAGGGCATCAGCGCCTTTACGGTAGTCCTGCAGTTCTTGTTTGTAGTCCATCAGAACACATGCTTTGTAATGTTGGGGTTTTTTTTTATTTCCTGGAGTGTTGTATGCTTCTGATCATCATTTTTTATTCTAAAAAAAGCAGCACTAGTGAGTACTTGAAGTAGTGATATTTCTAGAACTTTACATTTAAATATGCCATGGGAATATTTAAGTTAAGATTAAATTGTAGAAAGCTTCTTGTTAACTTGAGCCTTCAGTACCTAATGTCCAACAGAAGACAGGAAATGTGAAAAATGGCTGAAAACTGCCATTCTGCAAAATGGCAAATGCTGATTTGGGCCCCTCTGTAGCCAGCTCAGATATCCAGAAGTGCAGCAAAGTTGTATGATACTACTTTACTACTTCTGGCTCTTGCAGTCGGTTTCTTCATAAGCTACGTGTTGTAGCATCAGGTGCCATGTCAGAGCTGCTGTAGCAAGCTCATTACCAGTTTTTCCCCCAGGTAGTTAAATGTAGGTAAAAGCGAGCACCCAGAGGTGCTCACCTAAAGGGGGCTTCCAAAGGACACCTGGCGTCCAGTACAACTTTACTCTTCACTTTTTACTCAAAACTGTCTAGATCTTTTAAGAACTGCCATGCGTGCCTGGATCTGCTGTCCTCTCCTGGAAGGGAGTGTTTGATTTAGCACCCTGCGTGCCAGTGGCACTTTACATAAGGGTGTGTTTATGCAGAGATAGGTCTAATAAGATGTAAAATCTGTATGAATTATAGGAATAGCTTCCTTGAGGCGTTAACAAAGTAGGCTTTTCTGTTTGGTACAAAATGTCCAGAGAATAAAAACTAAGACCTGCACATTTTAATAATCTTCACTAAATGCTTTGAAATCTGAAAGTACATGTAATACTGCATGCCATAGTTCTCTTCTGCTGAAGTATGTGTTTTGAATGTTGTTTGTTGCTATTGTTATAGAGGTTTATAGGGAAGAGCAAGAAATCCTGGAATGTGCTGGTAGCAATAGCTAGTGACGGATGTCTGCATTGCTTTCCTGCATGAAAACACGCTTGTCTGCCCCACTTGAAGGTTTCCTTTTGCTGTGGCCCTCTGAGGTGGGCCATCATAGCAGGAGCAGTATTACTTGTCTGTGGATGCTGTGATCTCTCATCTGTAGGAACCAGTTATGGTAGGGCAAGTTACTGTACTCAGTAGCACAAGGTTGTCTACCAACAACTCCTGTCATCATCTGGATTTATTCTTACTTGCCTGAGTCTGAACAGCTCAGATCAGCAAAGAACGCCTAAAACACCAAGGCTCTAACGCTGTCAAGGATATTGGCAAAGTTTTGGTAAAATTCATGTGATCCTGCACTCTGCCAAAACAGGCTAGAGCAGCCTAGGAAGGCTGACCAGCATCAAACACAGCAGCAGGCGGTGGTATGGTGGTGGGGGAACAGAAATAGGCAAGTTATCTATCTGAAGCAAAAGCCAAGAGCTTTAAGTACAACTTTTGGGAGCCTTCTTTACATGGAAATCCCTTGTTCTTTTAGATTACTTTATGATATCGCAGCTCTGCCATGATAACTCTCTCCTGCTGTTCTGCAGGCATTTCCTGTGCAGGACTTATCTCAAAAAGGTCAACTTTTTAGGAAACATGTTAAGCAGCAGCATTTATTGTTCTGGTCAGACACCACACAATCTTTTTAACAACAAATCCTTTTAAAGAAAAGCAGCTTTTGTGATGCACTTTCCTCGTGGTATGTCATAATTATTCCAGTACTAGTGAATGAGATGATCAGCCAGTTGACGTGCTTGGGAAACGGAAGACAAGGCCTGTATTTAGCAAAGAATCATGCTGGGTTACTGAATTTGAGATGGAGAACAACTGTTTTGTTTTCTGCTGTTGGCCGATACAGTAAATAGCCTATCTGCAGCTGTACCTATTCACTTGTGACTTCTGAGGGGTCCAAAGATGGCCAATATCACTCCCCATCCTATCAAGAGATGTCACCAGTGCCTTGTGCAATATATCTCGGTAAACTTCAGGGTTGAACCTGGTACTTCCAATTCCTCAGGGTAAAATTCAGGTAACAACAGTGTTTGTGCAGGTGTCACTGAGCACCAAGGAAAATAGCCAGGCTCTGCCCTCTTTGCACAGTCCCTTCAGGTATTTACATTGACAAAATCTCCCCTGAGCCTTCTGTTTCCTAGGCTAAATACCTTAATGTAACATCATTTAGTTCTGTAATTTTCTAACTAATAAACTAGTATCTCTTTAACCTCTTAGAGGCTCACAGCCTCATCTGCACATTCATGCTGGTTCACTGTATGATAAAGGTGTTGAAAAGATTCATTTAACCTTTTCCATTCGGAACGGTGATCCCTCAGTTTTTCCTGCTCTTTGTCTTGTTTGGTTTTATGTCCTTTTCTGTAACATTTGTGAAACTGTGAGCTGTTTGAGAAGGATTTTTCAAGGAAACAGTTTTTTCTTTGAGGGGAAAAAAGAGACATGTTCCTTCCAGATGCATTCTGCATATTTGGGGAATACTACAGTACGTTTTTAAAATACTAGTATTACAGAGTCCTGTGTGAAAGGATTTGGTCTCTATGCAAGGTGTGAATAACTATATGAATGCTTTTTAATGATAAGCATCTAATCTTAGGTTTTTCTTTTAAAGTTTATTAACTTCACATTCTGTTCAGGGTATTTCTGTGCAGCTCGGATGCATAGATAGAACAGTCTGTTCCCTACAGTGTCATTTCTTACTAGAAGCAGAACCATCACACAAGAGTCTGAAGTATTGTGATGGACAAGGCAAACTGGGTTCTCTATATGTGGGAAAACACGAGTATGAATTTCTGTGAAAGTCTCTTGCTTGAGTTCATACTAGCTGATTGCTGGAATTGCACAGGGAATCTGGCCCTGTCGTGTTGGTGCATGGTACAATGAAGGCATAAACTCCATTTCACAGATGTATTAAAAAAAAAAGTCAGCTTTTAGGCTCTGATGTATGAAATGGGTGAAGGCTTGGTAAAAAAACAGAATTGTCACTTTATGCCTTCACATGTGAAGGTGTAGTTAAATGTAAGCAGTAGTCCTCTGATGCATTTCTAATTGGATTGATTGAGCCCTAAGGGTGTGTCTTTTTCTCCCCAGCTGAGTATCGAACAAGCCCAGGCTGTGGCAGAGCAGGTTGAGATGAAAGCGAAGGTGGTACAGTCTGAAGTCAAAGCAGTGACTACTAGACATAAGAAAGCCTTGGAAGAGCGGGAGTGTGAGCTGCTCTGGAAGGTATGCACCTTACATTTGTGATGTGAGCTGCTTGACAAGTGCCTTTTCAAACTGAAAACATGCTTTTTTAACCAGTACGCGGTTAGATTCTGGTATCTTCCCAAGGGACACTGAATTGAAACACTACGGTTTACTGTGAACTCATTTTTCTGTAGAAAGCAGGATGCTGTATTCTGGCCCTGGTTGGTTTTGTGCCCTTTTCTGTAATATTTGTGAAACTGCGAGCAGTTTGAGAAGGATTTTTCAAGGGAACAGTTTGTATCTCTTAGTCTGCAAAACTGGTTGGATTTTTGTAGGGACTTAAGGTATCCTCACACAAGCTCAGCCCCACAAATAGGGTGGGCGCTCCCCCTGCTGGCTCAGCAGCTGTGCCTCACATCTCAGCACTGAGCAGAGAAGATTGCCTTTAAATACGTTATTTAAAGAATGACTTTAAAACCTCTTAAGTATGTTGCTGTAGTAGGTATGTAGTATATGGGTTTTCTTACATGATCCACTTTTCATAAACAAAGGAAAGGAGCAAAGCTGTATATGCTGTGTCCTGAGAGGTCCTGTGTACCTCTTGGTCAAGGTAGTGTCCTGCTAATTTTTTTTTAAATTACTGGTAGAGGAAAAGAATACCCTCTAGCAAGAGTATCTGCACAATCCCAAACTCCTGCACTAACTGCACCTACAATGTGTGTGTGGTATTTTGAGAAGAGGAAAGGAAGCAACAGCAAAGTTTCTTATTCCAGAAGGATAACTTAATGGTCATGGCTCTTCTCTGCTTGTGTAGGCACAGATTAGTTTGGATTGGCCCTTTGGGTCCCTTAGGACCAAACAGAAACCCACTCTCTGCTGTTGGATCATGCCTTTTAGATCAGTGAGTCAAACTGATCTATGGTCCTATGACCACATTATTTCTAGTACTTGTATAGGGGAGCAAAAATGTGTGGTCAAGGTGAGGAAAGTTTAGAAACAAATTGGGAGTGCTCCTGTAGTATGCAGTTTCACCAAATAAAGTATGGCAGGAAACTGTGTGGCTGCTGCCATGACACTATACTAGCAGAGACAGGCAGGATGGCATGTACGTGTGGTTGGTGAGGTGCATGCTGTCAAGAAGCAGTGTCATCCTGCTAAAGTACTTCTCCCCTGCCTCTCCTTCATCAACATTGGTTGGAACAGTAGTTTTCTGGCTTAACACCTGCTGCCAGCAAAGTGACCAGCTCTGGTAAGATTTTATTGTACAGAACTACTCTAGCTACAGTGAGATTAATCCCCTAAAAGAGAAGTTTGCATTTCTGTAGTTCTTTTATAAGTGTCAGTGGAAAGATTAAAAATGCACTTTATCTAGTTACTGCATTTCTAATACTGCTTTTTCTGAGGCATTTGGATTGAGGGAGATGAGTTCACTTTCCACTGTTAGCCTTCCCCAAGAAGCTTGGCAGCTTTCTCTTTTGAGGTATTCCTAGTACAAGTGAAGTAAGAGCTGCTCCTAAGCTGTTTGTATCCCAAGAGGCCGTATAAATGCACTCTATTCGAGTGTCTGTGCTGAAAGCAAATTCTCTGAAGATTATAAAACATTATTTTAAGAAGGAAACTTGGTGGTGGTAGTAAATCATTCTAGAAAAAAAAAAAAGCTGTGTAATAGCCCCTCATGTGAAGCATGTTAGTGAATAATTCTGGGTACCAAAGTTGAGGCCAAGGATTAAGCTGAGACCTAAGATTAGTAATCTCTTGGAAATCTACTGGAAGAAGCATCTCTGACTCTTTAACAGTCAGGTAAAACCTACATGCCTTAACTTTAAATGAAATAGCATGTCTGCACATCTGTTATCTAGTCAGTGTATGACCAAGGAGTCTTCATACAGTGAGTTGTCCCTCATTAAAATACATTGCTGGTATTGTTCTGCAGCCAAGCAGGTATTCAGACATAAGGAAATGTATTTTTGCAACAATAAAGCAATTACATGTTTCATTAGTTTTACAAGGCAGGTGTCTTTGCCAGATGGTCTAAAGTGATTTTTCACAAGTGAAGATAAACATAGGCTTATATAAAATAGTCACAAACAAACCATTTTTGTTTGAGCTTTAGTCCCCCAAGCAGGGACTGGCAGCAACCTTCTGTGTCATTTGAAGTGACATTATAAAGCATCCTGTTGTAAAGCGCTAGCTCAGCATGACTGCCAGTATTTGCAAGAAAGTATTAAAATAATTGGACCCTAAAAGTCCCTAGAGATAGATGCCTGGTATTATCCAGTCACATGAAAACAGTTCTGGCAGGCAAGGGAATGACAAGAGCTCATGTGCATTGGTGGATGCTGATTCCTAGCCTCAGCTCTGCGTGATAACAGCCTGCCTTCTGAAATTGGTCTCAGCCTTTGCTCTTTCTTGGGAGCCTGCAGTAACCTCTGTCCTCCCTGGAGTCTAAATAACACATACCTTCAGATGATTTGTCAAGTACCTTGCAACTAGAAAACAGAATAGCATTTGAGGAAGCAAATCGTTATTAGTAAGCAAGTGTCTGTTCCTTTCAAATGTCACTCAGATGCAGCAGATCTGCAGAGTAAGAATGTATTATTTTGGCTGGAGGATGGGAGAATAATAATCCTGAATTTGGACAAATAATTGCTTTTCCTAATTTCTGCTTCTCTATAATCATGGCTCTTGGAGGCTTGTTCTGCAGTTCTGTGTCAAAATGCCGCAACAACTGCATAACCAGTTTTTATGTAGAAGAGCAACATTAGGAGATGTTTCTGTTTTATGGCTTGTGTTTCCTGATATGTGTGCTTTTCTCTTTCCTCCCTGTGCCCCCCTCAAGGTGGAAAAGATTCGTCAAGTCAAGGCTAAGTCACTCTACTTGCAAGTTGAAAAGTTACGCCAGAACCTAAATAAGCTGGACAACACCATTAGTGCTGTTCAGCAGGTCCTGGAGGAGGGTCGTACCATGGATATTCTTCTGGCTCGGGACCGCATGCTGGCTCAGGTGCAGGAGCTGAAGAACGTGAGAGGCCTTCTCCAGCCACAGGAAGATGACAGGATCATGTTCACTCCCCCTGACCAGGCATTGTATATGGCCATTAAATCAATGGGTTTTGTCAGCAGTGGGGCTTTTGCTCCTCTGACCAAAGCCACTGGGGAAGGCCTCAAGCGTGCACTGCAGGGCAAAGTGGCCTCTTTCACAGTCATAGGTTATGACCATGATGGTGAGCCTCGCCTTTCAGGTGGTGACATGATCTCTGCAGTGGTGATGGGCCCAGATGGAAACCTTTTCGGGGCAGATGTCAGTGATCAGCAGAATGGGACCTACCTGGTCAGCTACCGTCCACAGCTAGAGGGAGAGCACCTGGTATCTGTGATGATGTGCAACCAACACATTGAGAATAGCCCCTTCAAAGTTGTGGTGAAATCTGGGCGCAGCTACATAGGCATTGGGCTGCCAGGGCTCTCCTTTGGCAGTGAGGGAGACAGCGATGGCAAGCTCTGCCGCCCCTGGGGGGTTAGTGTAGACAAAGAAGGCTACATCATTGTTGCTGATCGGAGTAATAACCGCATCCAGGTGTTCAAACCGTGCGGGACCTTCCATCACAAGTTTGGCACACTGGGCTCCCGGCCGGGCCAGTTCGATCGCCCTGCCGGCGTGGCCTGTGACATCTCACGTAGGATCGTGGTGGCTGACAAGGACAATCATCGCATCCAGATCTTCACGTTTGAGGGGCAGTTCATTCTGAAGTTTGGGGAAAAAGGAACAAAGAACGGGCAATTCAATTACCCATGGGATGTGGCCGTCAATGCAGAGGGCAAGATCCTGGTCTCTGACACGAGGAACCATCGCGTTCAGCTGTTTGGGCCCGACGGTGTGTTTCTTAACAAGTATGGCTTCGAAGGGGCACTCTGGAAGCACTTTGATTCCCCCAGAGGTGTGACTTTCAATCACGAGGGCCACTTGGTCGTGACTGACTTCAACAACCATCGCCTTCTGGTCATCCATCCAGATTGCCAGTCAGCACGCTTTCTGGGCTCAGAGGGCACCGGGAACGGCCAGTTCCTGCGCCCGCAGGGAGTGGCGGTGGATCAAGAGGGGCGCATCATCGTGGCCGATTCCAGGAACCACCGGGTGCAGATATTCGAGTCAAATGGTAGCTTTTTATGCAAGTTCGGCACTCAGGGAAGCGGCTTTGGTCAGATGGATCGTCCTTCAGGTATAGCCGTCACCCCTGATGGCATGATTGTTGTGGTCGACTTTGGAAACAATCGAATTCTCGTCTTCTAATCTGTGTTTGAATTAGGAAGAAACTGTCTCAGGGAAATTCTTCTAAGAGAAAATGAAAAAAATACAACGTTAATTCAAACCTACCTCATCTTTAATTTTTTTACAGATGAATGTACTTATCTTTTCTGCAGGGAGTGAGCCTGTAAAGTTAAATTCTATCTACCTCATTGTCCTCCCTTCCCTCCCCAGTTTCTTGCCCCCTCCCCATCCCCACACACTCACAGTTCAGAACGTTTTACCTCTCCCCCCTGACGGGGTTTCATGCACAAACAGGTGTTGCTGTGCACATTAGGTGGTTTGCGTGGTGAGTTCTGTAGACGAAGCCAAAAAAAGGCTCTATGTAACTTTTTTAATGGAGATAATGGTAGTAGGTGTTTGTAGAGAATTTGTGTTCTTGACTATACTGCAGTTCTGTGGGTGGGGACATGGGAGGGGGGACTCTTGTGTTGTGTTTTTTTTTTTTTTTTTTGAATTGCTGCTGCAGCAGAGAACTTTTTCCTGTTCTCCTTTTTATACCTCAGTGTGTTTGATTTACTGGTGAGCACAGCGTCTCGTTCCCAGACGACTTTGAGCGTTTTGTGAAAGTGAGTGGGATTCACTTGCCGGGAAGAGCAAGTTTGCATCTTTTTGGCATTTCTGTGTATTTTTTTCTGAAACACAGTAATCCAATAGCACAAAGTGAAGCTGATGAAAATGCACAAAAATTCTTTAAGTTTAAACCAAATTGTTCATTTTAGTGGCTTAGTGCAGTTGTTGTAAAGTTTAGATAAAAAGCCAGGCTTCCTTTAATGTACCTGTCATTGAGTATTTCTTTTTACCTTTTCACCTGAAAACTAAATTAGTTTTAAAAAAAGTTATTGTTTCTTTTATCAGTACACCTGATCTGGATAACAGAAGAGGTTACAAGGAGCATTGAAACAGGGAAAATCAAACCCTTTTGACTTACTTTCTTGTAAAATGACTAGCTTTTTTTGCCCCTCCCCATAGAGAGACTTTAAGGGAATAACGTTTGATGGATTTATTGGAACAGAAGTGGTACCTTTTTCCAAAAGTAAGGAATAAGCACAGCTTTGGAGATTCAGGGTGCGTTTTGGAGAACTCAACAGCCTTTTTGTGTTTAAAAAGGATCGCAATAATTCTATCAGTGACAAAAATATTTTTTTTCTTCTGGCTTCCCCAAAGAGCTGGACTGAAAAATTCAGGAAGACTTACTGTAGGTTTTAGGATGGGATGAGCCTGTAGCTCCATGTATCTCTTGCTACAGATGTGAAAAGTTACCAGTACCAGCATAAAGCAAACTGTATCAAGATACAACTTCGCTTTTTTCAAGGGCAGTACCAAAGAATTCTGTGTAAAATAAATGTATATGATCCTTAAAAGCTTGGAGGCAGGGGGAAGTTAGCCCTTTCAGGGACAAAAAAAACCAAAACGCTTTTCTGAGAAGCAGAAACTTTTTAGGAGAATAGAGATCTCTTTAGCAAAATGTGACTTTGAGTCCCTGGAAGTATTTGGTTTTATTCTTCAATTTCTTGGATTCCAGTTTAGCTGTTATATGCAGATATGATCTCTACAGAGCTGTTGCTTCACCCTCTGGATAAGGCCTTTGGTGGCAAACAAGAAGGGTTAAAGGGACCAGAGGGCTTTTCTGTCTCTCCACAATGGAAAAATTAATGTATCAGTACTCTTAGTCTTGAAAACGTCATGGGATTTACCTTACTGTTTGCAAGAGAAGATCTCTGAAAGATAGACATGATCGTTATCAAAAAGCCTGAAGAGCCTTAACCATCCTCCAAGGAAAGGGTTCATCTCTTTGCCAGCCACCATGCACAAAAGTGACCTGAGATTGAAAGGCTCTTCACAAGTTTGTGAGAAATCACAAGGTGCACTTTCCTTCTTGCTGCTTTTCCCCTCCAAGGAGTGTTAACTGTCTGGGTTTTGTAGAAATCCTGATGATGTGTGCAGACAGATAGCTGCCACTTAGAGGAGGCTTAAACTAAAGGACCAGAAAGAGACGGATTCATGAGAGGGCAAAACCTCTTTTGAAAGAAGGGTGAGGAAAAACACCTGAATTAAACAAGATAAAATAACTGTGCTGCCTTTCAGCCAAAGCCTCAAGGAAGCAAACTCTTCAAAGCAGTATGTTTCAGTTAGGCTTAATCTTAGGATAGCATGGTTTAAAAATAGTCTTTAAAGGATAATCTTTTATACAGATGTCTGTCATTAAATTTCTGTGGCCACTCAAAATATGGGTATGAGAGAAAGCTAGTTTACCTTCAATTTTTCAAGTTCTGCTTGTGTACGTGCCTCCCTTCTTGGGGGTGGGCTACAGTTGTGACGGATGTCCATGTTTGTCTTGTATTACTCAGTCCAAGAATTATTTGCAACTTGGGCTGTGAAAACTAATAGCCTGCGAGATCTAGATACCAAAGAAAACTGGTTTAAAAAGCTTTAATGTTTAGTTTGCAGTGTCCTTGCATTTATCCTATCATGTCTTAATAAAAATGCCAGGTCTCTTAATACCTTGACCGGGGTGGCTGACAGTGTTGGAGTATGCTAGAAATGCTCCTGTGCTTTAATGCTTGTTGGGTTCCTCCCTTCTCTGGGACTAGAAGGGAGTTGTTCTCCAGGCATTAAAAAAAATAAAATAAGTGTGCATTCAGGATTGTGTTGAACTGCAGAAACCTTTTTGCCCCTCTCCAGCCTGCACCGTGTAGAAGGTGACAGATGCTGACGTGTCCCTTTGCTATTCTGTATGGAGCCATTGCACAAACCCCCCAGTCCAGCTCTGTCAGGAAGAGGAATGACTTTAACTCTCTAAGTTGCTATTTAATTCAATGGGATTTGCTTACAAACTAAACCTCAAGTGTTCGACCTCACGTGTTGGGGAGCTTTTTCGTTTTAAAAACACTACTATTTAGCTACCCAAAATAATTCCTTATCTTTGTCATAGATAGTGCTAAGCACATTTGGTCTCATTGAAAAGTGGTAGTGTAGCTTATAAAATGGAGTGTTTTATATGCAATGAAAATAAGTAGCGCTAATATACAATGCCAACATCAGATGCCCCATAGGGGCTTTTAAAAAGTAATACTTCAATGAGATTCAAGCCTTGCTCTGTTTTTTCCATGCATGTTCTCAGGCTACGCATGTTTTCAGGTTAACGCCCCAGTATCACAATATACATGGTGCAGAGAGAAAAAGCAAGGCTTTGGTGCTGGATTGCACTTGAACAAGCATTCAGAGTGATCTTCTGAACTAGTGGAAATGGCCTGGAGAAGGCTGAGGTGAGCTTGTGCCTCTTTCTCTTAGCTCTGACACTGGGGAACAACAGATGGGGGTGACAGACCTGTCTACGAGAACTCCCAAAGGAATTTCACTATGCCAGGTTAAAGCAGTGGCTCTCAGTAGACGTTTTGCTTGACAAAATGTTATCCGTGGCCAGTATGGCTGGTTTGGGTTCAGCCTATAAAGCAATCTCGTCCTTTCTTAGAACTACTCAAGCAGGAACTTCAGTAGCAAACTGAAGCAGACTCAGTACTTGATAATGCAGGTCCTTCAAGATAATTCACTCCTTATTTAGTACCTTTTAAATAGAATTTAAGGAAGCCCATAAACCTTTAAACTTGTAAAGAAAGCGAGGGAAGGATGACACCACCTGAAAATGAATGCATATTGTGGCCAGACGTAACCAAGTGGGGGAGAAAGAAGAACAAGGCACTTGGATGTGGCATTCCCTTGGAATTGCAGGAAAAATGGGCCCAGTCTGTTAAGTTGCAGTTAAACCAAAAGTAATTTCTGAAGAGAGCAGGTTTATAGGCTTATCTTGCCATAACTTTGATTATAAGATTTCTTTGTTCAGTTCTGGTTTAAAAAAAAAAAAAGATATTGTGCCAAAGTGTTGTTTTTTGGTTTGTTTGTTCCTTTTTTTTTTAAGGAGTGTAAGCCAAATGGTGCCAAAAGGTAATAGGGTATTTAAAGATATTTAGACAAACAGTTTAGAGCTGTATAAAAGATGAACACTGGTACTTGCGTTAGACAAATATTGTACCTTTGGTCTTTGAGTCCTTGGGAGTTTGAAACCCAGTTTGCTGTGGTACAAAATGCACAACTAGAGATGCCACTATCTTTTTCTTGAAGTTCTACCTCACTTTGCAGAAGTAAATCATCTACCTCAATTTAGCATCAGACAGGTTTGAGAAATAATTGAGAATCTGCCTGGGGGAAGGATTCATCCTGCCTGTTGAACAAGCATTTTAATTGAAACAGAGATACTAAGTGTGTACAATGTGATGCTTTTGGTTTTGCTACCTGCCCATGGAAATATTAAGCTGCCCTTGCTAGAGAATCTGTAAATAAAACCAAATGTTCAGGCAAACTGGCCTGAGATACCTGAAACACTTCTCAGTTTGTTCTGTTTTCACTATGAAGTATGGAAAATGTAAAGTTTTTTTCAGTATTATGACACTACTAGCTGACATGACATACTTCATGTTCATTTGCAGTGTTCTTATGTCCGTAAGACCTTTAGGTCTTCTCTCTACAAGAGAAAAACTTTTATGCATGCCTACTAAATGTCCTGTTTGGAAAGACTAATGTTACAATTGCTGTAAACACAATGCTATACCAAATGCTTGAAGGGAATAAGATCCTGATTTTTTTTTTGACTTGGTGATTGTATTAGTAGCTTTCTTGACTCAATGGGATTTTTTCCACCATGACAAAGCAACCAAGTTCCTATTCCTGGAGGGCGGTTTAGGTTTCAGACATTCTCAGGAGAGGCAGTTTAAAACCAGTATGCTGGGGTTTATGCAACTTTCATAGTGACATGCAACATGCCCCTTGTTTTACCTGTGGAGTAAAGTTGCAGAAGCACATTTTTCAGATCACTGTGTTGAAAAAAAAATCCTTTTTTTCCTCCCTTG
Source organism: Alca torda (assembly GCA_008658365.1). Classification (NCBI taxonomy): domain Eukaryota; kingdom Metazoa; phylum Chordata; class Aves; order Charadriiformes; family Alcidae; genus Alca; species Alca torda. The sequence continues at coordinate 45,326,170 of CM018077.1, read as the reverse complement.
CTCGTACAAGGGGGTGACAGAAGTGGGTACAGGAGACCCCTAATAGCGATAGGCTGTGTTGGGTTTGGTAAATGTTATGGTGGAAAATGTACATTGATGTCTCTAAGTGATCTTACGGGTTAACGAGCCAGACTGGCATCTTTTTCCATCATTGTTTAACCAATAATGGTTCTAAAAATGCTTTGTGTACCTGCATGGTCTTAGACCTTCTATTAATGATTGTATCAACTTACAAACTCAGGTAGATAATTTTTAAAGCTCTTTTCGTAGAGCCTTACTGACTGAATGTTAAGTGTCTGTAGTGATGTAGTTACGTACCTTCCTTTTGAACTACCAGACTAGTTTAAAAAAAAAAAAGTCCTTTTATAGGTTTGTAGAGTACTCTTCAGACAACGTAGTAGTTTTTCCTTCAGAGGCAGAGATGTCTTTCTGGGGTTTTGTTTTTAGTTTCTTTTCTAAAATGACTAAAAAAGTTTTTTAACTAGTTCGTAAGGTGTGCTTAGTCACCTGAGTTGGTGGGGGTTTCTTACTGTACGTGACTCTTGTTTGTGCTGTGCATTACCTGTCATGCGCCCCTTGGTTCGGGCACAATTCCTTGGAGTAGCGAGGGTGCTGGACACATGCCTGCAGTTTAAGTCCAATAGAAATTGGAAGCCTTGAACAAAGTGGAGGTCATCCACATGAAACCAGTGTCACAAACATGCATTTTTTCTCCCCTCATTTAATTGACTGTAGATGTATAGCCCCATCTTAGAAAACTTCATTATGGGGTGTAAGGAGCGTTGCCTCGGTGCAGGTTTGCATCGGGATCCAGAGTGATTTTGTCAGTCCTTGGATGTTGGGCATCTTGAGTTGATTGGTTTTGTAGTTTCCTCTTCTGTTGCAGTTGTTTCTTTTCTACTTTAGTGATGAATCATGCTGCTCTCCTAATAATAATAAAAATGTCTCAGCAGGACAGACAGTGCTCTGCTTTTAATGAGCTGCTCGGAGCTTTTATATCTAATTGATAATGAGACAGGCTGTGACAAGAACTTCTATGCTCCAACAAGGGTGTCACATTTCTACTTGGACAAAAAGTGAGATGTGGATGTGAGATGTTGAGTACCATAGAGAAGAAAGCATGACAGGTTATGTGCAAACTTTTACGTAGAATAAGCGAGCAAAATGTTAGAACCTTTGTGTTAATGGAGGCTTCTGAATGTATCTTTGTGGTCCATAGGGAAGGCTGAAGGATGTAGCAAGGAGATGATGTATCAGCTACTGGCAGCCTTAAAACAAAGTCAGTGTCTCTCTGGACTTTAAAATGTTCCTATGCAGTTTATTTTATTTTTGTTTAATCAAATAAACATGAGGAGGTTTTTTCATGGCAAATCTGTGTGTGTGTCTTTCTGTATTACCCAGCCAAAGTTTTATCTTCTGTTGGGATGCAAAAAGGAAAAAGCTCTTGCCTCAATTTGAAAACTTGAACCTGGCTCCCTCCTGGGATGACTACGGAAAACTTAAACAGGAGGCACCACCTGTGAAAGGAGAGAGGAGGAGAAATGTTGGGGTGCTGTGGAGAGAAGTATGTTTTTAAAAAAGAGTTTTGATGCAGCAGTTGTCTGGCCTACTAAAAAACCAGCCTCGCTGTAATGCCTGGAGGAAATGGCTTTAACACTGAACTCGCCAGCTCTACTCCATGCAGATTTTGCAGTATTTTGCCAGAAAGTTCCTGGTTTCACCTTTTTAGGTCCAGCTCTAGGTTTCCATTTCTTCACCTTTTACAGTTGCAAAGTAATGCTATTTTCTGAGCGGTAGCGCGAAGCAAAGCCACCAGAACATTGAAGGCTGTAGCCGGCACCTTGCCGAGCAGGCTGCCACCAGCAGTTGGGTAAGCAGAAAAGATGCTCTTTTTCCTTACTGCTACTTTGGAAAAGGTTTGTAAAGAAACGGTGAGCACAGGAAGATGTTCTTCGAGTAAGGTTTGAGAACTAAGACTTCTGACTGAATTCCCAGCATGGGTCACAGTGGAGGTGGATTCCAGTTTCTGGAAGTGCTGACTGCATGAGCTCTTTAAAGCTGAGAAGCTTTCTAGCCCCAGCTGTGTGCAACTGTAGGGCTGCTCAGCACCATGCCGTGCTCTATCCATCAAAAGCCTTGACTAAACCATCGCTCTTTCTTCCTGCTGGAGCAGCTGGCAACTTGTCAGCAGTACGGAGATCGCTTCAAGTTGAGAGGAGGGACAAGACCCTGGGAAGGAGGGGGGACTACCACCTTGTCCAGCTTTGTGTGGGACTCTATTCTTTTGGCTTCTCTGGGCTCTTTCCCTGAAGACAACCAGAACATGGAAGCTCGCTGAGTGCCATCACATGGCTTGGGACACTGCTGAACAACTTCTTGCACTGTGGCCATGGTTGCCGTTGTCCACTTTCTTGCCAAAACCTTTACCTCTGAGCCCATGCCAGCATGTGGGCAGGGAGGCTGAGAGCAACGGGGGAAGGGGAGTGCAACCCCTCTCTCCTCCCATGGGGCTAAGAGCCAGGGTGTGACTGCAGGGATGAGATCCTGGAGGCAAGGGGAGGGCAGGAAGTGCCCCAAACCAAAATACGAAGCATTTATTGACAATACTAACTTAATCTCAGCCCAGCCTGTGCTGCTCTTGCCTCTGACCTTCACTTCTTCACTAGCAGAGCCTAAAAGCAAGGGAGGGAAGAGGCGAAAGGTGACTGTGACTCTGTAGCGATGCCAAAGAGGAGACAGGTCCTAAATTGCTCCCTTCCTAGATGTGTTTTGATACTTTTATTTCCCCCTCTGCTAATGATAAAATTATGAAACCCAGCAGCTGAAAGTCACCACCACTCGCTCCTGCTGTGCTACAGGAGGGGGTAGGGGGGGACACGGCAGAGCTGCTCTGGTCAGGGCGGTCATTTCTGGGGCAGGGTGGGGGCTGCTGCTGCCATGCAAATGCGGCTGCGATAAGATGCGGGATCTGGGTAGGAACCACCGCATCCTCCTCCCTCCTCCCCGCGAGGGGAGCGCTGGGTGGCTGCGGGGGGAGCTGGGCGCTGCTGGAGGCGCCTTTTGCATGTGAATGTCCTGCATTCCTGGGGGGGCGGGGAAGGGCAGAGGAGAATCTCCTCTATTCAGGGCCCGGGACCACACAGCGAGCATCTTTTAACCTTTTTCTGTGTTTAATCAGTCAGTCTACTTTGACTTGATGGATGTATCGGCTCCCTTTCTCCCTCCTTTCAGAAAGGTGATCCCTACCTATTTTTTCCTCTTTTTTTTTTTTTTTTTAATTCCTTATATTTCTATCTAAACTGCTTGTCCTTACCTGAGAACAGGGCGCCACCTCCTACAGCAATAGAAAAGGTACTAAAGAAGTCAGCTACTCGCTCATGGCTCTGAAAGCCTTGGAAAGCAGCGAAGCCAGTTATGGAACAGAAGAGGGACGGTAGCGGGTCTCCAGCTTCCTGCTGCATGATGGTTACCTTCCTGCTGAAGGGACACGCAGTCGTACTCATTCTACACCTTGCACATTGTTTAATAAAGTTACTTGTCATCATCTGTCAGCTGTGGCTTGTTTGTTTGAGATCTTGGGGGCAAAGACAGGCCTGTCCTGCACTACTGAATGCTCCAGTTACTGAGCGGAGGACTTGCGGGCCCTGCATCCCAGGCAGCCACTTGGGAAAGTGACCTTCCTAGTGGTGGCTGGACACAAAGTACAACACCAGCAGCACCAGGAGATAAAGTGTTGTCGCAGCTCTACCCTAGAGAGTATCATCTGGGCAACATCTTGGAATAGCTGAAATAATAGCACAAACCAGCCCTGGAGGGGAAGTGAGGAGAGATGCTGGGCTCCGTGCTGGGCTCCATTATCTTATGCCTGGAGTAAGTCCCAAGGCAGGGTGGCTCATCTCACGTCCTTGCTCACAATAAGTAACCAGAGGGTCCTTGCTTAGGCTGCTATCTTGCAGCCTTTTGGTTTGAGCAAAAAGCAGAAAAGTTTTTGAAAGAAAGAGGTATTCCTCTAAAATGGAAATTGCATTTAAAAAAAAAAAAAAAAAACCACAAAACAGCATCACACAAAAACCCAAAACACTTTTAGTCAGGCATTCTTACAATGTTCCTGCATCATTATACCATCTTTTAGGCCAAAGGAAATCCAGCGAGAAGAAAAAGAAAAAAAAAAAAACACCCCACACAAACAACCCCCTGCAACACGAACAACCCCATCCAGCTACAGCGTGTTCTCCAGCACCGGTGCATTCAGAGCCCGCATGGCCTGCTGCGACCACTGCCCTCACCCCCACCACCCCCTGCTTGCTGCACTGACCCCGGTTCAGCAGCTGTAGCAGATTTGTCCCTGCTGCCCACCCAGCTCTTGCACCTTCCCCATTTTGGTAAACTGCCTTTTGGCTCTTCCTCCCCATTGAGCCCATGGAGCAGAAGCCCGCGGAGCCCCTCCAGCCTGTGGTAGCGCAGCCCTGCAGCCTCCAGCCAGCAGCAGAAGGGGCCACTTACACCCGGCTCGGTCCCACCCACCCGTGCAGCATCTTACCAGTCCACAGCTGCACCCTGGCCACAACACTCCGCCCCAGCCCCCTCTCCTTCATCCTAAAGCTCTGCCATCTCTTCCTACACAAACAGGAAAGGGGCACAGACTGGGGTGGTTTGTTGGGTTTTTTTTTCCCAAGGTTGCCTTGCACTAATTATATACAAACTAATGACAATTAAGTCACCGCTGCTTGGCAGTGTGCTGCAGTGCAACGGTGGGGGCTGTTAAGGGCCATGGTATGTCCTTACACCACAACCTCTTAGATCCGGTGACCTGCTCCCCCTTTCAGGCCGGCAGCACTGCTGCCAGTTTTGAGGAGGACAGAAAGATCCTTTGGAAGACAGTGCTAAACACTGCACACGAGCCTTGCACTGCTAATGCTGGAGCTGTGCTATTTGCTCTTAAAATAAGCTTAATAAGGTAACACCAGGAACCACACAGGGGCATGAGAAGGGGCATCAACCTCTGCCACCATCTGTCTATGACCTGCAGGAAAAAAAAAAGCTCCTTTCCTTGCAGCTAAGACCACCTGCCCCTACCCCCTGTCCCCACACCCAAAGGAGTAGCTTCAACTACAGCTGCTGGAGGGCAGTGGACTGTAGCTACAGCAACACAGCGAAGTTGGGCAAAAGCCTCTTCTTTGAGGAACACAAACCCACAGCTCGTGTCAAAACACAGCAGCCAACACAACAGCTCAGTTGCTATTTCAGCAATTCTCCTCCCAGTCACTTCCCTGCCCTGCATTTGCCTCAAAACACAGCTGAATTACACACTTGGTCAATCACTTATTTTTGGTAAATAAACTGCCACTCACATTCAAAACAGATACCAACCTCCTTTCCTTCATGAAATAACCTTTACAAACACCTTCAAGCATGCCCTTTTGTTTACGTGTTTTATTAAAAATTTACATAAATGAACACACTCCAGCAATTTGGGGTATGCAGGTGTCCTAGGTTAAAAAAAATATACAAAATGCCAAGCTCTCCCGGGCCGGGCAGCAGCAGGTTGAAGCACCAGCTCACTTCCTTTGAACGGTGGTGAAAGCTGGCATCTGAATGGGCTGGATTGAGTGGACCGGCTGGAAAACGGGCTTCTTCCGTGTGTCGGAGAGTGTTTTCACTGAAGGGAGAAGCTGGTTTCTCTTGATGATCTGCAGGGCCAGCTGTGTGTTACCTACAAGACAACTTTCGATTAAAAATACCCCAAACTTGCAAATCACTGTTCTCAGAACAGAGCTGACAAGCCAGCCCTGGGCCCAGGCCACTTAGACCAGCGGTCTTCCTACTCAGTGAAATGCTGACATGGACATGGAAAGCACTAGATAAAACTAAATTTGAAAACACAGTAGTGCTTGATTCTACCTATTCTTAGCTGAAGACATCAAGCTTTTACCTCAGAGCTGGAAGACGCTCCAGCGCCTTCTAAATTCCTAAAGGGCACCTCTTCTCTCTCCCATCCGCGTAGTGAGACGCTGGATCTCGCACAAAACACCCTCACAACGTGACATTGCAGACAGTAATGCAGATGTCAAGGGTGTATATAAAACATGTTTTTAGAAGAAGAAAGCTGATTTTCAACTGTATGCACGGCCCATCAAATAAAAAACAATATAAATGGAAAATTTATTCTTGGTTAAAAATTAAACCTATAAAATTGTAGGAGAAAAAACACTTAAGTTCTGAAAAGAACATTTGTCCCTCTTCTCAAATACTTCTCTTTCACTAAAGTTTTAGTTTCGGCAGAGATGCACCATTTTGTTGCCAGAACAAAAGAAAGTCTTTAGCTCCTTTTGGTTCTATACTCAGAAGGAGGCGAGAGATGTAAATCCCACTTTCTGCTCTCTTCTGCTCTGTCCTACTTTGTTGCAGAAAGAAGGGTTTCCAAAATTCCAACTTAGAAACATCTTCATAAGAAAAGCTTTACAGAAGTCTCAGTTCTGAATACAGATGCTCACGTCCTCTGCCTGCCTCCAGTGCAAGACAACCCAAGGGGAAGAAGCGCGCTCAACATGTCACAACACCGGGACGTTAAGCCCCAAGGGGCACAGGTCCGCAACCAAGACAGCTGCAATGGTGCAGCTGTACCCGTCTGCCCGCACTGCAGAATTCAAGTGCAGCCTTTCCAGTTTCCCATGAGGTAGGGTTTTTTTCCCATGCCAACACAGTGAGCCTTCAAAAGGAAGGATTTTGCAAGAAAGAGTTATCCATAGAATCATTTGGGTTGGTTAGAAGGGACCTTAAAGATCATCCCTGCCATGGGCAGGGACACCTCCCACTAGACCAGGCTGCTCAAAGCCCCATCCCGCCTGGCCTTGAACACTTCCAGGGATAGGGCATCCACAACTTCCCTGGGCAACCTGTTCCAGTGCCTCACCACCCTCACAGCAAAGAATTTCTTCCTGATACCTAATCTAAACCTCCCCTCTTTCACTTTAAAACCGTTACCCCCTGTGTTATTGCTACACCCCCTGATAAAGAGTCCCTCCCCACCTTTCCTGTAGGCTCCCTTTAGGTACTGGAAGGTCTCCCTTCCAGTCTCCCAAGGGAGACTATAAGGTCTTCCTGGAGCCTTCTCCTCTCCAGGCTGAACAACCCCAACTATTCAATATTACAAGCTTTGCTACAGTACTTGCTACATAGCCCTTGAAGTGGCTTCTTTGGGAAACATGGATTGCAGTTGTCCTAACAAAAAGCCTTTCAAGTCCTCTTCAGAGCATAAACCCCATCACGGGTTTTACTGAGCCTATCCAAAACAGCTGATTTCTTGCACAAAGCATAGAAAACTTCAGCTCAGAAGACGAATGTTTAAGAAATCGTTGAGTGTGTGAGAACAGGATGGCAATAAACTATGGAAATGAAGGTGTGGCTACACGGATCCACAGCAGTGTAAAATGGAGACAGGGCCTGACAGGTGTCATTCAAAATACTGGCGCAACTCTGTAAAGACTGGGAGTAACGACTACCGCCCTCCTCCCCTTGTATCCCAAATCTAAGGCTGACAGAACATTTCAAAACTTACCATTCTGTAATTCAAGATACACAGCCAGCAGAATAGCCTCTGGAGGGATCTCTTTGGGGTGGATGAGCGAAGCAGCCTTATTAGAAAAGAAGAGGGTGTGGGGAAAAAGTGCTTCAGAGAAACATCCAGTTCAACGAAAGTGCCCCTGGACATCTTGGCTAACAAAAACAAATAATTCATAAACTAAGATAAGATTTTTTTTTTTTCAAACTAATACACTCCATCAGGTTTATGCATGCAAGGAGAGACTGAAAGATTTTCTGCATTGCAAGACTGTTTCACACTAATTAGCAGCACCATCTGCTGTATGCTTATGTTAATAGGAGTCTGTAATTCTTGGTCCAATCTACTGTGGTTTCCCGGTGAGATGACAAGTGAAGAAGGAAACCTCCACTGCTCCAAAGTCCAGAATAGAAAGTTCACAAGAATCGTTCGTTAGCTTTCCATTTACAAATATTTTTTATCTATGAAATCACTGAATTTATTGTAGATGCAGGGACATACTATACTTTACATCCACAGGTGGCCTTACACTCCTTTGGGCTTTACACGTGCTCCAGAGCCCAAGCACAGACCCCGGCCCAATCCTATGAGGCTTCAGGAGGGAAAAAAAAAAAAAAAAACCACCAAAAAAAGCAATACAAGGGCCTTAAGCACTTGAGAACTCCACACAATTTGAACCTGCTCCCCTATACAACTACTCTGAAGTAATTCGGAAGGCAGCTGGTTCAGTTTGCAGCTCAGCAATGCATTAGAGTAGTCTTCCTGACAGAAAGGAATGGCTGCCAAGAGACAAATTTATTGTCATTGAAAGGTGGGTCACAGGGTTAAGAAAGGCCGAATGACACAGGGTAAGCAAAGACAGAGAATTTCAAAAGCAGGACTTGAGAATTCTCGGGAAAAGAGGCAGGCAAGAAACATACCTCCAGCAGAACTGCACTTTCTTCTCACAGCCCTAAAATTAATCGCTTAAATGGTGTTATTAACTGATTAGAGAGAAGTAAACTCAAGAACTTTCTCCTCTGAAGTTACTATATTACAATTACTATTGGACAATGAAAAAAACCCTCAAACCTTAGAAAAAGTCAAATGGCTTCCTAGTTATATTCCGCTTCCCATAGTGACAGAAAACTATCTACACACGTAAGAAGTCTGGAATTCCTTTATTTTATGTTACTAATAAAGATTGGTTCATAAAGACAGAAGGGAGCCACCATCTCAGCAAAGTCAGCAAATAAACCTGAGCTACGAAATCACCAGGATTTGCTGTGATCTAAGTGGCACTTTAAAGGAAGTACATTTGTCCCTAAAAGCTGTCGTGAGATTAGTTTTCCATACCTGATGAAGACACTTTCGAGCTTTGTCATATTCACTCCTCAAGCAGTAAGCGCTTCCAAGGTTGAACAACATCATTGTTCGCGCAGATGTGACCGAACTGGGGTAACACTGTGGGGTCTGCTTGCCAGCTGCAATTAAAAAAAAAAAAAATTTCTTTTTTTTCCCCCTTACACTTTTCTTTTGAACTGGCCAAGTAAGTTCCTGTACTCTGCTGATTACAGTGGCTGGTACTTACAAGATTCCATCGCCTCATTCTCTCCTTTGTCAGACCCTGCAAAGAAAAAAAAAAAACACAAAACCCATCATGTTCTGTAAGCTTTTTTTAAAACTTATTACAAAAATAATACAAAGAGACAAATTTGCTTCTTTCTTCATGGTCTGACATTAAAGAGGGGAAAACATACCAGCTTGCTCAAGAGTTTATGCCACTTAAGACTTCCTATCTTTAAAATTTTGCTTCTCTAAGAGCTTTTAGATTTGCAGATGAGTACAGTGAAGTTTAAACTGCAGACACGTCACTGAAATCAGAGCTGCTGTGGACTTCATTCTACAGATGGGCTCTGAAGTATGGGCCTGTTACAGAATATGCACTCCCAGCTGGAAGCACTGCAGGAAGATTAAGATACAGATTAACTAAATTCTCCCTACTCCTGTCTCTCACTAAATGCAGTAAGTAGACTTCACTGATATTCCAAAGCCTGGTTTAGAGACCAAAGAGCTGAAAGAGACGGTATGAAGCCCAAACTTAACCATAATTGCGTATTTAACAAAAGCAGCTTTCAAAAGTTACATTCAAACAAGCCAGAATGCTACAACATACAGTTCTATTTATGTTTCAGAATTACCCGCTTCAAAGGAAAGACAAACATGCAAAAGAAAAACCAAAGACAAAGCAAGAACTACAGCCAGGGAAACAAAAACACAACAACAACAAAAACACAAGCACCCCCCCAACAACCTAGGATCTTAAAACAAGATGTCTTAATCATATTTGTATACAGAAATGTACAGCAGGAAAGCAGCTGAAAGCATAATCGGTTCTAATGAAGCGTGGATTCATTAACCTTGATCCTGCTCATTTGAAGAGATCCCGAGGGAAACATCAGTGACGTTCTCGGGGTTCAAGTGAGTGATGGCATCAGATATTCTGTCTAGAGAGATGAGCGCTTCTGCCGCATACAAATGCCCAAGAAACCTACAACAGCAAAGGGTTTGGTACAAATGTCAGCGTGACAACCCCCGCAATTCGTTATGCGAGACAAACTGAATGCAGTTTTTAATGCGAGCACATGAAAACTATTACTTGGAGAACTTGCATGGAAGTTAGCTGGCTTGTAAAGTCTTGTTGTAACACCCAGTTCTGCCATTTACTGCTTTTAGGCACTAATGTGGTGAAAAAATCTGCACCTGAGTATTGACAATTCATTCATGCACAGGAATTACCGTTCCAGGAAGACAATACCTTGGCATGGCTTTATCTCAGAGAATTAAAAAATGAAAACAAAAACAAACAAAAAAAAAACTGAACAAAAAAACCCTTACAAAAACACCCCAGGATACGGATACATCTATAATTTGAGGTGTTAAGTGACTTTATGTCCAATAGAAATCAAACTAATTGTGTAAGATAGCTGCATTTCTAAGGACAGCAACTATACAGGCCTGTCCATGGGGCACAAACACCTTTCCAACTGCAAGCTTTACAAAAGAATTAAGGAAGTCTGGTGTTTGACACCTGTAGTTCAGCTCAGCTAGTCAGCAGCTTTCCTTTTCAACTTTGGAACAAGAGGAATCCTGTCAATTAAGAGTGTAGTTAGTTTGCAAATATTTAATCTGAAACAAAAAGTTGAGCAAAACAGTTCATGCTTGTTCTGCGTGGCTGTGTACAGCACACTTCAAACCGACCGTATAGCTGGCTGTAATGAATTACAAAACATCAGGTAAAATATCAATCATCCAAAATAATTTCTGCAATTTAGATCTGATACAGCAGACATAGCTTTCTACGTGCAATTTGTTTCACTTAAGAAAATGGGAACAGTTCAATATTCCCCATCTGCACAAAAGCCTAGTTTCCTGGGACCAAGATATCTGGTGCTCTGCCTTTGCAAAAAAACTGTCATCTGCATTACCTAATGGTAACACCGCCTTCCCAAAACCACGTGTTACCTTGCAAACTCCTCTAAAATCTTGCTTATACAATGACTGTGCAAAAAGATGAGCTTCTGCAGCAGTCTGGGAGCACGGGAGCCAAAGCATTTAATTGGCACAGACAATGTTAGAGTATGCTGCCAGCATATAAAAATAAGCACAAGTTCGCTTGCTTTCCGCCAGTACTTTACCAGTTTTGAAAAATAGCATTACTACCATAAAAACCCCTGCTGTATTTTATCCTGTGTATGACATCGGAATTAAACGCACAAACAAGGTCAGAGGGATTGGGCTAAAGCTGCCTTTTTTGAATTTGCACAGACGTATGGGAACTGGTGGGTAGAACCAGAATGAGTTTTGAACATCTTTCCAAAAAAATACAGTGCCAAATACGAACTGAAAAAGAGAAACAGAAGAATGGAACTGATACAAGCAACAGTAGCAGGTAAAGTGACGGTCCTGCACACCCAAGGTCTGGTACCCTCCTGACTGAGCAAACCTTCCCCTCCGAGGCTGTGGTTTCATGCAGGAGCTTTCAGCAGCGCGACGGCTTGGGCCGATGTTGTCTACCCCCAGCTGCTCATTCCTGCCCCTTGTGCTGTGCCAACACCAGCACGTGCAGCCCCACGGTGAATCAGGACAGAGACCGGACAGTCCTGCCACTGCGTGGGACCCACGGCTGGAGATCAGCAAAGAGCAACAAAAGCAGCAATAGATTCCGAATTACATGGAACTCATACACAAACAAGGGGGACTCACGTTCCTGCGTGTCAATGAACATTTAGTCAGGGCTTCAGCAAGAACAGGAGCGGGCCAAGCAATTCTTTGCATCAGCTACAGAATGGGCAGCTACAGACATTGGAAGCTTCAACTCAGAACTCTCCAGCAAAAAGCAGGGCTGAGAAAGAAGAAATGACCACATCAGACTTACTTAAGAGACCCTGACAGCTTTGGCTGCTGAAGAAGTTTATCTGCGTGATTCAATGCCATAAGGTTATCACCCAGAGCCAGAGCCACGTAAGCACTACACGCAAGTATTGAGCACCTGGAGGGGAAAAAAAAAAGGGGGGGGGGGGGGGGGGGAGAAAAAAAGGGGGAGGGGGGGAAGCCAATATGTTAAATGGAGAATTTTGTGATTCCAAATGCAGCTGTAAGATGTATTTCTTGTTAAGTGCTGAAGAAATAAATCCTAAACTTTCAGTAACGTCTTTAAGTCAAACTATGAAGTAAAGGAGATAGTGTTTTATTATCTACGGCCTCAACCACATTCTCTGAATTAGGAGATAGATACATTGGATTCTACCAGCATAAACCAAGGACCACCACTTTATGCTCAGGAAGATTTTGAAATTTTGACCATAAATAAGAGATTACAAAAAGATGGACATCATTACACCCATCATTTTTCCTACTATGTACCTTTTCCACCCTCTTTTCCCACCCTCTTTTTATTTGTTTTGCCTTGCACTCTGACTCGTGCTTCCCTGCCCTCCCCTTCTGCTGCAGCAAAGGGTAGCAGATTTGTAGATTTTCTACAGCGTACAATCTACAGACGCATAGTAGCAATGAAGTTGTAACATATTTCACTCTTACACTGTACAATGTTTGCACACAGGGAGACAATAAACGCTGGAGAATTTGGCACTTCCAGTTTTGTGTTCCATTGAGAGCTGTAATCCACTGCCAGGACTCTGATTGATTGATATGTGGCATTTTGTTGCTGTCACAGGCTTTCTTATCTTTCCAAAACCACAAAATCTCTGACAGTTCCTGTAATGAAATCTGAACTACTCGCATTTTCCATCTTCAAACAATAACCCCACGTCAGGATGCCATCATTAGGCCAAGCTTCACACTTTGTAATAAGTCCTCCCACCGTCCCCCAAACACAGCACTTGGGGCTGTTTCCCACTCCGTAAGACATCATTCAGTGCAGGCTGCTTTGTCCTCGGGGCACAAGCCTTGGCCCGCCGTGGGCCATGACACCTTGCTGTGAGCACAGACTTTGTCCTTCTCCAGGGAAGGAAGAGTGGATCCTCTTAGCAGGGTCTCACGTCGGGAGTGATGGGAGAAGAGCCTTCGACTCTCCTGCTGGTAGGTGGGCTATTACCGTGCAACCTTCTGGCAACTGTCAAGCCCACTTTCGGTCCAGCAGTAAGTCATGTAATTCATGGCAGGACCTGGGGTGCCTTTATTCCCCTTTCCCAGGAGGCATGCTCCTTAATTATGCACAAGCAGGATAAGAAACTTCTCCAGTGTTTCTCCCTACCCCCCACTTCCTCTCCACCGTGCCCAGATGTCACATCAAATCTGAACACATACAAAAGCTTGAGAGAGGGAGAGGAAAGCTTCCCCAGCTCAAGTCCCAAACCTAAAATATTTCTGAAAGGTGGTGACTGGGGAGGGGGAGGGAACAGGGGAGGAAAAAAAAAAAAAAAAGAACAGTCTCTGTAATCACAGCCTGCTTCTAACTAGCCTCTTTTTATTTCTGCCTCAAGGAAGCACAGCTTTTAAACCAGCAGAGATGCTAAGTGTCATCAGCTAAATACCCTTAGACACAAGCCAGGGCCTGTAGAGTTGGTTGCTACTACGCTTTACACCAATATCTGTCTTCTATTCCCCACAACCTTTTTTTTGAAGCCTATATTTATTTCTGAAAGTGTAAATTCCAACACAAGACACACTCCAATCACACAATAGGTAAGTCCAGCAAAACTGAAACCTAATCCTCTGCTATAAGGACTTGTCACTGTTTAAGCCATTAAGAGTTGGCAAGATTCTTCAGGAACAGCCATCTAAAGAAAAGGAATATTCAGGTTTTCTTCCCTGCAGTACTGTTCTTGTGCACTTGGATCCATTGTTGAGCCAGCTAAACCTAACGCTCAGGAGACCTGACAGCTAACCGGAGCAGAAGAATTGCACCACAAGGGAAAAGACAAACTAGTTTTTCACCTCGGTCAGGATTCTGACAAAACTCCACAGGTCGCCTTTGAGCACGGCAGACTTCCAGCATCACTGAGCCTCCGCATGCCCTAAATAAAACTGCCTTTGCACTAGGAAAAAGAAAAATGTTTTTTTAAACTGCCAGATTATGTCAAACAGCCTCTTGTATAGGTTTAGGCAACACGATTTGTCAGCCCATACTGACTGCAAGTTCACAGAATCCAAACACCACATCTGACTCGGCTTATTTCTCAGGCAAAGGGCGAGCCAGAGCAAATCCAGTTCTTCAAGATTTACTATGAAGGCACCAAAACGACACTTCTGAACGCTTTAGAGAACACCACTAATCTGAAATCATTTCAAATAACTAGCTAAGCACAACAGTGGATATAAACTATCTAGTTCGTATGTTTCAATGCAGGCAAAACAATCCGAAATATTAAGAAATAAAGAATGCAGATGGTGCTTACTCAATGGGGAAATTCAGCACCAGCAAAAGGAGATGGGGGAGAACTAATGCAGTGGCTGAGAGTAAGGACGAAGAGAGTGAAACAGGTACGAGTGATAATCGTTGTAAGACTCCAGCACTGTGACAGGGACAAACAGACCACTGCAACCTTTAAGTGGGTAAGTGAGGCAAAACTTGGCAGGTGTAGAGAAAAAACAAGGTATATTGGTGGGAAATGGTGGCCCTTACAGTATTACCTGTGAAATTATTACCAAAGTCGGGGATGCTCCTGGAATACCATACTACGGTATGCACACTTCAAAAATACGTAAGTAAAATAAAGCATAATGATGGACAGGAGATAGCCAACGTAAGAGTCAAAAGAAAGGAAAAAAGGGTAAAATTGGATCATATGTCTTAGAGCAAGGGCTTGCAGTCCAAATCTATTCAGAACAAAGTGGGTGATCAAACTATTCCTTTATGCCTAGCTACTTTGAAGGGGAAAATTAAGAGTCTCACACAAAGTTGTTCAATTGAGGAGGAAAAAGGCTGCAACAAGGTCTGTTGCTATCCATCTCAACTTCTACAATAAAATCCACAAAATTTTCCAAATGCAGCACTGTGGTCTACCAGAACTCCTTTACTCTTGGTGTATCCTAACAACGCTGGGTCGTTCTGGCGTGCTGAAACATGCCCCAGGCTGAGAGCAGAGCAGGGGAATTGGCTTCTCGGACGATGCGAAGAAGCAAAGAGCAGAATCGTTCAGAAGAAACTCAAAGAAAAATCCAGAGTTTCCACTTCCTATGCATAAATTCGTAGCAACTTTTGGTACCCTCAGACTTCTGCTTGTTGCTTTTAAAAGCTTGCAATTGAATTACTACTTATTATGAGAATAGTCTGCTCAGCTAATTTGTGCACAAGTACCAAACAACACATATGACACATCCCCTTCAAAGTAGCTAGGCATAAAGGCCATAGGCACAAGCCTTTTCTAGATGGTATTTTTAATTTTTAAGAACTATGTAGGGGCAAACTCAGTCATTTTAAACTCTTATTAGGATGTGCAACTGTACAAAATCATGCAAAAAAAAGCATTCAAGTTGCTCATCTCAGTTTTGAAGCAACAGAGGCTTTCAAATCCAGTGACTTAACAGGGGAAAAATTGAATTGAACAGAGACCTATTCCTCAGGATAATCCTTGATAACATTCAGAATTTTTTTTCGTCATTTTTCCCTGACTAGACAAAAATTTTAATTTTCCCACTTAGCTCCTTAGTGAGCAAGACTACAAGAATATACTAACGTTTGAGTGCAACATATTTTGTTTTTCACAGCTATCTGCAGAAACTTAGAAATAGTTTTAGCAGAATCATTTTCTGGGGATACCTAGTCCTCTGGATTTAACCACCAAAGCAAGTATTGAAAAAAAAAAAAAGAAAAAAAAAATCAATGCTTTTCCTTTCCTTACATGATGTTCTGTACCAGAAGCAGTGTAATTCTTGCTAAACTGATAAGTTCTTCCTGACATGTTGTCAGGTTTCATCAGTAGACAACAACAGCTGATTGTGAAATAAAAGACTATGTTGGTTTTTTTTTTCAAAAAAAATCACAACGTGACATCATGTAATTTTGACATGTGGCAGCCACATTTTTAACAGTCAGAAGGAAAAAAAAAAAAAGAAACCACAACCAACCCACATCACTGTTTTTAATCCAGTGCTTTCTATTTCAAGTAGCAAACTCTTGTACCACTTCAGAATAAATAATCAAGGTCTCAGTAATGTGTCCTCACAGATTCCTGCTAAATTGCTTTTAAACAAATACAAGTAGATTTGTTACTCATAGTGGAGCAAAGTAAAGGTTAAGCTGGTCATTATAAAACACAGGTTACCTGGGGTTAGGTTGGAAGAGAGTGTTTACCCAAGTGTTTAAGTGGGAAATTACTGTATGCTTTGTCCATAATGGAAACTTAAAACAGATTTATTTTTTCTAAACAGGTGCAAGCTTTACAGTAAGAGAGATTTTCAATGGGCTGGCAGCCACCTGAAATAACTAACATTGCCAGCAAATGATAAGCTTGTTGGGGAAAAGTAAAGAGGTTCCAGATAACACGATACTTATTTAGACACATAGGAGTTATTCTGTTTGGAGAGCACTCTGCTGAACAAGTAGTATAAGGATCTCTGAGAACATGAAGAAGTCTACAGTCAAATTTTACCTATGTTCTGCCATGGTGAGGAAGTCAAATGCCTGCACAGAGGCAATTTTTCTTTATATTTCATGTAAAGTAAGGTTCTACTCCTGCTGCAAGGAACACCATTCTCATTTGAAAGCAGCATAGTTGCTTTTATCACTTTTGTGGTTTTTTTTTTTTTGTCACATCCAACAAGCACATAATGTTGTGGGGGCTGAACTCCAACCTTATCAAGGCTATAAAGGGAAAAGGTACCATACAGTAATTTCCACCCCTTCCACCAATCACAATAGCAATTGTCAGGGTTTTAGCTTTGTCATTTATGGGACTTGATTTTTTTTTTTAGTTTTGCCCAATATATAATGTCAAGCCAACAATAGTGGGATCAAACAAACTGATCTGCCTTCTGAATTGAAATCCGGGATGGCTTCTATTTGTTCAGACTCAAAGCCCAGAAGAAAGGAAGCACACGCATTTGAAAAAAAGGCACCCTTAGATTAAGTTAGAATTCAACGTTGCAAGTACATAAAAAAAAAAAAAAAAAAAAAAGCTAGCAATGACTCTAGAACCACAGCACAGCTTAATTTAGAGGTGAATATTTTATATTATTTACTTGCCTTAAATTTTCTAATTCTTGTTTCTTCAAAGGAGAAGAAGGTGGAGCTGCAATGAATTTATCCCCTTCATGACTTTTATTGCTAGAATAAAAACAGTGTATTAATTATAGGGCGTGACTATAAATAATTAATTAAAAATTTCTCAGTGTAATCAGCACTGATATTTATTCACTCCATTTAAAAGGACAGCAAAAATTCTGTGGCCTAAAAAGCAGGGATAGGAAGCTATGCAAAAATTGAGGCACATGCTCTTATCCTAACTGTTCTATTTGAGAGGGAAGAAGGGGAACATTTGCTGGGAAGGATTTGACTTGACAGACCAAACAACCCACGCCATTCTCCACAGTCTCAAGCTATTTTTGAAGTTTGGTGTAGGACAAGAATTTTAAACTGGAGCGATGCAGAACTCGCTGCATTTGTAGCCTCACTTCCTTTAGCCTCTAACAAAAGCAGTAAACTAGTTCTCTCCCTAGACATCTTAAAAACTAATTACATAAATATTCTCGAAAGATAATCCACAAAGTGCTACAGCTTCCTTTAGACTTCTAGCTGCCTTTATTTTTATTTCAAAATGTCTTTTAAAAAAATAAAATAATAAATTTCTGCTTTCTTAAAGTTACGCTTGGCGTTTTTTGGGGAGCAAGTATTTGCTCTATTTAAAAGGTCTGCAACTTTGTTCTCCAGTAAGCTGACAGACAACCTCCTTCTGGAATGAGAACTGCAGAGGAGGTTAACAGCTGCACCTTGGCAGAGAGACACACTGAGGGTTACAAACAACAGATCAAAAAAATCAGAATTGAAACTGAGTCTGTCCACCTAACTAGAACTTTTTCATTGACGTAGTTTCACACCCATTTCTTACAAACAGGTAAGATAACTCTAACTTACACCTTCAAAACAGAGAGCAACAGACTCCAAGGAAACCTGTACTCAACACTGCCGTAGTGTATTACCTCATGCCTTTGCCAAAAATTAGGTTAAAAAAAATACCCTTAACCACTGAAAGTATTCACTGTTTTCTTGTGAATAACAGAATAATCTGTCTCAGAGTCAGCCTGCTCAATTAGTGGGATTTGCTTTAAAACCATCCTGTTCAATTAGTGTGATTTTCTTCAAATGCCTTATATCTTTTACTGTTCTCTTGCAGAGGGTCCCGCGTCAGAAGGAACAAAACCTGAGAGAACCTTTCAGAATGTGACACACAGATTCAAGAACAGCCTGCTTCGTTGCTGGACATTTTGAAATTGGCAGTGACCACAGAGATATAAGGGAGTCTTTTTTTAATATTTTTTTTTTTAAGCAGAAAACAAATCTGGCTTTGAAAGCAGAAGGTAATAAAGCATCTTCCTGTACAGGGTACATTTTCCTTTTCTCACTCCTACAAAACCAAACAAAAAACAAACCCCAAAACAAAACAAGAAAAGGAGGTCTTGTCTAAGTAAGGGCCATCATTTTGTTTTAATCACTGCCACTCAGTGGGCTCTGTAAGCTTAAAATTGAAGTCTCTTTAAACCAGAAGAGTTTCACCTCAATGGGCTGCATACAGCTTGCCAGGGGAGGTTAGTTCACAACCTCCAACCTCGATAAGCAAAAAAGAAACACCCCTTCCCATCCCAAAGTTTATAAATTATTTGGTCACTCGACAGGAAAGATCGTGATTGGGGAAAAAAGGGTTACAGAGAACAGCCTTCGAATATTGTAGCAGCAGCAGCCACCAACACCCAGCCCGAGTCTCTCCCCAGGCAACCTCAGAATACATGGGGATGCACCTTGCACCTACGCAACACAGCACATGTGTGGTAAATCTTGCCGTGTGACAAATGGATCTTATCTTCTTAAAAATTTATCTGTACTCGGGTCTGACAAAGACATTGTGTTTTTTCATTACTCTAAGTAGTTCAAATTCTAGCATAGGCACTTTTTCCAGGTTACGTATTGTAACTCTTCCCCCCTCAAAATGGTCATTAATAAAAGCGCAGGCTACAGCCAACAAAGTTACTGTTCAAAAGGAAGCTCAGAAGACATCAGGATCAACACAAAAAATTGAAACACCTTCCTGCTATTTAACATTTGACATATATTGTCTACAAGTTTTTCTGAAGCTTTAAGGAGAAGAAGAGAGATTTTTCTTAAACTCTTTTTTGTAAAATGCAATTTATTAAGCAATAGCTCCATGCTGCTTTCCTATTTATCTTCTAAATCTAATTTCCCATTTCTAGTCTAAAACAAATACAACAAAGCATACCAGGGCTGAGGAGTGTCAAATCTGATGATGGGGAAATGTTTACAACTGAGCTGCTAGACATTTATATATTGAATCAAGTACCTGGTGCACGTGCACACACGCACACAGAGTCACTGTAACATGTGAAACTTCACTTACAATTAGAGAAATACCAATATGCACTGCAGGAGGGTGTGGGCAAACATAACATTTGCAGCACAGAAAATAAGATGGCCAGTGAAAAAAAGAGTTTCACCGTCTAATTTATTGAAGTTGATAGGATTGGTAGGAATTGAGTCGGTGTTTTATTCTTAAATTAGCATACCAGCAATTAAAACAACGAGCAGCTAAACAATTTCCTTGGCTATCCCAACACTGCTGAGAATTTACAAATACGTTGTTTTTTCTGCTGGCCAAAGAGCACAGGTAGCAGACAGAGTCTGTCAGCCCGGAGTTACTTTGGACATAAAGAAAGGTTTTCATGCAATTCTGTTTACCTGCATGCTTCACTGCTTTCACTGTTTTCTGTATTTCCCCCCAGCTGACTACTAGTTTTAGATCCATTTTCCTGTTTTGGCTCCTGCTGATCTTCTGGCAGTAGCAGCAAGGCATTTCTTAGACAAATTGCTGCAAATTCCATACTGGCTACAGGTATTGCTGAGGACTGCCCATCGCTGAAAGAGACACGCAAGTTTACCACTGAGTAGTAATCCTACTGAATTAAAAAAATAAAAACAGAGCTCCGGAAAGATCTGATTGCAGAGAAGACTTTATCCTAAAAGAAGTTAAATCATGTTTTAATATAACACATTTAATTTATGAAGACATATGTATCTTGGTATTCTTATATATGGAAAGTACAACATGATGCCCAAATACAGTGAGCAGATTCAACTATATAATTACAAGAAGTTTTTCTTTAGTTTACTTCCTAAAGTTTTATGACAGATCAACTGTATTTTTCAGCATTTTTCTAGAGTGGATTACTGAAAATATGTATTCTTAAGAGAAAAAGAGGACACATTTAGCTAACTGGAAATATAAATTTCAGATAAATCAATTAAAACCTTTAATGGCCTTCTTAGTCACAACGAACACACAGTTAAGCCCTCTGCTGGCCATCATAGAGGAGGCATCCAAATGACGTTCAAGTAAGACCCATTTTAGCATGCCTCTCTCTTCACTACATTAATAATTCCAAAGTAAACAGTTATTCCATAATAATTTTAAAAACTCCTGATAAACATATATGTATCCTTAACAAAGCTATGATAACAAAATAAAGAGCCCATGGAAAACATACTTACTTATAAACGACATTCTGTATCGACTGGGATGCTAGGACTATCTTACGGTGGTAGCCTTGACCTACTATAGATTGCACAATTCCCTTTTTGCTGGGAAGACCTTTAGTCTCTTGTTCTGACGTCTAAAAGGAGAGGAAAAAAAAAAAAGGACTAAAATACCAAGGTTGTTGAACAAGAGCGTGATAAAATAAGTGAAAGCTGGAAGAACACTTTGAACCCTGCTAAAAATGTAAGATTTAATCATTTTTATGGGTACAGTTTTAAATCTTAAGTACCATGAAGGATCAGGCACCTTCTATTGTATTTATATTGCAGAGGGATTTTGCTGCACACAGTGTAATCACAGATTAGTCCTGACAGCTTGTCTGATAGCCTACTGACCTAGTTTCTCCTCTGTTTTGAAAGCAAAAGAACAATGGACCAAGTCATATTAGAAGAACTGCTAAAATATCTAAAAGGAAATCATATGATCAGCCAAATAATATAAGGAATTGGCACTGTAATGCTTGCCATCTTCTCTCCCTGCTTACGCAGCATTCAAAACGCTCTCTGAAAAAGCTGCTCTCAAACCGTTCCACGGGGAGCATGAAGCTGAACCACAACATATGCAAAGTTAATTTAATTTAACTTGTTTAACAGATTTTTGAGCATGCAGACATTCTGAGGGTCAAATGAACTTGAAGCGCTCTAACTGTCAGTCCCAAGAACTCTCTCTACACCATATTTACTGGGGTTGGTTTGTTTGTTTTACCATGAGCCTTCTTAACAACTTTGTTGGTAAGTAAAGTTAGTGCTGAAGAGTTGCGCTTCTAAGGAAAAAACTTATCCTAAATCTGTATTTTAAATAGCTAACACTTTTCAGAGAATTTATCGTTATCTTTTGTGAAGAATATTGACGTTATAATGGCATTTACCATCAAGTTAAAAAATACATACAATGAGTTTGGATATAGAATCATAGAATCTTCATGGTTGGAAAGGACCTTTGAGATCATCGAGTCCAACCATACACACACAAAAAAAACCCCTACAATCTCTGTCACTAGAGCATGCCCTGAAGTGTCAAATCTATACATTTCTTAAATACCTCTAGGGATGGTGACTCAACCACCTCCCTGGGCAGGCTGTTCCAGTGCCTGACCACTCTTTCAGTAAAGTCATTCCTCCTAATATCTAATCTAAACCTTCCCTGCCGCAACTTTAGACCATTTCCTCTGGTCCTGTCATTATTCACTTGGGAGAAGAGGCCAACACCCACCTCTCTACAACCTCCTTTCAGGTAGTCGTAGAGGGCAATGAGGTCTCCCCTCAGCCTCCTCTTCTCCAAACTAAACATGCCCAGTTCCCTCAGCCTCTCCTCATATGGCTTGGTCTCCAGACCCCTCACCAGCTTGGTAGCTCTCCTCTGGACACGCTCCAGCACTTCAGTGTCCCTCTTGTACAGAGGGGCCCAGAACTGAACACAGTACTCGAGGTGAGCCCTCACCAGTGCCCAGTACAGAGGCACCATCACTTCCCTGCTCCTGCTGGCCACGCTATTCCTGATACAAGCCAGAATGCTCTTGGCCGCCTTGGCCACCTGGGCACACTGCTGGCTCATGTTAAGCTGGTTGTCCACCAGCACCCCCAGGTCCTTTTCTGATGGGCAGCTTTCCAGCCACTCTTCCCCAAGCCTGTGGTGTTGCTTGGGGTTGTTGTGACCAAAATGCAGGACCCAGCACTTGGCCTTATTAAACCTCATACAATTGGCCTTGGCCCATCAATCCAGCCTGTCCAGGTCCCTCTGTAGAGCCTTCATATTTCAGAAAAGGTGTTAAAAAAAAAAATGGCAGAAAGGGAATCATCTTCCATCTATATTTTACAAAGCAAAACACTAAAGCAGGTGAAAATTAGCTTCAGTGAAATGACTTTTCTGTATGGTGTTCAGAGCATAAATATGAATCCATACTTAGATACCAAGGAATATTATTGCAAATGGAGTTACAAGGTCAAATTATACACGCTATTGATTTTAGGGCCTCACTTGTCATGTTGCAAATCTATCTTATAATTTAAAGGCACTTCCCCTTTGCCTTTAATATTAACAGCATCCAAAGTTAATTTTTTTCTTGTAAGTTTACAAATTTAGGAAACCACAAGTTGTTTTTGTGACACGAATTCAAGCCCTCTGGTACACCACACATCACAACGGTAGCAGTTAGAAAGCCAGGCTTAAGAAGCCTGACATAATCTACTGCTTTGGCTAGTCTGCAGTAAATAAAGAAGTGCCCCATAAAGGTCTGTATTTCCCTTTTCCAGACTGCTAGACCCTGTACTTGTAAACAGAACCCAAACTTTGTTTTTTTACTACAAAACCTATGCTAATCCAGTCCCTCATACCCAGCTTTCCACTAGAGATGATCAGCTACGTCTTCTTTATCTATGTGTGACTTGTCCAGTAGGATCGACACAGAAAATTGCAAAATTAGTATGAAGAAAGCTGTTCTTCCTGCATTTGCTGTGGTTTGTAAAACTAAGTACTCAGAACTATCTGACAACAGCAAGCACATACACAAAGTCAGTCCCTTTTTGACCCAACACTCTTGAAACTTCAATGTTCTGCCTGTGAAACAGGGATATAAGCAGACCTCTCCTATAAAGCTGTGAATATCTTAAATTCTCTGAAATAGAGATACCAAAATAACGAGCACCATTGACATTCCCAAGGGAAAAGTTGCAAATTTTGGATTTGGAAGGATTTGGATAGTGTGCAGTAAATAAAGGTGCAGAGGCCACTCAGAGAAGGAAAACAGAGAACTCAGGGATCACGTGTATTTCATAACTACAATCAAAATAAAGAATTTGCAAATCTACTTACCCCTTTATTGGCAGCAATGCAGCATTCTGCTATTCTCAGCCAAAGACGAGGGTTTGAATGATAAACCTGGACTGCCTCAATCAGGCATTCAAAGGCAGCTAAAGGCCTCCCAATATGTAAGAGCTGAATTCCACAATTGTAGAGCAACTCATACCGTTTGTTAGTCAGTAGCGTACACATGGGTCTCCCTGAAAATTTTTTACCTGCAGAAAAGGATTACATCATATCAGATATACAGCTCAGAAGAGCCAAAAACATAACTCTGGGAGGAGGAGGGAAGCTGTGGGGAAACTACTAAAAACTACCAAAAAAAACTTTAATCGCAGAAATTCACTAGCCTCCCTCTGTAAATTCCTTCCACATCTTTTAATTGTGCTCTTAATAAAGGCTGAAGTACATTAAACGCTAACCACTTCTGTTCCTTGTCACACAAGCTAAATGATACAACATCTTTGTTATTCATACAGTAACAGAAGAAAACCAGTTTGCTGCTAACAAGTATAAAACATTTTCTGTCTTCACACTGGTACCTAAGACTGCACTTAGGTACAGGGCCAGGGGGCAACAGGAAAACAATAAAATGCATGATAGTAATCAGATTTTAAAGAAAACAAGAACTGAAAAAATCATTACTTCATCACGAAATCATTTACTTGGAAGAGACAAAAACCTTAAATATTAATAATCAAAGCAAGAAAACTTATTGTAATGTTTATTTTCTTGTCTTTTGTATATGTACAACAAAAGTAGATGGA
The DNA here is from genome assembly GCA_008658365.1 of Alca torda. Classification (NCBI taxonomy): domain Eukaryota; kingdom Metazoa; phylum Chordata; class Aves; order Charadriiformes; family Alcidae; genus Alca; species Alca torda. Next base: position 45,301,778 of record CM018077.1, on the reverse strand, counting down.
TAAAACTATAACCATAAAACTAAACAATAGATGAACACTTCTCATACAAGTATGGGAACTGTTCAGTGAGAAAGTTTAAGAAAGAGTATTGCACTCCACATTTTCTATATATTCCAAGTTAAAAAAAAAAACCAAAACAAACCCCCAAAAAACACCAACCAACAACAAAAAAAAAACCACAAACGACAAGCCACATCTGTCAAGTCCTGATGATTCTACCTACTGTCACAGCAGGACTATAAATAACATCTTTAATGATGCCTAATACTTCGCAGAAAATATATTGTGTCATATCTCCCTGACTGATGGGCAAAGACTACAAATGAGAGAGGAGTAATTGCCCCGGCCCTATGGCATGTCAAAGAAAACAGCAAAGAAAAGAATATATTTCTACATGATCTATCTGTGGCAACAGCAACCTACTCTGAAATCAAGTTACAATCAAAATTCTCACCCTCTGTACCCTGTCCCCTGCAAAGAGATGGAGCAGGAATCTCGCTTATACAATTACTGAAAGCTTCTATCCTCTATTTTCTTGATTAGCCCACCCCTCTTCCACCACCTGTTTTCATCTCTTGAAAGTCTTACCTGGATCCGAGCTGCCCGTTCCTAGCTGTGCACACGCATTATCGTTTTCTTGCAAGGCCTTTTTAAAGTAAAAAATTCCTAAATTGTGCTTTCCCATTGCAAAGTGGACGCAGCCAAGATTGTTCCAGAACATACACCTTAAGCATTCACCTGAGAGAACAGCAAAAGACCAAGAAACTGAAAAATGTCACTGACCCCATAAAATGCTCCCACCGCTCTCTCATGGGTCAGCATATTATGGCAGTCTATTAACCGTTCTTCAGTGAGACGTTCACGGATTACGCAGTTACGTCCCTGCCTCACAAGCATTTTAATAACCTACATTTCTGTATACCATTCTAGTTCTCTTGGACAGTTGACCTGAAATGGCCGATATATATAAGCAGCCACAGATTTACAGATCTTGTGCACCGTATTCTAGCATGTATAAAGCCAATTTGACAGATTGCAAGGTGAAGTAAGTCCACCTGGAGGTTTTCATAGAAGTTAGCATGCAAGCACTTCAAGTTTTCTCTTGCAAAAAGGAAATTCTCAAATGATGTTACCTGCCTAAGTTTTATAAAACAAATATGTCAACCTAACCATACAAGCAGGAAATGCACTCTCCTTCCTAAATAAATCATGTTCAGGTAACAATGTAAGTTCCTTCGAAATAGGAAAGAACAGAACATTAAACTTTTGACTTACCCACTGGTAACTGAAGTTTTACAGGGTTACCAGTGATAAAAAAGAAAAAACATCCCACCCTAAAAATCCAAACAACGAAGAAACAGGCCATTAACAAATTAGCCAGACATTATTTTAGTCATAACTTAAGAAGACTAATAAGTGAACATTCTACTGTGCAAAGAAGTTATATGAAAATGAAGCTTTCCAGAAAAGGGGCCAACTCTGCAACTTCTATCACCTAATTGCAATCTATGCAGCAATATCTACTAGATAAAAGATCTTACAGCACAAGAAATTCAGAATATCACAAAACCAGCACTGAACAAAGTCGTAAAGAAATTCTGTAGTTTTACAGTACAAGTATTTTTTGAAATTCTAACTCTCTACTGACACAGCTTTCTCTCTGTATTTTTCAATTGATGTTTTAAACAGTCAACTAAAATTTCAAATACATTTAAATACCATATACAGTGGGTCTATATATACACACAGCATACATATTTACAGTATACAGATAACTTTTCTATCTAAAAAATTATACACATTTATGTGCTGTTATATTTCTGAGCATGTCTACACATATATATTTTCTAGACATAAAAGTAACTTTAAATGGCATACAATAAAAGTCAAACCTTAACAATTCATGAAACATTTGCATTTTCCCCCCCAATCATCATTACAACTGCTACGGTATCCTGTCCGAGTACAATCTGAAATCTCATTTCTAGATCTAGTACATTGCCTTTTGTTTCATGTCTTCATTTAGGGACCCAAATACGAGCCTTGCAAATATTACATTTACACCTTTGCAAACCCATTTTCATAGACAATCGCTTCATTGCCAAGAAGAACATTCAACAAAAAACACAACAGTGTTACATGAAGGAGGACAACAATAAAGATGAAAACATATCCAGCATTATAAACCCATGACATTCAGGGCCTACTCCCTTAAGTAATCGTTAATATGCTTAAAATTAATATCAACAAGTAGTCTTGTTATACTTCACATTTAAGTATTTGCAAAATGATGCTTTTTTATTTTACCTGTTTTCATGAAGCCTGGGTGTTCAGCAATGTTTGCACTGTTTAAAAGTTTGACCGCTTTACGATAATTGCCCCTCAAATATTCAAAATTGCTCTTAAGAAAGAGAGAAGGAGCTGACTGTGAAGGAGAAAACAATAGTTAGTTATCTCTTGTTTCAGGATTTCTAGTGTTAAATCACTCCACAAACAGCTTGCCTCTGCTGCCATTTTAAAAATACATAGGCTTAGGCCCTCATACTTTCAAGCAGCAGCATTTCTTTGCTGAGCACCTGATTAACACTCACCTCCTCTGAACTACGAAACTCTGCATATTCTTTGTTATTGCTCTAAAACCCAACATTATTCTAGAGAACTCTATCATGGCAATGGCTAAGGGCAGAGGATCTCCTGGCTAAGTGCTTTTTTTTTTTTTTTTTTTTTTTTTTTAAGAGGATCTTTCTCCAACCTGTCTCCTAGCACACTCCTCCCCACGCTTCCCTCCCTGCAGAGTTCAACAACTTCCTCCTGGGCTGTGATCTTCCTGGTCTGCCAACAGAGACCTCATGATCCAGAAGGATTTCTGTCAAACTAGCAGCTGTTGAGACTGGCAACAAAAGGGAAGCGCTCTCCTCCCATTCCCTGCTCCTCGGTTAATGTAGAATTTATCTGGGATGGTGGATGTAATTCTGAGTTGAGAGCTCCTATATAAAAAAAGAAACTGCTTTCTAGCAAGAGGTAAGCCTCCAAAAAATTTCAACAAAAAGAAAAAACCCAAAAAACTGCATATCCCAGAACTGATCTTTCATGAACTGGTTTAAACCACCAATGACATCAGAAGTTTGTAATACCCATCACATGTCTAGTAAACAAAAACACGTTTTGCACTTCTTAAACTATAAAGCAAACTGAACATGTTTATTATATAGTGATTCACTATTATTTTGGTCTCATTAACAATGCAGCTTTCAGAGCAACTGAAAACAGAGCAAATAAGAAAATTCAACATTAATCACACTTGCAGAATCACAGACCACAAACCCAACTGACTACGTAAAGCATTATTTCACACATCCATCCTCAATAAGACCTTTCTTTGTAAAGAAAGATAGCAAATTCAGTTTAAAGACAGAGAACAGATATAGATTAGAAAGACAATAGCCTTAAGAATACTTACATTCCCAGCTGTATTCATAACAGACTTGATCTCTCTTTTGCATGCTTTTAGTGACTTCATCTGGATATAGGCTCTCACCTTATACTGTTAAAAATTAGATTTGTTAAATAAAAAACAGTAACTTGTGCATGTTTGCAAGGTGAACCATGTCTAGAGATTCAATACAGAATATTTTGTATACATCTTAAAAATAGGTAGTAAAAAGCTGTTCAAAAAGCCTTCCTAAAAAAGAAATTCTATTCAGATTTTCAACAAGTTTATAGGCTTCATATTTACAGTAAGCAGATGCACATTTTGTTTGATGGTCAACAGCTACTCTATATTCAAACACAGACACTTGCACTTAAAATGACTGATTAGATAATCTAACCTCTTAATTCCAGACATTTACCTACTAAAATGAAAACACTAATAAATGAATGCTGATAAAGAAGCGTTTTGTTTCTTCACATATTTTTCTACAGAACAGTACAGTGAAATAAAACCTCAGCTGGTTTAGACTGTTGAAGGTCTAACAGATATAAAGTCAGTGCAGCTAACTGCGATTTAAAAGAATTATGATAAACTGCAGGGACTGAAATTGATGGGGTTTTGTGTTAGGTCAGTTTTTCCTATATATGGATCTTACAAAAAGGAAGATTTAGATAAATTCACTCTTTTGTTTTCAAGGAGAGAGAGAGTATCATAATTCATGCTGAACTAGATTGGAGCAGATGGCACTCAGTTTTAAGAAAAAACTTGAACTGATGTTCTTGTATAAATAACATGCAGACACTTACCTGATGTATCTTAGATTTAGCAACTTCTATTAAAGCTCCACTTTCAGCTTTTTGATTTGAGGAATCTTTATTTGTATTATTACCTGACTGAGTGTCAAACAAAAAAGGAAGTGTTACTATTCATCACCTTTAAAATTCACTTTACAGAGTCTTCCATAAGCTATTTTTATCAATCTCACATGAAGAAGAAAAATAATTAATAGTCAAAAAATAAACATCCCACTAAATAGGGTAACTTGAGTTTAAAAGTCAAAATCCACGAACAATCACACCAGCCTGTGAAGAGCAGAATTCTATAGTAACATTAGTGTTACACTATGTTCCTCTGCAGTTGAGGTATTTTAACAATTCTTTTACCCAGAAGGATGACATACACATTCTCGAGTCTGCCTTTAATATTTTCTTCAGTAGAATTACTATACACTCAAAGATAAAATGTTTTATCTTAAATGTGACATTCTGTCAACAGGAAAAGACTGAAGTGTCCTCCTTTCACTTCTAAGCCACTACTCATTCTACTGATTTTTCCAAAAGACACATAAAAAAGATTTCATTTGAAAGTACACCTCATACTTTTAGCTACTATGTAAAAAAAGATGCTTGATTTGAATGTTTGATTATGGTACACAATTGCAGTTCCTCTCTGACACTGACTTCCCTTTCAATGGTCATATGGTCACAACGGTCATATGATCATAATCCAAGACAAGCAAGGAAAACTATGAATATATGACCCTGAAGACAACTGTCTTTCCAGTGCAAGCCTCTGACTTCAGAAACACTTCTTAGCTCCCTGGGAGTAGGAGAAAAGGGTGAAAGAGAGGGAATAAACAGCTGCTGTATACAGTTACTAACATGTGTAAGTTGCTGTCTTAAGTTACGAGTGATTTAACAGCTTTATAATTCAAATGTATTTTAAAAGAGTAATTTTGGATTGAGTTAAAGCATACTTCTGGTAAAGACTTAGTGGCATTCATATGATTTTAAGCTTACCTCATTTTTTCCATTCTTGCTGTTATTGTTGCCCTGTGAAATCATTTTTTCCAGAACAGCAAGCAGATGCAAGGCTTTCTCAGCTTGGTAAGTTAGCAGGTACAAGTCTACAAGCAAGAAGCACACAGCCTGGGCAAACTTCTCTTCTGTATAAAGCAAAGAAGTTAAAATGATTTTACAGCTCTAATACCAATCATTCCAAACATGACTGAAGAAAAAAAGTTACTATAAAGTACATCTATGAAACATTATGACAAAAATCAATATGTTACATGAGAAAAAAAAATGCATACACCTACACAATGTAGTATATATTCTGAAAAAAAAGGTAATTAATTCAAACAGCATCAGTATTAAAGCATAGAGTAAAGACAGCTTAATTTCACATTTATAGATTTTGAGACTTGGTCTAAGCAGACCAGCACAAAAGATCCAGTATCTAGACAGACAGATGGAGCCATATGCATAATTAGAATCCCATAAAACTTGAAAGGACTCCGTACAAACACATCTCTACTTGGCTGGCTTCACAGAGCAAGTCCCAAATAGGCATATCGAAAACTGTGAGGAACTGAAGGAGAAACACGGCAGCATTTAATTAATTTATTGAGACACATGCACATGCACCCTTCAGTCTTGTCACCTCTAAAATTCAATGAGTATTATGAAGTTATTTCATCCAAGTATGACAATTCTACTACGCAGGGTGCCATAGCTCATAAAAGCTGGAGACTTTATATTCAGATATGAGCACATATAATTATGTATGACCTAATGCAGCTATTTAAAAATGTGAGTGCCCTGACAAATACACACCCACCCACGAAGTTATATGACGACTCAAAATACTAGATTTTAAATAATTTAATTAGCTTGTACATATTATTTACATAAATACCTTTTAAAGCTGACAAAAATTCATTTCAATTTCATTATACTCATCTGCTAAATGTCTCTGAAGTACCTTGACCCTAAATTCAATTGTCCTTGATACAAATAAAACATATTCTTCATTTCAAAGCCTACCTTCTTTTATAGAACCACATTAGGCAAATTACAAATCACTTGCCTGATAGTGAGAAAGACGGAATGATCTTTCTGTAGTTATTGCATGAACAAAACTCTTCTTTGTGTCTACCTACCGAAAGGCTCTATAAACTGGTACAGCTTCTCCCCAACTGATATAGCTTCAGTATACTGGCGCAGATGATACAAAATAACAGCCTGATTGTAGTACAGCATACTATTTTCAACATCATCTAAGCCATCCATTTCTTCAACAACAGAGTGAACCTGAAAAAAAAAAAAAAAAACAAACCCATTTCATTAAACTTTGAATACCTATGATTTTATAAAGTGTCAAATATTTAAAAAAAAATAATCCAAATGTATTAATAATCAGTCTAAAGATAGGTCAGTAGGAGTTATAAGCTAATAAACTTTATTGTTGTTCCATATAAATCCAGCAAAAATTTACAATAAAATAGAAAGTTGTCAACTGAGTAGTAAAGTAACATTTTAACTTTTTTATTACTTCACAAACTATTTCAGGTTGAGGAACTTTCTATCGAAAGAACATAGCAGGTCTTTCTATGGTTATAATCTCTGAAATGTTTCAGCTTCAGATCAATTTCAACAATTACTAAAAGCAGAACTATAAAAACTGTCCCAAATGATTACCCCGACTCAGAGGTTTAAAAGTAGTGTTACTTTCTTATTCCTTCATTAAATCCAGGGGACAAGGGGCAGAAGTTTTATTCCTGTTTCACTGGAAGCTCTCACCACCATTAATAGTACTGAAAATTAAGTACCATCTCAAAATGTTTGCATTACCTGGTTTTTCAGCTGGTTAAGGGTTTGTCTCAAGTTGTCTGTTGTTGTCTGGTTACTTTTACAGAACTCGGCAACAGCGGTATTCAAAGTTATTTTGTAGTCATCTTTGTTTATGTCTTGAAGGGTATTTAGGTGTTGTAAACAAGTATCATAGTTTCCAGCCTGGAAATCACACAAATCCCAGAAACATGCATTAGAAGACACAAAGTTTAAACTAGCGGCCTACTAGTTTTAATGAAAGTATCCTCTATAAGTTTAGAGAGCAAAATAGCGTTTTCTTTTACAAACAGCAAGTGAAGAGAACTAAAGGTCTATGCAAATACTTCATTATTTATGCAGATTAACATGTATGAGAAGGAAGTCAAAAGTTGAGGTGATATCCAAACCTCAGAAAGAATTTTGTGGAGGAAGGACAAATGGAGTAATCGATTATTAGAAACAGATGTTTCCATTATAAGTGTTATTCTGATTTCTCTTCATTGTGTCATTTTGAGTTTGAAGATTCTTTATTTCCTCAGTTTTCATAATCTTTCCGCAATCACATGTACACTGAGCAGCTGCCGTTGCTTACGGAAGTCCCAGCCCATCACTTTATGTTCATTCTTTACTTCACCTGGAGAGACTGTGAGTTACAATCCAGTCTGTGGAAATCAGCTTAAGACAGGTTGGAAAAAGAGAGTGTCACTTTCCCAGTACAGGTTTAAATAATATTTTTACACGTTCTAGCTGTTGAATGAAGTATTCAATCATCTAGGCATGCCTAAATAGCAACTAGGACCCAAGCACAATGCTCCTCTGATGGGTGATTTAATCAAGACTTCAGGAACAAGCAAGGACTTCAGAATGGCTCACCTCTTTCTGCTTTCAGTTTTAGTCTTTTCTGTGTTTGTGTAGGAGGAATTTAGCAGCATTGAGGAATGAAAGAGAACTCCAGACTCTTTCAACTACATTAAGCCTAAATGATCTTTCACCCTCTACTGTTCAATTCCCATACAGCAATAATCACCTTCACCTCTTCTGTATCAGGGCTACTTCCAATCTGGTCACTCAGGTAAGCAGATTCGTTTCCATCTCTGTCAACGCTTCACAATCAAAAGCTATGCTCTTGAGTACTACGACCACTCTCCACTTCCTCCTCCTTTTTAAATGCTGTTCCATGGAGCTTCTCCTGGGTTCCTGCCTAACTTCCTCTATTAAGGGAAGAATGACAATACAGAAAGGCTCTGTGGTCCTTCTGCTCTTCCTGAGGAAGCTGCCATTCTGCGGCTACTCTCAACAGAACCACCCCAGTTCCTCCAGTCTCCTGTGAAAGCACAGTTATACATTTTACACAGAGATATAGCAGGACATTGACAGGCAGTATTTCCACAACTCTAATTATCAACAGCGACACTGTTGATATTGCCTACTGATCACGTGCATAAACACAGGGACTTGCAACTCAACTGCTGGCATGCTCTTTAATTCATACAGTTCATCTCCCAGTGACTTGCTTCATGTGTTCACACTCAGAGCTTCTCTTCAACAGGAGCAGCTTACAGATCACAGCGACAAAAAGTCTTGAACTCTTTAAATGCTCAGCTTATTTTGTGACGTTTTTCCCCCAGCTAACAGTTCTTTACTCCATTCTACTAGACAGGATTTAGAAGATAATACACAATTTTATAGTAATTCTATCAAGACTGAAGTTGGAAGCGCAATATGATAAAGCAACATGCAAGGCAGCTCACAAAGCTATTTACAGCGACTCAATCAAGCAAAATTGGCAAACAAGGCATGAGATTATTTCTGCTCACATCTGTCACCACCTCACAACTCCATGGACTTAGGGAGTTCTTAAAACAAGAAAAAAATAATAAGCATGACATAAACAAGATACACCGGACTAATATAAAACTAAAGATGAAGTCAATCATCAGATGAAAAGTATCTTAGGCGTGTAGATCTGTGGGCAAGGTGGAAAACAGATGACCCTTTCATGTGCCTTCATGTGTCAGGATCAAATGCCAATGAGCAAAAAGTTAATTAAAAACAGTAATTGAGCTAGAAAGCACTGGAGAGGACATTGGTGAACAACATCAGCTGTAGTCAGTTTAAGGCCAACTACATGCACTTCATGTAACAACACTCCAGACAAAATAAAAGTAATGAGTGAAACATACAAGCAGGAATCTCAAAAGACAGTACTTAAATTCTTCTCCGTGATCTATTTAACACATCCAAAACTGATTTATGCAGAGACAGAACTGCAGAGATGGAGATACAGCAATTGACAGGAAAATCAATTATACTTTCTGTCACTTACTACACGAGGTAAAATTAGGAGACAATGCAAAGAAAGAAGCAAACTGAAAGACCCGGTACCTGACTTTTCACACACAAAAAAAAATATTCCAAGAAACACAAAACAGCAAATACTGCCTGTAGGTGTTATGTGTTGAAGAATATATTTTAACATAAAGTGACAGAACCGTATACAATGCTTTTTGTGAAAGAATATAGCAATTTTGTTTATAGCAGGTTTGTTTGGTTGCTGTTTTTTTAAATACATGTGGCTCCTTTAAACCCTTTAGCACAACATTTTTAGCTTGAAGCAATTAATTCTTCAGAGAGATCATGCTGATACAGAATAGCAGCCTGCTTCTTCTAATTAACTCATCATTTGGCTTTTAAGGCTACTGATTTCTGAGAATCAAGATTAAACATGCTCTTTTGCACTTCATTCAAATATCCCCTTTGGTCTTCTCACATCACAGCAGACAGATAATGCACACGCTGGCTTTGCAACACAACTAGTACTACTTTTGATATAATATCTGGCTAATAGATTTGCAACTGTGCTAAGAAATCAGTAAAAATAATTATATAAGCCCACTTAGCAGTTACATGGTAAATTAAAAGCCTCAGAGTTTGGCTTTGTCTTACCAGAAAAGCTTGTAATGCACTGCTCGACAATTCCTTTTCCTGATCAGTAATCCCAGAAGTACCTGCTCCTTCATGTTTCTCAGTACCTTGATCTGTAAAGTGGACAGAAGATCACAAGAAAGTTTGCAAACACGATGACAGTTATTCAGATTAAAATTTTTGTCTATTCCAGTTCTCAAGATCCTCCTGCCAGTACAAGTTACTTTCCAGATAACTGCAGCAGTGTCTCCCTGCTACACTAAAATATCTCAAGTTACCCTATACTCCTAGGGAATTCCTCTCCATAAAATGTAAATGTAATAATCCCAGATAAATTACTGCGCTTAATCAATAAAGTCCTGCAAGTTAACTGTCAATGCATACATTTTAGATTTCTCTTTAAAGCTGCAACCGTATACCAGGATTGTCTTTATTTGCGCAAAAATTACAAGTGAAGGCCACACATCATAAAATAAGTACCACACTGCGTTAGATGAAAAACTCATGCATCCTGTATGCTGCTTCCTAAACAGCAAAGTATGCTTTAGGGAACAACATAAAAAACAGAGCAAAGACTGGAACTTCCACCCAGGTCTCTGCTTTGGAAGATGGAAGAATAAGTCTCCCTAAATATAAGGCTGCAATTGAACCATCATTGTTAATCATCACTGACAGACCTGATGTATTTTTTAAAAACTCTCTATACTTTCGTAATCTTCAATATATTCCATCAAATGCTGTCTAGTGATTATACAGGGAGCCACGAGCAAATGGTGCATATTCACTTTTTCAGCCCCACTCTCAATCTTACAGATCTTTCTTTGAACCATCTCTCTTCCAACGTGAGCAGCCGCAGCTAATTCTGTATCACATGTTTTTCCCCATAATCTTCTCCAGTTCTACTATATCCTTTTCCAGATTAAGACAAGAAGAACAGCATGTAGCAATTATGACGGTGGACCCTTTGAGCATTTATATAGCAATATAATAAGGTTTTAGTTGTCTTCAATTTCTTTGACGTTGAATTCCTAACGTTTTACCCTTTGGTCACTATTGAGCATATTTTTCAGAAAGAAGTCTACTGAACCATTTTGTCATTATTTAATTAATAATTCAGTGAAGTTGCATTATAAACCACAGTACAGACATTCTATGTCAAAGCTGAAAAAACCCCCACCAAACCCTTCCCCTGTACTGAACACATACTGGAGGAAAAAATCCCAACCCAAACACTACACAACCACCCCACCAGACAGCTCATTTCTAGAAGCATTTACTCTTGTGCTAGAACACACAAAAATCATTTCATGCGTTTGAGACAAAGACTTTATAAACCAGCAATGGTTTCCACTTTTGCAGAAAATTATTTCTTGAATTTAACAGTGGAAGCTTTGATCTAACCTACCCTTTGCTATCTTAATAGGCTAGGTAGGCTTTGTAAATTCAATGTCTTCTTTCCCTCCCCTAGAATTCACAGATGCCATGCAAACTCTGCTAATTTTGTTTTCACTTTGAACAAATGAAAACACTTATCTGTAAGCTCCACTACAAAATCCATTCCCTGTCATCATCAATATATCTGGATCATCTGCTACTGACTATGAAAATTTACAAACGTGAGACAGGCAACAACAGTAAGGGGCAAGCAAATCTCAAAAGATTAATCAATTAACATCCACAGTAGGAATAAAACAGTAATCTATTCATAGTTTGTGCTTGTGCCCGGGAAGTTAGGGAGATCCCTTCCATTGCCCTATGCAATAACACATTTGAGCAAGAACTGTAAATATTTGGCTGTGACTTTCATCCTGCATCAAGATGCCAACCAAGTTGAGATTTTAAAATCTCAACAATCTTACACCCGAAAGTTACAAAGTAACCCACTGTGATTTAGATTAAATTCAGGGTTCGGCAATTTCAGTACCCTGGAGGGATGGATCCTCAGTGGGCTACAGAACTGTGTGCACCTGCTGTGCATAAGGCACCGATCAACACCACTTGCACTGCCTTTCCTTGAAAGGGAAAAGCAGGAAACAAAATTAAAACACGAAAAAGCTCACAAAATTTTTGACGTGCCAAGGTTTTCCACAGCAAAGGAGGAAAGGAACAAGAAACACCTCTCCTTCAAGCTAAATATAGAATAGATCTGATTCCTGGTCTAAATCTTGTGGTTGTACCACTGAAGAGAAAGCTATCACCCTCCAAGGGCATTTAAAAGAGCAGCAAATAAGTAAACACATCTTCCCTCAAACTTTCAAGCTAAAAGGCAGCTTATCTGCTTTACTTGCTCAGCATGCCTTCCAGAGTATGCTAGTAACAGTAATCATAGTTTAGAGGCTTGGGACTCAAACTTTTGAAGCTGATTACGCTCAGTCTGGTCTAGAGGTTCCTCACATACAGGTTTACCCAGCAGAGTGCCATCAATTACCAAGTGCATTACTGATTACTGCCATTGTATGCAAGCATAAAACAAGCATCTCAAATAAAGGTGGGCTTATGGAAGTCTGAATCCTGAAGGAAAGTCAGTTAAGTGAAAGATAAACCAAAGAGACTGATGACTAAGTTGTACAATAAAAGCACCACTTATATAGCTGTTCGATGTATTTCCTAGGGAAAAAAAATCAGGACACGTCTACAGATTTCACTATGTCTCTAAATCTGCTGGTACTTTAAGCAAAACCAGAGATGTCCCTTCTCCTATAAAGTCAGTTTTATGGCTGTAATCTGATCAACTGCACCTACTATGACTCAGTAAACAAAGCAGGTTTGCGAAACATGAACTGGAAGCTTATAAAGAAAGAACAAAACTGAAGTCCAGCTGGTGTAGTTCACAGTATAGCTCTTTCCTTCGAAAAAAAAGAAAACAAAACACTTTGGCTACTCTCTCCCCCTTTTGCCCAAACACACTTGAAACCTGTGAAAAAGCTACTGCAATCCTGCCACTTGTTTAGACTATTGCTTCAGTTGATCTTTTTTTAATCGAGAGATCTCACAGTCAGGAGTCACCTAAAAGCTGGTTGGTGCAAGAAAGTGAAAAGAACCCTCTGATTCCACTTAAATGGGGGGAGAAAACAGTAATCTTGCTCTTTTGGCTGCAAATGGCTATAAAGTGCTTGCAAATAAAACTATTACTTCCGTATTTCTTGAGGCATTTGAAAATGACACAGGTAGGTGCATTGTTCCCTGGCAAAACATACAGCATGTCAGTTGCTCTCTCAGATCTGGTTATCTTCGGCATTCTTGCAGAAGCATGTGGTGTGGGTAACACACGGCACACCAGTCACTACCGACATGCTCCGATCCATCCAGTAGCTACAATTCGCAGCTGAAATATCTGAAACGGTGCAGATTCTCTGCTTTACAAATGACAGGACTCGATTTACCTCTCTAAACTGTATTTCCACATGGACCTGTTCATTTAACTTTTCATTTTGTCCAACTTTCACAAGTACAGAGCAACTCTAAACCTAATACTTGTCAGGCTACTGATGAGGAGCAAAAAGCGGCAACCTGGAAAAGGATGTAAAGGAGGAAGCTGCTGCACTGAGTCTGAAGTCAGATTATCTTCCTAGTTATCAGTCCTGGGGCTGAGCAGCGGAAACAGTATGTCATGGAGGCTTGTTTGCTTTGCACAAGCAGGCAGTTGTTCCTACTGGAGAATTTTATATTGTGGCAGACAGCAGAACTTTGGGAAAACTGGGTCTAAAAAAAAAACTGAGAGGAGAACAAGGAAAAGCATGAGTCTGCTACCTGAAAAGGGAGATTGCTCTCCTCAGCAGCTTGCTGCCACGACATCATATATGCAAGAAGAAGCCACATCTCCCACCTACACATATGCAAAGACACCTGGAGAGTGACTGCAATCATTATCCTCCTCATACCTGTTCTCCCTGCGTTGTTGAATACCAGAGCATCTCTGGAATTATTGTTTTTATTTCCAAACTCTACAGGCAGGGGGATAATCTCTTCCTTCGAAAGGGAGGAATCCATCACGTGGCTCTTGCTGCAAAAGCATTCTGAAGGGTATGAAGACCCGCCAGAGTGTTCAGCCTTTATAAGATAATGACAGTTTGTGGCACCAAGACTACGTTTTTCTAAGCAGCACTGCACTATTAGTATAAATATAGACTTCTTCAGTGCTCTACAATAAAAAGCAAACACTTCCCAACAGGAAGTTATTTGTAACTCACTGCTATGAACAAGTAGAGCGTGTAGAACATCTTGCCATAGCTCATGTCTTTGATTCATTTGGGCATGTATTTTTCTTTTAAGAAAGTGTAACTGAAAAGTTCCTTCAACACTTCCAAGAACAACAACAAAGGAATATAAAAAAACTTAATGAGAATTTTTTTTTCTTGCAGTTTAGCAGATGCTTACAATGCTTATAAATAAACACAGGATAGTTTAGTAAACATCACTCAGTACAGTACACTAATTTTTCCCAGAATCTTTTTCAGACACTAAGGAGTTTCTTATTTAGCATACAGAAAAAAAAATATGCTTGAGGCAATCTTAAATAATGCTCCCACTATGTAAAACCAACGGAAAAAAACAAACATAAGTAGATCGCTTTGGCTTTCGTCCACATCGCCCTCTTCTCCGTCCCCGCTGAGCTGCCATCTGAGGGAAGGAGCTTTCCCGCAAAGAGGACTTCTTGCACGAAGGGTATTCTTAGGGAAGATGGACGAGCAGCAGTTTATCAATGCTAATGAGCTACACAGCAACTGTACTCGGAGATTTGTTTCAGGTGTTTACCAGAAGATGATTTATTTTTTTTAATTTCGGCGATTTCTGTCTACAGTGTCATTTTAGGCCCGAGTTTAGGAAAGACCCACTCATCCCTGGAAACCAAAGCGGCAACTTGGAGGGAATCTGACTGAACTCCAGGGAGTCAGTGGCAACACGAAGCGCTCAAATCTCCCCAGCACCTTCCGAACGCCCCAGTTTAACAAATTAACCCAGGAGCTCAACTTCTGTCGCGGTTACGAAGCTCCGGGAGACTCACAGCCCCAACAACAGGCCCCTAACGCCCGCCCCACCGAGCCCTTCCAGACCAGGCGGCTGCAACAGCTCAGCCCCCCTCGCCGAGGGCACGGAAGGCCCTGGCTCCACACGGCCCAGCCGCTGACCCGCCCGGACGCAGGCCTACAGGCGGCGGGCCCCGCTGGCACCCCATACCGGCCACCCTGGCGGCCCGCAGCCCCGCGGGCACTACTTCCTTGGCGGAAGGAAACAGCATAGAGCCGGACAGACAACTCTTTCTCCTTCCGCCCGGGACGTACCGGCACTCACCGCCCCCCGCGCGGGAGCGTATCCCTCCGCACCCGGCGGCCCAGGCCCCGGGCGGACAGCGCGGCCCGCGGCGGCTCCCCCCGCACTCACCCGCAGCCTTGTCCGCCGCCATCTCTCCGGCTGCTCGGTGCGGCCGCGCAGTCCCAGCACGCCGAACAGGCCCGAGACTCCTCCCGCTCTGCGCCGAGCGCTGACCGCACCACCGCCAACCGGCCGCTGGACCCCCCCGCCGGACTACTTTGCCGCCGCCCTCCGCGCGCCGAGCCCGCCCCGACAGCTGCGCCACTCGCTCCTATTCGCCCGCCGCTTCCGGGTTCCCGGCGGCCTCGGCGACGTCCGGCCGTTGCCAGGGGGACCGCGCAGCTGACGTCAGAACGCCGCGGCGCCTCGCGGTGGGCGGGGAGGTGGAGGGACGCACGCGCGGTAGCGCCCGGGGCCCATCGGGGCGCGGCCGCCATGTTGGTGCGTGGGAACGGCCCGGGCCATGGCTGGGCAGGCGCTCTCCGGTTCTTCTGCGGCACGGAACCGACCAGTGACTGTCGGCCGCTGCCCCCAACGTATTTTGCCTTTTCTGGCCGGTTCAGACGTGCCGGGACCCCCCCGCCTCCTGAACAGCCAGTGCCCTGGGGGCTTCCTTCAGGTGTCACCAGCTGGTGTCGAGGAAAGCTTCAAAATACCCACGAGTTTATGTCCTTCTGTGTGGATTATTAGCCTTTAAGCGTTGTGCTCACAGACATAGGAATGAGGGCCGATAGGGCAGCCTGGTGTCTGCATGCGGGATTCCTTCCTAAAGGGGTGTTGGAGCACCAGCGTTCCCCTTGGAGACGCAGGGGAGCCCCCAAGTGCGGATTCATTGCGTGAGGGGCAAAGTGACCCTCATCAGGCTGAAGGCTCCAATTAGCGTGGGTTATTGTTGTCACTGTCTTTGTCATAAAAGTACCAGACACGGGATAAATTATATTGTCTGCATCATAAATATTAAAGATTCTTAAAAGTTTAGAATCATAGTCATAGAATGGTGTGGGTTGGAAGGGACCTTAAAGATCATCTAGTTCCAACCCCCCTGCCACGGGCAGGGACACCTCCCACTAGACCAGGATGCTCCAAGCCCCATCCAGCCTGGCCTTGGACGCTTCCAGGGATGGGGCATCCACAACTTCCCTGGGCAACCTGTTCCAGTGCCTCACCACCCTCACAGGAAAGAATTTCTTCCTGATATCTAATCTAAACCTCCCCTCTTTCAGTTTAAAACCATTACCCCTTGTCCTATCACTACATGCCCGATAAAGAGTCCCTCCCCATCCTTCCTGTAGGCCCCCTTTAGGTACTGGAAGGCCGCTATAAGGTCTCCTTGGAGCCTTTTCTTCTCCAGGCTGAACAACCCCAACTCTCTCAGCTTGTCTCCGTAGGAGAGGGGCTCCAGCTCCCTGGTCATCTTCATGGCCCTCCTCTGGACCCACTCCAACAGGTCCATGTCATTCTTGTGCTGAGGACTCCAAAGCTGGATGCAGTACTCCAGGTGGGGTCTCACCGGAGCGGAGTAGAAGGGCGGAATCACCTTCCTCGACCTGCTGGCCACACTCCCCTTGTCCTTGGGGAAGTCGATGGCAAAAATGATTTAGTAGAAGTAGGATTTCTTCTTGCAGTAGGCCTCCAGCCACGATGTTTTCCCTGACTCTACTGTCAGGCACCTCAGAGAGGAAAGGTTTGTAAGGAAAGGTGATACTTTGTTTAACAGAGGGGTACAGTTGGAAAGAAAGAAACAGACGTTTAGACACACCAGTGCTGAGCACCTTTAAACCACTGCAGCTTTTAATGAGCCAGGCCCTGTAAAATGAAAGATTCTGAAAACAGGATTTCAGGAATTTCAAGAGCAAGATGATTCTTTTTATTTTGTAATTGAAATTCTGAATACTCCAAATTATGTTTAATGACTTCTATTAATCAACACTTCTCTCATTCCTCTTCACTAAACATTCATCGTCAGACTTTCTTTTAGACAGATGTATATATGACAGAATCCTGCAATCCTTATTCATAAGTATCTTATTCCAAGTCTCTGAATTTGTTGTATCTTCTTTTGTGGGAAAGAGCTGCTGGCCCAGACCATTGGGCCGTATATGTATCCAAGAATATCTGCCACTAAAGTTGTAATAGCAAGCCCTCCTAATGCGTATATATTTACTGGTGTAATTATTTATTTATGCCGGCATTTTATTTATTTATTTATTTATTTTGTGTATTTATATACACATAGATACATAAATATATGTAAAAACCATGCTGTTTTGGTAAGCAATAGAACCTATAAAGGCAAAAGCACTGTACTACTGGTGTAACTCTGTATTCTCTCTGACTTTTATCAAAACAAGAAAGTCACCAGAAATCCACCCTGAGTGACAGAGCATGAATGTCTAATGTGGACCTGATGTGAATATACTTCTGCCTCTCTCTCAGGCTTGGTACAGAGTTTATCGCCAGTATCTAAGCAGTAGTCTGCTTGTTCTGGAGTATTCCGCATCAAGTTGGGCACCACAATGAATTTACTATTCCCTCCTGTCGTTTTTCTTTAACAATTTTGTCAAAGCTCATTCAGCTTTAAGTACGGCAGCCCTGGTATCCAGCTCTTCATCTCTCCTACATCATGACATCTAGAGGACAGTCATAAAAGTTTGCTTTATCCGTCATGCTATGATTTTACCACAGGGCTTGTTTACCTGAGGGGTACTTACAGCAATCTTTGGTGTATCTTCCAGCATCATTTTGCCATGTTTGTGGCTTGTAGTTCCAAGATAAATTATTTTTTTTCCATTTCTAAGGGACAGACAAAGCAATTTTTGTTAGCTGGCCTTTTCTTTTTTTTCCCAGTATGAATTATTTTAAAAAGGAACTTAACACAAATAAAACCAGGTTTTTCCCTCCTTCTTATTAATAATCAAATCTTAATTGCTTATGTGTGGAGGGTGCTGAAGGAAGGGAAGAGACAGATGCCCTTCATTAGCATTACAGTTCAAGCGTACAGTCATGCAATCAAAAATGTTTTGACATTTTTCCTTGAAAAATACTGTGATAGCATCACTACCTTCCTCTAAGGACAGGGGAGAGAGTTTGTTGACTACATGTATCTATAATTTGCATTCTGCCTGAGATGGAACAGACCTTACCAAGTGAGCAGATCACAGAAAGAGTCCCTGGTCTCAGTGAGGCAGGTACGCCATCTGCTGTGGAAGATACAGAAAAAAATCAAATACCATTTGAAAGAATAAAAAAAGTGTGTGAAAAAAACACTTCTAAAATACTACCTCTTCTGGAGTTTTGTTTTTTCATGAAAGAAATTATCACAATTCAGGCTTTTAAACCAAAAGTCAGTTTGAAAAAAACAGACACGGTTCAGAGATGCACAGGTTTCTCTAGGTTTCTTTTGCCCATTTCTAGGCTAAATCAAAAGAAGCCAAAAGGACCCAACTGGAATTAGTAATGTGCAAGGGATGAGGGGGGAAGTTTCAGGAGGAATAAAGCATACCTGCTCACAGACAGAGAGTAGTCACAGCACCTCATTCCTCCCTTGTACAGTACCTTCCTGTACTAGGCTAGATTAAGTAGAAGTAGGCCAGGGTTTCCTCTCTGTCTCACAAAGCAAACTTTTTAAGGCTCTATTTTAAGTTCTTGCAGACTCAAACCCAACAACACAGCAATCTCCTACCCGGCCTTGCAGCAGCAGATGTAGATAACCTCTCCACTGATCATACCAGCAAGACCTGGCTAGTAGAGGAGAAAATCAGGATTTGCAACATCCCCAATCACTGCCAAACTATGAAAGAGAGAAGAGCGTGGCCAGCTCCAAAGGGAACTGTGGAAGTTACAATTCTTTTGCCATATACAACAGTATGGAAATCTCAGCAGCACTTTGTTTGCCCAGTAAATTTCAAAATACAAATGATTTAATGTAAGAAATACTTTCTCTGCCATTAAATAGGGCTTCCTATCCTTTGCCACTCTGAAGTTCAAAAGCTTTTAACCCCCAGGTGGCACTACACAATAAAGTAACGTGTGTTTAAGTGCTATTTTCCCTACAGATGGAGTTCTTACTTAAAATGTAAACCAGTGTAAATTTGAGTATGTTGAATGCAGCTATTAGTCTCAGCTTGGCAATCCTCTTTTCTGAATCTGTCTCTCAAAGTCAATAAAACATACTGCTGTGAATCTCATTTAAATACAGTATTTTTGCTATCGGAGTGCTACGGAATATATTTTCCTGGAAAATGATGGTGCGTCACAAACTGTTACAGTTTTTGTTCTGTCTGCGAGCAGTAAATAAACCAGCATAAGCTGTGTTTACTTTAGCAATTCACTTGGAGCAGCAGGAGCAGATTGACAGCTGTAAACAGCTGGTGCTGAAGTTCCTCACATCTCCAGTATATTCTCACACGGAGCTTATTTTGCATCAGATGTCCCACATGTACCACATACCCAGGGCCACACATCTCCATTACACATTTTGAAACTCCCTGAAGTCAAGCTATCTCACAAAACTTCCTCAACCATGGGACTTCTAGGAAGCAGCAAGTTCCCCTTTCCACCTGTCTCACACAGATGTTTCACGCCAGTCTCCACTGTCTGCATAAAAACTACACAAGTAGAAGGAAGCCCTTGAATTTTTCTCCTGTAATTTTTGAGTGACGCTCTTATACTTTTTTCTGATCCTGCTTTTCACTCTGATGCTGGAACATGCACTTCTTGGTGGTGCAGGGGAGGAACATTAGCCTTCACCCTGCAGCCTTCAAAATAGCAGTGTCAGGAAAATACCTTGAGGAAGTTCTTCTTACACCTTGTTTTCCCAGACAAAAAAAAAAAAAAGAGAGGCAGAATATCTTTCTTGCAATGCTTGCCACTGTGACAGCTTTGCTCGTGGTCAAATAGAGATGCTGAGCCTGGGAGACAAGCTTAGACAGGTAGGACCTCATCATCATTGGGATGTGGAAAGAAAACAAGTGGGTGCAGGGGGGGTACCACTGAGAAACATAGAGGACAATGGAGCATGTGGGATTTAGAGGAACAATGCCACAATATCCTCAATAAATTTCTGATTCCTCTTTTGAAAAGAAGTGTTCATCTCTTCTTCACATTAGAGTACCTGATAAATAACTCCTTCATGGCGTCGTGTACCTCTGCCTTCCCTCATTCTAGATCCACTCGGATTTTGCTTGTATGTGGTATTCTTAGGTATTTTCTCTCAGTTTGGCTCTCACAATAGATCCTGATAGCTCCATTATCTTTTTCTGTTCATGGGTTTAAGTCCAGGGATCACCCAAATTGTGCTATGTTTTAAGACTTTCCTAGGGTAAGAAACAAAAAAACTTGGTTTATATCATCTTTGTCATTATTCCCTTCTGGTGTCATCTAGAAGAAATCTGCGCAACCCGCTACAGTTACACTAGAAATCAAGGTAGTTGTGGAAGGAAAATTATACACATATCACCATACATTTTGCGTTATTTACTTTCCTGTAGAGAAGGCTCGCCTTCAGCTTATGGAACTTTGGTTTTCACTTAAACACTCAAATTGACAGAAGAGCCTTTATTTCAACAGAAGTCTACTAAGACCCAAACCTTAATTTGCAGAGGAGCAAAATTCCCAGTGTTACACAGTGAAGAGCAAAAGGATCAGGTCTCTAAAACATTTTGTGATTACATCAGTGCCTTTTAGCACAAGTAGAAACTGATTTATTCTTAACAGTAGGATGTCTGCATGACATATGTGTTTACGTACAACGTGTCAAGCACTGCTTCATGCCCTTTTACATTGCAGAGCACTTTGACCCTTTCTGAGACGCAGAAATAGAAAGTGAATGTACCTGTGTCAAATCAGAGGCCTTGAGTAAGCACTGGTTCTTTCAGCCCAGTCTTAAGAATTCTTCTTGTGCCGGCCTAAGTTGATACATACACTTTGTAGGGAAGTCTATCGCTTGATGTCCTTGGTATTGCAATAGTCAGGAAGCGGGAGGTTACTGAGAAATTATTTTATGTCTCCAGGCAGGAATAATCTCTAAATGAGAAATGGAAAGACATGTAAGTTCTTACTAATTACTTGTTCATGGTAGTTACTATTCTCAGCATTTCTCCAGACATTCAGAAAAAGATGGTTTCCCTCTTGAGACGTTTAAAGCAATTCTTTTTTCTCTAAAGATACAAATGAAGTATTTCGCTGATCTAGAAGTTTGCTATGTGAGATGTTGCAAAAGCAAAAGAATGTGTTCAGTTTTTCTACTTTCACACAGAGCAGTAAAATTTTTTTTAAAGTTCTTACAGGCATTTAAGACAACATAAAGTATTTTTTCCTCTAAAGCTTTTAGGAACCTAAGAACATAAGATTGAGTGTATTTTGTGTGTCACACAGTTTGCTGAAAGAAGTTAAAACTATTCTGATGGAGTTATTTTTTTAAGAGATAGGTTTGTTTATCTATTATTTGCCTAAAATAGTAGGCCTCTGTAAAACTTGCATCTAAATGCTTTCATACTGCACATGTGAAGAGCATATGAAGGTATTAATTTTTGTTGTTGTTGTTGTGAAAAACAAAAGGAAATACCATGTTGGCAGCTACCATTGTTCACTGCATGAGACCATAAGGTTCTGACTCAGGCAGTCTCCAGTTCAAGTCGAAACCTCAGAATTTAAAGATACTTGATTAACTACAAGGTTTTCTCTTTTTTTGGATTAAATTTTAACTTGCTGTGTTACATACCAGGAATGAAATATTGTATATGATCCAGAATGAATCCATGACAAAAATCCCAATCCATATTTCTTTATTTATAAAGATCAAGGTAGATTTTATTTTGTTTCAATAGTTCATGTTGGCACTTCAAGTTCCAAATATATTTGGCTGTAGTAGTAATGTCTGAAAGCTATTTTAGCTTCTTTCTATCAGTCCTTTCTGCTTAATCCAAGTCAGTTGTAAATCAATGTGGCTTCAAAGGAAGAAGAAAAAAAAGCATAATGAAAATAGTCACATGTCCCAGAATGTTAAAAAGATGGAAAGCTATTTAAAGAGCGAAACATGTCTCAGGAGCTAGAGAACCTCTGTGAACTGACATATGGCAATCGTATGTCAGCATATGCCTGTGCTGCATGTACAGCATAGATCCATTTCCTAAATTCTATTTGTGTCCAAAGCTGTAGCAAGAAGATCAAGTTTCAATGCAGTTAGAAAAACGTAAAAGCATGATGATATGTTCCGTTTTAATTCTCTGCAGAATCAATCTTGCACATTATTTATTCTTTCCTTGCTCCTTTCCCTGACCTCTGAGACCATCCTGACAGTTAAAATAAATTTACCCATCTGACCCCATGTTAAATTCTCAGTGTCAGGAAAGATGGGACCAATGCTAAGATTAACTACAAAAGAGGCACTACAGACTTTCTGAAGTTTTTTTGGCCTCTATGTGAGAACAAAAGTCCAATCTCTTCAAGTTGCAGCGGGAAAAAGATTCAAAACATGCAGTGCATATAAACGTGTGGAATTAGGAGAGGGGAAACAGTTTCAGATCTAATCATTTAATAACCTAACCACTGAGTCATTGTACGTAGCCATTTCTGGTTTTTAGACCAGAAATCCCATTCTAAACCTGAGAAATCTCCCTTTGGGAAATTCTACTGAAGTTAATACAATTTTAGTTTCAATCAAATAGAAATAGAAGAAAAGTGCTGGGAAATTTCCAATGCTCGTCAGCTCCAAACTAGCTGTGAGACAGGAGCTAACCCCAAGTCTCATGTTTCCCAAAGAAATGTTCCCTCCTCCATCCCAAGGTTGAGGATAGCTATTTGTTCCAGTTTTAGGACCCATATTGAAGCTGATAAACTGTATGTTTGACTACTCTGGCAACTAGAAAAGTACATCAACAATTAACAGTAATAACAGTAAATGCTGTGTAATACTTGATGGGTCTAAAATTTCTGCCATTACTCAAGTGGAAATGGGAAGTGAGTATTTTACTTGAGGGTACTGCACAATTGTGAAATAGGTCTGAGTGAGAAGAGAGACAAAGCTGTAGAACTTCAAAGTGCAACACAGTGCTGTTTGAGTTACACAGATAAAGTAAATGGACTATGTATTTCCTTTCCATGCGGAAACATTCAGTGAAGAATTTAGATTTCTAGTCAGAAGGTCAAGGAACGGATTCTCCTCTCAAAGATAAATCCAAAATAATTTTGCCAAAGGAGTGTCACTAGATTGACACTGCTATACTCAAGATGAGAAATTCACCCACATTTTTGAGTTTCAAGCATGAATGAATGCAGCAGACTAGTGAAGCAATCATTTAATCATTCGGTTTCATTAAATGGGACACAAGATAACTACATGTATCAAGAGCTAGAAAAAGGAAAGCTACTTTTAACACGCGCAGGTCCTGTGATTCGACAATAACGAGAATTTCTGCCTGAGGATTGTTGCACTGAAATCAATTGAATGTTATTATCATAACCAGTCATGGTGGTGGTAGTTGAGGGGAGGCTGTGTGATGTTAACTGCAGTTTCTGCTTCACCGCATTACTTTGTAATGACATTAGCACATATTTTACATTCAGTGAGGGGAGCGCTTCCCTCCTCCTCTCTGCTGCTTAGAAATGGTGAAGAGATGAGATCTGACACCTGAAAATGCTATAGTGCTGTGACCTCGTCAGGGTATAGGATGGTGTTAGTGGATGCAGAAAATTCAGCTGCCCGGAGTATTTTTGCTTTGCCCAGCTGGTGTCCTACCGTCTCCAATACGATCTAGAACACAAAGCTGCTTCCAGACAACATTGCTTTGTTATTCACTTGACTTTACTAGCCTTGTCAGAGTTAATTGGATTTGTGACATGGTCAGATGTTTATTTCTTGATTCTGTTGTCCCTTGCCTTTCAGGACACATATGCCAGGGAAAACTACAGTACATCTAGCAAATACTAAAAATATGAAGAGATACATGGACATGCTGTCAAAATCTTTACCAACTAAAGTTTAAGGAAATGTGTGGTCTCTCATGGCAAGTGCAGGGCAGCCAAGGGGTCAGGGCCAGCCAGCCAGCATGGGTTTAGGAAAGGGAGGTCCTGCTTAACCAACCTGATCTCTAACTGTCAGTCCCAAGAACCCTACACCATATTTACTGGGGTTGGTTTGTTTGTTTTACCATGAGCCATCTTAACAACTTTGTTGGTAAGTAAAGTTAGTGCTGAAGAGTTGCACTTCTAAGGAAAAAACTTATCCTAAATCTGTATTTTAAATAGCTAACACTTTTCAGAGAATTTATCGTTATCCTTTGTGAAGAATATTGACGTTATAATGGCATTTACCATCAAATTAAAAAATACATACAATGAGTTTGGATATAGAATCATAGAATCTTCATGGTTGGAAAGGACCTTTGAGATCATCGAGTCCAACCATACACACACACAAAAAAACCCCTACAATCTCTGTCACTAGAGCATGCCCCGAAGTGCCAAATCTATACATTTCTTAAATACCTCTAGGGATGGTGACTCAACCACCTCCCTGGGCAGGCTGTTCCAGTGCCTGACCACTCTTTCAGTAAAGTCATTCCTCCTAATATCTAATCTAAACCTCCCCTGCCGCAACTTCAGACCATTTCTTCTGGTCCTGTCATTATTCACTTGGGAGAAGAGGCCAACACCCACCTCTCTACAGCCTCCTTTCAGGTAGTTGTAGAGGGCAATGAGGTCTCCCCTCAGCCTCCTCTTCTCCAAACTAAACATGCCCAGCTCCCTCAGCCTCTCCTCATATGGCTTGGTCTCCAGACCCCTCACCAGCTTGGTAGCTCTCCTCTGGACACGCTCCAGCACTTCAGTGTCCCTCTTGTACAGAGGGGCCCAGAACTGAACACAGTACTCGAGGTGAGGCCTCACCAGTGCCCAGTACAGAGGCACCATCACTTCCCTGCTCCTGCTGGCCACGCTATTCCTGATACAAGCCAGAATGCTGTTGGCCTTCTTGGCCACCTGGGCACACTGCTGGCTCATGTTAAGCTGGTTGTCCACCAGCACCCCCAGGTCCTTTTCTGCCGGGCAGCTTTCCAGCCACTCTTCCCCAAGCCTGTAGCGTTGCTTGGGGTTGTTGTGACGGAAATGCAGGACCCGGCACTTGGCCTTATTAAACCTCATACAATTGGCCTTGGCCCATCAATCCAGCCTGTCCAGGTCCCTCTGTAGAGCCTTCCTACCCTCAAGCAGATCAACAGTCCCACCTAATTTGGTGTCATCTGCGAACTTACTGAGGGTGCACTCAATACCCTCATCCAGATAATTGAGAAAGATATTAAACAAAATTGGCCCCAAAACTGAGCCCTGAGGGACACCACTGGTGACCGGCCGCCAAGAGG
Source organism: Alca torda (assembly GCA_008658365.1). Taxonomy (NCBI): domain Eukaryota; kingdom Metazoa; phylum Chordata; class Aves; order Charadriiformes; family Alcidae; genus Alca; species Alca torda. The sequence goes on along the minus strand of CM018077.1, from coordinate 45,276,138 downwards.
ATTTCACCCTATTAATCACAACTCTCTGGGCACAGCCATTGAGCCAGTTTTTAACCCAGCGAAGAGTACACTTGTCTATGCCATGATTCGCCAGCTTCTCCAGAAGAATGCTGTAGGGGATGGTGTCAAAGGCCTTACCAAAGTCCAGATAGACAACGTCCACAGCCTTCCCCATGTCCAGAAGGCGGGTCACATGGTCATAGAAAGAGATCAGGTTGGTTAAGCAGGACCTCCCTTTCCTAAACCCATGCTGGCTGGCCCTGATCCCTTGGCTGCCCTGCACTTGCCATGAGAGCTCACTCAAGATGATCCTCTCCATGACCTTTCCTGGTATCAAGGTCAGGCTGACAGGCCTGTAGTTCCCCAGATCCTCCTTCCGACCCTTGTTGTAGATGGGTGTCACATTAGCCACCCTCCAGTCATCTGATACCTCCCCTGTTGACCAAGAGTGTTGATAAATGATGGAGAGAGGCTTGGTGAGCTCTCCTGCCTGCTCCCTGAGTACTCTTGGGTGAATCCCATCCGGCCCCATAGAATTACGTGCGTCTAGGTACAGAAGCACCTAGATTTAGATCAAAAGCCACAAAGGAAGAGGACTTCATTTACATCTACTGCAAAAAGCATGAGTTTGGGAGCGGATTCACTAGAAAAGTTGCATTTCAGAATAAATTCTATCTGATTACAGAAGGTTTCATTAGATGAGAGGCGCATACATCGCCTGTGAGAATAGATACACACGCAGAGTGCTCACACCCCCCCCCACACGGAGCATACCACTATGTAAATCACAGTGTTCTTTGGGCTTGGAACAAGAGTAAGTCAACCATGGTTTTGGGTACAAAGGCCATCTAGAAATAGCTGAACATTTATTCGTATGTCAGCATGAGCTAAATTTCATAGATTTTAAATGATATTAAGAGCAACGAGACAGGGAGACAGAAACAGAATGACCAAGCAGTTAAGCATGGGCTTAACTTTAAGTTTGTATCTAAATCCTCATGAAGTCAACAGCTATGCCATTGGAGCTATGCCAGTATGTAGCTGAAGATATGACCATCATAGTCTATTTTATATAAGCATGTTGTTATTAAGTTTGTAAGCAGAAAAGGAGCTAGGCAACTACTTTTAATCTGTAAATGTTGTGAAAAACATGTTAGCAAAATTTTTATATTTACCAGTGCAAAAGAATAATAAAAATCAAAGAGAAACTACTTGTCATCATTTCAGCAAGAAACAGTGCATATGATTTATCTATATTTCATTCTAATTTTTTTATTAGCATGGCTCCAATGTTTTCAATATACATAGAGCTGGAGTAGCACAGTGGCCAATCAGTTGAGCTTGCTTTCATTTTGGACAGCTCATTGGAAGCATCTGCTAAATGCACAAGGCCAGCATTCTTCACCCCAACATATTGCATTAGCTGAGAAACAGGAGATTTTTTTTTTTTTTTAAATTATAGTATTTCCATCCTTTGTACTGATTTTCATGAGCCATTGGTCCAATCAAAGAAGGCAACGTTTGGTTCTTCAGTTCTCGCACTACTAGATAACGCTGTATAAGCAAAAAGATTATCCACCTTGATTCTGAAACCAGTATTCTACCTGACTGGGAACTTCAGGAATGGACTTACTAACTTCAGTGGGACAAAGTATGAAGGAAAGTTACTAAGTAAAGTTGCTGAAAAAAGTTACTAAGCTGGAGAAAATCTATCAGAATATACTCTTTTACAGTATCATTGTATCTATTTGACAAATTAATTATAAGAAGCATTAATTATCATGCTCTAGAGTACTATGTTAATTAAAACTTCTTCATTAAATTTCCTTCAGGGTAATTATAAAAAAATATATCATCTCCAGGCAACAGTTTATAAAATATTTGGTGTATCACAGTTGCTTCATTACATTAACATGTCTCTTTCAATATCACTATTTTAACTTCAGTAAAATAGAGATTTATTTATTTATATGGCATCTATTAGTAACTTACAAGCAATATATGGAGCAGGAAAAAAAGTTCTTCTCCAACCATGCCTACTATAGTAGAAGTGATTTATTTTTGGTGTAGAGCTCTGTTAGGAAAGGTAAGTTTTCTAACAAGCTATTTGAAATGCAGTGAACTATTAAAGAATAGTCAGGGAAAAAAAGGAAAAATTGCTTTGTGTGATTTTATTATTTAGTAGCCTGTTTGAGTAATGGCTAGCGCTTACTTTTACACAAACATGAAGCGTTACAATCCCCAAAATTTCACTAGCATTGCTTTATGCTATTCAATTATACTGTTCTCAGCATTAAAAAGATAGGAGAAAAACTGATAAGGTCAACAACCATGTGCACATCAACATAAAGCTTAACAGCTTTTATTTATTATTACAGTCCTTCCACAATACATTATTAATACCAAGGGTGTATTAACTACCATGAATATCTAATTGATTAAAAAAATTGCATGTTAGTCCACAAGATATTGCTGAGGTCTGGTCGAATCTAAAATAAGATTAGATATTGGTAGCACAAACAAGAATGTCTGTTAAGATAAAAAGAAAATGCCAACAAAACCTAATGCTCTGCCAGAAGCCAAATGCCACCTTAAAAAGCAACATTTCTCTAGAGATGCTGTTGCATTTTCTGTCATTTCTATGTGAACCTTGGAAGTAGGATTGCTACAAAGAAACACATTAAATGCCTACATCCCTCTTTTCAGATACAAGGTCTTCCTTAGTGACAGGAACAGGTTGTCCTCTTATAAAACCATTTCTTAGAAAACTACTAAAAGCTGGCACAAGATAAAACATCTCCAGACCTGAAAGTTCCTTAATGTCCCACCGTGCTGGGCGGCTGTCTGCACAGCACATGACCCCACAATGGTGGAGACCCTTTGGGTGGTACCTGAGAGGAGGTCCATTTGGCCACCTGCTCTGGAGCCTGCGGCCCTGGAAGTGCTGCCGTACTTGACACGGAGGCAGCTGTAGCTTTTGGAAGGGCTGGGCAACCTGCCAAGGGGATGGGTATATGAGCTGGCAGGGAACCAGCAAATTCCTGGCAAAAATCTGTCAAGCTTGGGTTCCACAAGATTTCTTATCTAAAACACAGGAATACTAGTTTCTATTCATACCAAAGTACTAAATAGTTTATATTAGGAAGTGCATTTTGTAAAAGTCCATTTTCTCCCTCCAAAATATATGTTGAGTAAAATTTAAGCTGACAGTTTTTCATGAAGTTCAGATAAAAAAAAAAAACACACATTAAGCAATATATGCCTAATTAGAAAAAATAGCACTGAAATAAGTAGAACCATATACTCTACCTGGTAGATCTTGTCATCTATTACCTGCATAGTGCAACATAGTGCATTGTAGAAGTTCTGCAACTAGTTCAAAGACACATTGCTGAAATATCACAAGCAATGTATCTGCTTAACCGTGGCACTTCCTAAGGTATGCTAGGACCATGCATGGGCAGACACTGACCATAAAAATGGTTTAAAATGTTATCATTCTGCCAAGTTTTTGTTGACTTCCATTAGCTAGAACAAGTAAAAAGGATAACGTGATCTCCTGATTTAGCTCAGTATGTAGTTGTCTCAGCACAAACTTTATGTCTAAAATACATTTGGAGACTGATTAAAGTGGCACATATTAATGTTAATGGAGTTATATTGCTTATTGTATCCAAGCTAGATCCTTCAGCTTGGATTGCACAGAGTTTGCTTACATATTTAGAAGAGCAGGAAAATCTACAGCCCTCCCATTGCCAAACAACATAACAATTAAGTAATTAAGTAACAACTTAAGCTCTTGGGGTAGCTAAACTCTAAAGTTTAGTAGCCTTTCTGTGTAAAACATTATTTTGGGACTGAAGGTTGAATCCACACTGATGAATCCAATTTTCCATCTGCACTTGTGTCAATGCTTTACACCTGACCAGGTGGCTGGCAAGCCATGACCCCAGTACATACTGCTTTACAGTCAGGAGTTCATTATAAGGAATGCTAACAAGGTCGCCCCCTGTGAGTACCTATATCTCGCTGCATCTGGTTTTCAATATTCCTCCATCATCACCTCAGAAGAAATGCAGGATTCACGTACCCACCTAAGTATTACTTAGTCTGAGGCCTACCGCTTGGGAGCAAAGTAGCTTTATGCCACATTATGTTCCTTCAGCTCTTAAAACTGCTAGAACCAGTTTCAGCTGTTATATACCCTCTAACTTCTGCTTTTTTTGCAGGAACCTAAAGAATCTGTTAAGGAAGGTAGGAATAACTGCAGCAAAGAAGGATCCACATCAGGTATTCCATCCTTTGCCAACAAGAAAATCCCAGGATGGATGATACCTTTTTGCAGCCTGGAATTTCTGTTGTACCAGTACAAGACATCAGAGAGAAAATATCTGGCAAAAGACAATTGAAAGTAAAAAGCCTTGTCTCAAAGCTTCCATTTTATATATTCCAGAATTTAACTTCTTTGACCAAGGAGGAAGGCGAAGGGCAACTCTTCTTCCCTGACAGCCAGCAGAAATAATGGAACATGGAGGCAGTCAGTACACATTTTAATGTACTGCTGTGTCATGCACTCTTGAACACCAAGAGAAACTGTGCATTCCTTGTAAAGCTTCCACGACAGTGAATTTCATCTCTTTGGCTCCCTTCCTAATAATATCCAGCAGCATCCAGCATACACGCTCATACTGTATCAGAATATAATAAATCTCTAAATGTGGAAAAGATCCACATTTTCTGAAGTCAATGACTGCAGCTAACAAAAGACGTATGATACATAAAGGACTGCACTGCAGGAACTGGTTAGACCACCTTGTGCAAGTCATGGCCTTTTCTACAGAGAAGGATACCTTTATTTCATGCATTGGTTTAAGCTGAGTTTCCTTTTCCACCTTCTATGTCCTTGGTCACTGGCTTTTTTCATGAGGCAAGGCAAATGCTGATTCTCTATGGGCTGTAAGGGAAAAGAGCTGCTAGTTGTAACGGGGGTTTCGAGAGCACTTGGTCAACCTGAATTTTCACAGAAGGTTTAAGTACCTCCAGACTGTATTACATCTGTCAAAGCAGCAGTATATACAACACAAAATGTAGAGTAAGTCCAATTTTTAGTGTGTCAGTAGAATCAGCCTGCAGTTATTTTTAACTGCCTTGGAAAGCTTAGCAGGCAGATACAGTTAATCCTTTAAAGGATTTGCAGGTATTCATAGCTTAATAAGTAAGCATAGTGGATTAAGCCAATAGAAGATTGTAGACAGCCAAAGACAACCTTTATGTACTAACATTCAAAAAATAAAAGGAACAGTTCTTTTTACATACTTTTCCTGACAATCACTTTCAATTGTCAGTATGTGCCAGAATCCATGAAATAATAATCCGATGAAATAAAAATGTTAATTAGAGCCATTAAACTCAACATGTGTGATAATTAAATCATCAAATAGCAGTGAATTTCTGTTGTCTTGTTTTCCCATTATCCTACGAATCCTTTGAAAAGCAGAACTACATCTTGAAAATGAATTAAAAATGCATGTACTTATGCAATAAATAAACAATGAAACTAAAATGGTAAGAATTCATTTTAGGAGGAAGAAAAAAAAGATGAGTGATTTTTATAGGTCAGATTTTATAGTCCTTGTATTCTTTTCTTCATAATGAAATATTCACATTAAGAAAGTATCATGATTCACTGACATACGCTAACTGAGAGACCTGGGCCCTTAAATATATTCATAAATTACGTGGAAAAGTATACACATAATAAGACAAAGAAAAAAAGCAGATGACACAAAACTATTAGGCTGAGGAAATCTAAAGCTGGCTGTGAAAAGCTTCAGAGGATGGTTCAATACTGAATGGGTGACAAAATGCCACAGGCTATTCAGTGTCAGTAAGTGTAACGCGCATCAAGAGAGGAAAGGAAAATACACATATATGTATATACATGGGGTGATAGCCAGTATCACCAGGAAAGAAATCTGAAAACATCTGATGCTTAAAGAAACAAACAGAAACTTAGGAATTATTTAAAAATTATCAGAACAAATGCAAAAAGTCTGCCCTGTATAGATTCAGGCCACAGACACATTATGAATACCATATGCAGTTTAAGTCATTCCATTATTAAAAAGGTTATGATAGAATTAGAAAAATATCTGAAGACGGATGTGATAGAGATATACTAAGTAATGAATTTTACAGAAAAGGTGAGCTGGGAACAGTTATTCACAGTTTTGCTAATACAGATATCGGAAGGCATGCACAATTTTTTTTGTAATAATAAACTAAACTCATTTTCATTAGATATTGCAAGGCCCAAACTGTACATGGATCAAAAAAATCATGACTCCATGAATTCAGCTGTTCTATTCAGTAGGTCAGCAGTAACTATTAACCAAAAGAGTCTCCTATCCACTGAAGGCTAGAAGAGCACAATGGAAAAAAATCACTGTAAGCATGACTGCCTCTGTAGAGTTTTTCCTGTAAGTATCTACTTACTAAGACAGGATACTAGGTTAGCTGGACTTTTCATCTGCCTGAATTCAACAGTTCTCAAGTCCTCGTGACTAGAACAACTGAAATCATGATATATATTGTTTGGCATATTTTTACAAGAAACTTGACCCTGGTTCTCTCACTGTTATTTAAAAAGAATCAAGATTAAACAAAATTGTTTCATTAACCGTACAACTGAAGAAGCCTAATTCCCTACACATTTTCAAGGTTATATACTCCGTCTACCAGAGAACCCACTCCTTTCACCCCTCAACTCTGGTAACTGATATATATATACACATAATAGTTGAAATATAAGTACAAAGATAAGAGCAGATTATTACTCCACAAGGTTATAATTAGGACTCTTCCCAGCTTATTCAATAGTGGAATTCATTGATGACTCTGACACTTGAACAGACTTGTGAGACATAGGAATATAGGACTAGAAGGGAACTCCTGAATCACTGCAAATTATGCACTCTCACGCTTGCAGTCGTATCACTTAATCCCTTTCAGAAACAGACCAAATCCCCTTCTATAACTACTTGATCAGATGGCAGTCCCAAAGCATCTCTGCCCTGGTTCTTTTTTATTTTTAGGCTCAATGTATTCCTAGTCAGTCAATGACTTACGGTCTTCTACTAACACGGTCCCTTAAACAGAGCTTTACCTCTCTGGTGGTACATTCAGAGAAAGAAATCATATCTTCTGTTAATACTCATTTTGCCTGGCTAATCAAGTCAAACTCTTTTACAGCACACCTATCTTACAACATGGTATGCGATGTGAAGAGGTTCAAGCTGATTGGGATGCCATGCCAGTCAGTGCAGCACACAGAGACACCCACATGCCCCTGGTTCTAAGAGCTGTATAGATATGCTAGCACATTCCTTTCAAGCTGATGTGCCCTGTCATCAAAACAGCCAATCTTCCTCAACATGTATTCAATGCCGAACTAATGTGGCTGGACTGATTCACTTCTGGAAACACTTCAGTGGTGGTTAGATCAATTATTTCTATACCATACTTCACTGTGTAGTGTAATTACGCTCCTAATCTCACACTGTACTCTTCTAATCCCATGCATCACCATACTCTCTTTCTCCTCACTGACTCTGTACTGATTTGCCTTTCTGGAATGAAGAATTTCCGTGGAACAGACTGTAATTTTTTTTCATACACATCAAAGTCTATGATAATCTTTGACATGCAAACTGACAAGATTTTTGTGAGTTTGCGCTGACAGCTTTGCTGGAATGCTTCGCCCTACAAGTCACCACAATGACTCTGAAGCTTAGTGACGACTCTATTATGAGAATGACATCGCTTCTTATCATTTTGGAAGAAACGTCTCCTTAGTAGTGGTGGACAACTGGTACTATCAGTTCCTAAGAGATGCCTGAGAAGTAAAGCAATGCAGTTAAAACAGTAGGAAATGAAGACTGACAGAACACTTGAAAATGGTTCTGGTTTGTAGGTTTGGTTTTTTTTGTTTTTTAAGAAGAGTCTATTTTAATTCCTCACATATTCCTATCTTCCCCCCATACAATCCAGTTTGCTTAGGTAGCCTGGACATCTTTCATTCTTCATGGCTTCTCTGGCTCTGTTCCACACTGCAGATTTGTCACTTCCAGTCACTCTTACTAACAGACACTGCACAGAGAACAGTTTCAGGAAATCTACCACTTATCTGACTCAATGCTTCACTGTCGTGTTAATTAGCACTTCTTTTGAATTGAAGAAGGGCAGGGAATGAAAGGAATTGCTTGCACAGTGGACTCCATCCTGACAAAAGTATGAAGGGAAGACCAGCACAAAGATCAACATAAATCTTAAAAAAGGATTTGATGGCAGAAAAGGGCTCCAAAACACAGGGATGTAGGAAGAGCAAAGCAAAAACATGAGAAGCTCCAGGATCCTAATGGCACAAAGTGACTTAGTGGACGAGCGGATGAGGATCATTCATGTTTTATAGATGAATTAGAAATGGTGAGAGGAAAAGGGCTGTGAAAGACATAGTGGATTAGGAGAAAGGACATACTGAAAAACGTTTCAAATAGGCATTTTTTAAAAAAATGTGTGGCCTTCTGCACAAATTTAAATTTTGTTATTGAATATAACCACATAATAGCTGTATATGCATATTAATTCCCATGAAAGTAAGGCAAAATATTACTGAAGTCAAATATGCAGACTATATGTATTTACCACAATATGAAACCACAAAATGTTTATTTTTAAGTAATTTACAATGGTTACAACTTGCAGCCTTTAAGATCTATTTTGGAAATCTGTAACACCTATCTGAAATCAGACTATGCAGTTAGAGAGAGATTTGTATTTGCTTAGCAGAGGATGTAGGGCAGTGGTACTCCCTCGTTCTCTTTCTGCCATCATGATAGGTGTCCTACTGGCACTATACCTGACTTCTGTGTTCCTCACGTGTTGAAGCAATGAATCAATAAGAGGAAACAGCCTGCAGAAAGTCTCTGTGCTTGACTGTCCTTTCACGCTCATTTTGCACTGCTGCAATACCTCTGGCTTAAGGGGGTCTCACTTCACTTAGTTCAAGTCAAGAGAAAAATCAGCCCCGCAATGTGCCCCACCACCACCAAATCCCTATACCTATGCAACATGCCCTTAACGTTCCTGACTAGCATTTTGAATGTCTGTCCAAAGGCAAAACAAAGCAATTGGAGATTTCAGATACGATCTGAATGTAATGTGCTGTGAACCAGACAAATTCTTCAATTGAAGTGCCACTGTTAATGTCTTTCCAAAACACAGAACATCACATTAATAAACACCAATACTCATTTCAAAGCCTTCAGAGTACCTAGCTAAAATACTTTTACTGTATGCCTACACTCAAGGGTCAGCAAGTTTCCACCATAAATCATCATCTTAAAGACATATGCTACATTGGCAGTTTGCAAAGAATTTTGAGAAAAAAATTCCACCAAACCCAGCAACCCTCAATGAGAAACAGAAGTCTGGACAGCTATCAATAAACACTTTTTTTTGACAAAGAAATCTGAATATCTTATAAAATATGTCACGTTGAATAAAACAAGAATTTTCCCTTCATTTTCTTTGATGCTTTTGCTCACTCAGGTATTCTTGCTGTGAATCAGTTTCATAGCACAGTACTTCCCTGAAGTAAGATTTGATCCTTTTTCTTTACACTGTCAAGATTATTAGCAAATTAATAAGAAATGTTTTTTATTAGCCATGAGGTGCAAGATTTATTCTATTATTGTGAGTAAATAAATCTATAAAAATATTCTCATTTGGGTTTTTTTAATATTTATTTTTATATAAAAGCCTGAATCACTTACTTTTAAATGCAGATAAAAATAACATTATTTTAAAAGACTAGTTAATCCTCAGCTACATCCATAGACCTGCTCCCATCATATAGGGATTAAGAATTAAACAAAGGCTTTTCACTTGAGTGTAGCTTCACTGAGCGAAGGGCAGGGATAAGAATCTGGGAGGGTGCTGTGAAAGGGACAAGAGCGGAGCATCTGTTCCTGTGCGCATTTTTCTGTCCTCCCACACATTAAAGGGAGAGATGCATAGGAAGTGTGTACAGTGTTTATTTTTAGCCAGTCAGGCAAAGGGCCATCACATGGACTTGTCCCATTCCTCTGTTTATCTCAAGGACAGCTACAAATGCGTAGTGCTGAGATCTGATTTTCTCCACTTATAACTTGAACTTTTTTCCTCCCTTACCTTTAAAATGTTGCCTTATATGTTAAAAATGTGTCTGGACAATACATCTTCTTGGCACTCTGAGTGCAGTTCTGCTAATTATTTTTGGGCATAACATCTGTTAATACAATATAAGGATAGATTTCTTCAGGACTTAAATAAAAGCCAAAAAAAAACCCCAAACAACCAGACCTCCTTCCACTCTAAAGAATATTTATAATTCTGTTTACTGAATATATTATTTCTTTAAGGTTTGTTTTCAAGTGAGAACTCTTAGTGCCAGTATTTCCCCTCTCATAACCTTAATAATTTAAAAAAAAAAAATCATCCTAAGACACTGTGAGGCTATTCTAAGGCAATTCTCTATTTTGCCAATTTTTGTTTATTTTCTATTTGGGCTACACTTTTCTGTCAATTCAGAGAGCAGAATACAGGTTAGTCTTACATTTATAACTTGATCATACCAACCAAAGCCATTCAATTATGCAGTTCTAAGGATGAGGATGACTTTAACAGGCAGTTTTATTGAAAAAGACGTCATCCTTACCAGAGATACTATTCTCGATTCACAGAGAGAGAAATATGGAAAAGAATTTCTTCCTTCAACATATGAAACAACATATCATTTACTCAAAATAGCAATTTCTAACCCAGTAGTTTAAGGAAGTGTGTGCGTGTCTGTATATATATATATTTCTGAACTCTGTAGACCTTCAATGACTAGACTTTTAAAGGGAAAAATGGAGGGAATCACATTGGAATATATTTTATTTATTTACATAAACCAAAGGTTTTGCTTTTTAATGGATAGGAAACTGAAAATCGAGATGTCTTTTGGCAAGTAACAAAGCCTGTAACAAAACAAGTTAATCTCTCCTGTGCAGAGGCAGGATAAAATTGGAGTAGGTCTCAAGGTCATTAAACCACTGAGATGATGAAAACCTAAACTAAACATATTTAATACAATACTCACATAACTAGAATATTTCTTACGTTGCTTACTTAGGTGGCAGCTGAAAATGCTCAGTGTCTTCAAAGGAGGACTCCGAATTTTGAAACATTACCCCCTTTTAAGGTTTTTATAAATAGTTTTGGAAATACCACCCAAGGACTGGGCCAGAGGGAAACGACCAATTAGAAACCAAGTCCTGTAGATGAGAGATTCTCAGACCACACAACTGAGCAGTTAGGTGACAGTTTGGCAACCCCTGCTTAGAATAATATGTTTACAAAAATTATTGCAAGGTAGCCCAAGTACAGGTTGACACTTTTTTAGCTAGTCTGCAGTAATTGTCTCTATGAACTCTCTTATTTTGCAGTAAATGGAAGGTATCTTACCTTATTCCTACTGAAGATGGAACAAATAGAAATTTCTTCACAGATACCTTGACACAAGATGCATGAAGTAGCTACCACACCAAAAACACACATCCTTCCTTGTTTTATGGTAACCTATCCAAGTAGCCATGCCATCTTACAACCAAAAAGCCAGTATAAAGCAGACCAGCTACTTGAGAAGCAGTCACTCAGCTCCCCAAGGTGCAGAACTGACTAAAGGAGCAGAATTCTAAATAATGCACACGGAAGTGCCTGCTGACAACTGTCTCGACAGTAAACAGAGAAATTATTCATTTGTATATGTTTTTTTTCCTGAATAAACAGTATCACATTAAAAAAATAAAATTAACTAAGATATATCTCTCCTTGAAGAAATAATCCTGCTCAGACCAAATGAACAATCATACTTACACCAGGTGGCCCTGAAAGAGCTGAATGTGCCTTGAGAGGGAATATACCTGGAAAGCAAGGGCATTCAGCTCTTAGCTGATCAGATCCTGCATAATTACCTTCTATAAATGCATAGTAATTACATATTTTTAATCAGCAGCCAGACATGTAAAGCACATTTTAAATACCATTCATTCCAAGCAAATTTAAGGGTGTACTTAAGCATATGTTTAAGGTGCTCTGCTGCATCTGCTGCAGAATGGCAACAAATTTAGATTAAAGAAATAAAACATTGTGTTTGCAAAACAAAACAGTCCATCTCCTTTGCACCAGGCCATAATATTCCGCTTCATAAAATTAGTTAGCCCTGTACATTCTTAAAAATTTACAGTACAGTATGTAGAAAATAAATTTAGAAATAAGTGCTACGTTGCTGCATGGTCTGCAGAGCTTGTATTACCAACCAGCAAAAAACATTATTGGATGAATAGCAAGACTTATACTTGGTCAAATGAAAAACAGAAATGCGATACACAAAACTGCTCATAGTCTGATATTTCTTACAGATTCATCTCATTAAGTCTCCTGAGGCATGCTTGTTATTCTTAAGTATTATCCATACAGTTTATATTAACAAATTTCAGCATACAGATTGAAATATTAATTCTGTGTTGAAGTTATCCATTTGCAATTTGTGCTATTGTTAAGTATTCAGCTAAGCCATACAATATTTTTGCATTTCCTGATGGAATAACTTGAACATGGTAAACAAGAAAATAATCAGTAATTCACTTTCAAGATTAAGTTTCAGATGACTAGCTGTTAATACTACAAAAAGGCACTTCAAAAATCATTACCATCTTCATGAACGCTTTCTGAGTAGTAATTGCACATAAATTCAGATCAACAAATAATGACAAATCACACTTGTCTTTCTCTTTTTAAGGTTTAGTTTTGTACTTTTTAATAAACTACAGCCAAAGGCAACAAAACATCTTGTTGTATTCTGCTTCTTCATTGCTGCCATTTCAAAGAGAAGCTTTCTGCGCAGTGAACTCCTAATATGTATTGAGCACTGTGACCTTTATGATTTTGGTTTCAACAACCAGGTCAACATTGCTAAAGGCAAAATCTCTCTAACAACCCAAAATGGAGCTTTTAAATGTAATTGAACTATAACAATTCATTTCCATAGGCTTATGAAAAAAATACCTTCTAAATTCGCAACCAATTTTATAGTATTTGGACACCGACAATACATGCAGACAGAGAAGCTTTCTCCAGTTTTGGATTTCATACAATGCTAACTCTGCTAACAGACAAAAGTTTTTATGTTAAGAGAGGCAGCCAACAAGGAGCCCTATGTTAAGAACAAGCAGAGGGGTACAGAATAATCAAAGCACGTCAGAAACCAAAAAGGCACAGAATATGGTAGAAACCAAGACTCCATTTCTGGGATCGCTAACCAGCTCTGCACAGGAGGTGTCTTTCCCTGTTGGTCCCTCCTTGGTCAGCACACCATAGCCAGCTCACAGCTACACAACTGACTCCCTCTCAGGGTCCACACTTTGGCATCACCCCAGGGCATCTCACAGACGGATGTAGATCATGCCTGTATTAGGAAATGATGTTATTTTGCCAACGAGATGTTGTCATAATTTGCCCTTATGTATGCATGTAGTTAAGCCATTGGCAATGCTTTTTAAAGTTAAAACTGTTCCTGACAATCAATAGCTGAAACAATGCTATTTCTCATCATAGTTGATGGAACTAATCCTTCATTATCTTCATTTGTCTTGTATAGTCATACCTACCTCTGCAAGTTTAACAGTGACTGGGTATAAGATACTATCAAACCCAAATGGTACTTTTAAGTAAGAAAATATACTTTAAATTTGTAACTTCAAAACTTACAATTTGATAGTTGGGGAAGACCTTATATTTAATGTGCCTGGAGGCTTTTCTGTTTGCTGGGCATTATTAACACCAGTTCCTGTTCACAGTTACCTTTCGGAAAAGGCTGCATGGAGCAGTTGTTCCCTTATTTTCACAAGATGATTTTGCCAGACAGAAACTTATTTTCCAGGGGAGGAAAGGAAAGAATGTCTTATTGATTTTTTTTTCCCTTTTCTATGGTTGCTTCATTTTCATTACAGACTTTTCCTAAATTTCCTCTTCCTATCACACTGCACAGCTAACTATGAACAACTTAATTGAAATGCTGTATCAGTATACCGCACAGTTGACAAAGACTTCTCTCGACATTTTTGTTTCCATTTTGATTTTTTTTTAGCCTAACCTGAGAGTATGATGACCAAGCATTTCCATTTTCACCTTCCCCTCTGCAGCTCCTGAGAGAGAAATAAAATGGAGAGGAGGCAGAACAGGAGGGAGGGATTGCTTCTGGTAAAGGTAGCAAATACACCACACAACCATCATCAGAACTGTCAGGTGTAACAACCTGGTAAGTGAATCCTCAGTGAATCTTGATTGTACACATTTCTTTCAAAGGCACACAGCAAAATCCTCCATTACAAGACGATGAGGCAGTGAAAGCCACCTTAAAAAGACTCCAGAGTGAATGGATGTCAGGGGAAGGAGGAGGGGAGAAAGAAAAGAGGTGGTCTCTCTTTTACTGTGAATAATCTTTGGTAGATTTACAATCACCGGATTTATTTTTTTCCAGCTAGCAACATTAGCCTCTGTAAAAGCAGAAGAGCAGGAAAATTGCACCGTCTTCTCTCAATATCAATCTGTTCCCTACACAGCACAAAGCAACATGCTCTTATTATCATTCTTCCATGCAGCCTTTTATTTTCTACTACTTTCAAATATTTAAATATTACTTGCTGTCATACACATTTCGGTTTCAAAAAAGTCCTAGAGGAATATCATTCTTTCACCATTCTAGTAATCAATTTTCTGCTATTTTAGTAATTTAAATCAGTTGACCCAACAGTGATGAAAAACAGAGATAAAAGAAGAAGGGAATTCATAGCAGGCCACATGGAGAGAGGAGAACAGATGGTAGCAGAAACTCCCTCTTTCAACTGTGGGAAGCTAATTCTGCTGTGCTGGGAAAACTTAGAGTCAGGCAGCAAGTTTTTTTTTCTTAGTGGCTTTTCAGCAGCATTCCTCTATTTAGCGGTCATATCTCTACCAAAACTACCAGTTTTCTGCATCTGCATTCTGTCCACAACAAAATACTTGTGACCAATAATTATGCATCTGTTATGACAAGTACCTGTAAGTCAGTATATGGCTACCGCTGTTTCAGCTATTTTATACCTAAAGGACCTTACTGAAATTTACTTTCATGAATGGTGACCTACAAGTTCCAACAAGATTTTGCCTGATCTCTACTAAAAGAACATACGAAAGGAACGTTCCCAGTTTGGGTTGCAAAGCAATAGAAAGCCATCGAGAGAAACACACGGATTAAAAAAATGGATCATTTTTTCCTGTTTTAAAATGCTACTTAAAAAACAGTCTTTTCTGGGAAAAATAAAAATTAAACACAGCAGCCAGAAAAAACATGAGTACAACCTGCTGGCATACGTAAGTTGCTAATACCGCCACTACCTTTCTCTGTATCTAGAGGCTCTGGGAACGTGCATGTTTGAGAGGTACACAAGGAAACATCCCCTGTGTTAGATTTTCCCTGAATGGAAGGGACAAAACTCACCCATCAAGTTTTCATGAAATTTAAAGACATTCATGTGTTACCCTAGCAAACACGTTACCTCTGCAAACTGAGGGAAAAGAGCCGACATGCTTGATTGCTGCTTCTGGGACTTTTTGCAAGAGTTGAGCTGTGAAAATGATGGTGACTTGACCCATCTTTTTCCAGCTCTACACCGATACTTGTGAGAGAAGAACAAGTAACGAGTGGGCCTCTTGGAGAAGATAAGACCACCCTGTGCCCCGCAAAAGGCACGTCATACCCCTAGCCGCACTTACTTTTCTTGGATGCAAGGTGTTTCCTTCAGGGCTGGGACTGCCCAGGGAGCAAACGGCAGCTCCTGGCAGCAGGAACCGGCACGATGGCAGACGACGGCTGCTTCCCCTCACCTCACCGGGGTGGCCCTGCCCGCGGGGCTGGCACCTCCACAGTCCGAACGAAATGTTTCTTGCTTCCCCATTCACGGCCTCCCTTCTCCTCTCCCGGGGCGGCTGATAAAGACCCCGGGAGGGCGGCGGGAGCCTCGGTAGCCCCCCATCCCTCCGCTGTGGGGAGAAGGCAGACGGCGACGCCCTCACCTCAGACGGTGCGGCGGAGGTGGGGGGCGAGGGGGGGGAGAAGCGCGGGACCCCCAACGGCTGCCCCCGCCCCGAGCCCCGCCCCGCGACCTCCCCACATCCGGGTTCCTGTCAGCCGCCGCGGCGCCGCCGCCCGCTCCGCGTCTCGGGGAGGCGGCGGGGCAGGGAGGAGGCAGTAGCGAAGATGGCGGCGGCGGTGGGGAGAGCCGGTTCCTTCGGCTCCTCTTCGCCTGGGCTTGGCTCAGCTGCCGGTTTTTCTTCTTCTTCTTCTCCTCCTTCGTCCGCCGCTGCGGCCACGACCAACAACAACAACGCGGAGCTGCGGGCAGGCGGCGATGAGGACGATGGGCAGAACCTCTGGTAACCGCCCGCCCCGCCCCGCGGCCGGGGACCGGGGCGCGCGCTGGCCGTTAACGCCCTCGCAGCGACTCCTTGCCCTGAGGGGGAGGCCGGGGCGGGGGGGGCTAAGGATGGCTAATCCCCCCCTCCTAGCCTTCGGTCCCTTTCAGTCAGCGCGGGGGGGGGCTCCTCCCCTCGGCGGTGGCAACTCGTGCCCTGCCCCCGTTCCCCCGTGCCTGCCCTCCCCGGAGGTGGTGAGGGTGGGGGGCCGGGTGGGAAGCGGGGCCCCCTCCCTTCCCCACTAAGCCTTGCTTTCTCTCCCCGCCAGGTCCTGCATCCTCAGCGAGGTGTCCACGCGGTCCCGCTCTAAGCTGCCATCGGGGAAGAACGTCCTCCTGCTGGGTGAGGAAAGCATCCTGATCCCTTCCTTAACCCTCTCTTGGGCCTCTGGGGCTTCTCGTGTTTAGTGCCCGAAGGGAGCACGGGGCTGGAGGGTTTGATGGTGGCAAGGTGCTGGCTTAACCCTCTCGCTTCTTCCTCTCGCATGTTTTTGCTTCGTTTTGGATATCCAATATCCAGAGATGCTTTAGATGTCCCCCCTCATCGTAGGTACCTCGCCATAATACCCTTAACTGTCCTTCCCCCACCCTGGTTCTTTAGGTGGAGGTGGCTGGCAAGGGTGGTTTTTATTGTCTTTCTACCCCGATGAGTGTTGATTTCGGAGTGCCTGCGGGCCCCTCAACCTTTTCCAAAACCTCCATCCTTCGTGCAACCGGTGCCGGTCCTTATGGTGTGTCACACAAGCACGAAAATTGCTTCCGTGGCCCGTACGGTATCAATGACGGCTGCTCCCTGTTGGCCGGAGGGCGGGGAAGGCTGTATGGGCGTGTTGGCTGTGTCCTGCCCACACGCACCGAGCTTGTCAGCAGCAATACCATCAGCGGCAAGTTATGCAGCAGCAGCATCGTTTACTGCTGCTGGTTTTCATTGTGTTCTGTTATCTCCACCCAGTGCATTAGTCCAACCTTGCGTTGGGCAAGGATTAGGAGTTACAGAATGGGACTTTGATTGGGCGATAATGAGAGACCCGGCTATTATTCAGTGTTGAGGGAAAGAAGAAAAATCATACGTCAAGCAAAATTAAAAGCTTCATGGGGGAAGGGGAGAAATGATGCTCTCAAATGTGTGTGTGCATGTATACATATTATTGCTATTACTATAAGTGGAGGTTTTTTGGCTGAAAGACTATTAAGTGCTATTACCAGGAGACAATTTAATGAATCCAAGTGAATGTATTTGATAATGAGTTGCTTCTTCCCTCCTTTGCCATCCTCCCTGTCCCCAGAAAGAACTGTGTGTTAGTATTTGGAAACATGGTTAAAACATAGTGAAGATATTGATGTGGACTCTATGCGCACTATGATTCTGTGTAGTCTTGTAGTTGGTACTCTCTTGAGGTTTTTCAAGTTAGTTGTTTCCCAGTAATCCTAAAGCAATCACTGTGACACTTTTCTTCCTGTTTTGATAAGCTGAATGGTGGTTTAAAACTGATTATGAAGGAGAAAATTGTGCAAGGATGATGGGATGGTCTAGTGAACCTGTTACAAGACTTACTACCCTTTAATTTGTTGCTTTTTATGTTAGGTAATTAAGTAGGCTATTGAGATTGGAAGTTCTATTGATATTAAAGAAAGGCAATATAATGACTGACAGGTTTTTATGTGGTATTTTAAAACTAAATTGGATGATTGCTTGTCCTTGTTGAAGTTGGAAGATTATTCTTCAAGCTGTGATACTTACCAAGAAGATAACGCTCCTGTTTTTCCTTTCTGTAGTGAGGCAATCCTTAGTACTCAATAACTGGAGGCTGTGCTTCTTTCAGAACTAGAGAGGGCACTGTAGAATGTTTCTAAATGCTCATCATTAGTTTATGGTGTTTAATCTGTTCTATAAAATTTTTCTTTTTACCTCCTTACGTAGAGCTTATAGAATGACTTAATGTAACACTTTTTTTTTTTTTCTGACTGATGCATATTTTAAAAGATATGCAGATTTGTGGCAGAAATTCTAGTTCTTTCTTAGGAATTGTGTTTTCTGGAAGGCCGTGGTCCAAGGAGAAAAAAAAGTTTGGCATATATTTAGGAAAAAGAGCATCAAATCTGAGGAATGGCCAGTGAGTATTATGGCCATGTTCTTTGTGGGAATACCTAATCCATATATTACACTTTGGTGTTCACTTGCAAGTCATGATGCTGCTCCTGAAACACACTGGCACAGGAAAAGGAGAGGTCTTATGTATTCTGTATTGGGCAGATTCAGTATGTGAAGTTCTGTCCCTTCTGGTTCTTGAGCTGTGTGTTGGCAATTTCTGTTATCTCACATTTCTTCTGTTTTTAAGCTTTGTTCCTTTAAATTGTGTTGTACTAGCTTTTGTTGTTAATACAAATCACTTCTTGCCATGACTATTTTCAGTTTCATCATCCTTTGAATACTTTGAAGCAGGAGATGTAAAGCTGACCCAAGTCTTGATAGTTTTCACTCATTTTGTGGTAGACAAATATTTGCAGTATAAACAGTTGTATTGGTCAGAACTTCCCAGCTGATACATGATACATAGTGGCAAATGAATGCTTATTTTCAATACAAACTGCATTAAAAAAAAATAAAAATCCCATAAGCCTCCAACCCATCCCCTGCCTCCCCCCCAAAAAAAAACCACAGAAAAAAAAAACCAACCAGAAAACCCCACCATTTAGTATTCTTTTGTTTGCTAGGGCAAGTTTTCTAATTTGCCTACAACGTTTATATTTTTTTTAAACACTGCATATACTTGTATGCCTAGTTTTTCTGGGAACCTGGCTGTGTCTGGCATGCTAATTCTGCTATTTCAGTACTTAATTTTAGCTATGTTAACATCTCATTTTGAAGAACCTGGAAAGCCATTCAAGACATCACAGAAATAACTAAAAGAAACTGGAATGCCAAATGTTAATCTCTAGATGTGGCACATAGCTTTGTGAAAAGTGAAGGCTAACATATAATACTGGTAATTCTCTGCTCAAAATCAGCAAAAAAAAAAATTAATTAACTTATAGTTTTACTTCTCCAAAATCGTTTTATTTAACAGACATTTTTTCAATAACTATTTTTCTGTGGCAATTTTAAACTTTGATTTGCACTTCATGTAGCATAAAAGCATTTTTCTGTTCTTATATGAACAGATAATAAAAATGAAAGCTTTCCTAAACTTTTATGTAAGGGAAGTATGCTCTGATTCCTAGGCAGTTCTATCATAGTGACTTTAGCTACCTCATTTAGCAAACTATACCAGCAGAAAATGTAATATGTCCATGCTTTCTTAAGGAAATTGGGTGCTCTCAGTGACATTTCTAGCTACTTTTTGCGGATAGCCAAAGGAGTGTGGGGTTTTTTGTTGTTGCTGGGGTTTCTTCTTTTTTTTCTTTTTTTTTTCTCCTGAACTGTCTCTTCTGCTCATTTGTGTGATAAAGGTAACTGATCAGAGGAGATGCTTTTTGTTGAGCGTGTTGAGAAAACTGATGCTTATAACTGGAAGCTCTCTTGTTCATTCCCTTCCTGATATAATTATATCTGAACCAGCAAGTGGAATAGAGAGAGCAGCTAAGAAGTTACCATTGCAGGCTACAGATGGAATCCATAGTGCTATAGAGTGTGTGAAGGGTTGGATTCAGAGACCCGAACTAATCATTTATCCAATAAACTGCAGCATGCATTCAAGCAGTAATGTTCAAAGTCATTCCAGGATGCACAAGAAAACAGGCTCGCAGCTTGCAAGTGAACTGAATAGTTACTTTCTATCTGGCTTTATATTTCATACATTTCTCTGTCTCTGAAGCATCGTAGATTCTTTGCCTGCAATTCTAATGATGTCAAACCATCCAGTGACACATATACACCTGGCTCCAAGTGTCTGTATTGCACACATATGCTGCTACTGAATCACTAGTGTTTTGGTTTTCTTTATGCGTTTTACCCCACTTGGTGATAAAGACTTTAAATTTAGTGGGCAGTCAGTGTTCAACTGCCTTGTGTCCACATTTTCTCTTTACCCCAGACATCTGACTTTGCAGGGCCAGGCCTGTTTGTTTGAATCTTTGAGCTCTGCTCCTGTCCAGTGGATGTCAGGATGCTTGAGAAGAAGTTTCCACAGTCTACAGCTAATTTACAGGTACACTTTTCTGTGTGTACATGTATTGGGAATGGCTGTTATTGCTGAAAATGGTACATCTTGAAGAACAGTTTTAGCTTGCTACATTCTTTTAGTGGAGCCATGGAATACAGTGAACTTCAAAATTAAGTTCTGATACAGTAAATTGTCATAAGAATATATAAAATCAATATAAAATCTGCTTACATTTAAGTAAGCATTTAGAGTTACATTTAAATAACATTGTATAGTGTTGTACTCAACACTATAAAAATTACTTTTCCACTTTATTTTTTCCTGTTCAAATAGTTAAAAGTTTTGCTGTGATTATTTTGTCTTCACAGCCAAGTTTTATTTCAGTCAGCAGAGTTATACTTCTAAAGTGTCAATTGTTGTGATGGGGCATTGACCTAGATAAAATTCTAATTGCTTGTTTTGCAGCTACATTTTTTGAGAACTAAGTAGTACTACTTTGTAGTGTCCTTCCTGCTATAGTACCTTTCCAAAAAGCCTGAATGACATGGACATTGTGTAGTAAAACTTAGGACAGCACAGGAAGTTCTGAAATTCTTGAATTGCATTTACTTTAATTTGTCTCTGCTTTGCCAGAGGTGCTGCCAATTACTGGATCTATCTCTGAAATAGCTCCAAAGGTGAGGAACAGTGAAAAGAATTGTGCTTCTGTGTTCTCCATGCAGGTTAGTGGCAGGAGCACTGATAAAGATGTGCCTTTGATAGTAACATGAGATTCTTCTATTTTGGCAGTGAACCTGGGTGAGATACACCAGATGACTTACTGCTGTGTTAAAGGAGAAGGCTTGGAGTAGAGAAGTATGGTCTTCATATTCACTACAGAACTTTCTCCAATATTAGGCTTTCTTGGGCTGTGGGCTTCTCCAAGCATAAGTAACACTGTTAGCGCCATACCTGTTTCCACAGTCAGGCTGTGTATTCTTGTGGTGCAGGAGTTGACAAAAGGCTTGCTGGAACAGTAGTCTACAGTCTACTTTTTATCATGTTGTAAAGCAGAAGTGCAATTAAGGTGCTCCTTAGAAAAGTTATTTAATTTTTCAGTGCCACAAAGATACCAAATTAATCATATGTGAGGGGAAAGATTTATCTGGTGGAGTAAAACAAACTTAGAGGAGGATAAGTTGTTTTTTTTGTCCAATGAGTAAATCATAATTAAGCGGCAAGTTATTTGAAGACTTGATATGACCTACTTATTGTGAACTTCCATGTTGTTTAGAGGAATTCCAGAGAAGGATCTCGTCAGCGTAATTAATTTTGTTCTTAATTTCTCTGAAAGCAAACTAAATTTTGCCTACTCTGATTATTTTGGTCTTGTTCTGCAAAAGGCATAGTATAGTATGTGTGAACTAGTCTTTTTCAGTCATATGTGGCTGTGGAAAAGGCAGTTATTAGCTTGTGAGAAGTATTTTACTGTGAAAATAGCTATAGTACATATGCACTTGGTTCTAGTAGGAAGACAACTCTTATGTCTCTGCTTCGCTGTATTAGCACTAATACATTCCATATGGTGTGGCATAGAGATCACTCTCTGATTCTGGGAAGGCCTCTTTGCCCTGTTTGATAACTCAAGATTTGAGTTTGATGACTTTGTTCTATCATATGTAAGTGAGGTGGATTTTTTTCTATTAATAAAAACATTCAGTGTTTCATGTTAGAAATATTAGATGTTGTGAATTGTTCTACCCAGAAGCTGTCTTTTGTTTTGTAAAAAGTATAAAGCTAACTCACAAAAATATGCCTTTTGGAGTGGGGCGGAGCAGAATGGGTTAATTAGGACCATTATCTCTAGTTTTGCTTGGCCTTGCTTGAACATATTTTTTTAGAGATGAGTTGTATAATTCCCATATCAAGCTGAATTTTAATTGATTGTTTTAAAAAGCAAACAAAGAAACTCCCTCAAGGAACCAGTAGATTATAGATTACACACAATTAAGTGCATCCAGGGCTTTTCAAAGAGCTGCTGAAAAAAAAAATAATCAGAGCCCTGGATGGAAGGGGGGCAGACCAACAATACTGATGACACAAAAGAAACATTCTTTGCCTTGCCATATTTTAAACATGCTTTGCAGTGGAGAAACAAGTCAAAACTTGTGTCTGTCCTGGAGATAACACATTGATAGCTCTTCCATCTACAGACCTCTGCGAGAAGTAAGAAATGTCTCGTTTTGAGACAAATGAAAACCTGCTTCTGTTTTCATTTTCTAAACTGAAAGAAATGTGGAAATAGCATTAGTAGTAAATAGTCTTAATTTTAAAATGTTTCATTGAAAGTTTAGAGAAGGTCTGTAAGAGAGAGCCTAAGTTCTCTCTAATGCAATAGTTTATGGTTGAATAGTTTAAGTAGCAGGTCATAGATAAGTGCCTGCTTGCCGGCATCCACAGAAGGCAATTCATTCACCTCATTGCCCGATCCTTCCCATCTATGGGTGACCGTTCTGCTAAATTCTGTATTGTAGAAAAACATTTAGTGATACTCCATTTCCTGCTCAGTAAAGGTACTCTTTTTTTGCCTGGAGTAGTGAGAAGGGAGGAGGCTGGGCAGGGTTTTGTATTATGGCTTCCTGTATCTTTTGAGGGCAACAACAAGAAGGATGTCAGCAAACTGTGGATTGTAGCCGGAGCAGCACCTTGGACAGAGAAGCTTCGATGAGCACAACCCCAAAGTTGAGGAGCTGCTCATCAGAGGAGTGAAGTGACAGTGGTGTGGGGAGAAAAATGAAACGGCTTTTATTTAGTGGAGTATAAGACTTTCCATTTTGTTAACAAGATGGTGAAACACTGTGCGTAAGCAGATTGGTTTGGCTTTGTTTCAACTGCTTCCTAGCCTGACTTTTCTGTAAAATTAAATCTGTCCCTCTTTCACTTGCATTCAGCTTTGGTGTATACCACTGCTTGCTAGAAGCATCACTTCTGTTTCCTCACAGTAGTATCAAGTGTAAGTGCAGTTTGATGTAATGGAGAATTTTAGTTCTTTAGGATTTACTCTGGAAAAGGAGGACCTTTTGTATTACTTGCAAAAGAAGGATGCAAAATCTTAAACTTGCAATGATCTACTTGATCATACATACTGTGCAATTCTATATCGAGAATTGTGTGTCAGAAATGTTTTGCTCTGTGAGCTTATATATCAAAGTAAATTGTTAATTTGATTATCACACAGTTAGAAATGAAGAAGCTAAAGGATTTTGGATCTGAAAATTTTGGAGGAAAGGCACACCTTTTTGAAGGTGCACGAGGCTCTATTTTGTATATTGCTTCAGTAGCACTTTAAAAAAATAATTCTGTTTCATAATATGCAATGATGTTTATGTCTGAGGAGTATGAAATTTCCCTTTTGTCTGAAATTAAGCAGCATTAGTTTTTCAAATACTTTAGAGATATACAGAGATGACAAATACGCTTAAATGTCTTGGGGTTTGTAATTTCAAATGCTATAGTGTATATATGTATTCTTATTGACAATTATCCATTACACCTCAAATAGCTAATAGACTTTAATTTCATCACAAATATTTCCCCCCTCCTCTGGTGGAAAGAAGCTTCTATACGTACTAAAGGCATTACAATAAAGTGTTTGAGTTTTGAGAAGTCTTAAAAGCTAGCATTGCATGCACTTAGAATTAATTTGCTAATGAGATTTGGAATAACTGTTCAGGAGTTTTAGATAAGCACTGATTTAAGATAAATTTGTATTTTGATATTCTTGCTGAAGCAAGAATTATACTGCTACTCTTTGCCAGCATAACTCAATATATTCAACACTTTTGTGTTTTACGTTGAAGACTTTAGCTAAAAAGTAGTAAGTTAATAACAAGGATACAAATACTTTTGCAGCTGTCACAATTTTAAAAGGTATGTGAAACATACTAAAAATAGAAAGTAGAGGTAGATGGAACCTCAAGTTTTAGCATATTTTTTTGGCCAAGGCAGTCATCTTTTCCTCCTTTTTTATGATGAATTGTGTGGGCAAAAAGGAGGAAGTCCTTATGTCATATACGATGGTCCTGGTTTTACTTTGACAGCTTTTTCTGTAATATTGGCTCTAATTTGTCTCAAATCCGTTGAGAACTCTGGATGTCCTGTGGAACAGGGCACATCCAGATAGGCAGCTATCTTGCACCCTTGCAAGCGAGTCGTCCTAGTTGTAGACTAGTAGGTTTATGCATTGCTAACTTGTTTTGGACCACTTGTCAGTATTGCTTCTCACCCTTTTCTCCAGATCTTTTGGTTTCTCTTATATCATCTGCAAATTGTACTATTCTCTTCATTTACCTGAGTAATTAATGAAAGTAGTACCAATCTCTTCAGACTTCACTGACGCATCATTCTGGCTTTCTAGTGAATGATGAGCATTGCTCTCTGCATGCGGTAACTTGTATGATACAGTTGTGTATGTCAGTGATCCACCTACCTGATCTTGGTGTTTTGAAATGGGTGGATATTTGGAATCCTCTTCACAGAAGAGATTAAATTTAAGTAATTCTATGATGGATTTTACATCATATCAACTTGTCTTATGCTGTATTGATAAAATTTCTTTCTGTAGATAATTACTGGAAAGCTTGAGGAGGGAAAATAAAATTCCAACTCTTATTTTGGCGTAAGATACTCACTTAACAGTACTGGACTTCAGTTTACTGCAGGCATTTGGAAATACCGGGGTGCAAAGGAAATCACACAACACACAGCTAGAATAAATAAGGGGTTTGTGGGATGTATATTTCAAGTTTGCCTTTATTGTTTAGCATGAGCAATTTCAAACAATAAAGTTGCACAGATATTATCATTTGTCTAAATACATTTCAGTTTAGACTGCTTAAGTGTATCTTTTGTCATGTTTAGAACTTTTCATAAGCACAGATATTTCTTAGACTTTAATGGCAGCCACTTTTGTTAAGAACTGGCAGATGTACTTTTGCAGAAGATACTAAACTTTACCAGTGCAAACAAACCGTAATCTTTGTTGCCACCTATGTGAAACAAACTAGCACGCAAGAGAACTTAGCTAGAGGTCAGTTGTTCTGAGAAACCAGAAAAGCTGTTAAGTCCGACCCCTCTTAAAAAGGAATAACAATTTTTTTTTGTCTTGCCTTTTGAGCCTTCTGCTGGCACAAATTAATTGAAGCTGCCTGTTCAAAAAGGTAAAATAATAGAATGAATCACACAGAAATTGTTGGCAAAAGTAATAGCAACTTCAGCAGCATAACATGTCGGTACAGCAGCTCTTAATAAAGTCTCCTGTTATTTGTAGATGACAAATTTAAGAAGCTTGGTTAAGTACTTAGGTGAGGGCAGAGGATGAATTGTAATTTATCTCAGGCAACAAAGCCTGAACGCTTCACTTCTTGCGCAGATTTTTTGTTTAAAAGAATATTCTTACAAGAAAATTAAAAGCTTGGCGTATGAATAGAAAATAGCTGTTTCATCCAATGTCTAATTAAAATTAGCTATAATTGTTTTCTTAAGTGCATCTTGATTTAATGTAGCTAAGTAACTAGCAAACAAACTCTTAAATGTTGAAAAAGTTAAGTGAAAAATGAAGTTGTATCAGTTTAACTTCTCTATACTTAAACCATATATTAAACTTCAGTTCTGGTCCTATTTTTCTTTCTCTTTTTTGATTATTCCCCCCCCCCCCCCCCCTCCCCCAAAATGTCTTTTCATTCCATTAAGTAGAATCCCCCACGCTACTTTGATTAAATAGTCTTAGGCTTTCTGATAATTTCTAGACTATTTGTGAAATCTGAAAATAAAGCTGAACTCTAAATTGAAGACTTCATGTGGTAATCTTGGAAATGGTATGTTGAGTAAATTCAAAATCAGTCCATCAAATTATGATTTTTCTGCTCTTTTCTGTGGTTATGTCTGTAATCTTTTTAATGTAGCTGTAATGTTAACTATAAGGTCATGGTCAGTTCCCTTTAAAGGGAAAACTTTATTATGTTTAGTAGTGAAAATTACTGTCCTTGAACTCTTCTCTTTGCTACGTAGTTAAAACAAGTGTTTATACTTTTCCTGTATAGGAGAGACTTGGGCAAAAAAAATGCTCTGATTGGCATAAAACTGATAAGGTACTTTTTAGTAACCTGGTTTTAATCTTAATTTTATGACCTGTGAGTGAGTTCCAAGAATTTTTTAATGTCTAACTGTTATGTGCCCACTGTACTGCCAAATTAAGAGTTGCAAAACCCCGCTTCATGCTCAAATTCAACTTGGTTACTCTTCCAAACTGGAAAAACATGTGGAGTTTTCCAGCTCTGGGACATATGTTTAGAAATATAAGTTTTTCAAGAAGAGTCTCTGGCAATAGCTGAGGTGTTCACACTGTGCTTATGCTGTCAAGGTTGACTGGTTATCCCAGCTCCCTTTGGAGGGGGGGGGAGAGAGAATAGGAGTGAATGGATCTGGATTGCAGGCCTGTCACTGCGTGTGTACCCAAATACACATGTATTGTAAGGCTTACTGTTTGTCATCCCTTTTTAAGGTTTCTTTAGACCTGCAACAGAGAAAAGATTCAAAGAGACTAACCCATAAAAGCTAAGGAAACAGATTTGCCTTACTGAGCCTGGTGGTGTGTGCTGTTGGATTATGAGAGAGTTCTAAATCATATTCTTCTGATTCTAAGATGAGCTTACTGTGACGTGAATTCAACTTTAGAAAGACTTTGTTACCACTTTGGTCGCAGTTGAAAGACTGAAATTGTTTGAGGTGGTTAACTACTCCTTAAAGTATCTTTTTAAAGATATGTGTAAGAGCCTATTTCAGATAGGAAAGTTAGTGGCATAATTGCCATGTTTATCAGTAATTAGAACTAAGATTGGAAACTGAGGCATGCACTTTGAACAGATGGATGAGTTGGGCGAAGTCTGCTATACTTCAAAACTTTAATGAGCTCAGTCACCCTGTTAGTATATGGCTTCCTTCTTGCCCCAGGTGGTTTTTAATATGTAACTGTGATTAAAGATTGAGTGGTACCTAACTTCTGTCTCTCCAGGTGAAGATGGAGCAGGTAAAACTAGCTTAATAGGAAAAATTCAAGGAATAGAGGAATACAAAAAAGGAAGAGGAATGGAGTATTTGTATTTAAATGTGCATGATGAAGATCGAGATGGTAAGTTTGTGTTTCTAATAATATCTTAAACCAGTTTGAAAGCAATGGCGCAGTAGGGTAATATTTGGAATGACAGTGGGATGTTTTGCTTTCTTTATAATTTGCAGGAGTCCTGCTTAGGCTATGAGTGATTTGTATCATGAGGAAGTTTCTCAGTGTAATTCCTTTAGTAGATACCGTGAATGACTACTTAAGTGGTAGAGGAGGAGAGGAACTAGTCAAAAGAAAAGTCAGAAAAGACCAGGGAAGCAGTCTTAGCTGCAATATTCAGAATGGATGGTGGGCAAAAGTGTATTCCTCAGGCCTAAAGGAAGAGGTGCCCAGACTCTTATCTTGCACCTCAATTATTGTAGCAAGTATTTATCTCTTGGAACACACAGAGAAACCTCTGTCTTGGTGGTATCAAAATCTGCAAGATTATATAGAATAATAGAATGTGTTGGGTTGGAAGGGACCTTTAAAGGTCACCTAGTCCAACCCTCCTGCAGTAAGCAGGGAAGAGGAACATATATTATGTATTGATGGGTAAGAAAATGTGCACAATGCTAAAGGAGATTTTAAAAACAAACAACGACAAAAAATAAAAACACCAACAACCCAAAAACTTGAAGGAAGGAGAGAGTAAAGTAGACACTGTGTTTCAGTTGGCTTATGGCTAGAAGGTAAAGAAGATGCTTAAGATCCAGACCTGCAGTTATGGAATGGATAAGTGATGCTTATGTATGGCAGAACAAGGGAAAGAGTATGACCAGGCACTGTAGAAGTACAATGAATTATCTAGAGGCAATACTTAGAGGGAGTGGGGTGTGAATAAGGACATACTGGGAGCTGTGGGGAAAATGGGGACTCTTGTCTATAGTACAAGAACAAATATAGATAGGAGAACCAGAAGAAGTTGGCTCCTTTTTTTCTGAAATCACCTGCTTCCTGACTTCCGTGTCTGGCTGTTGGTCTTAAAGATGCCTTGACCAATGTTAAGAGGATTGGGAGTTTGATCTAAATGTCTTCCTCAGAACTTCTGTAACAGGTAGTAAAAACTTATCTGAAGGCAAAATGCATTTATATTAAGCTATCTTATTTTGAATCACCAGCTCTTCATTTACTACAGAAGTGTCTCTGAATATTGGAGTATGGTGTTTTTTGGGGAAAAAAAGCAGTGGAATGGTCTATTTGTATTGTGATTGTCCTCTTGCAAATCTGAAGAATACCTTTCTTGCCTGCTAAGTCCATCTAAATCGTTAAAAATTGCGGTTCTGCTCCAGTTTTCTGAAGGGCCAAGGTACATTCTGTTCTTTAAGAGTTATATAGGTATATCACATGGGAGTTTTGAAGGGGAGATGGCAGTCCTTGGGAGCTGAGCAGACCAAGGGCTGAGAAGGGATGGCTGAATTCACCCAGCTTCCCCCTTCTAAGTTGCATCTTGAAGAAAACGTTTTCCCTTTCTAAAACAGTGAACATCAATTTTGGAAATGTTGAGTGCTATCTCTGTATTCTCACTTTCAGGTAATGTATTTCAGGTCTTCAATTACCAGCCATTAAACGTTAGGGTTTGGAAGAGTGTGGGGGGCGGCCTCCACAAGCTGCTGTTTGCTGTGTTGTTACATATGTTTGACTGATAAAAAATGTCATCTGCTTTCTTCCTTGTATTTTACATGTCTAAAGAAGACTTAATAGCCATTATGTAGTGGACTGTTTCAAGTAAGTCTCAAAATGTTTTTCCTTTTTTTTTTGTAGACCAAACAAGATGTAATGTATGGATTTTGGATGGTGACTTGTATCACAAAGGTCTTCTTAAATTTGCGATGGAGGCAAGCTCTCTAAAGGACACTCTAATAATGTTGGTAGTAGACATGTCTAGGCCTTGGACTGCACTGGATTCTTTACAAAAATGGGCAAGTGTTGTAAGAGAACACATTGACAAGTTAAAAATTCCTCCTGAAGAAATGAAAGAAATGGAACAAAAGTGTGAGTATTCTGCAAATACGTAGGAATCCATCTAAATCAAATATGCTTAATGCTTTCTGCACCATTTAATCTCTCCATTGCAGTATTTCTCATTCTTTAAAAATGTTATTTAAAATTAGGAGTTTTCAAGCTTCATATAAGTCTCAAGTAGCTATATGAAAAATGCTAGTATTTCTTTCTAACAGAAGTACCTTAATTGGGGGGGTGGGGCAGGTGGGCAGAGAGAGCTTTCAGAACAAACACAGCTGAGTTCAGTTTACAATCTTGCTTCTTACAGATTTTTCTAGATAAGAGTCTCCCAAGTGAAAAAGCTTATTGGCTTTCAGGTTCTTATTTATGTTAAGGCAAGTCACTGCATCAGCATCTTAACAGTTGCTGTAATTAGCCAGTCTAAAGAATTTGGGACCTGTTCTCTGCCTATCAAAAGTGTAAACGTTGAAAGGATTCATGACAGCACAGTAATGTCTGGGCCCTTTCTACTTGAAGAGTTTTATCATTATTGACACTAATGCAGCTATATGTTTGTTTTGGCATAGTTATGATATAGGTCTATCGGTGTCTTGTCTTTTTAGTTTTAAACATGCAGAACACAAAGATTTTGCAGGATTCCTTAAACTATCTGACTGAACTCACTAACATCGTAGCTCCGCATTACTTTTGGGTCGCCTCTGTATTTCCTTGGAGGTACTAAAACATTAGTCTCTCACGTTCGTTTCTCAGTGAATTATTACAAGGAAGAGCATCTGAGAAAGCTGTGTATTAAGATCAAATAGCATGATTAAACTTTGTTTATAAGTCTGAAGTTGCTCTCTGGAACTGCTACGTTCCTAAGCAACTGACTGCCTGATTGCTGAATAGCTTTTTCAGAAATGCAGGTTGTAGCTGTGCTGTGATAAAGTAGCCCATAAGGGTGACAGTTGTAGATACTCTTGAATGGGGGTGGTGGGTTGAGGGAGGCTGGTTGTTTTGTTTGTTCTTTTGAGAGAGATTCTTCTAAGGGAAGCATCATCCTTGAGAATCATACCTTCCACAACAACAACTTTGTTTAGGAGGGAGGAGCTGAGCTCTCTTGGGTGTGTTTCTTTCGTTTGGTTTGGGCGGGTGCGTGTTAGTGTATGTGTATTAAACACTCCCCAAAACAATTTCAGGATAGGATTTTACTGGATGAAAGTAGTAAGGACACAATATCTCTGTTATCAAAAATGTGTAGGCTGATAGTTTTGCTTCTTTGAGTGAGTGAACAGAACAGTGAAACTCTGTAAAATCCATAAAACTTAAGTGATGAAGTAAGTCAAGAAAAGCAGCTCCTCATTAAAAGTTTTGTCTGCTCTCTTGTTCTTTTATCATCTGATCCAATTCTTACAGATATTGATGGTCTGCCTGTTGGGTATACACAGGCATCTGGACACAATCCAGATATGACTGGAAGCTGTTTTTGTTTTGAACCTCCTGTGATGTGACTTCATGGATTGCTAGGCGGGCAGCAGCTTGACACTGCCAAAAGGAGGAGGGAGGAATCTTGCTTGCCTGACTTTTGGCTACGTGGTCCTACTTTATTCTTCTGTCAGGCTCACTGCTCCTGAGATGCTCCTGTGAGCTGATTTAACTTGCTAACAGGACTGAAATCTACTGAGGGCTTGTGTGTATAGTTTTCTGGAGGTGTGCTGATGTGTTTGCCTTCCAGGGCTAGCAACTTTACTCCACTCAAAGACAGATGCTGTGAGGACTAAAACTGATACGGGAAGGCATTGGGGGAAACATAGCAGCTGTGTGTGAAGGGCTGGAATAGCTCTTCTTGTCACTGAGTTCAGCTGTGTCTAATGAAGCCTTGTGGCCTGGTCACTTTAACTGTGTCTCTAAGGAAGACCTGAGATTGTATTCCACAGTCTTTGAGCTGTGATGTACTACATCACTCCTTCTTACTGTTGTATGTCAAGATCCTACAATGGGAATTTTAGGAAACCACTGGAGGACTTCTAGCACTGAAATAGTGTGACTTTTATTTTAGCATGCAATTATCCCAGAATAGACAGGATGCTGTGTAGAAAAGATTCCCTTGAGTGGCTGGCATATCTTGCTGAGAACTCTGGGTTTAAAACACGGTTAGTTTGGGAGGCTCTCAGAAGCCCTCAGACCAGACTGAAGTAGCAACATTCCCTGAATAAGAGCCAGAGTCTGCTGTTATAGTAGAGATGATAATCTCTGCATGTGCTCTTTGTTATTGTGAACTCCAAGGTCTGTAGAAAAGTTGAATAATCTTGGCCTAATACATCTTTTTTTTCTCTAGGGCGTTGAAATAAGTCTTGCTCTGTTAATTCAACTAATGCTTTTCTAGGTATAAACTCAGAGAGCTTCAATCAGTTTAGTGAAGGTAGGGGTGGATTAACATCAATCAGGACAAAGCAGTGAGAATGTACTGGAGTAGTTAGCTGCTCCTGTGCATGATTCAGCTAAATTGTCTTGCTGCCTGGTTTTTTTTTTTTTTTTTTTTTTTTGGCTGAATCAGGATGTGTTACTCATGGAAAAGTAATCAGTGGTGGGTTTTGGTAGAATCCTGTTTCTACTGTGTAAAACAGGACACGTGATGTGAAAAGTACAGACATTTTATGCCTAATATTGCATCCCTAACTGTAGGAATAGTAAATGACTGTGTAGACGCTTGGGTGTATGCATCAGAACCTGACAAGAGAGTTATACTTGTTAACTTTACCTTTTTTCTAATTCTTGCTATATTCTGACTTACCCTTCTTGCTAAATTTTAAAGTACTATCTGATCTATTGTAAAAGCATACCAAATAGTTAATATGCTATTAACTATTATAAAGCTAGTTAATAACTAATGTTTGTATATTCTATTCTTTTTCCTTATTACTACCGTAGATTCACTATACAGAGAGAGGGAAATGTGGACAAAGGGGTTTTAGGTAAAACCTGGTATACAGTAGTAGCTGAGCAATATGTGTAAGGCTTAATTCTGTTTATTCTAACAAACCAGTCCATTTACTTTGCCAAGAAGAATGCAAGGAAACTTGTATCCTTTAAGAAACGTATCAAGCAATAATAGTTAATAATAACTGCCTAGTGCTTCCACAATGATAAATAATAATGGTTTAATGTTGTCCTTATGGACAGTTTCATCTGGTC
Source organism: Alca torda (assembly GCA_008658365.1). Classification (NCBI taxonomy): domain Eukaryota; kingdom Metazoa; phylum Chordata; class Aves; order Charadriiformes; family Alcidae; genus Alca; species Alca torda. Next base: position 45,243,163 of record CM018077.1, on the reverse strand, counting down.
ATGTTCTGTCTGCTGTTCAAGCAGATGTCAAACTTACTAGTTCTCTCTTGTGCTGCACAGAGCAAACAAATAATCACCCCTCGGTGCATGCTCAATTTTTTTCAAAATAAAGAAGCAGAAGTACTATACAGTCAACAGTGCTAAAGATCAACGGCAGTGGAAATCATTGTTGAAATAATAAAGTAGCTGATCTTTTAATATAACTCTTTTTACTTTCAGTGGTAAGAGACTTCCAGGAATATATAGAACCAGGCGAGGATTTTCCAGCTTCTCCACAGAGAAGAAATACTTCATTACAGGAAGACAAAGATGACAGTGTGATATTACCCCTGGGTGCAGATACACTAACATGTAACTTAGGCATTCCAGTAGTAGTAGTTTGTACAAAGGTTTGTTTCATATTTTAGGTTTTTTTATGTGTTTTATTTAAGCAACTCTTGTCAACTGTGGATTTGGGGTGGGGAAGCACATGGTTCTTAAGTCATTCTGAATACCTTGGATAAGAATTCTTTACAATGTTTAAATGTGGGATGTTGGTTATTTTCTGGAAGCCCTGTGACTGCGTGTAATTTGGGAGTAGTTTTTTCTTTAGTTCTACCAGTTTTCAAGGAATTAAGGAATACCTCAGATCTGGTTTTCTTCATAGAAGAGAGCTAGTCAGTAAGCAACTAGAATTCCCCTTGATCTCCACAGTCGTCCTTATTCTGCAAATAGTGTTTTGGTAGGGTTTGGGGTTTTTTAATATTTCTGATCTTTTTACAAAGATGAATATATTTTAAGGTTCTAGTTAGTAAAGTGCTGCTCTATCAACTTTCCTCAGTTCTTAGGGTGTTTCTGTGATCTGTTTTGCTTTGTTAGATATGTAACCATATTATTAGTCTAAAGAAAAAGCGGTATGGTTCTCTTGTGGCTTGTTTGGGTTTTTTTTGTCTTCTTCCCTCCTCCCCGCCGGTTCTTCAGTTCTCATTGGCATTAAGCATACTGCATTTGCAGCCTCTGCTGGCCCACAGTGAAAGAATAAACCTTTTGATGCATATGCTGTTCCTTCACTGGGAAGCTAATCCTCTCATTTGAAAAGCACCTTTTTTCTCACCTACTGGCTCTCCATTTTCCCTCTTTCCCCCACTGTGCCACTCCCTCCCCCGTTTTTTTTTCTGCTTCCACATTTCTTGCTTTTGCCTCCCTTTGCAAAGGGCTAGTTAGTAACTGGATAAAAAAAAAAAAAAAAAAAAACCAAAACCAAACACAAAAAAAAAACCCCACCACCATTTTGTTCAATTACACTTCTAAACTATCTCAGCACGTTTTCGTTTTTTCTCTGCACCACCCACCCCTTTCCATCCCCCTTGCCCAGTTGTGAACTGGACGTGTAGCAGCACTGCTGTTTCAACAGATAACTTAATTTTGTGTTTATCTTGACAGTGTGATGCCATCAGTGTTCTGGAAAAAGAGCATGACTACAGAGATGAACACTTTGACTTCATTCAGTCACATATCAGACGGTTTTGCTTACAATGTATCCTTTAACACATCATAAAGATGATAATGACTCAGTTAAATCTTTGCATTAATTATGACCAGTTTAAAAGAATATTTGCATCTGTAACAAAGTAGTATGCAAGTCCTTTACTGTAGCTGGCAGTTTGCTTCAGCTACCCCCTCAGACAACTTATTTATTTCTTTTTACAGAGCTGCAAGAGCATGTCCCCTTACCATGACTTTCTTTACTTGCCTTTGTTTCCATATTTAGGAGTCTGTTTGCAAATCAGCAAATCTTGGCTGACAAGATCCCTAAAATAACAACAAGATAATTTGTTTAAGTATGATCTTGCTTCAGATGCACGTAAGGCATGTTATTCTTTTTGATGCAGTCTCTTTAGTGTCCAGTAATTCCACAGGATGAGGTGATGAGGAAGCGTGAATTGCTGTAGGAAAGATCCACTGGCTTCTCTTGTGTTGGTGCAGAGCCAATGCGTATAAGATGTCGCTGGGCTATTCTTATTTTTAAACTTCATTTTTTTAAAAAATAAGTGTATAAAATATTGTTTAGTGTTGTTTAGTCAGCTAGACCTGCTGAGATCTGGATTTCAGATGCCGGTAATACTATATTGTGTCATCATCACTCATGCTGTGGAAAAGGCAAGTTTAAATGCTACTGGAGAGACAGCAGTTAACAGATGGAAAAATTAGTTCAAGAACTTGAGACCTCAGTTGAGTACCAAGATGTCACTTCCTTCGAAAGGCTTCCAAGACCTAATTTTTCAAAATTAGTGGGTAATTGTAATAAGTCTTGTAGATGGAGGAAGACTATGAAAGATTAGTAGGAATTGCAATCTGTGATTGTATACACCCTGTACAACTTGGAATTCTATTCTAAACTTCACTGAATGGGAATTGTATCCCATTACATAACCTTCTTTTAGAATTTGAATTGCATGCATGTAGAAATAAATAAGAGGGTTTGCATTTTTATAATCCCAAAGTAAAACTTACTCAAAACTTCCTTGGCTGCTTTTATTAATCTGTGCATAAACTGTGTTAATTTGATCCTGAACCATGCTAGAATACTAAGCATTGTCTTGGTCTTTCAGTAACTGATACACAGCACAACTCGTTTGTCTTAATTTCGTTTGAAAGCAGATCACTGTATAATATAAGAACTTGTTCCCCTAATTTAAAAACCCAGGTGGGGAAGTGGAAGATCTTTGGCATTTTTGAAGCTGCTAGTGTTAATACTGTAGTGTCTGTGGTGCAGGATGGGGTAATGACGAGATATAAGGATATGGCATGAAAACTTTTGTTCACTAAAAGCAGAAGACGGTTTTGAAGGTGTCATAGTGAAACCATTGGTATTGTGGGCTTTGAAAGTGAGAAGAGCTTGTACTTTACTCTAAAAGCAATAGTTGAGTTGGCCTAAAACACACGCAGAAAGACAGACTTAAATTACTAAAGAGCTTATTTCAAAAATTAAGTGTTGAAAGTTGTTTGACCTATTTGATTTTTGTATTCCCTCTCTAAATTCTACAAAGTAGATAACCTTTGAACTAACAAAAAAAGGTCATTTTAGTGTCTCTTACTAGCTACTAAACTGAGTTTTCTTTAACAAGTTTATTCAGATGGGGCAGCACTTATTTACACTTCAGTAAAGGAGAACAAAAACATTGATTTAGTGTATAAATATATAGTCCAGAAGTTGTATGGATTTCCTTTCAATGTTCCAGCTGTTGTTGTGGAAAAAGATGCAGTATTCATGTAAGTAATCTGCATTATTATGTGTATGTGGCTACAAAATGTAGTTGTGCAAGACCCTAAACAACACTTGGAGCTTTTTTTTTTATGCTTTTTAAAGTTCCACTTAACATTCTCATGCATTGGAGTTTGAGTGCCAGTGGACTGAAGTCACAAATACTCGTTGCCCCAAAGAGAAATGTTAAACCCAGAGATTTTGCTCCCCTCTGTTACGGTGAACCAATCTCTTAACCAGTTGTACTACTCAATGTACTTGCTTGCGCAGGAGAACGGGAGCTGTGACAACTTTCCTGGCTTTGAGTTCTGTGCAGTTCAGGATTGCGTACAAGAATAATCTGAAGTAACAACAGAATTTAAAGCCAAATAATCCTTTATCTAGTCCTGCAGGTTGGGATAATGACAAGAAGATAGGAATATTGCATGAGAACTTTCAGACACTAAAAGCAGAAGACAGTTTTGAAGATATCATAATAAAACCACCAGTCAGAAAGGTAAATTGAGATGTTTTGGCATTCAACTTCTTACCTATTTATTCACCTGTCAGTTTTTTGACTGTTTCTCTTTCTTTGAGACTTTGCTTCCAGTTTATCATAAGAGTGTGATAAACCCTGTGAGGCTTTCTTTTGTCTTTTTATTTTGTTCTTGAAGTTCATTAGTTATCAAAAAATCTTTTTTTTTTTTTTCTCTATAGCTCTTCTCCAGCTTACGCTGTGGTTTTTTTCTGCTGCTGTTACATTGTTCAGGACTGCAAATATACCTGTCTTTCTTTTAATATGTATTTGGTATTGAAAAGCCTGTGTCATTTAACTGTTGGTCAGGTTGAGTTAATATTTTTCAAGAACACTCCATTTTGCTCCAAGCTGCTCATAACTTCATAATGCTTTCTATTTCTATTGCAGTATTTAAAACAAGAAAGCTTGAGACAGTATAAAATCCAAAATAAACATGTGAAAACAGGTTTTACATATATTCAGTGTATTTTCTCTCTCAGACTATTTAACAAAATACTTTGACAGAACTACCTGAAAACATATGATGTGAGGTGGTTGAACAAAATACCAGCAGCAGTGGACTGGGATCTGAGATGTCTCTGTCCGGGTCATATACCAGTCTAATGCAACACAGGTTAAGAGTCACTTTTGCCATAGTGATCTATAAAATAATACCAAGGTGGGGCCTCGATAAGTTAAGAGACGTGAGCGTGCTGCAGGGTGTGTGCATCTGTGAATGTTTCTTACTGATCCTGAGACCCCTGAATGTGCCTTGTAACTGTTTACTTCATTCCTCTCTTACTGAACACTTTAATAAACTTTTTAATGGGTCTTTCTACAAGTACACGTAGAGACTTATGCCTGCCAGGTCAAAGGACTTAATGATACTTTTATTTAACTTCTAATTAACTTAGCTTAAATGGAATCGTGAAGGGGCAGTCTTAAATACAGAAAATGCGGTCTGCAGTCAACATAGTATTTTACACATTTACTTCATTATTGAATGCCTTGGTCATATTCACCAGGAGGTATAAAAGGAAATACATTTCTTTCTTCTACTCAAAATGATGTTAATGTGTTTGTGTTGCAGTTTGTTCACGAAAAAGAAATTGTAGCAGAAGATGACCAAGTGTTTCTTATGAAGCAGCAGGTAAACTTCTGTCTATAAAACAAGCAGCCAGTGTTTAAGAACATTCTCCATACAAATTTGGGGTTGTATTCTTAGTCACTGTAATACCTAACACTACATGGGTTTGTTTGTTTTTTGCAGTCACAGTTGGCGAAACAACCACCTACTGCTGCAGGAAGGCCAGTGGTTAGTAATAAAAATTTTAAATATCATCAGATAAAAACCATTAACTTTCACATATTTAGAGAGTTGCTTGTTTTATTGCACTATCAAATATTCTTTGATCTAATTTTTTTAAACTGCTTAGTATTTTTTTAAACTGCTTAGTATATACATCATATACTGCTCTAAAATTATGACACTTCTTCACAGCTAGTCGTGACAGCTTTTATTGACAGCAAGGGCTAAATGCCGTGGCTTTACTATTCATATGTTAGAATGCGTCTAAGCAGTTAGTTGACTCCCCTTTCTGTCCCAAGAGTGTGCCAGAGAGCAAACTATGTTGGCTGAATTGCCTTCGTGAGTTTTATATCCTAAATCTGGCACTATCTCTCTAGGAATATTAAACTCTGGCATAAAATTAAGGTCAAATGAAAACCACAACATCATCTAGGTTTAAAATACAAATAAAATAACTGAAAAATAACACAAGTTTAATGGGGAGCATGCGATCTTACAAAAGTAGCTGTACCTCTTTTTAAATGAACTGCAAACATGACTTGTTATCCTTGAAGTAATGAATAATGCTTTTTTCCTGGGCTGCATTTAGCCCTTTCCACAGTATTGGTGGTATGTGCTGTCTTTCCAAGAAATTTGGAGTAGTTCCTCTGTGATAGAATCAGTGCAGTTTTCATTACGGTCAGAGCCACTAGAGTAACAGATGGATTTTCAAGTTTCTCATTGGGATAAAATGAAAAGCTTCATTAGTGCTTTAGTTGCACTAAAGTTTATATTGTTAAGAATGTTATACAAGTGTGAAAAAACTCGTACGTAATCAGCAAAATCTAATCCTGTGTCACTTCAGTTGCATGGGATACTACATCATTTAAAAGAGTACTTGCCACTCTTATACAGCATGATTTTTTAATTTTTTTTTTTATTTGCATAGGATGCCTCTCCAAGAGTTCCTGGTGGATCTCCTAGGACACCAAATAGATCCGTAACATCAAATGTTGCCAGTGTTACACCTATCCCTACTGGGTCAAAAAAAATTGATCCCAATATGAAAGGTACCTTTTCTTATGAGGGTACCAATGCAGTTGGGGAAGTAAAATAGCTGCTTTGCTTGCTTTCTTTAATATGCTTATTTAGATTGATTAATACACTAAATCAGTATTTACTTAGAAAATCTGTTTTGTTTCAATTTTGTGTTGTGGGATTTTTTTCCTTCCCCTTGTAGCTGGAGCTACTAGTGAAGGAGTCCTGGCTAACTTCTTCAATAGTCTCTTGAGCAAGAAAACGGGTTCCCCTGGTGGCCCTGGCGGTGTGGGTGGTAGTCCAGGAGGAGGTGGCACTGGAGGTGCTGGCAGCAACTTACCACCATCAGCAAAAAAGTCAGGTATGATTAATGATAAAAGATCAACTCAATCTAAATTGAGAATGGTGGATCATTCCTATTAGTATAGTTTATCAGAAGTATGAACACTACTATATTTAACCAAATGTTTTATTGGATATGGGTTTTGCTTTTGTTTTCACAGCAGTTTAGTATTGCCTTTTTATGGCTTTCAGAGGATTAAAGAAAAACTTTTCATGTAGCTGTTTAAGCATGAATTGTGTCCGCACGAGTTCTTCATTTTTTCCCTTTGCTCCCCACCATCCCAATAAAACGTCTTATGCTATAAGCCACTTTTCATATTATTCAGATATATTAGGACTTAATTTCAAGTTGATTTTTTTTAACAATACCATGAGCGTTAAGATAATTATAAATTTTCTTTTGCTAGCGATCTAGCTCTGATGTGATGAAGGCTTTGTTTGAGTTTGGTCACAGCTTGTAAAAATACTTATGTATTTTCTGTTGATAGCCTTTTTTATATGATGTGATTAATACTTAATCTAAAAATGTCTAATAGTGACCGCTGTAAAGCTAGATGCAGGACTACTCTGGTGCTTCTTGCTATTCCAGATTAAAATGTTTTGTATTACTTAAGAATGTACTTCACAGGCTTCTTCCCGCCCCACTTCCCCAGAGGTTAGTAATGCTGCACTTAGGTGAAAGTGCTGGTGTTTCATTGGTACTTGACATTAGTGTTTACTTTTATGTAGTAAGAGAAAGCGAAACACTTCCCACTAACATTTTGTGTAGACAGATCCTGAATTATTTTTTTTAATATGTGCACTTCCCTTTTTGAAATGCAAAACTCATTTGGCCGAGCAAAGTTTACGAGTGCTTCCTGATGTGCTGCAGGCAAAGTCAGCAGTGCTGGTCTGAACGGCACATGGAAATTGTTCAAACAAATGCAGTTGACGCAATATGAGGTACAGAGAGCACCCACTGAAAAATCCCATGGGGAGAGACCGGCAGCAGGTTTGGGTGATGCCAGGCAGATGGAGGCAGCGCTCCAGAAAAGTGTTCTGCTGTGGCAGAAACTTCAAGAATAGAATTAAACTATTAAGGAGCAAAAACGTTCTCGGAAATTTCCTCATATGCAACAAATGAAGGGTTAGGGCGTAGCCAGTTAACATTGCAAAGGATTAGGTTTTCAAGGAATTACTGTAACTAGAAATAAGTTTGGCTTAGATGTGGCCTCTTCAACTTCCTCAGTCTTTGCTGTCTTGTGTTTAGTGTTATCTGTGATGCTCACTCTTCAAATCTGGCAATTGGCTGTTAAGACAGTAGTTTGGGATTTGAGAATTACTTTTCCCCTCAGCAGCTATGGGAAATTCCGTGACTTATTAATTGGAATATTAGCTGCTTTGATTCTGATGCAGTATTAGTTAAATGATCTGAAGAGCAGCAGAGTTCATCTGGCAAAAATTAGCTTTGTTGATAGTTTCTGTTAATTTGCATCTTCAGAAAGGATGCTCGGATACTGCTAAAACTACATGTGTGTCAGAATTTTCCTTTACAGCGCAAGATACTACGCACACTTGTCATGGTGTTAGACTCTAATATCCTGCACTGCCTTTTCCCATTTTGTCTTCTCCGTTCTTGTGATAGAACATGGCAGGATAGAAACTCCTAGACTGGGGAGTAAGAGTTTAAGAGTAAAATGGTGTGGGGGGAAATGGTTTGTTTTAAGCTTGGATCAGGTCTAAGTGTGACTACACAAATGTTTGCACCGTTCCAAGTTAGGGAGGCGGTAAGTGGGTGAGCAGAGAAAGGGATTTTCCATCTGCAGGTCTGTGCGCAGCCTTGAGCAGTGGCGTCAGGTTTATGCTGACCACGTACTTAGAACTGACTTCACTGGTCTGTGGTGAAACCCCTGATTTACGTTCAGAATTATCTAAAATAGTAGTATTCATAACTGCTAGCCTTGATACTTTTCTGTATTTTATACTTTACATTAACTCTTCATATACTGACAATTAAAATATAATTATGGAAGTTTCTTTGAGAAATTAGAAATACAGAAGGATGTGACTTTCTCTCTACTGTTTCCTTCGTGTTTCTTTTGGAGTTTGGCCTTATGCCTTTACTCCGCACCCAAAGAGCACAGTAACATTTTTTAGGATTTGTCTGATTTGAGAATTAAAAATACTATGGGCTTTCCCAAAACTGTTCCATAAACATGACTGAATGATATGCACTTATTTTGTAGGTCAGAAGCCAGTTTTAACAGATGTTCAGGCAGAATTGGACAGAATTTCACGAAAACCTGAAATGGTCTCTCCTACAACACCTACATCTCCCACAGAAGGTGAAGCATCTTGAAGACACCAAATAAAACCAATTGTTCAGTTTTCTGGGATAACTCAAACTTGCCTCTGCCTCTTCCTTCAGTGACTGGAACTAAAGAACTGAAATACCTTTCAGAACACAAACAGTTGATGTCTGTCTTTCTTTAATATGTGTTGCCCAACTTTGCAAAAGGGAGCTGTACGGATGGAAAACGGTTATCACATCTTGTAGGAGTACCGTTCACAGTGCAAGAATAGTAAATTAATTTTTTTCTGGGTTTTGTTGAAAAGTCAGTGTAATTCTGTAAAACTGCAGTATGTCCACTTAAGTGATAGGGGTTGCTTAGAGCAGCAAAACTGATACACACCACAGGCACTTAATTCATATTGATTTCCCCACCTGTTAGGCAAGCCTAATACTATCTTAAATAGATTAACCTCTACAGGAGAGAGTTTTTGGAAGAGGTAATTAATTGCACAGAGCTGTAACAACAACAACAAACTCCAGTTATACTTGAACACTTCATTTGGAGTATGGTTAAAAAAAATCTGTTTGATCTCCACTGAGATTTACACTGCATTCAAAAACCCATGCAAAAATTCATTCTGGATATAAGACTAAATTAGTGGCCAGTTTTTTTGGTTTTTCTCTTTGATTAATTTCAGACACTGAATAAAAGATGTATAAAGAAAAAGCAGAGGTTAAATGTACAGATTATCAGTATCCAGATTTGTCTATATATATATGGCTCAGCCTTAATGTCCCCTACTATGTTTCCCACACTAGATATGGTTTAAAATTGGTCATCAAAACTGTAATCAGTTAATAAAGTATTCTCTGCATTCAAATTTAAATTAATTTGCTTTGAAGCCATGGTGTTCTTGTTTGTTTACAGTTAAATCTAAGGATGTGTAAAATGTCTTAAAACATGCTTTTCTATTTTACTTCTCAGCAAATAATATCACTGGTAGATATTTAAACCTCCTTAGAACACTGTTTCTGGAAGGAAGTGATTAAGTTTGCAGTGTTCCTAGGAGTAAAACTAGTTTATCCAACTTGGGTGGTTTCTGCTGTAATGTGTTTTAAAAGCACTAGTTACACTAAGGATCCTGCTGATGGACTCCAGTATGTTGTCTTAAAAAGTAGTTTGCTGAGGTTAGGACTTTACTTAAGCTTTCAGTACACGAATGTTGAGCATCATTTTACTGTTCTGTGCGAAGTTTGTGGTCACTTTCTACTGACAGCCACAGAACAGGAAAGGTAAAAAGTATATCCTGATCAAACGATTGCCAAAAGACTTCTTTAATGAGTTCAGGTTTTCTAGTATTTTTAAATCAATAAGTCTTGTGTTAAGGTCTCCAATTACTGAGAAAACTTCTGAAATGCTGGAGAGGAGGGGGATAAATCCTCTTTATTTTGAACATGGTCATACTCTTCTCCAACTCCTGCACTCTGTAGTGGTTCTAGTGAATTACCTCCATTTTTTCAAAATACCTAAATTTGCTTAAGAACAACATACATCTTGTTGCGTGTTGAACTCCCTGAAGTTAAGCATACCTGTTAAAATTGACTCAGAATACTGAATGGTGGACTGACAAGTTTCAGTAGAGATTCTTAACTATGGAGCAGTTGTCTAAACTGGAGTCCTTAAATTTTTGCTCATGGCAGTGATTCAGTAAAGGTGGCATATCGGGAAATGTGTGACCTGCTGATGAATAACTGTATAGAATAAATGAAGAAAACAAAAATTAAGCTTTCAGTCATGGATGCATGGCATGCATCACTATCAGAGCGGTTCTCTAGATGCTGTATGTAAACTTCTTGAAACAGAATTTGAAATGTGCTTGAGAGAATGGGTCCTGCTTCTATCATCACCAGTATGCTTCCTCCTCCAACTGCAGTGGCATATGTTGGTAGGGGGAAACTTTGGATTTTTAGGGCAGCATCTTTAACTAGTTGGTACTGTCCAAGATTTTGAAAGAAAACTATAGCTCCTGCAGTCTTTAATTTAGTTCATTTCAGCATCTGTCAAAGCACAGTACCGTTTCCAAAGCTGGAAAACTAGACATGTAATATATTAAGAGTTATTGCACTAGGTGCCCTTTTTTTTGTGGAGGCTGGGACAGGGGAAAACCTTACCAATGACTCATTGTAATTTCACTTCTTAAAACAAAGTTGGCAAAAAGTCACTTCTGCATTTTTAAAGCTTCTAAATGTACTTCTTCTCTAAACCCTGACAGCTCTTTGTTTTTGGGGTTTTTTTTAATTGTTACTTACAAATTATTATTTATAAAAAGGCTGTCTCCCTATGATGCCTTTTCATTCTATAGGACTAAAGTAGCCGGCCTCCCTCCTTAAGGTTCAGATTCTCTTAACACTGCTGTCACTGTCTATCTGCAGCCTGCTCATCCTGTTTGGGGGGAAAAAAAAAAAAAAGACTTTAAGGTATCCTTATCACAGAAGGAAAATAAGTGAGAATGTGTTTCTGTGTAAGCAAGCTGGTGGCTTTGGCTTCTTGTTCCCCCCTGATGAGAGCAAGACTACTGGGCTGCTCGGTTGTGATTCCCTTGACTACTGCTTTGATGAGAGTACACAATTAAGGTGGGACTTACCGGAGCTATCATGCAAAATGAGTCTCTGTGACAGAAGGCCCTTTTCACAAAAGGCGGTTCCTGTGCATCCTTCTCCCAGTTCTCCTTTCTTTACCGTCAACTCGGACACCAAAACTAAATAAGAAATAAATTGGGTAGAACAATGAAGCTAATTTGGCAGCAATACATTTGCATAATCCTTTATTGTGCTTTCATGCTCTAAGCTGTAGATAGGTTAAGTTTGTGATGACCCCAATTTTAAAGAGAATAACAGCATTAATAACTTGAATTTTGCTTCTAATCACTCTTCTGTGCCTTTAATATTTTAGTATCATTTGGTACAAAGTTCCAGTCTGGCACACAAGATGGAGAAAGTAAAGAGGTAATACAAAAACTACAGGGGATAATTTTTTTTATAAAGAACAGTTCATACTTTTTAAATGCTTTGCAGTATGAATACTGCAAAAACACTACAAAATAAAGAAACCAAATAAATTCCTCTAGATTTTCAGGGCTAGTTCTGTGTAGGCAAGGAGCTGATTAGCTTCAAACTAAACTGTTCTGGGGGAATTTTACAAATCTCTTCTTCCTTTTCTCTGCCCCATTCCTGCATCAGTCCTTTGAGTATACTGGGTGTAATAAAGCTGTTCTGCAGATTTTGAGCTTGAAAATGTTGAGTAAATGGCCACTTTATTTCCAGACAGTTCATATTATTCAGCTGAAAATGTCAGTCTCTGAAATGTCCGTTAATATGGACTAGCTACCGTACTACACACTAACCTTAAATTTCTAGTGATGCATATGAAATGCGAGCAGCAGGCTGCTGGGCTGCAGTCTCTTCTTAGGGAGCAAACTTAATTTGCAGTAGGATGTCTGCAGCTGCAGAAGCGTTGCCTGTGGAATACCTCGTGGCTTTATGCTTCTCTGTGCCATGCAGAGGCGTGCAGAAAACCACCGACAAGAGCTGACCTAACCCTGCATTTGAGAAGCAGCATGGGGAGTTGGAGGGTTGGGGTTTTTTTTTCCCTTGTGACATAAGGGATACTCAGGAGCAGCTGTTAAAAATGCTAATTCTTCATCTTCAGCTGTTTAAAAATCACACATTCTAGCATGTTAGCATGGTAATTGGGGTTTGTGAAGTTCAGTTGCAATACTGAGCCCAAAACCAGAGCCTCAAGAGCTGAAGAAGCTTCAGCAGATGCGACACGGTCAAGCCTGTTCTGAGCTCTTTGTCGCAGCCCTTGGAATATTCCATTTGCCAGCTACTCATCCTCTGTTTACTTCACGTATGAATACACGGGGCTAGAGTCCCAAACAAAAGCTGTTGAGATGCTGTATGGGAACATCAGAACTGAGACCAGGGTGAGAGGCATGCCGCTGTGACTTCGGTGGAACTCCCCAAATCGTGCAGTAGCAATAAACCTCACCACCCTTCAAACGAAACCGAGCCCGGCTCCTTCAGTGGTTTGGGCTTTTAAGCTGCTTTCCCATTCCTCTGCTTCCTTCTCCCTCGCCCTCCGAGAAGAAAAGCCCACCTTGCCCTCCAGAATATTTGTTCATGAGGTCAGTGGAGCCCTGCTGCCAGTTCTGAGCGCGAGGGATGTGGGCTTTGGCGTCACGCTGTCACACAGCACAAAGCCAGTGCCAAAGAGCCACCGGGGCGTTGCTATGAAACCCGTGATGCAGCCCTGGCCTGTATCCACCTTATTCCAGTGGCTGGCATTTACTCAACTGCTTCGAGAAGCTCCAGTCACACTTTTTTTTGGTAAATTATCTCAACATCAGTAGCAAGGAGTGGTAACTGCTGTACAGCTATACCATCTCCACTGTAATCTCCTCTAATGAGGTGGCTTTCTCAACTTAATTGGTATTGCTTTTTGGTCACTATGGTGGGTATCTTTGGGGAAGATGTAATGAGGGAGAAAACTAGGTCACTCATGACTAATCTGCTTCCACCGATCTCGCACTCTCCGCCTGGCTGACTGGAGATGTTGCCGTAGCTCAGGATCTAACTCCCGGGCTGCTTCTCTCCCAGTGTGTCCTGCCTTTAGCTGCGGTCCTGCCATTCCAGCAGAGGCCATGGGGGGCTAAGGAAGACTTCTCTTTTTGGAAAACTCTGTCAGGTGTAGCACATAAACGGAAGGAAATGAATAGATGTACATCTGGAATGGGATTTCCATTACATCGCAGCCAGCTAATTACAGCTATTTGCATTAAACAAGCTTGTTATTTATCGTAACTGTTGTTTTGATTTGCATTCCCTCTTTAAAGGAAAGATACTGTACTTGAAAGACAGTGCTGATGAAAAGGCTGAAGAACACCTGCAGTTCGTGTGAACAGCAGCATTTGTATGTTTTAACATAATGCTCGGAGCTACCAGGTCCTGTGCTGTTGTCCAGTTTTCATTCCCTCTCTGTCACATGATCTCACAGTTCCTGTAGCTTTGCTGTTGTTTTGCTTTTCCTGCACCTCCTTATAAATAAATAAATAAATAAATAAATAAAGTGGCCTAAGTAAGTTAGGCTTTAAATGGCAAGCTAGCCTTTATAATTCATGCATAATTGAGATGTATTTCCTGGAGAAGCCCTGAACAGGAAAAACAACTCTTAAAGACAGCAGTGACTAGGAAAAGGTTGCCAAATATTTCATCTTCTGTAGGCTTGTCTTGTGTTTCTGTGACTCCTTGAAAAGCAGTCTCTCCGCAAGACAGTTATCTTCGATACCAACATTGGTGTTCATAATCTAGCAATGCTGCATTAGAACATTGGTAAAGATTCAAAAGGGAACAACTACAAAATAGCCTTAAATGCTACTGAACACTTTAAAAGAACTGATAATTGCTTCTGTCTCCGTTAAGTCCTGTCTCCCTCAGACCACAGCGTAGCCTAGTCGCACACTTTGTGGCTTTGGAGTTATTCAGCCAGTTTTGAGATATTATCACGGAAGAAAACAAAACAAAAGGGCAATTTCCTTCAGAAGAGAGATGCCAGCCTCTGTAATGTAATCTTATTTATAATGTACTAATGTAAAAAAAAAAGGTAATGGAGGCACTGTGGACTCCTAAGTGGTAACAGTAAATGCTACTGACTACACCTACCTGCTCAGTCCTGCAGTCTGGGATGCTGCCAGCAGAGCTACTCATCCCAACCCCAGGCAGAAGCGAGGGCACACCCATGGTGACACCTTACTTATTTTAGCGGAAACTCCCATGCCTTGGGAATTACGGGACTTGCCCTACTCATTTGCCTCTCAAGCCAACTCCTGCAGCCAAACACTGCTTATGGCACAGAGAAGCCTGTACCATCCTGCCTGGGGACCCTGTACGTTCCCCTGGCTTGTGGTGTCTTACCGGGAGAGGTCGGCCTGCTGGTACGCATCCAGCACGGAGTGTGCACCATCTGCTTTTATCTGGCCGGTACTACTCCATCTGTCCAGCTAACGGTGGCCCTTGGCGGAGTTAAAAATAGCACCTACCTCACGGGTCACTGCAGCACACACCCTGCCACCTCACTGCGGGGGTCCGAGAGAGCGGCAGCGTCCGGACAGCCTACTCTGTTCCCTAAGAATGTATAAAGATAAGGTTAAGAAAGCAAATTGCCACCTTTTCTATCAGTAGTAGATTGTATTCCACTGAATCTCACTAAGTGAAGTATATCTGAACTTGACTATCAAGGACCAGAATAGTTCTGTGGATAATACATTAATAGAATCATAGAATTGTCTAGGTTGGAAGGGACCTTTAAGATCGAGTCCAACCACCAACCTAACACGGACAAAAGCCCACCACTAAACCATGTCCCTAAGCACCACATCTACCCGTCTTTTAAGTACCTCCAGGGATGGCGATTCCCTGTGCAGCCTGTTCCAACGCTTGATTAATAATAATACGAAAGTGAACGTAACACACCTTTGCCTACATACAATGGGCTCAATCTACTCTTACACAGGTACCAAAAGCTGTAGCTTCTTTTAAAAGTTGATCTGGGCACCGAAGCATGTCAGTAGAGACTTGGCGATACTGGTGTTTTCTCGCATTGGCAACAGGGAAGGTAAGAAGGGAGAGCTTGGCCTTAAAAAAACCTTCTGCTACCGTCACCTCGTGTGACAACAGGAAAGTAAATAGTCTTGTATAAACTGTTCTTCACAAACACCCCCCTAAAAAACGGACAACAGCCCCAGGCCTCAGGCGACCCCGGCGCGGCCGCTCCTCGCCACGGCCCGGCGCTCCCCGGCCTCCGCCCCCTCAGGCCGCCGGGGGGAGCCTGGGCGATGGCTGCAGGAGGCGCCTTTGTCCCGCCGGGGCCGAGGGGGGCCGCCGCCTTCCCCTTCCCCGCCCCTGCCGCCGCCCTTTTGCTTTCGCTTTGCCCCCGCTGGCAGCCGGCGGCGCGGCCATGGAGAACGGCGCCGTCTACAACGAGACCACCGAGCCGCAGGCCAAGCCGCCCCGCGGCCCCTTCGGCTGCACCCTGCGGCACCTCTGGGGATGGCGGCTGCCCGCCAAAGCGCTCCAAGCGGTGAGTCCCCTCCCTTCCCTTCCCCTCCCCTCCTCGCTCCTCAGCCCGGCGGGGAGCGGGGCCGGGGCGGGCGGTTGCCGACTGAGTGACTGACCGACGGCCCGCCCGCCTCCGCAGGCAGCGGCCGGGTGGCCCTGTCCCCCTCCACCACCCCGTGGCCGGGGACGTGGCGGGCCTGGCGCGGAGCGAACACCCCCCGGCAGAATGGCTGCCTGGAGCCGGGGAGCGGGGAGGGAAGAGGCCGAAAGCCTCACCGAGGCGGCGGCGGGGTGGGGGTGAGGAGCCGGCGCGGCGCCGCCGGCCGGGCGCGCTGCCGCCCTGTCAGCCGCCGCCGCCCCGCCTGCCGTACGGGTGTCCCCGCTTGCCAAAAGTGCGGGTTGGGCCCCCTCCGGATTCAGGGCAGCCTCCCCCCACGTCGCTTAAAATTGTAACTTTACACTAGCAAAGCGCAGGCGGGGGGAGATGGCGGTGCAGAGGCTTCAGGGGAATTACAGCCGTGGGTCAGGGAAGGGCCGGCTCCACCAGAAGGCCCGGCCTCAGGTGCAGCAGAGTCAAAGCCCACCTTTGATGGTGGTCACTGAAGGAGCACAGCCTCATACCTCAGCTGGAAAGCTGGCACGGTGTCCTACAACACCGTCGCCTCGCCAGGTTCAGATTGTTTTACGGTGGGGGGGCGACCGGCTTGTCCCTTTCCCACCTTCTGGCTCCAGCAGCAGGTGCTGGCGTGGGGCGGTCGGCTGCCACCAAGGTTCGGTGCTGCAGCCGGCGTGGTTCAGCCGCCTGCTGTCGTTACGGCTTAAAATCAGGGGAAACTTAATATTTTCTCCTGAGGATGGATGAAAAGAGGAGGTAGAAGCCGTTGGTTGAAGCTCAGGGTAGGGCAGGAGAACTGGGAAGGGCTTGCTGGGTCTTCAGGTCCGGACCTCCCTCTCCTGCTGCACCTGCAGCCCGTTTGTAAGCTAAAATCAGGGCTCTCGTTTCTGCTGTGACTCGTGGTAGAACATTGCACCAGAAACGTGCAGTGTTGATGGTGGCCTATTGTACGGGACACCAGTTGATGGCCTATTGTACGGGACATCACAGTGCCTCACTTCGTGTTGGGCAGTCCTGTGCCCACCGGGGAATAAAAGGCTTATATTCTGCTGCTTTTTGCTACGTGTAACGTTATTCCCGAACGCGCTCTGCAGCTGGGGGCACAGTTCAGACTCCCGTCAGTTCTGCGCTCTTCCAAAATGTGCCGTCGCAACTGCTGATAAGCTCACGAAGAGAGCATCATTCTTAACTACTGGCAGGGCGGTAGTGAAACCGACAGTGGGAAAGGGCAGCTGACTGCAAATGTGTGTCAGGGTGGATTTTCCAGCCAGCAAAGTGGCTTTTTAGTCAGATGCCTCATGCTCACAGGAATTGTAGGTGATTTCCAACCCTTTCTCATTACTTCAGCATTGCAGAAAAGAGGACATACGGTTTTTAAACTTTGTCTTACACACAGTCAAAACCCTCAACCCGAAACGTAAGATTATTGAGTGCTGGCGATGGCAACGCTGCCAAAAATAATGTTTTCTAAGAGTGTTTAAAAAAATCACACCCAAGAATGCTTTAAATAAATAAATATAATAGGACATAAACTTCTAATTCATCTACAGAAGATTAATAAAGTAAGATCTGCTGGCTGTTGCTCACAGACAAGCAGATCATTTATATAAGTAGTTTCACTGACTAAAATAAGCTATTACATATGCAAATTTACTGGTGTACTGAAGTCTTAAACTGTTTACCTGAAGAGAGGCATTATTTAAAAGGCTTTCTAAGTAGGAAAAAAGAAAAATATGATTATCCTAAACAGGATGGATAGCTGCTTGGTATGCTCCTAAAGAATTAGCAGTTTATGGACTGTATCTGTCGTTCAACAAGAGGAAAAAGAAAATGGAATTATAGTCATTCACCCTCCTCATTTCCAACAGTTTCCCACCCCCTTTTTCTTTCCCTTTACTAAAATGCACAGATCTTGGAGTTCTTGGTCAAAGCACTTTGAGCAAGTCCCAGAAATTACTGCAGGTGGAAGCCTCAGTATGTCCAGCAAGAGAAATGTTCCTGTTCTGGGAAAGTGTTGATTTTTGGAAATGCCAGTGATGGTGATGGTCATTAACATCTATTAGCCTTGTATTACAGTAGTGGTTGTGAGTTGCTGTTGGGATTATGCAGTGATAGTCACTGGTGTGGACTGCTCAACAGGTTATTACACTCAGAAAATCAGCTGTCTTCATTATAGAAGTGATTTTATAAACCACTGTGAAATCACCTGCAGAAAACTGGTTTCTAGGCCTTAGAAATGCTTTTCTTCTGATTAGTAATGGCATACATTGGAATCTTAGCCTGCCTTATTAAAGCTTTTTGGGCAAATGAAATAAGGAAAATGTAACTGCCAAAAAGATACTGGGAGGCATGCTTATTGCAGGGCTGTCCAGATTTTTTAAATTATTTTTTATATATATATAGGTGGAATGTTTTTATTAGTCCATGACTCGTTCACATTCTGCACAAAGGTAAATGGCACAGCGCATGGTGTGCCGAGATTGAGGTAGAAACAAATTCTTATCTAAAGCAAAACCGATTGTCATCAACTATTGTGTGACTTAAACAAAAATGCCCTAACTGGCAGGGAAAACTGTGATTCAGTCTTAAAACATCTGCTCTTTTTCTGAGCTGTTCACTTCCTATAGCAGCCCTGACTGTGGAGACTCACAGAATTAATACGTGCACCCATCTCAACTAGAAGATTTTGTACTGGGAAAACCACTGCTGAGCATTTTCACGGGCCTGTTGGAAAGTTCGTTGATCTGCTTTATTTTTGCAGCATTCTTTTGTAGCCTTTCACTTAGGAAATCTAGAAACTTGACACTTGTGTGGAAACTTCCAAGAGTAATGTCAGTATCAATGAATAACTTCTTGCTGGTAAGGGACAGATTTCTGGTGTACATACGGACAGATAGGACTAATAATTAACAAAACAAAAAAAAAGAAGTTAAAAACCGCATCTCCAACGCTACTTTTCCCTTTACAGCGCATGGGAAGGCAAGCAGTGCGTGTGTATGGTGAGGTGTGGATTTTCCTGCGGGAAGCAGCGAGCCTGGTGCCAGCCTCTCTGTGTCCCCGTGTGTGCTCTGAACCGTGCCCTGACCTGCCTGCCGGGTCACCTCTGCCTGCCCGCCAGCGCTGGCACTGCAGCGGCTCGGGGCGAGAGGGAAGGAAGGTGGTGGTGGTGGTGGCAGCTGCCTGCTTTTCTCTTCAGGTGTTACCCTGAGCTTCAGGGTGAAAAGAAAATCTGCCCGCAAGGTTTAGCTCTCAAGAAAACGAGGAACTGCTGAGCTGCCCCTCTTCGCTTGTTATTGACGGCTCAAACAAAAGCAGTAGTGATATTCAGGGCATCGGCTGCTAGGGATTCTCCGTGGGATCGGGGTGGAGAAGGCAGATGTTAAAAAAACAGAAGGGGCTTCGGCTGCTTCATATAAGGCTGTAGAGGTCTGCGCTCATGCCAGGGCTAACGCTGATGGACGAAGTTGGATCTCCAGCAGAACAGTTCTTGGGAAGCTGAATGAAATGTGGGAATCTCCTGGCTTGTTTAAAGCAGCTCATATATTTGTACTGTATCTAATAGCGGGATATTACTAAAATGCAGATGGGTAAGAGAGAGGATAATCTTCTGGCTAATACTAGAAAAAACTTCTTGCTATGTTATATAGCTCTAACTATATATAAACTGAAGTTAAGAACTACTCTTTTAGTGGTATTTAAAAATATTCCTTTTTTTGTAGCAGGACAATAGAATAATCCCTTTTGTTTCTCAAAGTCGCATCAAGAAGCAGGTTAAGAAACCCAAGTAGAACTCTCTGGCAGCTTATAAACGTGCTGTTGATACACTACTTTAATCAAAGGTCTTCAAACCAAAGCTTTTTTAATGACGTACTCTATTTTGTTATTCAGTTTATTAATAAAAAATTTAATATTGACTCGGACACGTAGGACTTCACTTGGTAAATGTAATTCATTTGACCCTGAACCATTTATAGTTACTCTTTGAGTGGGATTTTTTTTCTACTTGTTTGTACACTCAGCGGAGAGGGTTTTTTCAGTTATTCAGATCATATTATGGTTATCTGGGCTTATAAATTCTCTTAAGGGCAGGTTTATTTTCTTTCTGTTCTGTTTCATCCCAGGTGAATGTGATGGCATTCTGTTTTCAGTGCTGATAAAAAGAGCTAGAACTATACGTGAAAACATATCTCACACTTTAGCTGACCCCGTGAAAAAATGTGAAACTGGAAGTCACTGGACAGCTGTAAGCACATCTTTCGAAATGCAAAGTAATACTTAAAAATTGGAAATTCAGAGTTCAAAACATTCCTCAGGCAGCCGTTGTAGTCACTGGTTTAGGTGCGAGGGCTGCTGAGAGGTTTGCCTCGCCAGCCGCTGCGGGAGAGAAGGGAAGTATGTGGAGGCCTGATAGTAATATTGCAGTTTCCCAGCTCGGGTTCTTTCCCTTTCTGAGATCCTGTTTACTTTACATGATCGCAGTGTTTTCAAAACATGATGCTTTGAAGTGCCCTTCTGAGCTCTGGCTTAGTAGGGGGGAATTTATAGTTCCCACGTGCTAAACTGTTCTTATTTTTACTGTCTGAAAACTAAAACCAAAGTCTGGTGGTTATTTTCTAAGAACAATTCTGAATTTTAGAATTTGATTTTTTTTAATTTTTTTTTTAAAAGAACTGTCAACCTCATTATTGCCCGTATACTCTTATTAAAAATATGGTCATCGTCCTTATATCAGCCTCAATTTTATGACCGAGTCTGATTCCTACTAATGGTTTTGTTTTAATTTGGTGAACTCCTTACTACAAGGATCTAGAACCCTGTGTTAACTTTATGGGAAGAAGGAAACTAGCAAGAAGTGGCCAAAATGAGAGAATGTTTAAATAAAGCAATATTCTTTCTTGCACAATAAAATAGTAGAAAAATCTAGCAGCAGATATATGGTGACCGTATAGGAATTAACTCATGTTCTTTCCTCAAAATATACTGTGGTAGGAAGGTGAACGTAAGGTTCTGCGTGGATTTAAACACTGTCCAACATGGCTTAAACATAATTTAAAGTTTTGGTTCCTACAAGTACAGCTGAGCTTCTGTCGTTACTGGTTCATAAGCACGTGAGCTATTAGCTACGTGCGCTTTCTCTGAAGTTTTATCAAGGGAGGTAACGTCAGCTGTTAACTTTCAGGGAGGTTGCTGACTGTGTCAATGCCATCCAGTTTCCCCCTCTGCCCTGAACCCAAGTGCATTTAAAATTAAGCGCAGTTTAAGTAGTTAGCAATAGCGTTTTTGCTCGTTCTGAGTGGGATGTGTGCTCTCCACGCTGCCTGCCTCGTCTGCTTCCAACTGGCAATTGCACAAAAAAACACAGATCAGGAATCTTGACTGCCTAATCAATAAGCCTGTATTTGGCGGTGTGTGCTCAGCTTACCTGAGTGTAGTTTATCGACCAACTTTAATAGCAAGTGTACACCGTGTCACTATATAATCATTTCTGCCTGTAAGAAAATAGTGCAGAATTTTACCAGGTTCTTTGTAAATTGAAGTTTTTCTTTACAGCTGTCTTTATTAATGTTCGTATCGGAGACACTGAAGATATTAGAGACTCGATCCAACTCAAGCATGTTATTTGTTTGCAGATTCTCTCTCTTCTGGCTCTTATTTGTGAAGAAATCGTGGAGGGTTGTGTCAAGTGTGGAGGACTTTACTTCTTTGAATTCACAAGCTGCAGTGCCGTTCTTTTGAGCCTCCTCATCCTGTGTGTGTATTGCACTGATATATACAAAACATTTGGGGAAGATAAAGTACAGAGAGTGGTAAGGAATTTATTTTTTTTTTTTCAAAACCAAACCATTTCTTCTAAGTGCTTAAACACTACTGTGGAGTGAAAAGGCTATACAGAATCAATCTTCTTTTCTGCTCTATTTAAAAGGCAGGTTAGGTAGCTTATAGTTAAAAAATGAGTCAACTTTGAGAGTCCCTTTTTTATTGACAGCTTTTCTAAAATTGTCACACTGGTTACCTGCAGGATTTTAGGACTTGTGTGAAAGTCTTTAACGCAGACTAATACTACTGCATAGTCATCACAGATATGTACGTATATGGAACACATTTTACTGCAGGCATGATACTTGTAACTTGCCTGTTTACCCTATCTGTTTTCCTGCTGGGTGTAGCCTACCTCCCTTTTGGTAATAATCATTACAGTTTATGCTTTTATATTTCAGAAGATCCAGCAGTGGTACAAAGTTGCTCTGTAAAGTCAGGAAGAATATTATACTGTCTTAAGAGTGTCCCTTCCTTTTTGTCTTCAGAGCAAACGGGAGGTTTTTTTTACGTGAAGGTACAGATAAGGGAGTGTAGTAAGAGATTTGAATGAGCACATTTACTTACAGGTTTCTGATTTCCCAAGTGTTTTACATGGGGAATAATGCTAGCATGGTTGACCTAAGCTTGAATTTGATTGTGAAAAAATGTTAGATGAAATGAATGAAACACTTAAAGAAGACAAAATCAGGGGAGTATGTAATGCAGGATCTTTTAAATAGTTGATAATGTTGAATGTTGTTTGGAATGTAGTTGTAAAATACATTTTCTGAAGCTTCCGTTAGCATCAAAGTTTCAAAGCATGAATTCACTGGCAGATTAACTCAGCTGCTATTGTTTTTATATTTGCAGAATTTTGGGGCCATGATAGCCATAGGTGTCGGTTTTCTGTTAGCATCAATAGTGCTTGCTGCGACCAGCTCTGGGTCTGCTGTTGAAAAAGCTGCATGTGTAAGTCTTAAAATAGTGGGATTTACTTTGTATTTGTCTTATATGTTAATTTCTCTGCCCTCTAAACTTCACTCAATTTGCAGGGAACAGAACCCAGTGCATTGTGATGTTTCAGGAGGAATTAGCTGTTTCAGACCTTCCAGAAATTTACTGTGGGAAATCCAAAGAGCAGACATTCCTCAGGATTTCCAGAAAGCTCCGTGTGCAGCTCCCTGGCATTTGCAGCTTGCCTCTGGGCTCCTCAGACTTCACTGCCTTGGCTTCATATTATTCCCTGTCATCTATCACTGTTGTGACATTGCCATCTCTCACAGTTTCCCTAGTTCTCTGATATTCTCATCTCTGAAATGCTTATTTTTTCCCTTTCATTGTCCTTTCATAATGCCACCCCCTCACAAAGTCAGCAAGAAACCATGGCTTTTGCCAGGCGTTACATAGCGTTTGTGGAGAATGCTGACTCGCAAACACTGCAGTAGTTTCCTCAGTGACAGAAAAAGTTAGAAGAGCAATAGGGCACGGATCTTCCCGGGAACACTAGAAGAGGCTCAGGGCAAGGCACTGAAGATGCTTTGGGATGCTGTGAATGTTGTAATTCCTCACTCATTTGGCACTTCTTTAGAATAACCTTGGAATTGTGAATACGTGAGTTTAAAAGATCAAATTCTGATTTTATTATTGAATGAGAAAAAAATGAGTTGGAAAAGAAAGCAAAATAATTCTGTTCCACAGGCAGCACGAGCTGTTAGAGATACACAATTTTGTATTAGTCATCTTCTGTGATGTTGGTCTATTCAGACCTAATGATTTGTTTATAACGTCTTTCAGGTTTTTTTCTGGAGCTGGAAAAACAAAAACTATTGTGATTTAAGACTCACTATTGTCAAATTGCTTTGGGACAGACCAGTCATGTAAAATTTAGGTAGAAGTTAGAATAATGCATGTTTCTTTCCTTATTTGAAAGAAGCTGCTAAGAACAACCTTCTTACCGCTATCTTGCAATGACTAATAATGAAATGTCATTAACAAAATGTCATTAACAAAATGTCATTTCATTCCCCCTTGCTGACCAAGTAATGACTTGCTTAGGGTCTGCAGATTTTATCTCCCTTCACATTCCATGTTTTACTCGTCTTCATTTATTCCCTTTAATAAGCAGCCACCTCTTGGATAAATACTCTGCTATACCACCAAAGCCATGCTTCTTTAATAAATAATTTTTGTAATAAAATTAATATGTTTTACTATTAAGGGCTGTTTAGAACATATTGTAAAGTTCACACTTGATTAAGAGAATGAGAACTGTAAAAGCTTTTGCATTAAATATGCTACAATTATCTGATCTGTTTCTGATATAAATGGAACTACCGATTTGAGGACTGTAATCTTAATATGTAAGCATTACTAACTTATGTAAATAGTCCAGCAAATCTCTCCAAACGATGTTAGAATACTGTTAATGTTTGTACGTTTTAAAATAGTATATTTCTTTCCCTTTCACAGGCATTTGGATTTCTTGCAAGTGGAGCATTTTTAGCTGAAATTATTGTAGAGTCTTTTCTCAGTCAGAAACAAAACGTCGATGGACGCACTGAAAATCCTGGCAACACTCAGAATGCCACAGAAAATCAGCCACTGAATAAACAAAGCTAACTTTCTGGAATTATTTCTTTTTTTTTTTTTTTGAATGGAGCAAACTAAAATGAACTTTCGGTGCACTGTAGGTAACAACTTCTGTTTCTTCATTCTAATCAATTTTGTATGCATTGCTCATCACAAATTTTTATAGATCCTTAGGTCAAGTAATGGCATCTTAAACATCATGTTCTAAGGTAACTGGTGCTGCTTAATAACTTGTCTTGCCATCCGTCCAGGTGACATACGCTAAAAAAACTTGTGTCTAAGTAGAGTAACTTAAGGACAACAGTGTGCTGATTTGATTTTGACAGAGATGACTAATAAAGGTTAATGTGTGATCCATAAATTCTGAGCTATACCCTAAAGATATTTTCCATATAAATAGACCAGATGCTTCTGTTACGAGTTATGAATTAGTCCAGTGGAATTCATTTTTGTACTTGCTGGTCAAACTGTGAATGTGAAAGGGATACCTAATCAGAGCCTTACAGAAATGCTTATCCTTACATAAGGGTTTTTGTTTTTACTATTCATGCGCCTCAGTTCTGTCTGTGGCAATCAGTTTAATGCGACAGCGAGTGTAGGGGGTTTATGGGGAGGGTAATGTAATGGTATATTAAGGAGACAGTTTTGCACCCCATGATTGTCAAAGTTTGGACTTGTATGCCAGAACCTTCTTTCAGATCGTTTCAAAACCTATAAAAGTTTCAGGAAGAAACTTGAAAAGCCAGCTCGGAGAGGAAAAAGATGAAGAATAAATATTTTCACGAAGTAACCCCAGAAGTGGCAATCTGAACATCAATGGGAAAAATGTTACAGCACGCTGGTACTCTCCTGTTGAATAATACTTGCAGGGTTAATACCACATGCAGCTTGTTTATGCGTAGTAAATGGTGAGTTTTACCAGAATGGTTATGGACCCCACCATTTTCTTTGTTTGTAAATATGGCACTAGCTTGAGACTTCTTGCTACTGACTTAAGTCAGTTGGTAAACAGGTAAATAAGCACTTGTACCCTTGATTCGTCTTAAAAGCGATGGGCTGTCGGACAGCAAGAAACACTACTGATGCAACACGGGTCAGACAAGTGACGGACGTATCAGTCCAGACATTGCTGGCTGTAAAAGAAATGAAGTGGTGAAAAGGCGTTTTTCAGATGGCTGAGGTAGAAGCATGACTGCTAGACCTCACTTAAGAGAAAAGCCTTCAAAGGTAGGGCAAATTGCTGTAAGCCAGGAGATGTTCCAAAATACCAAAGCAAATGAGAAAAAGCTGATTATGCAAAAACAGTTCTTGTTTGCGTGCTTGTGACATTTGCCGTGTCTTCCAGGCATTAACTCCATTTCATCAATACCCTAGTCTGATAAATGTGTAGTCCTGTAACCTGTTGTGGCAGCATTGAGACTAAGCCCTCCAGAAATCGGCTGAGCAAGCTGTATTTGGAAAAGGACAAGGAAGCTGTTGTAAGACAAAGGACTGTAAAAGAAGGTCAGAGTTTTTTTCCAGTGCTGCCACTTTCTGATCAATGTGAGTTTGTGATGTTCTCTCTCTAGGCTCTGAGATTTAAGCCTAACACTACACTTCGCTTGGAGGATGTAAAATAAAAACACCAAGTTTAAGCTGTAGCTTCGTTTCAGAGCCATGCATAAAAGACATACTTTCCTTCATAGAATTTCCTGCTTTGTGAAGAAGAAATGCTCTTTGGACTGCCTTTTTTTTTTTTAACTGTATTTATTAGTGTCTGTTTGCATTAAAACCTGATCTCAGTCTAGGTGAACAGAGCTTGCTGTCTCTGAAAACTGGGTAGTGTAGAGATGTTTTGTTTACAAGCAGTGCTACTGGTGATAGGAAACTTGCCATAATAAGAAATATCTTTGCTATGATTTGCAGTGTCTTACTTTGGGGACTGTGTCCCTATCTATGATTAACATTCTAAGGGAGTTTTTTATTGCCCAGGACTCTACTGAATTTGTTTTCACATCACAATATCTGCAGTCTCTAAATCTTGATCTATAATTAAAAGCTGTAAATATAGCAGAAGAGTAACACTGTGCTGCTGATATTTATTAAGCAATGCAGTCACGAGGGGACTTTTATCTTGAGGTAATTTTTCTTGTAAGTTTTCTTAGCTTGGAAATATAAGAGTCCTGGGTCTCGGTTGCTTTGCTGTAGACTTTTCCCCACCTAAGTGCTTTGTTATCAGTGTCCATTCCTGAATTGGAGATAACTGGTACTGAAAAGGATGTGTAAAGTCATCTCCCTGCCTTGGCCTCCCTATCTATGATATCTACTGCTGATACTTCACAGAGAAACTGAAATACAGAGCAAGTTATCTTTATGAAAATGTGCCACGAGGAGTCGATGTCAGAAGAAGGTGACTGACTGAGATCTCCTGACTCCTGTGATTTGACTGTTAGGCCTTTTGAAGTACTGCCAGCCTTTGCAGAATGGTTTGATGGATTCTCCTACGACATACATACTGGCATCCCTGGAGTGCTTCGGGCTGTTAAGAGTGAGGGGGTTTTGGCATGTTTTTTGTTTTCATTTTAGCTGTTCCAATATGTGGTTTATACCCATTCTCTCACCAACTGATCCATGTATGATTTGAGGATGAGATTCCATCTCTGACTGAAAGGGATGCAAGTGTTGCCATCACCTAATGAAAATGACAAATTGTAGTCTTTGGGAAACTGGCTGGTTGTTTTCCCATATGTCAGAGGCATTTACTAATAGGAGAAGGCCTGCTATTCTTTAAACAACACATAGTACTCCATCCCAAATACTGTCTAGCTGACATTAATCTGTCACATAGTAGTTAAATACTAGGAGCAGACGAGCCACATATTATTTATAGGTTTAAGGCAATTGCTAAATTGTTGCTTCCCAACCAGTTGTTGGCTAACAAAGCAGTTTCTGTACTGGTAATCCTAGGTTTCTGAGTATGAGGTGTTCTTTTGGTCTGTTTTAAAAGAGTTGAGAAGCAGGTTTGCTAGTGTGTATGCTGTTTTCTGCTTCTGCAAGGTCATTCCCTTAGCTGCTTTATCAGCTTCCTGAGATACGGGGGCAGGCGTGTGTCCCTCCTAGCTCCACTGCCCTCCCAGGCTAGGATGGGGAGAGACTTCCTTGCAGTCTTGACATGCCCCCTTTGATGCTTCTGGTGTTGGATCCAGGCTTTGAGTGTCTGTCTTCTAATGAGACTGATCCCAGAGAGTGGCGCTGGAGATGGATTAAACACCTGGTTTTGCAGGAGCTCAGCGCGTGTGGCTGGATGTCTCTTACCCCTCCCGTGCTCCATCAGCAAAGCGGTCTGCTTCTTTCCCAGCCTGCTTCTGATGTAATCAGCTTGCTTTATTTAAACCGGCTATTTAAATTGCTTACATTACGGTGGCTGGTTTTGACTGAAGTGGATTATGGATTGTTCAGGCGAGTGGTGGGAGCTCTGGCAGAAGTGCTGTTACAAGCAACTGTCTTAAATGTCTTCATCTGTTTGCAAAGTAATTGCTTCTGTACAATCTTAACTGGTTGTAAAACCTGTGGAAAGAAGCAGCTGGCCCAGTACGTCTTCTCCCTGCTTCACCACGGTGCTCGACAGTGGTGTTGCGAGCCTGCTCAGGCACATTAAAAGCTTTTATCTTTTCCAGTTGAGCCCATCTGAAAATATTTAAAGGCTGTGCGCCCACTTTCAGGCTTTGTTTACAGTGCCTTGAGAGTCATTGCAGAGGATTCTCCAGGACGTGTGAGGACTTGTTGTTAAGTGGCTGGACTGCGAGTTTCTGCTCTGAAAATCTGTGTGTGCATTGTGTAGGTTGTGATTGTTAATTTTTGTGTTTGGCATTTAGCCCACATGAAAATCACAATGGTACCGGTGCCCTTTGGGTTCTAAATACGTGAAGGAACTGTGCCTTACTGCTCGGGCTCTGTGCCTGAAAACAGCAGGGGAGGGTTGTGGTCTGTTGCAGTTGAGTTTTACCTTTGCACCTTCCGACTTGGAAAAGCAGTGAGTTCTCTCACACAATTCTCACAGCTCTGCACAAGATGTTTTTGCATAATGGGCGTCGTGGTGATCCTCGTTCAAATTCGTGCAATAAAAATAGCAAGCTTCTTACACCGAAGGGAAATACTTTGTGAAATATTTGAAAGGTTATATAAAATCGTAACGAGTCGAGACGCTGGTAGTGCCTTTAAAATGGAAATTCACCTTTGTTTTAATCTATTGCTGTAAACATAAGCAGATCTCCAGATCCTAAATTTTATGCTATTCAGATCTATCTATCATTTTTAATGTCTTTGAGAATTTAAGTGACTTAATGATTATTAAATCAGGGTGATAATATGGTAGTTTTATATATATATAAAATAAAAATTCTATACAGTTTTGTTGCCAATGTTGCCTTGAATTTCCATTGAAATAGTTTTGAAATGCTTAAATATTTTTCCATTCTAAACCTGTGGTCTTTTCTAATGTATTATGCTTTTTTGGTCTTAAGAACTTTCTAAAATATTTTGTAATAATTTTTTAAATAAAATTATTAGTAAATAACTTAAGTGTTTCTCATTTCTGCTGCTGTGATTTGGTGTTGCTATGTAGTTCTCCCAGAGCAAACCATAGGAAATAACATCATTCTTTGTTCCTGGTTTGGAGGAAAGAGCTTGCATTGTGTTTGCCTGTTACTGGGGAAGAAGGTCCAACTTGCAAAGCTGGATGTTCTCACTGCAAGTTTCCAGGAGGAAACGTCCGATAGGGTCAGTATTGCCTCTTAGCACAGGCTCCAACCTCTTCTAAATAGCCTTTTACGCCTACCACGGTCTATAGGTTACTGTGACAAGCATAATTCAAGTGCTGCTTTCCTATTGTCTTGACTACTTTGAGCTGAAAAAAAAATGAAGTGGCAGACTTGTTAAAGGAAGGAGGGCAAACTAGTGAAAAAGAGCAAGTAATTTCTGGTGTAGAAAAATGCAGGTGACCGAGTTACTCGGTTGAAGGGGAGCTGCTGGATCCTTTTTAAAAATGTTTGCCTGATTGTCAGTGGTAGGGGGTGAGGAAAAGGAAATAAACCTGCGTGCTTTCTGGCAGAGTAGCTTTTTTGTTTCATAATCCTACAGGTTGCTTATCACCTGGCGGTCATCTTGGAAACCGGAGGAGAATGGCACTTTCTTCATTGTCGGCACTGAAACCAGAATGCAACGGTATATTCTTCTTTATATGGTAACATTAAAGGTGAAATTGTCTCTTTGATGAAGTTGCCAGAGACGAAAGTAACCAGAAGGATTCATAAGGGAAAAAGGTCTCTAATGCTTTTAATTACAT
This sequence comes from Alca torda, assembly GCA_008658365.1. Classification (NCBI taxonomy): domain Eukaryota; kingdom Metazoa; phylum Chordata; class Aves; order Charadriiformes; family Alcidae; genus Alca; species Alca torda. The sequence continues at coordinate 45,213,541 of CM018077.1, read as the reverse complement.
TTGAAAACCAGATGGAAGAAAACAATCGAGGCAAAATGTTGTATTAAAAGGGTACGTCAGTGGTGGATTTACACAGTGTGAGAAAATAACTCAGAAGTCCTAAGAAAGATTAATAAAGATTTAATAATTTGGAGCATGACCACCCAGTTTAAGTCATGTTATTGCTAGAATCGTGACAACACCTTTCTCAGGAGCATAATCCAAGTTAATTTACTGTAAATGATCAGAGTAGCGCAGCAGGGCAGAATACAGGCTGGTGGTCTGCGGCTTTCCTTTGTGAGTGCACAGGCACCACCTGGTCACCGCTGTCTGCGCATCTGTTGTTGAAGGCACCTGCGTGTTTCCTTGCTTTCGGGTGGGCTTTCTCCTTACGGCGAGGAGCACAACCAACAACCCCCCTCCTCCGTGCTGTCGTGCAGGAACCCAGCAAGGTTAACTGCTTGGCTGGGTTTGGGTTTGGCTTCTCTTTGGACTCAGGATAGCTATTCTTTGCCTGCTAAAGGAAGCACAAGGAAGGCCAGCAATGGTTGTGGGTTTTTTGCATTCTGTTTGTGCGGTCTGCACAGGGATCTGCTGAGGAGCTGCAGGAGAGGAGTTTGCCCACAAGAGGGCAAAGATGATCCTGAAATTGTCTAGTCTGGAGGATTTTACCCTCTTCCCGCCTGTATTTTCAGTGGAGTTGAAGGCCCCCTGCCCTCTTTTGTCAATGTGGCTATAAATTGAACTGTGCGTTTTAGTGATACTGTTTCCAGTCATTTGCTTATTTCTCAAAGTGTAGCCTTGAAGGTTTTTTAATAGTATAATCAGATCAATATTGTCTCAAGTAGATACTTTACCTGAGCAGTTTGAGAAGGTTTTACTTTCATTCCTTTTGTTTTGTAACCTGTCGAGATGCTTTTAACAATTCAAGTCAAGCCCCAGCTGCATGACTACACCTGCACCTATAACACCGTACTGCAGCTTGGAAGATTGCTGTAGTCAGTACTACGCTGCGGTTTTCAATGAAAGGTCTGGGGATCGTGGGTGGAAGAAGAAAGGAATGGGGAGTATCTGGGCACTTCCTGAACTCTCTGGAAGTTAAATGAGCGAAGCTTATTACCAAAAAAATGCAAATTATGCACGCTGGAAAAATGTCAGGGTCCACGAACAGAAATGTTGGCGAACATAGCTGTAATGCATGCCAAGCAGGGCTTCTTGCAATTCCAGTCCTCTCCAGCCACCCCAGCGAAACTTGCTTTGACCAGCCCACATGTCCTAATCACTCATTCAGTTTGTTTCTTATGACCTATTATCTCTTGGCTGAATATTAGAACAGGACTGGGGAAAACAGCACAGACTTGGCTCTTTTGAAGTTGGCAAGTCCCGAGGTGAGAGTCAGGGCTTCACGAGGCGGCGAGAGCATAAGCACATTCCTCTGTAGCGTGACTCATGTGTGGCCAGATGAGGACAGCAAATACGCAGTCAGGTATCTGGTGCTAGATGCGCTGCATGAAAGGATGTAGGATTCTGCAGTGCTAAGTTTGGGATGTACTTCAGAACTCTCTTTAGTCCTCACTTGGACTTACTGAAAGCATAATATTGTAAGACAAAAGCATAACAATTTTTCTATTACTATATGCCCTACTCTTCCTTAGAGAATGGTGGAATGTTGCTCAAAATAACGCAAGTCTGTCTGCACTACAGCCCTCCTTTTAACTACTTCCTTTGCACCAGCTGTCACTCTTCCAAAAATACCAGTGCAGACATGATTCTGGAATTCATGTTGTTCATGTTGAACTGTAGGTAAGGAAGGAACAGTTACTTAATTGTTCCGTAGTCACTACACACCACTAACCAAAGATGTGGAGCTGCTACCCTGGTGTGAGCAACAAGGCACCCTCAGAAAGGAGGACAGACCCTCACCACCTCCATTTTTATTTTTAACACAACATCCATTTTATCTCTGCAGCCTATTTCAAAGGCTGCAGATCACTGGTTATTGATACTCACGTTGTCAAAGCCCTACTTCCCATTCCTGCCCCTCAAATCTAAATTAAACCTCCCTATCAGCGCAGTTCATAGCAACAAGAGCTTCAGCTAAAACTCTGCCCGCTGGTTTCTCAAAACAGCTGAGATAGATAAAGCGGCTACCGAGGTCTATCTGAGGGGGTACAATACAGCTCTAGAAACAACTGTCTCATCAACGTAAGTCTGTCTGTTTTCTGCCTCGTAGTCGTCTTGCTCAGAAAGGCTTGTTTTATGAATGAACTAATGTTGTCCTTGACTTGATACAGTTTTTTAATTGTAAACGCTTGTTCCTGGCGATTGTGCCTCTCATTTGAGGGTAACAAGGGCATAATTATTCAGCTCTCATGCATCACAAACTGCTGAGCATGAGGTATTAATGGAGTGCTTTGCTGCCACCATAGCTTAATAGCTACAGCTGCAGCATTGTGCTCTTGTTTGGCTGAGGTTCATGAAAAAGTGGGATGCAGATCATGAAGTTTTATGTTAAGGGTGATTTAGAGATGCAGAAATAACAGTAGACTGTGCTAGACGGACAAAGCACTTCTGATTTAAAAGGAGCTATTATACCAGCAAAGCTGTGATTTGTACTCATGGTAGTACGAAGCCACCAACACTGGTCCACTTCATACAACCCCCAATAATCTCAGTAAAATAAAGTTTTGTTAGTGTAATTGTGTGTGCTGGCAGGGGTGTACCGGAGGAGAGAGCGAAATCATACCCTACCATCACAGCTGGCTAGCAGATGTCGTAAAAGGAAGCTGCAAATGGATGCTTTTGGCTAGCTACAGGTGATACACGACTCCTAGCCTGGTCTCTTCCCATCCACCCAGCTATCACACTAGCTCTGTTAAGTGCTGAGATGCAAGTGCTGGAATTAAGAGGCAGGTGTTGCCCCAGCTCCACATGGGAAAGTAAAAGGGGTATCTCCTCAGTCCTGCCTTGAGATGTTCCAGCTGGGAGGCTGAGCTCCCCTGGTAGCTGATGGAAGAAGAGGCACATCTACAGGGTGAATCAGAGGGAAAGGGTAACTTGTGCACTCTGAGTCACTGCTGCTGTGATTCACTCTTGCCCTTCTCTTTCTTCATTGAATACTCAAGGGAGAACGGCTGGTTATTAAGGCTAGTCCCATGCAAATAGCCTCCAAGGCACGCTGTGCTTTTCACTGGGAGAATGGTATTTACTCTCTTTGGGCTGTAAAAATAGGTGCAGGATGAGTGCTGTCTCTAGTTTCCTAGTCTGGTCTTGCATGCCTAAGTGTTAGGTGCCTCTAAATCTACACCTGTGGGATTTTTTTTCCCCAAGGTTTCTAGATCCTTGCTCCAATTCCTCCTATACCAAGAGGGCTGCTTCTCTGCTGTTGTTCTTCCTGCACAAATGCAAACACGTAAGAAAAGAACAAGTGGTTCAGACCTACTTAACTTAGCAATGACTCTGCATTAGTGGCTTGAGGATATTCATCCCTGCGGGGACAAATGCCCCACCACGCCGCTGGGCCTACCCCGTCATCCACACACGCATCAGCTCCGCTTCAAACGCTGGCATATTCTTCTTGTCTTTCTGGTAGCCCCTTCATCAGTCACAGAAACATGCAGGTGTTTCCTTCACTACCACACATCGCTTTTTTTTCTACACGTACCCACACATGCAAAGCACAGAGCACTCAGTCTGTTCCTTTGCTTCTGTGCTACTCCCTCTTTTCCCCAGGTGCTTGGTTTGCGGCGCAGCTGCCCATCTACCTTTGCACGGTGCTGGCCTGTGGGCACACCTCTCTGGAGACACGGGCGAGAGGGGCTCTGAAGGTGATGTTCGTGGCAGTGCCTCTGTGCCCCAGGCAGGGATTAAATCATTTTAGGGCTGGTCGGAGTAACCTGGGGGCTTTGCAGCACCGAGTGCTGGCAGCGGGACACCTGTGTCTTCCCGTGTTAGTTCACACTGCTGGCTGAACTCCCTGTCACAGCGAGGAGGGCAGGACTGTTGCTCTTCTGCTAACGCTTCAGAGGTTGCGGTTTATTCCTTTCCGATAGTTGCTTTGTGCATTGCTGTTATTCTAGGTCTGTAAACATCTAAAGAGCAATATATGAAATCTACAACATCTTGGGCATTTTGAATTTAACTCAGTTCAAGCCAGGATCCACAGAAATGCATTTTAATGGAAGTAATTATTTTATCTATGTCCTAATCCTTTTTTCTGCTTCAAAAGCTCTGGCCTTCATGGCTGGCTAGTGCTCTGAAGGACATACTCTGCTCAAACGCAAGTCTCACCTGAGAGCCGGTTAGCACTTGCCCAGTGACAAAACTGCTTTTGAAAATATTTATCTTACGTGCCTTTCTGTAAAGCTCTTGTTCAGCAATATGCAAAAAACAGGTGCTGCTGGAGGTCGTATCATGTTCAGGAAGCGGTATGAAAACACGAACCCGAGGAACAGCACTGTTCTGAGCCACTCGCTCAGGAAATGTTGGGTAGCACTGCTATTCTGCAGTGGCCCCTTCATTTTAACTTCGTCGTCTGCACTTTCTTTTCTAGCTCTGCCCTCTTTATTACCCACCACCACCGCCCTAAAAGGCAAGGCCCCTCTCAGCCTCCTTGTTATGAACCCTCCCTATCATACAACTGTGCCCCCCAGCACTTAACAAGCAGCCACAATATCATGCCTTTGGCTATTCAATACTGGCTTCTTAAAGCCAAGCTTTCACAGCACTAAGCCAAAGATCATAGAATCACAGAATGTGTTGGGTTGGAAGGGACCTTTAAAGGTCATCTAGTCCAACCCCCCTGCAGTAAGCAGGGACATCTTTAAGTAGATGAGATTGCTCAGAGCCTCGTCAAGCCTGGCCTTGAATGTACTCCAGATTTGGGTACCTAAATTCTGCCGCCATGTAAAACTGAAAGCTAGCCTTGGCAGCCACCCCACCCTTAACGCAGGAAACTCCTGTGGTGCTGCAACTCCTTTTTTCTTTCCTTTTTCTTCTTTTCCTTTTTATTTTTAACTTTCAAGCTTCCTACCTGCATGAAGTGTTGCTTCTGGGCATGGGCAGACAGCTTCAATTTCACTGTCAGAGCAGCTCAGACGGAAGTTTGGCAGAGGGCAAAAAGCAGACGGATTCTTTTTGCCAACTGCCCCAAGGCAGAGGGGCTAGTCCAGGCAGGTGATGAGGGTTTATTTGATACTTAATAAATTGGCAAGTCATTTGGCAAGTCATTAACCCAGTAAATTAGTGCAGATATGAGATAATAAGAGGATAAAGCTACTTCATCAGTTGTTTATAAATATGGTGGCGTAGGAAGATTGGGTTTTGGGTTTTGGGTTTTTTTTTTGATGCAAGCTCCTGGATGGTGTATACTGGTCAGTCCCTAATAATAAACACCGGCATGCACGCACCATCCTGGCCGTGAGAAACCAGAGTGCTGACCCAGGGGACTAGCTGAGGCTGATGGACTCTGGGCTCAGCGAGAGGTAGAATAGAAACAAACTCTGGAGTAGGTCAGCTGTGGGTAGTCAGTGACCTCTAGAAGGGACAGGCATAGGAAGGAGCAGCCAACAGCACTTACTGCTCTTCCTGTTTTCCAGCTGCCGTTGTGCTGGAAAAAAGTAATCATCCTTCTCCAGGAGAGGAAGAGGACAAGTACCACTGCGACTTTCCGACCTGCTTCCATGTAGCAGGGTTAAACAAGCCCTTGGGACCAGGGACCAAAACCAAGAGCTGCCTGTTCCCAAGGGGATGGCCTCGCCAGTGTGCAGCCCTGTCCCTCTGCAGAGGAGCAAAAGGTAAACCACGGGCATGGGCATGGCACCTGCACCCCAGTCTGAAAACTGAAACGGCCTTAACAGGAGGGTTGCTTAAGAATACCTAAGAGTTTTGTGGTGAGGGCTCTCTCCTCCCACCTGGGTGTAAATCTCTGCAGGCAGAAAGAACAGGACATGAGCCTCCCACAGACCCTTTCTCTGGTACCCACTTTTCCCCATCTCACACAAGCAGCAGCACGTCCTGGATGCCAGCCCAGTGTCAAGCTCATCACTAGGGCCCAGCGATATGTAACTCCAGCATTCCTTGGCTTTCAGGTGACACTTAGTCTAAAAGCAGGTTTGTACTTTTGCCTCTAGCCAGAGGGCCACTGGCCAGCACACAGGCTCTCACGCTCGGCACCAGCGTTTTGCTCCATGCTGTCTCTAAGAACAGTGGAGCCCTGAGCAATTTTAAGTTAAACAGGGCAGAACACGTGGCAACTTGATGCCATCTTCTGCAGCCTCTGGGTCAGGTTTAGTGCATCCTCCTGCAGCTTGAGCAGAACATGAAAATCCCAGACGCAGGGTATGAAGTGTATGTAGCAGACAATCGGAAAAGAGACTTTTCCATCACTCCCGGCAGGTCTGCTGACACAGCCAGAAACTGTTCATATTTGCCACACATATTAGTGTATAATGTGCTCACATTAGTTCCTTCTTTCATAAGCTTTCTACTAATGTTTGCCCTGCTCTTCCTTGTCTCCTGCTCCTTTTTGTCCTAATAAGCTCCAAGTCCCCTGGAGCATCACTCAATACCCCCACCCTTCCCTTCTCCCTCCCCTGCACCTTAATTAAAAGTTATCATTATCCTAGCGTCCTGCTATCCCCTCTATACCCCACATTTGTTCCCAAAGCCTATTAGAAGCAAAGAACTCATTTCTTTGTAGTTCACATAATGCAAAACACAACCATTTCAGAGCAACAGGAAAAGTGTGTAAGCTGTCACATAACCTGCAGTGTCTTCATCCAACACTGTGGTCCTCAAGCTTTAAAAAAAAAAGAGGAAGGATAGCTTTGAAAAGTTTCGTTTCCCCTTCTCATCTCCCAGTTTCTACCCAACAAAAGTACTATTCACTCTCTAACTTATCTCAAGTCCCCAGAGCTCAAACATCGGGTGATTTTTTTTTTTTCAGTACGAAATAGTTTGCACTACCTATTTTCTTCTCCCAGTATTTACATTTTAATTTTCAGCAAAACTGAACCCCAAACTCTACCTGTGTTGGCTCAAAGAACATACTACACTCATCTCGGAGCTGAAGAGGACAGACAACTTTTGGGTGGGATAGTCAGAGACCAGCACGTCCAAACATAACGGCAGGGGAACAGTTTTTTCTTTGGCTCCTACCTCTTGTCCTCCAGTTACAGGAGGTATTGTGACACTCCACAGAGAGAAAGTCACTGCTCTAGTGGAGGAAGGAAAAAAATGCGCAAGACAACAATCTGAGTCTCAAAGCTGTTACATCATCCAAATAGTGCACACAGTTTATTTCTAAAACAGCTGGAATCCCGTATTTGACAAAGTTGCAGACAGATGGAGCTTTCAGAACCAGGCTGACGCTGAAGGAAACTTAAAACACTTTTGCTGGCAGAGCTACAGTAGTAAGGTGCCAAAGTCCCTGTCATTCAAAGACCCCCGGTAGAGCTGGTGATACCAGCAAAACCTGTGCTTTTCTTGGTAGACACGTTTCACAAAGATGATTTGGGGGAGGGGGAGGAAGCTTTGGCAGCAGAGATGTCTGTTTTCCAACCTGAAAGCATGCCACATTAAGAGCATGTGGTGGGTCTATGGACCCAGCACTGTCATAACAGCAAAAGCTGCAAGCATACCTTAGACCCGTCAATAGGCACAGAAACCAAAAGGGAACTTGTTTATACTGGATTGGAAGAAGTAAAATACAAGTGCACTTGCAGCAACATACTCTTTGGATGATGACAGAACATAGGTCAGAAATTTTTTGGTTGTCAGACTGCATGAAATTCACCCTAATTTTTTTTTTCCCCACATGGCGACAAGTGACAGAGTGATGTGGGAGGCTGAAAAAAAGATGCTAGTGTAGTGCCAGGAGAGGGGGCACGATTCCAGCAGAATGGAAACAGCCTTTTTTTCAGAGCAAGCTCGGGCTCCAGCCCCAATCCTCAGCAGATGCTTCCCACTGCCACCAGAACACTGAGGGCTCAGCTGCATTCACACTGTGTGCAGCAGAACATTGGTTTTCCATGAGATCGCCCAGAGGGGTTAAAGCTTGTAGGAAAGTGCCTACTATCTATCTGAGGTGGTATCTCAGGAGGTGAAGGAGCAGTAGAGCACTTCCCTTTCCTCTGGGGGTACGGAAGAGGTTGTATCCTTAAATATCTACCATGTTAGTCCAAATTAAAGTCAGAGTGCTGGTTTCCAAAAACTGTAGTTAAGTCAGTTTTGGCAGGACAACTGGTGATCAAGCACCCCTCTGTGTGTGTGTGTGCGTACGTACACATGTATGTGTGTGTGCCTCCTTCTGCAGGTATTTTCACTCAAAGTGCCCCAAATGAAGTCCCTTGTCATGTACGTCCTTTGGACTGGTCCTGTGCTGGCAGGACAAGGAAACCTGAACCATCACTGACTCTGCTGACAGTGGATTTCTAGCCGAGAAGGATGTCTGTTCTCTTAAGCCCGAGAGCCTTTGAGGCATGCTCAATTCAGGTCATTAAAAAGAAAAAAGTGACCCATTTCTGAACAAACACAAAATATGTAATCTGAAGGTATGGGGCAGAAAAGCAGGCCAAAGTTGGGCACTGTAAAGAAATAAAAAATAGTTAATATGATATTAATAACATTATAACTGCCTGTTATATAGTTTTATTTGAATAATCCTCTATATGAATGTCAAAGCAGTTTATCCTGGAGTGAATATGTGTATTTTCACCCACAATCAGCAGACTTTTGTGCTTTAAAATTGTTTCCTGTTCTATGTTGCTGTAAATAGGGCACTTATGAAAAGGAACAGCAAGAAGAATCACAGAAACTGTGCACCACAGGGAGGGGGATTTCTGTCCTTCCAGGTTATCTGCTCAGTTATTTTCATTTACTTATACAAAATTTTTTACACCTTAGCAGTTGGCCAATTTCTCTTGTAAAAGAGTAAAAAACAAAGTAAAGACACTTATATTAGGATGAGAGAAAAAAAAAGGTGCCAACAACTCGAGCCCATTGTATGTAAGCAAATGTGTGTTACATTCATTTTCATATTATTAATCAAGCGTTGGAACATGCTGCACAGGGAAGTGGTGGAATCGCCACCCCTGGAGGTATTTAAAAGACAGGCAGACGTGGTGCCGAGGGACATGGTTTAGTGGTGGTTTTGGCAGTGTTAGGTTGATGGTTGGACTCGGTGATCTTAAAGGTCCCTTCCAACCTAGACAATTCTGTGATTCAATGATTCCATGAAACTGCAATGTATGATGACCTGCTATGAGACACAAAAAGAATTTTCTGAGAGGACCACTAAATTACTTAGCAGTATTGACACAGAATTTCAGACAAATGGAAAAATGCATAGCAGGCCAGAAAATGCTTTTTTCCTCCAGATTGGACCTGGTAAACTGTATAAATCCTACTTTTTGCATAAACCTGCTGCACCATCATGCAGTTGTCCTGACAGAAAAGACCCAACTTACAAGTTCTGCTTCACAGCTAGACATGAAAGGGGAAGCACCAAGGAGAAAGGGCCTGTGCTTCCCTTTTTCCTGCAAAGAATTTCCAGCTCACCAGAGACGGACTGCAAAAGGAGAGGAAGATAAAGGTGCCAAGAAGGCATTATGTCAGCCTCAAAGTTACATAGAACTTCATGACAAGACTAAAAACTGAACTGTTCTGCCTGTCCAGGCCCTGAGCAGAGTTTCCAAAAGCATGGATCCCAGCAGAGACAGAGGAAGGCACAAAACACATGTAAGAGAGAGAAAGCAGCACATTGCTGGATTCACAACGGGCTTTCCATAAGCACTGTTAGGTTCCAAAGAGAATAATTTATAGGAAATGCACAGAAATTTTCTACAGAACAGGTCTTACAAATACCGATTTTACAAACGAGTATTTGTGAAAAGGAAAAAAAAAAAAAGATCCCACAACACATTATACAGATATTCTTAGGTATGCATTTTCCTGTATTTGGCAGAGGGAAGTTTTTAAGAATAATCTTTGATTGTTAAAAACCTATTCATGAAGAAAAAAAGCCCGATTTCATCATGTACTGTTGGGGCTAGAAGGCAGTGTTTGCAGTGATGTATTCAAGTTGCAGTTCATAATTTTTGATGCTGGCTGAGCTGATGTTAGAAAAAGTCGCAGTTCTGATAGAAAGAGGTAACAAAGACTTAGGTCAGCTTATCCAGGCACAAATCAGTTTGTAACAGTTCCACTGTTAAACAAATCATCCTTGGAAGTTAAGAATCAGGTAGGAATTTGCAGGATTTCCCTTCTGTAAACAGATGGAGGAAATCAGAAGCATTTTTTCCATCCCTCTGAAAGGCAAACCAAATGACTCTCCAAATGAGTTTTAAATTCACATGTTGCAAATAGCTGGAAATGACCACTGCCCAGCTTGCGAACCAGAAGGTCTTTTTCTGTAAAGCTCATAAAAAGCATGTTCTCCATTATAAACTTCTTTGAGGTGGGGGGGGAGGGAAATGAGGGGAGCAAAAAAACTTTGGTTCACAACATTGTTTTGCATAGGCATTCAAGTAGATCTTCAAAAGCTACTGGCTGTCCAGGCTAGTAACAAAATACCCATGCTCTCTCCTCAGTAGTGGACGCTCCTCTTTGGTATCCTATTTTGTAAGGCAGGTTGTCTTGCAGAGATGGAGGAGTCATACAGATGCATCTTTGAAAAGAAAGACGGTGTCATTTGCGTTGCCACAAACAAATTAATCTACTTGATTAAGGAACACACAGGAAACCTTCTTTTGACAGTGGGTGGGGGAGGGAGAAAACACTGATACATTCACTACTTGCTAGAAGCAAGTTATTTTGCTCTTGTAGTTTGTTAACAGCTGTCAGTAGCTGTGATACGTATGTGTTGACAGAAAATATGGAATTATTGCTTTGTGAGTAATTTTGAGTAACAAGGAACAGGACATTCATAAATCCTTCCAGGTAGACACAACCCTGTGGCAGAAAATATAAATATTCATTTTGGGAAGCATTCTGGCAGTCACTAAGCATGATACTTACTTGTTGACTGCGTGATGCACGAAACCTTGTAGGATGACCATATGCTTAAAACACAAAGGATCGTAGCTAGGAACCCGAAAGTCTGGATGAGAAAATAAACAAACCACAAACATTTACAGAACATTAGATGACACATATTCCATGAAGGTATGGACACTCTTGTATAACCAGCTACATATTTTATGATGTTAACAGAACCAAAAAGTGATTTTTTACTCCATTCTGGCAATATACTAAAAAAATAAAAGTTTCCGTAGTATAATAGCAGCTTATGTTTTGTCAAAACAATGACTGAAAGATAGACTGAGAGTCATATTCAAAGGGGGAGAAAAAGCTGGACAGCAGCATAGAGCCTTACGTTCTAGACTTCTCACTAGGATTCTGCAGCAAAGAAAAGACTTTTTCTAACATGTTTGATTACTGCTCTTTTACTGCCCCATTCAAACAAGTCTTTCCCTGCCATCTGCCAAATAAACAAGCCAGGTAAGTCTTCTAATGCATTAGCATCATGAGGACTAATTTTCTGAAAGTAATTCTTATTCTGGAGGAGTTGTATTTCAGGTCCTGCTGCTGTGAAAATACTGTTGCCCACACTCAGAAGTCATGTCTGTCTCTAAAGCCCTCCAGCAACAGAGGCAGAGAGTATCTTCCAGTAAGTCAGCACAAGATTCCAGTGGGTTTTAGCTCAGGAGAAATTATCTTCAACAGGGCTCTGTTCAGGAGCAGGAGGCATCAAAAGCCAAAGACTGGGGTGAAATCCTTTAGGTTACTTCTAGCTGCTACAACAGCCATTTGTCAAAACTGAATTGTGTCAATTCTTCCCCTAAACACGTTAGTTCCTACGAGTTAAAGCAGGAACCTTTGGTTTCAACTCTCTGACAGGACAAATGCCCACTTCAGTATTAAGTCTGGAGTCTCACAACAAAATATTTTTGTTGGCATGGTGTTACAGAATATTCACTGAAATAAGCCAGAAGGTAGTTCCCCCAACCAAGACATAAGCAATGCAAGCCTGTTAAGAAAATAAAATTACAAGCAATAGATTCCCAATGCCTTACTTAATATATATTGCAATTTTAAAAGTGTCAAGACTAATAAACACAGTCTTACCGCCCCAGCCACAAGTCCAGTCAAATTGTAACTCTTGGATGCTGCTACAATCGATGCAATGAGAAGCAGAATTGTACCGATTAAATAATGAAGAAACTCCTGTAAAGACAAGCACAGCCTGAATCAGAAGGGAAACTTAGCAGGAAAACATTTTGACATGTCTCAGAATGAAAACAAGTTGGCAGAGGACAAAAAGCCAGTCAAAAGAAAAAAAAAAAAAGCAAAAAATCCCACCTCATGAGCGGATTTTGTACCATACCTGACTTTTTATTCAAAAAAAAAAAAAAAAAAAAGGAGAGAGAGCCAATCTTCAGGTCTACTCATGTCACTGGAATAAGATCTACTTACTGGGTATGGAAGCAATCCTTTCAATTCAATATGGTAAATTACTGAGGGGGAAACGTGTATCATTATTGCATCAAGTACGCACCTTACTTAAAGACACAGGTCTGGAGGAAGAAGCTTTAAGAGTACATTTCTCCAGCCTATATGAAATGGTAATAAATGGCAGCAAATGGCTTAAGTAGAAAACCAAATGCTCCTGCTTCTGATAATCTTAGAAATTAAGCAGCAGATCTACTGCTGGATTTACTAACAGCTTACATCAACCAAGACTGGAAACAGGAGGGAAGCCATCAAAAGCACAGCTACGCAGACACTTATAACCAACACCCAGGCTCCGAAGTCTGTAAGGGTGGCTGCAGCTGTCCCGCAGTAAAACATGATGCCATGGGGTTTTTCTGAGAGCACTGAGGCACCACATTTCAGCTCTTCTCTAGTGTGACGAGTATCAGTCCAGGAGTCAATTTTACCTTGTTATAAGCAGGGGTTATCTGTGGATTTAGATTTTGAATCCTCACAAAACTTATGGCAACCAATAATGGGTGTTTGCAAACTGAACATGGGTTGTTTCTTTTGCATGGTGGGGTGGGCAGGAGGGTATCCGCTAACTTTATCTGCATTGCACTACCAGCATGAGCCAAGCAAATGCTATGTGTAAGGGAGAGGAGAGATTCCATCTCAAACCATAGGAGAGAAAACATAGTCCCAAAAGGAAATTGTTCAGGCAAATCCCAGAAGAGAAACAGTCTATCATACCATACCACAGTTTCCCTCTGCTCAGGTGTTTATAAACAGCTGAGGAGGATCTTTGCCATAAAGTAGGCCCTGAGACTGCTATTTACTTTCCTCATTTGTAACCTTGATTCAGGTAATCAAAATCTCAGCCCTTGCTTTTGCTAGAATAAATTATTTCTGTAAGGAGGCTTCTCTGGCTAGTCCACAGTGCAGCAGGCAAATTAGGCATGCCATTGCCTCCTTTGAAACACCAAATAAAGCAGTGTACACAGGCCACTACAAAGAATCATTAAAGGCTAAATTATCTGGAGAACCAACTCCTGTCAGGGCTGGGAGGGTGTCCCTCTGGAGAAACACTTCCCAGCTTTAAAAGGTGTCAGTGCTGAACAACCTTTTGAACCACCGCAACTTTACTGACTGCAAATCACACCCCCTGGTTGCAATGCAGAGATCCTGCCAGGAAACTCAGCCAAACGCTAGTTGTAGTTTCCCAAAGTCTCTTACAGGTCTTCCTATTCTGTTCTAAAGACTTAAATATGTGACCGAAAAGGAGGTTTGTTGTAAAAAAGCAGCAATGTTCAAGCATCACATCCCATAAAGCTATCTGAAGCTGAACAGCCAGAAACTGCAGTGCCTTAAACTCACTAGTGACTCTGGAACATTTAGGAATGATTAAACACAACAAAAAACAAAAGCAGCCTATGCAGAGGTCAAAATGGGATAGTCCTATTACAGCAATGCACACATTAAATGCTGCTTTGCAAAACTGTCATTTAGTAGCTTATTTCAATCCCTGCATCTGTATTATCTCTAGATAAAGAAGTACTTTCTAGAGAAAGATAGGGGTGGTACACATCTAAAAAAAAGAAAAAGGGGCACAAGTCTAACCATATTCTTCAGCTAAAAAGGAAAAGAAAATTAAATTTTTCTCTCTGGTTAGAAGTGATGGATGGACAAACCATTATCTTAGACCTTAGACCTACTTACATAGCTTCCATTAAACACCATCCAACTACTTCTTGGATTTCAAGAAGTAAGTGAGACATGTTTTAAGAGGTTATTAAAATCCATCGTACCACACTAGGACGCAGGACTCTTCTGTTAGCTGACCTGATCCAAAGTTACTGAGGAAGTTCAGGTCTCACATTTTCTGTGCTGCTCTGCTAGGATATGAGAGATGGATGTGCAGGGGAAATGCGGGAATGAGGCAGGAACCTCCTGCAGGATATCCCCGAAATGGCCAGGCTATGGCAACCAGGCTGAGGCTCCTATTTCTTGCTATTGTTTAAGTTACCTAAAACCATACCAAAAAGAGACACATTTGACTTAAATAGCACTCGTAAACTTTATTTTGGGACAGGATGTAGTACATTCTAATGCTATGATTTCGTACTCTAGCAATCCCTTAGCTGCTATAAATGACCTGAGCTAGGACCCATCTGCTGAAGGCTTGATAATCAGTAGCTTCTTTTCAATTGTCTCAGAATAATGCTATTGCCTTCCCTGGAGTAAACCGGGACTTATATCTGTGTAAAGGAAGACAGGATCAGATCCAAATCAGCTAAAAATCTTACAATTACAGCATCTGCTGAACTGAATACTAATAACAAAAGCAACAAAAGGATTTGTATACAAGGCAAAAAATAATTGCATGAAAGACAGCCTATCATTGTGTGATAGCACAAGAAAATGGGCTAAGTAATTGAGTCATCAACCCACAAGAGAGGCAAGGAACCCAGACCATCTAACAGGCTTACCGCAAGTGGCCAGCTAACGCAAGTGAGCTTCCTGTAGATTCTGAAAATGTGGATAATGTAGAAGAACAAAATCATAACCAAGTCGCACATGGTGACAATCTGAAAGTAGCTGTATGCGCTGTAATCCGTCCATCTAGAATTATTTACACTGATGAATCCAACCAGCAGTGAGATCTGAAAGACAGAAGGCACATTAAAGATTTTCACAATGGTGCTCAGAGGGCCATGAAGATTATTTTAGACACAACAAAATGGCACTTAGAAGACAAATATCTAATCTAAATTGGATGGTCCCAACAAAATGGAGGACAAAGTAACAAGCACGGTAATAATGTTTTAAAAATTGCTGTTAAATGAGCTAAAACAACCATGAAGAGTGGGGAAAGGGCCAACTGATAGAAGAAAAGCAGCAATTTTAGCCTGAAGAATCCAACCTGAAGAAGTCTCTATGTACACTAAAAGAGATCTCAAACTGAGAAGAAGCATTGAATGCCTGGAGCTGCACCAGCAACTGAAGCATCTAAACTCCATGGACTTTCAGAAGGAAATCACTGAAAGCTGTAAAACTTAAAGTGCCCTTGAACACATGCACCTTTACTTCCATTTAGCGAGGGTTCTCATATGCAAAATCAGAGGACCTGGCTGCAACTGAACTTAGAGTTTTACCCTTCCTTTTCTACCACCTACACAGCAGGAGTATTAGCAGACTACAAGGTAGTACTATCATAGCAAATAATATAAACATTTGGAGGAACTGATTAATTCACCCCCCCCCAAATACAATAGTTATAAAACTTTAATATGTTAACATTGTCACATAAAACTATAAAGCATTATTGTACAACTTTCAGTTGTAGGCTTGCAAAGGACAAAAGCTATTTTATTTTTTTAATCTAAAGCTACTAGTTTATTTTACTAATCTTGCTGCTCCTACCAACCTGGCTAGCCTAGGTGATAAAAATAAATCTACCAAGGATATACCTGAATATTTTCTTATTACAGACTTTGTCAATGCATGCTTTCAGTCACTGTAATTTTTAGTTCATCCAAAGTCAGCCAGGAGCAGTAATGATTCACATTTTAAGTGTTTCTACAAGACATTAAAAAACTATCTGAGGAAGCCAGCACTTCAAGATTGCAGCATCCTTTCCCGCACACTCATCTTCCAAACTTGTAACTGCATCCATTATCAGAATAATTTCGTTAAGATTAAAAGGAGGAAAAAAAAAGCAAACAACACCCCAACAACATAGCTTAGATTCTTGCTACTGTAGTTTTAACTGAGTTTGACCTGCTCAGTTCTAAGTGGACAGGCTAAACATACACATCCACAAGACCAATCAAAAGCTCTACACACACATAAGAATTTCACAAGAATTTCACAAAAACTTGTCACCTTGGCCAAGCTCCATATAAACAGCCACATCAATGTAGCAACAGTGAACTACCTCAAAAGGCGGTTCCAAAGAGAAAAGTCAGTGCTCCAGGATCCTTTCCCACACAAGTGGCTAAGCTACTGTGAGATCTAGTCCGGCTCCATTATTTTTACTGTGGTAGTCCAAGTGGTTGATGCTAGCATTGTAAGTGATCCTCAGTCCGAGCCAGTGACAGGCTTCTGCACTACGGCTACGGTAAGCCTACATCTCCTCCCACCTTTGAAATAGATTCAGGGTAGGGAAGACAGGACTTTGCAGTGCAGGGGGCTAGATCATGCTCAGTGCTTCTCAAGAATGGAGGTTACGTGTGCCTTGGAAAATGCATGATATTGCTCAGTCCCTGTCTCCCCAAATATGTTCCTGCCCTCTGGTTTGGGAGTGTGGCATCATAGTAGCATCCTGCACGTTTAGTGCTTCTGTCTGTACCATGCTTGTTCTCTGGGTCTCACAGTGTAGCCACTGGGGAATCCTAAATGCACAAAGTCTTGCATCTTGTGCATGGCAGAGCTTTCTGAGATGCTACATTTCTTAAAAGACAACAAAGCAATGCTCTCCACAATTCAGCATTTAAATAATTCTGGTCCAGTTCTTCAATTCTGAGATAATTTTAATGAAGTTTTGTCCAATTTCTGTCTACATACACTAGCTCTACATTAAGATGTGGTTTCATGAGGGGCCATGGCCTTTGTCATCTCCTTCCTACCCTGATTTCATTGCCTGTCATGTACCGGCTGCTCCATTCATCTGTGCTGAGCCACCTCAGCGTACTAAGCCAGCTAAATGAAATGAAATACTAAAAAATGAAATACTAAAAAAAGCAAGTAGCTTTCCTCTGACTCTGCCATTCACACGAGGCAGGGTCAGGTGAGCAAGGGAGTGTGAGGAAGAAGCTAGGACTCCAAAGGAAAGCATAGAAAAGACTGAGCAGGCAGGATGGCAGCAGCTAGTAACCATGCCGGCTCAGGCTGCCGCAGACCATCCACCTTGGTTCCTTGAATCTTAATGTTGTCTGACTTAGCTGTTGAATAACTTGAACAATCAGAAGATCAGCAGGTCATCTACCCTATAACCTAGGAGAACACTTGAAGTGATGCAAGACAAATAGGTATTATTTTCATGAGAAAATGGAAACTAAATTTAATGAAATTTCATCCTATAGGAAAACTCAACAAGAAGTCACAGCAAGCATTGAATCTTGCTTTTGGATAAAGGTGGGATGAGGACAACACTTCTCTAACCATCAAAGGCTAAAAGGGGTCTCCTTTATTCAGATGCCTTCACAATCATCAATTCTCAGTTTCAATTACACTGTACGTATCAAGAAGGAAGCATTAACTCACAGAAATATTAAATCTGCCTATTGGCTCATTTCATGCTTGAACCATTAACTTTATCAACTTTTTTACTGTACAAAGGGTAAGAAGGACTGGATCCTTGAAGCACAACCACCATCAAAATGTATGGCAAGAGGCATTTCTTTCAAAGGTTTCCTTTCCCAGCATAAATGTCACATGAGATTTACATGCAATTTCTAAAGAGTGTTCTCTGATCACACATAATGCTATTTCACAGGACAAGTGCAAAGGGGACCATATCAACAACTTTATATAAAACTACACCATGTTTGCCACACTATATTGCCTGCATGGCCAGCAGGAACAGTCAGAGGTTGAAACTCACCTGTTGAAAAACAATCCTAAGAAATGTAGGAAATAGAGCCACATATTATTATTTGTCCTTTAAAAGTGACAAATGCCAAAGTTCCTTCACCAGATAGTGGTTTATCACGATGTACTTAGTGATGACTGTATTTTTTTTCCTTCTGAAATTCCAGTTCCCAGAGAACTTGAAATTGAGCGATAAAATGATTAATATGTAACTCTCTGGGATACAGTTCAACATATATCTTAGAAGTCAGTTTGTGGCACAGAGAGAGCGAAATGAATGGCAAAGCAGTAAAATGATGAAATGTTACAAGTGCTCTTTATGCATCTGTGCTGAGGGGAGCAAGTTAATATATCTTGAAAATAAAAATTAGAGGTACAAAAAAATTAGGGCACTGCCATTTCCATTTCGATACAGTATTTCACAGATTCTGAGAGCTGCAGACATGTAACCCATAGCCAGCAAGCCAGTCAGACCAGAAGTACACGTCAAATGATGGTCAGTCTCATTACAAGATTTCAATGTGCTCCACAAAATATACCCAGGCTTCAGAACTGCATTACAAAAAGGGGTGAGGGACACGTTGCAGGACACCACTATTTAAGTGCTCCGTGGTTTCTGAAAAGCAAAACAAAGAACTTATGCATCAACCAACTCCAAGGAGGGATTTCTGGATTTAAATGAAGTTCCATGTTTACTCTGTTTCACAGAAGCTGATTGGCTTAAACTAATCCAGCTCCTGACTTCCATTGGAACAGATATTTGAAGTGAGTCATGAAACGTGTTTAGGAACACCGGTATATATATCACAGGAACCATCTTGCCGTGAAGCCAACAAGAGCTAAAGGCAGTCAGCAATTGCCAGGAGGCACTCAACACCTTACCAGACAGAACAGACATCACAAAAGAAAGATGGCAAGAGTCTGCATTCTCTTCTCTATTTTGAGCTGGAGACAAAGCAACCACATCCTTCACAATGTGCCTATGCAAAATTTTGTCTATCAAATAGCACTGACATAAGCTCCCAAGCCTAAACTCCATTCTGATTTCAAGTGAGCACAGCTCTACCAAAAACAAACCACAATTTTCTCTTTCCTGATATGGTCTTCTTCCAAAAGTCCCTAAAAAAGGCCTATGGCCCCTATGGCCCCTAAAAAAGGGTGAACAAGCACAGATCTTTCAAGAACATTAACAGCAGGTGGGACACAGACTGGGAGATCTGATCTTCGCGGAAAAGAAGGCCCAGGGGTAATGTTGCCACTGCCTTTAAGTGACGAGGGCAAAACTCAAGACTCTTTTCCCCCTGTGCTAGGCTCCCCTTGCCCAATGTGCCAGGCATGGGCCAGGCCAACCAGCCACACCCAGGGCTCGGGGGTGAGAGATGGACTGCAGTAGCACACCATGTGTCCCAACCATGCAAGAAATTTCAGGTGTGATCCAGTCACGTGTCTTGTGCTCACAGCAAGGATCACAAAATCAGAGAATGGCGGAGGAAGGGGCCTCTGGAGTTCATCTCGTCCAACGCCCCTACTCAAGCAGGGACACCTAGAGCCAGTTGTCCAGGACCGTGCCCAGCTACATTTTGAATATCTCAAGGATGGAAACTCCACAGCCTATTTGGGCAACCTGTGCCAGTGTTTGATCATCCTCATGGTGAAAAAGCATTTTCTGATGTCCAGATTGACTTTCATGTGCCCATTGCCTCTTGTCCTGTCACTGAGTACTACTGAGAAGACTCCATCTCCCTGTCCTTCACTCCCTCCCATCAGGTATTTATACACGTTGGTAGGCTCCCCTGAACCGTCTCTTCTCCAGGCCGCACAGTCCCAGCTCCCTCAGCTTCTCCTCACATGAAGGATGCTCCAGAAATTTCATCATCTTTGTAGATCCATGCTGGACTCACTCCAGTAAGTCCATGCCTGTCTTGTGCTGGGAAGCCCAGAACTGTACACTGCACCACAGATGTGGCCTCACCTCTGCCAAGTAGAGGGGAAAGATTCTGGTCTGCTGGCAACACTCTTCCTAAATCAGCTCAAGATGCTATTGGCCACCTTTGCCACCAGAATGCATTGCTGGCTCATGGTCAGCTTGCTGTCCACCAAGACCCCAAGGTCTTCTCTGCAAGCGTTGCTTTCCAGCCAGTTGGCCTCCAGCCTGTACTGGTGCAGTGGCTTACCCTCAGATATCCCCAGATGCAGGACTTTGCATTTCCCTGTGTTGAACTTGATGAGATTCCTCTCTGTCCAGCCTGCCAATGTCCTCTCAATGGCAGCACAACCCTCTGACTCATCAGCCACTCCTCCCAGCTTTTTATCATCTACAAACTTGCCAGAGGGGGCATGCTGCCCCGTCGTCCAGGTCATTAATGAAGATGTCGAACAGTACCGGCCCCATTACTAATCCCTGGGATATACCACTAGTGACTGGCCTCCAAGGACATTGTACCACAACCCTCTGGGCCTGGCCATTCAGACAGCTTTTAATCCACCTCACTACCCACTTATCTAAGCCATACTCTGTCAGCTTGTCTATGAGGATGTTATGGGAAACCATAACCTTATTAAGATCAAGGTAAACAACATCAACTGCTCTCCCCTTGTCCACCACGATAGTTACTTCATTGTAGAGGCCTATCACGTCAGTTAAGCACAATTTCCCCTTTGTAAATCCATGCTGACTACTCCTGATCACCTTCTTGTCCTTAATGTGTTTGGAAATGCTTTTCAGAAGGACTTTCTTCATTACCTTCCAAGGGACTGAGGTGAGGCTGACCAGCCTGTAGTTCCCTGGATCTTCCTTCCTGTCCACAGAGATGACATCAACCTATTCAAAATGGCACATTTTCCTTCCCTACCTCTCAGGCTAGAGAGGATAGGGAAGGACTGGACATGAGTGATAAATTCTCTTTCCCTGTGCTATAAAATGCTACTTGAAGCTACTGGAAATGCTGTTCCTTTTAAAAAAATCATCTGTTTTTCTCCCTGTTTCTTCTTGTCCCTGTCAAAGAATGAGCACCTAAAGTCTATTGATCACTGATTACTCTCAGTAAAAAACAGAGAGAATCTGTACCAAGACTTCAAGGAAGTCAATCTTTCACTGCAGGAAAATTCAACACCTTCTTAAGGAAAGGAGAAGAATCATGTCTTTATATTATGAAGATACTATATACAGGAGGAAGATCCAACTTCCAATTACTCCCAGGGCAAATGCATATTGGACAAAAGGCCCTTGGCGTTAGGCCCAGATGCTGTTATACTCCCGATTTCAGATGGTTTGAATTCCACCTAACTCCCCGCACTTGCTCTTGGCTGGCTGTAGTACTGCAGATGAAAAATCTCAGCTCCAAACATCCTAACTTCACCAGACTGGACTCAGCATGATGTTGGGACTAAGAGCAGGCCAGCAACACAGTCCTCATCCTCTCTGGTGGCTAGATCCTCCTGGGGTTTCCTGTCTTGGCAACAGTCACGTAAGCCACCATAAAACTGCTCAAGAGCTGCCTGCATTTCAGGACTAAAAGGCAACAACCCAAACATGCTGGAGCATATCAGCAAGGATGAAAGAACCTGGACCAAGCTGACACGTTCAAAGCAGCTTATTAGAGAATCACCGGCTCCAAGGAACAGGAAGGCAGAAGTCAAGAGATTACAGATACATTTTTTCTTGCTAGTGCCCTGAGGGTAATGAAGGAGCTATAACCTAAGAAAGGACTTGTTTTGCCCTCCATATACCCATATGCCAGCTGGCACCACTAAGCATTTTCTGGTCTTGTGGTAGAAGTCTGTAGTTTATCTGACCACAGAACAATTTTACAGCCCAGGAATCAATCTGTGCAAGTGCTTTGTATGATCTTTTTCTGCTGTCCTGCTTTAATGGATGTCATAAATAAAGCTCTGTGTTTATTACCAATACTTAATTCTTTTGTAATATTTGGAGAGAACTAAAATTTCCTCAGACACAGCTACCTGCACAAACATAAATCCAGCATGATCTTCAATATTGACAACCACCTCCTCTTAAAGGAAAGCCTAATGTTCTGAGCACTGGAGATACATTCCCACAGACAAACACTGACACAACATGGGAGGAATTGAATGTCACTGGCTCTTGAATTCTGACTCCAGTTTTGTAACCATCTTACTACTTGAACTTCAGAAAATCATGTATTTCACTGCTTCAGCACACTTCACATGCATTGTGCTAGTTTTTCATCTTCAAAACACTTTCAATGTGTAAAATAAGGCAAAAATGTTGAGCATCGTTAATAAACCTCTAGGTAAAGATGACTGTTTTCCTTTACAGTGTAAACGAGAATAAATGCCCACTAAAAAACCAAACAAACCCAGCCCCACCCCCCCAAAAAAGCCCAAAGGAGCAATCAACAGATCACAGATGTAACAGACAAGCATGGGTAAAAACATGCATGGGTATGACCCTAAAGAATCCAAGGAGGAAGCCACAGAACAAGAAAAGCAGTAGGAAAAGGTTGGTCTTTTGGGGGTTGCTTTTTCATTTTGATTTGTTGCCATTACACCACACAAGATTAAAAAAAAAGAAAAAAAAAGAGAGCCCGAGCTCACCATGAAATGGGAATTGGTATTTATTTCCTGACTGTCACTTATTTACTTACAGTAGACTTTGATATCATGTGTTGAAAAAAAATCCACCACGCACAAGACATTGCAAATAAACTCCTGTCTTCCAACTGGAAGCACAATGTTTAATGCTAAGGCTACTATGCATCCTCTTGACCATTCCTGACCGTTCCATACCGCACATTATCACTTGCCTGTATCCAGCAGTTCTTTCACAATTCTATTAATGACTGTGGAGTAAGGGTTATCCTTTCCCACTGTGCCTGTACAACATCCCGTACAGCAGTGATGTGGCTGGGATGGCGCTACCTTCACAGCAGCTGGTATGGTGCTGTGCTTTGCATTTGTGGTTAAAACAGTGTTGGTAACACATCAACCTTTTGGTTGCTGCTGAACAGTTCTTGCACAGCTTGCTTTCTCTTCTCCCTCCCCTCACCCCAAAGCAAGTAGTCTGGCAAGTGAGCAAGGCGTTGGGATGGTATGCAGCCAGGCTAGCTAGCTCCAGCTGACCAAAGGGATATTCCAGACCATATGAAGTCGTGTTCAGTGATAAAAGTTCAAGAAAAGAAGTTATAAGGGGAAACATTCGAGGTTATGGCGTTTGTCTTCTCAAGCAACTATTACACACACTGAGCTCCTGCTTTCCAGGAAGTGACTAAACATCTGCCTGCTGATGGGGTGCAGTAAATGAATTCCCCTTTTTGCTTTGCTTGCATGTGCAGCTTTTGCTTTCCTTAAAACTGTCATTATCAGAATCCATGGGTCTTTTCGCCTTCCTTCTATTTCCTCCCCATCCTGCAGGAAAGGGGAGCAAGTGAGAGGCTGGGTGGGTGTTTGGCTGCTGGCTGGCCACCCACTGCAGGTGGCTTACTCCTTGCCTGGGACTTCTAGCTGCTGCAGTAGTACCAAGAACGACATTAAAAATCTTCATTACAGAAAGGAACTGAACATGGTTTTTGCAAATCCCAAGATTGTATCCTGAACTGACAGGCTGAAACTGCTGTCTTACTGTGTAACTTTTAACTATGGATAATAATTTTCTTTTTGTATATAGAAATAAGATGTGAAATGCCAGCTAAACTGCAGGGAGTAAAGATGATGTTGGTAAGAAGCAAAATTGTCTCAAGGTGCCCAGTTCTAGAGAAACACTATAACTCTTATCTCAAAGATTTACCATAATACTGTGACACACACAGAGTCATGTATGATCCACCCAGCACTGCATTATCTTTTCATTTAAGTGTTTTGCCATGCAATGTACAACTATTTTCTTGCTTTTCTCAGAATATTTTCTTTTCTTTCTTGACTGTGCTCCCCTCTGCTACACTCTCCCATAAGAAGTTGTACTATGACTTTTTGTCTCCAGTGTTCCCTTTCCTTTTTTCCTGCTCTTTATTCCCCTTTCCTCTTCTTTCCCTATTACTCTCTGTATTTTTTCTCCTTTAGATCTCTCATTCTCTCCCATTCAAATTTCCCTCTATACATGAGAATGCACCATAATTCCCTCTTTTAATGTTTCCTAGCTATCTTCCCCACTCCCTTGCATCAGGATATGCATTGCAATTAGCTAACTAAAAATTAGCACCATTCAGGGGAAAAAGGGCAGGGGACAGGATTCAGCATGGTACTACACCTGTACAAGGACGGTAGGCAGCAGCTCTGGTTTACCAGTCTCCAGTTGGTAGTTGGCAATACCTGACAGCGCTTTTCCTTTCCATCCTTCTCTGACAATTTAACCCTCTAGAAGACAGAAACAGCTTGCTTCCCCCGCTCCTCCCCGGATGCTGTAAAACAGCATTGAGAGGAAAGCTTCTCCATTGCACTTGCTGGAGCGCTGATGAACATTTGTACTACTTTAATGTCCCTCCTCCAGAATCTGAAAAGACGAGGACCCTGAGATTATTCATAAAATTGATAAAAACTGGTTGATTTCCACTCTCTTAAAAATTACCCAAGTTCTAGTGCAAGTAATAGTACAGAAACTCTGTCTACAGATCTGGAGCAAGGGACAGTACAGACTCATATCCAGTTTTATCACAGCCTTTTTTAAAAAACACAATATAATAAGAGCTAAGTGCTTTTTGTATTTGAACCAAAAAAAAAGTCAAATTTTCCAGCTTGTGACACCAGCTAAGATAGTAAGTGGAATTTTCCATCCCTAAGTGAGCCAATCAGGATAACCATGCCCTGGAGAAATGTCACTGACTGCAGCTGTACATTTCTGAATGTTACATCTCAATGCAGTGAAGCAACACTCATATATTATTAAGTACATATTTCTGTACAGAATCAATTAATTTTTTTAATAGCTTCCCAAAACAGAAAGATGAGTGAAGCACAGGCCAAGGTTACAATTGTAGTTCATGCAAAACTGGTTCAGCTAATTTAAGCAACAATGTTGACTGCTGCTGTAATTGAGATTTCCCTTTTCCAGGGCGGTGTTGGAAATGTGAGCTGTAACAGACAAACCCCTACTAGAAAAAGATAAAAAACCCCGTCCTTTTAAAACTTCACTAATGACAGATGAAATCAGCTGCCTTCAAGTGCACGGTTCTGTGAAGCAGTCAGTCTTCTGTTGCACAATAAATTCTCAGCCCCTGCGTCTAGGCAGATTTCCTTCTTGTCTGGCTGCTTTGCTAAAATAAGGAGGCTGCCTTCTTTTGTGCACCACCATCCACAGGCTATTTATTAAAGATAAAAATGGTGGGAGGGTGAGAAAAGGCGAAATAATCTTATTCAGACCCTCTACAACTCAGATGGTAGAAGAGGACAACCCTAAGTACAAGCAAGTGGTATTCTTTATCTAATAATAATAAGTTATCTATCTATCTGCTCAGGCACAGGCCTCAGTGGTAGAAAAGGATGTGGGGTAACCACAGAACCAGCATATTAGTGATGTTATTAAAGAGCCCTTGTTACAGGATGCTAGCCATGATCATTAAAAAGGCAATTCTTTGTAATGACTAGCTACAATTAAGTCCTGCCTACCACTGATCACAGTGTATGCAATACTTCAATCCCACCACTGCCAGTTTAACTATCTCCCTGTCTCCCTCCCCACAGCTGTGTGTACCACCACTGCACCACACTGAAAGACACCATACAATCCTGTACGCTACTAACTGAAAGCTGACTTTACAGTTATATGGCAAAGAATATGCTATATTTGCATCAAGCAGTGAATTAATTTAAAAAAACAAACACACCACAATACAAGTTTGTTATCTACAACAACCTCATAATTTTATTTCTTTTCTCTCCAATCTGATATTAACAGATTTGTTTTAAAAATCAACTTAAATTTAAAACGTTTCAACTGTAAAGCATTACCAGTAAGTTTTTCCAACCTACATAAAAGATGTACACACAACACTCAAAATACTGCAGCCATGTAAGTGATATTTGAGTAACATTGCACAAGTGCCATATTCAAGTCACAAACAATTCCCAAAACATATAAAATTCAGTGCAAAAGAGTGTTAATGGGACAGATGATTTGTAGCATGTCTGCAAAGGACAAGAAAAGAATTTTAAATACAGCAAATGCCCAAATGCCCTAGCAGGGCTTTAACTCTGGGAAACACAGCTGCTTTCCCTCTAACTCTCACAGAGGTGCTTATGTCTTTCTAGGCACCCACAATGACTAAAGGTACTACTCTGGACAAAGCCAGGAGACCCCTCTACTTTGTGAGCACATAGCTTGTCCATTTATTAACAAGGAATTACTTCTCTGTGTAGGCAACAGCTCCCATGTAACAGGTAGCCTGCCACCCGCTCCAGTGGTCTCACCTGTCTCAAATCAAGTCATAATCCCCAAATCATAGATAAACCTGCTGCTTCAGGTAAGAGCAGAACAGGCTGCCTAGGGAAGTGGTGGAATTGTCATCCCTGGAGGCATTTAAAAGATGGGTAGACGTGGTGCTTAGCGATATGGTTTAGTGATGGTTTTTGTCAGAGTTAGGTTGATGTTTGGACTCAGTGATCTGAAAGGTCCCTTCCACCCTAGACGGTTCTATGATTCTATCTTCTATAGTTGGTTTTCTCTGCAGATGCACAGATACAATCACTGGCTCCACCTGCATTCTCTGCCCTCCTCTCAGCTAAGGTATTGGTTGTAATGCTTGTTGGAAACCTGTGTCCCGCACCACCAAGCCAGTTGCCCATTTAGAAAAATACTACCTGATTGCTGCAAAAAGCATGCATGCACGTGGCTCCTGCTGTAACTGATTCCACTGTAGAAGACCATCTGTCTTGCATAGCAGGGAGAATCCCTATATCACAACTCATTGGAAGCAAAAAACTTTGTAAGAGACTTGAATCTCCAGAGTCATCTAGTAAAAAGTGGAGGATCTGGTGATGGCAACCAAAAATGTAGGGATTAATATAATCAAATCTCTGCAGACTCAGAAATTGCACAGCAAACTGGGATTGTTACTTCTCTCCTCTGCAAGGCAAGCACTTCCAACATTTAGATCTTCCAAGAGAGCCATGTTAACTGTTCTCTAGGCCTGGTAAACCCAAGAGTCAGACAGAATGACAGGAAAAAACAGTCCACAGTGTGGTCAGGTTTGTGTAAACACAGAAAGAATGCTTCAAGCACACAAAGTGCTTCTGAAGCAAGAAAAAGAAAAGGACTGTGAAGAGAAGGGAACTGTAGCCAAACAAAAGTGTGTTTGGTAGAATGTAAAAATTAAGAGGTTTGAGCTGTCTAAAGGAATGGCAGAAAAGTGGCTCTCAATGGCAGAAAGGAATCCAACAATAATGAACAGGAATATAAATGCTCATGGAGGTACAAAGACACCTAAGATGTTCGCTGGAGAACTTTGTCCTTTGAGGCTGTTGCTGCAAAAGCAGCAACAGAGTTCACCAACCCTGTGCCTTGAGAACGAACCCTACTTGGGGGCAGGAGATTGTGTACTTCACCTGCCATACTTCCTTTTAGTTGGCTGGGAGGAAGAGCTCCTTGTAGGAGCAAGGCATCTCTGATACCACTACTTGGAACCATTCTCAGCATATGTTGTTTGGGTTGTTTGTACTGTTTGCCCTTTAAATAGTCAATGAAGTCCCATATTGTCAGTAACATACAATATAGAAAGAGCTTAATCCTTACTTCTGAGCTATAGAGCTCTTGTACCTAAAGTTCATGGCTGTCTAAAAATGGATTTACCAACCATGCATGGCAATACCACCTACAGAGAAGAAGCCCACGTTGGCTGACCAGCCAAGCCTGGCTCAGACTGGCTGGTTGCTTGAAGCCCAGGGTAGACAGTGTTTATTATTAACAAACACCCACAAACTCTGCACAGCAAGCTGCGAAGTTTTCCCCTTGACCTGAATATCCAATACACAGCTAACAGCATACAGCTACTTAAAGCTCAAATAGGAATATATAACAAAAAAACAGTACCGCACGGCAATGACCGTTCTAGTAACCTATCAAACTAAATGCACAAAAAATAAAAAGCATATGTAATCTCATCTTCCTGAAAGTTGTTACTGAGATAAGGAGTACTTTGTGAACCGCCCAGTGAAGTCTGAGTGCCTATGCTTGTTAAGCCTCAGCAAGCAATCTGTTCATCACTCGCCCTTACAGATGCTGCTCACAACACAACCCATTCTCATTGTCTGAGGCATTTATTGCTTGACTGATTCAAATCTTCAGTTAACACCTGCCGTATCTCTCCCTGCCGCAAAGAACACCACACTGACATCTGGCAGTTGCAGAGACAGCAGTTAAAAAGTTCATATCTGTCATCTCCAGCAAAGGCTTTGTTAGCCATGGCAACGGAGCCTTCAGCAAGGTCTCCTCGAATAAGAGGAGAATTTGTTTACATCACTGAAGTCCACGTTGTCAGCTGTGCTGGCACATCATAATTTTTTATCAGGAAAAAACAAGTAAGAGTTCCCAAAAATGCTAACATCATGACAATTTCCAGACCAACTGGCATCAACACAACCTGGCGCCTGGATCAGACTGGGCCATAGCACACAAAAGAACAACCTTTTCTAAGTGCAAACACTTGACGCTTGGCAAAGTGCCAGAGAAGTGAAGGGTGATGAATGAGGGGGAAAAATGAGAAGAGATGAGATTCCCCAGTGGCACTGTCGTAGCTGACAACTTTCAGTGACCGCCTGGTGACTGGCAGGCCTCTCAAACACGCTGGGACAGCACTCCCGTGTCTACTAGGAAGCTTCACTCAAGCGATCTACAAAAGGCTCAATTAGCCAGCAGGTGACAAGCAGCAACTGGGGACCATGTTTTTCCCAAACAGATGAGAGATCTTTTGAAGTGGCCTTCCTAGAGTGTTATTACAGACTTGCAGGAGAGTGTGCTAAGTCTTTCTGCAGCTGCTGCTGGTCATCTCAGGTTAACAGCATACTTTCTCTCCCAGCAGTCAGTACTTGTTTCTTGAACTCACTGATGGCTTTTTTTTTTTTTAAAGAAAAAAAAAGACAAACCACCAAAAAAAGAAAAACCACCAAATTCGAAGAAATTTCCCCCTTGAAGCAGCTTCTCAATCTTGTCACCATAGCATTTCCATTTTCCTTGAGGGAAGCTGTGAACAAGTGAGGAAGCCATAAGCATTGCAGCTGCTGCTATTGTTGCAAGAACAGCAGCCAAACTTGCTTTGGCTTTGAAAGCTGCAGTCACCTAGCTTTGACCAGGCAGACATATCTGTACTCGCCATTATATTCATCAAATTACCAGCATCGCAGTGCAGGGAGTTGTTTCAGCTGTGATGATCCCTTAAGAATCTGAGTTATGCAAAAAAGAGGAAGCTCACAGGTGGGTGAAAGGAAATCACAGCAATTTTAGAGTTTGATCTCTGTGTACAGAAAGTATCAACTTCTGGCTGCTTTATACTTTACATCTCACCACAAAATAGGAGGACAAGGCCACAGCACGCACGATTTGACAATAGCGCAAAGGAGACAACTCAGCCACAGTACTGACTGAATACCTCATAAGGGCTCCCCAGGGAGGGGAGCGGAGAAAACACTTACTCATAGTAAGCAAACACTGTCTGGCTTTGGGGGACGATACTTCATTACCCCAGTAATGCAGAGCAGGTACCTAACAGAGCCTTGTGGTCAGGCATACTGCCCTCACTGAGGTACGGCCATGGCTTTTACTGCATCATGATGAGACATAACAAATTGTTCCACCATCTACAGCCCTGGAACCCAGTGAAGGATGCTTGGCAAGGTGCTCTTTATCATTTATAGGCTCCGAGCTGATGGAGACTGCGCTTGGAAAACACTGATCCCCTGGTTTCTGTTTCTCTGTAGCAGGAAAGAAGGATGTTCGAAGGAACACCATCTCAAAAGAGAGGGAATACACTGCACTTGCATGTCTTAAAGGAAAGTCACAGAGCAGTAAGAATCTATTCTTTTCACCACATCTTATTATCCATGGACACCATATACACCTGATTAAGACTTTCAAATGGCATTTGCAAATCTAACTTCCTGTAAAACAAATGTGCTAGGAAACCACTGCCAATATTTCACTCTGCTCTTTCAAGCATACTAAACACGTCTCAGGTGATGTGGTAAATTTCTAGGCTTCATTTCCTTTTTTTCTTGTGTTTCAGAAACTGTATTTGCTAACCCTTGTTCAATCACCTCTATACAAAGAGCACTACACGCACTGAGGTTGCTAATGAACGTATTGCAACAAATCCTAATGGATGGGTCAAATGAGCAATGAAAGGTAGCTCCAACCTTTTGCTTTTAGGAAGCCTCTTTTAGGATACAAATAAAACATTCAGTGACACATTCAGAACAGAGATTCCCCAGCGTATAACAATTACTATAATTCTCTTTTTACAAAACATACTGGAGTTGATTTTTTAGATGTCTAGAGCAGTTTCAACATGAGAAAAACTACTAGTTTCTATTTTGCTGAAAGAGATAAAAACCAAAACAGACGGCACAAAACCTTCCCCTGCCCAAGAGAAAAAGGACCACATTCTCAGCTTGTGGTTTGAAGCACGTGGAACCACTTCAGCCTTATGTAGTTCCTGCCCTTGTATGCCAGACACTTGCTCTTGCTGACAGTAGTCTCTATGGCTGCACTGTTCGCTAAAAACTCTTATGGAAAAAAGGAAAGCTAAAGTAAAGCTACAGCAGTTGCCTGGTTTTGTTTACTGCGTAACCTTGTGAACAGCTGCATCACTGCGGCTGAGAAGGGCTGCATGGAGGGGAGGCACAAAGGGAAAATTCCTTGAACTGGTGTTGCTTGTTTTGTCTCACCAAATAAAACTGTGTCAGCCTACCACCAAGCACTCCTTGGTTAACACACAGGGAAGACACTGTTCGCTCCCAGCTCTTACGCAAATACCTGGGCAGAATTTGTAAAATGGCCACCCAGAGCAGAGGCATGGAAAAAATACAACTGGCCAAGCCAGCCTGTTTCAGTGATCTCAGAGTGGAAATAACAGGACTACCCAGACCTATTGGTTTTAATTACTAGGCTTGGACATTCCTCACTCAAGTGCTCCTGCTTACTTTGGAGCCATCTAAGACTTAGATAATTTTTTTCTCTCTTTGCTCAGCATGCCAAGCAGGGTCCTTTTACTGCAGCTTCTAGCAGAACAACAAAAATAATTAACAGTTATAACACATAGCTCTGACCTCGACCTGAAAAGAAAAACTTTGCTGCCAAAATCCATGACCCATTTCTTACTGCTTAGCCAGTAGTTTATCACGTAGTTGCAGACTGAAGACACCTGCACGTTCTTGGGGTGATTTTCCTCAATTATTATTTTCTTTGCAAACATACCTCCTGTATGCCTCAAAGCAAGTATAATGTGTCATGACATCACTGATAGCTATTATGGCATTATTTTTCATGTTTTCTGCTGTCAGATGGATGAAAAGTCAAGCAGAACACAGAACTGTTTGAATCCAAGCTTTGTAAGTTAGCATCCGGCAACTTTCACCAAGCTTGTTACTTCTGGCCATTATTTTCCTTTGGAAGAACTATAGACAGAGTGATAGCAGGGGAAAGCTAAAAGTGCAGTCTACACAGGACCCAGAGACAGGCTTACAATTTCAGCATCTCTGCATATCACCAGAATCCCTCTCTTCTGACTGAGAAGCATTATTACCATACAGGCAAAATCATACATCACTGACAAGCTGCCCCAAACAATTATATGTTTTATTTCAATCATCTCCATGAACAGAAAGACACTTCAGGCTCAAAATCAAGTTAGAAGACTGAGTAGCTCTCAAATCATTCCAAGCATCATTTGCTTTTGTGAATTTCCTTTTCCTGTATCAATGGTTTTGATTAGGAATTGTTTTCTTCCACTAACAGATTTTGCTTTCTTTTCGTATTTTAACTTCTTCTGAATTTAGGTCCCCAGTAAACTTGTCTGATATCATCCAACACATTCAGAAATTGGTCTTGGCTCCAGCCACCTAACTACCAGCATTTTCTAGCTTTCAGTGTTACATGTATTAATACTCTCTTGAACACTATTATTCAACTGTATGTTAGCATATGAATAACCCAGAGAGGTTTGAGCACACTTCAAAGTCACTCAGAATTACAGGCTGTCTTGCTGGCCACTCACATATCAAATATGTAATTGTTTTTGTCAAGACACACTTTGGAAATTAAATAGATACTCAGAAGAAAAGCTACAACTATTGCCTTAGCATTTTTAGCAAGTTAAAATGATGTTGTTAAGTCAACTTTTAGTGAGTTTATCCTTTGTTACCTTGTAATTGTAATTTTCCTCAACCTTGAGAAAGTAATTTTGATTTTATTCTTTTCTATCAGATGAAACTGCTTTTTCCTGGTCCAAACTGAGTTGAAAGAATCAGTGCTGTTTTTAGCTTAAAACGCCCTGAATACTGAGGCTGTGCTTACTGTGCCAGAGCTATTGTCCACTGGGTAACAACACATTGTTGTGGGAACAATCACCTTCAGTCTGAACTGTGGTCAAAGTTAGCTTGGCCCAGCCTGACAGCGTGGAAGGAGAAGCGAAAAAGACCACGGGCCACCTCTGCACTGCTCAGAGTCCAGAAACAAGGAACAGTCCAAGAACAGTTTGAGAAGCCTGAGAGACTGACACAAGTATGTGACGTGCCGTGATGGCTCTCCTTCTACAGGTGAGCTCTCAACACTTCTTTCCTCTCTTCAGTCTGTATTGGTCACACTCTTGCAAATCTCTTCATCAGAGACTTCGGACAGGCGATACAGTCACCGCCATTCCTACCAGCCATCTATCTAAGATGGTGGGATACCTACATAGTCCAACATGGGCTCCACTGAAAACAGGACGTAGTCCAATACAGCATCTGTGGCATCCTCCAGACTTCTGTTGTAAAAATACAAGAGGCACAAAAGGGCTCCACAAGAAATTAAGCTGATTCAGACTTGTTTCAATCTATGAACACTACCACTTGAGCCACCTTGGTGACAATACAGATGGAAATTCATACCACTGTCTCTAATGGCCCAGCGTGCCTCAAAAGGCTTCCAAGAACCCATCTACTGAGAACCTGCCAAGCTAAGTAACATAGGCTCCTAGAGGAAGTCTTGCTGTAGAACAAGCCAGCAGTAGCACGGACACAGAGCAAACATGCTTCAAACAAATCAGCACAGTTACTGTTGTATACTGACGATTGCCACATGTGCCAATTTTGCCAAGCTGGCTAAAATTCAAGTTATTTAGCTTCTCTGGTCTAAGTGTATTGTGCACACTGATGCACACCCACTGACACACTTACTTAGTACACTGCTGCTATAGAACCAAGGTGGCCACAATGGGATTCTGCATGTATCCCCATGAATATAAGAGATCTTGGCAAAACTGCAAATAGAAAAACAAAAAGGAAAAGAAAAAGAAAAGAAAAAGAAAAAGCTCTATTAATCACCATCAAGTTAAACCTGTTGAAGTGGGTTAGATGTTGATGATACTTTGTAACTTCTGTTAAAACCGGAGCAGCAATTCAGACTGGATTTTGAAAATGGAGCCCTTACTAACATTAGTAATACTCACACATGAAAAACAGCTTTCAAACTGTCTTACTGCCATGTAAAATGCACAAGTCACAGAACTATGTTTTCTCCTCCATTTTATTTTCAAAATATTTACAGACCATTCCCTAAGCATTAGAAAGCCAGGAACTCAGTGCATAAAATGCATTATCTTTTCACAACTATAATAAAGAAATTCTCTAGCAAAAAAGTAAAGGAATTTGTGTTGGCTTACAGGTAAGAAACACATGCACTGCAAATAGCCCTTATATTGCAGTAAATGATCTTTACAGTAGATGATCTTTAAGGTCCCTTCCAACCCTGACAATTCTATGATTCTATGAAATGATTAAATGTTTCTTTCTTGTTCTCTCTCATATCATTTACTTCTTGGTAAAATGGATTGAGGAAGAAAGAGAAAACAGAAACAGTCATGTTCCCTCTTCATAACCACGATTCAGAGGCCCAGGACGCAATTTAGTACGTTATATTCTAACTCAAAAGATCTTACCTTTGTCCTCTGCCAGCATAATGGTTCTCCTTCTTAGTAAGACCACAGTCCCACCAGCCACATTAACGCTAATGCAGGAATGTTTCTAGATTTAGCATAATGAATCCTTTTTAAAAAAGGATACTGCAAACACTTACTAGAAGAAATGAATGCTAATACAAATAGATCCACGGAAATACTGTCTGAGAAGAGATAAAGGAGAGTTGAGAAAATTCTTAGCTCTGTATTTTATTGGGTGCAGGAGTTAATCTAGAACTAACCTATCCTGGTTATTTCTACACACTGCAGCACAAACATTTAGTTTTCTTAGGGAATTATTTGAGAAGATGACACTATCATGATACCTGAGGTAACTTTTACTTATGTTATTTACAGGTGAGTTGGCAAGCACAAAAATGTAAGAAGGTGAATCTGAAAGAGCTTCATTTATGTTATTTTAACTTCTGCCAAAGTCACCGCAGAAAACCACTAGCTTCCATTCTGATGAATTTGATACGGAACAGCACTGATAAATAATACCTTATGTAAACTATGTGAAGTATCACATAAAATTACAGAGATTTACATACGTTATAAAAAAATACGCAAAGCATGCATACAAACTATACCTGTGCACCAAAACTGAAATTTCAGCACAAATGCCTGTGCTAGTCGTAAGAGCCACGCGTCATAGCTGTAGTGACACCACAGCAGGATGGAGAGCAGAGAGGACTAGGTATTTCTAGTCCATAAAAGGAATAGTTCTTTCTGCAGTGGTGAACTGTGCCTAGTCACATTCAGTTATACCTCTTGCTACCGAGGCTCATTTCTAAAGGCAGGTGATGGCTCTTAATGAACTGGAAGAAACTGGGTGCCTTTTAAATAGAAACTTTAGGATCTGATATTACTCCACTGTAACCTAGAACCAAGGGATTCCTAACTACTAATGTCAATTTAGGACTCTGTGGATGCTAATAAATTACACAGGTTAAAAAAAAAAAGTGTAGACAAATAAATGCACAGGTGGGAAAAAAGACATTGAGGACTATCAGAAAGGGAGGCAACAACTCCAGCATAAAATGTTGTCAAATGCTTTTGCAGGATGAGACTGTATGTGAGATGGTATTGCTACATGTTTGTTGTCTTCCATTCTCATTATTAGCCATCCGTCATTATTCACGGCCATTATTGGAATTAAGATGACAAATTATATGCCACAGAAATGAGAAAAAGCTTATCCATCTGTTAAACCTCCCCGCATCTAGATGGAGCAAAATTTCCTAAACTGAATCAAGTTAAGGCATCAGCTCAAATCCTAGCAGTGCTCCGCTATCGATTTCTTCTGAATTTCTGCTTTTCAGCCATGCATCTCCCAAACCCATCCCTGGGTCACTGGGGCACTGCCTGGAGGTCTGCCTGGACAGACAGGGCACGGAGCCAGCTGGACTAGCGGTCACGGACATGGTGCCCACCCTTACCAGCTCACTGTCGGCACTGGCACTTGGCCTCGCTTTCTCCCAAAAACTTACCCATGTTAAAAAAATGAGGTGTTCCACTGGGGCACGATGTGCCTTTGCATCACAGTGTCGCCGTTATTATTAATTGTAAAAAGCTGTTAATACTAAATATTACCATTAGCTACCATTATGAAGATGATACCACGCAGTCCTTCGAGCAAGCAGCGTTTCTCTGGGCTCAGATGTGCCCGTCAGAAGAGAAGGGCGCATGGCGGCCTTCGGGAAGCGCGAAGGCGGCCTCTGACGGACCTCGACGCCCCGCTTCGCAGGAGGAACCGGGGCTGGGCTCCTTCCCCGCGGGCTGCGAGAGCCGAGGAGCCAAATCGGCCAAAACCGGCAATGAGCCGCCGCCGCGCCCCGACGACGGCGCTGCTCTCCAGACCCGTCCCCAGACGGAACACTCGGCGGGGGTGAGCGCGACGCCCGCGCGGGCCGAGGGCCCCAACGGCCCCAACGGCCCCAACGGCCGCCCCCCGCCCCGCTCGCCCCTTACCATCTGGGCCACCTTCAGCATGCCGGCGCAGGAGCGGAAATAGGCGCCGTCCATGAGCTCGGCGTCCGAGCCCACCGAGGAGGAGGCGGCGGCCGGTGGGGCGGCGGGCCCCCCGCTGCTCACCCCGGTGCGGATCACTCGCGCCCCGTGAGACATGGCTCCCGCTCTCCCTTCGCCGCCGCCGTCGCCCGGCCCGGGACACGGGTACGGGACGGGGCGGGACGGCGAGGGGCGGGACGGCGAGGGGCGGGCGGCGGCCGGCGGCGGCCGGCGGCGCCCCGGGGCTGCCAGGGGCCGGGCGGAGCTGCGGCGCCTCCCCGCCCGCCCTCCGCTCCCCTCCCCGGCTGGGAGGAGAAGCCGCGGGGGTTTCCCCCGGGGGAGACGCCGCCGACGCCGCGCAGGGGGAAGCGGGGAGGGGGAGGAGAAGCCGGGAGCCCCGTCTCGGGCAGGCAAAGGGTGGCCGTGCCGCCGCTCCCACCCGGCGCTCCCCCCTGCACCTTCCCGGAGGGGCATCCGCAGCCCGGCCGGCCCCCCCTCCCCTTTTCCAGCTGGGTTATATGGAAGCAGAGGCCGAAGCGAACGTTCCCAAGGCGGGAGAGGGACGCCTCGCCGTAGGTTGTGGGGTGCGGGAGGGGACCCCCGCGCTGAACCGGCCCCCACAGCGCAGAGTAGCTTTACCTCCCCTCGGCCTGCCAAAAGTTTGCCGGCGATGTCCTCGGAGGGGAAAACTGCGGGGCTTCGCAGTGGAGGTACGGCTGCAGACAGCATCGCCCCCCACAACCTTTATTCTCACCCCCCAAAAAACCCCAAACTTTCTGATTCACGATCTCCTAAAAGATAAAACATTTGCATTAAGTGGGCAGCGACAGGCAAAGCTGTAAATGACTGGTCCAGACGTCTCAACCCCATTGTTTGAATTAAATCATGCTGCAGAGATACTAACAAAACTCAGCAAAGGAAGCTATATATTTCCTCAAGTTTAAAAATAACTTGTTTTGCTTTCTGACAAGTGACGTAATAGCAAGATTCCAAGCTGGGCAGATGCCGCTTTCATACTCATTAGAGGAATAACCCCGTTTTCTGCTGTTCTGCGATCAGGATGCACATGCTGTCCATATTTAGTATTTAATAGTTCCTTCAACAACTAGAATTATCTTAGGAGGGAAGACAGGTAAGATCAGATGATCTCCAACACAAATAGGGGGCTAGAATAAGTAATTTACACGAGCAAGACAGGGTTTGCTAGTGTAGGCAATGGTCCATAATAGACTTAGCAGTACATAGTTTAGGGCTTCTGGTAAGCAAGCTCGTAGTTGTGATAAAAGATAGTACCAGTCCCACCAAATTTTATCTCATGCCATTAGATATCAAAGCTACAACATTGCCAATCTACACAACAGTAAAATGCTAGCTGCTGAGAAAGAGTTTTGGCATTTTTTTTTGTTTTTTTTTTTTTCTTTTAAACAGCTGCTTCTTCTTTTCTACCCTCTTCTCCTTACAGTTCAAGTTCAGAAGCAGGCACATCTCCAGGTTTCTTGCAAGCCCTGGAGAAGGTTCCAGTAACTTCTGTATTTCCTATTAATAAATGTATTTTTCTTACCCAGTAACTTCTGTATTTCCTATTAATAAATGTATTTTTCTTACCCGCTGATTCAGCTTCTTTGGTTCTTAACTTCTTTTGAAAGTGTGTATATGAATGGGGTCCTGCTGATCTGAGTTCAGTCCAGTGAAACAGAAATACCTTTAAATTAGTACAAGTAACAGTCATATTTTCTACTCAGAAAGGCATCTTCTGTAAATCCCTGGCACAAAGTCAGTCTAAAACACTGTTGAATTTGAAGTTTTTATTACACTTCTCATGCTATTTACTGCATCTTAGGGGCATCCTGTATGATGATGATAAGAGGTACTGACAACTTCTTAATAAATGAAATCTGATGGCTGTACATTGACATAAAGTATCCTTATACATGTGGGTGACTTGGATTTTTCAGAGAGACTGTTTGTCTGAAACAAGTTATTTATGATGTCAAATACCTTCATTTTGCAAGTTGATTAGCATTTTTTTTATTCTTCTAAATATCTGTATGAAGAATTTCACTAATGATTTCATCACTTACCAGCTGTTCTTTTAAATAAGGTTTCTTTCAATCTTATGAACGCTAAGCAATGCTGGCAGGCACAAATCTTGTTTTAATTGTTATATGATAAACCAGAGTTAGCTTATCTACTTTATCAATATTAGAATATACAAAGGCATAAGTCATAGTTTGTAGCCAGTATTTAAGACTAATGCACTGGAAGAAGCAGATAACCTTTGGGGTGCTTATGCCTTTCTTCAGGCCTGAAATAGGAGGAGCAAGCTTCAGAAGTAATTCTAAGCTTGTACTGATTCCTCCAATTTTACCTACGTATTCAGAACACTTGAAAAAACAGACGGTTGGTATCTGGGGAACAGATGAGAAACGAGACAGATGAGAAAGAGCATAGGAAGTGAGATAATTATATTTCTAAAAGGAAAGAACAAAGCAGATAAGGTTGGTGAAAAAAAGCAAGGCCAAGCATAAAGCAAATTTCTGCCTAGTACGTGTTTTTTTAAGTCCAGAATTAAGGATTCAACTCACAGATTTGCCTTTGGAAGACATTCTGCACATCTTCCCTTGAAGATCAGCGCTGAAGACTCAGAGAGGTGGTAGATATTTTGCCAGAATCATTTCTTATCTGGTAACAGTGTGGTTTTGTCCTTCATTAATGGGTTATTCTGACATGTAACATGGTTTCCATGACAGTTTTTGGTAAAATGGATGAAACATATTACTCCCTCGTAGCTTTACTCTGTCTTACTACCTCTATCCACAAATCTTGTCTGGGTTATGACTTTAGACCAGACCATTGCAGTTACCACAAAATCATGAAATATTTGTGCAAACATAGTCACGCTCTTTGCATTTAAGATAGGTACAAGTATCATTTAAGAAAGAATTTCTATTACTACTAAAGTATTTTAACTGATGAGAAATCACTGACAAGACACTGTAATTCTGGCTGTATTTCTAGTCACATTTTATCAGTTGACACTTGGATCATTTTTATGCCTTTGATTTTTTTCCAGCAATGGAAAAGAGCATATGGGATTTTAATGACACATTTTATCTGTGTAGATAAAACGCATAGTTGGTAGCCCTTCTTCCTTATCACAACTGGATAATTTTAGCAAGCAGTAGAGAGCCTGACCTTTGTTGTGCAGACCAGATGCAATTTGCAGACAAATATAGGGTTTTAAATAGTATCTTGGCTTCCCTTCCACTGAAATCCTGTGACTCCAACAGATAATCCAGAATAAAACAATGTGATCGAGAACAGAATTAGCTGGCTGCTGATAAATCTTCTTTGCTGCAGGGCACGCATGTAAGTAAGCACACACCTTTTAGTTACAGGGAGAAATGAAGTTTTTTTAAGCAGTAAGATTTCTCTACTACCACATATAACCTTCCAGCTAAGTTTTTGAAGACTGGAAGAGAGTCCAAATCTTCTTAATCCAGTAATAAAAGGCTTAATAGTAGTTCTAAATGAGGAAAACTTTAAGTAATATTACAAAATGATCACAACATTACACTCTCCACATAATTCCTGGAAAAAATTCCTTAGGTAATTTGTATTTGAAAGTAATTTTCAAAGGTATCTGTTTTGAAATTCATCATCTGCTGTCCTACTTCTGCTTGACTCAGATATTTAAATATGAGCTTCAAATCAAAAACTTCATTTGTTAAACTAACAACTCACAGATGATGCCAGTAGACAGGGAAGGAGGGAGGAAATTCTTTGTTTCTTCTATGGATTTAATCTTTATATCATTTAGTAGGATTGAGAAGCCTAGATTTTAATTAGGACAGATTAATGGCCTAATGTGAAAAGAGAAAAACACAAGTTTCCCGAGAAACAAAATGTATTACCTTTAGTAGGTGCTTTGTGATATTCTCAGTAGGTTAAACACTGAGCATTAAGGGACTTTTGTCTAGACTTATGCCTTGGAGCCTGCTGGATTTGAGAAACCTGTTAAGACAATGTGTTTCATGTGCAACATTCCTTCAGACCTACAGTAACAGGTTCCAAAAGCAGTCTCATGATTGTGAGAAGCTGTTAGAATATGCAAACTGCCAGGATAATCAGAATTCTTAGTAGTATATATTTTACTCTGAAAAAGAAATTTAAAAAGCAACCTTCTACTCCCACTTTACAAAACATGCACAGTTGGGTCAATTATTCATTTATTTTTAAGGTTTTGGGTGGTTTTTTTCTGCACAATGTCACTTTTTATACATAATGAGACAGTATCAATCTTAGTTTTGATTTGTAGCATTCAGAAGTAAATCTGTAACATGTAAAAAGTTACATTTACAAAATTGGCACATTGAGTAAGATTTATTAAAGGTTTAGTAATAACATCTATACATGTCTAGAAAGATACAATGTTAATTTTAAAAGAAGCAGTATGAAATTTTATTATACAGTACAAAGTCGGTGTTAGATGTCTCCAAAGACAACATTGTATTATAAATAATCACTTTAATCTCATCTTAAAATACACCATGTCCATTCTAACAGAAATGTTCAAAAAGACTTCATCCCTCTTCCAAGCTTTTTTCAGGAGAGTATAATCCTCAAGATATTTTATACTACAGAATTCATTTTAACAAAGTATTTACTGCAAAGTTCGTGATCGCCAAGATATAAAGCTAAAATATGTATTTCCAGCGTAGCAGGAGGTAACCATGAAGGCAAAGAACTGTAGAGAGAGGGGAAAAAATATATTAGGAAAAAAATAGATATATATTTGAGAGCACTGTAATTTCTACAAAAAATTAGTTATGCCATTTGGAAAAAGGAGAAATAGCAGTCTAAAATGGCACTCTTTCACCTCCTCGCACTTGTGTGGCCACACAGTCAACACTGTGTGAGTAAGCTTATATTATGTGTAGAAAATACAGGCCTACAAGCAGACAAAACATGACATATTTCAACTCATACCTCCACATTATACTGCCTCAGTGTGGATCTTACAGTACGGACTCCCACCAGTCCTGTACTCGCTGCTTTTACCATCAATTGCTGGCAAAGACTGAAGGATAGTCCATGTGTGTGAGCTCAAGCAAACACTCCTGCGCCGATGCTGTGTTCCAGGAATTGCCTACAGCCCACCTGTACCCCACTATGGCACACTGCGCATTGAAATAGGTTTGTTCACAGAGAAAACTTGGATTCAAATGCAGACCCAGACACCTTCTCAAACAGCAGTACCGATCAGGTTACCAATTCCAGAGGTCCTCTACTGACAAATAAAGGTATTCCTCAGTGCAAATAACAGTGACAATAATCATGTTGAGGTACTACTACTTACTTTCTCAGAAATTGATTAAAGAATAAGACTTCTGTAGCAGGCTAGATTTATTTTATGTTTGAAGATGAAGACGCTGTTAAAGATACCGTGTAAAACTACACAGTATCAGTGGTGTTGCTTCTGCAGTCCTTGCAGTGTACGCACACAGAAACAGCTGTGGACTATTTCAGTTGTACTGATAAAATCCAATTCAGTGCCAGTGGTTAAATTCGTGTTAATCTCTGCATGCTGTTCAAAATAGACAACGTTCAAAGTGGTCTTACGATAAGAACAGAATGTTTTGTGCTGGTAACTGCACTAAATAAAGCTGACACTGCAAATAGGATTAATACTATCTTTCTTGGAGGTGAGCAGGGATAGGACAAGAGGGAACAAACGCAAGTTACAAGAAGGGAAATTTCAATTACATATTAGGGAAAAAAACAGAATCACAGTGAGAGTAATCAAACATGTCAGCAGAGGCCCAGAGGTGGTGTGGAATAGCCATCCTTGGAAAGACTCAAAACTCAAGTAGACAAGGCCCTGGTAGTCTGATACGAGTTAGCCCTGCCTCGTTAAAGGAGGAGCGAGTTGGACCAGATCACGTTCAGAGGTCCCTTCCAGCCTAAAAATATGATTCTACCAGTGTTTCTTGCTTATATACCATCATTGCCCCAGGTGGGCACTTCAGCTCTGAGAGCAGGGCGCTACTAAGCAAGCATACAGGCAGTAAATCTAAACCTTCCAACAGAGGGCTCTTGTTGAGTCTTGTCTAATGTAAATTTAATCTGTGGCACCAGAAACTGTAGATGATGTAAAATATTATTACAATAGAAAATTGTAACATTCTTCTTTTCTAATAATCTTGTTTCTTAATAAATAAAAACTCCATCTAAAATCTTTCTAACAGAGAACAACTGTTAGGGAGGGATGAATTGCTAAATGCTCACAAACATCCATCCATGAAACCCTTCAGGGGTTCAGAAAGCAAGAATCTATATTTAATAGTTTATTTAGACAGTGCATTAGATAAGCACTATTAGGAGGTATTAGAAGAGATTCCAAACATCCCATGAGACACTGACCATTCATGCATTTTGCATAAAAACTGAATCAGCATGGAAGTTTATCTAACAGCAAGCAAGTTCCTGTCAATAGCAGTGGCTGAGTAACAGATCAAAAGTTACAAACTGCCAAGGGGAGAAGACCCTGAACGCCACTGAAGTGACAGGGACGTAGTTATCCAATTCCCAAGACATAAACAGAGCAGGTGTTCAAGTCTCTGTGTTTATGCCAGTAACAATAAGCTTCAGACAGAAGGCAGGATTTGTGAATAGTCCAGAGAGGACAACCGCAGCAGCATGAACAGTCAGCAAAGTAGCTGTAATTTGGAATTACGTTATACAACTGAATTTGACTACTGTTGCCACAATATGCAAAAAGTTCTTTTCCATCTCCCTTAACTTAGGTAGAGAATGCGTTCACCCACTCAGAAAGTGACAAGGCTCTTAAAAAAAAGTTTTTCACCCACATCAACTGCTTTGGATTTCCAAATCTAAATAGGAAGACAGTAATGTTAGACTAATTAATGATTTGCATCCACTTTAAAACACTGGGAAGTTACATGATTTTTCAGGCATTGCCCACCCAACTCAGAAGAGAGATTATCCAAAAGTTGAGGCTGTAAGAGGAAGATCACTGTAGAAACAGCAATACCGCTTCAGGACCTTCCCAAAGGTGCTGTGTATATGGCTCAGCACACAAAAAGCGGAACGCACCTAATCCACAGACGTGCAAAGTTACCTGAGTTAGTTTAGTCTGCTTTTGAAGTTGTCCAAATGCATTGAAGCAACTTGGTTTTCATCCAATCTGTTTTGTCTACTCTGATGTGCAGGCTATACCCTCTGCCAGAGAGCTAGTAATAGATGGGGGCAGTGGAGGGGAAAAGCAGTATGATCTTAAAAACATTACAGCCTTTTCTGATGTGACTGTCGTCTCCTGGTGGAATTTCTAGTCACCTCCAAAAACTATGAGCGGAATCTACAGCTACCTATAGGTTTTGTGCAGGAGCTTCTGTATCAGTCTGCAGCTTTTCAAAATTCAACCCACACTTCCAGCGAGCCTTCTTTTGATATAACTTTATTGGACATAGAACCATTTTAAACAAAAAATCAACTCACTGAAGAAGCTGCCCAGCTGTTGTAATTGTGACTGTCCAGTTCTTTGATAACTGAAGATGCATCTACAATGGCAGCAATGAGGTACAAAATGAAAGCACTTCCATTAAAAAAAAGACCCTGTTGAAAAACCAAACAACGTAAGTAGTTAATATGCACATGCATTTGTTACCATTTTCTATTCCAACATTACAACACTCTCATCTGAAATATAATGTACACATGCAATGTACACAAGAAATGTGATTCTTAACTATTTTTACCTTCTTCCAAGTTTCTATCTGTAAGATCAAAGTTTAACTGCTTATTTTGAAGATCCATAAACATTAAAGCACATTTTGGACAAACTCTTCTCTCCATCACACTAAATCCAGAAGTCCTAAAGCTGCTGTGCTGTGATTTTCCAAAAGTGATAATAAGGACACAGTTTGGTTATCACAACCAAAGTATTAGGCAGTAAGAAT
This sequence comes from Alca torda, assembly GCA_008658365.1. NCBI lineage: Eukaryota > Metazoa > Chordata > Aves > Charadriiformes > Alcidae > Alca > Alca torda. The sequence continues at coordinate 45,169,392 of CM018077.1, read as the reverse complement.
ATGACACTACATGAAAAAAAAAAAAAAAGAAATAAAACAAAACAAAACTGCATTACATTTCTAATCTTACACAAAGTTACACTGTAGGAATCAATGACTCCTGGGTATATGAAGAATATTTACAAAGCTTCCAAAACTGTGCTTTTCTCCACTTTTGAAGGAGATAAAGAGGGTGTAATTTTTTCAGGCACATTCTTCCACCTTTCAGAACCTTTCCCTTCTGCCTGTTTTTTGAGAGGAGAAAGAAGCAGATAAAATCAAGGAGAACAGTCTGAACAGACTACATGGGTCATCAAGACCCATCCATGGCAGATGCTGCATTTTCTCTTCCAAGGAGCAGAGTTAATATCTCAGGGTACCTATGTTCATTACTAAGAAAGCGGCAAAGCAGATAACATTGGGTTTTGCATGTAAGAGAAGAGGAAAGGAAGGGAGAACAGAAGTCTGAGAAGATGACCAATAAAAAAGTGTGTCAGGCTTTTTTAAAAGTAATTTTAATACTTTGTCCTTTACTTACTCACTACTTGGTCACGGCTATAGGAAGTTCATTCTTCTTAAAAAAAAAAAAAAAAATAATCCCTCAAAACTCCACCCTGCTACTTGTTTAAGGCATTTGAATTTGGCCATAAAATATACTTCTAGTTCACCGGTGCCAGGTTTAAGTGGAATAACTGTTACATGCTTTGCACCTAGTTACAAGTGCAGGAATTAGTAACTCAGTTTAGATAAGGTCCTAATGTTGTACGTGATCTGCTCCCTTCAGCTTCTGGCCTCACGTTTACACTCCAGAGTGTCACACAAATATCATAACCCTTAACTTTGTTGCCCCAGTTGTCTCTAAATGTTGCCATACTGGTGCAGCTCCAACTTGTTAATTTCCATGGCGTGATACTAGGAATATATTTCAATTATTCACTATTGGCTTCACTAGTCACCAATTCTAGCAGCATCTGAAAAAAAGAGCTGCAGCCCAAGAAGAGAAGTTCAGAAGGCAGCGACAGCAGCTGTATCCACATCAGCAATTCCCTCAGTGCACCAAAGAGTGGATCAACAGCGTGAAGTGGTTGGTATGGAAGCTCCTCACATCCATCTCCAGTACATTTGGTTCTGGCGGAGTTTACTTCAGACGTGGTGGATTCTGGCCCACTGCCACACGCCTCTGTGACACACAGGGTTCAAAACTTTCTGAAGGGAAGCCATTCCCCAAAGGCGTGCTTTCTCAACCGCAGGCCCCTCCAGAGAGAGCATGCTGTGCTGTCACCTGTCAGTCTTCAGGTCACCACTGCCTTTATGAGACTTCCCATGCAAAAAAGCCTTCCTACAGTTTTCAGAGCAGGCACGTCCTCCTGTGGTTCCTAAGTCCTTGCAACTTCGGGGCATTTGGAAAAGAGCCACTTACCCACCTTTCCGCAGGGAATCGTGGGCAATGCCTCAGCACTCAGATGGAGTCCAAGGCCTGGCACTTGCGATTTGATCCATACACTTGTATCAGTTGAGCTAACAAAAGGTATTATCTCTATCCACAGATCTCACCTCTCTTGTTTTACCTGGGCATTACAGTAATAAAATATCAAGCTGCCAATTTGAGGATAAGAAGCCAACAACTGGCAGGTTCAGGTGAACTTCTGTAAAGCACTGATTTTCAAACTCCAGATTTGATTGCCTAGAGTATTTTGTTGTTGTTATTTTTACATTTCCAGTTCCAAAAAGACTCAATTACCCTGGAAAGCTACAAATCCCTGCAATATCTTGTCATGTAGAAAAGAAAAAAGCACATAATTTTTGAGAAGTGCTGCTCTGGGAAATAACACTGTTGGGGAAGATGGAATGCAATGCAAGCTGATTGGGCCTTTACTGCCAATATATTACTCAAACCAAATGGTTCATGCTAAATTACCATCTGCTTCTTAAATTCAAATTTCCCAGATTTTAAAAGCTTCCATTGATTGTTTTAGCAGAGAACTTGCACTATTAAGGAGAGTCAGTTTCGAAGTACGTCCTTTGGATTAATTTGCAGTAAAAGTAACTGCATCTTAAGCAATTTCATAATGTGCTTAACCTGCAAAAAGTGAATTTATGACAGAGAAGTCCAGATGTCATTTCGGATAAACCATACAATAGGCACAGTTTGAGCTAACTGTTGCCCTAAGGAGGCAAAGCAATAATTAGCAGAGACTGAAATTCAGGATATTTCAGAGAATATGGGAAAGGTAGGCGTAAACTCACTCACTCAAAAAGGTGTGTGTTATGCTGTCTTGAATGAAGACATTAACAACATCTCTCTAAAAAGAGACCAAACATTCCTCTTGGCCAGCCAGGAGTGGCAGAGGTCCAATTCAAAGGCTGTTCCCAACATCTCTTTTAATACCTTAAGGCAAAACAAGCTGGAATGCAAGCATCTTTTATTTGTTTTGCATTTATTTTCTCTTCATATTATTCCACTATAAAAAGAGACTACCTTTCAGACCTACCTTCACGTGATCTTATCTACAGTGTGTTTGGAACTCAGAGCGAGAAATACACTCACTATAAAGTAGAAACAAATCAAATACTCCCGCTTGTCTACCAGATAGATCAGGGGCAACTCATTTATGTGCAGCTGTTGCCTGATAATAGTGTTAAACTGATGAAAGAAGGGTAATGAGTAAAGCTGTATCCAAATAGATACAGATGCTTTCCCTTTGAATGTATATTACTTACATCTAATGCAATGGGGAAAAAAAAACCCCACACACCTTTAAATGTACCCAGACGTATTACTGCTGTAATTGAAATAATCCAACATCTCTATAGCAGTGTTATAGCCTTAATGGTAATTGCTGGTCATGAAACTTGAATACAGAGAAGCTATCTGAACATTATCCTGGTTGTTCTTATTAGTAATTGCTATAGCTGGCTATTTATTACAGCAGCAAATGGGAAGATGAGAAGAGTATTGCATTTTAGTCACGTATGCAATACAGCTGATAACAAGCTGTTTGCAACACTGAAGCCAAATATATTTTATCATAAAAATAACAGAATTCTAGTCAATAATCTTTAGCTACTAAAAAAATAAAAAGAGAACAGTATCTCACTGTATCAGACAAACGCCAAGCTAAAATTTATAATAATTCTTGGATGGATTACAAACAGCCAGTTGGCTGAGATGACAATGACTTTTAGGATCTATTACCCTGAACACCAGCCTGTTATGAAAATCATGTAAAAACATACTGTTCAGAGGTACAGCTAGCCAAGCTTGTTCAAACCACAAAAACTGGATCTGAATTTTAAGTGCCTGGTGAAATTTTTCTGTAATTACATCAGCTGTTTATCTGATTTGCATTAAGTCTTGAGCTAAAGGCAAAGGGTTCCATGGCATGTATTCTACACATATATAACAGTAATTTTCAGCACCATTTTCACAGTAGGCCATATATGGATTGTCAGACTGTTGCTACCTCTGAACCACCTTTGCTTTTACTTTAGCAGAGGAATACTCATGTCCTTAAGAGCCAAGGTCCCCCTTCCAATTCATGGTGTTGATTCAAGTAGGGACTTCTGCTGTTTAAGCCATATGGCCAGGTCTGTTAGCTCAGAGGCAGCAACAGACTCATTCTTCATGGGATGTAATCACTACAGGGAGAAAAAAAAAACAGAGGCCACTGTGCATAAATACCAGTCACACACACATTATTAAAAATCATGTCACTACATCAAGTGCTGAACAAAACGGTGAAAACGTCATAGGAAAAGTATTTTAAAAGCGTCTGGGTAGTATGAAGGTTAAACACTGCAGGTACACAGCCACACAGTAATTAGGGAAAAATCTGAAAAAAGCACAGGTGCAATTGATTAATGACACCCATAGAATGCATCAATATTTTATTCTCTTCATAACCGAGAAAACCTGCAACAACAAAGAATGGGTGTATTTACCACTGTGGTCCATGGCACCTGGGGGATCCTGGTGTAGGTCATTGTCATGTAGATGATCAGAAAGAAGACAGTGAGAACCCAGTAAAACACAGCTACAAACATCACCCAGCCAAAGGCTGGATATAGAAAGTATTCTGTTCCAGCAATCAGGGTCCACACCAGCAGCCCCAATACCTGCAAAAGTTACAGAGAAGAAAGAAAACTGTTACACAGTCTCATACATTTGTTCTAGGTCAAGGAACAGCACCACTGCCATTCATATAACCATTTGATGAGCTGAGTTGTGATGCTACGCTGACAGAATACTAATCTAACATAAGAAAAACATATAAGACTAGTTTTTCTGTGGCAGGATGTCACAAAGGGAAAGGCAGAACAAGGTGTTTTGGTGTTGATTGTGCTCAACTTTAACTATCATGGAGCCACACTTGCAGTGGTTTTACAGTTAGCTCTCAAATGGATTGCTTATTATAGCCTACTAGCTTACGTGCATGAAGATAAATACTATTATTTTGTGTTCAGCTAAGTCACTTCAGAAACAGAAGCCTGTGAAGGACCACTGGGATCTTCGGGTCCCATCTACCACAGTCACAGGTAACTGAGTAGTTGGGGTCTAGTTCAAAAGGGCCCACACCTGCTCTGTGGACTGTCAGGCACCACAGACACAAAACAACTCCTAGGACCTTATTATAAAAGGTAGTAGTAAAATAACAACAGCCACCACCACTGTAATCTCTGCTGGACCGCAGCAGGTCATGTTGTGATTGTCATTATATTCCACAGGTCTTAAAACATCTCCCAAGTGACCTGACCCTAAGTAGCAGATGAGAACTCACACTCAAGCAAAGTCCTCAAGCAAACCAGTCTGGGGAAAAACACTCCCTCGTGATCCTGAATCTGGCAATCTGTTCACATCTAAGACGTGAAGTAATACTCGAACCAGAGATTTTAACATACTCCCTCCTGTCTTCTCTAGTGTTACGTGGCCTCCAATGCATTAAGAGGGATAAGAAGCAAACAAAACAGAAGTCAAGTCATGTGCCACAGGAAGAAGAGTTGTGCGTTTTGCAAGTTGTCCAGCAATCAGAGAAATCTTAATTATAAAAAGAAAGGGATATTTTATACCTTAAAAACAAACTAACAAAAAAACCCCAAACACCACCACACACACTTTACTGGAGTCAGATGTGGGAACTAAAATTCTTATATTTGAAACAAGGCTCATCTCTTTCTGCTGTCTGGACTATGGTGAAACTGCCCAGCAGTGAGAAATTGAAGGAAGACAAAATTAAAGCAAATAGCAACACACTTATTAAACAGACAACAGCCATAGCAATCTATGGACAATCTAAAGAAACTTCTACCCCATTATTCTGTCTCCAGCAGTGGTTAATAACAGATACATTAAAAATAGACCATGTAATGGTAATATTTCCTTGGACTACCTTCCTCAGCTCTCAGAAATGTGCAGTGGAGAGACTTCCTGATGTGGTGGTATCTTTGTAATCAATAGCCACTGACAGAAGATTTGCTATAGCTTCACGGGCACAAGAGCTAACCCTACTCTTGTGCAAGTTGCTGGCCATGGTCCCGTTTACTTTTCTATTGCAGATTTGAAACATGTAATCATTGATTACAAATCTCTAAGCATTACATACAAGACAAAGCTATACTGTTAAATAAAAGATTATTATGATCAGTCCTGGTAACTTTCAGCAACTACCTGGTATCTGTTTATTTTGTCTTCAATTCACCTTCCAAATTGCCACCCAAACCTAATTCAATCCTCAATTCGTTGGCTTGTGTATTCACACTATATTCCAGTATATTGTTTGTATATTCATCCATATCTGCACCATGCACACGTAAGAGCACTGCACAAATATCCATTCCAATATTTTTTTTTTGTCTTGTAATAGAGAAGACACATAACAGTCTTTTTGAGAATATTTTTTCCACTGTTTTCACTAATTCAGTAGATATTGTCTTTCATAGGAAGCCCTAGAACTTGCTTGGACTGGGATAAAAATTCCTTCTTTCTGCAGCATACCAGGGGAGGGCAGCATTGCCTCACAGGAACAGTTCAAATAGCATCAACTAGGTAGTTTAAAACATACACTACTCTTTAATGCAAAGTTATTGGTTCATCGATGCTTCCCACAGTTCATTTTAATTCTATTTCCAACAACATTTTACTAATAGTAGCAATTCACTTAATAATGCCTCAAATTGCACGAATGACCCATGATTAGATTAAAAACCAACTCAATTTTAGTGTAACAACTGCTTTAAGATTAAACAATCTCGATAGACTGTTTAGCTAACCAAATACCATTTTCTTAGGATACAAAGTTGCTTCTCATTGTGCCCATCCACTTTAATCCAAATGTAAATTAATCATCCAGAAATCATACTAATGAACAATTGGTCTTATGCTTGATAAATAACTATTAAAGACAGATTTATCCTAGATCTGAATATCTAGTAAAATACCACGAACAGAAGCTTGAAGAAGATGGGACAAAGAAAACAAAGACGTTAAACATCATTAAACACCATTAGCTACTGACAACAGTGTTGGGTTTTAGAAAGCTTTTAAAAATAGACATAGACTTTTTCATAAAAAGCACAGGACTATGAAAAATGCTTAATACTGAATCCAACACAAGTAAGATTGATAAGGACATCTCTGCTGATATAATGGATTATTTATGGAAAGAGTAAAAACTTCACATGCAGCAAATTATTAAAATGGAAAATTTTGAGGCTACATGAGACCACTAATCTTACGTTACCACACAACAAAGCTAGTAAGACATTAACTAGAGCACTGGTATTCTCACTGCAAACTGTTTTTTTCCAGTAATATTCTAACTTGGTGTTATCACCCCTCTTTCAAGATCATTTTAATAGTTAAATGGCTGTACATCTCACATGTCTTCCAAAGAATTGCTTTTAATGCACATTTTTAGCTAGCCTGTATGAATGGCTGAACAATTTATCTAAGCAATTGAGATGCACCACGGATGTTACAGATTTATATTCTTAACCAGTTCTTGGTTCATACGCATCGTAACTTTGATGGGTTGCATATTAGAGCATGTCTGACATTTTCAGTTAGATCCAGATACTCTTACTGCATATTCCTGGAGCTGACAGGCTGAAATAATATTTCAGATTTCTTGATTAGACCTGAAAAGGTCAGATCAGCTCATGGTCAACAATTCACTCTGTGTGTAGTTAAATGATATGGCAAATGGTTTTATTGCATATGTAAACATGCGCAATAAATTGATTTAAAGTTCACACTGGCCATCAGCATCTGCAAAATACCTAAGGAGTCAAAGGAACATAGACATCTAGACAAGTCATCCGTGATTAGCTTGTCTTCTCAGCATGTTAAATACTGAGATAGCTTCTGCAGTGTTAAAAGCCTGTCTCATAATATCCTGACTGTCCCTTACATTACACGTTTGCTGTTCAACAGATCAGTACAAACTGGATGACACTTGTGCATCAGCTGGAGCTGAGAATGCCGCTTTTCCTGCCAATTTGATAACACACCTCCCCACCGGGAATAATTGGACTATATTCAAATGCCATCTCAATGAGCATCTAGTGCACAGAATCTGGCAAGTGAGCGATAGGTACATGATACCGTAAAGCAAAGACCAGCAACTGCAGTACCTGGGGAGTGCCCACAGCAATTCAGCGTGCACAGACCATACACGGCTACCTTCACTGCTTCAGATCAGCTGAAAGACAAGGGAGAAAGCTCCACTCGGTAACTGGCAAAGGCCTGCATCACACTATAACCAGGTATGCTGCAGTGTATTAGTAATAGCTAGGTATTCGATTTTAATTTATGAGCAAGTTAGAATATGCTTAATTTAGAACTACAGGAACATACTACAATCCTGTCAAAAAAGACTCTGAGAAAGGGAGGAAAAAGCATACAGACGACCGAAGAAGATAATGCATGTGGCCACTGATGAGAAGGGATGCTGGGTCCTAAAACTATATATAAAGCCTCCTCCAACTGGGTCCAGTTTTTCAAGTCAGATGGGAGGCAGGGATTTCACTCATCAGTACGTGACAAAGTCAAGCACTTTTCCATTGTTTATTGCAGTCTCTGATTTCACCTCAGACACCTATTTTGCGATCATTTGGCTGCTGCTTGATCAGGTACCTCCATTACTAGACTGCATTAACACGTCAAATGTACTAATGCATACTTCAGCAGTTGGCAGATACCATAAAAAGGAAATAACTTTGTAGCAAAGTCCAATATTATTGAGCAGGTTTAAAATTAGATGCTTAACTGCATATTCAAACCCTTAAATAAGTGCCATAATTTTTCTGCAGTGCCGAGAACTTCAAAAGTATTGGACTATTCAGTCACTTTAAAAAAAAAAAAAAGGCTTTGTTGCCTAGTAGATGAGAAACATCTTATGTCTCATGTTGCTAGTACAAGTCAGCAGGTATGAAAGCAGATGTGAGCTTGAATCTGGGTATCCGGTTTTGCTTTTTGAAGCAGCTTAAAAATTGCAGAACTGAATTCATACTTGCAAACTGTATTTAAAGAGCCTGTGACAAAGTGACTCCTGCCAGCGACGCTAGCGTTACAAATTCTGCAGCATCCATCTCAACCGGTTAACTCAGCAACACATTTTAAAAAGTTTATGCAACCCTTTCAAAGGAAAAAGAAGTCTCATGGTGGCAGAACTAACAGGGAGAAAAACCCAAGGCTCATCTAGTTTCATGAAATTAAAAAAAAAAAAAAAGAAAACAAAACACAAAAAAACCCCAAACAACAAACCCAAACTAAAACTATTTGGCATGTTTGCCTGAAGCTTTTCCTATTCTTTATCCTAGAGATGCTTCCTAGGCTCATTTCACTTCTCTATAAGCATAAGTATTGTAAGATTTATGCAGAGTTGCTACTGGCACAGATGGAAATGATGGCAGAAGGAGACTATAATAGTTGTGCATTTGCAGCTACACTTGTCTCCTGTATTCAAGCCACCTAAATATGGACAGAATCCAGCAAGTAGAAAGCAAGACATCTTGCCTCTCATTCCCAAGAAAGGAGATTTACGACTAGAAGAAAGAGAGACCATTCTAAATTATTGCACATCTTTATTTCACTACTAAATCACAAATCAGGAGCTACCTCAACGGCAGCACAAGCAGCCTATGAATGTCTCAAGCTCCATCTTTTTTTTCCCTCCCCCCCTTGGCTACTCTCTGCATACAAAAAAAAACCAAACACCCCATGGAGTCTCCTGTGGGCACGGAGGGCACAAACATTTCTCATGTCTGCTCCCTAGTTTCTTATCTTGTGGCCCTTGGGAAGACAAGGTTTGAGATGCGTCTCATCAGGCACTGAGAGGGTCAGCAAGGATCCCTAAGGGCAGCCAGACCAGCAGTTCAGCGCTACAGGGGCTCCCCTTACTTGATGTTGACCTGTCAACCACCCCTTGGGTGTTTGTAAGCATGCGGTGAGATTAACAAACATTCTTCCAAACCTGTCCCGTCACAGATCACACACCAAAATGCAGGATTTTATACTGCGAACCAAAATATCTGGGGGGTAGGGGTGGGAGGAGGGAGGGTGGTGCGGAGGTACTTAAAGAGAAAAAAAAAAAGAGGGGGGGGGGGGCAATAGGGCAGTCCTCTTCTATTGTTCCTGTAAGACATGCCCAAGACAGTCAGTCATAAGAGCAGGCAGATTTAATTGTCTTACATTTGACAGATACAGAATGATTTTTAGTTTTTTTCTTTCAGCTGTGGCTAAATGGAGTAAATGTTTGCGCTGCACTGAAATCATGTCTTAAAATCTTATCTATGAAGGGACACACAACAATTCCGCCTTCGGCCACTAGAGAGAGCACAATCATTGCTTTTTTAAGAAAAATGCTTTAATAGCGGGCTTCAGCCGCCCACCAGAAATATCAAAGGGACAATTTGCGTACAGTGCCAAACCCCTGCAGACTGAAAGGGAACACTCGAATTAAGCTACATATATGTACAGAAATCTTTCACAAGGGTTATGCTAAGTTAGAGTGTGTGCACAAAGCAACATTGATGGGTTCACTACCATACTGAGCGCATCATCACCATGCAGGTTTACCCACAAACTACTCCAAAAAAGGATCATTTGTTTTACTTAAAAAACCCAACCAAACAAAAAAACCCAACAGAACAACCGACCAAAAGCAAACAAAAAAAACAAAAGCAAACAAAAACAGAACAAAAAGCCGAAACCCACAAAACTCCTCTCCACTATTTAGAATAATGTATTTTAATGTCCACAGAGAAAAAAGCCTAAAAAAAAAAAAAATACGGTGAAAGCCTGTAAGTACTGCATAAATCAATCAAATATAATTCCAAACTAAAATACAAAAGTCTTGTTTGTGTTACAGTCAGAGAAAAGCCGATGAACATGTTTTAAAACTTAGCTTTTAAAACAGGAGGGATTCAAACTTAAATAAGAATTATATTAACAGTGAGTAGAGGTGCTAAGACGAGCAAATTCAAAGATCTTTCAGCTACATTTTTTAGAGATATAAGATCCTTGCTTAAGCACCTTCGAAGTTTCAAGAACCGTGTTAATGTACACTGTAATAATCTAAATCAATACATTACCTTAGCCTACTATTTTTCTTTCCCAGTTTCAAACACTAACAGAAAACATTACAATGACTTCACATTAGCCAATCACTACCATCGCCTTTCCTCATTTCCAACAACATTGAATACCTGTTTTCTTCCATAAACATTCAGCGTCAACAGTTGTTGGAAGCATTTGCTAAGAGCTCCTTGGTGGAGGAGAGCTTTGTGATTCACCGAGACTGTCTTCTGGTGAAACAGTGTCGCAGGAGAGAACTCGGACACTAAATACACACAGGAAAGAAATTCCTTTGAATTCTGTGTGGTTTTGCACGTTGCGCATCAAATGAGAGGAAAAAAAAAAAGGAAAAAAAAGGCTGGTGTTTTTGCTGAGATTTTTCAGGGCTTTGCCTGCCTAACAAAATCCAAAAACGCAGTGTTCACATGCCAGTAGTCATAATGGACATACCAATGAAGTATTTTATCATTTATACAGAACAAGTCTTAGTGTCAAACTGAGTAGCAGCTACAGAACTCGAGTCTCTCCTACCTTTGAAAACATTTCTCTTTGTCATAAAACTGTGCAAAATTCAGTCTCTTCTACTTTCACAGAATTTCTAAAAATTGTCTGAACACTTTTAAAATTATTTTCACGCAACCAGTTTCAGCGCTGAATCTTTCTGCAAGTCTTCAAACTTTCCGTCGCACTCTTGGCTCTATGGCAGCACCAGCAAGCACCCCTCACAACAAACCAGACACAAGGGCTTGAAACACTGGCAATACTAACCATCACTTAAGAGAAGTCCCTCACAAGAGTTGTCTTTTAGGATAGATTTCCGAAGAAAGAAAACTACTGGAAGTAGCAAGTGCCAAAATATGCTCCAGATGTACATCTTCACTAAAGAGCGAGCTCTCTTACTCAAGAGTTTAGTCCAAATCCTATTACAAGCCACACAGAAAAACCTCCTGACCCACGCATGAAATGGGTCAAGGCCTGCTGGCAGAGATTTCATTCAATAGAGAGCACGCCTATTCCAGAGCAAGAATTCAGACCAAGCCCTTCAACAGCTAATGGACCTCCAGTGCCTTTCACCACCACTCCACAGAGCGGGGAAGTCCTCCCACACCTACCCCAATTCCCTGGGACAGAGTCCAAGAATGCACTCGCCTAAAGAACCAGGGGCAGATCCTCCCCACACCCAGGCCAATACAGAAGAGCTAGTCCTGATGTTCAGACCGTGACACTCATTATCCAGATCAGCCATGCAGTGAGGATGCACTGAACTGGCCACGGCATGCATAAATAAGGGTATCAGCTTGCACTTAACAAAAGGATTCACACCAAGAGGCAAAGCCAGCTCGCAAGAGCACCCAAGAAATTACAAAGTCTCACTGGGAAGAGCAGAGAGAGGGAGGCGGTTAGTGACTGGCCTGCAAGAGGGAAACTTATTTTTCTGATCAGAATGGGTATTGCAATACTGCAGTGCTGCCTAGGCATAAAGACATAAAACAAAATGATGTAGCTCACACCAATTCCATGTTACCTTAATGAGTCTACCACCTACTAAAATGAATAAATCACAAAAGGTACTCCTCTAGACTCCACTGTTGACTCCACTGACTCTACTGCAACTCATGCATGAGGAGTCTTCTGTGATAACGGTGCTCTGGCTCATTGCAACTGAGTGCTGAGAAAAATAACTCCAAGGTGGGAGTGAGTAAGGAAACTGTACTGTTCATCCCAGCAGCATATTACAATGCTCAACCATTGCTTCACCTGAGAAATATGCATGGAATGTGCAAGACTGGAGCTAACACCAATAAAACAGACCAAAATGAGGTAGCTTAAATTAAAAAGAGCAAGAGGTGCTTCCTAGAGAACACAGACTATCCCATCCTCCCCATCAAAATTGTGAAATCACTACAGAAGAGCTTGTTTCTCAGGAAGTTTTGTCTGAAAAAATAACTAGAGGTAGGGTAATTGATATTCAGAAGGTAGACAAGAAATAAGACTGTGCTTGGGTTGTAAATTTTGTTGCATATGATCAATAACATCACAACAGAAGATTAGAAACTGTTAGGAAAGGAATAAAATAATAAAAAACTCCACCAAATAGAACGTATCACAGTGCTTTATAAATCAATGGTGTACCCACGCATTGAGCATGTTCTGTTCACTCCTCTATTCCATTTCTAGAATGAGTCAGTTGGATTACACAAGGCACAGAGAATGGCTCCTGCAAGAAAAGAAAGTTAAGGTTGGAAAAAAAGATGAGTTCAATTTTCTGTTGAAGACTGAAGGAGGATATGAGAGAAGTCTGCAGAATGGGAACGAGATTAGCACTCGCAACACAAGAAGCATCCACCTAAATCATCAGGCAGAAAGTTGAAAAACAAACAGAAGGAAGTGGTATTTAAAAAATAAAAAGAAAAATAAAAGATCAAGAAGAAGAAAAAAACAACACAATCAAATTACAGAACTCATTGCCACAGGAAATATCATACACACTTCTGGAAGACAAGTCGGCCCGTCTGTATGTATTACCTATATATGTGATAGTCAAGATGCAATCTTCAGCTCTGGAAATTCCTAAATGTGCAGTTTGCTAGAAGCTAGAAAACTATAGGAGAGAAGGATCTTGCCATATGTGCTGTTTCTTACATTCTTCCCTAAGTTTTCAGTACCAGTCACTATCAGAGACTGAATACTGGACTAAACAGACCACCGACCAGATCCAATACAACCACCATTACTAACTTCTGGTTTTAATTTGCCATACGTTCCTGCATGAGAGCCTGGCAAGCGAGTACTGAAAGCTGCAAAAGTGTTAATAGAATAGAATGGGATGACTACATGCCACATCAATATACTGTTTGTTTCTAAGTAGAATTACGAGGAATAGTCTCAAGCAATGGTGAAGAAACTGGCTTGAATTATATCATCATAAAATCTATCTTCTCAGCAGAGCAGTGGTTGATCATTAACAGGTCATTAAAATGTGTACGAAGCATAAAGATTGGTCCTTGTCCCAGGGCACTTTCCACATTAAATGCTGTAAGGTTTTTGAGGGCTGCATTCAGGAGCACACTACTGTTTACTGATGCCTGTAAATTCTAACCTAACGCTCATGTTTTGCCTGAGGATCTGCACACACAGTGACATTTATATATAGGTTACTGCGCACTACGCATACATTAACTTATGCGCCCTGGCTAACACAGTGCTAGCCATCATTTTACCTACATAGCCACAGCAGAAGACACAGCCACTATTTGCCCATAATACTGTATTATCTGATTAAAGTACTTTTATGCAGAATACACCGCAATGGGCCCGTCCCAGGTCAGTCAGGAGAAAGACCTGCAACCAGCCTCAGACCTGCTCCAGCTGATCGGGAACGCGCTGGTTACTGCTATCAGCGGCTCCATCAGGGCCAGAGTTTAATGTAAAAATAAAGAGGGGTGGTGCAAAACGCCACCGAAGACAAACAGCCTGTCCTAAAATTCACCTCTCCGGAAGGGCACCCGGTGAAACAGTTGGAAGGCAATGACCTCCACTGTGCTTAATCTCTAGTCACGACCTCAACGCAAGGAGACCGCCCGGCCTCTTATCTAGCAATCATGAGGGATGCGAATAAGAGTAACACTGCTGCTCCCTTTTCCTTCCACTTCAGCAAGGCCTGGACACAGCAGGCATTACTCCCACCACCTAGCATTTCCCAAAAAGAAACACCTTGCTGTTGTGCAGCGAGGCTCTTGATTTCAAACTCACTGTCTCCACAGTTTCCTGATGGAGTTGGGAGAAGTGGTACCGTACGGCAAACACCACAGTATCATGGACCTGGGAATTACTCACTGGAATTCCTACTACGTTTTGCTCTTCAGCAGCGCAGGAAAGAAAGTGTAAAGTAATAGAAGATTAGATCCAAACACAAAATAATCTGCCTTTTCAGTTACTTTCTGAGGAATTTTTCACTCAATGCTGCTTTCGAGTATGAATTTTAAAGCAGACAATTACAAAGCAAAATAGTGACACAGAGACACATATGGCACAGAATACATATTTCCTTGTTTCCTAGCGGTTGCTTTTGTGCAGCCTCTAGAGGCAAGGTTTTTTTTGGAAAAACTTGAAGGTTCAGTAAAAACACCTTCATTTTTAAAAATAGCACATACATTCCACTCTGATAATTTTTTTCTTTTTAAAATTCTGGTTATAAATCACCACAATAGATGAAACTACAAGGTTAAATGTTTTTGCATTTAACATTCAAATATTAATGCGTTTTGGAGCTCTGAGTAGAAGTTGTAACTGAGGAGTAACATTTACAAGTTGGTCCTTTAAACAGTACTGTACAGGCAGTACATATGACTCATGTGAGACAGTGGTAATTCATTTAATTGATTTGCAGTAAGTCCTATATCAAATTCATACAACGCCATATGATTTAATCAATTTCAATTTTAAAAGATGTGCGTACTACAAAACTACATGCAGATTTGAGAGCTCTTAGTAGCAAGGAACATCAGCTAATCGGTGGAAGGACTTACAAGAGCTTGCAGTGCATCTTTGCTGCCATTTAAAAAAAAAAAAAAGAAAAACATACTGGCAAGCTTTTAGAATTCTTATTTTGAGATCTGAAGCCAAGATTTGGACAAAAGAAGAAATTTCCTCTACTCACATTTAACAAGAATTTCTATGGATGATGAATTTTGTATCTCTTCAAGACAGGAAGGGTTTCAGGAGTGCAGGTGCGGTTTAACTGCAGGTTACGGTCCGCTCCCTCCCAGTTTTTTGGTTTAGCGTTTTTGGGGGAGGCGTTTCTTGAGCGGGGTAGATGACAAACTTAACATACTACCTTTTGTTTGTGCAAATGTAGTGACTGGTTCACAATTAGATGAATGTTTTCCTGAGAAGGGCTGCAGGCTTTCAAGTCAAGTAGTAGAGACATATTTCTGGAGGTAAAGACCATGGTACAGGTCTTGTGCTCTGAATACGACTTCTCCTTTATAAAGCACACATACAAACTGTGAGTGAGCAGGTTTAACCTGCTGTGTACACTGAATATGTGGTGGACTGATATTTTTGGAAGTGCATTGTGAGGAAATTATTCCCCTTGCACAGAAATATTAGAAAAAAAATACTATTAGCTTTAGTAACTTCTAACTGGCAGTAATCTCTTTTTACTTTTCCTTTTAGTTTTTAAACTGGAAAAACTCAGAAGTGGATTCTCAGCTGAAAAGATACAGGGTCATATGCGTCTGGCTTGAATGTGTCTTCCCCAATGTGGCTATTTTTTTTTTTTTATTACTACAACTACCATTGTTTCTTAATGGAACATGATGGCAAGAAGGGTTTGCTCTTTTGTTCTAATAAATTCATATAAGTGAAAAGAGGTTTGAGTTACCTATGTGTTGTTCTACCTTAATCTTCCCTCTTCTACCTGCATACAAACTTTTCCTTCAAAAGAAGTTTTATAGCGCTCTATCTTCCTTTCTCCCATCTTGCCTGAAGGGATACAGTTCCTTGAAGGTAGAAAAATACCAGCTTCTCAATAAACAGCAATTATTTGTGTAAGTTACTTTTAACATTCAGTGCATGTACAGTACACACACCCACAAAGAAAGTCATTCTGCCATCGTTTGTACATTAATAAGGTGAACTATTTTTAAAAGAATTCTTAACAATGCTTACTTATGAATTATGAGTGATTATTTATGTAGTCCACTTTGTTTAAATGGTGTCTACGTTCTTCAAGAGAACAATGCTGTATACAGCTGCTTTATTAATAATGTCACTGGCTCTTTGTTGCTATTTTTACATCTCCATCTTCCTGTTAGGCCACATAAACAGAGGTGCCTATAATTAGCAGACACACAGCATTGTTTCACAAATCTTAGCTGTTACATTAAAATAGAACGCTTATTACTTCTTTGGGAATAAGTTTTATTTTGCCCTGCAGTTAGGATACACAGTCATAACGCCAGGTATGATGCAATGGAAAAATAAAGTACAGTATCTGCTAAGAAAGACTATTGCTGCATTCTACATCAATTTAAACAAGAGGAAAACATTAACTGCTCATTAAAAATTTTTTAAAAAAATTTTTAGAATGAAAGTATCTTTTAATTTCCAGCTGAACACCACAGAAAGTGGTCGTATACAATAAAGAAACTTCGCTTTTTGTGAGACAAAATCCTCTAGTCACCAAAAGTTGTAACAGTTCCCCTTGCCTGACAAACAGAAGACATGAGAAAATAAGTCAGCACCCAGATCTGTTGTTGTCTGCCTATTTATAAGCTTATTGTACATCTTGACTATTTCTATATCAAGTACCAAATATAAAGGTCCAACCCCAGGAACCATTACCCATGTTTTTAGGCAAAGATTAAGTATTTTACAAAGACCGATCCACATGCTGTAAAAGTACCTCACTGAAAAACCTTTTTCCTTCTCTGGCAAAATAGTTTTCTTTCCTGAATACATTTTGCATTAACAACACAGAACAGCATGCCTATAAATATTTAACATTTGCATATGCTTTTCTGGAGGCATTTGTGTTCACAGACTTCGCAGTTAAAAAAAAAAACATTTTGGCCATGTGGGCAATGGTATAAGGATTTCAACCTACATCATGCTTTTTGGAAAGAGATGACGTCTTGGCATAGACATTGCAATGGTAAGATTCATCTTGTCTCTAAACAAGCTGCCATAATGCCTATTACTCTCATTGTCAAAAAAACCTCTGCCCCACTTCCCATCTGAATTTGTCTGAAGTCGGTTTCCAGACATGCCCTTTTATGAAGTCTCCATCTGTCACTGATATATGAAAGATAACTGTGTACTAAGAGCCATATTTAAAACCGTTGAAAGACACAACTGAATAAGAGATAATCACAAATACTAACATTGCTTCTGACAACAAGCTATGCTTTCCCCCCTCTCTCCTCCTTTTTTCTTTCTCTTTTTTCTTTTCATGGTAGTAGTAGAAAGAGTTTACTTTGAAGGAATCAGGAACAGGGCAAATCCAGAATTAAGTTTTCAATAGAGAGCTATTTAAGAGTTGTCACCACTGTCCCAAAATTAACGTTTGCAGAGAAGTTAAGGGTACAAAAGCAACTTTAAGATTAATAATTCTATGCAAGTGAAGACATTAATGCCAAAGGAAGAAAATTAATCAGATAAACATGTAAAGAGACACTGTGGATCAGTCATGCTTTTAAAGAAGTCCTTGTTACTGTTCCCCAGAACTTTATTTTCAAGGTTCTGAAGAAAAAAGTCCACAAGCCTGAAGGACTTCCCACAGCCTGTCTGCTCTCCATAATAAATACTCAAGTGGTGCACGCAGCATAACAGAACAAAGTAAAAAGCTCTGTGGGATACCTGACACTTGAAATTCAAACCACCAAAGTCATAAATTAAGTATATATGCCTGTGTGTGAGGCAGGGTATAATGTTCTCCAACTGCTTCAATGGGTCTTGTGTAAACAAAGAACACAGCAACTGGCTACAACTGTCAGCTTTCTGGTGCAAGGGGGAAAAAAAAAAAAAGTCTCCAATCAAGAAAAAAGATTTCAGGGCCTGAAGGCATTGGCTTATTCAGATTTAAATAAGTGAGCAGAAATGATTTCATGTCCCGCAGATGTCTGCTCTGCTTTTCTGCCAGAGATTGCTGCACTGCAAGGGTGACTGCATACAAAGCTGCTCCTGAATTACCGCACTCTACTGCCCATTGTATCAGAGGTAAACAAATCACTGGTTTGGGTTATCACCACATGTTGAACTGTGAACTGCAGTGAACAACAAGGCATGGAGACCTTTTCAGCTGTCTGCATTTAAGAGCTACCAGCCTGAAATCAGAACTTCTGTATTTGCCTCCCAGAATACATAAACACAGAAAAGTCAAGAAACAAGGACGAACAAGTCCTTCTTAGCTGCTGCTCTCACTGCATGCACTTATGCTTCACTGTCCCCACAATACAGCTAATAGATTTTGGTTTTTCAAGCATACTCAATTCCATTTCTCTCTCTAAATCTGATTTTCCAATACAGTTCACAGATGTCAGAACTGTTGCAAACTACAGGGATTACAATGGATTAGTGGATCTCCCATGCCTGACAGAAGCTTTTAGAGCAATTACAGGTGTTTACAGCAATTAGTGCAAAGGCATTCTCCATACATTCTCCTTGTAGCTCCCTCTGCAGGCAAAGCACTTTCCTCTGGGAGCTTGCATGTTGTTAGCCCAAAAACCAGTACAACCCCCAAGCATATCACAGAATCATAGAATAGTTTGGGTTGGAAGGGACTGTTAAATGTCATCTAGTCCAACACCCCTGCAATAAGCAGGGACATCTTCAACTAGATCAGGTTGCTCAAAGCCCCATCCAGCCTGACTTTGAATGTTTCCAGGGATAGTGCAACTACCACATCTCTGGGCAACCTGTGACAGTGTTTCACTACTCTCCTCTGTGGGTAAAAAATTTCCCTCCTGTAAAAAATTTCCTCCTTATATCTAGTCTAGATCTACCCTCTTTTAGTTTAAAACCATTACCCTTTGTCCTATCGCAACAGGCCCCTTAACTAGCAAAGTGTACCTACAGTCCTAGCACAGGCTAGAATTTTGTCCTAAAATTTAGGCAAATCTCAGCATGAGATCAAAATATTGGTCTAAACCAAAAATCACCACTTGTTCTCCATCCCATCCAACCTTCCCCCATCCCCTGCATTATAGAAGCTGAGTCAGCAGATCAGGACACTGGCTCTGTCTCAGGGCATGGCCTCACGCATTGGCACAGACTAAATTGTGAAAAGAGAGGACAAGGCTACTGCACCGTCAACCGTTGGCAGATGAGTGAGGCAGACAACTAGACGGCAGTCACCTTGTCAGCCTTCAGCACCAAATGTGCACCTGCTTACCTGTCAACTGCATCCGCAGCACTTGGATCACCATTCATTATGGTTTAAGGCGACAGGAACTGGGACCGTGTCAGCTGCTGGTTCAGGGGAGGTGGCCACGACCTGACCCAGCAGGCAGCTGGCAGTACCTTTATCCAAAAAAACGCAGCAACTGACTTTGTCAAAGGCTATCTGCAATCTGACCTGCAATTTATTAGCAGCAAGTGATGCAGCACACATGCCAAAGTTATAAGGAGGAGAGCTCTAGGTAAAGTACCAAAAGCCAAGGAGCCTGAGGGGTTATAGGCTGAGGGTAAGCTCTGCCCTGGCAGCAGGCTCCCTTCCCACCTAAGCGGTTCTTCTGAAAAACCTAAGCCTTTTCCTGCAGTTCTGTTTATATTACACCATCCCCAATATACACAACCAACGAAATTATATTTACTTAGCCAACTTCCACACCTTTTCCCCTTTCTCTTTCCTCAGATTTGGATCACAGCTTTCTTCTACCCAGTATTTTCTTCCCTAGAATGACAATAATGCAGATACAATAAAGAGGTGTTACCAGTCTTTGTTCAAATACCCTTTGTTGAGTATTTCAGCTAGTTACCTCCCACTCAGTAGTTCCTGTTTTCCCACTGAGGGGGGGCAGGGAAAGCCATAAGCCTCTATAGTTATATGGCGGCTCTTTGTTTTAAAAGTCTGTGTGAAGTCAGAGGTATTTAGTATGTTTTCCCCCCAAAGCATGATGTTACTAGTTTCAAATCAAAGAGGGAAAACTCTTTGGAGAACTTAAAAAAAAAAAAAAAAAAATCTGTTGACAAAAGTACTATTTTGCAGGTATCCCTTTCTTCAAGCTACCAACTATTGCTGTATCAAAATGCTCACATCCACACACACTGAGAAATCATCCCACTATCATGAGCTGCACACAAACAAAAAAGCATGTAATGTAATCTCCTACCGCTGACAATACTACAGGTCTTAACAAATAAAACCAAGAAAGCAGAAAGACATTAGGCCACTGAAAGACATCAGGCCACTGAAAGACATCATTAGCCAGGAGCTTTGCTAGTTAACACAAAGGGAAAAGTAAGAACACAGCATGCAGAGCTATTTGCCTTTGATACAGGAAAAAGCATATATCATTTGATAATCCAGCAATAAGGCAGGAAAGCGATGGGACACATTCATTTGTCGGACTGAGGAAACATGTTTAGATTGACATTTATGATGTTGAGCTGTTTTAACACCTAGGAATTAATAGTATCATGAGGTTACAGGGTTGTGGATGTAACAAAATAACCAATCCTTCATCGGGAAATAAGATATCTCCTTGTAGTTTGTGATTTGTGACTACAGGGAGGTTTAAAGAAATATGTAAATTAGACATTTGGGTTATAAAAGGGCATGTCCAAGCCATGGATCTGCATAGCTTCCCATCTAATCATCTATCAGTTGCTCTGTTCAAACCAAAGAAACTGCCCATATGCAACAGGTAAACAAACCGGTAGCACGGCAGTGCTTCGTAGGAATTTGGGGGGGAATCTTGGTAACAAGTGGGTTAACTGTGCCTTACATTTTCCCAAAGTCAGTTTTAGCACAGAGGTTAATTAGGCTCCTCCTAATCTCAGTCTAATTTGACAGTAGGTACTTCGTACAGGGGTATTGGAGAGGAAAGGTTTTAAGGGAGGTGATCTCTTTTATTAGACTAATCCATGGAGCTGGCAAAAGAAAGAAGTGGGGAAAGTTTCTGGGCATACACTTTTCTTCAGGGCTGAACGGAAGGAACAACAGAGCCGCCCCTTTACCAAATGCTAACAAGTAGATAGGAAATGACTATCGGAAAGGAGCTGCTGGTCTTTAAGAGCCCGACAAACAATATAAGCGCTGATTAGCATGTACAGCCCTCACAGTAGGTAGGCTTTCAAGTTCTTTTCATTTCATGTGCAGATATGTCAGAATGACTGAAGTCAATGGGAAATCTGCAACAGGTTTTAACAGCATCAAGAACCGATTCATTATAATCTTCTCTTCACAACAATACTGTTTGCGTACATTAGATCTTAATCTGATTTCGTTCCCATCAATTTGTCTTGACTCTATTTGCACCTCTTCTTAGGGTCATCTTCTTGTTTGTGTACATTGTCATATTTTCAAAATTAAGCATTCTTTTGAAATGCACTTCACCATTTTTTTTTTTAAAAGTAAGACCTAAATTGAAGAGGCATTTTGAAATAAAGCCCATGTTTAAGTGAAAATTACTTCAGGCATAGTTTGGAGTCAGTTGGTTTGTTGTTTTTTTTTTTGTTTTGTTTTTTCCTGAGGCTAGCATTCTACTGTTCAGCTTCACAAAAAAGTGAAAATTAGATGTAACCAAGCTTATAGAATCCCATCTTATTTATTGCTGTGTAGTCAGTTTAATTTTAACTTGACCTAGTAAAACACTTTCTAAGAGACCCCATCTCACCTTTAGCACATTATCTTGACTTGCTTACTTCAGGCAAACATTTGCTAGATAGTTCTCTGTTACTGCATAAAGAACATGTCAACTTCTTTGTACAAGTGTCTAGTAATGTTTTCATGATTGCAAAGTCTAGAAAGAAATCCCAAGTTTGAACAAAATGTTTGGAAACCTTATTCTCCTGGCTAAGATTCCTACCCTTTTGCTGATAAGATAAACACTGGAAATTCTTTAAATATACCGAATGGAACAATGAAGATGTAATTAGTAACATAAGTTGTTTATCATTATTCCACTCTCGGTAAGTTTCATCACTCAATTATAGTTCTATAGGCCTGTGTCATATGTTCAAAACTGGTTTTATACATCTTCAGATGGAGGTCATAATTCAAACAGAAAACACACCACAAGAGAAGCCATCTCTTCGAGTCAGTCATTACTTTCTTCTTGCACACTGCCTTTTAAAGTTAAGTCCCAATAATGCAAGAATCTACTCAAAAGAGTAAAATAAGGATTGTGGTTTTCCAAAATTAAATAGACAGTTGTCATTGGGAAACTACTGTTTCTGTCCAGTACAATTTTACTTGGCATCCAGCCTCTGTCATTAGCCAAATTCCTGTGCATTAGGAGAAGAAAAAAGGAACACTAATAATGTATTCGTTTGTACTGTGCTATATCTTAGTAACACCACAGGGAAGGAGAAATATTTTCATCTTGGAGGTCAACTGGCAATCCACAGTAGCAAATAACTGTTGTTAACTGTATTGCACAGTCCAATGAACATGGCTTATGCACACAGCAAGGCTTCGAAATATCAATCAGAAATCCTGCTTTTCCATGCATCCCAAATTTATTATACTGAAGAACTTTTCAGCCCTTTTCTAAAAATCTTTCATTGAGGTCATTACAAGATTGTGGTAGGTCTGACAAAACCCAGGTTTGTCCAGCCTGCTCTATGCCTATGGCTCAGCCAAAAGCATTAAAAGAAAGCACCTTCCGCAATGCAAGAACAAAACATGTCACCATGTTCACCAATAACCTCCTAAATCGCTGTATCACTATCAGTGATTCTAATACTGTTCTAAAATACTACAGCATTTTTCATAGTTTTGTCCACCTATACCTTCATGAAACCACTAAAGATGGATGTCTCATATTGAGCAGAGCCTGGTCCTTCAGTGGCCTCACACCTCTCCCAATACCCCATTTTGCCAAACTTACCGTTTGGAGCTGCACCTTCTATATTGATTACCTGTGTCAAGTTTGAAGAAGAGCAGACTGGATGAAGATCATGCAAAGCAGGCCTTCAGCAAGTTGCCCTGAGCTGCTGGGCAAGAAGGCTTGAAGGAATGAAGGGACAAAAAAAACAAACCAAAACAAAAAAACCAACCGAAAGAGTTGGAAAATTAACACTTGGGACAGGGCAGAAGAATGGACAAGAGAGACAGGCACAAACATATGTTGAAATACTTTCAGTTAAGTATGCAACACTGTCGGAAATAAGTTCTTCACGCATCTGAATTCTACCATTAGTTAAGTATACATTATGGTATAGTCTGTAATTGCATGACTACATACTCTCCCCCTTCTCCACAACACCTGTTGCATGCAGCAACAGAAGGGAGAGCCTTCTTCCGAAATAATGCCTTCCACTATTTTGCTTTCTCCTTTTTTACTTCTGTGGCCTGCAGACTTGCTCCCTGCGTGCAACTCAAAGCTTTGTATCTGCTTGGGCTCTTTAAAAGTACTTTGCTATCTGAATTATCTCACACTTCATTAGTAAACTATTAAACGCACCTCTGTGAGATAAATAAGTATTTTACAGACAGCGCTCTTTTTTCCCCCCACAGCACTTAATATGGCACTGCATTTTGCCTCTTCAGAACATAGCTCCTACTGACTTCAGCTACAACTGTGAATAATCATTTATTTTGCATCTCGGAGCCAAAACTAGGGATCCAGAAAACAAGGAGAAAAGTGAGTACACTGAAATGTAAGGCTTACTTGCCTTATCTAGTATCGCATAGGAATACTGTGGTGCAAGCAGAAGATAAAAATCAAATTTTCCAAGGAAGCAATTAGCCAGGAGACCATCCTTTCTCTTTGAATAATCCTTTTCCTTACTCATGACATGCCTTCCTCCAATGCTGTATGCACAATATCCCAGTCATTCCCAGAAAAACTCTCCTGCGCAGTGACTGTGACAGAAGTTTCTTGATAAAAATAATACGATCATGTAAGTTTTGACTGGGTTCCAGCGTTTGCACACAATCCAGTAGCAAATCAACATTGCCACTGTGAACACAGTTCTTGTGCTTCTTGATTTTCAAAGCCTTCAGCTATAATAATTTTTTTTAATGGTTTTGTAGGCACCTATCTATACACACACCAGTTCTTTGAAACAGCATATGATGTTACTGGTAGCAAGGTACATCATGGTTTAGAAATTAAACTAAAACCAAATCAATGCAGATGCTGTCATTTCTGGGTGGTTTTTTTCACCTCTAAGGACTGAACAAAACTACCCTCCCCAGCACGCATCACAGTTGTGCTCTGAGCCTGTAGAGGACAATTGTGCATTTGTTTATGCTTTCCAATCTACAGCAGTAGTAACAGGCATCCAACCATGGAGTCACCCTCCCCTCACCTGATTCTTGTCAGAGTCTGCCCTACAGCATCTGTCTCCAGTTGGACACAACCAAGGCTGACTTTATCACTTGAAGTGTCATTTTAAAGACACATTGCAGAGGCTCTCCTTCTGTTGGAGAGTTGTGGGTTTTTTTGCCTGTTCCCTTGTCCCCCAATGCTTAATTCCTGCCTGCAACACTCTGTGTCTCCATTTAAGTTTCTCCTGTGGTTCCTCATAATTCTCTCAAAGCTGGTGGCCACACTTGGCTACTACCTGCTGCAGGATCCCCAGCCTTGGGAATAGCGTTACTGTTGAACAAAGAGAACAAACGCTGCTAAAATACATATTAAAGGGACTCTTTCATGTAATCACTATACACACATACAAAGGAAAAAAAAAAAAAAAAAAGAAGAAAAAAAAAAGACCCTGTTAGTGGCTGCGAAGTTTCCAGGCTCAATAAATGGATTCTGTGTGAAACAGTGTCACCTTGAATATATTTAAATCCAGGCCTGGACATAGCAGTCACATTAGAAACTGATGATACAAACCAGTCTTGTTTTCAGGCACGACCCAGAGGTTCTTGACAGGTTTCTTCTCAAGTTGTGCACATCAGGCCATCAGCTAAACACAAACAGCAATTACCTAAGTATGGTCCAAGAGGCTGCTTTCCCCACGCGGCCTCCTTCCAGCCCTACCTAGGATTTTTCAATACAGTTATTTTTTGTAACTAGATTATGATATATCCAAAGACTGACAACATCTTGCTGATTATTACCATGCTCACTTAGTTCACCTCAGTTCTAAATCTGATTTTAGTGCATCTCATTGCACCAGGAACATCGTGGCTGCCCAGAACAAACTGCTGGGACAGCATCCCTCTAATGATACCAATTTGTTTTGCTTTGAAGATTTTTGTCTCAGCAAACCTGTGGTTGCATCAGCGGCATCTGCACACCCGTACCTTGCAAAAACGAAGAGTGTAAACACTCGATATTGTGCTCTAACTTGGCAAAAATGCAGTCACACCCAGGACCGATTCAAGTCTGTGTCATGAAGTCATCTGATAAAGCCTGAACCCAGTACTAATGAATGTGGAACCAAGACCCAAGCCTCTTTCAGGTCACTAACTTAAGCTTAACCCCAAGCCTTCCTCGGACCAGATCCAGCTCCCACTGAAAGCAGTGACTTGATTCTTTCCTTGCTCAGTCCTTCCTTCACCGGAGTTTTACCAGTCTTACATGGGAGCCGCTCCTTTCAGAGGCAGGTGAAATCAGTGTCAGCAGCTTCCACAGGAACTGGCTCAGGCCACATGAACAGAACTACCTTGCCAAAGGTCTGATGGATGCTAAAAACCTATTTGCTATTTGACCCCAGAAAAAGAGGGTTTGGGCCCCTCTGCAACGACACACTTTCTACTGCTTTTGTGGCATTAAGACAGGAACAAGCACAGAAGTATCACACTGTTCCAATATGTACTTTATCCAAAAGAAAAACTAGGCTAAAAAATAAATACATACATATAAAAGAGAACAAAGCTGATAGTCAAGTATGTCTTTAAAGCATTCTTCTCATGAAGAGGTAATGACACTTCATACATATTCCACCTTAACCTTGAGGTATTGAAAATATTTTGCATTTTTGACCTTCTGTAAAATATCTGCATTCAATTTGAGAGGCATTTTCACTTACATACCACATCAGTCCTAATACTGTTTCTATCTGCACTTGGTGCACATTCCTGACAACAGTTTCCAAAGCTCCTGTTTTCTTGCATCCCCCAAACAGTTCTCTCTTCAAGGAAACACCCTGATCTTGCCCAGGAAATCAAAGATCTTTAAGGAAACAGAACTTTAAACAACGATATTATCCTAGAGGAAGATGGAAATCATAGATGTGTGTATCCACTACACTAAGGACAGTTACACTAAGGGTTAGCAGTGGAACAACAGCACCTAAAAGAAAAGAGAACTGAAACCTGACTTCAGTGAGAGTTTTCTCTGATCAAAAACAAAGGAGCGCACTTAGATTTTATATTGTACGTTGTCTTACTCATGCACAGGAAGATGAAGCTACTGGATGAAGTGACTGATTAGCACAGGATACTTTTTTTTCCACTCAGGAATTCAAAATGAATCATTTTAAGACCATGCTTATGCATATCTCCTCTAGGCAAAGCACTTGTTCAACGTATCAGAAGGTGCCTCAGTGTTGTCAACTACATGCAAGCAGAGACACTGTGACTGGAATAAAAATTGCATTATAAGAAGAAAACAAAAAGAAAGAAAAATCTCTACTGTTCCTGATAGAAGAGAAAGTCTTGCTGCTACTCAGGTGAGGAAAGCGGCTTTATGAAATTCCCTCTGTGTTTCTGAGGGCTATTCCAAGAACTGGGGGTGCAGGAAGAGCATGGGATCTATACACAGAACTCTGAAGTGCAGTCAGAGAGGGCATAAGACTAAAAGAAAAAGATAAATGCAAGGAGAGCTTTAAAAAAAATTAGTATAATTTTTACCTTTTAATTTTTTCACAGTAGATGATCCCACTGTATTACTTTTGTTTTTCCTTCACATTTATATAATTTTATTGCTAACTTAATTCAAAACCTGAGTATCTGTAGAAGATTTTGATGCATCTCTTAAAAAAAAAAGGGGGGGAAAATCCTATTGAACAAACATTTGGACATGTCCAGTTGTCCTGGTTTGAGGTAAAACAGAACCAACTTTCTGTTCAGTAATTTTATTTCTTACCTAGCCTCTTTAACTCTCTGAAATTAACAGCATGTTGTGTCTAAAGCGGTTTGTTCAGAGTGATAAGACAGTTTGTGTCAAGGAATGGTATGCAGAGAAGCTCTTGATTATACTTATTGCTATAGCAACGAAGGTCAGCTAATTTTGTTATTTGCCCCATTAGAGGGTTGGAAGCGGAAAAGCGTAGAGGGTCCCACTTGCAGGGAGGAGCAGACAGGACAGGTGACCCAAAATTGACCAACAGGGGTATTCCATCCCATCTGCCCCATGCTCGGTATAAAAGCTGAGGGATCGAAGGGTCAAGGCTCTTCCTTCAATGGCTGACATCCGAGGAGGACCCTCTCTGTTCATCTGCCTTTGATCCTGATCAGTGTATTCCTGACTCCAACTCTGGAACCTGGTTCCCACCCGTCGCTGAGTCCAGCCTGGGACTTCCCCAATGCCTGCTGGTGACATCATCCTGGGAGCTTAATACAGTTTTGTATATACTGTATTTATTTCATTATTTTCCTTTTTATTTTATTATTAATATTTCATTAAAGTAGTTTAGTTTCTTCTAAACTCATAAATCTCTCTTTATCTCTCCTCCTCCCCTCCGTGCACGAGAGGCTGGAGGGGAGCATCTGTCACCGGTCATTGGCCGATTTGGCCAAAACCACAACACCAGTTGTTCTGGTATTGGTAACCTCAATATCTTAAATCTGACATAACTTTCAATATTTAATATCCTGAGGCTCACCACTGTACTAGAATAAAAAAATTCAACAAAATTTCTTTTCCGAATTAAGCCTTCAAAGGTCTTACATTTGAAGAATAATGAAACAGTGATCAAAATTATTTTTATTATACAGAAACGTAAATTCAAACCATAATTTTATGTGGTGCTGATAATGTAAATAACCTCCCATCAGGCTTCTATTTGAAGTATTTCTCTTATTCTGGGCATTTCACTCAAAGAATAATCTGTGTAGAACAGCACGAAGAAATACAACTGTGATTACAATTTACTAAAATTTCATCACAAGATCTCACTTGCAGCACCAGCTTAACAACCTTCCAAACCTTTCCAAGCTATGTAGTATTTGTTTTTGTTAAGGACGAATAGCCATCGCAAGCCTTAAAATTAGTAGGGCAAGTTTTACAAGAAACTGTATCTAGCAACATACTGGTGCGAAGCAGCAATCTGGAGGAATCAATGTCATCATGCTAGAAAGTAAATATTTTTGTAACTACATCCATAGCAACCACAAAACTCTCCACTTCTCCAAAGTGATCCATAATGCTTGACTTGAGAAGCTGATTTAAAGCTCTGAGAAGATATCACCAGTCATCATTTATCTTGGCCATAAAACTCCCAGGAAGACAAATATCTTCCTAGGCCATCATTGTACAGAAAAGAAACGCACAGAAGACATTGCTGGAAACCGCTATATTTACTTATTTTGAAACTATAAATCCTGTGGTGGAGGGAGTTTATGTAACACCGCTTACATCTTATATATTACTCTTCCCCAACAGATCTCAGTGCGCCTTACAAAGATTTGTATCCATATTCCCTGAATGGAGAAGTCATTCAGAGAAGTTAGAGAGATGCAGATAAATTCATTGTCAGTGGTCACGGGCCAATAAAGGCCAGTGAATCCAAGTCTCTGAAGTCGGAAGCCCCTGCCCTATTCAGCAAGCATCATTACTTCTGTATATAAGAAATTTGGACAAGCTTCCACACATGAAAGCTGTTTTATGCCGGTTTCCAAAGGCCCCTGTCAGAAATCTAGTGGCATTTTCTATTGCTCTTTGCACTGAAATAAACTGAGCCCAGTTCTTTCCCAGCGAGTGGCAGGAAACCTTGCATGCTCTCTGGCCACAGGGGCAGATGTAGAAGGCAATGGAAATCTGTCAGCACCAGGTAATTTAGCCTACACTTCAGGCTGCAGTTCTCTGTTCATTCATACTAGGCATGTGCAGTGCTCGACCAAACGGCATTACAAAATTAAGCTGAACCAGGTTTGGGTACATGACTCCATTACTGCTGAACACGCACAGCCAACCTCATCCCAGACTTATGCTGGCTTTAAAGCAGCTAGGTAAAGGACAGGTAATACCCAATCCATCATAAAACCTGTCTTTATAAAGCTAGCTCATTTTGAACAAATTGGAAACAGCAGACTGAGTTAATAGCAGACCAGTGTTTTGTAGCATTGCAAAGAATCTCTTAGCAGGAGCCGTTAAGCTGAATTTACTCTGCCACTAAACCACGGCCTCAGTGCAGAAGTAGGCTGGTTACCAGCGCACATGGAAATCCAGGCAGCAGTTAATTCACCTTCACAGTGCCCAAATTAGGGAGGCAGGAGCAAAACCCAATCGAGATCCTTCATTTAAGGCACTGGAAGATTTAATTTATGTGGTAACTTTGTGCTTTTCCATTCTCTTTGGTTGAAGAATAACACAGATTTGCCCTTTGCCTATACAGAGAAGAGAGCTCCAGTTTCAGAGAGAGGAGCCACAGACTCGCACTCCTCTTGCTGCATGCACACCGCTGACTGACAGGGGCAATAATCAAATATTTATGCAGCCCCACAGTGCAAACCCTCAGAACATTCAGCGCTGTTGTTTAAACACCCCTAGCTTAGCTTTCACATAGTATACTAATGAACACAGGGTCTGGCAGATGAGTAGCCGCAGTGATAACAGAAATGACTAAAAACAGTCCTCTTCCCTGTCTATCTCACAGGTGTCTCCAGAGCGGAGGCAGCAGAATCAAAGGTATGCTCTTACCACAGCCACTGCACTTCAGATCTTGGTGCTTAAAGTGGAAATGATCTGTCAGGCTGCAAAGTCCTGAGACTGAAATACAGACACACGCAGGAGTTTTTCCCCACTTACAGGTTTGCAAATTCTTAGCAGAAGGATCGTGCTGTGAGCTCGGGGATCAGTACTGAGGGTCAGAGATGTCCTGAAGAGCCAATCTGTGCAGGCAAGCCACAACTTCCAGATGTATAGGATGATCAAAACAGGCAGGAACCAACTGATTTAGGGTACACAACTCCATTACTGCTGAATATGCACAGCCAATTTTGAAATAGAGATCTTGTATAAAGCTAGTCATGCTCTCTTAAAGCACATTTTCTCTCAGGAAAAAAAAAAAACCACCATACCGAACTGGTGGAAAAGATTTGACCAAAATCCAATGCCAAACGTATATATACACGCATAAACTCACTTATTTGATGTTAATAACTGGTTTTATTTCAGTTCCATACCAAGGTATTCAATTGTTTTTCTTTTCCTTTAATTTCACAGAAGAACAGCTATGGCTTTAAAATAAGTGGGGTTAAGAACCAGAAGTACTTCCTCAGAGGCAGTATCTAGCAATGCTCTACTTCTGTAGGATCTGCCTTATTGCATTTAACTTCATATTAAAACTGTCCCCCATTCTCTCAAATACATCATCACAAAACAGTCTAAGTTCATCTGTTTCAGAGACTTCTGTCAGCTCCTTCGAGGTGGCCAGGAACTGCACATCTTCACACTGTTGTTCACACACAATAAAAATACATACGTGTAAGCCTGTAGTGCAGACACAACTCTACACCAGTCTACAAAGTCAGGTAGCATTGAGGTTCTTTCTGAAGCTGGTAAATGCATTCTCACATAAGTACTTATGAAACCTAAACCAAAGCTGGCTCTAAATGTCAATAGTAATGGACCTGAGTACCTCAAAATGGTGGCTGAAGGATCATCTCGTAATTATTTCAGGAGTCAGAAATGGCTGATAGGACACAAAGTCCACCTAAAAACCATCATCACTCTGCTCAGAAAGGAAAGCTACACAAATATTACCACTGGTCAACACAAACTAGAAAGCACACTTTCAACAAAGTGTAAGCAAGAGCCTGTCCGTGCCCTGTGGCCATGTAGCTCAATGTAAGCGCAGCTGATGGGGTATTCTGCAGCCAGGCTGAATATGGGACATTCCAGCAGGGATTGGGAAAAGCCTTGGGCATCCCTCTAATAATCTACAGTGGGATCACTCTTCAGATAAAGTACAAGAAAGTTCATAATTCTATTTTAATTAGTAACTAAAAATAATGGAAAAGACAGCAGCTTTTCTTTAAAAAAAACTAAGACTACTTTATTCACAGACCTACCACAACCCCAACAAGGAAGCATCCCCTGTATTTAACAACTGAAACAAGCCTACAATCACCTACTTACTAAAGATTGCCAGAATTCCTAACCATGCCAGCATCCAAGGTACCAGCTGGTAGCAGGCTCTGACTTCACACCCTCACCACAACTTGCCTGCCCAGCAGCCATCCTCTCTCTGATGGCACTGATCCTACCAGAGGTCCTTCCTACACCGCACGTCTGCCCAAAGCTTCACTTTGTTATTTTAACTTTGAAGCCCGCAAAAACAAGTCATTCCACTGCTCTGGTGAAGCACAACGTTTTCAAGCCTTGAAAATGAATCTGGTCAAATAAGTTAATCCTTCCAGCATCATCAAAGCAAAAACATCACACAGGAAATTAAAAAAATTAGTTGGGGGGCAATGAGCTCTTTAAGTTCATTAACTATTAGTAGCATAGATGGGCAGACTTAAAACAAATGTACTATTTTTTTAAGCGGAGTTTCTGTGTATGCATCGCTTAACACATGGAGCGTAGACGGTCCTGCCAAGGGATCCCAATGTTGCCTTGTTCACTGCCTACCACTGAGGCAAGTGGCTAAACCCCAAACTGCTCGCACCTCCGTACGTCCATTTACACCTGATAAAGTACCTGCAAAAAAGCAAATTGCTACCAAAAGCAAAAAAAGGTTCATATGCCACTCTTCACAAGTGTATCCAATCACTAAAAGCACAAGGAAACGGATTTTTATTGACCTACAGCATGAAGATAAGTTGCCTAATTAACTCTCACGTCACGGTTATCAGTGTGCTATAAAGTACGAAGCGCATACAACCAGTGCGGTTAAAGAACAAGCCTCCAAAAATCAGTTACGCTCTGCCAAAACTCTTTTTTTTTTTTTTTCCCCTGCTGCGAGAGGCGATGATACACTGCCGGCGACTACATACTGTGTGTGCCCTATATTACTTCTGCATTTATCAATAGTTGTCGTGTGGTCGTATCCGAACCCCCCCCCCCCCCACCCCGCGCTTTCCAAGCCGTCCCTTCCCGCCGCTCCACCTGCCGCTCCGGACCCCACCGAGCCCCTTCCCGAGGCTTCCCAAACACTTCAGGAAAGGAACCGAGAGGGAAAAATCAGCCCAACCTCCAAACCGCAACGGCAACTTTCCACAGAGGAGATCTGAAAACCTGCGGAGCGCCCCGGGCCCCCCCGCCCTCCGCCGCCCCATCCCGGCCCCGGCTCCTCCAGGGCCGCCGCCCGCCCCGGAGTCACTCACGATCTCGGTCACCATGAGGAGCCCGGGGACAGTCCGCAGGAACTCCCTGTCGTAGGCGAGGGTGCTGGAACTGGCCGACAGGTTGGCGGTGAAGGAGCTGCTGGTGGTGGTGACCGTGTGGGAGCGAGAGCGCGGCGGCGGCGGCGGCTGCTGCTGCTCCTGAGGCGGCGGCGGCACCGGCGGCTCCATCGTCGGGCTGCCCCGGCGCCTGCCGGCCCGGCGGGGCGGAGGCAGGGGCGGCGGGAAAGGTGCCGGTGCCGCCGCTTTGTGTGGCTGCCCGCAGCCCCTCGCCTCAGCGCGGAGCCGGGGAGGGGGGAGGAGGGTGCTCGGCGCCCGGCCCCGGGCGGAGAGGCGGGTCCGGCGGGGGGGCCGCCCGCCCCAGCCCTGCCGTGGGCTGCCCCCGGGGCGGGAGGGGGGCGCTGGACACCGGCTGAAAGGGCTGGTGTGGGGGGACCGCGGCCCGGGGTTGGTGGTGCGGGGGATCCCCGGCCCTCGAGAAGGGTCCTCTGAGGGGACAACATGGGGCCCCTCTGAAACTGCCTCCTGACCTCCGGGACTTTTATACGCACAGAGGCCTTGGGACCATGTTGGCTTCCAGCGAGGAGCCAGGCCGAGACAGCCACGCTCTGGAAAAACACCCCACGGGAAATCATGAGCATGGTTTGGGGGGGGGTCTGACCCCAGCCCCTGGCCATCGTCGTCTGTGTGGGATGTCTCCCCTGTCTCCAAACGTTGACGGGAGACCTGCCATCGCCGCGGGTTGTCATCCCAGCTGGCTGCCATGGCTCCTCAGCATCACGCTGTTGGGAGAGGGACCACTGCAAAGCACCGCCGGCAGGGAACGAGAGGCCAGGAGGTACCACAGACCTCTAGTGAGCTGAAAACGGGGATTTAGCTGGGATCTTCTAAACAACCAAGAGTCTCCCTGGTGGGAAAGACTTTGTAACAGCCATGAAAGTCACTGGAAATGGGAAGTATGAGGCCATTATTGGCCTACTACCTGACAGTGTCGAGCTGTTCCCTAACCTGTATTTTTTAGTATTTTTCCAGTCTACTTTTAAGTGTTGCCTTTGAAAAAAAAAA
This sequence comes from Alca torda, assembly GCA_008658365.1. Classification (NCBI taxonomy): domain Eukaryota; kingdom Metazoa; phylum Chordata; class Aves; order Charadriiformes; family Alcidae; genus Alca; species Alca torda. The sequence goes on along the minus strand of CM018077.1, from coordinate 45,135,640 downwards.
ATAATTTCTGTGTCATTTAAGAGCTTCTAAAGTGATCTTCCGTTCCACAAAAAGTACGGTGTTTCAACGAGCAAGCACATTATAGTTTTTTTTCAACGTTCAGGAATTCTCGTTAGCAAAGCATTTGCATGTGGCAGCTCAGTAAAAATGAAGTGTTTTCCATATGTCTGGTGGCTATTGTCCTTGAATTGTTTACTGCTGCTCTCCTGCTGGCTAACAAAGGATGGATTTTGCAGTATTACCTTTCAGCAAGGGATTCAATCAGCTGGGGAGGGAGGAGGAATATGGCAGAGTTTCTCCCAGAAATGTGGGAAACATGAATTACCCAAAGGAACACGCTTCTCGTACAAGATTGTGCCTCCGCTCACAGTGTGTGTCACAACACAGGGGTTATTGGAAGGTTTGTCTTGGCTCGGGGCTCCGTGGGGCCTACGCACACTCGTAGGTGCTGGTGACTTTTTTGTTTAAGATGGCAGAAAAATTGTGGCGGAGTTTTGCAAACATGAGCTGTGGGTCATCAGAATGAGATGCCAGTTGCTGAGCACATGATTTACAGATACCCTTCTTTGTGAGGAAAAAAAGAAGAGACCATTAGCAAACCACACCCACAAACCATTTAACACATCTCAATCACAAACAAGGAATTTTACACTTTCTGTCAAAACCATATTTTTTTGTGGAGTTATCAGCATTTCTGTATTACCTCGTTTATCCCTTTTTTTTCCAATAAGAGCTGAGATTTTAAAGGAAAAGAGCACATCTGTGCACTGGTCCGTTTAGAGACCTGCTTCAACTGGCTTGCAAATAAAAAGTGCTTTATCTGATTGTTCAGCACTGCCAAGCTTCCTTCCAATGCCAGAGCTGCTTTGAGATGCCCCTGTTGCTGTTCGTGAGGATCCATTGTAACAGCATTGATTTTCTCCTCTGAAAGACTCTCGTCTTTTCAGTTTCCCACCTGTAAGATCAGTAAGTAAAAGTGGGTAAGTGTGGGGCTAAAATTCATGCCAATAGCAAAATTAACACAAACTTCAAAATGGTTTGAGTCATTCACATCACTTTCCATTACACTGGATATATTTTGCTCCCTAAAGTTCTGGATGTTGGTGGTGTTTCTCTTTCAACCATCACACAAGACCAATAAGTTTCATTGCTTTTGGCCTGGACATCTATCATTTGGGCATCCCAGGTCCTCTGGAAGAAAAAAAAAAAGTAAAACAAAAACGCAGAGAAACATTTGTTGCTGTTTCAACTATATTAAATCTATTAATAGATTATTGTTAGCATAAGTTTTCAATGTCTGTTGTAGAGGTCTAGTATCATGACTAATTCAATGAGAACTGGACAGGTTCATTTCTGGGCAACTTCTCTGAACACTGGCTGCCACTTTGTCTTCCTTCATTAGCACATTTTTTCTCCAGCAAACATATTCGAAGAATGAGTTTCACTAAAAAACGGGCAAGCGCTCCAGAAAGATTTTCTCTATCACTCATATTCCAGGAAGCAAATTTCATTTTTTAACTAGACAGCATACTACTTTACATTTTGAATGTTAAGTGAGGCTCTAATTTTTTGTCTTGCATCCTTGCACTGAAGGCTAGAGCTGGAAAGCCTGCAGGGACCATCTGAGCTCAGACAGATTTTTTTACATGTAGATAGCATCAGAAGCAAAATAATTGAATGCTGCTGCTTGAACAATCAACCTTTCATTACAGAACTGCCAAGAGAGAAGAAGGTGGCCCATTTTCTGTATTTTAAATTAACCTTTCAAGGGAAGGGTTGGTGAGACTGTTAAACACCAGTCAAGACTGTTACCTCTGTTTGTCAGCTGCTGTATCTCATTAAGAAGTAAACTGTTATTAGAAAAAAAAATATTTAATGTGGTGAAGTCTTTCAATGTAAACATTTTAGTAAAAGCAAAATAGCTGATACAAGTATTATCATGTTTCTAAGTAAAGGGCTTACTTCTTGAACATTCTGCTATCTAATTAACAGATTCTTCCGTTTAAGCTGGTTTGGTTCTCAAATCCTGAGGTATCAACATTTGTGAGCTTACTGACTGAGCTCTCTAGAGTGACCTTATTAGCAACAGTCTGGCCAACTGGAAGTGCTAATTAAAGTAGACTCACAGGCCCAAGGAGTGGACCTGACTGGAATTTCCTGAACTGTTTTTCTGTTTTTGAAATACAACTTCCCTTCCTCTCTCCTAAATCCTAGAATTTTCAAACATTGAAGTTATTCAGACTTTTTTTTAGGTAAGTAAAACAAGTAAACATATAAAAGGAAAGGTGACTGAGATTTTTGACTGGTCATCATCAGATTTCAGTCAACAACAAAACCTTACTCTTTTTAAACCACCTAGAAGTGATCTAAGAAAGATAAAGGAGCTTATTCTGAAGAGGGCAAGAAAGGAACTGAACTTTCCATGGAACCCGGGTCGTAGGTAAGGAACATGGATTCGTGTCAGATGTCCAGGACAAATATTCTCACCCTTGACATCCCACTGTGCTAATCTGACGATGAGGTATTTTTGGTTAGCATTAAATCAAGAAACGTTTGGAATATTTCCTAATGACTTTCCGGAATAAGCAAAGTGTAGGCTTTGAGCTACAAACATCTTTAAGCAAATAATTGATAACAAATATTACTGTTTGGCGGTGTATGACGGTATGGAAAAGCTGATTTATACTCACCCGAACCAGAAATAATTGATTTGTACTTTGGTAGTGATACGTGCTATAGGCAGGCCTAATGATCAGTCAGGGTGAATGACTCTGTGTATGGACCGGTATTTTGCAAAGTAAAGATGTTTTTCATGATTGAGATAGTTGGATCTTCTAATGGTGCTGCAAAGAGAGAGAATAGATGAGATGCCAATTTTTTCAAAATGGCTATTATTCTGCAAACCTGTGGATTTGTATGTGTGGATCTGTGTTTGTATGTGGGGTTACTGAGCATGAGACTTGTTTGCTTTTGCAGCTTGGGCACCCCAAAATTAACAAACATGAGATCAATACCAATTGAACCTACAGTCTGAGTAATGTTAGTGCGTGGGATTTGATCATCGGATACATAAGTTACTACCCTAATGCTGAAAAATGCAAAAACTAGCTATTTATGTTCTGTACTCCTCACAAATATTTGTTTCTTTACATGAAGTTTATTTGAATTATAGGGACAGAAGCCTGACTGTGGACTCACAGATGTTTTACCTGGCAAAAAGCTGTCTTAGAACATACGCACTGCCATACAGAGAATTAACTCCATACTGAGCAGTAACATAACGACTTTAAGATTTTTTTTTATTATTATTATTATTTTTCACTTTTGAAACCCATTATCATCACACTAAGAAGTAAACTGTTTGGTGATAGAGACTGTGCTAAGAAAAGAAATGACAAAGTACATAAGCCATGTATTTTCAGTGCATTAGCCTTTCACCAGGTGTTTTATCTGCTCTGGGAATCTAAAAATCCCTCCCAGCCCTGAAACACAACGGTGTCTTAGATACTGTGCCGAGGAAAAGTTGCTTACTTCCTGCAGAACAGATTTGTACTTAGAACACCGTCCCTGCGTGCTGCACATGTATGCTTAACTTTAGGGCAGAGACCGCATCTACTCGAATTAAGGGAAGAGTTCGTAGTGAGAAGTGTGAAGTCTGTGTACAGATCTTCTCAGAACGGGAGTTGTGGTTTTACATATTTTTGGGGTCAGGGACCTCAAATCTGTAACGCACCTGCAAGAGTGTGCCCATATTGTATTTCACAGGCTGCTTCTCAGCTGTCCTTCTCTATGGGGAGCCTGTGAGCGCAGCTCCCAGCACAGCTGGTGGCCATGCCTTCTCACACCTGCAAATCACTAGCCACCTAAATACTAAAGAGTGTCCGGTGTCACGTTATGTGAGGAAGGAGCTTATTCTGCACCTGAGCACGTCCAGACAGGCTGTCCCTGAGGCACACTCATAAATACTTTCACTGGGGTCACCAGCCCTGCATGGACCTTTAATTATTACTATGGTACAAACACATACTAGTGATAACAGTACTTGAGAATATAATTGTTTCCACTGAAGACGTGTGTTTTCTCCTCACCGAGGATGGTGCTTGCCTAAATTTTTATGTCAATCACAGCAGGCAGTGTTTATACAGCACCCAAGTCCAGTGCAAAACAGCTGGAGGAAAAGATCACCTTCAAACAATTGTCAATGCCATATTTGGTTTTAGATAATTAATGAAAGACCGAACAATTCCACTGTGGTTTCATCACAAGATTATCCATGTTTAGGGAGAGAGTTTACAGCCACCTCATAACTCCTGGCATCAGCTTGACCGCAGGCGTTATTAACAGACAGCTGTCTTGCTCTGCTGTGGTTGGTACAACACCCCAAAACACTAAAGTGCACCTTATATTATGCTAAATTATTAGGAGGTGACTTGAGCTTGCTGTGTGCACATATACACAGAGAGAAGACATCCAGTAGCCAGCAGGCACAAGCCTAACTAGATACCATGGCCGGAAGCTGAAGTTGGACAAATTCCAACTGAAAATAAAGTATCTTTGTTGTTTGGGGTTTTTAAAACTTATCTTTTTAATACAGCATAATTAGCTATTTGAATAATTTAGTAAGTAAAGCAGTACACTCTCCATCTGTTTAAATCTATAATTCAAAGCTATGGATTTATTTAAAATATCCTCATTACCAAGCTTACACTGACAAATTTTGTGGTCTCTACTATATAGAACATGACAAGAGATGACCCAAGTGAGTTAAGAAACTACAGAAATGAATTCCAATTAATTCCATAAAGCTATAACCTTGTTAATGCTCTCGTCACCCAGCTATACAATATACATGCGGTACCAACGCCTGACACATCACCTCCTTTTCCTGAAGTGGTAGCAGAATAAAGGATCTCACTGGGATGTGCCTGGCTAATAGTTGGGAAATGAAAGTGCTGCACTGGGAGAATCAGTTTTATGCAGGTGGGCTGTGAGGTTTAAAGCTGGAAAATCCTCTTCCAGACTAAAGAATCCCAAATTTATTGTTGTTTAGACAATTACTCTATCACCCCATCACCCCTCCCCACCCAGGAAAGGGAAGTGGGGAAAACAAGGAAACATGAGGGTTGAAATACAAATAGATTTAATAGGATAAGACTAAATAATTAACAATAATAATAAAGAACCGCTATTGATCCTGATACTAATATAAGATATACAAGAATTATACTCAACCCATTCTATCAGTAAGAAGCTGTGCGCTCCCAGCAGTGGACAGCAAATATTGGACACTGCAAGTGCTACGGCTTCAGGAGGAAGGGAAGGGCTCAGGGATCCGGCGCCAGGGCAAGAAGTTCTCTGGACTGCTGCTATCAAGGGAGAGAGAAAGCACGCAGCAAACTCTCTAATTTATATTGAATGTGACATTCACGGTATGAAATAATCCTGTTGGCCAGCCTGGCTCAAGTGCCTGGATCTTGCTCCTCGTCCCCTCACCTGGCAAGGCTTGAAAACACCGAGTCCTTGAATCCCACATAGCCTAGCTGGCTATAAAGTGAATATTTTCACAAACCAGACACTAGGGTCTTCTAAAAGTGCAGTTTTCCTAAGCATTAGAAGATAAATTAGTCCTGTATCTCTCAACCCAGGACAGGGGCTGAAGTGCAGGAGAGGAGAACTGGGAGCCTGGCAGGGCACGGACCTAAATCTTGGAGAACCCAACCATGGAAGAACGCAGAGAAACACCTGCAGATGTTTTACTGCTCTTTGTACTGGTTTGCGCAGCCACTCTATTAGTATGGGATACAGACGTTTGACATCTATCCATTAACAGAAGGAGAGCAAAATGTTAACAGAGGAACACATTATACTATGTAATGGTCTGAAAACTCCAAGTGACTGAGCGATACAGTATCGGTATCTTCAAATCAGCAATTTATCTTTGCAAGTAGACCAGTGCCAAAAGACTTGTATGAACACAAAGAACAAAATGACCCTATTATTTGCATTCATAGAACAATCTTAGCCCTGAAACAAAACAAAAACAAAGAAACAAATCTCCCTAGCACAAAACAATCAAGTTCAACTCAGAGCAGGACACAGAGGTGCAGGCACCGGCGTTTTAGAGTATACATAATACTGCTCATGACTATAAGTAATTATTGGATGTGTTACAGATATGCACGAAACCAGCATGCACAGCTGCTGACACCTGGTAAGACTTGTGTCAGTGCATGAGAAAAGAGCTGCAGTGATGCAGGGCACTTAGTGCATTCTTCTGTTCTAGGTTCCTGAAAACAACTATTGCAAGAGAAATGGGAGCCTGGAGAAACAGGAGATAAATAGAAGAGAGAAGGATATTTTTTTTTTTTTTTCTATTACGGCTGCATGTATTTATGGGGAACAGAGTGTGTTGTCTGTTGCCTGTCTAGCAAAACCTGCTGGGATTTTTAGAGGAATCAGAAAGCCAAATTCCGTTAAATTTCTCCATTCACTTCATCTGCTTTGAAAATTGCAGGCTTTGGGCTGCATGGTATGACTGGAGAGCAGTCAGGGGATGGATGATAGGCTGAATTTTGGAGTGACTGGGATTTCCTCAGAACAAAGGCTTATCCCATTTATGACATGTCTTGAGAAAGCTTATCCTGTCAAGTAATTTATCACCCTACTAACTAGCTACTGAGCATGGATAATGCTTCTTTGCTAGATCAGTGAGGGAAAAGAGAATTTCAGAAGAAAGGAAGGTTTTCATTTGGGGATTTTAAGAGATTGGGAGAAGAGCTGATAGGAGTTAGGCTATCTAAACCCTTTTAACCATGAGAAAAACATACCAAGAAGGATTTTAGTAAATGCTAATACTGAAGCTAAAATACAGCCTTTCTATTGAGGGCAAGCTCATTACCTAGGTATTTAAATTATGTGAATTGGCACAGCCCTGTGGACTGCAGTGTAAGATTTGGATGGTCCGTGATGGATGTGGCTCTAATTACTAATATGAAAGTGAATTAAATCCATCATATATTTGTGAATGTCTGGCTTAATGCTAACTATGAGACCATTTCGACATGAGATTTATTATAACATAGACATTCCCATAAGCCCCACAATTAAGAACCTTCGTTTCCTGTGAACTTTGAGGTTGGTTCCCTTTAATGTTCAAGAATGTTCAGACTCCATCAAAAACGCTTGCTGCAGTGGGGGTATTTATAGGGTCAATCTATTCCATGTACCTTTTTTTTTCCCCACTAAGAGAGTATCCTCAGTTAGCATGTTTTCTTGGCATTTATAAGGGTTTGATATCTTTTGGTACTCTTCCAATTTGTTATGTTCAGCTGGAATTGACCAACAGGTTAAAAGGCCACGAAGGAAGATGAGGACAGGTAGTGCAATAGCTTAACCCTCATCTCCTCGGCACATCAGAAAACTGGTTATGTGGGTATACACACACGTACACAGACATATCCATATAATGAAAGGAATGCCTCCTTAGACCCAGACAAATATTTAAAAAAAAAAAAAAATCAGTCACTAAATATATCACATATATGATCTTACAAAAGCAGTGTGGTCCTCTGAATATGCCAATCAAATAATTTCTTACTTGCCTTCCTCACAAGGATTCAATTAGAGGCTCAGGAAACAAGCTGTATCAGTGTGTGCAAATGCAGGTCATGCATCAAACTGCTGTGCTGTCTTTTTAAGTGATGTTACGATTACTATTTCAGTGAAGTACTAATCAGGGAGGGCATATTTTCATGATTCATCATTCAAGCAGGCAGTACAAGGAAAAAACATCAAAGTTAGCAAGGATGTATTCAAGCCAGGCGTTACTTTGATGAAAACTGAGATTATTTCTTGCACACAAGCATTCCTCTTGTGCTAGAAGCCTACTTTTATGGACTGTTAGAATTCACTAGTGAAGGATTTCTTTATGTAATTCACAAGTAAGAGAAATATGAGTAAGGAGATTACTTATGTTCATCAGTGCTGAAATGCAGGATTTAATAAATTTTCTTCATAAACAGCAATGAACAACACTGGGATATTTTAAAGGGTATTTCAAGGTATCAATCTAATCAGAAGACGAGTTACAGGTGACATCCTCCAGCCTGCAAAAGTACTCCCATCTGTAAAGCCACTACGTGTAAGGCAACCAGCAGGAAGAAAAAAAATACAGACAGAAAAGGAAAAAAAAAATGCTGATGAAGGCACCTTTAGTACAAAGACAAGTATTCAATTGTGTCTTCTTAAAATAGAACAGGAGCTGCGAGGATGCATGACAATGGCCCGTCTAGGAGAGGGGAATGGAGGGACAGCAGGTCCACAGCCTTCCTCATCTGAGCGCAAGTGATACAGTTCATGTTCGCCTCCAAACTTGGGGAAGTGCAGAAGAGGCAGGACTTGAAGAACTACACCCCCCACATACTTGCTCTGTATGTATCCCTGCCTTGAAAAAGAAATGATTATTTCACAGTATTTCTTTAAAGTGATTGAAAACAGCTTTTAGCAAGCATCAGCCGTAAGATGAGTGGCAGCGCGAGGCATAGTCTCTCCGATAGCTGCCTTTACCCTGTGTGTGTGGTCATGAACCCCCTGACATAAGTTGTGCTAAAAAACGCCACCAATGCATTATAATTAGTCAACAGTACTGGACTAAAGCAGATGCACTTGGCTGTGTTTACTCAAAGGCAGTACAGAAAATAAAAAAATTCGCCAACCCAAAACACCATCAACCCCAAACACTCCAAATCTGTATTAAAACGCGTATGAAGATCACCTATTTCTTGAGATCTGCCTACTGGGTTTTAACATATTTTACTAATCATTTCAAGCCAGATAATGCTTTTGAGAGCAAAATAATCTCTGCAAAACTCTATCTAGCTACGCAAAGACCTGTGACTGGGTAAGCCCAAGGAAACTGCATTGCATAGATATAAATCGTATGTTAACACTGTAATACTTCAGAACTGAAAGCAGCCTTGAAAATTAAACATTTTCACTGTTCAACTGCCACCTATGTGCATGCATACAATTCCTTTTGTAAAAAGTGAATTTAAGGCACAGAGGCAGGTAGACAGCAAGCAGTCCTGGGGAGTGAAGTCACCTGTTCCTTAGGACATGTTCAGCCCAGTCAGCAATCCCAGGAACTTCCTTCTACCAGCCCAGCTGAGATGCTTTCATCCTGACTTAAGCAGGCTGCCTTCAATAGTTTCAGTTCCCTGCTTATTTACCCTATAGCTTCTGTGCCAATAAACCACATATTGTCATTTTCAGCGATGCATTCAAGAGGGACTCATCCAAGGCCTGATTCCCTGGGGCAGAGTTCCCAGTCATTGTAACATAATGAGTTTTAAATCAGCCTAGTCCAACTCAGTAATTAAACCAAGGTACTTGGAGCTGGGCTTCTCAAATTTTCTCATACCAGGCCTTTCCACTCTATTTCCTAAAAAACATCTGTCCGTCCAGTCTGGACCTAATTACTGACCCAACATTAGGAGATCAGAGATGTTTAAACCTCACAGTATCTGCTTACCACTCCTTGGATGCTCCCCTGATGCAGCCCACACGCTGACAGGATGGGTTCTGTCTAAACACGATCATTCACAGAAGCACTTCTCGTGCCCCCATTGCCATAATATTTGGTAATTCACAAATCGTGTAACCAGGTCCCTTACTCTTCACTTTCGGACTGATTACAGTACCAACGCGAAACCCAGTGATGCTGGCTTTGTGCTAGGGGAGAGCTTGCACACAGCACACAAGTTCTCAGGTGGAAAGAACCAGCAAGATTTCCAGGCCATTTGGGCGTCAGGACCTATTTTAGGTGGATAAAAATGGATAAAAACGCATCAGAGGTCAGGAGTTTCCCCGGAGCGTTCTCACTCAATTTCTACCGTTTAACCTCAACCTCTGGTAACACCAGGCTACAGCTGCTAAATTGCACTACAATTATTTGGTTGTTCAGATCACATAAAAAAAAAACCTTAATAGCCAGGGTTATGGGTACCTTGCTATTACTAGGGCCACTTCTTGCTCTGAATCTGCAATTGCAAGAGAGGAGGAGACAGTTCCTCAGAATTTCAGGAAGAACATTTTGAGGAGCTTTGCTTTGCAGGCCTGTCTCTGACTACTTAGTCAGACTTAATCCTGCTTAGTTTAGTTCTGAGAAAAAAAAAATCCCAAACTGATGAAGAGGTAGCCAACACTACTGATTACTTCTCGCTTGTTAGATGCTGCGTGTGCAAGAGAGAATGGGAGTCTTTACCCCAAGGAGGATGCAGTTATTTCTCTTGCCAGCCTTTGTCACGCCTATCAGCGCATTTTTCTGAACTCTCTTGATCCCACTGCAAAGTGAGTAAAGTGCATATTTCCTCTGTATAATCTGTCTGGAGTGCGTGAACAGCACATTTTTCTCATCTCAAGCGTTTTCCATCTCTTGCTTGGAGAGCAATACAAGGGGGAACTTCAGCAGCAATTGTTATATCTCGGTGCATTTTGATAATACCAAGTGCACTTGTGAAATCTCTCTTGCACTTGAGCAACTGCTAAGTTCTCTGAGGAGATGTTTCCCAGGTTTCGGTTTTGGAGAGAACATTGCTGCACTAAGCAATTACCGTGAAGCTGTGCCTGGTAAAGAATGATAGGCCAAAAAGGGCTCGAATCAACTCGCAACAGCTTTGTCTTCACTCCTTCCGTATTTTAGTGCATGTTCTTGCACTACCAGCTCTTGCACTGGTTAAAACTGGCTTGGTCTCACTCCCTATTCTCTAAGGAGTGCAATATTCTGAATTCTGTTCCCTGCCTCCTCCATACATAGTATATACAAGTTACACTTAAAACAATGTACCTGTAGGGCAGGCAGTCCAACCCCTTCCACTCTCTTCTCTCATTTCTAATCCAATCGCTTTCAGAAAGCCGGTCGTCCCTGCTAGGAAACACCTCTGCTGCTCTGGAGCGCCCAGCATCGTCAAGCCAACCCCATTGTAGTTTGGAAGAAAAGCCACTCCTAGAAATCGTCATACTGGGTTAAGTGCACATTCCTCTGCCAAATGGTTACAAGCAGCCAAATTACAAGTTTTAGAACATATCTGTGAATAATGTATAGTCATAGATAAGCTGGAGGCAAAATTTCTGAGGAAAAAAAAAGATTAGTTGAATGAGCACAATAACTAGTTTCACTAAACGTAAGTGCAGGATGTTATGGCTCTGGAGTAGCAATACATTAGAATCAAATCAAGCAGCTTTTGTTACTAAGTTTAAGGACGGTGGCTGGGTAAAGAAGACTATTGCTGGCTACCGAGATTCTGGTGTGATCACATACTCGGGAGACTTAAAGCAACCTGAGCAACCGCACCAGGGAATACCACTACGAAAAAAGTTGTCAGTGCATCTATGGACAAAAATACAAGTGGCAGAAGGATCAAACCCACCCGTATGAAAGATTGGAAGATCTTATTCCACACTCAACCTCTCTACTGGGCAACAAACATGAGACAAGGATAAATGCAGATGTCGGTATGCTGATCTTTTTTTTGCCGTGCTGGCTGAAGTCCAGGAGTAACAAAAGCTATTCCTTCTCTAGAGTAGCCTACAGCCTGAAAAAAATGCAGGTGAAGAAAACCACATTATAAAACCAAACACAGACAAGGGAAGACTGGCATGACTAAGTGCTGCTGCAATTACCACCTAACTTGAAGCTTGGAGAAAATGATGCTGATTAAGTCTAGATCTAAAATAAAACACCAAGCGTCTCTGTCACATTCAAACACAACCCTGCGCAGTATGGGGAAATTAGAAAAATCCCTAAACTGGGTTTAAATGCCCTTCTAAAAACACTTGTACAGAAACTGGGCTTTGATCCAAAGCACAGGCACAGCAAGGCTGGCTCTGCTCACCTACCACAGTACGCAGCAGCTTGCTTTGAGCTCACTTTGCTAAAACCATTTCAAGTATTTTGAGTCTTCCAAATCATGTATCACAATACACGTTGGTTTGTCTCGATGCAACAATATAGGGAGTGGGTACCGCAAAAAAAAAAAAAAAAAAAAAAGCATGTTAAAAAAAAATGGCTTACAGTGACTGAGAAGCTGTGACGCAAGTACTTGCGTTTGAAGTTTGTGTTTTAAATACTGGCTAATGCTTCACAAATGTCTCTATACTATTATTTACATAGGTCAGGAATCCAGACAGTGCTTGCCAACAGATCTGGCTTGCTTTCAGTTCTTTCCAGCCTTAAAAAAAGCAAAAAAGCAAACTAAAAATCCCCAAGGCTGTACTTTCCGAGCCCACCACATGCCTGTGCTTAGTAATCATCAAACTGCAATTCACTAAGTCCTTAAAAAATAAACTACTCAGAAAGAATCTATTGCACTGAGAGCTGAAGTGTGTTTCTGCTACAAGAACGTGATGTGATAATTTGCAGTTTCTAAAATGGGGTTTATAATGAAACTGGATTTGGAGAAAGGGTAAACTAGTTCAATTAGTGTCATTATTATTTTCACCGAAACATGGAATATGCACTATTTTTTTTTTTACAAACGTGGCATTTCAGAGCTTCAGTGACTGGCAGCATAGATGTGATACTGTTCCCTTAAAACAGTACCAATGCTTTCAGTTAGCCCAAGCTGCCTTACTGCCACCCGAGAGACTGTGGGATGGTCTGGAGGAGATCTATGCACTCGAGCTTCCCAACCAAGCAGCTTTAATTGAATGGATGGATACAGCTAGTGCAAAGGCAGCTGAACATCAGTCCTCTTGGTGGCCTCACTATAAGCCTGTGCACAATTCCCACCCCCTTACAAGGCTTACTTGGGCACGCAAACATTCAATAAAAGGTAGTAGGTAGGTAGGTAGGGATTTACCTGTATAGATGAGCATATGCATGTACATACACTCACCTTTTGGTATGAAGAACCTTTCTTAAGATGCACTACAAAATAGCACGTCCAGGTGCAGCTACGTAAAGGCAAGAGGGAAACTGGAATAGATACGAAAAAAAAAGCTGTAGGGTGAGAGACACTAAATGACTCCCATCCAGCTGAGAAAATGAAATTCCCAGTGTAGTGACAAAAAGCAGCGCGAACATCACTGAGTGCAATATGGATTATACTGAGCAGACTTTGGCAGTTTCCCCCGTGAGAACAATCAAGGCTGCTCACAGGCCAGAGCTGTGCTTAGTTTGTTATTCATTGATTCCTGCAGCATGAGTTACAAGGACATACATTTAAAAGCAGTAATTCATGCTGTGTCTAGTAACTTCCTGAAATAATCAACACACAGTTCCCGATGCTTCCTACAATCACCCTTCACAACATCGCTCTAAAACAGATACTGTAGGTAACGGGTAAATATAATAAATAGGTAAATCCAATTCAGATGCGGGGAACTCCGACAGAGATACCATTCTGCTGGGCGTCACCCTACTGTTCTCCTCTTAAAATCCAGTTCTACAACTGCTTTCAACAAGAGCAGGACTAGACTGATAGATCAAGAGTATTTGAAAGTCCCTACCCAAAGCATATTGGCAGGAATCTGAAATCAAGTTAGAACAGACTGAAAAGAGAACGAGGTTTCATTTAATGTGAATGCCAAACACCTCTCCTTTCCACATGCTGGTATTGAAGGCAGATACTCTTCTCATCCATTATTCAAAATAGAAGCGTTACCTTTTAGCACTCAGATTTCTATCAGCTCCTGGCAAATCACAGGAGAAAACTCCATGTGTGCACGGGACAGGCAGAAGAGAAATAGTTTCTCACTCTCTAACAATATGAAGGGCTACGTGTTCCAGGACAGCATTTTATTTCAGCATTAACCAGCCCCTGTGATACCTATGCACTTCATTCATATGACTCCAGCCTTACAACAAAGTCCAGGGTGGGAGCGTCATGAAGAACCGTCAGCACAGGCCATTACAAACTGAAGATGACCAGGGGGCTGAAGCACCTCTTCTATGAAGACAGGCCGAGTTGGGGTTGTTCAGCCTGGAGAAGAGAAGGCCCCAGGAAGACCTTATAGCAGCCTTCCAGTATCTGAAGGGGGCCTACAGGAGAGACGGGGAGGGACTCTTTATCAGGGAGTGTAGTGATAGGACAAAAGGTAACGGTTTTAAACTGAAAGAGGGGAGATTTAGATTAGATACCAGGAAGAAATTTTTCACTGTGAGGGTGGTGAGGCACTGGAACAGGTTGCCCAGGGAAGTTGTGGATGCCCCATCCCTGGGAGTGTTCAAGGCCAGGCTGGATGGGGCTTTGAGCAACCTGGTCTAGTGGGAGGTGTCCCTGCCCATGGCAGGGGGAGTGGAACTGGATGATCTTTAGGATCCCTTCCAACCCAAACCATTCTATGATTCTCTGCCATGTTTTGTGGATCTCAGGACCAGCCTGGGTGTTATTTACAGTTAGACAATCAAAGACACCCAGCCTGTAAGCCCTGATTTAGTGAGAAAGCCCCACCCCTTCAGAAAATAATGCCCATATGAAAGAAACATATCCATCCTAATTCTCTTCTGATGGTTTTTACCTTCCTGTTGACTCAGACTTACTAGAATTAAAGGCCCTTTGGATGGTTCATTTTAGATACCTACATATTTATTCTGCTAGTTGATTTCATGCACCGTTAAAACAAATACAATTTTGAGCTAAGAGTACAATGAGAAATGACTTAATGGCTGAAACTCTGGCTGGAAATTAGGAATAAAATGCATCCAGTCACAGGTTTGCTGGGCAACCACCTTCACCCGTCTCAGTATCCCTGTCTGTAAAGGAGGAATTGGGACATTGCTCTCGTTTTATTAAATGCTTTGAGGTTTTCAGGTGGACCAGTGCATTATTCTATTCACCAAAAAAACCCATGCTTCTCCTACAGTATGGTGCCCCGCAAGTAAGTACCAGACCTTCCTTTCCCCGGTTGAACACTTGTGACACTGCCCACCCCTTTAGCTGATGTAAAAACTGACAAAACCAAGCACAACATGCTCTCATCATTTTGCAACTTCAAGATGCAACAGAAACAAGCACTGCTGGATGCACATTACAGGACCCCCCAAGTGATGCTGAAAAATCTTACAGACCATATTGCCCGAGAGCTGAGGTTGTGACTTGTTGCCCTGTACAGGGAGGGTCTTAAACGATGGGCAAGGCAGGGCCTTCGGCAGCAGTAATAAAGTGTTGGGTGTTTTATAGCAAGCTCCTTCTCTCACTTCCAGTGAGTCTACAACACATGCATCTGGTGCGGAACCATCTCCAAATACAAGGAGCACCACGTAAGACAGCTGCAGTCATACAGGAACCTAAGGAGACCGAGAAACAAATGGAAAGAGAAATAACCACGTAGCAGGCTGAACTGGTCACTTACCCACCAGTGCCCTCCAGTGGCTCATGCAGCAACTCAAGGAACTGAAGAGGAGAACCAGTTTCGGAGGTCAAAGACACCATAATTGTTTCACTAATGGACAGAAATGAAAATGCTGATATCTGGATGTCAAATAGCTCTTTTTAAAATTTAAATTCTTGCATGGCAACCTCATATCTGTTATCATTACATACCATATCCATAAAAACCTATGTTCCATCAAGTGAATAAAACATTAATCGCAAGCCATGTAAATGAGACAACAGAAACCAAAGTGATTCCCAAGACAAAAATGTTTATTTGTACTAACTCTTCAAATGGGTATACATTCACAATCTTTAAACAAAATCAGTACACATATCTAGGGCAAGTTGAGTATGTATCATTAGAAGATAATGCCTTCCTTAGTAATTAATGTTCATAAATCAACAATTAGTCACAAATTTACCATGCCTTACACAGGGGGTAATGTTTTCAATAAGACTATCCCAGTACTAGGCAAAACAGAGTGTTTGTAGAACAGGATTCTAATCATACAATTCCAGTATCATATCACAGTCTTTTAATGAGCAGTAAATATTAACGGGGGAAAAATATCTAGTGCCAAGCTGAATGTTCTCAAGTACTGAAAAAGAAATACAAATGGTGAAGTATCTATAGAAATTTAAATAGATTTTAGTTACTGAAACCTCACTTTTTGTCTGAAAAGAAGAAGAATATCATTACAGACTGGAGGAAAGGAGTCCATAAAACCCTTTTCTCTGGATTTGCCTTAGAATAGGCTTCTGTACAAAACAAGAACAATTTTTGGGGTTTCAGTGGTAGAAGTAGTATTGGAATAATAAAGAAATAATTTTAAAATATATATTAATTTACCACATTTAGCTCATATAGCCCTTTATGTATCTTACAAAATGCTACTGTTCTACATACTGCATGTAAAAAAAAGTTTTTATATATATGTATATACACACATATAAAGGCAAAGCCAATCAGCTCAGTATTAAGAAAAACAACAAAGCATAAGCAGACACACTGAAAGTTATGCAGTAATGAGGAGTGTACGCTCCAGTGTGCGTCAGTGTAACAGTGCTTCCAATCTTAAAACATCCTTTTAATCGTCTAAGCAGAGTGCTTACTCCAAGTAAGCTCTACCAGCGATTTCCTCAAACGCCACAAACATCTGATGTTACTAAACTTCTGTCCATCTCTTTTATTTAGCACTAAATCAGAAATAAGGCAAAATAACTTTTCACATCCTTGAATATCTGATGACATTCATGAAATTTTCCACAAATTAATGCAAAACATCATAGGAGCACAAGAAATGGCACCCCTGAGCTGAAGCATCTTCCTGTCTACACAAAGCTGCCCCAATGCTCGCCTATTTCAGAGTAATCCAGGCTACTTAAGTATGACAATTATTCCCAGGCATCCCCTTTGTTTTAGCGAGTTTAAATGACAACTTAAAGCTTCAGGATGGGTTTGTGCTCACGATTTCTTGTCTAAAAACACCACTGAGAACAGTGAACAACAATTGTGATACTGCTCAGAGGTTTGGAGTGGATATTCAGAGCGGATGGGCCTTCTTGTTGAGCCCTGTAAATCTCAACGCTAACCCTTGCCTCCAAGCTGCAAGAATGAGTCCACTCTTTATACACCTAGCATATATTTTACCAAGAAAATTACAGTTTATCATACAAGAAAAGCAAGATAGATTTCATTTATCTTCTCTTGTATCAACCTTTTAAAAAAAAATAAAAAAACCCAACCCCACGCTGAAACTGCATAAAAATCACAAATTTTCAAATAATAAATAAAATTAACCTCCCTGATAAAGCAAAGGTGCCTGAAAAAGACTAGTTGAGATACCTGGGGAATAAAAGAGAGAGATGCCTTTAAGAAGCCTTCTGGGAGATTGGTCGTAAAGGACTTGATCCAGCACCCATTAAAGTCTTATCCAGTGAAAAAGTAACTTCAAAATTCATAATTTCTCATGGTTCAGGACTATGGTCCAGTTGACATCAGTCACTGGCAGGCACTGAAACGAATATAGTCAGCATACTGGCACATAACCCTTTGACAACACAAGCATGATCTATCAGGAAATTCCCCAAACATTCCTTGGAGTGTTGTGCGGAGTGCAACACTTTGTAGCTGATGGTTAAGCTAGAAACACAGCATGACAATTTTGAGCAGTGGATACCCAAGAGTATCCCTCCCCACCCACCAAACAATACCAGTGAAGAACGACCACAGGTACAACACTAAAATGAACCCTAGGCTCCAGTGTTCAGAATTCCCAGGTCAATATCTCCCACTTGTTTGGGGGAATGGGATTCTAGAAGAGCCTAACTCCCAGGAACAGTAAGGGAGAAACACAGAAATATAAAAATACAAGGATTAAAAAACAGAAGGGGAGGTACTGATTCCCCTCTAGAATATTCCCTTTAAAACAGTGTAATTAAAAACTTTAAATTCACTTAGAAATTGGTTTCAAAAGTCTGACAGTTTTAAAGACTTTCAAAAATCAAAATATTCTTCACCAGACTTCATTAAAATATCCCTGTAGCCCCCTGAATAACTGCTACCCCTTGTTTTGCATTAATATTGCTTAAATTAATGTAATCATAAACATGCAAAATGTTAACATTTCAATGCGTATGCAGAATAAAAACCAAGTTCTAATAGAAAGGCTCCTAATATTTCAAGGTTACAGGCTTGATTCAGTCTTCATCAAAACCAGTGGGATCCTTCCCAGGGTGTCCAGTGGATTTTGGACCTTAATGAGAGACAATAAAACATCGTGTTTTATGGTGTAGGAACACACACAAAGTACACTTGTGTATATACAACTAGATATGTAGTGCAACTTTTGCATCGCGCATCTTAAAACAGTTGTATTTTAGACAGTAAAACGACAATCACCAAGCCAACACTGCATGCTATATGAAATTGGGCTGTAAAACAAAAACCAATACCCAGAGACATTGATGTTGTTACTGTTGCCTAGCAAGCAGCTTTGAACGAAGCTTAATGATACATCCACTTGAACCAAAATATAAATTTGAAAGGCAGAAAGCTGCATTAGTACGATGGCCTCATTGATTCTATAGGTGCTCTGGATGACTTTGAAGGCAGGATATCATCTCTCTGACAGGCTTCCCTTCATAGCAGATTTGATACACAGCAGTGAAGAGTGGAAACCTGAGGAAAGAAGGTGGGGAAAGCAAACGCAGAGTAAATTTAATCTGTAACATTTTCTTAAATGAAAGAAATAAAATGGGGTGAGGAGAAGGAGGGAAGAGAGAGACTGAAAAATCAATTTCTTTTAATATGTGTCAAGTGCTAATGCTGGGCTGAAAAGCACTGGATAAATACAGAACCTACACGCATCTCTAAAATAAGTCACTCTCAGAAGCGTAGCTAGCTATAATGGAGGCTGCAACATTCATTATGTATGGCACAACCATTAAGTGATCTAAAAAATTAAAAACACTCACATCTTTCCTTGACATTCTTACAGCAGTACTCATCTGTGGTTAAAAAGGATGACTGGCATGTCAGTTATGCGTTATCTCTGAACAATAATTTGATAATACAATTGCAGAATGTGACACAGAGAGACCCAAGAAGAAACTGAAGGTCAAGTTTCTAATAAGAGTCCAAAATTAAATGTGGATTTTGAAACACTAAATTCAATCTCTCTCCTTTTTTTTTTTTTTAATTGGCCACGTTTCCAACAACCGCCAAATTCTTCAGGCTTCTCTGATTATATGAAGGCTTATTACAGCCAAGATGCTTTACAGAAATTTAAATTTGCTTTCTGTCTATCTTGGATAGTGAAAGCCAGCCAAGCCCTATTTTCATACAAAGCCTGGTGAATTTTTAAGGATTAATTATCCATTCCCCCGGTACTCGGCACTGGTGAGGCCACACCTCGGGTACTTTGTCCAGTTTTGGGCCCCTCACCACAAAAAAGACATTGAGGTGCTGGAGCGTGTCCAGAGAAGGACAATGAAGCTGGTGAGGGGTCTGGAGAACAAGGCTTATGAGGAGCCACTGAGGGAGCTGGGGTTGTTTAGCCTGGAGAAAAGGAGGCTCAGGGAGACCTTACCACTCTCTACAACTACCTGAAAGGAGGTTGTAGGGAGGTGGGGGTTGATCTCTTCTCCCAAGTAACAGGCGATAGGACAAGAGGAAATGGCCTCAAGTTGTGCCAGGGGAGATTTAGACTGGATATCAGAAAAGTGTTTACACTGAAAGCGTTATTAATCATTGGAACAGGCTGCCCAGGGAAGCAGTTAAATACTCAATTTCTGAGTGATTCAGAATACATCTGGACTAGGGCTTTCTCCTCAGGAAAGCAGTTCCATAAGTCACTCTGAAGATTTATCTGTAATGCACAGCACCATATATGCTTGCTGATACACTCTGCTAGCTTGAGTTACACTCAGGTAACTCTGGCATCACCACATAGCTCAGAACTAGACTCCTCAGAATAAGCCAGAGGTCACACGAGAAGCCATGAGCCATTCAAGAGTGCCATTACAGCATGGTGACTACCACATTCAGATACAGGATTTGTACTGGGCTGAATGCAATACTTTGCACTACTGGGGAAAAAAGGGGTGGAGGAATGGACACGACTGTGAATTTAGTGCACTGTTTCTATGGCTTTTATTACAAGTCCTCAATTCAAAATGTAGAATTTCATTTTTATCTGAAACATTTTAATGTCTGGCTAGGAAACACGTGTCCATTTCTTCTGATTTATTTTTGTGGAGAACAAGATAAAAATAGTAGCAATAGCAAAACCTATTTCAGGTCAATCCAACTGACTTGATTTTTAGTTTTATTTAATCGGTGAAACCAAAATTAGCATATAGCCACATCGCTGCTTTTTCAAATTCAACGCTATACTGTTTAGGTTGCAAAACCCTTACTAGGAAATATGCAGAAAAAAAATTTACACAAAGACTTTTGATTTTATTAACAAGCCTCACTTATCACTCACTTTGTACAACGTATTGGGCTGGGGGGAGGGAAGGCTGGATTTGCTTTTACCATAAAAACTTAGATGTAGGCACTAAAATAAAATTTGTAATGCCTGTGAGATTTTTAGTAGAGGCGGCCACAAAACATGCGAACCTCCCAAAGCAAAAGCAAGTTTCACACAGTTTTAGATACAGTACTGGCAGTTACTTCTCAGTGAAGAAGTACCACTAGTACAATCCACATCTCGATATATAAGTCTTGCTGTTTATCGCAGAGGACGTTACTCTGCTGCGCTCAGGTCTGCCACACTACACATGGCGAAAGCAGAATCAAGGCTGATTGCAGGCTCAGGGCCAGCAAACTCCAAATGCATCTTATGTCTGAGCACATGAAGAGGGCTTGTTCTACAACTGTTGAAATGAAAAAAAAACAAATTGCACTGTAAATATCAATAGGCTTCAACCCTCCTACCAAGGCTCTTCTGAATTTTGACTTATTTCTATGTAGCCTTGGGACTCTTTTTGTAGGATGAGAGTATGAAATTTTACTCTTACTAGACTCTTACCTCTTCACTTTGAAACTCTGTTTATTTTGTTTTGTGTTTTAAAGCAGTAGCAACAAAGTTTTCCAAAAACACTTTGAAAGTTGCTTTCAAAAATCTTGTTGAAGGCGATCTCTTATGAAGAACTGACACATACATGTTGATATACCGAACAGAAATTAGCTCCTCTGTTTTCGTATCTTTCATTAAAAATACATCCCATAGTCTTTTATAATGCACTCTATTAGTTGTAAGCTAGAACATGGAAAAAACAACTAAACAACCAAAAAAAAAAAATCCCCAAGCACAACATCCTGTCTCATTTAGGGAATCGTAAACAGCAAAAATTGAAGCCAACATTTTAATTGTATTTTTTTTCTCCAGCTAGCTTAATTACTGTACACTGCAGAGACAGACTTAGGTGCCTTACACCCAAAGGTAATGTTAAACAATAAGTAATTTAATGCAGCTGCTCCATTAAAACTAGACTTTAAAAAACGCTTTGGGAAAAAAAAGTAACAAGGCTTCGTTTTCCAACTGGAAGATTTATTTTCTGATTTTGCCTCATCTACAAAAAGGAACAGACAGATGCATGCCTTAATCTCATAAGGAGACAACTGTGTGTGTGGCTTTAGGAATCATGTATGTTCTGACTTGAATACAAATGAACAAGCCAGGACAACCTGCTTCATTTCATACCACAAAAAATCCCTGACCTACACAAGCAGACAGTAGGTTTTATCGTACAGCAAACTAGAATTCACATTAAGAAAGGGAACTGTGGTATCTAAGCTAGAATCCATGAGGACAGAAGCAGACACTATTCAGCTGATCAGCTATACAGATCCTTAATAACAACGCTCCTCTCCTTGGAGGCAAGTAATGAATTTACTACTATGAAATGAGCTGTAAAGCCTCTTCACAAGTCTCTTTAGGAACCTCAGCTTCTGTTTCCATATATGTTATTCTTTTCACATGTTAAACCACACTTGCTGTGCTTTTCTGTGATAGCAGAAGGCAATAATACATTCTGCAAACAGAAGGGCATTCACAAATTTAATGTCACATTATTAGCTCTAGCTACAGCAATATTATTTTAAGGTTCTATTCACTTCTCTCTGTGATTTTAACTGGGGATTAAGCTACTCATATGACAGTGATTTTCTTTTTGGCTATTACCTTAGTGAAGGTATCAACATCAAACGTGCATAAAGAATTATGAAAATAAAGGGGTACACGGAACTTCTTTATCTGTTCTTACTTACTTTTCCAGCATTCCTTTCTGCTTGAGGATGCGATACACTTCTGCAGAAGTCTGTGGTCCTTGCAGTTTCTGACCATTCAACATTTCTTGCTCCAATTCTTCAATAGACTAAACAACAAGAGAAGGAGAGCTATGATAAAGTTTTCATAAGCATGACATCATCTGGATGGGAAGAAAAAAAAAAAAAAAAAAGATGTTGCCAAGGGCTTCTCCTTTCTCAAAAGCGGCCTTTGAGTGAGCATATATAATATTCTCTTTTATTCTTGTTTGGAAATACTCTCCCTCCTTAAATTGGCATCTCCCAACATCTTCTCTCTCCAGTTGTTGGTTTGTTTTTTTTTTTAATCACCCCTCCTTTTTAACATCTTTACACTCAATCTAGCCTTGTAACACACTCAAAAATGAGAGAAGAGAGAGGAGTATTCACTCAGTACAGCTAGCATGTCTCAGGTAACTGTATTATTTCTCTACCAAACCAGGAGCGCTAGTACTTGCAACAATGCATTTCATCCAGTGAATAAGGTACCTTTCCAGTTTTAACAAATGCTTCTGCTACACGTCGATTCCGGCCACCGTAACATGTTGTGATGAGATCAGCAACTCCACAGCTCTCCAAGAACGTGGCAGTAGACACCTGTCCTTTGCAAAAAACTCTGGCAAAGGCAATCATCTCCATTAGGCCAAGGCGAATAACGGCAGCTTTGGTATTGTCACCGCAGCAAAGGCCATCACAGAACCCAGCTCCTACTGCTACTATATTCTAATGAGAAGAGAAAAAACAAATGATAAATGAGTCAATTATTGCTTACAGAACCCTAGGAGACACCAAAAGACAGAATGCAGATGTCCTTAAGAACTGCAAACACTTTACTAGTGTAAAACTAGGTTGTTGTTTTGGGTTTTTTTTGGTTTTGGGGTTTTGAGGTCTATGCAATAACTTTAAAAAAAAAATATAACAAGTCTTACATTACTAAGTATTTCCAAGGATAAAAGCATACTTCAAGTCTGGAATAAGCTGCCCCAGAGGCTGTGGAGCTATTACTATTGACTATCTATAAGAACAAACAGGTTACACTACACCCAAAAAAGGTTTTATCTAGATTGAGTTGTTCCCGCCCTGAGGTAGGGGTAAAGTTAGACTGACATCCCAAAGTCCTTTTATTAATATTCTCTTTATGATTAAAGCAATACTGAATCTAGGGAACATTTACTGACTTCCATGCTGATATGCTAAGGAACCAAATTCAGCCAAGCTAATAGTATTCAGCCTTTTTAAGCATGCAGAATTCCTCTAACAGTAATAATAACTAATCAAGGATTCCCAGAAGGTTCATGACACAGGAAGACCTTTCCTAAGCAAATAATGTTATGTTGTTTTTTTTTCCTTAGACCTGGTGACAGCCTTCTATGAAGAACATACTATTTCATCATTTCTGCATCAGCTATACAGTCCCTTCTTTGGTTTATGAACATAGAGATTAGCTGAGAGACATTTGAGCGAAGTGACTATAAAAGCTGTTTTCTGGACTGGGAGTGAGAATAGCCATGGTTAGTTTGTCCCTAATAAAAAAAAAAATAATAATAAATCAAACCCTACCAAAAGCGAAAACACAACGAAAGAGATGGCATTCTGACATATAGATAAAGCAAACAAGGAAGCAATTGATGTAGTAGTATCTTTCCACATGCAACAACCGCAGCAGTGACCTCAACAGAAACCACAAGAGAACCAACATTATGGCATCTAACGTAGCACCCGATACAGGGAAAAAAACCCAACCACTAAACAACCAAACCAACTTTGTCACTGAAGAAACAGCAATAGTCAGAAGTTGCTAACGAAAGCAACAGGCTGATTAAGAGGCAGTTTTATTTTGGTTTTTGAACTGTGAGAACCAAAAACCCCAGGCAGCTGCAGTGCTGCATGGCCAGTCGTGGCTAGGCAACTTTCAATCAAATGCGATGAGGCATTGCTTTTTGAGCAGCTAGCTGAGGCCTAAAGGTGACCTTAAAAATTTCAGACATATCTCAACATCAGACCTGAAGCAGCAAAAGATGATCAGACTTTTAAAGCTGGTACTTTAGATCATCTTGGCTGTGATGATTCAGTCAAGGTATGTTTTCATCAAACGCCTCTCCCAGACCAACCTTCAATATTTGTTCATTTGGTGGCAAAGCAAGTGGAAGTCAAACAGGTATTTAAGAAGTTTTCAGACAGGATAGCCCATTTAAATGGAATTTACACATATCTGAACTCTGCAAGTGTTTAGGGCTCAGCTAAAAAAAAAAAAAATTTTTAACAACCTGAGGGCTTTTTCCATATACTTCTTGAACACTCAAATACTAAACCTTCCCCTTCCCTCCAACTTTGACTTTCCTTTCCACTTTGAAGCAGCCTACCTGATCATAATTTACAGTATGATTTGGCGTGTGGTATTTTGTTGTCTACTTCTACGTCTTGCAATGTTTCTTTGGAGCAACAAAAATATTGTTTTAAGCAAGTCATACCAAGAATACTTACTTCTGAGGAAATATGGTAAGGAATAAGGAAGTTGTGGGTCTAACTGAAACACTAAGCTTTTCATTTGTACAATGTCTCCATTGTATGTTCTTACACATGGTTTGCAAATAATGACGAAACAAGACAAACCCCCCCACACCTAGGAGACTGTTACACCCTAGTCTGCATAACCCTCAGGCCACAACTATGAATTTAGAAGATCTACCATCTGGTTTCATTTAAATCCTTGAAGAATCTATGACAACTCTCTCGTGTCTACTATACTGTAGGGAACTGAATTATACCACATTGAAAGTTATACCTTACTGAAAGATGAACCACTCCTTTCAAAAACAAACCACCAAAAAAATCTCACAAAACTTGAGACCAAGTCATCTTTCTGTCCAAAACAAGACCAAAACGGGCAGCTTGGTACTTGTAATCACTGGGTGCAGGCGGTAAATCGAGTTTTTTTTTCAGGAAGACACATAACACACAAGAGCGTAATGGCACTAGCACTGTAGTGATCCTCTGAGAAGCAGACTGGGAGGGGGAGAATCATGTATCTATCTGGACAAAACATCTCTCTGTATCTGATAGGGTTGATCCTGAACACTGCCACTGCAAAAGCCTACACCTGAAGTTACATGAGTTCCTGCAAATGCAATGGCTATACATTTGTGCAAGTGGAGAGAACCCTAATGTTTCTGTTAGCTCAAAAACTGACTGTATTTGCATACGCAACGTGGAGGTCTGAGGGACCAATAAGCAAGGATGACTTTAGCCTACAGACAAACCTGTTGTTCTAAAGGTTCAAAAATACTGTCACAAAATGACTGCAACACAATGTTCCTCTTGGCCTGAGGGATTCAGAGCTCTCAAAACCACTTCATGCTTGAGCAAACACATTTCCCCCATCTCAGCATTAACAGCTTTTTACATTAAAGCATGCATCCCATAGCAAGATGCACAGGGTATGTTTATCTTGCATATGGTTTTAAGTTACTAAAATACTTTGCACTAACAGGTGAGCCTTCAGCTGGTCTGGTATCCAGATGCTGGCATTAGTCCTAGTCCTAGTTATTCCAGAACACGAGTAAGGACTGGACTGTTATTTTATCACTGGGATAGTGAAGTTATACTCCAGAAAATAAATATTGACGCCAGGCAGCGCTCACAGTATGTGTCACAGCAAATGAGAAACGTGTCTTTTACTTGCACGTGACCTGCTCCAAACATGCCAAAGGTCACAAATGCAAGGTCAATAGATGACCAAGGAACCAAGGTTAACAAGTCTGCAACTTTGCTGATAGATTGTTCTCTTACACAGTCAGTGCTCATAAATATCCAACAGTCCTACTCTGTTTACAGCAAGTTTGTGTAGTGCTCATGAAGACAGCTTCGGAAGCCATTTCTGAGACAACCATTACCTCTCTAACTAAACGGATCTTCAGAGAACTAAGCAGAAATGTTAATTCACCTGTGACATCCAGCCTTCCTTGAGGTAGTGTCGCAGCTCAGCACAGCCTGCTTTCCGTCCTGCTTGCATATGAACTTGGAGAAGCTCCTTGCTTCACATCATGGCTGAGTGGGGTCAAATGAAGACTCAATAAATCAAAGACAGTATCAGCAGGACTGTCAGAGAGGTTAAGCATAAACTGCTTGCTTGCTCCTGGCAAACTTGAAATAATGGATTTCATTTCCACTTAATCTCAGGAAAGAGTAATTAGACAATCAACTTCTACAGTACCTAGACTAACTATCCAACAGCGACTGCCATAAACACAGTTTGCAGGACCACCTTTGTAAGTAATAATGCTGGGTTACATAGCCTGGTAAACAATAAATCATTGTTATACTTCTTATTTCTTTGCTTAAGGCTAAGCTGGAGCCATAAGATTTAGAGATGTGCCTGAAGCAACCTGAAAGGCAACTACAGCTGCTGCTCCTTCTCCTTCCTTACATTAACTGTCACCTCTGTCTTGGTCCTTGGCTGCTGCGACTTGAGGGAGTTTAACTCTCCAGATCCCTGAACAAATACATCAGGCAGCTGGAGCATGGTCATTTTGCCATATCCAGAGATTAGATTTTCACTTCTCTTTCCCTCATGCTCACCCCTGTCACTGCTGCACTAAGTAAGTGATTTCAGTACAGTTTACACCCAAGAATGCACCTACCAATGCTTATATTGCCTCTCAAGTACACTGCTAGGTTCATACACCAGCTCAATCTCGCCTCACATCTGTGCTGTTTGATTGTAAGACCACACAGTGGCACAGGCACTAAGGACTCTAAGGACACCTCAGAGGTAATAACCTTGGGTCTGTGCTACTCTGCAGCATCACATCCATCAGCATCCAGGAGCACATCTGTATGTACGTATGTATGTATGCATAGCTGCACATATGACTCTTACAGCACTGTAATACCCTTTAAGCACTTCCTAGGAAGGCCCCTTCATCATCTGGCAAATGGCAGCTGGAACTTGTAGATGGCCCTGAGTCAGGCTGCCTGTAAAGCCAACTGGACACTTTGAAACTGAACTAGCCAAATTTGAAGTTAGTTAATTTCTGACCTCAACCCTTAGAAAAGGTCAAAAAACAAATGTGAAATGTGCTTCAATCCTCAAAAGAAAAAAAAACTTGATAAAGAACATGCCAAGCACTTCTTGTTCCTACAGCCAACAAGTTACTGCAGACAGCTGTTCTTCCTCAGTATCATCAGATTTTGTAAACGGACTGCCATTGCCTATTCAGCCAGTCTCCAAGCTGACCCACAACTCAGTTTCACTGCACTGATTTCTATACTTCAGTCCATCTCCATCAGCCCATTGTCACAAAACATAAATACAGTAAATGAAATGGCTATTCCATATATATATGTATATGTATATAAATAGCAATATGTATATAAAAAGTACATGATCTTTCATGACCACCCAGCTGCAATACCTATTATTACAGTCTAAATTCAAATATGCTTCAAAAAACCCGAATTTCAAACGTGAAATTATCATTATTGTAAAGGAAAGCTGTGCTCAGGGCACCCTCTGTTACCCTTCTGTATTTTTTCCCAACCTTTAGGTAACCATCCATATTGAAAATCTTCCCTACGTAGAAAGGCTCGCAGAAATAAAGAGCGAGGTAAGCATAGACTTTTAACAAGATCTAGTCTTTTATGCCAGAAATACCAGAAAAGTCTCCTTTCCCAAGCTGGTATTTATAGAAGAATGCAGAAGCTAGGAGACTATAATATTTCTCATAGTGTAATATTTCCCATCTCTTGAATACCAATACAGAAGTTGCTTTTACTATTTCCACATCCAAAAAGACAGTTTGGACTGGCCTGTGTGCCTGCTTACTTCTGTCCTCTAAGCTGAAGTTTGCAGTGACACTGCTGACATTTTGAATTGGCACTGCTACAGAAAGGGAGTAGAACCCCTCTTTTTATACACATCTCTTCAGACAACACAACACTGTCATCTTCTGAAATAGGAATTTCCTCCTTCCAGAAAGTTAAATAATGCTAATTTTTACTATCTTTTCATGAAGTAACTTTCCAAGTTTAATAAAGTAACCGTCAGCTGACAGAACCTACACTTTAGATTTTCCCCTAAGAACAATCACATGAAAAGACGCTTATTTCTCAGATGTTTATTACAAAGATTATTAGATTAATCGTAAAAACCCAAAATGTTTGTTGTTACCCTTAGGAGACAATTCCCCTAATAATAAGAATGAACAACTTCTACAGAAAAAAAAAGCTCAAGTTTACATTTCACTATTCTCATCTGAGCTTTGCGTTTTGCTCTGCACAGGCAATAAAAACATACCCATCTGTTTAATTTTAGCTTCTTCATTTTCTTTCAGAGGCGTACATATTCCCAATGCATTAATAAAATTTTGCAATGTTCAAGTTAAAAACAGCTCAGGAAATTATTTACATGCTGTTAGCACAAGATTTAGAATTCAACTAGAAAGGCTTTTAAATGAAAAATTACTTTTAAAGATATTATTTTAGTAACATTTTCTTTGAAATTAAGGAAGAGTTGTAGGTTTAAAACACATCACCTCTATTAGCATGACTGATCTATGCCACTTATATCAGTTCATGCCTTTTAATCAGGTAAGAAATCCATAGTATTTTTAAACAAGTTAACCTAGCCTTAATTTGCTTTTTGTTTAGAGCTCATACTATGCATTTCTATGGAAGTCACAACTAAGATAACAAAATATAGTGCAATCAAACCCAAATGACCAGAGCACACAGAATACATACAGCTTTTTAGAAATGGAACTAGAGAGTTCAGTCTGCAGGATGTATGATGAAAAATGAAGCAGGAGGGAGGAACAAAACAAGGTTACAAAGAAAACACACAAGTTCCACCTCGGTATCTTTCCAGGTCAAAAACAACAATTTATTTTAGTTCTTCTGCATTTCCAAAGAGAAGCTGGTATCTTGCCTGACTTGGACCTTTACAGTGGAGGTTCAGTACCTGCTGACTAGCTGATCAGTTTGATGGGCATGTTCATCTCTAGCACCCTTTCCTGAGATTTTTCTGGAATAAAAATTACTTGGGACAGAACTCCTCTATCAAGCAAGAATTTATGCTAGCCACAAAACATCAGGCTGAGAAAATTTCAAAGAAAAATAAATTTGTAAAACTTTTTGACTAATTTCATGGGTCTATACACAGGGATTTCTTTTCTACCAACCTCCCACACCACCACAGCTTTTTAAAACAATGGCTGTGGAGCCAAATTATGAGCTCCACAATCTTAAGAAATCGCTCTAAATACAGTAACTCCAAAGCACCAAAGTGTATCCCATTAGCCCACTGCACAGACCCATGACCTCCTCCTTCTCAGGACTTCCAGTATGAGAGCTCTCAAGAAAACCAGTATGTAAATAACCATGTTATTATAGCTATCAATCTACTTCCCATTGAGCAGAATCAGAACTCCGTAGCTTAAAGACACCGCTCACTGGCTTGATAGTTTTGCAAGCGAATGGTCTAGTTTACACATAATTTCAACAGATAAAAAGCAATACAAAATAATTATCCAACACGTAAAAAATAAAAAAGGTTTAGTAGATAATTTGGCTATCAGAAATGCTTCCGTGATAGATATCAGGTAGTGTGAACTACGGTACTATTGGCTAGGATGCTAAGCGACTAATGCCTTCCTTTCACAAATGGCCTGTAAATTAACCTGAAAAAAACAGCAATAAGAACATGTTTAAGCTAGCCTATGCTTCCTGT
Organism: Alca torda; assembly: GCA_008658365.1. Taxonomy (NCBI): domain Eukaryota; kingdom Metazoa; phylum Chordata; class Aves; order Charadriiformes; family Alcidae; genus Alca; species Alca torda. Next base: position 45,105,726 of record CM018077.1, on the reverse strand, counting down.
CAGCATCCATTTTGTTACCAGAAAAAATCCAAATGAGTAACTGCCTAAAATGACTTTTTTCCTACTCAGGTCATTTCTGTATGTGGTTATCCACACAAACGCTATGCAGTGTATGTCCACAAAATATACAACAGTGTTTTATATAAGAGTGCTCACACTGTGTAAGTCAATGAAGAGCAGAATAGTTCGTCAACAGATACAAAGGATTAACGCCAACTTCTTTCTCCCTTTCTTTTTGTGAATACACTGTTGCAAAAATACAAAGGGAACTGAAATGGATTTAGAAATATGTTGATCAGTTAGATGAAATCAACACCTGTTTCATGACTGTGTGTAAGCTAAGGGAAAGGTGTAGAAAGAGAACTTGGGAGATGACGAGACACGAGTCTAAAAGCCAACTCTCAGAATGTGCTGCTCCCTAATTTCCCATCTGGTTCTTCCAGAAATGTTATGTAGCAGTTTTATATGTTATATAAAGCGAAATGAATGCAATTCTTTAAATGAAAATACACTCTTTTTTCTACAAGGATCACCGTTACATCTGTGTATCAACCGCAGCCTGTTAATATTACCTTCAGAGCACCACAAAGCTCAACCGTATCTGCATCGTCTACTACAGTTATTCGGAAGTTTGGAGTTTGCAGGAGTTCTTTGAAGAGAAGGCCATTTTCCAAGATTTTGCTGCCTGTTGAGAGAGAGAAAGGAAGGCTAAAAAAAATGAATAATCTATTTGGGTGCTATTTAGCCTTTCTTGTGCAAGCCAAAATACTTAAAAGCAGAGATAAGGTTGTTCTATCTTCACCCTAAACATACTCTTGTTTTAAGTGACTAAGGACATGTCTATATCACACTTAAAAGCTCTGCACAGAGTTACTCTGCACTTCTTCATAATTCATCGTCTGCTCAGCAGATTCTAAACAACAATTCCATTAATTCTCTATACTCTCTCTTTTTTGGATCATTCTCTTTAAAAAGAACAGTTAATAATAAAACAAAGGTGAATTAAAAGTATAGCAAGTGCAATTCGACCAATTGTTTTAAGGTCTGCGTTCCAGAAAAATACCCACTGATAAAGGCATGTCAAGGATGTTTTATTAATTGAGCATGTGCCACTGACAAGAGTTTCTAAGTACTAAGAGGTAATTCAACCATTTAAAAATAAGTTAAATGCAAAAGCTGTTAATGAGAGGTTACAAAGCTACAAAAGCATAAAACTTTAAAAATTAACACTGAAAAAACCCATGAACTCTGTGCTATTATGTACGATGACCTGTATGCGTATACACACATGCCTATCTAGACACTGTGAAATCCATGACTAGGCATATCTTTGTGCTGCAAAGGTGTGCAGACATCAACACAGAACTAAATGTCTAGCTTTTGGGGGAACTAATTATTTTGAGAAATTAAAATAAGATTTTGATACCTTAAAAAACCCACAACCCAAACATGCATAACACCTGAGCTGGAGTACAGAATATAAAATCATTTATCCATATAAAGCCATACAGACCCAAGGGAAGTCTTAAGCACAGTAATAAAATAAAGCAGTTTGTTATGTGGAGGGTGTTAAAAAGCATGCTTAATATTTCACTTGCTAGGATGACAACCCTAGTGAGACTAAGTAAAATTGCACTCCTCCCTCTCCCTCTGTTCCCGGTATTGTCCTAGTACTTTTGGAAGTGTAAACATTCTAGGAAATTCAACATTAAAATAAGAAGCCACCAACAGTTTCTGGTAACAGCCAGCTAATGTTGAAAACAATAAAATTTTAACTATTTGGTGTGGAACTGTGAGGACAGGAGCATGTTTTAAACATTCATATTACTTGGAACAGTACCTATTGTGGTTTCACAGAATTTCTCTGCTGCGACCTCATTGGCAATGTTAGCTCCCATCAGCACACTGATGTCTATTCCCATCTTCTCTCGAATAATGTCAGAGATCAGTTTGAGTCCCTCCGGGCCTTCATCTATTCCCTGCAGCCAACATTAAATGGAATTACTGAAAAGTAATTCATTAGACACAGTACAGAAGAAAGCACATCACAATTAGTCTTGTCCCGGGTGGGAGGCCTATTCAGATAGAGACTAATGATGACAGACTTGTTACCAGTGAAACTTCTACTACTGTGACCTGCCAAGCTGCCTTCTTTTCATAGGAGGTAGCACCTTAAGAATTAGGACTAAACTCTAGATGATGGTAACAGTTTTTATTCCGTGCTCAAAACCCTAATTCTAAGAACTGCTGAATATTCACCGTTGCTAGTTCAGAATCTCAACTGCTTATCATCAGTGTATCCTTACTAAAACCAGTGAAGCATCATCAGTCCATCAGCTGTGAATCAGGCCTGCATTTGGATTTGAAATTGCACCAAAACTCACGAAATGGTATCCCAATAACTTATTTTGTGAAGACGTATCTGAACCAAAATATCAGAGACAGAGTCCTTTGTGTATAACAACAGTTTACTACTAGAAACCCTGTTTAATCACTTTGAATACTACTACAAATGGAACAGCCATTCACAGATATGTAGAAAGCTGAACAACTGAGAATAATTTAATTTATAAGGATATTTTTTAGTCTGTATTTATAATGCACTCTTTACAAAGCATAAAAGTAGGGGCAGAAATAGGACTTTAGAAAAGATTACCCCAGGCACTAATACTGCAATGGAGAAGAGAGTCTGGTACCCTGAACTACCTGAACCCAGAATTCCAAACAAGACTGCTTGCTTCTCACAAAATCCTTTTCTCCCAGCTTGCTAAATACAGACTCCTTTTGAGTTTTTAGAACACGAGCATGGCAGAAAAGCTACTGAAATGGTCCATCTTTCCCAAAGTATACGACCTTTTATACAGTACTATTTTTAATGTTAGGGATTTGGTACTTTAGAGGATTGGTAATTTTGAATTATGACTTAGAGGCAAAAAGGCAGTGTGATCTTCTACTACTTCCAGACATACGTATACACACACACCTGTATGCTGCCATTCGCATTTCCACAGATCAGAGGTGCTATTCCTTAAATAACATGGTGCAATCAAGAGACGTGCAGAAACATCTGTATAAAACTAGCCAATTAATGTACAGACAACAGTGTTTATGTTTCTGCATTATTTTTCAATCTGTATTGCTTAATGCACAGCTCTGCCTTCTCATCTTTAATGAGCCATACAGAAAGAATGTGAAAGCAAGCACACATATAGATGTTGTATTTTTCCCTCAGTGTCAAATATGTCCCCACAGAATAACCGTAAGGCCCCGCCTCTTAAGCAGGCAATTAATAAACAGAAAAGCATACACACATTGGGAACAACTCCAGAAATGTGAATACACACACAATTATTCATCCAAGTGAATGGAGATCAGAGAGGCTTAGGTGCCAAACGCAGCCCCGCTATGGAACAGATGCAACTTCTGAAAAAGTCAAGGAGAGCTGCACCTGTTCCTTGTAGAGTTAAACCCAACAGTGAATGACAAGATGACAGGAGGAAAAACAAACACCCCTCCCTCCCCTAAAAACCAAGGCTCCAACATGGGAATTTCCACTGAGCAGCAATGATCCTCAGGCAATGCAAGTCCAATTCTGTGGCCTTACTGCTTGCGTCCTGACATGCCAGCCAGAACAATCTCTGGGGCCTGTATATAGGTAGATTAAAGGCTGCTTGAAGATTATGCTGAGTGACCTCCGCCTATCCTGCTTCCTGTGCACACTGATGTGACCACTTGTGAAGTCATATGCGGTTCCTCTCCCCACACCCACACAATGATTTGTTAGGTTTTCGCAGACACCAGTGACCAGAACTTAGGTAAAGCAACACAGCTGCAAATGTTTCAGTGAGAATGCAGACTAATCAGCAGACAAATGTCTTTATTTCCCAAAGGCTCAGTTTTATTATCAGATGTTAGGCTCAACTTGAAGATTAGACTATCAAAAAAAAAAAAAGAAAAAAGATTAAAAGATGACACACTGCTAACTTGCCAATTTAGAAAGCACAGGAACAAGATGTCCCACTAATTATATTTTTCAGAGCAGAACTGCACTTTAACTGCCAAAGTTAACACAGGCCACTTTAATAGTGTTAGTGTTGAGCATAATGAGACCACTAAAAATATGACTTTGATGAAAACAGCATGCATAAAGAAGCTGAAAAAGTAAAGAAAAGAATGCTTTCCCGCCTCTACTACTTAGTTTCATTGTTGTGTTAAATTTCTGCCCTTTCTTCTTGAATGATACTTTTAATGTTGCACAGTTATGGCTTTTCATAAGAGCTAATGTGCACTTTGCATTTTCCTGCAGAACAATTAAAAGGGGCCTCACACCACATCTTTTGAAAGACCTTCAACTGATGCAGTGTCACAACATGTCAGTGGAAAGCTGCCTAGTAATCAACTCCTTGCATGGCAGGTGTCACTGTTTAAGTAAAACATAGCCATTAATCAACACCCTATTAAAGCACAAGTAATCAATACCTAGAGCAGCAATCTCAAGGGAATATAGGTCTAGACTCTAACTTCAGATACACTGACATAAATCCTTATTTACTCCACTGATTTCATTAGAGTTATTCCTATCATTAAGGGCATGAGAACATAAATCACATTCAGCAAATTAAAGGAGAATAAAGTTTATCTTGAGCTTACAGAAGAAAAGCATAAACAGATGACTTCAAGACAATTAACTTAAGGGCATCTAGGACAGTTGTGTAGTTTTGATGCTATGCATACAGCTCTTTTAACACTGTCTTATTTTATCCTTCTACAACATAAAAAGTTTTTCTGCAAAATGCAGCCAGTGCACTTGGGAGGCATTACTTTTTCAGACGTCTCAGCAATGTATCAGGTCAGCACTGACAAAATAATAGAGATTTGATGGGCTTAGTTAGCCAAACTAAAGAGACAAGCTTGCAGTAAGTAGTGATAGCAGGTTTTTGTTCTTTTTAAGCACAGATCCATAAATGTATCATTTTCCAGAAATGACAGTAAAAAAGGGAACGTGTACTGAGAAAATGGCCTACTCTCAACTAAGTACAAAGCAACAACAAACCAGAATCTTCCAAACCTTGTGGGAATAGCTTATTCTTTGCAGCTAAACACACAGGAAAGAAAAAAATAAAGAGGAAAAAAGAAGCCCATCCTCATTTAAAAATTCTCCTGCCACCAAAACTACAAACACTCCAGTGAAATACTTCCTGTACCTCTGCCCCCTCCTATTTTCCTATCCTCAAACTCTCTTTTTGGGCCATGCTGAACGTGAACAGACTCTCTTGTTGCAACATAATATTTGACGTGAACAAGAGCACTATCCTCTCAGTCACATGAAATTCTCTCAGCAGCTCTTAAAATGATCAACTCAGTGGGTGGGATGTGCGTTAACAATCAAAGCATTATGCTTGTGCTCTATTCTTCATCTAATGATGCGTTTTGAAACAACAAATAAAAAGACTAGAGAGCTTCGTGGTGCAAAATGTATTCACTCCCTCTTTCTTTTTAAAAGTCTTGTGAACAGCCTTGTTTTCCTCTTCCTGCAAGCGCTAACCTAAAATAAAACACTGCATAACAATCCACTAATGACTGAGACAAATTTCAATCTTACATATAGAAAGGTTTAATGGAACAATCAAGTGAATAATGCAAAGAGACTTTTCATATCAAAATATCAAGCCATCCTGTTTTAGAAGGTTCCATGACACATTCTCAGTTATTAATGCATAATATTTATTATACCTTTATGAGAGTTATACCGAGCGCTTTCTTGGGTACTCGTCCTGTGATTTCATCGCAGACTTTATGAATGAACTGATGAGGAATGACAAAAACCAGCAAGTCTGCATCCTGTACAGCTTCATTAAGGTTTGGGACAGCGACCTGTGTAGTTATTGGAGAGAAAGGCCACATAACTTCTAAAAATTAACACTACACACAAGTGTTATCTGGTAAGTAAAAATACATTTTGGTCTTATACTGAATGCTACAAACTACTGTGCTTCATCATTGAAAATAAACAGTAACATAAACTTCCCAGAAAAGCAAAACAATTTAAGCTTTCAAACAAGCTATTTTATGTCTTGAAAGGGGCATCTTCACAGCCACCAGCATGGTTAGTGCAATGAAAATTCAAAACGTTCCATAAGATTCAAACGTGTACTTTGAGTAAGAAAATATAAAATAAGAAGCTGCCTTCTCTTTGACAAAAAAAATCTCAATTTTCAATAAATTATTGCATGCTGGAAAGTAGTTTCTTACTTAATTCCTTATACAATTTATTTCTTCAGGCCTCTTACACCTACTAGTACATATTCTCTTTCTCTGTTCTCATAGATTTTGTTTACCTTTTAAGAAGGTGATCTACTTTGAAGTCACTGGCCAGACTCCACTTTTCCTAACATCTGATGACTATCTTAAAATAACACTCAGGTTTAAAATAAGCTTGACTTATTGATAAACAGAACGAACTTGAACAAGCAAGGAGTGGACAGTGGAAATGCCACACTTGATGAAGACTATGGAAAAGGGATTTCAGCGTTACTGTTAAAGAGAAAACTGCAGTGCATGGCAATTCATGTTTTTCTTGCCCAAAATCTCTACCAAATTGTCATCTGCTGCAGCTTCTTCCTATAATGTTTTTGGGTCAAGAGTCACCACCTGCCCACCCACCATCATGTTACACCAACACAGAAGAGATGTGGAGTCCCACTGTTCTGCCCTGGCAATGCTACATCAAACATGCTGATCTGACTGCACATAGTTGAAATGCAACTGAGAACTAGATAAACTGCAAATGGCTTGCAGTTTGCTTGAGAAACGCTCTAGCTCTCATCCTGCATTACTTTCTAACAGCTTCAGAGTTCCTGAAATCCCTTCAGTTCTACTGACCAGCCAGCTCCCTTCCAAAGTTGAGGTAAAATTTTTTTTAATGGGTACGGTCAGAGCCGTTAATCTTGCCTTCATTTTCACATTTGCGTCCCTATATAGAAGCTGAAATAACATAAAGACAACAGTGAGACTGGTGTGTTGGATTTCCCTACCTGCATAACTGCATACTTTTACTTGTTCAAATCTCTCATCGGATCAGTAAAATAGCATACAGTCTGAAATATTATAAACCCTAAAGCTGTTAACAAAAGAAATTTCTACCTCCATTAACAGCCTGAGCAATATCTCCTCTGCTCCATAACGAGAGTTTATCTTCTGAGCCTTACCACATTATCTGGCAGCTTGTATCCAGGGAGATATTTTACATTTTCATGTTCATTATTTATGATATCCGTCAGTTTTCTCCCATTAATATTCTCTTCAAAGACCCACATCTTCACTGTGGAGGCAAACTTTTGCAATTTTCTTACATTGTTGCCTACTATTTTGGCAACCGCAGAACCCCTGCAGGAAAGAAAAGAAAACAAAAATATTCTTAAAAGATTATGATTTTGCTCTAGAAGAAAGAGATTGTCTCTAAAATAAATAGCAATTCACATGTTATTGGACAAGTTACTACATAGCATTTTTGATCTAGTAAAACAAGTGGAAAAATACACCAGTCATTCACACCTGCTGCTTTCTCTCAAATATACCTAGCGTAGGTTGGACTGAAACATTTACTGAAAATGTCCTTATTTATTTTGCCTGCTTATTGTCTACCCAGTAAGAGTTTGAGCTCTGTATTTCCACAAATCAAATAGATTATATCTTCAATGCAGTGGTAAAAGTGAAATGCTGAATTTTAAAAAATGGATCATTTTCACCTTTAAGAAATGGGAAGCTTTCTTTGCTAAAATGACTGACCCATCAGTTGCTGTACAATACTGATATGCATTTAAAGCCAAGAAGCATTTATACCTTGCATAAGTTATAAGCTTTATGGTTATGCTGCCAACCTCACAGGATTTAACTGTTGCAACAGCATCCTCTGAATTTGCAGGCAGACATTTGATCACTGAGCTTACATTTTCTCCCCAAGAACAGCACACAGTAAAACCTGTACGATGGTGATCAATTTTACTATTCAAATCTCTAATCAGCAATGAAATTAATCAGAATTACTGAAGCTACGTACAAGAAGAGGAACAAACAAAACCTTCCCTTCCTGTAACCTGAATGCTATATGGAAGAAAAAGATGCAATTTCATAAAGCCTGTTAACCTAACTTCCTTTCCCGCGACAAGAAGGTGGCTTCATAATTATTGATAACCTACTAAGCCAACAAGAAAAAAAAAATTTAAAAATGTGATAAAAATACACAGAGTCACCAATCTGAGGCTTGAGTGTGTGGAAACTGCACACTTTATTAGGAGTTAAGAACACTTTAACTTTTCAGATCTAGTTATACTCACACAGTCCCCTAAATTTATTATGGACGTTGCTTGTAATAAACCTGTAGCTGGGAACTAAACCAAATAGATTCATTCTGCTCCAAGTGCTTTTAATATGGCACAACTTGTTGTGCTACACTAAAGATGTGTGCTATCATAGGCCTAAGGTCACTTTCTAAGTAGTGGCAGAAAAAATTATAGTATCCTAAGTAGACCTTCTTCAGTTAAACCATAAAACTGTATGTCTTAGAAGACTGGAATTTATTTCTCTAATAGCACTTCACACACTACAAATTCCCCGGGGGTTCAGGAGTTCATACAGAAGCCACAATTGTCATCCATCTCTTATCAAGCTCATATTCTAGACCTGCGTGTACAGAGTGGTTTCGACTGCAGCTCAACCCCCAAACTTCAGATCCACATAAACAGTACGAGTCACATTCAACACAATACAGGTATGTGTTCCTCAGAAAGCGCTTTGAGTTCCCTGAACAAAAGTACATTTACTACTGCAGATTTAGATATAAAGTCTGGATCCTGGCAAATCACCGTCTTCAGTTTTGACCTTCCCTACATATTCTGTGTGCTTAGAGTTGATAAAGAAAGACAGAAATAACTGATTCAGCAACTGTCCAACTGGGATTTTCAAACAGTCTGCCACCATAAAGTTTGGCAGCGTGTACTACTTGAGTGAGACATTAATCGCATTGCTATTTATCACTTAAATGCCTTAGCTGTCTTTTTTTCAGCCTTTGCATTTAGTATTGAAAAAGCGAAGATTTGTCTAGTCTTAGTTCCTGAATTCAAGAAGATTCCTTTGATTGGCTTCTCTGGTTCCTCACTTCCTGTTGCAACAAGTGTTGTGTGACTGAATTAAGCAAGGTCAAACAACTGACACCGAGTTTAAGATTGCTCTATGCAAGGTGAAATACCAGCTCCCCACACCTGTTAATCCAACAAGCAAATTCTTTTCTGTGTCCTAATACTCTTCAGTGTGTACTCTGAAATAGTTTACTGGGATGCCTGGCTCGTCTTGTATACTCCTGACACATCACAAGGCAAAGGAATGGGAACTGTTGCCAATTCATTCCTAGCAATAACAGTTCTAGGGTGAGCCAGATTGCAAGACTTGGTGCCTGCAGCAGCTCGGTTACACAAGAAAAACCACAGTGAAACATTTCCTCATAAACCTTAACCCTGACATGCTCTGAGGCATGCTATTCAACTAATACAACAAAGTAGTTGCGTGCCAAATAGCAGTTCTCTTCCTTGCGATGAGTACAATCACATACAGTTCTTACGTAAAACTGTTGAAGAACTCTGTGGAACCTCACTGAGCCAGACCATGCACTTTGTCTCCTGCCCTTCACTGTTACACCGTATCACAGTTGGTCTGCTTTCCCCTCATCAAGTACAAAACCCAAAAACTCTTAAACTTGCCCCAATACCAGCATTAGTGGAGGTCACAATATGCAAGTGCAAATAACATCACTAGCTCTAGCTCTACCACCCATCCCTATAAAATCACCTCACTTAAGCCGCTAGTTTTACGTCCCATTTTTCTACAAGCCAATTTCTAAGCGAATGAACCTCTCTGTACCAGTAACTTCCCCTCTCTTCCCAAACTCTGTAGTTTTTGTTCAAGTTGGGTGCCCAGATTAATTATGGACTGGTTCCAGAAAAACAGACAGGGATAAATTCTGGTTGTGCACAACTTCTTAACCTGCCCTGGAAGTGTTATCAGAAGAGCAAGCTATAGTACATGTCCTAAGCAGCATTTGGAGTGTTTTAATTGAATCTGAGCACTTGAATCCTGAGGCTCCAAGGCTTATTTCCAAGGAGTACCCTCTTCACATGCAAGAAAGCTTATTTTATCCCCTGTCTTAAAGATCCTAATACAATTACTTACCCACCATCTGAGCAACCCTAAGTGGGCAAGACCAGCAAAAAGCACAGCTCCTCCTGTGCTTCTGTGCCTTTAGAGCCATCTGTCCTGTCCCATGATCTTCCATCAGGTGTCCAGTGACCCCTGCCAAGTCAACTTCATTGTTAAGGTGACCTTCCCCCTAGCAAACCAGCCAAACAAGTCTGACTTGAACTAGCTTATCATCCAAGGTGATTGGTTCAGCCCTTCTAAAGAGCCACTGTCGAGCCAGCCTCCTTTAGTGGTTTCTTTTTTCATCCCAGATACAGGTTAAAAGGCTGTGAGAAGGCAAAGACGTCCATTCAGTTACTGGCACTTGTGGGACAGAATCACCTCACACAGAACCCCAAACCCCCCCAGTCTCCAAACTGCTAAAGATGCCAAACCCCATTAAGTTCAACTGCTTATGTGCTTACAGTCACACACTCCCGTAATCCAGGCTTCAAAAATATATTACCCCAAAATATCACTGATAAGATGCACATCAGTGCTTCAATTTCTTTCTGTTTACCTGCTTTTAAGTATTAAATGCTTCCACCTGAGGACCACAGGCCCCAGTTCAAAAAGGCACTTACATGCACACAGGTACACAATTCAAGTTAAGTTCTATTTAGTTGAATGGTCTGCATATATTATTGAATCACAGTGCTCTTTGCAGTCAGGGTTTGGTGTCTGTCACCCCTTGGACTCTGAGGAAGAATCAGCTACCTCTCCAAGAATTATTACTTTCAGAAACATTCGGGGTGGTGGGAGGGAGGAGGATGGGAGAGTTGTTGCACATCAAATCATTTGCAATTTAAAATTTTTGATTACTTTGGTTTCTGCTTTCCTGCCACAAGAAAATTGCCACACCCCTACCAAATACGAAATAAGCTATCAGTTATTTGAATACATTTATTTCCAAAAGAAAGAAAAAAGTCGACGCCTGGTAACAGCAGTATCTCTTTCTCTCAGCATTGCAGATATAAGAATTTTGCCACCCAAATATCCATCCCATTAGGCATGAGCTTTTCTTGTTATTAAATTGATCCAGTGAGGTGAAAACAAAATATATGTGCACGTGGATATTGCTAACAGCTAATATCTACAAATCCTTTTGCTTCTTCAAGCGTGTTTCACAGTGCAGTCAAACTTCCTGTAAGAAGTTTCCCTAGATTTCAAGCATGGGAGAACAGCAGCAATACTCCTAAAAGACTGATAAATCTAACTACATAATTTCCTGTTTGACGTATATTGCAATGCACAGTATCTCTCAATTCATCTTACAAGCTAGGGCAAGGAAAGCAAGAGATACTGCACAGAAATGTCAACGAGCCATCGCAAACAAGAATATAACTTGGCAGTTGCTGATATTTTTAAACTATGCAAAACAGCACCAAAAGCCAATTGCACAGAGGGGGCAGGGGATGAGCAACAAGTCTAAGACCACCTTCAAAAAAGGCTGTTTTGTTTAGTAAACTGCAGTACCTTGCTCTACGCACAACTCCTCTGCATTTAGATTTAGTCTTAAAAAAAAACAGAATCATAGAATATGTTGGGTTGGAAGGGACCTTTAAAGGTCACCTAGTCCAACCCCCCTGCAGTAAGCAGGGACACCTTCAACTAGATCAGGTTGCTCAGAGCCTCATCAAGCCTGGCCTTGAATGTCTCCAGGGATGGGGCCTCCACCACCTCTCTGGGCGACCTGTTCGTGTTTCACCACCCTCATTGTAAAGAACAACTTCCTAATGTCTAATCTAAACCTACCCTGCTCTAGTTTAAAGCCATTACCCCTCGTCCTATTGCTACAATGTTATCAGAAATAATATATGTTTAGCATTAGTAATTAAAGTGACAAATGTGAAGATACATTTAGATAACACATTGTACTTAATTTATTTATTGTAAATAGGGATCCAGGATAAAACCAGTGATCAGGAAGGTTGAGAAATTCAAGAAGCAAAACAAAGGATTATTAACATGATGCTCCTCTTAGAGGATTGATTAGTAAATCTATTGTGTTCAATGGATCCAACAGTGAGTTTATTTAAGTCTAACTATAAACTAGCGATAAATGCAGCAATAAAACCTTGTCTCAAACCCCCCGTCTGCCTCAGCATAATCAATTTGAAAAAAGTATTTCAAATAACCTAGCGTCTCGCAACTCTTCTTTGAGCTACCTTGGAAAACAGATAACATAGAAAACCCCAGAGAACACTTGTGGAAGGAAGCGGACTTGTTTCAGAAGCCCTACAGGCAGCGCTTAGTTAGCAATGACCTGCTGGCAAGAAAAAAAAAAAAAATCCGCTCAGTATCTTTAATGCCTACGTCAGTGACATCGGACAAGCCACATACAACAAATACCAGGTTAAAAATATCCTAAATAACTTCTTCGCAGGAGAGGTGTGTGCCTGCAAGCGACGCCAAAACACGGCGCTCGGTTCTGCCGCTTCTCCCCCCCCGTATTTACCTCAGGGCTGCACCTCAGCCGCCGGGGGAGACCGAGGGCTGGAGAAGCCCACCCGAACGGCAGAAGCGCACCCAAAACCTCTCCACAGACCAAGCCCTGCCGCCAGCGACACCGTGTTTCAACCCCAGCACCGGGGCCGTCGCCTCCCGGGGCGCGGCTGCCCTCACCGCCGCCACCCCCTGAGGGAAGCGCGGCCCCGGCGCGAAACCCTCCGGCTGCGGGGGCTCCGACAGCAAGGCCCGGGCGGGCACAGCCCGCGGGGAAGGTCAGGCCGGAGCCACCCGCTTGAGGTGTCAGCCCTGTCAGGGCCTGCCGCCGCCACTCACCAGTTCCCCGAGCCCACGATGCAAACCTTGAGGGGCCCCGCGGAGAGCGCCATGGCAGCGCCACCCGCCAATGGCCGCAGCGACGGGCTCTCCCTGAGGCGGGCCCGCCTGACGCTCCCCCGCCTCCCGCCGGCAGGGGATCGCCCTCACCTCCCTCCGCCCCTGCGGCTTGCCGGGAAGTGTAGTTCCGCCTCCGCGTCGCTCATTTCCTCACCGGTGCCGGTTCTGTGGAGGGGTCGAGGGCTCCCGCCATGGAGGGCGCCCTCGACCCAAACTGTCAAGTGGCTGTGCCATATCCTTCTTGTCACCGTTTTGTAGGCAACTAATACCACACGTTTCAGTCATACATGTCACAACAAAACTCTTTTGCTCTCTCCCAGCGTCGGAGCAGTGCCGCACAGCTCCGCAGTAAGCCTGTGAAGCACCCAGATGTGGAGGAACCAACGCATCGATTAATAAAGCAGGTCAGGCCCCAAGGGATCTTAATGAGACGGTTTTCAAACGGTCCTTTCCCCTCAGCCTTTAGCCAAAATCGTGGTGTTCTCTGCCCCTCATTCTTCTCCAGGGAAAAAAAAAAAAAGCAGATGGGCTGTCGGTTTGGTGAGGTGGTTTTGAGTCATCTGTGAGAAACCTTCTTGTTAAAGGTATATTTCTACTGACACCTTTAGCTGTATTTAATGGTAACCTGGACACACTCAAATACAATGCTATTTTTTCTGTACAAAGATGGTGCCTCCCTCTATTTATTAGAATAAACCACGTATCAAGACAATACCCTTTCGAGCTTTTCACTACAGGCAGCTGCGGCAGACTTCTCTTGTATCTTTTCCAAGTGCCTTGTTAGGGGCCTGATGGTGTTTGCTGTTGCTGAAATGCTCCTTCAATTAGAGGCCATGTGAGAGGAAAAGTGTGACCAGCTTGGTTGCCTTTTTGGGTCATCGTAATTGAAGCAGTGTGAACTGCTACCTGGTGTTCTACTTTCTGTTTAAAAGTGGGGTTTTCATTTACCCCACTGCTGGTTTGCTATCAACCAGGTTAAACTAGCCTGGTTAAACTAAACCAGAGGGGACGCTCCTCCAAACGTGCCTAAATCCAATCTGCTTGTACTAGTATCTTCATTTCCACTCATAGCATTTCCTAATGTGGCGAAAACCCTCATCTCATTATTGTTTCAGTCCTGTGAAGGAGTGGTTTGCTTGCACTTGCCTTAAGCCTCCAAAGAGCAGTGTTGATAATATCCAGACTAGCCTTTTAGGGATTAAGGAAGGGGTAGTCCTATAAAACTGAAGAACAAGTGACTGGAGTCTAAACACTTAATGAAACAGGGGAATGAAAATTATGCCAAAAGTACATCCTTAATGTAAGCACTTCAAGATCATTTTGGTGATCTGGACAGAAAAGATAGAAGTCGTTATTAAGTTAAATGGGAAATATAAAAAATACAAATTATAATTGCTATAAATTTTCTCATAAAGCTGACAGTTCTTCAACAGTTTAGAAGGCTACGGTCCATCAGTCCGCAGCATTTTATGAGGTGTTGTGTGTACTTCTGTGTTTTATGCAGAATTGTCAGTGTCTTACTGGCAGCCTGCAACTTGAACTTTAACATACATCTTCACCATGAACTAAATTGCAGCCTAGTTAAACAGCTCAAGTTTATACAAACTCTGTTATCAGCCAAAATATAATGTAAACACATAGTCATCTTGAAGAATCCTCAGATGCATTGCAGAAATGCATTGCTGAGCCCTACCTGTACCATTCCAAAAAGAGACTTTTACCTAGAATAGAATAATCTGTTTCAGTTGGAAGGGAGCTACAATGATCATCTAGTCCAACTGCCTGATTGACCAGTGCAGGGCTCACTAAATTAAAGCATGTTATTAAGGGCATTGTCCAAATGCCACTTAAACACTGAGAGGCTTGGGGTATTGACCACCTCTCTAGGGAACCTGTTCCAGTGTGTGACCACCCTCTCGGTAAAGAAATGTTTCCTAATGTCCAGTCTAAACCTCCCCTGGCGCAGCTGTGAACCATTCCCATACATCCCATCACTGGATGCCAGTGAGAAGAAATCAGCATCTCCCTCTCCACTTCCCCTCCTCAGGAAGCTGTAGAGAGCGATGAGGTCGCCCCTCAGCCGCCTTCTCTCCAAACCAGACAAACCCAGAGTCCTTAGTTGCGCCACATAGAACATTCTTTCCAGCCCTTTCACCAGCTTTGTTGCCCTCCTCTGGATGCATTCAAGGACCTTCACATCCTTCTTAAATTGTGGAGTCCAGAACTGCACACAGTTCTCCAGGTGAGGCTGCACCAATGCTGAATACAGCGGGGTAATCACCTCTTCTGACCGTCTGGTTATACTGTGTTTGATGCACTCCAGGATGCGGTTTGCTCTCTTGGCTGACAGGGCAGTTAATAGAGTATTGATTAATTTAAGCTGCATCTGAGGTAAGAAGTGGCCAATCCTTTAAATAAAAACATTGCAGACAAAGGAGAAGAAAGAAAAAGAAAGAACCTTACTACTGTTAAAACAAGTGCTAACAGATCATTACTGTTAGCAAGAACACAAAAATATTCTTTTATGCCTCATGTGCAGACTCAGACAGATGTGTTCAGGCAATTTAGCTGTACTGATTGAAGATACTGTCCTCCCATCCTAGCAGGCTACACCGACCTCAGCTGGAGATTTTAATATTTTTCTCAAGGTTGGCAAAAGAAATTACTTTTTGCACATTAGTGGCTTGAGTTCAGAGTCTGCCATCTTACCTTAAATTGCTAATGAGATGGGTTAGCAGCAAAGGCAATCTGAAAAGCAATCTCAGGGAAACCAGAATAGTAGCCTCTTTCCTAAAAGAGCACGGTGTAGCCATGACAGTCCAGGTATAATCAACAAGCAGAAATCACATATACTTATGTACATATTCCATTCTCCTCAACCTTATACAGCGACCAGCCAAAGGGAAGTGACAGACAGATATAGGTTCTAATAGATCAAGCCAAACAACTGTTTGCCTGAATTATAGGTGTTAAGGCCCTCAGATTCTGGGCTTTGTATGCAACCAGCTGAGGCAGGAGCACACACTCCCTTATGCCAGTTTTGCTATGGCTGCAGTGTGAGCTCCTCTGACAGGTGAAGCAGGCACCTGCGTTTATTAAACCACCACTAAGATTTGACAGATTTGATCTGTCAACACCCTAAAAGACTAAGTCAATATCAACTTTATCTAGTGCGTGTCAGAAAGCAAATGGTTTAGTACCTATAATTCCATTACAGAAAAAAAAAAGGGAAGATTGATAACAAAAATAAAAATATGTTTTGGATGGGGTAAAAAGTAATAAACAATGAGATCACTGTTCTTGTTTTCCAGTTTTCCTCTGTATTTAAGTGGTTTGTAGGTCCAATGTCAATAGAGATAGATCAATTTTTTTCTTCAGCGCTTCACTTGACTTGACACATGCTGATGAAAAAGACAGCATGGATTAAGGATCCATCAAGAAGAACAAAACCAAGTCATATAAGGGCAGTATAAAGCTCTGAGATTCTCTAGTTGCATGTTCTGGACTACTTATATGCAGAGTCACTGCACTTACAGCTTAATCTTTCAATCTATTTTAACTATTCTAGATATTGCTAGGATGCCTGTTTCTCTTTTTCTAGGAAGTTCTCTATTTGTCTGATGTCCAAGCATTTATCAAAACCTGACAAGCTCCTTTCAAAATTGAGTACCCAGAGATAATAAAATATGTCAAAGAGTCCTGTACAAAGCAGAAACATCTGGCAACTAGAAAATACAGGAGACCTACAATAGTTTAAAATAGTTAGCTTTAATTGCAAATTCTGAAAACAATGCTGATTACCCACTTGGAAAATTTCCATTTAATATGCTGATTTTCTCATTGAATAGATTCTTTTAAAAACCATTTTTTTTAGGATACATTTAAAAGCATTAAATAACAGCTTCCTTTATTTTATTCTTAGCATTCTGTATAAAGGATAGGAATCTGATTTATATATAATTAGGTAATTATTACCCTGGAACACATTAAGGTCTTGAAACACTTCTTGAGTCATTCTAAATTCTGATGACATATATACTATTGTGTGAGTGTGGGCTGGCAAAACTGTGACTTCTTTAGTAGTATAAATTTTTTGGCTTAGCTATGGATATGGATTAGGTAGCACAGCTCAGCCTCTCTGAGTAAATGACCTCTGAGGGAAGAAGATTAAGTATATATAAGTTTATATAAGATTAAGCTTATATAAGATTAAGTGTATAATAATTAATGTTTTCATAAGACACCTCAGTTTCTAAAAAATCTTAAAGACAGACCTGATGATGAGGTCCTGCCTAAACTAAACAAACATAGATATAACTGAGTAATAGGATTAAGAAAGTGCTCTCTATGTCCCACTGTCTTTGACTTCTTTTGAAGGTGTACAGAATGGGAAGGAGTTAGGTTTGGCTTTTAGTTTTTGTTTTTTTATTCCCAGTGACTGCTGAGTAGCTTTAAAGTCCCCAGAAAAGAAATGAGCATTAAGGCCAGGAAATGCGAAGAGACACAAACATTTTATCTTCCTTCCCACTCAGACTTCCTTGCCTTCAACTCCACTCCCTATTCCTCCTCATCCTTTCTTCACATAACCAGTTTTCTCACTTCTTATCTGTGCTTATTTCGTCAGCTCTCCGCTCCTTTATTCAAATGTTTCTCATTTATGCCCATTTTCACGTCAGACTTCCCAGTCCTGCTCTACTTTGTCTGACTATTCTGCATTTTTGAGGATAAAAAGTTGATGAGGAAAGGAAGGTGTTTTGAAGGTTAAAAGCCATTTTGCTTTTCCTTACATTTAGGCTAATGTACTCACTTTATTTTTAGTGAACTACCCACCTCATGCAAGGTTGACAGGAACCTTCAAAGAAAAAAGAATGCTTGCAGCTTTGCTTAGAGATCATATTGCATTTTGACAGGCCTTACAAGATAAATACAACTTTAATCTAGCTGGAAACCTAGGTCAAGCACAAATTATAAAGTTTAATGGATAAGGAGAAATCTGGAAAATAAATGTCTAATTTTAGCTTCATAAAGACTTTATCTCTGTATATTACAGATCCTGCTGTTTTTTCCTCTGCCTGCCCAACATGGTGTACTTTTTTCAGGTAACCTGTTACTCGTGGTAATTTGTTACAAATTATGCCATTAAGCTTTTGTGTAACATCATTATTACTTAAGGTCATAGCATGATAAGCCTTTTGGGTCAGTAAAAAGGCCATCCTCCCTGAGTTGCTCATTCGCCTTTCAGCGCTTTCTTCCCCCACCTTGTGTTGACACACAAGTTGCTTGTGAAGACCATGCAGAAAATCAAGTAGGAGAATTAGCTGTGTTTATCTGCTTTTTCTAGCTTAAAGTGTTTGTTGAACAACTGTCTCAGCCCATAGCATAAGAAGTCAAATGACTGACTAAGCAATTTACTGCTATTAGATTTGTGTTCTGGAATACATAGTCTAAATATAAAACAGAGACAGAATTATGTGGGCTGAGGGCAATAGACAAAACTGATTTTGGGAAATATGGGTGTCTGTCAGGTAAGTGCTTCTTGCCTACAGTCTTTAGGCAGTGGAGAACTGTTTTTAGAAGAATTGGTTGTCATTGCTCTGTCTTATATAAAAACAGTATTAAAAGATATTCTGTACAAAAGAAAAAATAAAAGCAAACTTTGCTTTACATATGCGGATTTTTTTCCTGGTTTTGAAGTGCAGATGGCCTCAAATCATTCCTTTCTTTTCTATCTTCCATTCTTGTCTTCTTGAAGGTGAACTGGTCTTCATCTCACCTTACTCACTGAACCATTCTGATGGCATGTGGGGAATGCTTTCTTTCTAACCTTTCCTCTGCAAAGCAAACAATAACAAAGGCCTTTTTTTTTTTGGAAGCTAGGAGAATGGTGATGGAGTAAGAATGTAGGCCTAGTTCCCTGCTGTTTAACAGTCAGCTTTGATAAAGCATTCACGAAAAGAATACCCGGTCTCCCTATGCATTAGCCGATGGAATGCTGCAATTGGGAAAACCCTGCTTTAACTCAGGTGGAATGGTTTGTGCTTCTTTCTTTGTGACTATGATGCTACAGATGACTGCAGATCTGCTGCAGATTCGTTGGCATCATCACCTCCACATTTTAACGTAAGATAGTTTTGAGTGGGTTTGTGAGCTCCTAACAAGCAATAGTCAGAATTTTCTTAGCATTGCTGCTTACTACTACTGGTTTCTTGGATTGTTAGGCACAGTGCTGTGTCCTAGTATCATGCTGACATTGGGCAACTCTGGAGGGGGAGAGTTGGCCCCAGTACAATGGCGCAGTGAAGGATCTGATAGTAAAGAAGTGTCTGGATTTGAAGTGAAAACTATTTCTAGCTGCTCAACATGTAAAATGACTGTCTGGTCAGTTGAATTACGGAATCAAAAGTTCATGGGTATTCATGCGTTGTCCAATGATCTGGAATCAGGATAGATCGCTTATAGTCTCTACTGTGCTCCAGTGACTTTTACCACATCTAGATTAATTTTAACAAGCACGCAGCTACACTTCCAGATTAAAAAGGCTCCAGAAGACAGTCCCAGTGCTTTCACTACAAGTTTTTAGTAAAACAAGATGTAAAGTTTAGGATTTCCGAAGTAAGGATTGAGATAGTGCAGGCAGTTCCATTAACATAGTGAATGTTGACCTAGATATGTATGTCTTCATTTCTCTCCATTTATCAGATATTCAGTCTTACAATGTCCAAAGAAAACATTCAGCTAAAGTTATTCTAGAAAGATGTATTGACTGATTTTTATAAATAATTATACCCATCAGATCCTGCTAGATCAATTATATGCTTAGCTGATGCTTTCAATAGGTGTGTCTGAAAGTCAGTATGTTACTGTTTAATAGCTTTTATTGACATAGACTATGTGAAATTGTATGCAGTTCCAGAATTGATTTTTTGTTGCATTCAAATTTGATTATATGTCATTGTATTTTTTTTGAGCAATTTAGTGGACTGTCTGTCTATTGAGAGAAACTAAACAGAACCATGGAACATGTTTTTTACAATGTAAACATTGTGAAACAGTAAACAATATAAATTCACTGTGAAACAGTCAAAGTAATGTTCTAAAATCAGAAAGTAACTGTTGGTTCATTTTAAGCAAAATGAGAGCCTCCAGTGTGTATGGACTCACGAACATTTGATGTAGCAAGGAGAGTAAGAAATATGAGAATAGTCCATTTTTACATGGAAATGAATAGCTAAAAAGTTTTTACAAAACATTTTAACTAAGCTGGTACCAGGGCCCTCAGTGAGCCCCCAGGCGCTAGTTGTGTTGACCAGCCTGTAACCATCTTTCTCTGTAAGCCTCCCCTGGAACTCCTTCCCCATCTCCCAGACTTTGGCTGCTTCTGTGCCCAGGCAACTGTGGTGTGGCGCAACTGTGTAAGGCTGGATCAGACTGCTCTGTAAACAGCTAGGTCGTGAGAAAGAGCTGAGAGGAACCTCACATGGGACTAGGATGTGCATTTCGGGCCACACACACTCCACCCATTGGCTCAGGAGCTGCATTTCAGCCCAGGCCTTGCTGTCAGATTGTGCCTGAAATATATTGCATGTGTGTGATGCCTGGCCTTGTACCTTGCCAACCCTGATCTTGCCTTCCTGACTTGTCTCCCTGGGTTGACCTTGGAACTGCCAGGTATCTTCTCTGGCGGTCAGTGGACTTTTGGCTGAACCTGGGTACTGTCACTGGACCTGCTTTGCTCTTCTTGCTCATGTAGTGTGGGACTACACCCTTGTTAGGAAGGGCATTGCTCCCATCTGCTTGCCCTCCTGGAGTGTTCTCTTGGCTCACCTTCCTTTGCAGAGCAGCTCATTCTTGCTGTTGCCTGACAGCTAAAGCTAGAAATATTTTTCTACACTAGCTTTAAAAGCTATAATAACACAGGCTTATATAAGTTTCACTTGTAGCACAGCAAATGCATAATTTTTTTTCTTAGTTATGTGGCTGCACCTGTGCTGATCCTGCACTGCTGATAGCAGGAGTAAGACTAACAACAGGACAAAGATCAGCAGCACAGAAAGGCAATTTCCTTGTGTTCCTGTCTGACTTCATTCATTTGAGCAACCACAGATCCAGTTTATTTGAGTAAAGTTATGCAGGATTAGGGACTAGGGCCATAATAAGTAACAATTAATACATGACTCACTCATTCAAGGAAGGTATGTACAAGGGGCAAATTATTCCAGATTACAAAACTATTTAAAACTCGAAGTGAAAACATCTTATTCCCTTGTTGTAGAATTGGAGCAAATCACTTTATTATTATGTGAGATCATCTTAAAAATAAATCAGGTAGGATAAACAAAATCTATGTCTGTAATATGTTATATCTTAAAAATACACTCTACATGCCAAGCAAAACTAATATGGTATTTAGTAAAAAGCAGCTTACTCTTCATGCAAAATAAATGAACTCCAGCAACTATGCCAGCCAATGCTCTATTAGCCACAAAATATATCACAGACATAGAAACACTGCCTTAAAAGATTCTTGGGAGACTTAAGAGAATCACCTTATCCCATGGCTCCACCTGGGCAGTCAGGCTGGTTACTTAGTTAAATCTCAGGTGACATTCTCATAAAGGATGGTTCCTTATAGCAGGAAGTAAATTTGTGGGCTTTAGAGCTGAGTACCAAGCCAAGATGGTTGTTGATGAAAACCAGGTTGTGGGGTTTCAATTTGTAAAGCCACACAATCTGCAGGAGTTCTACTATGGGGGACTCACAGGGTGCCAGTGACCCCAGGGGAAAAAAAAAAAGTATAGGCTACAGAAGTAAGAAAGCCAAACTGTACCTGGTAGTTGCGCTGGGATAGGCATGTAATTTCTTGGCCTCACTGTCTTCAGCCCTTCTGTCTGCACTGTAGAGACCCTAATTCTCTGTATGCTGACTTCATGCTATTTTAGCTTGTGCACTGTACAGAACTCTGCCACATTGCAACGTACAGAGACATACATACTTTACTGCTATGGATCTGCACAGGGCATGTATTTTGCTTGTCTGCTTTGTAAGTGGACATCACATACACTGCAGGAGGGGCAGCTTGTACCTCAGCTTCTGACCTTAAGACAGCAGAGCAGCTGGTTGTTTTCTGTGTTCATCCTTTTTCTAGATGGTAGGTCATGATCAGTGAACCTGTAAAGGTTTAAAAATGCATATTTTTGGACATCAGATCACTATCTAAGTTCTAGAGCATTGTAACAGGAGTTTCTAGTGAAATCTTTTCTATAAACCGCATTTCCTATCCTTTTCCACCCCTAGTGCTTAGTGTATCTTCTGGATGGAGGGCAGATCTAGCATTGCGGGCTAGTTACCTCTCTGTGATGGAGGTAGGACAGCTTCCCTGCTGCTTCTGGTCATCTTTAATGAGATGCAATCTGATTTCTCACCAGCAGTGGGCTGTTTTTTTGCCTTTACCACTTACATTGGTGCTTTTCCATTGCTATGCATCAGAAAACAATGCAAGCTATGCAATCCTAATGTGTGCAAAGCCTCTCTGCATCGACTGTGACAATCTCAGTAACCTTCGTGTACAGTATGTGCAGTCTAATAGTACCAGCAGCATCCAAACTCTGTTATCAGCATACCAAGCTGGCATGGAATGTCCCCCGTGGAACTGATCTGCTGCAGCTAGTTTGTAACTCAAGGGCGTAGGGCTCTATTTATCTTATCTGCAGAGGATAAAAACTCCCATGAGGGTGTTCCAGCTCTCTGTTTTGTTATTCTGTGGTAGAGTTTATGCACATTAACCTCCCGAGTATCAACACCTAGGACAAATTCAGCATCCAGAATAACTGTGACTGATTTCAATGTTTTTGTTTAGTTGGAAATCATACACTTGCCATAAATTGTGAAAAGCCAGGGAGTTCTGAAACAGCTTTCAAAGATGGCAGCTAGCCAGCTTTAGTGCCAGTCTGATAGGGTCTCAATATATAAGCCAAAGGTTTTCAGTGTGGGTAACATAATCTGGTTGAAAGAAAAACATTTGTTTCAAAGAAAAAAAATCATCAACAGTATCCTGCTTTTCAAGCACAGAAATATTTTTATTTTTTCCATTAAATTTTAGTGCCTGCTAACACTTGTTTTAGCATGTACAACAAGGCCCAGTAACAACAGAATAGACTCCCAAATGCAACTTTAAAACAAGAACACAATATTAATCAGCAAAGAATTACTTTCACTGGACATTAATTTAGTGTGCTATGAAGGAGGAAGCTCCTTTGGCACTAGAGGGAGTTGCTGTTTCCCAACAATAAATCCTGTCCCATGCAGCTAAAATTCAAACATATAGGACTTTATTGGTTTACAAAGTTTGCATGCAAACTGACTGAGCAAAAGACCAAGATGGAGACAAAGGAGGCATTAGACTGAACATTTCTAAAGAACATGTGGCATAAAACAAAGTTTACAGCCAGTTAACGTCAATTTTTATTGCAATTCTTAAAATCAGTAAATTATTTGAATTAATCTCCCACTTTGGACCTAGTTTGAGTCTCCACCTGCTCTGTTTAAGAAAGACTGGGATGTTCGTCAGAGCAAAACTAAAAATTTGTAGTTTATGGATAGCTTCATTGGTTTTAGTATCTAGCTTATGTCCCTGCTCAACAGAGGCGTTTCCAAAAGAGCTCTGAGTTCCGAATTCCTGAGTGATGCCTCAGTTGGTTACTTGGGTGTGGGAGAAGCAACAGGAAAAAAAAAATCCTTGCAAGTTTTCAGAAAAATAATGAAGAACTATAGTGATGTTAACAATTCACCACTAGTTTTGATTTCCTTTAATTTTGGATAGAAAAACTTCACTGTTTGTAAAGTTTATGTGCATTAATGTGGTATTCAGACCTAAATAATGTTCTAGAGCCTGAAATATTCATCCCCAAAGCTCATGCAACTTAGTTGCCGTGGATAGGGTTGTGCAGGAGTAAATGATGGGCGTATAAGATGCAATCATGTTGGTTAAGAAACAGGGTGAAGAAGAGTTGAGTTTTGGTCACTACTGATAGGAATAAACCCCAGTAAATATCAGTAGATAGATATCACCAGATATCAGTAAATATCAGCAGATATCTCTCAGTAGAAGAGTTTCAATTTTGAATATGCACAAGGGATAAATCCACTTTTATTTACATAAATCCACTCTGAGAGGAAACAGCATGCCACAAACTACTGTCTCGGAAAAAAAAGCTGTCTTTTTATGTAGAGAAGAGGCTGTAGCACTCTTTGATAGTCTAATTTGTATTCATTTGGTTAAAGAGGAAAAGTCTTTACAATTATTAGCACGAAGCGACTATCCTCCCTATAGTTATCCCCATCTCTGCAAACTTTCCTCTGCTCTGATATTCAAGTTTTTACCTAATGTGTAAGAATGGATGCCACGATGGCGTAAAAAACATTTGGACTGAAGAATAAATTAACACAGTAGATAATGAAGCCTCTTCTCACTTTTACTGATTTTCTCAACTGCTATAAAACTTGCTGCATCTTTTAGAAGAAATATTATCAGTTCTCTTGGAGATTCAGATCTTCATATTTGTTGCTAGCAGAAATGATGCATTGTCTTTCTTTGTGCACACATAAACTCTATTGTATGACTAATTAATCTGCTGTAATAACAGTGAACTTAGTAATGTAGTTTATGGCCTAACTTTCAAGTTTGCAAGAATATATATTTGAAAGTTTTTCACTATTTTGTGTCTTGGCCTTGAAGGCACTAAAATGCACACAATACAGGCACGCTTTGACCATTCAAAATTAATTGTCAGTAATGAAATTAGAAGTCTTCTGAAGTGTGGGAGCTACCCAAATTATAATGAAATGGAAACTTGACTTTGTAGTCATTAATTACCTCATTAACTGGGCACTTTCTTGCACCTTCAAACCTTGGAGATTTTATTAGAATATGGGATTAAATAAAAATATGATTTAGTCTTTTCTCAAAGGGAAAAGTGAAATAAATAAGGTTTTCAGGATAGGAAGATTTTGAGAATGTAGTCAGTAAAGAAAAATCCTTGGCATCAGCCGTATTCCCTGAGTGTTCCTTCCCTTTGAGGAAATGGAACACGTTCCCTTTTTAAATATTTGCTGAATTCTTTGGAATCCATGGCTAAGTAGAATATTTTTTTTTCAATTATGTTTAAATGCGTTTGCTCTTTTGGTTCTTCTGTTTCCTCTGTGACTCCTAAAATAATGCATTCAAGTTCTCTTCTCATTCTTTGCGAGGCGAAAGAGAACTTTCCTGGAGGCATGAAATGTGAAGTGCTTGAATTTCTCCAGCTCTTTTCTATAATCTTTGAGGACTTCTACATTCTCTAGGAAAATGTCTTCATAATAACCTGTATTATTTTGCTTTCCCTTTGCCTCTGAGTGTGGCCTCCTTAGTAAGACCAAAGATGTTAATTACTTTTAATCCAAAAGCTGGGGCTTTTTTTTCTTTTCACACTGTTTTAATTTATAGAAATATATCCTAATTAATATATTGTGTCTGTGGGAAAAGCTAACCACTGTGAGATCTAGGTCCTGTTGCTTATCTTCTATTATTAGTGGCATTTTATTAGAAACTCTGCAGTTCTGGCAGTACATTAGTTTTAAGCTGGACATTGGTGCACAAAGCAATACATTTCCCGTTTGCTTTCTAGCTGACAGTCCATTCATCTCCTGATACAATGCCTACGAGGAATTAATCAGACTTAATGAGGCCCTCATCATCTCCTTTTTGATGTTGTGCACTCTACTGGTGCACCCTTGCAAAATGACATAATGTATTAGATTTTTTTGCTCCTCATTCTACATGTTTTGTGACATGTTTTCCTAGGTTGTGCTGACTACCGCAGAATGTAAGGCTTCTTGTGTTATTTTGCTTGACTTTGATTTTGAGCTTTGTATGCATACACCTTATTACCCCTGTGGATGTGAGCTTCATACCTGAGTTGTCCTTTTTACTGGCATTTTGAATTTTCAGTTATGTCTGCTGAATTAGACTGCCATCCATCTGCTAGAAGCCTTATTCTGGAATGAGCAGATCTTGAGCTAACTCTAAATAATGTGCCCAGATTTAATTCTAAATCTGCCAGTCTTTTTAGTGTTTTCTGAAGCTTTTCAGTTATGTCCTAGATTTCGATATTCTTTTCCTTCATGAGAAAATAAATTTGATTCTTCAGTTTTCATTCAACCACAGATAGTTCTGAGGTAATCTTGTACCATAGATAAAACCACATTTTTGTGTTTCATTTTATGGCACAGCTATTGCATTTCTTACATCTCTATGCTGTGGTTTCACTGCGTCTTTTGACCTATATTAACAAGAGGTGCCTAAACGTACCATGTATTTCAGCACCAACCACCATAAAAAGGTGACCTTCTCAATGTAATTTTTCTTTTAATGATGCCTATTGCTTTTGTACACACACTATAACAGTGACTGAACTTCCTTCCATTGGCTGCTGTATTTCTAGAGAGTTAGAGCTGTGACCGAGCCTTTAGCATATGTATTGTAATTTTATTTCTGATGTTATGTGACATTAAGTAAACTCTGGGACACAGGATGCATAGCAGGGATCAACTACATTGTTAAGTGCTTTGATTCCAGTTGGGTTTGAATTTATTGATCTTCTCTATTATATACCACAAATTTCTCAGAAACACAGCTCTTCACAAAGGGTACCACTAACAGTACAGACAATATAGGGGAAATTCAGAAGCCAGTGAAAAAGGAAGGTACATGCTTCCTGGTCAGCCCTTCCATGTATGCACTCCTGGGTAGCTAAGAATAGCATTAGTGAGAAGAAAATAACTTTATTCTCCAAGGAAGAAACATCAGTTGCATTGTGCTACAGATTGTAAATGAAAATTGTACTGCCTTGGTTCTGTGTTACAAATGGATATTCATCACTTTTTTGTAAACTGATACTGTATATTGCTTGCTGTTTATTTCTACCTCCCCAGTCCAGGTTGAAGAACACTGCTCTTGGCCAAATAAAAAGAAGCTCTCTTGACCTGAACTAAAGTGGAGAATTTTCCTGAGAAAGAAGCTGATGCAAGAGTATTTTTCTACCTTTCCCTCACTTTTATTTTTTTCTTTTAGCAAGACTCAAGCCTGAGGACCTGTACTGCATTTAAACAACTTCAGAGAATTTCCACTTTTGAGAACTGTGCTAATTTTACACTAGGGAAATGTTAGGAAAAAACAAAGTGGAAAGAAATTGCTTTGTGTATTTCTTCCCATATTTATTAATTAATAAGGACATCAGTACCTCTGAATACATAAACACCGTTCTTATCCTCTGTGAAGAAAATTACTTGAGTGCAATGAATGTGTCAGAAGTGTTATGCATAAAATTTGTGTAGATAGGAGTGGTATTTTCCCTCAAAATTACTAAACTAAAGAAAAATAATCTTAAAAGCTAGGGCATCAGGGCATCAGTTTACTTCACACAGATAAAGCTTTTTTTTTTCCTTAAACCCTTCTCTTTTCTTGTGCAATGGCTTGGGTTGGCTTGCTTAGGTCTGTTTCCCTTCATAATATTTTCCTAAAATTCAAATTACCCTGAAACGCTTGGTTATCTCTGTCTGGTCGATGACCTCTGACTTATTTGTGGTGCACTGCATCATCAAATGACATCAGCTTACCTTCTGAAGCTCTATGAGAGTGAGAAAATCCTGTGGTTATGTCAGGAGACTTGTCTGCTGTTTCTCCCTGGGTTACAAACTTCCTGGCAGCTAACTGCCAGGATTTTGACACGTGTGGTTTATGTGCAGCCTCTGAAGGCTGCATCTAACCTAGCCTTTTTTGGCAAACTCCCCATTACACTCTTAGGCTGACACTGGAGCAGCTCCACCTCCACTGGGAATTCTAAAGTAGACCAGCCGCTTGTGTTGCTATCAAAGTGTTGTCTAAACTTGGTTAGAAAAGATCTTGCTGGCAAAATAAGGCGATAGCAACTGCCAAAGACCTTGCTGGTGCTTCACATGTGGTGTGACAGTCCTCGTTGTTAGCAAAGAAAAAATGTAAAACTCTTTCAAACTGGCTGATTCTTGTCTTTGTTACTGCCTATAAGCCCCATTCTTCCCTGTCAGCAATAGAATTCTATGCCCTTCTCTACTAAAAGCAATATGAATTTGATTTCTGAGATGAAGGAATCTGGGATCAGATTAAATTAGTAAATTAAATGGGCTGTGTTCTCCCATAATATGACCCTATTCCAGTTTATGAAGCACATGTTGTGTATGAGTTTATTTATAGCTTTTAGATGATGATTTTGTTCAAGCAGTCTTCTAAAAAAAAAAAAAAAAATAGGTGCATGAACTTTTGAAGACCTTTCCTGTTCCATTTGATATTTATACTAAAACATCAGATCCTTTCTATTTGTTTTTCATGAAGTGTTTTGAAAATTATGTGGAGAACTTACAGTTTTCAAATCTGACATCAGATCAAGTGAAGCCTAATTTGGATGGGGAAAGTTCTTATTGAGATACTTCAAAGCTTTGTTATATAGTTTATTTAAATTTTAGTTTCTGATGATGGTTTCAAATATTTGCGAGAAGAATTTTTTTAGAGATCTAATGCCTGTCTTTTTAGTTACGGGTTGACCTCTCATGATCAGGATTTCAAGGTCCCCCAGAATTTTTCCCTATTTCTCCTGAATAAGATAGTAAGATTAGACTTTCCTTCTTCATTTCACACAAACAGGATGTCAGAAAAATTAGAACAAATTTATCCAGTCTCCTGTGTATCTTACAAAGAAGGAAGAAAATCGTCTGTGTGTGCAAAGCCCTGGATTCTTCCTCGTATTGTCATTTCAGGTTGTTAGTGTCTGGAATCTGTTTTATCAGCTTTCATAATTTAATGCTATCTCATTTTCTGAAAGCATAGCCCTATTTTTAGGCTGTAACACAGTATCACCATAGTAAGGGGAAGTTTATGATTGATCGAAGTTGGCAGAGCTCAGTGTTTAGAATGTCTGGATTTGTGAAACTGCAGCTAAGGAGTGCCTGTTCCAGGCATCCTCTATGGAAAAGACCAAGGTCAGGAAAAGTTAAACTGAAAAATGACAGTTTCCTGAACTTGTAGTTTGCTTATTCTAAAAAATTAACATTTGTTTCTACCTTTGAAATCACGGCAAATACTCTCATATCAAGCCATTTATGAATGCGCATTCAGTTTTGCAGAATAGGCTCTCAAAAGTCAAAGATCAAAGCTGACAGATGAGTTTTAGAAACCAGAGAAACGGAATCATAATTCAGCTCTTTGCATATTTGAGGTTATCTCCACTGGATACTCCTGTCAAGGCTGAGTGTGATATGAGAGAGCAAGGATTACAAGCAAATTCACTGGAGAAGAGGGAGAAAAAAATATGGCTGTCTCTTTCTGTCCAGCAACCTAAAGAGGATTAGATAAATGACCTTGTCAGGCTTTTATAAACCTCAGTTTCTACTGTTCTTCAGAATCAGTGAAGATAACAGTCAGTTCTGTTCTGTGGGGTCCTGCTGAACATAATGTTGCCTATCTGTTATATCAGCATTAAACCTGCAGACCACAAAAGATTTAGCCCAGCATTTGCATGAATTTGGCAATATGCAGCACACTCCTTTTATGGCTTTTTTAAATTATTATTATTTTATTTAAAACTAATCTTATTTATTGTAATACGTAATAAATTTTTTGGTTCACATGTTTTCCACAAGCTATTTTAATTTGTCTGTTACCAGCCAAATTAAAATCAGTCAGTGGTGAATGCTGGCAAACAAAATGTCATCCCTAGCTTCGGATAATTGCACACATCACACATTCTGGAGCTAATCACAGTATAACCCCCAAGACTATAAACCCCCAAACTGTAAAAAATCTCCAAGTTTTACTGCCTTTTACTGCCTTTTACACGCTTGTTGACTGGTTTTATTGGTGAGAGCTAAAATTTAGAACTGAATGGCAAAATATATTTCAGTAGTTTATTGAATTTACAAAAGATTTATTTTGAGATAAAAAGCAGTTAAAATATAGGTATCATGATTGGCTCTAAGGTTCTTGCATTTTGTGTTAACATTACTCATAAAAAAACTAGGAAATCTCTATAATCTGCCCAGCTTCTAAAACATTGTCATGAAAAAGGGAGTGAACATTATGCCTGTTTTAACACAAGGTTCCACAGTTTCAGAAAGTGTTTCAAACATACTCTGTCTTTTGTCATGTCTATATATTTCAACCACATATATTGAAATACCTACCAGTATTTTTATGCAGATTTGTAGGTAAAAAAGGAGTCAGTCATGTTGCATTAGAAACTTGTATTTGTTTCAATTAGG
This sequence comes from Alca torda, assembly GCA_008658365.1. NCBI lineage: Eukaryota > Metazoa > Chordata > Aves > Charadriiformes > Alcidae > Alca > Alca torda. The sequence goes on along the minus strand of CM018077.1, from coordinate 45,075,327 downwards.
TTTCTGTAGATGGAACTGCTTGCAGAACAGAGTCTGAAATTAGTAATCTAAAGTACTTTCTGCATAAGTAGTTGTTAGAAAGTTTTATTAGCTGAATTTTTCTCCCTTTCTCAGTTCCAAAAAATCTCAGATGTTTGTGTCCTGTTTTTAATTTCTAGCCCATAGTTCTTTCCTTTTTTTGTTTTTTTGTTTTAAACTGTCATCCCATTGTGTGGTGTATTCTAACATTACCTAAGTAGTATTTTTAAAGATGATTTGAGTGAAACACAGCTCTGCTGTGGGTGAATAAGGAGATTAGAGACGGGTCCAATTTGAATGAGACTGGTTCTTAAGCCATAAGATACTGCATGCTATTATCAAACAACTATACAAATTGCTGTTGGTGGAGTATGAGATCAGAGCCCAAATGGCATGAGGTAGCATTATATTATCAATAAATATACACTCTGCAGTATAAGTGCTCTATAGCAATACTTTTAGGATGTAAAAATTGTTTTGCAGATTAGGCATAAGATTACAGGTGCACAGATACTTCATTTAGAAAGTGGATGGACACTAAGGTGGGGGGGGTTTACAGTGATATACAGCCTCGTGCCTTATGAATAACAAATGCTGAAATCTGACGGATTCCACTGGAACCACTCAGCTCTCCAAAAAAGGGGGATAAAAGAGAGCTTGAGCACTGGTTTGAGATATGATATAAGAGAGTGGCATTGAGTAATCACAGCCTGGTCTTGAATCTGAATTTGACCCTTAGTGGGCTAGTGTACTTTTCAAATCTCTAAATGTTTAACTATAGAGCTAGAAAAACAGTGGGTAAAAATGTCTGCACACTGCTAAGATTTGCTATATTGACATTTATCTGTAATTCCACACCAAACTGAAAAGGGTTTCTGTTATCCAGCAGGTTATGCTAGGTAATCTCAATGGTTTCTTCTGGCCCCAGTGTATAAATGAATCTATTTTAAAGAACTGTATTTGCAACTACCTGTAACAACTGTTCAAACATTAGCTGGCACAGAATAAGGGTCTTCCCACTAGGTAAAATACACAATATATAATGTCAGTGATATTTACGCTCACTTAGTTTCTTATGCTCACTCAGTTTCTTTATGCACTGGCTTTCCTATTTGTTTCCAGTTGCAGTTCAAAGGGTTGATTCTAGCTATGCAGAAAATACCTTTTGTCATGGTTGTCATACACATCACTTCCTCATGCACATTTAATGACATTCAATCCAAATATATATAATATGCATAATATAAACTAGTATTCTCTCCAGCTAACCATCCTGAAGTTTGTATTCCAGAGGCTCAGACATTTTGATCAAGTTTTGTTTCAACTGGTCTAACCTGCAAATTACAGAGCAGTGCACTGTAAACAAGCTATGGGAGTCTAGCTGTGGCAGCACAAACCTCAGTCCAAATGAATTTGCAATGCCTCATGGCAGAGTAAATTACCCTGCACGCAAGTCTCTGTTTCCTAGGCTCGAGTGTTTCTGGCAGCCAAGGCAGTTTGGGTACTTTTGCCATATGCCGTGTCTCTCTTGACTGTTTCCTTGTCACCAGCTTTAAGTTAAGTGAGGCTTGGGAGGATGATGGATGAGAAACCTGGATGAGAAGTTTCTGACAACAGGATGAAGTATGTTTAGCATACACTGCAGGGTTACAGGCATCGGGGAGGGAGGATAAGATGTATAACATTAGCAAAGCCAATGCTGAAGTTGGCAGACTGCGAAGTTAATGGTAGTTTCTCTACGTTCTTGAAATCTTAAGGTCAGAAGTGTTTTACTTATGGATGACATGCTGGTTAAATCTAAGTGAAAACGTTATATAAGATAGAACATAGTAATTGTATTACAATTCTTGTACTGTGTTATGAAAAAGGCCAGATTAGAAGGGTGACTGCTTCTTTTAGACCTTCAAGTCCAGGAATCTATGGAACTGGACCTGAGGAAGGACCAGAGGACACGCTGCTGCTATGCACTGTTCCACCTGCTGCGTTCACTCTCTGGCAGTTGCTGTAGACAATTGGGGAAGCATTAGTGAGAGCAGGCTCGGTGGAGGTGTGACTCTGCCATGAACTGAACTTTATGGAATGTGTCTGAGTCATTCCACTGCTGATGTCTTTAGACAGTGGTGATAGAGGTGCACAGTGGTATGGTTTTGCCCTAAGTATTGCCTGCAGTTTAGTGACAGGTGGCTTTAGTCTCTGAAGCTCATGGGAAATGAAGCAGTGTCTCAGGAGGACCGTAGGGCAAGAAGGAGGTGACGGTAAAACTCTATAAGCAACCCTCTGGGCATTTCCATGGAATAGGCTCAATGCTTGAATGTAGATCAGGCAGAAGTCTTTCTGCAGACCATATAGTTAAACTCCTCCACATGATTATGATGGTAAGAAGTTGCGTGGAGATCTGGTGGGGGGAGGAGGTGGAAAAAGAAATTGGAAAGTAATTCTGTAAAACTGTTTGGTAGGGGAGCATTAAAAAGATATAGAAAACCAAACCAGGATGACCAGGAAACAGCAATTGGCAAATGGATTGTGAGCTGACCTTGTTTCTAGAAGCTAAAACTGTGTAATTTAACAAAGGACGGAGAAACATCTGTTTCCTGATAAGGGCCAACACTATTGCATTTGTTATCTTACCAGATGTTTTGCTTTCTAAAAGGTGGGATAAATAATGAAATATCTTGGTTCTGTTGGGTACATAATGAAACAGGCAAAAATTTGATTTGGCCAGACAGTGAAAGTAACATTCTGAAGGAGGACTGTAACACAGCAGCTGTGTTACCGTGGAAACAGTGAGAACCTTCATTAGGCAGGTTGCTGTTAATAAATAGCTAATTAAGAATACTTGTAACAAAGCATACATCATGCACGATTGCATCAGACTAAGTCGGTGTGTATTACTCTGAAGTCTAGCTCTACTGGGACAGACCATTAGCTTGTAAAAAAGAGATAAATACAGGTTGGGTCAATTTTGAAGAAAATTAACAACTTAAAATAAATGACGACGGGGTTCACTGATATCAAGATTGCTATGAAAGGTTGTCCAGCTCTGTTGGGTTGCAGCAGTATGTACATACTGGGAAGGGAAAAAGGACAAGAAGAATTACATATTCTTGTGCTTAAATACAATCTAAAAGCTGCAGAGAGTGCCAGTGTTTGGCTCAAAAGGACCTTTGGTTAATCAAGGGGAAGGGATCCTTAGTATATGAACGGCTGCACTGCAGGTTAAACCAGAGGTCTATCTAATCCAGTACTTTATTCCTTCCACTAGCAGGTGCTTAGGGAAAGACTCAAGAACAAGGCAGGGATTATTTCATCAATATTATAAACAGTCTTCAAGGAGGCAGACTTTTAGGGCCTTTCTGAACTTCAAATACGTCCAAAACACTTTGGTCAACCTTGTTTAAAAGTTCTTCAAAAATAATTGCTTTTTTAATCTTTCTATACTTTTGGCATCCAAAACCATCTCGTAACAATGAGATTTATGAGTCTAAATCATGTGAAAAAGCATTTTCTTGTGCTCACTTTAAACCAGCTACCCCACAGTTCTTGTTTCATGAGAAACAGCAAAGAATCATTCCTATTAACCTACATACCATTTTGTACACTAGTTGTCTCTTTTCCAACTGAAAACCCTGTTCAGTTAGCTCCCTCCTCATAAAAAAGCTGGGGTTTATACCTTTTCTATTTCTACTCTGTCCTATTTGAAGGAATATTATAAATGCAGAGTATACAGACACTGGCTGTACTATAGATTTATATAGCAGCATGCTGATATTTCTGTTTTCCTAATGAGCTCATCACAGCTGTTTGCTTGATTACCCTTGAACACTGAGATGGTGTTTTCAGAGAACTATTTAAACTGACTCCAAGATCTCTTTCCTGAGAGGCTATAGCTAATTTATAGATCAACATTATGCATGCATGGTAAAAGCTATTTTCTCCATGTGTGCTTTACTTTGGTTTTTTAGCAACATTAAATTTCAGTTGCCATTTTATCAGTGATTTAGTCACAACTGTGAGATCCTTCTGCTACTTTTTGCACTTGATTCTAGTTTTAACTATGAGTGAACCAAGGGATGCTGGTTTAAGAAGATACTGGAGTAGTATCTCAACTTGGAGTAGTGGTTTCCCTCTATTTGAAAACTAGCCATTTATTCCTGTGTTTTGTTTCCCATCATCTATTAACTAGTTTATAGTCTGTAAGAGGACTTCCTATGCTATCACATCACAGTAATCTTTCTAGCAGCAGTGAAGAATGTTTTGGGATTTTATGAAATTCTCCTGAGGACATAATACATTTACAGTTTTTTGTCCCTTCCATTTCAGAAACTCCTGAATGGGCACACAACTGTTACTTGACATTTGTTGTGTAGAAAGGTATGAGAGGGTTCTCTGTACCTGTGTAAGAAGGCTTATTTTCCTGACATAATTCTCTTCCAATAAATTCTGTGGAAGGCTGAAAAAATTACATTCATTCTTTATAATGTAGAGCTTTTTGTTCCACTGTTCTGGGCTGTCATTGTAACTGACTATGAGGAGAAATGCAGGGGTCTTATGCTTACCTCCAGCGAGCGGGGTCTGAGCTTCCTGAAGGAGCATGCCTTGCTTCATTCCAATGTCTTCTGAAAACCGTGGTTATCAGTAGTGGAGTTGAGCCTAAGAATGAGGATTTTCAGGCTGTAGTCATGGAGTTTCTTTCCATGGTAAACAATGATTGGGGAATTTTACACGAACATCTTAAGTAATAGCTGTGATTTGGAAAATTACTCTAAAATATTTTGTTTTAAAAAACAACTGAGTTCATAATCTTTGTCTGTACTGCAAGAGATGTGCATTAAATGTTCTGCCAATTAAATATTAAATTCAAATTCAAGTTTCCAGACTGCAGTGCCTCAATATTTATCTACAACATGAGAAGTTTAACTACCCAAAATTCAGGATCAGGTTGCCCAACATTTCAGCTACCCAACGACAACACATATGGTAGGATTTTCCAGAGATAAAACTGAGAGAATCTAAGTTAGGATCCCTCCTCCCTATGCTCATTTATATGGGGAATGAAGGCCTCTAACTGTATGTAGGTTCGGGTGGTTTGAGTATCTACTGCAGTGCAGAACACAGAGGGCACATGATATTTGGTACACTCCAAAAATCTCTAGTGCAAAACTTTCCACAGGGTTAAAGCACGGGAGCTAAGCTCAGTTCATATTTTGCCATAGACTCTCTGAGCTCCTCTATATTTCAGATCTCCAGTTATAAAATGACAAGGAGAGTAACTAGATCTGTGGTGTGCTGTGAAGATACTTCTTGTAACAAAACTGAAGCACTGGGCTAATGCAGCAAGGATGGCCATAGAATTGATTTGAGGATGTGTAACCACATAGCTCTGTACCGAGCTGCCTGTTCAAGGACCTGGTTAGCTTTTTACAGTGATCTTGAGGTTACATCCTTTGTTTTCAGATGTGACTTAACCCACAATAATGTTTGTTTGTTTGTTTGTTTGTTTGTTTGTTTGTTTTTTCAAAATCTGGATGAATGATATGACTGATGTGGTAAGAAGAACAGGCTGCCCAGAGAGGTTGTGGAGTCTCCTTGTCTGGAGATATTCAAAACCCGCCTGGATGCGTTCCTGTCCAACCTGCTCCAGGTGAACCTGCTTTGGCAGGTGGGATGGACTAGATGATCTCCAGAGGTCCCTTCCAACCCCTACCATTCTGTGATTCTGTATGTTGATATACAATATGTGTAGCACTATATGCTATGTGTGTTGGGCAAGACTGGTGCGTTCCTGACTGCAGGGCACACCACCAACCTCTTGATTTTTCGCTGTGTTGCAGGCACCGCTCTGTGCTGCTGGTGTACTGTACTGTGGACAGTCGTCTCCTTGGTGTCATGCTCCGTGGCGATGAGCAGCGATGTGCATCAGCCTGTCCCAAGAAATCCCCTCTCTGGTGCCACGCTTTGTGCTCCAGTGGGCACAGCTTTTGTGAGTGACAGTCATATGCTTCATCGCCCGGCCATCCTCCTCTCCGGCGGTGTCTCTGTGTGTACACCCTGCCTACAGCCACTGCCTTCCTTGCTCCCCACGCGTGTGCGTGTCATGGTGTGTGTGCCAGGCCTGGCAGGGACTGAGGCTGCGTCCTGGGTTCTCCTCTTGCCCCGCCACACACTCGAAGGCCTGGCAATGCGCAGGCAGGGCACCCTCTCCCAGTGCCACCAGCCTGCGTACGGGTCTCCATGGCCGTCCCGCACCCTGGGGACGCTTTCCTTTGGGGTCCCCTCCCCGTGTCACACAGCACGCGCGTGTGCCTGTCACGGCTCGGGGTGCGCGGGGCGCTCCCTGCGCCGCCTGGCTGCGCCACGCACCCCGTGTGTGCGTGTCCTGCCTTTCCCCATTCCCTGCGTGTCTCCGTGCCTGGCACCCGCCCACGGACAGGGGCCTGCTCGGCTCCCGGCCGGCTCCCGCGCCTCGGGCGGGCGGGGGGGGGGGTGCGAGGGGGCGGCCGGGAGCCCGCTGAGCCGCCGGGCGCCAACCGCCGCCCAACTCCCCTCAGCAACTCGGGAGGGAGGCGGCTAGGCCGTTCCCTCGCCCGGCGCGGCCCGGCCCCTTCTCCCCCCGGCACCGCCCCTCTCCGCGCCGCCTGTGAGTCAGGGCTTTGCCGGGCACGGGCGGCAGCCGCGGCCGGAGCGGGCTCGCAGCCTCCCCCGCGGGGGGCTCCATGGAGAAGGCGGCAGCGGTGAGCGAGGGCGGCGGCAGCAACAGCAGCAGCCGCAGCAGCAGCCGCCCCACGTCGGCGGGCTCGTCTCCCTCGTCCTCCTCCGCCAGCCGCGGGTTGCCGGGCCGGGCGGCGGCCGCGGGGAGGCTGGATGGAAGCGGGGGGGCCGGCGGCGGCAGCAGCAGCCCCGGCTCGGCGGCGGCCAGCCCGGGGGGCGCGCAGGCGCCCGGTGGCGGCGGCGGCAGGCGGCGGGAACCGGTGCTGGAAGGGACGCTCAGCAAATACACCAACCTCCTGCAGGGCTGGCAGAGCAGGTAAACGCTGCGGGGCCGCGTCCTGCACCCGCGGGCTCCGCTCCTCACCCCCAGCCGCCCCCAAGATGGTGTCCGGGGCTGCTGCCCCCCCGACCCGACCCGACCCGACCCGACCCCTCCCCGGCCGCCGCGGGCAGGTAGGCCGGGCTGTGCCGCCAGCCCGAGGCCAGGCTCCCTTCCCCTCCGCGCCCGCTTTCCTGCATTTTGCTTTACTTGTTTGTTTTCCCAACGGAAGGAGCAGTTGGGCGTAAGGACGGATAAGGCGGATGGGGGGGGCGGCCCGGTGTGGGCTCGGCGGGTGCAGGGCAGCCCGGCCGCAGCGGTGGCCGCCAGCGCTGCCGCCGCAGGTGCGAGCTGGGGCAGGGCGGGATGAACCCCGCACACGCTGCTCTCCCGGCGGCGTGCGGGTTTTAAGATCCTTTTTGTGTCACGTTAGTCTCCTGTGAAGTTGTCTTGGGTAACTAAAGAATGAAAAACCGGGTGAGAGCCTCCCAAAATAAATGGGAAAAATGCCACCCTTGTGATTATTACTATTTTTTTTTTTTTTTTTTTTTTTTTGCTACGGGGTGGGACAGTGGAAACAGTTACCTGTGTGTTTAATAAGATCTCTTCTTGTTCCTATGTCCTTCCTGTTTGACAAGTCCTAATTGATGTTGATACGGTGACAGGCCCTGGTCCTGCAATTTTGTTGGGTGTGGACAGGCTGATGTGCATCTGTGGAAGTCCCGGGGAAGGTCTGCTTTTGGATCTAGTGTCTCAGTGCAAATTTTTTTTTTGCAGAGTTGAAGCCAGACTGTGGAATTAATGATGTTGTATTGGGATCTGAAATCAGGAGAGAAGACTTCCTATTAGTGTTTTACTTTTCATTATTAAACTTTGTCCTCTTAGTGGATGGATGAGGATGAATATCTAAACCTCGACTTTTTAATGTAGGGCATCGCAGTGATGGTTTTGAAGAGAAGTAATTGCTATAGAGATTGCAGGACTAGTTACAAATCTCTGCACGAACCTTTAAAAAACAATAAAACGCACCAAACCTACCAAAACTTCACATTGCTTAAATATTAAGTGATCCCAAGCAATAAGAACATGGGAGTGGCTGGGTCCTTGATGTTCTGACAGTGATTTTAAACTGTTTGTAAGTGACTGAGTTAAATAGCACAAATGCCGATGATGCTATGATGCTAACTCACATGGGGCTAAATCAGTGGTAGGAGTCCTGTAGCAATACTTCCTGAAAAGTTTCAGGAGCTGGTCTAATTCCATACACTGGAGGGCATGCATAGGTATGTCAACTAGGAGCATTTATGAATATATCTAGTATGATTTGGATACATGCTCATCTTCATAGAGCTAGACTGCTTCAGTGTAGGCATAGAGAAGGCCCTTGACTATAATTTTGTTACTGCAATTCTGTGCTAGGTTTACATTAGACTTGTATCTGTTCATTGATTTATGCGGTCCTCCTGTAGTTTTGTTTAAAAGCCAAACAAACACATTTAGATACCTTAAATGTAGGACTCAACTGCATGACTACAAATTAAAAACCCACCAGCCTCCAGCCTCTCTCTTTTTTTTTTTTTTTTTTGTCCCCTGACACCTCCATGTCTTTTTGCAGAAACGGTAACTCTTTTACTAATCACATGAGTGATTTCAAGGGTCACTTTCATGTAATCTGATGAAATTCCAAAATAGAGGTCTTTGCTCATAAGTCTTTGAGTGTAGAAGCGTCTGTTGTATTTGGGCACTGATTAAATCTCTGATAAGGCTGACGGCTTGAAATGGCGTGTATAATCTGTGTATGTCCAAGGAACTTACCTGAAAACACGGAAAAAAGATAAATGTTACTTAAACAATTCTACCATAGCACTTGGAAATCAATGTCCGTTTACTTTAGCAGTCTTTTCTAATGCTGCTTTATCATGCTGTGTCAATTGCTACTTACTTCTGTAAATCCGTCAGTTTGAGCAAGTGGCATTTGAGCAAGAGCTCTTATGCTAAGTAACTTCAGTTTGAACTTTAGTTTGTTCAGTTACTCCATTCTATGAACAGTTGAAACTTGAGGTTTACCAAAGTTGGTCTGATTATAATACTCAATAAATGAATAGTGATCCGTGGGTTCCAGCATGGTTTTCCATTTGGCCTTCTGAATACTTGTCATAGAGCATGTTTTCTGTGAATCAGGGCTCAGTCTGTAAGATTGGTAAGTGACTTGGTAGCTGGCACCTGCATATCTACCAAGAGTGTATGTGTTACTGAATGATCATACAAATTAGTTTTGAATTTACTTAATATGAAAAAACACAAGATTGTTTAACCGTATGGTCAATACAGCCAGATGGTGTGAATATAAATAAAATGGAAAAATAAAGTGAAAACTGACAAGAGTTCAGTGATCGTGGATTTGGAATGTTCTTCTTTAAAGCTCCTTATCCGTTAGCCTAAATAATTTAAATGTATTTAGTGTTAGCTTATGCCATGTGGTATTGAAGTTGAAAGGCTTTCATGGGTTATCCAACACTTACTGTGCAGAGTAGCCTCTATGAGTCTAAAGAAATTATTTTCATTTGAATTACAATAAATTAGTGTAACTTTTTTATCAATTGTCCTTTAACAGGTGTTAATTGTCCTTTAACTCATCCAAAATAGTCTTATTTTGGATGAGGCAACTGAGTATGAATACTGAAGCACAACACTGCATTTACAAGCATTAACTGAAGTAACTGAAAGCCCCAAATCTAGTCAATCTGGAGAGCTCTGGTACTTCTTATTTTAAGAATTTTGGAGGGCTTGTTGTTTATTACTAAAAAAAAAATAATCTCTTTGTTCTGCTCTAGCAGGTCAGGAACAACCTGATCTGGAAATGAGTAAGTTCTTCACCTTTATAGCAAGCAGAAGGAAACATTGCTTTTTTCTGTTTGGTTGTTTTGAAACAGTTTGTTGTGTGATAAAGGTGTTAAGGGGCATGGGCATCTAGAGTGTCTCCACTGAAGTCTGTAACTTTCTTTGGATTTACACAGGTATGAATGCAGGGAGAGGAACTTAATCTAAAACACAGACGTTTTGACATAAGAATGCTTGTGTCTGGTCTGAGACATCGGGGCACCTGACTGCCTATGAAATTACAAATAATGATGTTACCAGAATTGAAGGACCGTTACAGAGCATTTCTATGGGGATTTACTTGTTCTACATGTATGGGAAAGTAGTAGCTTGTTCTTTAGATGGGAGTTGGGTGGGTTTGATGGACAAATATGTCTCTGTAGAATCAACTCACATCATGCAAAACCTATTTTGCATGAGTTAATTTGATATTAATAAAATATTTACTGCCTGTGGCTTTATTATCCTGTTTGTGAATAGATTGGTAAAATGTTGTAAAAAGTTTTAAGACTCGCATTTGCCCAAGGTTGTGTAAAATTCACACGTGGTCTGCCTCCCTCTCCCTGCCTTTTCCTTGAAAATGTTTTTAGTACTTGTGCTTGTAGGGTTTTGTCCTGCAAGTGTTGTATAAGCCCCTGGATCATCTGCATTTGGGCTGGGGCTTAAATTTGGATTTGTAACAACAACAAATGGAGCCCCAGCTGATGGATGTTGTTGCTTTTCTGAGCTGAACTGCTCTGTGTGAATTATTCTACAGCCCAGGTGTTTTCTAAAGCATTACTTTGGCCTATTCCTGTTTCCTCTCACAGTTGAGAAATATATTGTGTTAGCAGTCTGCATGAACTGTGTCCAGTGTACTTCTTGTGCTTGGGCGCCACCAGACTACTTTTGGGAGTTAGCTGCATTCCTTGGATGTCAACAAAAAGTGTACTTTGGGGCAATTTCGGGATTTTTTTCGCTCAGTCTCTTTACTGGGCTTCACAGTGCTGTGATGTGCTCTCTTTGCTTGTGTAGTTGCAGAGAACAGTTGCAACCTGACTGCTGCCACCACAGAAAAACCCTTCCCTATTTCCAGTGTCCCAAACAGCAGCTAGGATGCCGACAAAAGAACCATTGGACTTTAGTGCTACTTGAGGTGATGACTTCTTTGGCTCCCAGAGGTTATGCAGCTCTCACTATAGCTGTTATGGGAGAGTTGTTTATAAGTATGTTGACAAAATATGTCAACACTATTTTGTGCTGTAGCACCTACAAAAATCTGCGGATAATGGTTTTTATTTATTTTTTTTTAAATTATATATATATATTCTGGAGGAGGAGATTGTGACCTCTTAGAAGGTGAATTGATGAAGATACTTCAAACACAGTAATAGTCCCCCTCTCCCTCCTTCTGAGTTAGCTAGTCCATCTTTTGCAGAATTTTGGGATTGGCACATCTGCTTGTGAAGCTTTTGGGGTAGTTGACACCTCTAGTAGTTGCTAATTCTTCAGTGGTACCAGTTAAGTTGTTCTAGCAATGAATTGTGGTCTTTTTCCAGTGTAAGAAATGAGTAGATGGTTTACTGAACGAACTATATGGCTATAGGTATACCAACATAGCTGCTGGGAGGGAAGTCTGTCCTAGGGAAATAAACTGATTTTTATTACAAAGTAAACCATGCTGTCAGGATTCTAACAGTAGATAGTATCTGTGAAGGAGAAAATAACCATGTGAAGTTTGCTGAAAGGGGATTTTTTTTGTGTTCTTACTGGAATAAGATTAACACCAACGCCTCTACTGTATATCTTTTAGTGTTAGTGTGTTTCTGACATATCTGTATGGGGCTTTGTGTAGTGTTGTAATACCTTCCAGGATTTATTTGCAGACTTTGGGAAGGGGGAGACTATTTTAAGGAGCTGGAGATGCAACTCTCTCTCTTTCTTCTGTTGGAAGTTTGCTCCTTAAATTTTTGAACCTGTGTTACAGTTTTTTAGGAATTGTGGAAACATTTTAAATTTTCAAGACATTTTGATAATATTGGGCTAACATTCTATTAAAGATTTTACTTGCAAAATAGATTTTACTAGAAACTGTGCTGTCCCTTCACATGAAAATTGGAACTTTCAGTTAAGATGCGCTGTCTTTGTTTAAGTAGTGGTTGATTAAACCTAACTGTTTTAATCACGAGCTGGTTGATTTAGTTTGAATAGCTTTTGCTGTTGCCTCTAAACTGGCTGGGTTGTGAGAATGGAGAAGGCAGTTCAAATGGTAGAGTGAAGTCAGGAAAAGAATTTTAACAAGGTAAGAGAGGGGCTGAGAAATCCATCATTCTCTGCCCTTCAGTGATGCTTATAAGAAGCATTTGGAAGAAGAAAACTTAGAACCTCAGGCTGAAATGGAAAAGGATGGTTTTGTGGTCAAGGAATTGGTTTCCACTGTGGAGATGTGGGTTCTGGTTGCAGAACTGCCATGGATCTTTCTCTTGTCCCCGGGCAGGTAAAACCCAAGTTGTTTGTTCCTCAGCTGCTTGTGTCACATGGTGTTAGGGCTGCTTATGCCTATGCAGAGGTTGGATTCATATAATGCATAATAATCTAATACATAAGATGCTTGATGATTATGTAGGAAAAATCTGTTTAAAACAAATGAGACTCAAGCATTTTCACCCCATTTGGGATTTGCAAGTGTGCTTCAGAGCTGAGCAGCAGTCTTGTACCAGAGGGAATGAAGTGACAGGCAAAACAGAGCGTGGTCTTCCTTTCACCCAGATGTCACACTTAAGTTTTCAGACAGTGAAAAGAAGTGGCAGTTGGCACTAACACTGAAGCATGCACTTACCCTTATCTGGGTTTTGTTATTACTAGCTCATCTGCTGCTAGCTTTTTGAATGGTGATTTCTGTGCTTACCAACCCAGTGATAAATGTGGCTAGAGGGAGCACACATGCTTGCTGGCTCATTTAAAAAAAACCCACCAGTTTATGAATATGGATTTTCTTCGTGTAGGAGAAGTGACAGTAAGTTGTTTAAGTAATGTGCCTGGAGTCTTTCTGTGAGTATGTAAGAAAAGTATTCGAAAGATGTCCCCAGTCATTTTATATTTAAAAGCAATTGTTTAATAAGAATTTGTTTGGGCTTTAGCTTCTCCTTGGTAAAGTAATCCTAAAATTCTTACTTTGTCCTTTATGATGTATTTAAAAGACTGAACCTTCAAAGTGAAAAGGACACTAAAAATAGCCATAACTATTGGTTTTTAATGTAAAATTATATTTGTTAAATCCGTATTATAACGAATGATGAAACAAAAAGCATTGAATTTGGCTCAACTAAAAATGCTGAGTTTGTTCTTTGATGCTAATACACTTCCACAGCTTTGCTTTCAAGTGTGTTGGCATTCTGCTTTAGATCTTGTGGGCTTTTGTGGATATCTTACTGAGATGTTTGATTACTTTTTGGAACCTAATCCAGGGATGCAAAGTTTTCTTGGTATTTAACTGTTGCATATGAAAGTGTTTCAGTAAATGCTGTTTAAATGCTATTGCACTTCTCTTTCCAGCATGGCATGTAATTAGTAGATAATTCAATGTTTAAGAATATGGGTCCTTAACTACCCAAGTCTGTAGCACAAGACATAGAATTTGTTGTGGTTTCTCTTCCACCTAGGCCTGTGTTTCTCTTTGGATATCTATCCAAGAGTTTCTCTTCCACTGGTAGAGGATTCTTCACCATAGCTATGGTAACAATTTGCCCAGCTTTAATCACTACTTAAAAAATTGCCTGTTGTTCTTACTACGTGTCAGCCTTTGACTTTTCACTGAGTCTCACTATGCTGGTTGTGTATGGGACTGAAGATATCTCTTATCAAATTTCTGTGTGCAGTCTTTTTGGGCAGGCTAAGTTATCTTTTGTCTGTGTTTGGAGCATCTAGACCAATGGAGTTTTCTTGCCGCAAGCCAGATCTCCCAGTAATTTTAATAATTTATGATAGTTCTGATTATTTTTTGGTATTTCAATTTTTTTCTTCATGTGTGGGCAGAACTGTGTACACTTTCAGTTGTGGTTGCAGTGGGGATCACATACAGGGGTGGTGCATCCCATTTCCTCCAACTCAGTATTCCCTGCTTAAAAAGTTCTAAGACCATTAGCTTTTTAGCTCTCTATCATTATTTTTTTGAAAACTAGGTTGTTAGGTTTGCCTCGTAAGTTTAACTATTAGTCTAATTGCACACAACACTGAGAGCTCATGTTCCCTGGTGCTGCCTGGGTTCTCCAGGCAGGTATCTTCATACATATGCTCTTGTTATTTCCTACTTGCTTTGTGTAAGCTGCCAGTGGTGCAACATCCTTCCTGGTGCTTGTTATGCCATTTTCTCCTGATATCCAGTATACTTCTTGATCCAGTAACATATGACATAGTACAACCACAATGAGTGCCAGAAGTGTGAAAACAAAGAGTAGCACTTAACTATCCTTTTTTGGATGGGAAGGTGATGAAAAGGAGTGCTGTTGGGAGCTGTCTCCCTGCAGTATGCTCTTTCCATGGTTAGCATGTTTTTGTATATACCCAGTGATGCTTCTTGGGCTTTCTCATGGTGTGTGCATGCCCTGTTTTTGAGGGGGTAAAAATAGTAGTTAATTATTTGTTTACAGAAGACAAATAATAAAATAGAGTTGAGGAAACTGACTATTAGTTGGAAGAATTACTTGGACAAAATAATCAGTAGATTTTCCTTACCCTGAATTTCTGTGAGTCATTGCTTTTCCAGGTAAATCCTCTATCTTGTAATTATGACTTTTTTTGTCACTGGATGTATGGTTTTATTTTGACAGTATTGGAATGTACGCTGTTTGCTGATGATTGCTGATGACATGAAAACAAGCTATTGTTATGGAATTTTTTTTTCCATCTAGGTCATTGCTAAACACTCCAAAGCCGAGAACTGATTGCCAGGGAACCCTCTTAGAAATACATTCACTCAAAGATCCTCATTTAGTTACATTTTGAGGCTGGCTCCATCTTTTAACTGTTTTTCCAATGCATTTAATGTATCTTGTTAATTTTTTTATTGTACTTAAAAGCCAGTGCTGCCTGCATTAGAACATTGCTTCAGTGCTGTTAATATTATGAAGCAAACTTGTAATATCAGAAACCTAGCAGGTTTTCTGGAGGAAATTTGTTTTTAGTAAAAGCATACTGATTGGTGTTAATTATCTTGCTTTAAATATCTTTTGTTTGTTTAAAAATGTACCGTATCAGCTCTTGTTTTATTGAGCATTGAATAGGCTGAGAGGCCTATGTAATTAACTAGGCTCTTGCATTTATACTTTTTAAAATGTTTGCACAATGTAGTTTCCTTCAATTTGGGGACTTTCCCATTGGTTTTGGTGGAAAGGAGGTGGATGCACTAAGTATTGATGAACTTGGTTTTGAATCATTCAGTATGTTTGGTGAAACCTAAGGATGTTGTTGATAGTATCTTTCTGATAAAATTACGCTTCAAAATTTGGAGTGCTATTCTTCAAAAGACTGGACTACACTGATAAGTAGTATCAATTGCTGTATGCTTGGTGCTTGTTTTAGGACCCTTCCATAGACTAAATGCGGTTACTCTTGTGTATCTCAGGCCAGTGAACCCACTCAAGAATGTTGTACAGCATTTGCAGGTGCCCTACCTAAGGTGTTTGACTGAAAAGACCTTAGGCCATCAGTTGGATGGTTGTAAGTTGAATACCTGAATTAGTATTTTTCTGTGGTTTTGAATAAGTTACTACTACAAGTTGATATACCAGGTACATATTTCTCAGTGACTTGGGAAATGTCTTTGTTTCAACTACCCAGTCTTTTAGAGGTTACCTGGTGCACCTTGTATAGTGTGCCTTTCATCGGGTTCCCAAGATTTTTTTATAAATAAGTGGACTTGGAGCACAGTCAAGATTGTGATGGGACAACTTGTCTAGGTCATTCAACAGTATATTTAAAAGTTAGAGGGAGTGCATAAATGTAAGTTGGGACTCCGACAAAATTTCTGCATTTACCTTAGACACAGAATTGTGAACCACACTGCCACTTACAGCTGTATTGGTTGCTACATCTTTCATTGGGATAGGATGATGCTTTTATGTAAGGGACACATTACACACTGTGGGAAAAATCTATGCACTGGAGCCAGAGTAGTGTGTTTAACCGCACCAGGAGAGAACTGTGTGTGTTTTTCTAGCTTTGGAATACGGAGAAAACCTTCCTAGTAAAAGGAGAATAACTTAAGCTAGCGCAGGCAAGACCAAACATTCTGCTGTTATTCTCCTGAAATTTACAAAATTTAAAAAAAATAATGAGGGAAGAGGGAAAATGGCCAATTTCTTGTCTGTTGTTCTTACTTGGAGTTGGCAGGGAATTGAAGAGTTGTATCAGGTTTCTCCGCACTGCTTTTATTGTGGCAATAGGAGGAAGATAATGAACTTGATCCTGAAAAAGATACTGAAGTATAGGCAAGGTTGAGAAGCAAAAAATGTGTTACTCATTGCTACAAGCATTTGGGCATTTTGCACTGGCACAAAAACCTCTCCTGAAGGTGGTGATATTTCTTTTTCTTTTTTTTTGTGCCTTATCACAGTAAGCTTTTTATAGAAGCTTCTGCTCTTGAAAACAGAATAAAGAGATTTCTCTCATGTGCTTTTTTTTTTTTTAATCTGGGAGGTTTGCCTTCCACACCATAAGGTGTAGTGTGGGTTTTGTGTTTAATTTTTTTTCTCTTTTCTTCTCTTTTTTTTTTTTTTCTTTTTCCCTGTGTTCCTGTGTTTTATTGTACCAGGTTAGTGGGCTTTGATTTTGTGACTGTTGGGTTCATGTGTCAAACTTGATCTTCTTTATATTATGCAATGGAAAGGGTAGTTTGGCAATAGAACAAGGGAGAAAAGAAGAGATGTAGAATGGTGGGAGAAGTTTAGAAAAGGAGTTAAAGCCTCTGGAGGAGGACTGATGGAGGGAAAGGTAGCAATGGAAAGGGAAGAAACAGAGGAGAGAAAGAAGTAGATACTGAAGACAGCACAAGGATAGATCTATACCACTTTTTAAAAAATAAAAAAAGAAAGTCTAGGAATCATGTAATGTTACTTCAGAATGAAGTCCTGGAAGCCCAAGTGAGATAATTTGCTCTTATTAATTTTAATACTGCCGTTAAGAATGGCACACAAAAAGTAGAGAGGAAATTATTATTTTGTAAATTGCAGAATTTGTAGTGCAGTGAGGATTTTTCTGGTTTTGCTTTTTTCCCTCAGCCACCTTCTGTAGCAGAGCTCATTTCAGGCTGGTGGATGACTGATGTGAATAGCAGCCAGAGGAAGCTACTGACAGTGTCCACCTGGATATATATTAATGTGCCAGACTTACCTTTGCCCTTTTAAACACAATATTGTTTATGTGGGAATTCAAGCATATGTGACGATGAAACTGACTTCCTGTTAAATGTTATAAGTATTGTTTCTTCATTTTTATTAAAACAGTGAGGATATAGATTTCTGTAGAACAGTGTTTTTAGAAATAAAAAAAAAAAAAAATATATATATATATATATAAAGCAGTAACCTAACACATAAAGGTCTTTGGAATTAATTGTTGCTCACAAATGTAAATACACTTTCTTCAGAAGGATCTGGGCTAATATGCTGCATATCTCACAACATATTGGTGAAACCACCCTCTCACGGACTCTGTGGACTCTATACATATGTTTCTAAGAAACAGTGTTGACAAGATACTCTGTTGTGAAGATGGCTGCATATCAACTGTCAGGATAAAGAGCAAACACAGAAACTTAATTTTCTCATTTCAGTCAATGACTCGATAGTCCTAAGAATAAAGGCAAGGCAAACCCTATTGGACAGCAAAGCATTGGCACGGATGGCTGTAAAGTTCCAACTATCCTAAGATGATGCAACATCTAAGAAAGGTCTGGTTTCTGCAAAGCTTTGTTTGAACTAGCAGGGGTGGAGAAGAGATGGACATGAGCCAGCATGCTGATCTTGCAAGCAAGTTCCTTACTTTGTATATTGTGTTTTCTTCCTTATGATGTGTAAAGAAAATACATGGTCTTGGATATGTTCATTCTTTCCAACCAGGAACTTTTAGACTATGGATTAAAAAAAAAAAATATAAAAAAATTCTAAAGTGAGGAAGGATGAGCAGAAAGGAAGACACAAAATTGAGAACTTAAAAAATGCACAAAGCAAGACCTTAACTTGCCTTTTGCATTTTTTTTCTTCTATGTAAATATGTATTAAAAATATATGCAGCTCACAAAAAATGGCATTAGTGTGACATAGGTGAGTTCTCATCCCCTTGTATATGAGAGTGAGTTCTCAGCCCCATGCATATGAGAGTGGAATGAATGTTACTTGTTGAACAGGTTCTGTTGGTGAAATAATATCTTCAGTGAAACTTGCAGTTGGGAGAAAAGCCAGCATTCATGTGGTTCAGTTTGGAGAACCTAGATGATAAATTACCTGCATCTTGAACGTGAAAAATAACAGCTGCTATAAACACTACAGTAAAAACACAGGACAAATTTAAAACCAGATGTTTTATTCCATCAACTCGCACAAAAATTACTGTCCAAACAGATGTGTTCAGAAAGCATTTGTCTGCTAGAAAGTATCTGGTAGCCCATGTATTCACTTAGAATATGTGATAATAATTTGTGTCTAGAACAGCTATAGAGAATATACCCTCAGTGAATTATATAAGTGGTACAGTGTGGAATGAGGGAGGAATGAAGAATTGGTTTGAGGACTGCTGTCTCCTGGCATCATGTATATGTATTTCTCTATCTTCAAAATCTTTGTGTTGCTTTTGCAGGTGGTAATCAGCTCTTGTTACTATGTGTTTCTTCCACATAAATTATGTGAGTAATACACATATGTACACAAGCCAAAAATAGCTAGATGAATGTGAGGCAGTTATCAGAAAAAATCAGGAAGCCACATTCTTTAACACAGAAGCTTTATGTTGGCATTTTAACTCTGATAAGCTAGATTGATGAAGACAAGCACACTTAGCCGAAAAGGTGTTTCAAACTGTTTTACTTTTGTTTTTTTATAAATGTTATTAATACTTGGAACACATCATAATATATTAAAGAAAAAAAAGCTGTCAGTGAGCTTGCATCCTTGTCATTATTGCAATACGTTACTCAGTAAAATAAAATACTTACTAAGTTGTAGCACAACTGTTCTCTCTTTTTTTTAACTTTTAACACCATTTTTTATGGTGATAGTGTTTTCTTTTTTAAAAATATAATATTTATTTTTCATCTGAGAATACCATAGGTACTTCACAAAATTTGAGCAAGCCTCAGATGTGGTGCTTACACTGCTGAGGTTAGAGGAAAAGGTGCTCGATCTCTAAGCGTGTCCTTCCTCATTAAATCATTGCCAGGTGCTGCAATATATACATTTTTCTTTTCTTGGTGTTAAACTGAGATCTACAAGTGGCTTTCATTGATCGCAAGGTGTTTTTCAAACCTAGACATTAATCTTTCAGATTACAGGAAGGTTATTATATCTTGAGGTCTCTTATTCCTTGATGTTTTTAGCTGCGGACTAGAAAATAATACTGAAGAGTTGCTGGCTCCTGGCAATGATTCTTGCTGAGGACAGGGTATTGCAAAACAAGGATGAGCTATGAAGGTCTGGCAAAGAAGTCAGTGAACTGTGGTACAACCTCTGTAAAACTTTGCTGACTCAAGGCAGCTAATTGAAAATTTATGCTATAATATCCATTGATGGGATGTGGTTATGCTTTGAACCTCATTGGATTGCATTATTGTAATACAGTACAGTCAGTATCTTTCTCTTGATATGTTCTTGTTCTTAAAAAGTTGGCTTCAACAAAATAGCTTCTGAATATTGAAAAGATGTCAATTTGAAGTCTAGTTGATCTGAAAATAAACAAGTAGTAGTTCTGGATATGCTTGAAACTTTTTCTGCAATTTTTTTAAACATATAATGATTATATGAACTACTTGTACTGGCCAGTCCTTAACATAATGCATACTGACCAAAAAAAAATTTTCTTACGTAGTATGGTAATCTTTATTAATACAGTTACTTCCTGTTGTAGAAGATCTCCCTCTAAACATTCCATGTATTTATTTAAAATTGACTGAACGGTCATGCTTTACTTCCTTTCCATCTCTACCCCTCTGTTGCCAGTGCCTCTATGCTCTTTGGTTTGTTCAAGCTTTTTTGGACAACCTAAGGCATTTCTGTAATTCCGTATTCTGTTTGTAAAAACTACAGCTATAATTGGTGTAAGTCCTGTCCAGTTAAGTCTATGCGTACATTTTATTTAATGCTTACCATGCTTCGTACAGTATGTCTGCAATTGTTCCACACCCAGTAAGGAATGCAGCTTAGGGTGCCAAGTAAATTCATCATCAGGGAGATAGTGAAATGCAAGGGATCCAGAGGTTACTGATAAAACGTGTGGTTCATATTTTTCTTTTCCTTTTCTTCTCTTCTCTCTCCCTCCCTCTCTCTGTCTTTCTCTCTAGGAGGGCACGTTAATCTAAACATGCTTTTGAGGTTTATTTCAGAATATCCTCTTCTACTCCCAAGTCCCAGATTGCACTGATTAGGGGAAGGTTGGTAATTTTCCCCTGAAGTGAAGGCTGGGCCACTTGATCTGGGGGTGGTTCTGTCTACCTGGGTCTTTCTGCTCCTGGATAAGAAAAACACTTCTAATTCCTCGGTTTTCTTCTGTTGTTAAATAACTTGCTAACAGGACTGCTGGTTTTCCCCCCAGTTCTTATATTTTGATGGTAAAATCCTAGTGAAAATGTAATTATGTTCTGAAAATAATGACTTCACCAGTACTCTTATTCTTCTTTTTTAATTAAGATACTAATTTAGACTTGATAGTCATAAGGAGCTGTGAGAACAGCCAGTGTCTTGAAGCAAAGCTCTCAGATGTGAGTACAAATACGAGAATCCGTTGCAGACAGTAAGTAATTGATAACCTGTGTGTTATCACAGCCTTGTTCAGCTGCTCTGCCCTTCCCAGGGGGTCAGAGGTTCAAACTGCAAGTTTCATTCTGCAGTTTTCCGGTAGTCCAGTGCTTTTCCAGCCTTTATGTCCTCGTGCGCCCTGTGCTGCTTACAGGGTGTAGGTGGGTGATACTCACATTTTGGGACACTGTGGGGTGTTTTCTTGCGCTGGTTTCTGATGGCTGGCATCGATGGCTGCCCTGCTTTGGTATACTTAGCGCTACGTGGTCTGGAGTTCATCTGTGCCTGTGAGCTCGGACTGGTGTTAGTTGTTGAGCTATAATGAATTAATTCACAGCCCTCGGGCCTAACGGCAAAGGATGGGTTGCAGGTATGGCATAGCTTACATCATTCAGTGCGGTGGTTTAAATGTTGTTGGCCGGAAGAAATCCTGTAATATATATATATTGTATTTTTGCTGTGCTGTGGACTGAAGGCTGGCAGATCGTTCAAACCTAGACAGAGCTCAGGGCTCCCCATAGCACACTGTGCTCCTCTCAGTGTGGGAAAAGTATTGGAAGTGTCTCCCTGTGCATAACCCTTTGTAGAGGGGTCAGATGAGTGTGAAAGCTGGTGGGAGGCTTAGGTGAACACTCCTTGGGCACAGAGGTTCTGGTGGGAATCTCTGAGTTGAGGGACTAGCTGTGGGAAATAGCTGGACTTTCTAACCAGACTGTAACAGTTTACAACTGTTAGTCTCATAACTTAGGTTCTTATCTTTTCTATATGCTAGTTTTTAAATGGAAGGATTAAAGCCTTGAGGAAAAGGGCTGAAGAGATGCCAGATACAGTCTTGCTGCTTCTTGTGCTGAACAAACGGGTTAGCAGTTGAATATGAAGCTTTTCTGTAGGATCAGATAAATGGTATGAATCCACCTGTCCTCCTTCCTATGTTCTAAGGATCTCTCTCCTTTCCAATTTATTTGATCTTGCTTTTGATACTGTGATAGCAGGTATAAGGGGAATAGTGCTGTAGGAGATGGACTGAAGAGAAGAAAACATTTGAAAGTATGGAGATCACATATGAAAATGTTACATGTGCTAAAAATTAGAGATGGATGAGCTGTGACCTCAGGCTCCAGAGAGGAGCCTAATGACATGAAGCCTTCTTGTGTTTTGTTCCCCTTGAGCTTAAAAAATTGATTTTTCAGAAGTGACATTTGAACAGATTGAACACAAGAGGCGTGGAATAGGTGTCTCAACTGAGGGAGCTGGAAACCTTAATGGAACTGTCAGTAGTAATAGAGAAAGCAGCTGCTATAGGAAAAAATATAGTGCACTTTCTTACAGGTTTGAGATGGTGTCAGGACATCAGCAACAGATGTCTGAGAGACTGAAAATACCTACTCTACTCATGTTGAGTTTTAACTTTCATTAAATAATTCCCTCAACTAGATTTAATTATTGGAATGCAGAATTGCATGCTTTTCTAAAGGAAAATATCAGAATTATGAAACTGTAACTTAGTTCTGGAAATATGAAAACTACTGGATCTCTGCTCTGGCAATTTATTATCTCCACTTGTTCTGTGCTTTTTTTTTCTTTTTTTTTTTTTCCTAGTGGCATTGTCATCCATTAGTTACTTGGACTAATTGTTAAAACTAATTCTGTTTTAAAGACTGTTTTACACTTACGAGTTGGTTTATTCCCCACCCCCTGCCCCCTTTCTGTATGCATTTGGCAGTGCTTGGTTCAGGGGTTCAGTTAGGTTGTAGCGTGTTTACACTGCTGAAGGAAAAAATGACCACCTTATGTCTTTCCCTTCAGGGGAAGAAGCCCTGTTTTTTGAAATCCCTGCTATTGAATTTCTTCCTGAAATTCTTTTTCTGCATCATTCCCTGCTCTGTCATTGTTTAGGGACCACATAGTAGGCAAGCTGCTATTGCAGTTCTAACAGCAAGTATGGGGCTTACCAGAGGAGTCTAAGGAAACAGAATTATTGCTGGTGTTTTAGGCTGCTATTAAGGACCTTTTTCCTCCAAGTGTATTTAGGTTTGGATTTTTTTTTTTTTAATTGCAGTCCTTTTATTGTAGTGTCTGCTTGTCACTGCTCAGAATGAAATGAAAAGCAGAGAGAGGGTGCCTTGTCAAATCCTGCAGTGCAGGACCAGTGTGAGTACTGAGGGGGGTGGTGAAGGCAGGTAGTAGGGTACCAAAGAGTGCTGCAGAGCAGGACTGACCTTCAAATGTCAGATCTCTGTTAGAAAACAAGACTTACAGTTTGTGCTTCCTAAAGTGAAGGACTAATACTTCTTTACGATATTTTCTTGTGAGAAATAGTTAGTTTTTAGAAGTGGCTGTTTAAAAAAAAAATGCACCTCTCTAGTTATAGTTTTCAGTTAAGACTAACGTTTCTGTGGGGATTTTTTTCCCCCTGTCTTTTTGCTTGAGCATTTCTGATTATAATTTGGGTGTCTCAGATACAATGAGTGAGAGGAGTTATTTTGTTGGAGAAGGGGGAGAATAACGGTATATGTTCTGAAGCTCTCAAATCATATGTCTTGTCTGTGGTGCCAGATAAGAGAAACTAACAGCTAAGGAGCAGCACCGTTTGCAAACAGTTGATAACATTTGGGAATAAACTAAAAGAAAACTACAAACAAGTGGTTGAATAGAGAAGTACTTAACACAGCATCGATTTTTATCATAATTAGAGACAAGGAAAAAAGCTAGAAGGAAGAGCTTTTTGAATTGCACTTGAAGGAAAGAAATTAAAATAAATTCTAAGTCATTACTGAAAAGAACTTAGTGCAGTAGCATAATTTTGCTTGCTTCTGATTTTTTGAGCCCAAGACTTATGGTAACTGAAGGAAAACATATTGCTTATAACTGTTAGTTAATGAAATGGTTAAGCTATGACAACTTGATCTTTCCTTCTTCCAAATCCTCCACGGCCTTTCATTGTTGTGACTATGGATGTTCATGAGGATGTTTGTAATGTAGCCTAAATATTCAGGCAGTAAAAATAAGATTTGGGGTTCTAGCTTGTGCTAGAACAAGTTTAATAGAAATCTCACAACTTGATGTTACTTCCCATCTCATGGAAAAACGTCTACTGTTCTGCTATAATATGTTTGATGCTGGTTTTACCAAAAAGAGGAGAGCACAAACCTGACCCTAGAGAATCTGTGAAACTCTAAAGTTGAACTAGAAGCAGACTCTGAAAGATGTTTTATTTGCCTCATTAAGTTAATTCATTGTTCCATGGTTTGATCTTCTACAGGAAGGTGATTCTGCTTTATACCATTGGTAAGCAGTGGTGTTGTCAGCATGTTTAAAAGAAATTGGTTTTGCTATAGTATTTTCATTGTTGGCAATATTTCTTTAATACCCATGTACTAGTTTATTGCAAAAGTGAAGAATTTAAACTCCTCTTTCAAAACTGTTGGTTCATAGTTCTTCATAGCTCAGAAGTTCATAATTTCAGTTATGGCAAAGGAGCTCTCTTTTTATTTGTGTGGGAGGGTGGATTAGATCAATTTCTGAATTGCTTTTATAACTAGCATGATTGTAACTATAGGAATGACATCAGAAATTATGTTAAGCTTTTAAAAAGTTACTAGTGAGCTTGTGCCTCGTTGTAGAGCAGACTGATTGTTGTCGTATTAAGAATGATGTCAAATTTTATTCAGAAGTACCTGCTTGCCAGCTGATCAGCCAATATGATTTCTCAGTAATTCGGTAAGATATAACAAGGGACTTGACAGAAATGTACGTAATGTAATATAGGAGGCTCCTGAAAAATACCATGTTTCATAATTTTAAAATTGAAATTGATGTAGTACTGAGTACAGTGGAAACAAATTTGACAGGACTGCTAGTGCTGAGTGGTGTGAATTGTTCCTAAGAAAGAGTGACCTGGCGTGCTGTCTAGCTGCAGTTCAGGGAGAGCTGCGTGAAGTAGTTGGCTGCTAGACAATAGTATAGACAAGATAGATGTCTTCATTTTAGCTCTGGTATCTTGTTCTGTACTTTGGTTATCTTGTGTTTTTTGGGTTTTGAAACCACCTTTTGAAAACACCTGTGCAACTTGCTCTAGGTGAACCTGCTTTGGCAGGGAGGATGGACTAGACGATCTCTGCAGGTTCCTTCCAACCCCTACCATTCTGTGATTCTGTGAAATATTTTTCCAAGGCGCCTTCACTCCCTTGTATGCAAGCCAGGAGCTTTTCAGCTCTCAGGTTTGCCACAGGGTGTGAGGCCTGTTGCTCTTCAGTCAGCCTGAGTCAGGGTGTGGCTAGGAATGGTGTGTATCCATCACAGACCTACAGCTGAAAATGTTGGCCAGTGGTTGCCGTGTAATGCTTGTAGCTGCAGAGGAAATGGATTGCTTTCCCGCTGGATGGATGGCTCTGCAAAGTTTCTGTTCTCCCCAAAGACTGATCTGGCAGCATTGTTCTTTATCTGACTACAACTCTGATTATTGTATAGGCTATACTGGGATGCGGTACCGAGTACTGCCAGTGGTATGAACAAAAAAATGAAGATGACAGAGCAGTGGTTCTGATGTGACACCAAATAAGGGAAGGCTGGTTCAGCTGAAGTAGATTTTTAAAGTGCAAGTCAACAATTCTTCCTTGAGGAGATAGAGTGAGAAATTACAGCTGATTTTCCCTTGTGCTTTCTAAGGGCAGCTTTTTTCATTTTGCCTAATTATGTTGATGTAACAATATACTGAGATTTTGGGGGAACAACTGTTGTTTATTTTGCACCATTACTGTGGACTGTGGTGTAAATGTGCAAGATGTATTTCTGTATAAAAGTAGGTGATGTAGAGATTAAAGGGTCCTATCTAAAGTTTAACTTTTTTTTTTATTTTTTTTGTAATTTAATGGTCATAAAAGAATTGTATGTATTGAGAAATACCAGAGCTACTTCCTGTATTTTCTTCAGTGAAGTAGTGCTGGAATGGAATTCTTCACATACATTGGAAACAGTTATAAGAGGATGTCCATGCTGATTTCCTAAGACTTCATCCATGCAAATGCATCAGTTGTAAATCAGGTTAAATATAATTTTTGGAAGAGATTTAGCTTCCAGAGGAATGTCATGTTCTTTAGAGTCTATCAGTAACTGGCACAGATTAAATATCTCTTGACTTTCTTCCAAATAATGATGTTGGAAAAGCAAATTAGGAGAAGAAAATGTAAAAGTTAGTGCATAGTTAAGAGGAAGAAATGAACATGGCTTATGTCTCTTTGAAAGCTTTTATAATGATTTAGTAGTTCCAAATTATTTTGCGTATTCCAGTTTTTGTTTGCTGATATAATTAGCATGAATGTATGTTGTGGTTTGGGTTGAGCTGGTAGATGGTATCTGAAAAGACCTCCTTTGCTTTTGTGGTAGCTTGTACCAATTGTTTTCATGAGACCAGACGATGAGCCACTGTTTCACCTTACTGCTGAATGAGGGCGACCCTCTCCCAACTGTCTGTTCCATCTATATTTTTTTCCCCTGGTTTAGCAAATTTAATTAGGTCCCACTGAGTTCGATGAGCACTAGAGAGGACCCAAGGGCACAGGGGAGGAAGGAGGGAAGAGGAGCAGTGATGAGCCCTGAGTTTGGATGATGTTTTTTTACAACCAGCTGAGCTGTAGACATGAGGTGAGGTTAACCCTGCTGTGTTTTGTGAAGAAAATCTAAGGTATCAAAATGTAACCCACACTTGGCAGTAAGCCTAGCACACCAGTTTCTGGAAGAGAGGGAAGTGATCGTTTGTCGCAGTTAATACTCAACTGAGGCCTGTTCCTGATCACTTGATACCGCTTGTGCTTTTTCCTCACTCATTTAACCATTGTAGTAGAGGTTGTGAGTCACTGCCATCAGCTGCAGTTGTTCATAACGTGGCATAGTGATAAACTGATGAACTGATTGCAGATGATAGCCTTAGTTTCACTGAGCACAGGGCTTCAGTAGGGTTGGTTGGTTGCTTCTCTGCAGGGGTGATGATCTCTGGCAACAAAGTGGAGGGGAGCAGACGATGGGAAGACTTAACAGCTTCTCCTGCCACAGCATGCATTAGTGGCACTTGTAATTTGGAGCATGCAGGTATTCAGTAAATGTGACTTTTAATATTTTTATATTACCTGTTGGAAGTTTTTCAAGATTTGAAATGCAAAAATATGTTCTGAGAAAGCACGCGCAAAAGATGGAATGCCTTCACAGACTCATTTAGATTCCTGTGTAGTTTTGAATGCTTGCCCTATATGAATGAATTTTTGTTTATTTATGTATTATCTTATGTTAGTATTTCTGGCACATTACTCTTCCAAGAAGACTAGGGAAAGCTGGAACTAATATCTCTAGGCTGATAACGACTGGAGGAGAGCATCCTAGGTGTCTCTCATACATCATGAAGGAACAAAGAGGGTGCTTTTTCTGCCTGCTGGTCACCTTTAAGCATATCAGGTGTGATAGAACTAGACCTGTACACAGCATGCCTGAGAGTGTTGAACGTATACAATATAGTAGATTTGCATTTTCACCTGTAGGTTTGCTTTTAACATATATATAGGTTTTTATATTAGCAGATGGTAAAACGGAAGTCAAGAATATGGTATGAGACAGAAATGAATGTGAAAAAAGAGTACTATAGTTACTCCCCTGTAACAGAAAAATAAACCCCCAAACCTCAGACTGTACACTATCACTGTGATACTTAGTAGTGTTGGAATTAGAAAAGAGCAAATCAGAATAACTGAAGAATCAGAATTATCTACAGTTTTATTCCTGCTCATAAATACAGTTAAGCGCTATGTCATTAAAATAGCCCTCAGAGGGTATGGTTTAATGAGGTTTCTTGAACCGAATTAAGAGCATGTTGTCAGCAAAAGGGGGACAACCTCCTTGCATGCTCCTCACTCCCTTTTGCTTTGCCATGGCTCTGATGTCCTGTTGATTGCATGGTAATGGAATTCAGCTCACTTGAAATGGCAGAAAATTAACCTGGCCAAAAAAGATGAAAAAACTTTAAACTAAATATGTACCGAGTATTGATACCTTTCTTGTTAAGTACTCCAGTTACATCTTTGCTGCTTTCAGTATGTGTTTGCTTAGCAGACATCTCTTTTGTGCAGGAGAGTGTTTTGCTCTGGATGGTGGTTGGAAGTCTAGCTAGTAGAGTGCATTATTCTTGACTGTAGTGTCAAATGATTCTTCAGATTTCTGTTTACTTAGTTTTAGGTAAATTTACTGAAAACCTTTTGGCACGTCCTGTTGCCAAACTGTTCTGCTTGTCTACTCCTTCATCCCTCCGTTTCATTTCCTCTGTAAATTGTCCGTCACTTGTTGGCAGCACAGTGGTCGTAGTAAAATTGAGGATCTGTCTCCATAAACCACTACATGTGTGACTGCGCTAATTAATTTTCAGCAGCATCTTTCTATTGAAAACTTTTAGGTTGGTGACATCTTTTTATTAAGAGAGTTTATGAATCCTATCTAACCTTTTATATTTCATGTTTAATAATTAAAAATAATGGAACAGCTAGGTAACAGTGAAGACAGTTCAGTGATTTAGCTATTTTGTTTAATAATTACTGTATACAAAATAGTACAGATTTTATAGCATAGAATTTACAATTCAGTTGCATGACTTAAAGTACCTTTCCTGTGACTTTGGGGTTTTTGCAGTCTGTCTTAAAGCAACCTTGGTTTCCAGTAAGCAGTAATAATGAATTGAAAAGAAATCCAGCGGCCAATTTGCTGGCATTGACATTTACTCCTTTTTATTTATATACAGGTCAACTCCCTGAAGTTCCCTGACTTAGCACTACTGGCTGTTACTGTTGAGCATGGGACCATGTTCACCTGTGAGGAACAGACTCATTAGTGTTCACCTACGTAGATAATTTCCCTGGCATTTAACTTGGAGACATGCTGCCCAAATACTTCAGTCTGAGATAACAGACTCCTTTTGTCTGTGTAATTGGCTCAAGATATGACTTGAACGATACTCCTAATTTCTGTTCTGTCATTGTTAAATTGAGCAAAAAGCGGCACTTAAAGTAGCTGAACTACTCTACAGCTACTCTAATTGAAGCTAGTCTTGTAATTTGAGCTACTTCTATTTGCAGTCTGTTTTGTGGTCTGATTACCTGAATAATGTGCCTGATATTCCCACTTGGAGGTATTTAGGCCATCACTTGATTTGTCATCCAGGAATTGTCTCTTCCTCAGCTTCAGGGTTTGTGCTGTTCAGGGTTGCTCTCTGTGCCTTTATTATTTGTTTCATTAATATTTCAGTCCCTCAAAGTATTTTATCTCCAGGTGAAATCCTAACTAACACCAGGTCTAGCATAAAATCTCAGGGTCATATTGGTTGTCTCACATCTGAGTGTTTTTCTGTATATGGTCTTTAATTCGTGGCAGCAAAAGAGAGCTCTAAAAATCTGTGGATGTTTGAGGTACGAAGGGGCTTCCCCTAGATGGGACTTAATATCCAATAACAGTAGTGCTGTGTTGAGGTAGGGTTAATTGTTACCAGTGTGGAATATAAGTTGTTGAAGAAGAGAGAGGAAGATTTGGGAGGGACAAGTCAGAGAAACATAAACCAACTTTACCTCTGCAAATAAGGGTTTGGTTCATCATTGTTACACCATAAGAGGGAAGTAATAAGAAAGCTTAGGATGGGGCCAGTGGAAGATACGGTGTAGTAGACACGGGGTGTGTGTGTGTGTGTGAGGGTTTATGGCTTCCTTCCTACATTTTCTGTCCTTCTAGTAATAGTATCCGTCTCTCTTAATGTAGGTCAGAGGGCAGGCTCTAGGCAGAAGATGAAGGAAAGGGGTGCTGGGGTATTTCAATTGAATAGATGTTCTTTGTTCAGCATCCTCTTTCGTGGGTGTGTATGTTTGGGATTGCCAAAATTTAGTAGCTGCAAACTGTAGAGAAATTGGATTATGGATGATAGTATTTTGAGTTAAATTTGTGATTTAGACCTGGATGACTCACACAAATTCAGTGGGATGTGGCTTTCGTTAAACTGTTGCGTGGTAGTGCTGATACAAGACCAGCAATTCCAGGCTGTCTGTGTGTGTTGTGGGGGCATTATATTAGGTGACTGAATTTGCTATGCTCTCCTTATATTGCATGAGAACCAGGCTGTCAAGTGGGTATATTTGATTCATTTATGGATGTTGTAATAGCAAGCACCAGAAAGACCAGGCTAAGGTCACATCTCTCTTCAGTCTGTGAAGTCTCCTGCAGAATGTGGCAAGTAGCAGACAGAAATCTCTGTAAAATACTGCCGTTGGTCAAATCTTACTTCATTATTGATCTGTCTTCATATGTGACCTTCTTGGAAATGTGTTCTCTGTGTGTGTATGCAAGTCCCTACTTAAAGTAGAGACTGTTGAAAGAATAATATATAATAGTGTCGGTCACTGTTGGACTCCTTAGCGCTCTGAGCAGCTGTGTTCACGGTGTCTGCATTCAGTGCTGCCTTCTTTTTGATTAATTTCCTTCAAATAGGTCTGTGGGATGCTTACATTTTCTTAGTGTGCGAAATAAGTTCTGGTCTGAATGAAATAGGCTCAGGTAGAATCCTCTGTGAAGCACATTTTTATTCACGTTCTTGCAAGAGCGGGTGACCTAGCAAGTAGGCACACTTTCAGTTCTTGAAACGCACCTTTTTATTTCCTAATCTTGGCCAAATTTTTCCCTCCCCTGTTTCCCATTGGTTAGGTACTCCAGGGTTCACAGTCTGTCTGAGGTGCCTAAAATTCTTCCCGGATGTCTTGCCTCTGTTTACTTCTCTTTATGCTACACCTAAAGGGATTATCTGACTAGTTTATTTCTTTCCTTTTTGGTAAAAAATTGCTCAATGTCATTAGCCCTGGTTAAATGTTTGACTACCCTTCTAGTCACTAATCCACTATGAATCAGCTTGTCCTTTTATCTGTGTGGTAAGAGATGTTCTACAAGCCTTTGCTGGAGCCTCTTTGTCTTAGTCATTCCCTTATCATGTCACCTCTGATGGAAACTTTCTCCTCTGCAAAAGCAATACCTGCCTTTCTTGCATTAGTGTGTTTAAAGTATGTGGTAGAGCCTTTGATTCAGCATTTCAGGCTTCCTGAATTTGTTATTTGGCTTGTTGGAGAGTTGTATTTTTGGTTGGTAGGCCATCTTCTAAACCCGTTGCAGAGAGTATCAAGCAAAAAAGTGACATGTTTTTATGGAAGGCCAAATGTTTGTGTATCACTTAAAATTTTGGTGTGTTTTTTAATTACAGAAAAGAATAGACAATAAGATTCCTGGCATGGCTGGCATTGTTTTGGGAGACGTTTAAAACTTTGTAGTGATCCAGCTGTTTGCTGAGCAGCAGTTTTGACAACTGCTAATGTGAGTAGAGGAAATTACAAATTTAATATGGAAAAGCTGCTTTCACAAGCTAGACATAATTTAATGTCTCATTTTATATACGTATTTTCTTTATTTTGGGGAAGAAACTCAGATTTTTTCCAATTTTTAGTTATTGCCCCCTGTTTAGTTATTTTTTTTGTAGGTGATTTGTTATGATAATGAAAGCAAATGAATCAGCGTGTAACTAGTTGTCTCTCGTACGTTTCCTGTATCTTGTTTTAGAATTGCATAGAAGTGTGTCTTTCTAAAGCTTAGTGTCCTTTCATTACATACGAACTATTATAAGTGACATGGAAGTACTCTGTTCTTGTTTTGTTTTAGACCTTGGTTGTTTTTCTTATGAAGGAAAATGTATTTTCCTATCTGGAAGCTCTGTTTTTAATCTGTGACCTGAATTGAGCTGGATAATAGCATTGCCAGAATTAAGATTGCACTGGGCCATTTACTCCCCCAATTATGTCTGCTAGACTTTTCTCTCTGATCTGTAGTACAAAAATTGGAGCCTGTTAAATTATTAAGTAGTAGTGATAGAGCAAATAAAAAGGAAGGTGGCAAGGACTACTAAATGGCACAAAGTAGCACTGGGCAGCCAGCCACTTCGGTGGGATGTGAGCAGTAAGTGCTGTTTATGCTATCACCCTCAACTGTGTACCTTTTGTTTATGTCTGTGCCCCTAAATTGCAATTGTTACCCCTCAATGCGGCCATGTTGTGCTAAAGCATACATTAGTATGATGAATATACTTTTCTGCAAATCTGTATGAATTCTAAGCCTGATGGGTTAAAATGGATGCATTATTTTTAAGCCTGTTTTTTCTCCCTCCGTCCTAAAAAGCAACTCCTATCTGAGATTAGAAAACTAATATTAATATTTATCCTTACTGCAAGTCTCTTTTTACTTAAATAAAATTTGGGCAGAATGTCTGTTGCTGACTATATAGAATTTCAGACCGTTTAAAGTAATTGGCGTGGCAAGCAGAAGCTGATGAACTGGTGGGCTGGTCTGTAGCAATTGCAGCTTCTGCAGACGCTGAGAAAGAAGTGATGTTCTAGTTGGTAAAATGGGCTTCCCTGTAAACTTAAAGATTGACTGGAACTTGACAAAACAGGAAAGGAGATTTCTCTTAAGATATTATTTGTGAGAGTTCTGTGGATGTTGAAATCATGAAGGGCATGATGATCAGAAACAAGTAGTCCATGTATTAGGTGTGGATAATACTTCCTCTATTTCTTATCTCCATTTTAGATGTGGAGCGCTTCTAAAAGTATCCAGCAAATTGTAGTTCAGCTTGACTGATATGCAATTATAATAATGCAGAGAAATTACAGTTTTAAAAATCTAGTTTTCATTCAGAAATGCTCAGTCAGCAAAACTTTTAATGAATACTGTGGTTCTTAAGTTTTCTTATGTTAGAAAACAATAAATTGAGGAACCTCAATGCATAAAGGATGTTAAACAGTTACTGTACTGAAATGTAAGCATGTTCTCCCAGCCACCTGTCTCTAAATGTCAATTTTAGAGATGGTTTTTAATAATAAAGTCCTTGACTTTCAAATGTGTATGCCATGCTTTATCTTTATTGGCATGAATAATTCCATAAATCTTATGGCTCAAGGTAAAAGGGAAAAAAAGAATTAAGCAGTTGCATAAATGTCATCTCCAAGATGGCCTAATAAGATACAGTTTCCTAAAAATGAAATATTTCTATGTGACATCTCATTCAGTTACTGGAACCATAAACTTTTCTTTGACACAGTGATTTACTTTCTGTACTATAATTCTTATATAGTCTTTTTAACTACATTAAAAAAAAAAAAAAGGGAAGAGACTTACAGAATGCTTTGATTCCTTAATTCTTGAAAATGTCCTCTTTTTGAGGATTATGCAATCACTGAAGAACACACCCAGGCAGTGACTGGAGGAAAACTGGAATGGAGTGAAAGGAAAACATGTGTTTGGGACTCAGAAATGTTGAGAACAAAGTGGTAGAAGGAAAGGGTAGTGAAATTCTTCTGCTGGTGGGCTGTTTCTGTTCCTGAGCTAATTTGATCCTGAAATGCATAGTGAAACATAATATTTGTCACGTTGTCTGGAATAATAAAGTCTGAGAAGGGGAAATACGTGAATTGTTACTTTTCTGATGTGACAGGGAAAGTGACGTTGCCTATCAAGGTTTTAAATCAGAGTGAAGACTGTGTGCTCGTTCAAATCAATGTATTTCATCTGAACAATTTGCATTTTTATGGTTAAAGCAAAATAAAAAGTAGGTCATAAAGTATGTATTGTGAGACTGGTTTAGAAGAAGAGGTGTCTGTGGAAGAGCTAAAGTGGTGTTTAGAGAGAAAAGCTCCTCTGTCGATCAATGAAAAAGTAACTGGGGAAAAAAACTCCAAAAAAGCTGAAGCCAAGGCTAGCCTGCTGTAGAAATCCAGCAAGCTTTTCCATCCAGAAGTAGTTGCTGTGTTAGGTCATGGTATAATAAAAACCATTTTATTCTTTAGAGATTATGGAAGGTTTTGTCTTTAGTCAAAGGATTTGTCTATGCTACTGTGCGGTATTTGGGCATCCATACCAGTTTTAAACAGGTGAGCTCCGGGATTAGACACAGTCCAATTATGAAGCATGGGTTCCAATGTAGGCTAGTTTATGAACCCTAGGAAGTAATTAATACAGTGCTGCTTTCCAAAAGAGGTGATTTTTTTTAAGCAGATTGAGTCTATAATTGAAGATTTGACTAGGATTGCAGTTGTCCAGTTGGAGAAGTCTTTATATAAAAAACTTCTATCACATTATAAATTCAAACAAAATCTGGTCCAGAAAACTGACTTAACTGAGGAAGAAGGATGTGGGGAGAATTCAAATCACTAGGAGTACATTACACAGTGACAGTCCTACCCTGAAAACTTAGAATTACAGAGTAGTGAAAATTTATTTTCAGATGGTTGATTTCTGAGATGCGTTCAGAATAAGAGGAGAGAAGAAAGTTATTTTAAGCGGTGTTTTTTCTGCTGGGAACATACCTTTGTGTGCATTGCAGACTTGCATCGGAGTGACAGCTTCAATGAGCAGTGCACCCTGTTATGTGCAATTGAATGTTGAGATACCTAGAAATGTTTTTATTTGTTCTTTATTTTTTATTAAACTATGCATTTCCTTAATTTGACTGGAGATGGGAAAATGAAAATTCTTAAATCCAGTGAGGTGAGTAAATTACATGGGAAATGTTCATATTGTGTGCTTCTGGTAGTTTTGGGTGTCTTTTAACAATTTTTTTATT
Organism: Alca torda; assembly: GCA_008658365.1. Classification (NCBI taxonomy): domain Eukaryota; kingdom Metazoa; phylum Chordata; class Aves; order Charadriiformes; family Alcidae; genus Alca; species Alca torda. The sequence goes on along the minus strand of CM018077.1, from coordinate 45,040,745 downwards.
TTTTTTATTTTTTTATTGCCTCAAACTGGAATAGTGTTGGAAATGTCAAATTTTCTTATGGAAGACCTATGTAGCTGCTGTTCTCTGATGGTGGATCATTGTCACCTACTATGCTACCAGCATTTTATCACTTTTTAAACCATAGTCATTGCTTTTTCTTGAATTATTATTGAATGTGGAACTAATAAAAAATTATTATATTATGTAATTATTAATATTTTATAATTATTACTATAATAAATGCTTATAGCAGTGAATGCAGAATCCAGTTGCAATAGTTTATTGGTACAGTTTGAGTCTCTATCTTCTGAGAATTCAAAAGATGACACAGTTACACTTCCTAATGGATGTCATACTGCTTCTGCTTCACTTTTTTTTTTTTTTTTGTAATGGCTGTCAAAGTGGATGGATAAAGGGGATAGGAATGAAACATGATGAGTGTTTAATTAAGACAGATGGTTACAGAACTTACAAGAGTTAGTATTTATTCTGAGAGCGCGCTGATTTTGAAATACAGGAAGTAAAATAGAAATAAAGTGTCATCAGGCCATATTGACAAACTCATGAGTAACTTAAAAAAATTCTGGTAGTGTCAGGCTGTTTTTTTTTTTTAACTTGATAGAACAGCAATAAAATTCTTGTTCTCTGAGTGTGACTGAATGTTCTTATCTTGTAATTGATATCAGCTGGTAATGCATCTGCATTTGGTTGGAATGGCAGAGGGGAGTATCTCGGTGAATCCCAGGAGCTTGCGGCAGGCTGGGCCACAGGAGCAGGAAGCCTGTAGTCTCTGAATGTATTTGAGTTCAAAGTGAGAAATCCATTGGCCAAGGCTTTTCTTTATGAAATGGCCTGCTTTTTCTTGCCTCTAATTTTACATGTCTGCTTTGAACAGTGCTTAAGCAGTTAAAACTGCTTAAAATCTGTTAAAGCAGTAATTTTCTAGCTTACCATTAGGTGGACTCTTTTAATGAATATTAATTTAAAAAAAAAACCCACAACCCAAAATGATGATTTTGTCCAATTTTGGAATAACAGAAAAATTTAGCTGTCTTCTGGAAGGGTTTGTCAGTAACAGTTATTTCATCATTTCTGTATAGCACTAATTGTTTGTGTGTCTAGTATGACATAACTTGACCCTGCGTCCTCCTACCTGACTCAAGTGTGTGTTAGTTTTCATGAATATTAGTCTGTGAATTAATTACAAAAATATGACATCATGGGTAAATGTGTGCCCTGTGGACAAGACCAGTAGAGAAATCCAGGATAAGGTGGTAAGATTAATCAGTTCTAGAGAGGTTGGTGCTGTTATTTCCCTGCTGTGTAGAACAAACGGCTTTTGGAACTCAAGTTAAAAGATATCCCTGCCCTTTTGATATGGTTACATGGGGCTTCTAAAATGGGACATGTACCATTCTCTTACTTCTGTTCTGCTTTATATTTATATAATGCTTTTCCATCCTCAGTTAATGAAAGAATCTGGTCTCCATTTCTTCTGCATTTTTGTGATGGTCTGAACTAGGTCATCACTTGGTCTGTGATGCAAGAAAATGTTTTTGAAAGCTGCTTCTGTTTTTTCTATCTCTTTTCTGCTACTCCTTTTCCCCCTCCGCTGTATGAAGTCTTGCGCTGCTTGATTTGACATTTAATTCCTTATTCCTTCTCCTGGCTTTTCCTCTCCTTTTAGCAGTTTTCAAAGGGCATTATCCCCCTGCTGCTCTTGTGAGACTATAGTTGTCTGTGCCTTTTACTCCTGTCTGTCTTTTTCTGTGATACCACTGTGGGAAAGGTGAAGAGGGGAGTTGGGCATCAAACCATAACTCTTGAAAAGCAAATACTTGCTTCTGTGTGATTTGAACAGTGGCATGGTCAGGATGCCTGTGAAAAGTTCCTGAGCTTTCCAGAGTCACAGGAAAGCTATTTTGTTGACACGACCAGTTTTTGTTGGGCAGTTGGGACTTAACGATTCTGTAGATAATTCTTTTTTCTCTTCTGACTTTCAAAGTTGGCAAATATAAATACTGGTTCATCTGGGACAAGAAAGAAGGCAGGATAATTGAAAAGGTTGATGCGAAGGCCTGTGAGAACTGGATACTTGTTTTCTTTCTTAAGATTACTACTTGAGTTGTTCTGGAAACACAGTGCATGCTTTTACAGGCAACTAAGACATCATCACAAGTACTGAAAACTGAAGGTACAAGGCCAATTATAATGTTCGTTTTTTTCTGAGACTGCATATAAAATAGGTTATGGTTGTCTAGAAGGGCAAGTTAACACTACTGCTGTAGCAGTGATAATAAGGTTGTGGAAAGATGCTGTCTCTGCACATGTGGATTTGCAGAAGTTGTTACTCTTGGATGTCGTTATGCTGGTAAAGGTGTATTCTGTACTCAAATCGCTGGTTTCTGTCCCTGGGGTAGCTTTATGGCAATGCAAAGACCATCTTTGTGGAGCTTACAGTCATTCTGGGAGTGCTTTACTGGTCTGGCATGCAAAGGTTTCTGAGTTGAAGTGCTCATAGTATTTATGTAATGTGATAGACTGTGTTCTAGTAGACTCAGAGGAACTATTTTCCCCAAATCCTTTGGACTTGACAGGAGAAGGAAAGATGATTTTTCTTGCCTCTTTTTTTTCTTTCCTTTTTTTTTATTTTTTTTATTTTTAGCTGTTGTTCCTCCTTTTGTTAATTGTAGACCTGTACTGCGATAACCACAATGATGACTTCCAAGGTACTAATCGATAAAAGATGGCTTGATAACAGAGGCTGAAATAAATGATTTGTACCTGAACAATAAAAGGACAATGAAATTATAGTGAGGGTGGCACAGGCTCAAAATGGACATTGCTGCATATAAAGCCTAGACTGGTTGCTAACAGAGATTGCTGAAAACTTGTCAGTTGGATGGAGAGATGCACTAGCTCTAGGGTCAAGCTACTCCATCATTTTCTCAGGGGCATGGCATCACGTCTGTCCAGTGCTCTGCTTTTTCTCCGGAATATGTAACAGTTATTCCTAAAATGGAGAAGGAAAACTAAGAATGAGCAAAATTCAAATTTACTATGAAACGTGCAAATCTGACTCTTTTTTTATAGTGTGTTTTCCAGTTCTGCTGTTTTTACCTGCAGTTAAGTGCATCATCTTTCCCTGCTAAGCAACTTGAAGAGAAAAAATGCTTTGTAAGTGGGAGAGCTGTATTGTAAAATCATTTAAAAGGAAAAAAACAAAACAGGAAGGTTATGGACTGGTGTAATACAGTCATTAAAGTAATCGTCTGAAATTTTGGCAATTTCCATTTAGGACCTCTTTATGTTTAACACTACTGTTGAAAACACAGTGGTGGTTGGCAGTCAGCTTGCCATTTCTCTGGTGATTTTTTTTTTTGTGATGAAGATAAACTGTAGAGGGAAGGTGGAGAGATGTGCTTCATGATTATAAAAGGGAGGCTTTCCATTTGTTTCATGAGGGAAGGGGTGGAGAGGTGCTTGTGGGAGACGGAGTCAGGGCAGAAGCGAGGGGTGTAGTGATGCACTAACTTAAAATTATTTGGGACAGGTGGTGTTAATCTGTTAATATTTTAAAGAGAATTTGATCTTTGTTCTGGTGCAGAGGCGGTGGCAGTAGAGAGTTATGCATAAATGTGGCAAAGGAAGGTTGCCCAAGCAAAATGTCTGAAGCTGGGTAAATCTTGGGCAATGATTGCTTGCATTATGCATTTAGCTTGAAAAAAGAGCACAAGAACACCAATAACTTCAACAGGCTGTGAAGACGATCCTGGAAATACTCCATCGTGGGAAAAGTTAGAGGTGTTCTGCATGTGGGTATATTGAAAAAGGGCTAAGACAAAATGCCGCTTTCAAAACAAAGTTGTCACTTGAGCAAATTTGGGGTGTACAAAGCTATGGAAGTCTAAATAATCAGTTTCTGAAATATTGTACGCAAATTCATATGTCCTATGCTAATGCTATCTAGAGGAACAGTAGCAAATAGTGTGCATTCCAAATGCCCATGTTAGTGCTATTAGTCAGATTGTTAGGGCTGTTTTTTAGTAGAAGCTAAGGAGGTAATCTGCATTTGTGTGATCTTCTCTCTAGTCTGTTGTGAGTCACAGCAAACTGTCCTTCGTGTGAGCCAGGAGGTTGCCGTCCGTCCCCTCTTGGCAAAGAGTTAGTGTTAAATAGTTGTTCTGTGTAATAGCATAGATGATTTCTGCAGGGAAATGGAATTTAAGATCTGTGCTCTTGTGAAAGATAGGTTTATTTGGGAAAAAATAATAATTTATGTTTCCGACTCTTGAAACTGACACACTAAGTTTGAAACATCTTCACTTTCATTTAGTGCACTTGGACAATGTAATTAGTTTGTTTCTGTTTGTATGATCTTGCAGTCCTAGTAGTTGGTTTATTGTGGAAGGGCTTGTGTTCCTCAAAACTTTTTTTTTTTTTAAATCTTTGTGGCTACTGGATTTTCACCGTCTGAGTATTTCCTGATCCTAAATATATGATCAGCAGTAAAAATGGTTTTGCCTTGTTAGAATTTGTTAGCAGAATGACCAAATAGAATTTAGACTTTACTTCTCTCTCCTCCTAATTGTTTTCTTATATGCAGGTGTCCATACTTCCTACCTAGTGTTTATTGGGAACTGAATGTTCAATTCTATTGTCCAGTTTTCAAAATTACACTCCACATCTGCCTGTAAAATATTATCACAAAGATGAAAACACCATGGTATCTTTAATTGTGTCACCTTTTCAAAAGACTAGTTATGGGGAATTAGAATTGTCTTTCAAGGTTATAAATGAAAAAAAAAAAGGGGGGGGGGAAGGGGCCAACCCCCCCCAGGTGCAAGCAGTCTCATATTTCTTCAGTGGAACCTCTTCAATTAGAAACTCCTTTCCTTGCTTTTATGTCTTGTATGTGAACCTCACCATTAATCTGAAAGAAACATGAATAAAAGAATAGCTTACACATGCCCTTGAAAACCCAAACCTAATGATCAAAATAACAGTACCTTATAAAATTGAGCTATTACAAAACCAAATTTAACCACATTTGTTTGTTTATGATTTTGATTTAAGATCAATTTGTACTCTTCTTTGAGTAAATGGATGAAAAACTTTGACAGAAATACTATACCATTACAATTTCTTTGAACAGGTACTTTGTGCTGGACTTTGAGACGGGGATTCTGCAGTATTTCGTGAATGAACAAAGTAAAAACCAGAAGCCACGAGGAACCTTGTCTTTAGCCGGAGCTATAATATCACCCAGTGATGAAGTGCCACATATGTTGGTGGTCTACTCTGCTAATGGAGAGATGTATAAATTGAGAGGTACCAGTGCTGCTTTGGTGCCAGCTGAGTCATTCTTCTCTCCCATTCCTGCTTCTGCATCTCTTCTGTCATATCTCATTTCTCTTTTACCTCCCTGTACTGTCAGAAAGTAGTGGTTATACAGCTATATTGTTACATACTATGTTATAAAACAGTGGAACAGTAATCTGGAGTTAAATATGTCTGAATTTACAATATAGAGACTATAAGCGCTGGAAGATGCCTTCTGTAAGCTGTTAGTGTGGCATTTTGATTGTACGGTGTATCTTGTTTGCTTCCGAAGGAAGAAAAAGCTGCTTTTGTTGCTGTCCACAGCATAACATTTCACTGCTAATATTGTTCTCCCCTGCCACCACCCTGCAGATAATGTGCAGTAATGAATGTGCTGATGGCTCAGAGAAGGGAAAAATGCCAGCGGAAGGCTGTTAAGATACTCTGTTCTTGTCAGCCTTGGAATAATTGAATGCACCTTTAAAATAAAATTTTGCCTTCACTTGCTCCCAGATGTAAGAAAGACAATATAGAGTATGTAAGAGTTACTTTAGATATTTTATTTTTAAAAAAAAAAAACAACCAGAATTCTGATTCTTAAGGTATTTTCAGTATAGCTGATTGGTCAAGATACTTTCATATCAAACTAGTTTATAAAAAAATACACTAATTTAAAAAAAAAGTGACATGTAATACAGTGTAACAGAAGTTTAAAATTATGTTAGTTTTATTCTGACCACAGTTTATCAGTTGGCTAGCAGGACAGAGTATGCAGGACTCCCCTGTGGTACAGCGTGTTGCTGTTTTATATGTAGAACTGAAACAGAAGAACAACCAGGGAGAGTTTCTGCTAAAATATTTCGGAATTTGCACAGCTAGAAATCATGAACACTTGTGGTTTCATTATCAGGCTTTTCCAATCACTTGAGATTATAAACTACTTACAATGTGCTGCTTTTAATTGAATGAGATCTACGAATTTGATTCAAATCAGTAAATAATTTTTATGCTGAGTCAATAACCATTGAGATACTTAATAGCAGAAGAAGTAAGAGAAAATATTTACTGAAATTACCCAGTCTGTATTGTTATTCTTAATTAGGATTGCTTTAGTAGTGTTTTGTTTAAAAAACAAAACAAAACCTCTCTCCTAATTATACTTATTAATATTAGACAGAAGCCACCTCATATGGACTGCAGACAATCTTTTCAATAATTTTTAAAGCTGTTTTACAAAGATGTATGGGGGAAATTGTCGTTTTCATTCTTGTGTCTTTAAGTGAATGACACACAGGTTTAAAGAGAGATTTAGCTGAACTACATTAAAGCAGAAGTACTAAAGTATCTGGGGAGCTGGTAGCTTGTCTACTAGCTGATTGACAACCTGAGTGTAGAGGTTTCACTGATTTAAATGCTGTGATGTGGCCCTTGTCCTTAACAGAGAGATGAGTAAAGAAAAGTGGATTAAAAATTAAAAAAAAAAAAATTCATCTTGAGGTAATTCTGCTTTTAAATAAGCTCATCAGAGTTATCTCCTCCAAGTGTTATTTCTTCCACCTGGCCATAGCATCTTAAGTTGAAGTTTAGATGTTTTGTACTAAAGAATTTACATATAGCTAATTATGTAGCATAAATTAGAATTTATAATACATCCTAACCAATAAATAATCTCTCTCCTCCCCACCCTGACTCCATAACATTCTCTTACGCAACAAAAGAATATTGGTTTATGTGTGATTCCCTGCATTTTCTTGTTTTTGTTCTAGCTGCTGATGCAAAGGAGAAACAGTACTGGATAACTCAGCTTCGATCCTGTGCCAAACATCACAAGGAAGGTAATTCTAAGGTAAATAAGTAAGAGCGAGAAGTAACTATTATATTTTAAGTGGTGTAGGTGAAGAATGGCATGATCTGGATGATAGACTGTCTGCTGTAGTTAGTGGGCTGGTGTTTAGAGGCTTATCAATAAAAGCAACAAGTTGTCATTCCTCACTAACTGGAGCAGACTTAAGTTAATTGGGCGATCTTAATAAATAAAGACTGTCCTATTTATGAGAAATTAATGAAGTGCATTTTGGATGCTGTTAATAAATGGTTAATTGAGTGGCTGGATCAACAGTTCATTAATAAATACCTGTGTGATGTCCTGATTAGTATTTAAAAGTGTTAACTGATGCTAGTTTTATTTTATTTCATAAGATTTAATGACTGTTATTATAGAAACATCAGGTAAATGTTAGCAGTGGTCAGTCTTCAACTTTACCAAAGATGAAATAGGTCATCATATGAAGATTTATCTATATATTTCTCTTTGGAAGTGATGTCAGAATTTTTGTCCTCAAACAGGTAAATATTTTGGACAGGTGAATAAACATCTGGAGTGTTCTCTGTTGAGAATATCAGTATTATGTTAACTGCAGTCAGAGTCATGGTCCTGAGTGTCTTTGAAAGTTGGACTTTGAAAAGATGGACGATATTTTGAGGAGACTGGCATTCACTGAAATGTGTGAAATAAAATGAAACCAACTTTTTTTCCTTCTTTTTGAGTGATGTGGACTTGTCAGGAAGCAATTATGGTATAATTAAAACCCTTTTTGAAGGGTAATAAGTAACTTCAGTGTTTGAGTACTCTTTCAATTGTAATGCATCACAGTTAAAATATATGGTTTTTATATAGCTGTGGCCCAGTACTATGCAGAAAGTTGCAACTCTGCATGGTCAGAATACTCATACAGTTGCTGGTGATTTGCAGCTCAGGGACTTTCTGTGCTAGATAGAGATCGTAACTTTTTATACTCAATTACCATCAATGAATTATTCCTCAGTAAGTTTTCTAGTCACTTCTTGAACCCATTTAGGTATTCGGCATCTACAATGTATTGTGACAAGGTAATAGAACTGTTTCTGAGTGTATATGGTATCAGAGACTTGTGCAATGGAAAATTGATTCTTATACTTCTACTCTCTATTAGTTTGGTAATATTTCTTAATAGTGGATTTGTTTTTCTCCTTTTGCCTGATCCTGATAAATAATTCTGTAGAAGTGTCTATTCTAATACAAAACCTCATTCAGAGTGGCAGTAATTGAATTGCAGCTGATTTTGTGTAAGTGAAGTTTGGATCATTTTTCCTCCTTAGGTGAAAACTGTTGCACTTTGTAATAATTTATGTTCAGAATTTTTCATACTGCCTCTCCATGTCGAGCTCCTGCAGTTGTAGTATCTACATATTTTGATAGGTTCTGAATTAATTATATGTCAAGAGAAAAATCTTGGTGTTATAACACTGAAAATGTCCAGCAATTAATAGTTGTCCAAAAAAAGCAAGTAGAATTTTAGGGATTATGAGGAAAGGAGCAGAGAACAAAAGGGAAAATACTTAGACTGCTCTAACTCTTTCAAATACTTATGTTGAATACTTTTATCAGCCCCCTTCCATTTCTGAAACAGAAACACTGGAGTGGGGGAAAGTACTTTTCATCTCTTATTCTTCTGTGCAGAATGAACTCTCTGTGACAAAACTTGACTACATTGGAGTCTATTTTCTGATGATGGGAAGGGAAAGGGCAAATCGCGGAAGTATAGTGTTAGTAAGTGCTGTGGAGTGGCTGAATAGGAAGTATTTTCTAGCTGTTAATAGCAGTATGGAGGAGCCTCAAAGAAAATGAGCTGAAAACAGGTTCAAAATAAAAGGAGATGAATGAAAACAGGGATGCTTTTGATGCCAAAAGTGTATATAGATTTGAAAAGTATTTGAAAGGCAAAATATTATTAGAAAGTCCTGACTAATTGAGTAGGGCGCTATTAAATACAAAGACAGCATCTGACCCAGAAGTTGTAACGTGCAACTTTTAGAAAGAGGAAGGGCTTAGAATGGGGAGCATCTCTCTAGACTTGTAGTTGTACTCTTCCACAGTGACTTATCACTGCTGTGGCTTTCTTCTGGTTCCTAGACTCAGCATGCAAGAAAATAAAAGGATTTCCTTGACTGAGAAGTGGTGGGCATACGTAACTGAGGAACCAAGTGAAAGTTTATTTCAAACAGCAGGAGAAGGGTTCATGCGTTTTTCTTGGAAGACTGATCAGTTACAGAAACTTGACAGAGAATGCCAGAGTATAGATTCATTTTGGTTGGTACAGCCAGTCATAAATTTTAATTAGCTTGGATCCATTTAGTATAAAATAGAAATGCTGAAGAAAATTAAAATACATTTCGTAGTTCTGTTACAAGTCTACATCTAAAATCAGACTAGGTCACTTTTCAGTTGACATTTTTGTTAGTGAAGCATTCTTAATTCCCCACTTTTGTAAGCCACAGAGCAAATAGAAATTTTATATCTTCTGTATTTTTAAACTTAACAGTCCAGAAAATAAAATGTTGGGAATTTATGTGCTCCAGATGAGACCACTGATGACTCTGCGTCTTAGTTCAGAAGTGTACTGTATTTGAAGCAATGTTGTGCTTACCTGTTCGTAGGAACCTTTCTTTTGACAAGATTTGTGTCTTGTTTTTCGACATACTTTTTTCCCTTTTCTCCTCCTATCTTCTCAGGGTTAGAGTATTATCAAAGAGGCAGATTTTCCCTGACCTTAGCATTGCATATAATGTTAACTTGGATTTCACCTACAAGTGGGTTTTAAAGCTTCTCTTTGCTTTTCTCTAAGAAAGTTAAGTGATCAAAAGCTTTAATGCTACAATGATTAGACTTTGGAGATCAGATATTGGTTGCAAGGGAGTGGTGCTCTACAGAGATTCCAGAAACTAGAAAAAAAAAAGCATTTCTATAACTTCTTTTTTTCTTTTCCTCAAAGTTTCGTACTACAAAACCACTGCCTGGTAGGAGGTAAGGGAAGCAAAAACTGCTGCATTTCTTTGTGATTTTTTTTTCCTTTCTATTGTAGGTGAAAGTACTTTAGTATAATAATTATTAGCATGGGAGTGGAAACATGCTGTTTAAAATATTTAAATTTACATAAAAAAGCATGCTGCTATTTTAGCCACCTTACTGGTTTGGGGTTTTTTTTGTGTTGGGCTTAGGGACTGGAATTACATAGGAAGGTCTATAATGACACAGAGAAGGGTACGTGTTTGACTCCCTTTTGCATAATTGAGGACTTGACAAAAATCTGTATTTTTGTATTTTGTTAAAATAGCCCTGCCATTGATAGGACTGTCAGGATGTGATTAGTTATTCTACTGGCAACAGGGCTGGATCTGTCTCTTCCTCCATCTCCCCACACTTCGAGGGCTGCAGTAAGTCATAACTGCAAATTGTCTGTCTCTCAGCGCTGTCATGAACAGGCAGAGAGATAGCAGTGTTTTAGACTTCTGGAGTTTGAACAGAATCCAAGCTCTGTCTCTGCTGGGAACAGGCGTGTTTCTGCATCTGGGAAGTTGGAGCCTGAGTATTTGCTCCCAGCTTCTTCATCTTAAACTCATCTTTTTCACAGGAAGAATGAGAGGCAGAAATTTTTAGCTATTTTTTTTAGGAGTCATACACTTGAGAAAGGAGGTGGAATGGGAAGTGTAAAATATGCAATGAGGGGTATGTTTTATCTTATGAAAGTGGGATACAGTTTAACTGGGGAAAAATAATCGGATAACCAAGCAAGCAGTGGGAAAGTTTCCAAGCATACCAGTGAAGCAACTCTTAGCTACAGGTCTTTCATACTAGAGAGAGAGAACACATTTTTAAAATCTTGAATAGATATTATTGGAGGGAGGTTGATAGGAAAACATGAGAGTTTGGAGAATGTTTTTCAAAGCTGAAGCTGTGACACTATTTCTGTGAAATATTCATAGGAGAGCATTGCTTCTTCCTGCACTGGATCCAGATCAGCACTGGTTTTCTTTTCCAGAGCTACTGCTTGCTTCAGAATGCTACTGTGTATGACTTGCTGTCCTTGCTATCTTTAAAACTTCAGCTGGGGACTGGAGTGGTGGAGGAAATTAAGTAGAGCAGCAATTAAAAAAAAAAAGTAAAAAAAAAAAAAAGTTATATACTAATGACTAAATTTAGTTGCATCCTAATGAATGGTCCAAAGGTGAGCTATACCGCTAACAACTGGATGTGATACAAGCTAAGTCTGTCACTTTGCTTTAATTAAATTTTACATCTTAATAATAAAAAAGCGGTAAAAGGATAATGTTCTCTGACAAATAATTCCCATGCTGTAAGATAGCCTTAATGTTCTTGGTATTCCCATACAAGTCTCATTTCACTTAATTACAGATTGCTCAACCTCCACAGAGTGCCAAATCACACTGTACTGGAAGAAGTCTTCTGTGTCTGGATAGGACTGCTGTTTTTTTAGACTATTCTAAGTGAATATTATTTTACAAGTCTTAATTAAAGCATTAGTCAAATAGGAATTCAGTGATATAAAATGCTTCCAAGAAGAAGAAGGCTTATGCATAATTTTTGTGGTAACTTCAAAGAATAATTTTATGTCCATAAATTGTCACAAGCTTGTTGGTTCTTCTGTTTCATACCCCTTTTTTCTCAACTGTTTAATGATGGTGGCTGTAAAAGCACTACTAAAAACAAACACACGGGTTTTTATACCAGCTCTTAATTCCAGCATGTGGATCAGTTGCTGGATTGGCGTATAACCCTTGTATTTCTCAGTGCGTATCAGGAATGTGGCAGGGAACAGAAACCTTGATCTTGTGAAGTAGCTTCTCTTAAACTCTGCTCAGATGGTTACTTTCAGCTTAGGTCTGTGCTAGAATAAGGAGGTAGACTACCCCTTGTTCCAGCTTCTGGTTTGGAGCTGCACAGGTGAGCTGCTAAAAATTGGATGGTGTGGTTTTACGTTTCAGCTGAACGCATCTGCTCATTCCCTGCAGCTGTAAATGGGAGTCCAGTTCCCTTCCTTCTGCTGCCACCCTTTGTGCGGGCTTGGTTGTGTTTCTGGTTCTGTGTTAGCTTGTGCATCAGAAACAATAAAAACGGCATCCTATTAAAGTTACCTGAGCAGCTCACTGAGGAATCGGATGAGCACTGATATAGGGGAAGCTAGACTCTGCTTCCAGCAGCCCCTAGTGGTAAAGCCCTGCTGTCATCTTCCTCCTGAATGGAGGATGGCTGAAATGGATCTGGCCAAAACCTAACCTTTCTCTGGTGTAGTTTGAGGCTTCGTATTTAAAACTGAATCAACCTGATGACTGCATGCCTCTGTGAGAGGCTGTCCTGCTCACTTTCCTGGTGCCTGTTATAACCATCATGCATCTCTTTGGAAAGGCAGTTGGGGGAGCTAAATCAGCTCTGCGTGTGGCTGCTTCTCTGTTTCTTTTCTAGTTTAACTCCCTGGAGCGGCTCTCCATGAGGTCAAATAGGCCTCAGAGCCAGCATGGAGAGATGGTGGAGAAAAAAGTCCAAACCTTCCCCTTTCAGTGGTAACTGCAGTAGCAGTTCAGCTGTAGTAATGCCTGAAAGTTTGAGGTCAACACTTGCTATCAAATCATTTTGAGGCAGGTGTGTAATTTTTTTCCACAGCTGGAAGAATGGCTGTCAGATCTTTGGTGCCCCTTCTTCAGTTTTATCAGGTTTCTTCTTGCCTTATTAATAAATGGTCGTGGAGATACCTTTCAATTTCTAAGTGTATTATTCACTGGGTATTTTTAACATCTGCTTGATAACCATTTCCAGAAAGCCAGATTAGTGAAAGTTTCAAGTCTTTGTGAGTGTTGTTTTTGCACATTTTGGTTCCTTTATGCACATCAAACCTATTTTCCTTTTGAACAAGTTCACTCTTCCCTCCTCTGGTATGCTTGTCTGCTTCCTCCTCTTGTCCCTGACCTATAGAAGTCAACTGAAGAATGGTGCTTCTAATTAAAACATGCTTTGGAAATCCTCACAGTGGTGAGGCTGAGAAGGAAGCAGTGCTTGGCTGTAGATACATGTGTTTGACACCTTTTTTCCTGCCTTTGGAAGCTGCATGAAGATAAGAGTTGCTCACAGCTTTCTGCTTTCAAAATCCTTTTACAGAAACGGAAAAAAAAATCTATTTATGACTGAACACGAGCTTCCTCAAATAATTCTTGACAAAGAAAAGATTTTATGATGGAATGATTATCATAGTCTCTTGCTTAAAAGCAGACACATGTAGTGCCTTATTGAAGATGATGCAGCACTGTAATATTCTGTTGGAAAAGTTAGTACCATAGATGGTGCTTTACACAAATGTGTAAAGCATATCATAAACTGGTTCTCTTGCTGCACTGGAGTTTGGATGTTATGTAGATTCAGTCATTTGCATTTTAATATTTGTGAATGATTATAATGTAAATTAAACAGATCTCTGTCCATATCTTTCTTTTATCAATGTTTGTTTACTTAGGATGCATTGGAAAAGAAGTAGATGGGAATTAAAATACCGAATGGTGGTGTCTCAAAATCGTAATTACTTTCTGATGGCATGAGACTTCTCATTGCTCCAAAGCTGCACGCAGGGATTGGTTCTGTGCTATATATATGCGTAGGAGTAGAGGAATGTCATTTCAGTATTTATTATTCTGTAGAAAACATCTATAGCACAGAGCCTGTGAAAATTATGATTACTGGCCGTAAACAGTTATGATAATTCACTTCAGAAATTAGTTTATTGATCTCTGGAACATTGCATTTACTTTACAAAATAAACAAAACTGTTTGCTTCTGGTAAATGGTGAAAAACACTTCAGCTTCTTTGTGAGCAGGAATGACCATCTCCAGGGAGAGTGAGTCATGAAAAGATTAGTATTGTTTGAACTTGCTGTTCTACAATTACATTATTTTAATTGTTAGGATTTTTGATATCCAAATGGAAGCATCCATTAGACTGCTTTTTTTTCTTGGAGATGGACAGTCTACTAATATAAAAATCTTAACCCAAATCTGTGTTAGCTAAGCATACTTTAGCTAACTTTAGGTCATAAACCCAAGATGAACACAAGTTAGAAATTAATCTTTTATTAGCTTCTTTATTATTCTTTTATTAGTTTCGTTTTATTAGCAGGCAAACTGTTGGAGCAATGGCAAAGTGTAGTCTCAGGAAAGAATATTTGTAATCCTTTTGGGGTGCTTCAGCCTGTGGATTTCTTGACTCATTATTGGCACCATGCATTACTAATTGTTGAAGAGCTTATGTCTTCCTTTCATCAGATTTTTCACTAGCTTTTTATTTATTTATTTGCAAACCAGAAAGCAGTAGGACCAAAGAAAATGGCATATGATAATAGTTAGAGGGGCAGATCAGTCATACCAGCAGTGCTAGGGGGAAGAGGGGATTAGGAATAAAGATCCCTCAGTTACTGTCATTACTTTGATTTCCTGTGAGAGTGACTTTAATGACTGTTGTAGTATGATATGTAATTAGAGTGTTTTTAGCTGTGGAAAACATCACATAGGTTTTAACATTTTAATAAAAATGGAAAATTTTGATTTTTGCACGGCTGTATATCAATGCGAAAGAGATGTCTGTCATTCACAGTGTTTAATTGGAAAAAACTTTTGCAAGAGAGGAGTCAAGTATTTGGCTGGGACATAGGTGTTGACAATGTGTTGTAAAATTCAGCAGCGTCTGAAGGGCTGAGTGTATAGTTCCTGGAAAGGCATCTTCTGGCAGTGGCAGGAAGAAGCTGTCAGAAGGAGTGAGCTGCTGCCCCTGTCTCCTTGGGCGGAGCAGGCACAGTTCTCTGCTGCTGTTCTCTGTGGCATTCAGGGGTGGACCCCCGCTTCAAAAGGTTTGGAGTGGTTGTAGAAACTGCCTCCTGCAAAAGTTCACCTGCACTTTGTGTGTGACTGCTTTTGCAAGTTGTAAGTTGTAATTTTTTACATTTATCACGGGGCCTATGGATTGCTTCATGGGTAGACAGAGGTCCTGGTGCTGAGCTCATTTAAAATTTGTATGTTATAGATGTCCTCTAAAGAATAATCCCAAATTAGATGCTAGAGAATTTGTGTTGTGGGCTGGTGGAGTATTCTGGCATGTTGGTTGGAAACATTGGGTCACTAGGTGGATGAAGGGTATAAAGGGACAGAAAACAAAGAGGTGAGGAAAACTTACTTTTAGACCTGTAGGAGCCATTCAAACCAATGTATTTGGCTCTGATATTTGGCACAGACTGTGCCAAATTCACGATTGCCTGTCTTCCTGACTCAGTGAGCTGCATAGGATTGATAACTATCTTGTGCTGAGAGGGGAAGGAGAGGACTCTAGGAGAGCCTCACTGGCAGAGGTTATAGTTCCCTAGAGATCATATAACAAACACTCTTGTAGGGCAAGGCATGCAGCTGAATGTCTGTCACACCGGGCAGCGTGATATGGTCAGCCCTTGCCAGGCTGTGGACTTCTGTACACAGAGATTTGAGCTTACCCAGTGTCCCTGTAGCAGGACAGCCTTGTTGAACACCACCTACTACTGAAACTACAGATGGGCTTTTCTTCCTCATTCTTCTCTCCTGCTCCACTGATTCTCAAACTCCATGTCCTAAATGACCAACAGTTGCTGTGAGCTGCCACGTGCCTTTGCAAAACTTAATGAAAAGCGATCCTAAAACATAATAAAACTTCACTTCTCACAGAATGTTGTTTTCTTTCAAGCAAATTAACTTTTATTAAACTGGGAGATGAATTGACTTTATGCGGAAAACAAAATAAGTTATCTTATTCTTCATCTGCATCCTATATTTAGTTTAGAAGTACTCTGATGCTAGTCAGTTTAAAAAAGAAACATCAGTAAGTATATTCTGCTATTACATACTAGGAATAGCCTTTTACTGTGAAAACTTCTGTTTGAAAAAGGAAAGTCAGTTGCACCCAGTTCCCCTTCCTTCTCCCAAATACTTTTTTCTCTGGCACTTATTTTAATTGTAGTCATTTCTAAGCAGTGCTCTTTCAAATGGAAGATGGATTAAAAACCTAGCAACCTTCTGTGTCCTTCTGACCCTTCTGACAAATTCCACCCCCTGTGCTTTTTTTTTTCCTTAGAGTCAAATCCAGTTTTAATGCAATTGTGAATTATCATCAGGGATGGATAGTTGTTGAATGTCTGATTCTACAGATGCTTATTATTATGATCTTACTAGTCATGGTAATAAAGAATATATTTGTTGCAAAAACAGAGCCAGGCAGATTCTTGGAAGTGTTTGTAAATATAAGTCCAGACCAATGGAATAATGCTTATTTCTATTGAGTGTGGCAGTTCTCTGCACGCTAGGAATGTGATAACCCATTTTTTAAACATTCAAATGTTTCAAAAAGTCTGAAGTCTGGTTCTGTGTGGGGGTGGCAGAGGGTTCATGTAACTTATTTCACTTTTCCTTCTTGGCAGTGACAGATAATCTGCCTTGTCACTTACAGTCAGTGTAGTGGTAACAGAAGGCCTGGCTTTAATTCCAGTGCTAGTTGGAACCTGTCCACCTCGGGTTTAAAGTCTTTTAATGAAATTACCACAGAAATGCAAAGTTTGACCTGTAAGGGATACGGAAAGAGGTTGTATCCAAGTAATATTTTTTGTGCACTTGCCAGCAGACTCAAGAGTAGTGCCCCATGTTGACGGTAACTGTCTCAGCAGTGTCGAATGCTGCCATCACTGCTTGTGCAAGGTTTGTATTTCACCCATAGGGCTGCATGTTTACCTCACTTTCTTAAGGTGCTCCTAAATGTCACTCTCTGAAGTAGTTTGTGTTTTATGAGGTAAGAGTTTTTCTGTTTCAGTTTTCACCTTACAGATGCAATCGACAGTTCAAATAGAAAGGAAAAGGTCTTTTATATTGTACTCTTATATATGATGTCCCGTAGTGTTCTAGTGCACGTCTGAGCTTGAATGAGAATTGATGTCCTAAAGACTTCCAGGAAGACTCAGGTTTGAGGGCTGCAGAAGACAAACCAAATGGCAACACTGTTAGATGAGAACAGAGAAGGTTCTTGAATGTTCAGACCGATTTTATAGGTTGTATGTTAAGAGTATTCACACCGCAGATACTGTTGGAGACTTATTTCTGGCTTTTTTTTGTATTTAGGGCTTATTCCAAAATGTGTTAACTCTTTAAGCCATGTTTTGTTTTAAATGTTAGTGTTTAATTGGTGTGTGGATTTGCCTTGCCAAAGTTGTAGCTCCTGTAATGTTGAACCAGCACTGCACTGTTTCAGAAGTTCATCAGGTGAAAGCGTTAAGATTTTTTTTTTTTCTTCCTTGCTGTTCACACCAGTTTGGTGAATTATAGGTCAATGGCTTAATAAAAAATGTTTGTGTTGGCATTGTTATTACTCTATCTGCAAAGTCCTTCCTAATCTTTCCTAAAAAGTATGATTGTGAGAACTTAGCAGCATGTTAATATGTAAGAGTTTGTGAAGATTTTTGTGAAGGCCAATTTCAGACCATCCAAAAAACAAAGGCGGTAGTTGCAATGTTTCCAAGAAGATCCCGGCTGAGCAATGCAGATGGTTCAGAAGGAATAAATCAGTCCTGAGCACAGTTACACCTCCAGATTTAGGTTTGTGAGGAAAGTAGAACAAATCTATAGCCTCAATTGTAAATTATTTACTTGTATAAAGGTTGCTGATGTCAACATCTCATCGCTTGTTCTAGAGCATTTCATCCTCGCGAAGTAGAAGCTCATCTCTGCTGCCGCCTGGGACAGTTAATTCTGCATCTCCTAGTGGCCAGAAACATATGAATCAAAGTGGTCCAACTGTTGTAACCATCACACATCACAAATCACCTGCAGCTGCTCGAAGAGCGAAGAGCCAACGTTCTGGTCAACTCCATGAAGTCAGAGAGGTAAGAGATAAAAATCTGCTGTTTTGCTATAACTTCTAAATGCTTATTTTGCTTTAGAATAAGCAATCAAGCCTGGTGAGTTAACAGTTCCCTTTGTTTCCTACTTTATGTTTGACTGCTTTGTTTTTATCCCCTCGATGAGAAAAAGGGCGGTCTTTAGTTCTGGTTCAGCTTAAAGTCTGGTTTATACAGGCTTTTTTGTGCCGATGTTAAAATCAGTGTGTGCACATCCTTAAAAGAGGAAGTAGGTTGGCCACAGGTCCCAGACTTTGCAGTGGTGCTGCAGTGCTGGAGGAACATCTCTTTCAAGCTGCATGCAGCAAAACCTTTCAGATTAGAGAGAGGGCCCTGAAGCCTTTAAATATAACTAGAAAAACAAAAACTTGAGTAAGTCTGATGAATGAATGTGAAAGAAGGCACAGCTCCCCATACTCAGCAGTTTGTTTCTATATGGCTGTAGTCTTAATTTTGTTGAGAGGTTTCTATTGCTGGCCTTGTGATGGAATTGTCTGTATTAAACACGTGAAAAGCAAACAAGAAAACATGTTTTTTTCAAAGTGTGTTTACCAGGGTTTAAGATGTATAACTCATATACAATTTAAGTCTGTCTTCCACACAACAAAAATAGTACAGAGTTCTAAGCTTAAATACTGTCAGACTTGCACAGAACTCACTTTCATCCTTTCTTATTTTTGCTTTGTCTGAATTTCTTGCTATTCTCTAATAGTGTCTTTGTAAGGTCCCCCTTTCACCTCTTCTACCAAAGAAACTGTTGGCAGCCTTGCTGCTTTAAAGCATTCTGCTATCACATGGGTTTAAAATAACTACCCCACTCCCTCAAGTTGCAATCTCAAGAGTCTGCTTATAAGTTTATACTCCCTAAATGTTTTAGAAATGGACACCTTTCATATTAAGACTTTGAATAAATTCTTAGCGTGTGCTCACAATGAAGATTCAAATTACACATCCTGATGAAGAATGCTTGTTTTTTTTTCTAGCAACATTAAAAGTGAAAACTTCCCTTGTATCCTCTATTCTATTAACAATAGTCATTCCTTGCTCTGAAGAGCACATTGTCTGAATGTCACCCACGTTATAGAAAACACACATCTGTTTGTTTTTCATGAGAATATCTTGTCTTTGCCTACCAATCATCTCCTCCAAGTTGTTTCTACCTTACTAAATGTATTTGCTCTCATAGGTTGAATTCAGAGTGCACCTTAAGCCTATTAATAAAATAAACAGTGGGAGCTGTTGCAGCTCTATCAAATGAAGCTGCGTAGGGTTGAAAGGAATTTAAAAGAGAGAATTAGCGTATGAGCTGATCATAGTAAATTGGGAAGGGAAAAAGTCAACAGATGAACTACACTTGGGAAGGAAGAAATAAATACTAGCCTATAGTAAATTGGAGAATAAGTGGATAGGTATCATCCCTGCAGAAGAGGCCTGGGGATTGCTGGCACATTTGTTTGCAGTGTATTGCAATGTGATGTCATTGCAAAAAGGTAAATATTACAGGACTGTAATCTGTAATCATGGAAGATAATTATTTTGCTGTGTTTGATGTGTACAATTCCTTAGCTGCAGCACCAAATCCTGTGAGAACAACTTGAAGGGCTGCAATAAAAACATCTTAGACATTGAACATATGGTAGTGATTGAAGGTTAAAAGAAATGAGTTTTTCAGGGAGGGAAAATGGTACTAAGATAAACAACTCATAAGAAAATTTTATAACGAGGCATATGAACTTTACCTTTTTGTGTATTGATTTTTTTACGGTGTGCTGCTTCTTGAAGTGAGCATGTTAGTGGAAAAATGGATCATTCTGCCCTGTTTCCCAGTCTCATGTAAAAAGTGGCTTCTTGACTGATCTTGTTTCCATCTTGTGAAAGGATAAGTCTGTTTTTCCAGATTAAAGGAGCAGACAGATTTAATTTCAGTGGCATGCTCCGTACATTTCCTTCTCCCTCCTTTTCCAGAGTGACCGCAGTAAACTTGGGTATATGCTGCCTGTTTTGTCAGGGAATATTCTTGTTGCCTTTATGAGTCAATGGTCACTGTTAGATGTACTCTCCCTTGTTAAATTTATGAATAAAGAGATGGGTCCAGAAACCTTCACAAAAGTGCACTTAAATCTTTTCTAGTCCTTTTTTTAAAATTTGAAGTGAGGAGAAATAGGAACTAAAAGTACAATAAGAGAGAATTAATCCTCTCCTTAACACGCAAATCTTTGCTTTTTATTTAGGAGTTGTTTGGTGTGATTTGGATGAAGTGAAGAGACTGCAAAATGATTATAGATCTGTGTTAGCATTCCCCTTATAGAATGAAGTCATTGAAGCTTTGACATGCAAATAAGTTTTTTTTTATGGTACTATAAATAGGACTACATTAACTAATTCTACATCTTACAAAATACAATCAATGGAAAGAGTTGATATGCTTCTGGAAAATGCGAAGCAGCATACATTTTTCTAAATTTTAAAACAATGTTACAGTAATGCAACAATATTATATATGAGATCCATGAGAAACAAGAATGCCGCAAAACGGGAATCCTTCACATGGGACATATGGTCTTCACTGTCTTGGTCAATGTCTCTGGGAAATGCTGAACTTGAAATTGTTACTCAATTCTTGACCAGTTTTTCTTGATTTGTCCATGTTACTTGGAAAAAATGAAGTGTATCACCATGTTGCAAATAGGACAAATTGACATAATGCAACGATATTTGGTAATACTTGGTTGTTCTTTTCCCCCCTTTTTCCTTTCATAGCAAGAGTAAACAACACATTGCTTCCTTCTGTTCTTTGTTGTGGCTGATTAAATTTATTTTTTTCTTTAGACAGCATAGAGAATTTTAGTGTAAAGGATTATAGCATAGAGGTCTATTTAGCACCAAACTGATGTGCAAAATTCTGTAAAGGTAGTAAAAGCAACTGCATAGGTCTCCAAAATGACACATGTAGTAAGTGTTTCTGTTGTGAAATTAGATGTTTACCTTTTTTCAAAATTTTGGTAAATTACAATTGAGCGTGAATACGGAGCTTTTGACTGCTATAAAAATTTTACTTTTAATACTCAGAACTACTTTTGTATAACATTGAATTGAAAAAGAGCTCAGGAACATTATTTTTCATCATAACGTAATTTTTTTGTTTAAAATAATATTGCTCTCTTAAATCAGATTTTTGTTTATATTAACTTGATATTAATAGTCCAGTCCATACTGATTTATGGAATGTTATATCAAAACTAAAATTCACCATACATTAATTTGGGACAGCTGATCTGCTATGTGTTGCATTTTATGCAGAATTATTCGAGATACTACGTCTTTATTTGGGCCATAACTTATTATTAAAGGGGTGCTTTCATCTGATTTTTTAGTAGGTGGTTTTATGGTAACCTAACTGTGTGTGGTCTTGAAATTGAATTCTGTTTTTTAAACTGTGCATATTATTATCCTCTTAACAATTTGTGGTAAGACTTATGCTTGCAGAATTCTTTACTGCACGCAGTTAAAATTAACTGGAACATAAAGCCAACTGGCCACATCACACTTTATATTAAATTTTAGCTGTCACTGAACTAAATAATAGTGGCACGCTTCATCTTGGAGTGGCATTTATTTTGGCTGAGAACGTCTATAACTATTCTATGACCTCTGCCAGTGTTGCCGTTGTTGTTAAAAACCAAGAATTGCAGTATGTGAACATGTTACAGTAACTTATATAATTATTTACAGAAGTTTAGAGAAATTAAACGAAGTTAACCAGAAGTCTAGAGAAATATTTTTTTTCCATAATTAAAAAAAGTAAATAGAGGAATTTCTGATCCCTTTGGAAATGTGGTGTTTGTTACAACTTCTGATACTCTACAGTGGACTAGTCATCAGCATGTGTTTCTGAACATCTGTTATGGTGAGATCCAGATTTCATGGGGCCTCCACCAGTGTGACATCTATTTTATGTGCCAGTGGGCAGTTCCAGAATGCTTTCTGCTTTTTGCCAGAATGCTTCCAGACTGCTTTTTGGTAAGGCGACAGTCCTACTGCTTCTTGCATGTCCTTTGCCATATATAAACATGATTACTGTTTGATTCCTGCAGGAACTGTGCAACTAGCTGGTAGTTCTTTGCTTCCTCCCTTACAATATAGGAAAATCTAGAACTTGCGCCTAGGGTGTGAGGTGGAGTGAGGTTTACCTGCAATTTGTGGGGCTGCAATTGTCCAATTTTTTGTGGTTACTAGGAGAAGGAGATATGATACTAAAACACTTGAGGAATTTTCAAGCAAGAAGTGAACGTCTTCAGGTCGTTGTAATATTGGGATAGCAAAATTAGGAACTGTGACTAGCTACTGTTAGCGAAAAAGGATACTGTTGTCCGTGGATAATTGTCTTCTGTTATAGGATTAAAGCACTGCACAGGCAGCATTGTAGGTGAAAAAGTAGATGAGGTACTCCAACCACTTGGAGAAGCAGTCAGACTTGCAGGGCTTCCACATGTGTTAACATACATACACTAAGCTGTGAGTTTCTTGATGGTAAAACTTTGTAATTGATATTTAAGCTGGTAGTAGGGGAGAACCTGATGATTTTCATTCCATGCCGAATTTTACTTTTCAGCTTTGAAAAAGTGAAGTTTTGCTTTTTATTTCACTTTTTTAATCCTCCTTTTGTTTCTCTGGAAGTGTGCACGTAAAAATGTCAATGGATAAGATCAATCTAATGCCAGTTCTAGCAAAAAGCACGCTGTAGCTCTTGATGTTTGGGGTAGCATTGAGGTTATTTGAGATTGTGTGATAAGGGCGCATGTAAAAAAAATCTGATTTGGATCCTTGAACATCATGCCTAAACAGTGTGAAGTATGCACAAAAAACATTTTTAAAAAATCCTGTTAATAATTGAAGCGCTTTTGAAAGTATGTGTATAATTTTGATTAGTTTGGTAAACTTTTGTGTAAGTAGGGAGCAGTGCTATATGTTAGATGTGTTGCTTTCACTGACAGTTTTCATCTTGATTTTGGAGTGTAGGAAGATGAGAGCAAGCTTTGTGATAAAGATGACCTTCAGGGCTGCATGACTAATCAAATATTTGCTTTTAGAAGATGAACATGATCTCACCATGTTTACCTAACTAAAAGGTATGGATGTAGGATGGATTGCTAAACTAGGCTAACTTCAGTCTTTCAGGCCTAGTAATGTGGATGCTTTATCAGGGAGAGGCCTGATAACCCGGGACTGCAGCTGCAATAGCACTGCTGGAGTCTGTACTGCTGTGCCTTTGCTAGGCAGATTTAAAACTAGTTACCTAAAATCATGCCCATTTTTCCTTCTAGGCATGTTTTAGTGTAAAAGGTAGCTTTGTGGTGTTTTCTTTGTGGCAGTTTGGTTGATTCTTTTAAGTAGAGTCTTCCTGCACTTCAAAACTAGTATAGTAAATATACTCTATAGTTTCTCAGTTGAACTGACCAGGGAGCTTCATCTTGGCAATTTAAAGATACTGAAGAAAGCATTTAGAGTGTTTCACTTTTGAAATCTAAGTATCCTGTTTTCTGTTCTTTTGGAGAAATGATATGGTGGTACAATGAGTGGTAATTTTGGAAAGAGAAGGGAAAACACAGAGGAGGAACCTTTGTTAGTTATAGATCTACAGTTTTTCCTGGGCTTGTATTTAAAATCTTCCTCCCAGCCCCCACTATACATAATAAATTAAAGGTAAAGGGTCACCTTTTAATCGTCTTTAAGCAAGTGCATCATATCATACACAAAATAGTCGGTCTGAAACTATAGATGGATGCTGGTCAGAAAATGATATGCTACTTAATAGGTTACATCTTAATACCACTACATCTATACTTTATATGCATTGTATGTATTACGCTTCTTTTGTCTGCAAACTTATCGTCACAAATTTTTTACCTTAATTAGCAAGGGGTGGAAAACAGGGAAAACAATCGCCACTCTAAAACAGATTTCTTTGGAGGCTATTTGACTTGTCTATAGAAGTCTTATCTCCTATGTCCGCAGTACTAACTTGAGGTACAATACACAAAGATCAATAAACCCACGTCTTCCAAGGGGATAAATGGGATGCTTAAATGTCTGGGACTGTCAGTCTAGGACCTTCCAAGCTAGTAAGTGTGCATGTGCTTATAAAAATTTCTCAGTAAGGAGCATTAACTATTCCACTTTGGGGATGAGGAAATGAAAAGTATTGTAATATTATAAACCATTAGTTATTAAATCACATAAACATGAGCGGAATACTCTTGTATTCTCTGAATCTTTACCTTGCCTTTGCAATATCTTTGAGGTTGCTAAGACTGCATATAAGTTACACCTTCCTAAACTGCACCTTGTTCTGTGCATTTGGTTTTGTATTCATGCAAAGGTTGAGTCATCCTGGATTGCAGATACCCAGGCAGGAAGAATGAAGGTTGCTATGGGAATCATAGAGCAAATGTTCTACTAAAATTACACCCTTTGTCCATGCAGGTTATGTCAAGAGTGAACCTGGCTCATTATTTCTGATTCCCGCCCCCCCCCCCTCCAAATCTGAAAAATATAAATGATGCAAACATGGTTTTTTTAATTTTTTTTTTTCAGTCTATAGTTTAGTAATACTTGAGCATGTGCAAAGACAATCATTTTCAATCATTTAATAATGGCAATTTATAAATTAGGGATAATACACTGCGTATGATAGCTACATTCAGAGACTGCTGCAGCATTCATTTTCTTTAGCAATTGCAGAGAAGCTAAGATTACTCTTTACAGTTATTAAAATATTTTGTTAAATTTTAAGTAAATCGTAGGTTCCCAAAGGAGCTTGAGAGAAGTCAGATATGAAGGGTATTCAGTCTCCAGCTTTTAGATGCCTTCAAAACTAGACAGAATTCAACTGTTCTGCTTTATATGCATATATAAAACAGCATAGCATATCATATACTTACCTACTTTTTTGGAAAGCTACAAGGCTGTTTTCTTTCACAATTAAAGCACAAATACTGCAGTAGTTTCAATTTAGAGTTGACAGTTTGAAAATGAAGCATTAGAGAAAATATAGTTCAGTAAATCTTTTCTCAGATTAGGGTGTCACATCTCATGGCTGCTTGTTTAGTGGCCTTGCTTTCAGTGCGGGTTTCTGGGTGACTGGCTGGTGCAGCAGTGATCTTCATAGCAAACCCCGAACGCCACAAGGTGCATTTACCTTCTGTAGCTCTGTTTATAATGCAAATTGCTGCTTCTAAGATACATGGGCTATTTTGTTAGCCCACACTTAAATGCTATTTTTATTAAATTAAGTAGAAGATATTTTTGAATGTTCTCAGTGTTAATGTATGACAATGTAATATTAGGTGGCTAGCCAAGTTTCAAATACTAAGTACAGAAAGTACTTGCATAAAGGCCCTCCAGGAGAAAGTAACCATAGAAATGCCTTAGATATTTTAAGCATACCATTCAGTTTACATTATTATACAGATTTATCGAGGGACTTACTATAATCTTCAACTCCTTGTGTAACACCCAACGTGCTGCATGCTGCACTAAGAAATACAGGAAACATTTTGATTTTACAACAAATGGGAATAATAAACACTATAGCTCTCATCAGTTATTTAACAAAGAGCTGATCTCTAGCAGCTGTTGCTGTATGTTCTTATTGTGATCTCCATCTCTTATGCTTGGCTTGCACTTTTTAAATGCTTTAGAAACTTTGTGCGCGTTAAACAGATGCTTTTAAGCAGCTGCCTACCCACTTCTTGTTTGCAATTCTGATTTCTGATAATATGCTTTTAAAATATGGCTAATAACATGATGGCTAGCAACACTTCATCCTAACAAGCTAAACTGAACTATACCTACCTGAATTTGACATATACTTTAAAGCAGCTTCGTATTATAGGTACTAGATGTATACCTGTAATTGATCAATTATTTTTAATTTTTTTTTTATGGTCCATACATTTTTCTCTTGCTCAGGAAACACAGTCTTATGTTCTTGCACATAGTGCTTAGCATATTCTTCTGGTGATATCTACTGTGTTCTGGGATGAGTGTTTGCAGTTTTTCTCACAGAGATCCCCAGTTACCTAATTGCAGTTTTATTGGTAGGTCTAAGCTGACAAAGCACATGAATTTGTGGAAAAGTTGCTGTATAAATGCAATTCAGACATATTACAGTATGTCATAAATTTGCTACTCAAAATTATGGTAGTGTATGTTGAATCACTTCAGCGCTGTGAAGTTAATGATGTCAACTTAAACCAGGTGATAGCTTTAGGATATGGGGAGAAGTCAAAGGGGTGAATTTGGAATGCTTTGTCACAGGTCGTACAGGTACACTTTATTCAAGGCTCAGGAATGGCAAGATTAGATAGCCTTGATAGCGACAGTTCATTTGCTTTTCAGAAAACATAAGGTGAATTGACTGTAAGATGGGGAAGTAATGTCTACTTTGCTTAAAACTGAAGGTCATTCCAGTGTATACTACACACCTGAGAGTTGTTAAAATGACAGAAATAAAATTTTATTTTATGCTTGGACACTACAAGCTAGGTGGCTAACTGGGAGAGGGGTGAAAGGAAGTATAAGCTGTGTTGGGAAAGGGAAGAAGCACTGGAAGTGTCCATCAGAAATTTGGGTAAGTATTATATGGATATTGGACTACTCTGAATAGCTGTATGTGTGTTTATATATCCCCAGGTGGAATGGAATCATGTAAAAAAAAAAAAAAAAATTAAAAAAGATTCAGAGTTATGTTTCCTAGCACTGTGTGTTCTGAGAGAGACCTCCACATCCTTGAAGCTGTGCATGTTGAAATGTGTAATTTATGTTCCAATACAACATGACCTTTTCTCTTCTGAAGACTGATTTCAATCAAAGTACAAAAACCTGTTTTTATCAGTAGTATGCTATATTGTGGTAAACTAATAGAATTTTCCTGTGATGATGTTGACTTAATGATTAGCAGCAACCTTTTAGGTGCTCTTTTGAATGCTTAAAATTCACAAATTGGCCTTAATTGCTGATAATTAAAATGTGCTTTCCAGCTCTGTGCTATAGCTATTAACTTCACCAAAGTGATCCTTCTGAAACGTGAACTGCTACTCAGAAGAGCCCATAGAATAACATCTGCTTATGAGTAATGTTTAATCACTAAAACTAATGACTTTCCTTGCAGATTTTGAGGTAATTTTAATAGTAAAATTGCGTAAGAAGAATTTCCTGCAAGGTGTTTTTTATAGGCTGTGTTCTTGATGCCGCATTCCGTGGTTTAAAATACAGCTGTGGTGCTTCCTGCTTGGCTAGATGGTGGCCAGTTGCCATCCAAGATTCACTTGAACTTGCAAGCTCCTTCCTTTTGCGTCTCTAATTTTTGGTTCTGGATCACTGGAGGCAACTCGGGGTGGGGGAAACAATCTTGGCAGCCACTGTCTGCTTTTTCTCTTGTCTGTAGTTTTACCTTAAGATCCCAACGCCCTGCTCCCCTTGAGTCATCTTTGATAGTAAAGGGTAAGTCTCAGTAAGTGACTATTAGTCGGATATGGTTAATATAGCAGGTAGATTAGAATATGCGCAAGAAAAGAACTCACGGTGGGGGAACCCGGCACTTACTATTTGTGTTTTAGTACAAACCTTATACTGGTAGCAAATGTCACGCGTTACCTACATGTGTGGAGTATCTGCAGGGAGCTCTAATCCAACAGGCAAAAAAGAAAACCTGTTGTGTCTCCTGCAATAGACCCTGATCCCCAGACACCTCCCTCCAGTGGCAAAATGACCAGTGCTAGATTGATACTGATAATTTTGCAGAAAATGTACAGCCCACTCATTCTAATTTGTGGGGAAAAGTAGTGCTCATTGATAAAATTTGTCTGAATCATGCTCTTTCACTTGAGTATTTATTATGGCAGCCAGCTCTTACTAAATAGCTTTAACTTGTCACCTAAACACTTGTGGAGTAGCTCCATGAAACGCTCTTAAGATAGCTGACACTACCAGAGGAATTTTATTTTCCTCCACTGTTTTAGTACTTTGGTTGGTTTGTAAATCTTTCTCTTTAAATCTTCCTCTTCCACAGGCAAAAGAACCTGAAGTTTATGTTGGTTTGGAAGGGAGAAGTGTTCTCCTCTTCAGATCTTAATCAGCAAGACGACATTCTCAAAATAACTAGCAAATTTTGGGAGGGTGACAGGAAAAGCTTCCCCCTACTTTCTCCATAAAACATGAAGCTATTCAAAGGAAGCTGAATATCTCAGGGTATTGATTAAGATTAAAAGCATCTCCAGTTTAGAAAATCCAAGATTGTCTGTTTGCTAAAACATTGTCTGGCAGGACTTGAACTTTTCGTCGTAGTCCATCTCAAAGGACACAAGATCTTTTCTGTAATTTCTCTTATCTCCTCCCTTCCCATATGCCTGAGTTTCAACAGACTGAGAATTTCTTGGGAAGGTGGACTACTTTTCCTTCTCTGGTACTGAAAAGAATGTTGAGGGCTTCCAGACCCATCAACAAAGAAGACCCTTCTTGCCTTTTTCTTCCCTCCCCCAGATCCAACAACCTTATTGGCTAAAGCAGTAGTATGCAAACCCACAAAATACAAAGTCTGATTATTGTAGCTGTGCAACTAACAGCAAGGGAGCTTGGAGGTGTGACTAATAAACTACTGGATGGTTGACCGATGAGTAAGAAGTCTGTAGTCCATCAAATGATTGTCTTCAATGTTGTCTTCACAAAACAGAATGGTACTATGTTGTACAGTTATGCAGCAAGTGTCCAATTTACAGATTTTAAAGATATAAAATAGGAATTGAATGTATAAAGAATGGACCATAGGATCACATCTAGTATATGAATGAATTAACTAGCCAGTTTAAAAAGTGCATGACAGGAGTCGGTAAATAATGGCTACTTCTGGGAGTGTAAATCCTGTGCTGAGGTCCCTGGAGATGCTGATGGCAACCAGTGGAAGAGCAGCGGCGTCAATAGAAGCAGCAGATGGGAAAGAATAGCTAGGAACATGAAACAGTTGAGCCAGGCCTTCTCTTTCTCACCTTGTTTTCTCCCAGTTGTCTTAGACTTGGCTTTTAGAATCAGCCCTAATGACATTTGCTCTCTGTTCTGTAAGGTTTTACTCACAAGGAACCACCCTGCGAAGTGCGCGATGAGGAGACTGAGCTAAAAAAGCCAAAACAAAACCCCAAAGGAAATAATTTTTTGTTAGCTAAGACAATGAAGATATGTAGCAACTGGCTTTTCAGTTGTTCCCTTAACAGAGATTATGTGGATTCCTCGTTAGGGAAAAGAGAACAAAATAGTGGATGGGGGTGGGGGGAACTTGTTTTCATTCTTCTCTGAGGGGAGAAATAGAATTGTGAAAGCAGAGGCAAGGACTGAAAAGAAAAAGAAATGTGCCCTGGTGATTTGCTGCCATCCTGATTGTCAGAGGTATAGTTCTGTTTGTTCCGTCACTTTTTGTGTCTCTGCAAATTACATGCCAAGTGAAAATTAACTTGCTCCTTTGAAGCTTCATTGATAGGATGTATGTGTCTAAGCCTTAATAACTATTATATAACAAGTCATTCCAATTTTACTGGTCATTGTTTGCTTCTTTAAAATAATTGAGGTCAAGCTGACTGCTACCCTGAGGTGACAATAATGGAGAATTATGTGCTTATTCTCTGTAATAGGAGGGAAACAGTAATCAAGAAAGGACAGTTGATATCGATGTCATTATCTGGTTCCATCTTTCCAAGATGTTTTCAGAATATCGCACTTGGTGTTCTAGGATCCTTTCTTAAAATATTTTTTTCTCATTAGCATAGTAATGTTCACAGAGGCTACTGTGGGTCTTCATCCAGATTGAAGCTTTTTGGATAGAATTCCTTTCTGTTTGCAGCTCAAGGAGGTTCTTTCTAGTCAAAAGCTCAGGTTTTATTGTAAGCAAAATGTACAGATATGTTACTTGTGGAACTTAAGCATGTTTGCAGTCATCTGGTCTTGTACTGTTTCTACACTAGACACTTTTAAAGCTGAAATGCAAAATTCTCTTTAAGAGATTTGTGTTATATATTGCAGTGCTTCTAGCAGCAATTTCTGTGCGTAGCTCTTTCGCTTCAGTTATATATTAAGCTGCCTTCCTAGCTTGCGTGCTATTGATGGAATCCCATTGAAAGATCTATGGATGTGACTTTACTTAAGAGAGAAGTCTATAAATCCTTATCAGACAATTTCTTTTGTCAAGTAGTAAGATGCACATAGCAAGTGACCTTGAGGAGTTTGGGAATGCTTTTCCTAAGTTAAGCCAAGGGAAAAATTCTCTTGCTCTGCAGTGGTTGGGTATAAATGCTTAACTCAAAACAAAAATGCATTAAATTGGAAAAAAAAAAATCACTTTTACTGCAGTTGCAGACTTCTCAGTCGGAGAGGTATACCTGTTGAGTTGGTGCTTAACAGTATTTACAGTAGTGTTTTTTGCATGTGTTTAAACTCTTTCCTTTTTCAGAATAAATAGTTGAAGGTGGGAAAGCTTCATGGAAATACTAAGCGGGAATTGTGAATTTAAGCTGAATTGGTGGGTAGTGTGTCAAATCAATGACTGGTATGATTGCTTTAGTGACATTGGAGTTCCAGGTATCTCTATCTTCCATTTTGATATATACTCGATACATACAGCTATACATATATGTATAAAAAATTACATTGTCGTATGTTGGTTGTCTGTTTTAACTTTTAATTTCTACAATATGACAGTTCCTGTTGTTGATGAAATACAGGTCAAGATTGCAAGAGGAGTCCTTGCTCAAGGTCAGAATTGATGACTATATTAGGTTTACATGGCAACCCAATGTATTGGGTTTACTTAGAATTACTTAGAAGGCTTTTATTTTTTGTGTGTGGACTTTCGTCTGTTCTGTCACTCATCTGCTTTTGCTTTTAAGAAAAGCAGTGTTTTATATTAAAGAACAGAAAAAAACACCCCCCTGTGGTGTATGCTTATTTAACAGTGAGAATCAAGGTCCTGACTCATATCACTTATGACTTAGTCTAGGGTGGTTTGAAAAGCTGGTCTCTCCTTGTGTCCTTTTGCAATGTCTTCTGAAATGTTTTTCTTTTGGTACTGTTGTCTAAAAGCAAGAAACTAATATTTTCAGAAAGTGTGTATGTGTGTGGATAGAGAGATCGTGTTTCCATATAACACTTTATTTAAAAAAACAAACCAACCTACCAAACAAACAAAAAATTCCCAAAAAAGTGAAGAAGAAAATTGGCTATTTCCCAGCCTTGGAAGGCAGTAAACTTCTCACAAGGACAACTTGACTTAGAGTTGGTAAGAAAGTGATCCGTGTTGCATTTCTGTTATTATTTAAATGTCTAAAGCTTTTCCCACACAACTGTTTATTTTTACAGGTGCTCTGTTTTTCATATAAGCCTTGTGTTGTTTATTTTCCCATGTTTTTAACAATTGTTTTCAACTTGCATGCAGTCAGTAATGGAAAGGATTTAAAAATAAAAATCGCTGCATTAAATCTTTCAAAGGAATTGCCTAGAGATAAGTAGGCAGACAGTGTGCTGCTAGTGGTGGTGCACAGAGAATACTACAGCAGAGAAAAAGAGTTATTAACTGATGGAGCCGAATGTCTCGATTAATTATTTCTAGCACGTCACAGAGGAGCTTAAAGATACAGAATTTCTGTGGGTTCTCAGCGCTAAAATAATATTTTCCTTTTTCTCTGGAGTGTTTTGGATTTTTTCATACACATGGGTAGGCACACCTCAATACCTAGTCTAAAAGTATTCAATATGTGTGAAGGTCAGTACCAGAAAAGGAAAATGCCATAAGGTTGTGGCTAGGGAGGTCTGAAGAATCTTCCTCGGGCTTTATATTCCAAAGAAAGGTAGGAAGATCTGAAGTATTTAAGTGGTTATATAGAAAGGCAGGATTGGTGACACTACTTTATTTTCTTGGCCAGCTCCACATGACCTATATGACAAAGAGAGAGTGTCTGCTTGCCCTTCAAGGTAATATGGCTGATGTCATTCTTCCTTTGTTTCAGGGAGCTTGAAATCACTGTGTCTTGGGAGATGCTGCTGGGACAGCTGTGGATGGGGCAGTTTTGTAGATGGCTTAAAGCTGGTGTTTGCTTTAGGTTGTTGTGATGTGCTGTGTTAGTTGGGTGAGATCCGATAGGACCAGTAATTCTAGAAAGAAAGATATTCTGATTATCATAGTACCCGTCCGGGCTGGACAAACAGACTTAGGCCTCTTAGTCTCGGAGTCTGGATAACAAAAGCATTTCCACTGTAAATAAAATCACGTCAAAAGCAGTCATATCCTCTTCCATTTAGGTGTGGCTATTCAGTTTTCTTCCTTCGAAGTTTCTATTTATCTTTGTTTTAGGATGGGAGGAAAAATCTTTCTAACAGAGAGTTTATTATTATACTTATTAATTGGGAATCTCTCTCTCTCTCTCTTTCTAGCTTAAGAAACAAATTGAAGCCTTAAATCAAAAATGACATTCAGGTTTTGTAAGATGATTTCTCTGCCTGGGAAAGATTAATATATCATCTAGTATTTTAACAAAATATTGAATTACTGTAATTTTTTCTTCTAGCACAGAAAGTAGCACCTCAATTTTTCATTATTATTTCTTAAATTAATTTTTAGCAGCTAATTTTAGCTTATTTCCTGGATGAAAGAATGTTCTTTCTTTTTCTTATGTCTGAAATACATTTCTTTGTAATCCTAGGGTATCTCATATCTTTTTCTGCCTATCTTTCACATATTGTAGGGGTGACCCCAAGACAAGAGTAATTTCTATTTCACCCATTTATTTGGGGTCTTGTCACATAACCGTTTGTTCCCATACGTCATGGTTGACAGTGTGTTCGTAACAGGAAGATCCAGGAGGTGCAACTCCAGCTGCGAAGGAGTAGTTAGCAGTTGCTGTGGCTGGGATAAGTACAGAAAGCAATCACACAGGATTTTAAGATTAGCCAGGGAGGGGAGGAAGCAGGCAGCAACGGAAGCTGTGAATTGGCTGTTTTGGAGCAAGCAGTAGAGAGCAGATGACCTACTGAGGAAAAAGTCAGAGATGATTCCTGTTGCAGTCTTCTGTGAGGGTGTCATTGGATGGCAGGTTTCTTAGAGGGTAGTGTTATTCAGAAGAATTTTATTGGGTTTGCATGCCAAGGTTTTGGTAGCGAGGGGGCTACAGGGGTGGCTTCTTTGAGAAGCTGATAGAAGCTTCCCCCATGTTCGATAGAGCCAATGCCAGCCAGGTCCAAGATGGACCGGCTGCTGGCCAAGGCTGAGCCCATCAGCAGCGGTGGTAGCGCCTCTGGGATAACACATTTAAGAAGGGGAAACAACTGCTGTCTGTCAGCATCTGGAAGAGAGGAGTGAGAATGTGTGAGAGAAACCAAGGTCAGTGAAGAAGGAGGGGGAGGAGGTGGTCCAGGTCCTGGAGCAGAGATTCCTCTGCAGCCCATGGTGAAGACCATGGTGAGTAAGGCTGTCCCCCTGCAGCCCATGGAGGTCAACGGTGGAGCAGGTGGATGCACCCAAAGGAGCTTGTGAGCCCCAGGAGAGACGAGCCCATGCTGGAGCAGGTTTGGTGGCAGGACTTGTGACCATGTGGGGGACCTGCGCTGGAGCAGTCTGTTCCTGAAGGACTGCACCCCATGGAAAGGACCCACACTGGAGCAGTTCATGAAGAACGGCAGCTTGTGAGAAGGACCCGTGTTGGAGAAGTTCATGGAGGACCATCTTCCACAGGAGGGACCCCATGCTGGGGCAGGGGAAGAATGTGAGGAGGCAGGAGCGGCAGAGGCAACGTGTGATGAGCTGACCACAAGCCCCATTCCCTGTCCACCTGTGCCGCTCAGGGGAAGGAGGGTAGAGAATAGAGAAATCAGGAGTGAAGTTGGGCCTGGGAAGGAGGAAGTTGGGTGGAAGGTGTTTTTAAGATTTGGTTTTATTTCTCATTATCCTGCTCTGATGTGATTGATAATAAATTAAACTAATTTCCCCAAGTCAAGTCTGTTTTACCCGTGACAGTAATTGCTGAATGATCTCTCCCTGTCCTTAACTCGACCTATGAGACACTTGTTATATTTTCTTTCCCCTGTCCATCTGAGGAGTGGGAGTGATAGAGCAGCTTTGGTGGGCACTTGGCATCCAGCCAGGGTCAACCCACCACAAGAATATGGACAATACCTGAGAATTTCTGGCAGGTTGAAAGGTCTGAATCTCTGTCAAGCTTCAGGAACAGCTGTTAATAGGGAACACGTAATGTGGTCTGCTTGTTCTGCTGCAGGCTGAAGATGGAGAAAGGAGCAAACCATTTGTATGAGCTAGTCTTCTCCTAGCCCGAGGCTTTCTCTTAACATTTTGCAGTCAGATAAATGCAGGTCTACTAATGTTAGATACATGCATGCATGTAATTCCTTTTAATACATGTAGTCCTGATAGTTCTTTCAGTTTTTCTATTTTATATCTAGCATAGAATTGTATTTCAGAGGTTTGAGTGCATTTGTGGGAATATGTGGTTTCTTTTCCATATTGTGAGAAGCTATTTATAGGTGAAGAGGGGATCCAAAGCTGAAACAAGAGTGGAAAGAGAAGCGGGTTGAGACTTGGTGAGGAGACAGGGGCAAATATCTTTGCTGTTGTTAAAAGTAGAGCACTACTACTTTCAGCTCTCTGTATTTGCAAATAGGGAGGATGGAGAGCTGTAAGGTACTAAAATAACCCAGTGCAAGAGCAAGGTCATTCAAAATTAAGCAAGCTTTTTCACTTTGGAAAATGAAAGTTACAATTTAACTATCTCAAAATCAAAGCTTTTAATTCTGGTTTTGAAACCAGCTTAGAGTGCTGATAAATAAGTAAGAGAGCGGATAATGCTGGAGCTGCGTGGCATGGTGTCTGCCCTGTTAAGGGTTAATGTGTTTAATAAGTTTCATCTAGCATGGTTTGGTGTTTTTGTATTAGCTCCTCTTTGATTTACTCTTTTTAGAACAACCACACTTCAACTCTTCTAAAACCTTTTGTCAATGACTTTTTTTATAAAAAAAATATTGGTAAGCATGTAAAAATAGTTTAGTTATTTCAATAATATATGTTATTTCCTTCCCCTTTTGCCACAGAG
Organism: Alca torda; assembly: GCA_008658365.1. Lineage (NCBI taxonomy): Eukaryota > Metazoa > Chordata > Aves > Charadriiformes > Alcidae > Alca > Alca torda. The sequence goes on along the minus strand of CM018077.1, from coordinate 45,005,499 downwards.
TTGTTCTGCGGCTGTCTAGAATAGGGGAGGTTATTCCTTTTTGTTCTCTTCATTCAGCACTTTAAACAGAGTGGTTTTGGTCAGTGCTCGAGCAGCAAATGTTCAGCAAGTTCTAATACTTTGAATCCTATACAGAAGTTGGCGTTCCTGGTGTCTTCTGCTGCATCAGGTCTGTAGAACAGCTGCTGGTACCACAACGATAATGCGAAGCTAGGTAGCACAGAAAGGATGAATCAAAAAGGCTTCTGTAAAACTATCTTAGGTCAGCTAGAGGATAGTACGACTCAGAGCAATACCTTGTTTTGGCTAAAGGGAGAATAAATCATTGATTTTTTTTTAAATTTCTCCTAATCTAGGAAGAATATAGTTGATAAAAGCCTGTAAAGCTTTGGACTAGGTGATAACTGCAAACATTGAGTTAATTTTCCAATGTTTTCCAAGTCAGTTTATCTTATCCTCCTGTCTTAGCTGCAGAAGAATATATTGCCTTTTATTAATATGGAGGGGAAAATGGAAATCTTTGAAGTTTAAAGTTTTACTTTGGATTTTATTTCCTCTGGAAGCAAATATTTGGAAATATTACTGTTTCTCACAAAAAAAAAAAACTCCCACAAAAAAAAAAAAAAACACCAAGAAAAAGGAAGGTAGGAAAACCAGTCACTTAGAAATGAAAACAGAACATTTCTGTCGCAGTGAAGCATGAGAACATCAGGTTTTCAACTTCACATTCTTATTCAGGATAGGAAAAGGAGGGAAGCAGTTTTCCAAACATTTATATTGTGCAGTCTTACAGGGAAAAGATGATCTTTTTTATCCTAGCCATTCCTTCAATTGCCTCCCTGAGCTGTTTTCCTGAGGGAGGAATATTTGCATGAGTGCGTGTCTGTGATGCTCTTGTTTTTGTTCTAGCTTTGAAGCAACTCTCTGTCTGTGCTGCAGAGCTCAATTACATGGTGTGTGACTTCTCAAAGCAGAGCACTGCCTGGGGTTTTAGCGTTTCCCTAAAGCTGCATGTCGTTGAGGGTCTGTGTCACCTTCTGACTGATCTGGTTTTCTGTCAAAGGGAATTAAAATTGACTGTGCCTTCTGCTGAAGCTTTGAGCTCTGTTTTAAATGTTGACCATTAAAATGTCATTATTGCAACCTTCAGCAAGGCATTTTAGCTAATTTTCCTTACAAACCTTGCAACAACAGCTTTTCGCTTCATTCTAAACTGGTTTGCAAGGATGGTTATTTTCACCTTTGAGTTCAGTTTCCTTTCTTGCTTTTCAGTGCACTCAACGTATACTTTTTTAATCAGTTTATTTACCACAGCATAGGGAGGCTATAGGAAGGAGGCTGTACCATACTTTGAAATATATAATAATGACAATAAAGTCATGGAGTTCATAATAATACATTTTTACAGTATAGTAGCTCAGACAAACAGAGCTTGAATCTTTGTTGTTTATGAAGTCTTTGGATATTTTTTCTGAAAGCTTTGGATACCTCAAGTGTGAACCTATTAAGTTTTGCAATAAGTTTTTTGCAAGGTAAGTGTAAGAAAAGAGGCTTGTCATGTGCATGTGTAATATCCTATAGGCTGTAAAAACAGGAGAGTAGTTCCAAACATCATCTTTTTCTTTTGGCTTTAGGAAGGATTTTGGAAGCTTGCCAATTTGTTTAAAGAACAGCCTGCTGAAATAATGTTGTTTATATCTGCTACACAAGCATGCATTTCATCTTCATCTGGACAGTCCAAATCTAGAAACAGATAAACTTTCTCCCTGACAGCTGCTATTCATATCTGATATTAAATAAGTACTCTTAAGTTGCATCCTATGCTAATGTCCGTAAACTTACAAGTTACCTTATTTTGTAACAACAATTCCTTACTGATGCTTGAGAAATTAAAAATGTCTGTTCTTAAACTGTAATTAGATATTTTCTGTAGGAAAGAAGGAGAAGGGACAGTGTAAATTCCTTGGGTGTCTCAGATCACATATAAAGGAAAGAAAATCTAAGCCTCAATTACTAATGGAGAAGGAAGTAGAATTTTCATGCTTTTCCTTACGAAGACTTTCAGAAAGTATGAGTCACGCTATTAAACCTACTATGAACCTACTATTTTAAGAGATGATTTTCTCTAACATAGTCTTGACATTTTTACAGGCCTTTGGTAGTCTCAAGTCCTTCGTTTTTGTAGGTAAGTATATGGTATATTTGGATCAGAACATTAACATCCATTTGTGGTAGTTCTTCACATTTAGTCACTATATCAACCCATAAGAATTTAACAGCTACATAGTGATATTTCCTATGACAGCAGATGTTTTTGGACCTTTACAGATGATGAGCCAAGTTGAGGGACAACAGAAGAATCTTGTACAAGCCATTGAAGCTCTCCCAAGTTCTGGCCCCCTTTCTGCCTTGGATCAGGACTTGCTGCTTTTAAAAGCTACCTCTGCTGCCACCCTGAGCTGCCTTGGAGAATGCCTGACTCTGTTACAGCAAAGCATGCATCAAGTGGGCCAGCATCATAACAGGACACTGTCATCAGGTGAGCACAAACTCTCGTGGGCGTTATTTTATGTACCTTTGGGTTTTTTGTTATGATAATGAAGCAGGCAAAATTAACTATTCCTCAGAGAGTAAGTTGGGACAAGCAGCTTGTAAACTTCTGCAGTCTCAGGTATCATAATTTTTTTTCTTTGCCTAAAAAAATATGCAAAATCTATTGAAAGCAGAAGACAGGAGGAAAAGAGGTTGTCCTAAGTCTTCTCAGGGAAATCAGGTTCTGGAGACAGTGAGACAAAAAAAAAAAAGGTGAGCATGGAGAACAGCCTGTATTCTTAATGACAGTGGAGAACCTGCTTCATTGTCTTGTTTTGCCTTTTTTTTTTCGATATTGAAACCACAATACAGACCTGTTTGATGAAAATGCATGTAATATTATGCAATGCTACAGCGAAAAATCATATTTCTAGTTTTTTATATGCAAGGATCCTGCTGAGGCAGATTTATTCCACTCTGGTTTTTTTTAGATCTGGAAAGAGTTCCCCATGCTGCTATTTTAAAAAAAAAAATTGTAGCAAATTTCTATGAGCCTAAAATGTTGAACAGTGTGATTCTGCATTGAGCTCTCTCATGAGCAGGCATGAACTTCTCAGTCCCCACGTAGCTCAGTTTTTTTCAGTTCACCCAGTTCTACATCTCTGTCCATAATGTCGGAAGTTGGACCTTCAGTGTTCTGAAAGGGTGGCCAGTGTTTTCTCCATACACAAGCTGCACTGCCTAGTATAAGAGCAGGAGCAGGACTTGATTTGAGAGGAGCAGCAGCAGCAGCAGAACTCTGGATACGGGATGGCTTTTTATGTTTCCTTCAGGTGCTTCAATAACATCCCCCCTAACCTGTCCTTACTTACAGAAGGTTTACTACAGGGCAGAGTATGCCCTGAGGGCTGCTGAGACAGGTAGGTAGGAAGCCCTCTGAAGAATTCCAGTTGTGGGGAAAAATAGAAATGTGAGAGGGTCACTTAAGAAGTAGGCAAATGATGTAAAAAAGGTTCTTGGAAAAAACAGTGTAAAAACTTGGATGCCTATACTATGGTATGTCGTGACTTTCTGGCATCCGGGTTCTGATATATTTCATAAAGGAACATAAATAAACAGTTAGTTTTCTTATCTTCTGTATTCTGGTTTTCTTGTAGAAAATGCAAAAAAAGGTTGCACATATTTAAATAGTGATGATAAAATGTATTTAATTGAATTCTTTGATATAATTTCATTTCAAAAGAGAATGGTTTGGAACAAAGATGAAAAGCACCCTTCAAAGAAAAGCCACTTTCTAGTTTCAAAGTCCCTGAAGGTTGTTTTTCATGTCCATGTGATCTAAGTGAACTGTCAGAGATAGATGTCTTGAGTTGTACATGTCCTTGAATCTGTGTCCAAATAATCTTCTGTTAAATCAGTGTCTGTATTTTGACTTGATAATGATTTTTGAGGATTTGTGCGCAAGAACAGAAAAAAGCAAACATAGCATCAGTAATTGCTGAAAGGGAATCCCATATCTTTTGAGAAAAAAAAAAAAGGAAAGCCACAACTATAACGTACTTAATAAAATGTAAAACATTCTCATTTGTTCCTCCTAAGACTTTAAACTTGTTCAAGAATCCTTTCAGGAATCAAAATTCTGTAACACTGGTTCACACCAGCAGGTTTGGTGTAACTGTGGGAACCTGAATGTAAACAGTTAATTCTTCAGTGTGTACATGTGCTTATTCTTTGGTATGTAATTTACAAAAAAAAAAAAAAGAAAAAAGAACTAAAAGCTGCTGAAGTGTTTAGTGTCTTCTCCCTGACTGAAAATCTGTGAAACGATCTTTTATTTTTTCCTTTTCTTTTCCCGGGGCCTTGTTATGCAACACAGTTGCCTGAAAGAACCTGGCCTGCAAGTCTTGATTACTGATTTTCCTACACATTTAATCTTGTCCAGGCGCACTTTGATAGACTTAACATTTCAGCTGAGTGGGTAGAGTTTCAGAGTCAACAAAGCTGCGTAAACTCATAGCTGATCACACTAATGCCTTTAAGTAGCAAAGTCTAATTCTGAGAGATGGTATACTTCATTTTGATTCTATGTCCTCCAGGTGAATTTTTTAAATTTCTTACCCAGAAGGTGCAACCAAAAGATGACCTTTACTGTTACCTGTTGATACTGTCACGTGAAAATTACTCTTGTTACTATAAAGCCATGTGTTCTTCTGACAGGAAGTTTCAAACACCTTCCCCATGAGATGTGACAGCCCCATGCAATTTATTGCCAAATTTTCCCATCCCAGTGCTGCCTCATTACCTCCCGCATAATGTCCCAAGATGCTAGGGGACATTGCTGGGCAGGATCCCCAGAGCTCTGTAGAGAGAGACAAGATAGGAGTTTGGTAACTTATTTTCTCGCTTCTAGCCTACAGTTCATGAAAGTGGTCCGGTCCAGCAAAGCAGCACAGGTCCTGGCACATGTGGAGTGTGAGAAATAATCAGTGGCTTAGCTTTGGTGGTTTGAACTTACCCTTGAGTTTTCCTTCCTTCAGCATTAAAAGGTCTCACTGTTATGCCATAAAGAGAGAGAACTGCCTGAAAAGTAGGTATATATCTGCTTTCTCTGCTTTCTCTGTACCTTTGCTCTGCTTGTGTCCTTGAAGTCTTTATGGCTGATTCCTCAAGGATTACTGACGACTTCTCTGTGCACTGTAGGCCTTGCAATCTTACTGCTTCTAAAGGAAGGAATTAAAGTAGTGTGAGTTTCTGACATATTTAAGGAATGCACTCATGAAGATCATAATTAAATAGTAGCTATTTTAAACAGATTTACAGACCTTTATTGTTTTAAACAGAAAAAAATGTCTCCTTTCTTTTGATGTTTTTATTGCTTTGTTTTCCAGTAATGTGAGTAGAAAGAAAGCAGCTTGGCATTCAGTTTAGTGGAATCTTATCCAGAATCTAGGATTGTGTAGGTCTTGACTTTAAATATTTTTATGGCATCCTTTGTTATGGAATAGTTTAAAGATGACATGATTTTTCCTCCTTGTTTTCATGTTTCTCACGAGTTGTCAGTCTTAGACCTCAAGTCTATAAGCAGACATGAGGATGAAACCGAAGTCTTCAATCTTGTCTTGAAGGGTAGTCAACACATATTTTATTTCCACTGTAAAGCTTCAAGGAAGGGGTTTTGTGATTGTCTTTTTTGTTAGTGCTTGATTTTGGAAGTGCATCAACAAGAACAGTCAGTGAAGCAAAATCCTGTCTGTGTTTCTACTTTTGAGTCAAAATAATGTCAAATAAAGTCAAATTCATTCCTAGCTGACATTATTAAAGGTATGTGCGTTGATCACTGGCTAAATTCTTTGTCATTTTTTTTTCTTTCATTGAAAAATATGCTGGAGAAGGATATTATTAGCTGAAAGTGGTTACATATAGTGTGAATTGGGGATGAGGAATTGCATGTGGACAAGCTTCTTTGGGTTTGGGAATTTTGCTCTTTTTGTAGGAGGGAGAAAAATGTCAAGGATTTTACTAACAAAAGTAGAAAGGATTTTTGCTCTACTCTGCTCTGGTGAGGCCCCACCTGGAGTATTGTGTACAGCTCTGGAGTCCTCAGCACAGGAAAGACCATGGACCTGTTGGAGTGGGACCAGAGAAGGGACACAGAAATGATGAGGGGGCTGGAGCACCTCTCCTATGAAGACAGGCTGAGAGAGTTGGAGTTGTTCAGCCTGGAGAAGGGAAGCCTCCGGGGAGACCTTATAGCGGCCTTCCAGTACCTAAAGGGGACTTATAAGAAAGATGGGGACAGGCTTTTTAGCAGGATCTGTTGTGATAGGACAAGGGGTAACGGTTTTAAACTTAAGAGAGCGAATATTTAGACTACATGAAGGAAGAAATCTTTTATGCTGAGGGTGGTGAAACACTGGAACAGGTTGCCCAGAGAGATGGTAGACGCCCCATCCCTGGAAACATTCAGCCAGTTTGGATGTTGAAGTTGGCCCTTCTTATTGCAGGGGAGTGGGACTAGGTGACCCTTAAAGGTCCCTTCCGACCCAAACTATTATATGATTCTATGATTTTCTTACTGGCCAAGAATGTCACCATTTAGGTACATGTGAAGTATTTGCTAATCAGCATTCTGTGCCTTGTGACAAGCTTGAGTTGATTTAGCATGCAGATAGGAAACAGATGCCTTTTAAAATAAAAATGTGGAGAAGAAACTTTTTTCTTCACTTCAACCTTTAAAACTTTAAAGTTTTATCTTTGTTATCTTTTCTGCGTCTGTAGCCTTTGGCAGAAGAGTGTCTCTAGAGGCTATTTACTGTGATGGTTAACATCCTTCCTTCCTAAACTGCAAACAGAACAAACTTGAATGCTCTTTACAGGTTATGTTGTGTTTTAAGTCTGTTTTTTTTATTTTAGTGTTTTGGCTGACAGAATCCTGTCTTGTAGTAGCAAGCTGCACAGATAAATCCGTTCTTTTACTCTGCGTTTCACATTAGCCATTCACTCACTGAATAAAGCATCTCCGTGATAGGAATTCCCTCCTATATTTTTCTCTTTCTCATTTACCCGCTTTTCCAAAATGTAAAATAGAATGTAGGGTTTTTTTTTCCTGAGGAATGTTTTTTTTTTTTTTTTTTAAAAAAAACAAACCCATCCTCACTGTAGATTTTTCTGGAGTTCATTTGAATGTGCAAATGCTGCTTACTTTGCCCCCCATGTCAGCAAATGGATCGAAGATTATTCTGGAGGTGAGGGTGATGTACTTGAACTTTGCTTTAGCAGATTCTCTGTTGCCTCCTTTCTAGAGAAAAGAAATGGACAGGAAAGACAAAATCTAGATGCTTTCAATTAGGTGACAAATGACAGCTCGGGATTCTTCTGCAGCTGAAATGGCAGGAGAAGATTGAGCAGAGGAGTCCTCTTTCTTGCTTAACTCCCCCACCCCCAAATGCTTGTGGGCAGGGAAGGGTGAGAAAAGAAGACAGGGGAGACCATATTCTTTGTTACTGGTGTAATTTACTAAATTCGGCATGGTCAGTAAGGTCTCCCTTGAATGCATCATCACTATACTTGCTTCTGCTGAGAATAACCAAAGCAATTTGCTGTTCTACCTAAATGCTGATACGTTATTCTTTATATGCTCTTACTTCTTTGGAAAATAACTTTATTTTCTAGTTCCTGCAGAGCATTAGCAAGTACAACGTTGTCTTTTTGATCTGAACAGCAGATGTGCAGCTGCCACTTGCTGTTGCTGGTTCAGCCTGCTGTAGGATTCATCAGAGAGACAAAACTGTCGCATCCATCCCTGGCAGGGGAAGGAATCCAGGTCTAATCTTGGTCTCTGCTCGAGGCCTACCATTGCATTGTTAAGGGGATACTTGTTAGAGTACAGGTACAGTGTACTGTAAGAGTTCTATCAATAGATATTAGTTTACAATTGTGCCAGGAAAAAACATAATTTTTTTTTGTCTATAAACCAAGACCAGAGGACTTAATAGAAAGGTTTTTGTTATAGAATTGAGGTAGGTGTTAAGCATACTTCATGCATCAGTTATCATGCAAAATGGTGTTTGAAAGTACATCAGGTACCTAGAAAATCAGAACCAACAAAAGAAAATTGTCAACATTGCTTAACTGAGAAAATCTCCTGTAAACCTCTTTGGGGAGAATTTCCCTCCCTCCTGCTGTGTGTACCTGTGAAAGGGAAACATGTCTCCTGATGACATTTGTGTGGGATACAGCCTATTGTGCCATCTGAAATAGGTGCGGTTTTTGTGAACTATAGCGTTGCTATAGGGAAAGGAGAGTAGGTTGTGCCTGGATGCTGTACTTTTCTTATGTAGAAGTATTATCCTGTGCCTTGGTGGATTTGTCGTCTGCGTGTTAATCACAGTGGAAATCGGCGATGAACACGCAGCAGTTGGTGACGAGGGGAAGTGGGAAAGAAGCTCATTTTGGGTGTTTTCAATAAGAACTCTAATTTTGTGTGTACCTGTGCACTGAACTTCCAGAGGAATCAGGTTTGTGTTTTCAATCCTGGAACCACAGAACCGACACTGCGCAGGTAGAAGAGATCTGGCTGATTTTACTAGTTGTGTATTTGGTACCTCCTTTCTAATTTTTGCATAGTTTACTGCAGAAACGGATATTTTGTTTTAGTTAGTGTAGTGCTTTGCATAGTCTTAAAGCAAATTCTAAAGTAACTGTGTAGCCGTGAATGCTTTTATATCATTTATGGCTGCCTTTCTGAAGAATTTCTTTAGAATTATGAAATGTATCAAAATAAGAATTGAATTTGCTGTTCTGTCAGCTGTCTTTGGCTATGACTGAGAACAGAGCAAAAAGCTGTCTTAAAAACAAAACAGTAACAGCAGTTTCTTCCTATTCTTATCCAACTCTGAAGATGAACTTTCTTTCTCATAATATGTTTAGTTTTTATGTCTTCTCCCCCCTCCCCCCCCCTTGAAGTCTTTAAAAGAACATGAATTGAACCAGTGATAGAAAATTTTGAGTGTCATAAAGCAGCAAAGATGGCAAGTCCATTAGAGGGGATCAGGTTATTTACAGGTGGCAGCTTAGTCTGCAGAGAGTAAATTCCAATAAAATAATTTGATTTGATATGGGACAGGGAACAACTACCTGTACTATTTTGTGGTAAGAGTAATTTCTACTAATGCAGGTGAAAACATTTTGGATATACAACTGATAATGTGAGTGAAGTAGGAGCCATGTTGTTGTGTCCTTTCACTTCTTACGTAGAGATTGTATTCTGATCTTAGTTGATTTTAAGGTTACTTCTGACAAGTTCTCTCTTCATACTTTGTTTTTGCCTGAAAAGTAGGCTGCTATATTAGGTATATGGCAACTCCCTTGGGATGATACGAGAATGCTGACGTCTCAGTGTAAGATTTGTAGATTAAAGATCATCAAAAGTTCCCTGATGGCACTTTGAAACTAGGCATGGAATTTTTTCAACTTGTTCAGAGAGCTGACTTTTTATTTATTTAGGTTTCTGTGCATATTACTAGTATCTTTTACTGCATATGTCTCCTCTGCAAAGTAGTCAAGTTCCAGGCAGACAGAATTTAACAAAACAGTTTTTCTCATATGCAGAGGTGTTGAGGAAACAGATGTGCTTTATCCTTTGGACCTTAACTTTTGGCATCCTATTGGTGTTGGCTAGGTCATAATGTGTTGTTAAGATCTTTTTAAAAATTTATTAAGCTGACAAGATCTGTTGTTTTGTGAGGGTAGCATTGCCCTTAGGACAGGTGGAAAAACATGCTTCCATAGTTCTAACGGTTTCTGTTTCTGTAAGAGAGTCTCTAAAATGTGTGGAGAAAGATGAAGTAAATAGTCTCTTTATGGTGTGTTTGTAAGGAAGACAACACAGTCTTAAAGTGTTTTTAAAAATATGTAAGTGATAGTGAAGTAAATGTTCATACTTAAAAATTTCCCCCGAAGCAAAGCATTTACTCAAGTCAGAGCTTTTTCTTATGCTTATTTACAGAAATTAAATTTTTAAAAAATATATTAATTAAAAAACTAATTGTTTACAGTGAAGCCCAAATAGATTGTGTGTGCAAAGAGAAAACGAATAGCCCAAGGAAATGATCGGATGACTTATTTTCAAAGATTGGCATAAAGAGAAGTCCGCTCAATTTTTTAATTTTTTTTTAGTCTCTCTGTAGTAGGAAAATAGCATCAATAATCCGATATTCAGCTGTTTGACAAGGAGAAACAGAAAAATAGATTGAGATTTGTTACTGCAAAGTAATGAAGAGTGAGAAGAATAGGCACGCTCCATAGGACTCTTTGTGGTTATTCAAAAGTGAAGGAAGTTTATTTTAACTTCTTGCCTTTTTTTTTCCCGTCTTTGAAACCTGTACTAATTAACATCAAAAAGAGTAAAATTTTTTTAGTTTTATTGTCCATGCTGATGGTGCGCTTCCTTCCTCCCTCCCATGCAGCAAGAGTCCATTTTGGATCTGCCAAAACAATCTTCAGATGATCCTCTGAATCAGAGCTTGTTTTGAGGGGTCTGGGTTATCCTTTGCTCCTCTCAGGAAATTGCTCAATACCTGAGGAGCAAGCAAAGAGATACTGTCACTGCAGTCACTGCGCTCTTCATTCCTTGCCACGTATAACTAACAGCATGTGTTGATTTATCTCCATCTTTGGAATGGAGGCAGACGTTAGTTTCCTGATGCGTAGGACCAATGTATAGAGCCAATCCAACAAAATGACTGTTTGTTTCATACTTGCATTTTCTCTCACATGGTACACATAACTTGACCAGGACTTACAACATCTACTGGCATAATCCTCAAAGTCATTGAAACCCAAAAAGCTTTGCCGTATGTAGCCTGACAGCAGAGCCACAGAGATGTTCTCCCCTTGGCAGTGGGAAATTTGAGTGATTGTGTGAAATACACATTAAAAAAAAAAAAAAAAAAAAAAAAAAAAAAAAAAAAAAAAAGAAAAAAAGTGGGTTTTTTTCCCTTATTGGTTACTCAGATCTTTGAAAATCATTTTATACTTAACTATTTGCTTATGCTTTCTTCAGCAAAAGATGGTGCCACAAAATCACGCTAAGCAAGTAGACCTGAACTTTTGTCATGTCATCATAATTTAATGCCATTTTGGATGAGAGGAATGCTCTGTGATTATTTCATCTTTAGAATTTGGTAAGAGGTTAGGTATAGAATTTGTGGCCCATTTATAATATTACACAGCATTACCTCACCAGATCAAACCATTTACTTTAATTAGGAGGCAACCTCTGGTAACCCCTTGTGATATGGAGAAGAGAAATTGCATGTTCTTTAATGTACTTTGTGTTGATTTGGGTCATCTTAAAAAGTTGTCGATGATGAGAGGAGAATCCTCCCTGTGGCACTAATTGTATTTTCATACACAAATTATGGTAATGACTGAAGGAAGAGCTGGGATTTTCTCATCCATATCTGTGCGTTTTGTAGCAGCGTGTAATTAATAGCTGAAATTTAAGCCCTATGCTGAGGGCTACTGATTTGAATGCTGATACTATGTTTTAGAGCGTTAAGGCAGGAACAACCCTGCAGTCGCCTTAGCTGATTGTTCTTTCTGTCTTGGGCATCCTTAAATACTGGCCCATCCTGGAAATCAGGTGCCCCCAGAAATAAGGGTTATTCTGATGTCTAGTTCTGTTTGATTCATATTTAATATGTATCTTTCTAATAGACCGCTTCTAAACTGTGGTCTTGGGACCAGTAGAGCTTTTTAGCACTTAATCTAGAAAGAGCTTTTAACAGTACAGAGAGAAGTAAAACACAGCTGCTAAGCTTAAAACCCTGATTTCAGGCAGAAGAAATGGAGTGTTTACTTGGATAACTTCATAACTATGAAAACAGCGGATAGAGAATGCTTTCTTAATTACCAAGGTGTGCCAGATTGTACAATCTTTATGTATAATTCTGTCTGGTTGCGGGAGTAACATTTTAAAATCTTCCTTCATTGACTTTTTTAAAAAAAGTACTTATCACTGATAAATTGGCATAAAAGATGCTAAAGTATTTTGTTACTGAAGTAAAACTGCATGGAAGCAGAAAAGAGAGAGCAATTCATTTATATTAGTAGAATGATGAGATGAATGGAAGAAATCTGTAATCTGTCTCTTGTAAATTGACACTCATTTTCTGCTTCAGAAGGTATCCTGGGATGGCCTGGGCCCAAGTCACACTCCACAGAGCAACTGAAAAATGGTGCCCTCAGCTCCTTATCATCTGCGAGTGCCAACATTACATGGGCGATAGTACCATCTGCAGCCCAGGATGGACAGGCACTGCAGCCAAATACAGAGGTAAGCGTGCTAGGTCTCTATAGGCCATTTCTGTTGTATCTGAGGCTTGACGTTGGTTAGATGTAAACCATGTATGATGGTGGATGCTTTTATTAATTACTTGTTTTACTTTTTTTTATAGTATCCTCTTTGTTTGAAATTAGTTGTGAAAATGCTAAGTTTCATGCAAAAGTGCACTCAAAACTAGAAAAACACATTGATGATATTGGTGTGTGCTTTTACCTCTCTGAGGTACTGTGGACAGTGGGCTGTGGCCAGTGTACAGTCTCTTTTCTAGTCGTAAAAACAATTAACAGACTGTCAGTACACATCTCTATTTTCTGTTACCAGAAAAAGCTGTTTGTTTTTTATGCTGCTTTGAGATAGACAGGAGGCGCTAGGACCATACCATTTGCTTGCTACTTGTTGTTCTTCCATGTTGCTGTTTTCTCTTGGGTGTCTCTTTGAGTTGAAAAAATAATATAGTTGAAAACTATATTATTTTCTGACCCCTTTTCCTGTTAAGTAATTATGGGCAGAACTTGTCCACATTATCCTGCTCCAGCCTGTTGATTTGTGCTTTTGTGGCGTTTACTTGGTAAAGGGCAGTTCTGAAGCATCGACTCTTTGAGGAGGCTCACAGCTGCGTATCAGGCATCTCATGCACTGAAATCTCACATCTCACCATGCCAAACTTCTCCAGCTTCTACTGTCTGCTTCGGTTACCAGTGCTGCCCACCAGGAAAACACTTCACTCTGAGACCCCACAGATTGTAGGGCACCTGGAACACGTGAGACCTGGAAAACTGGGAAGAAGTTTTTGAGAGAGCTGAAGAAACCCTTCCCTACTAGTGAATGCTCTTTGGCAATTGGAATGGCTTAAATTAAATTATATTGCCTTTAACAAAATGTGTAATGGCTGGGGACATCAATAAAGTTGTTTGTTTTTCCAGTTCTTTCGTAGTATCTTGAATTGAGTATAGCTCAAAAAAATCCAAGGATAAACCAGATTATTTTTCTTTTAATGTTACGTGTTATTTTGGTCCTCTTCCAGATCTATCTTTAGAAAGTAATTTCAAATCCTGTTACTCCTAGTGTCCATTAATCACAATGTTTAAATTACCTGTAATTGCTTTTTATTAGGAAGTTGTGTAATTTCTTTTTCAGATAAGCCAACTGCAGTTCTTATAGTATGTTTTTAAGACAAGAGGCTGTTTAAGAATATTGTTTTGGGAGTTACTTCTTTACTCACTGATAGCCTGCAATTTGTTTCATTAGGGGTTTTTTGGCCTGGTAAAGCCAAATGGGATGTGGAAACATGGGCTTTGCAGCAAGAACATAAAGAGCAGGAGCTGATTTAACTCATCTCAGGGTATCATTTTGCAGTTGAGTTGAGCCTTTATGGCTTGTTTTAAATGACTTTTTTTTTTTTAAAGTCCAATCTCCTCCCCTTCGCTTGCTGATGAGAAATACTGAGTTGCGCGTGTGGCTTGAGATACTGCTTTGCTTGTGGAATTCATGATTTATTGAGAAGGGAGTACCCTTGAAGAGTTGGATACAAACAAGGGAGCACAGCAGAGTTTGTAGTACAGAGTCCTCAGTGCTCTGTGGGCAATCTTCCTGAAATCAGCAGCTTGCATTGGGAAGCCTTGGGGCACTAGCCCTTAAAAAAGAAGAAAAAAGGAGGAAAAAAAGAAAAAGAGAATAAATAAGATTTTTAAGTTCTAAAAAGCTCAGCTGAAGATGGTGTTTTTGGCAGAAGCAGTAAGTGGAAGTTTGTGGACTGATGGAGCAACAAGAAGCGTCAGAACTGATGCGTGTAATTTTTGTATGGTAATACAGTTTATTAAGCAGAAATTTGGTTTTACCCCAAGAAGGTGGCCTGAATCAGGATTCATTCCTGGAAGCAATTTGCAAACCTGCGTCTTCCCTTCCACTGAGTCCTTGTGTACTTTGTGTTGTCAATTTGAAGTGCTCTTTTAAATGTAGCTGATACATTTTTCAGTTTTGATCATTTTGATCAAGGTATCAGTGCCCCATTGGAGGGCTGAAGCACAAAACCTGAATTGTGGAAGACGTGAAGAGTTGCATCTAACGTAAGTTGGAGCTTTTGTGTTTTCATGTTCATCTTCAGATCAAGCAAGTTGTCGTGCCCTGTTGCAGAGGCTACACCTCTTGGCTGCTGTGGTCAGATCCTTTTCTGGGAGAGGAGATGAAGTTTTCTTCGAGTGCTGCAGATTCTGCCCAGCTGTCCCAAGCTGAGTGAAGTGTCAAACAGGGAGCTGGAGCTTCTTGGTGTTGTGACAAGAGAAAGGAGGGTGAGAGAACAGACTTCGAAGAGAAAAATGTTCTGAGCAGCATAACTGTTACCCTGCTAAGGATGCTGTCTGAGCCAGGTGGTCACCCTGGAGGTGATGTCTGACACCCCCAAAGTTATCAAAGGTGTTTGACTTAACACACTTTTAACAATTCTGTGTGCAGGATTTAAGCATATTTTTAATTTTATTCTGGCCTGTTGTGCGTCCAAGGCAGGAGCCTAGGTTTGGCGCTGAGTAGCCAGTTCATTTTGAAAGGTATAAAAGCACTGACTGTGCCTAACTACTTCAATGTGTGATTATATATAAAAGCAACTGCAAATTGTCACACTCCACTTGTTTCGTAGTCCAGATATATTATTGTTAATAGCTGTGGTGGCATCAGCACAGATATATCTAGATGTCATTGTTTGACAAATTTTTGACATTGAAGACCCTGATTTCTTTTTTTATCTGGTAGCTTCTTTTAAATGTAGAAGAAAAGAGGAATCCACAAGTGTTATTCAAATGAAGCTTATTTCTCTCAATGATTTTTGTTTAAAAAAAAAACCCAAATTGGGCAATGGATGATCCTCATTTCTGTAGAAGTTCGTAGTGTATTAATGGGGCTTAGCTTTCAGAATACACCTGCCAAAAGAAGTGAGCCTTGCTTTTACAGAAGTTATAAGAGAGTGCTATCAAAGTTAATTCCAGTTTCTTCTTTGACTGGATTCTGGATTTTTATTTTAAAAAATCTGTACCTTTTATGACATAACCTCTATCTCTTAGTCAGAAATTATACCCCAAAGGAACAGGAGAGAGCTTTTTCGCTATCGCTCAGCGTAATATAGCAGATGTACCGACCAAACAAATTGTGAATTGACCTGTAGTCTGAAATAGAAAAAGCCATTAAATTACTACCCTTGAGGAACAACCTACTCAGCTGCTTATATTATAGAGTGTTATTTATAAGGAAAAGGTAATTTTAGGTATGTACATCAGCAGTGATTTTAAAAAGAAAACAGAGACATTTGTTATGTTGGGCTGGGGAGAAGGATGACTGCTGGGGGATCTTTCCCATATAGCAGGCTGCCAGTGGCAGCATTTCCTGGCAACATGACCAAGTGGCCGAATGTCTTCAGTGATAGCTGTGTTAATTCTCAGCACAGCACGTAGACACTTTGCAGCAGTGCATTAAGTAACATCATTAACAAACCAATGACTTGTTCTCTGATGTGGTTTTTGTATGTTTATGAAGAAGCATGGATCTTTATAATTCTGCTCTGGAATAACAAGGCTCATCTGATGCAATTTTCTTTGAATGCTTAAGGATTCTTGAGGGATATAGTAAGTTCTGGAGTTGAGTTTTGATGCCATAGATAACTAATGTAAAACCTTTCTTTTTGGTCTGTCACAGTGTCAGGGTTTCAGGAATGCAGATTTTCTCCCCTGGTGAAATAATGTAGTAGCTAAAGATTCTTCTCTTGAGATAATGTGTTGGTGTTTATTGGCTTTTGTTATTTAGGGTGTTTCTTGCTTCCAAATGCGGGGATATCATTTGAGATATTGCTTAAGCTAGTTCAGAAAATACAAGATTTTGTGGCAGAGATTATTTTCTTGTGTATTCCTTGCCTATTTTATCATGTCCTTTCTTGATGTTGCTGTTTCATCTCCCTAGATGAGTTTTCTTTTAGGGTCGTGATATAGGACAGCATGAAGTTAAAGCCTGTTATCTTCACTGAAAGAAGTAACACCTGATAGCGAAATGCCGGACCAAGCACCTTTTTCTCTTATTTTTCACACTTTTTTTAATGGTATAAGCCTCCTTTTTTTGATGTACAAGTTTCCTTTTTTTGATTTTTTTTTTTTTCGTTCTGTCCACCTGAAACATCAGGTGGAAGCAGGGATAAGGGCTGAGCTGAACAGAACTATTCTCCATCTGATGTGAGTTGTTGTAACGTAATTTTGTGCCTCTCCTACCAAACCACTTTGGACTTTTTGGCGTAAGCTATGTTATAATTTCAAGATACAATTTAGGGTTTTTCCCTTAAAGCCGAATGGGACAAATCTGGTATGGAATATGCCAGAGTACACTCTTCAGAGCTGTGACATGAACTTGGTCTGTGTCCGTTGTGCGGTAAACGGGACCCTGCTTCCTTCATTTAAGAGTTTGTAGTTTTGACATTCCTGTCAACAAATGCTGAAATTGATTAGTTTTAAAATGTTAAGTCTCACAGTAAATTCAGTTGTAATAAACTTGGTGCCTAAGTAGAATAAAGGTGTGAATCACTTCCATGTGTGAGCTACTGTTCCAGTTCAAATAATTGTCATTTTGGGTGTTAGAATTCCCCTTCTGAGCTGACAAAGTGTAACCACGGGCCAAATGCTTCCCCTGACAGACAAATACAAATGAGAAACAGACTGTTCTTATGCAGGACCTGAGAAGGATGGAATCATTTTCTGTTGATCTAACGGTTTAGTTAAGGATTATTAGAAAATCATGCTGTATCTACATTTGCGATTTAGTTCTCTTCGTGTGATTTTTATGCCTTAAAATGCCATGCCAGCTGATTCTTTCCATCCTGCAGATCTGGTATCTGTGCGGTCTCTCTGCTTTCCTGTCCCTAACTTTCCCTTGCTTGTGTGTATGAGAAACTGTACACATGCTCCATATTGAAGTGTCTTTTTAATAGGATTGAAGTTTTAGCTCTGTAGGATTGAGGCTTTAGCTCTGATTATCTAACTGCTAAACCAGGTTTTAATTGTGGTAGTGATTGCAAGGGCAGTCAAGTCCAGGTTATTAAAGATATTTTGGTCCCCATATGATCTTAACCTTGATGTTTTCAACTGTAAGAAGGAACTGTGCTATTTACAGGGTGTACTGTATTGTTTAGTTCTTAATTTTAAAAGATCATGTGTTTTTGTCCAATCTCTTCAGACGATAGTCACTTTCAAGCTGAAGTTGTTTTCTGTCTCTAGGTTAGTATACATCCCAATATGATGGTGCTTCATCCTTTACAGAGGATATAATAGCCTTCAGAGCTATTACAGAATGTCAAAGATGCTAAAAAATAATTTTAAAAGCACTCCTGCAATTTTAGAAACTAAGCTGGATACAAGAAATTATTTCTAATTCAGTATTACCTTTTCTTTATATATCTGTGTCTCGGCAGACTTCCCCAGGACTGGGGATTGTTTCCTAGTGTAAATTGTTCCTAGTGTTTCCTAGTTCCTTTTTGTACTTGACATAAAGCTGTGTAATTGACGTTGGGAGATCAGCATAGCGATGAACATACAGTGCTAGCCACAAGTGCAGTAATGGAAAGAGAACGTATCAGGGTGTGAAAGTAACATTTGCAGTATTACAGAGAGTCCCTTTTCACTGTTTAGTACAGACATTACAGGATTTCTCAATGTGCTCTGCTTTTTGCCTTCTGCATGATTAAGTAGTTTTTGGGCCGAAGAGCGCAGTAAATGACCTGTAATGACTTGGATAGATAAATTAATCTCTAGGCAAAGATAGTACCAGTTAATCCATTCACTAGCAGCCCATCTGAAAAACGAAATCTGAGATAATCAATGGAAGGTATATTTAAGGATAATCAAGGGAAGGTATATTTAAGGATTAAATGTACAATTACACTAAAAGTAGAATTAAATGACCCTAAGCCTGCAGCAGCAGGGCTGACAATGACTAAGGTAATCTAGCTAATTTTGATTTTTTTTTTTTTTGCTAGCTTTCTGGAATAATTACTCTGTCAGCAAACAATCTCTAATAAAACTGCTTATGCAAATAATTAATAACATGTAACTCCAGCCAAAGCCATTGCATTTTGTTGAGTCACTCTCACCTCCAAAATGCATGTATTCCAGCTGCTGTCTAATATATTTGAGACTAATATTCTGCTTAAAATAAAAATATGAAGCTTTAATACAAAATTTGTGTCTAATTTGAATAAACATGAGTCTCTGATTCATGTGGCATTCCATAATTGATAGTTAAATTCAGTGAAAACTAATCATTGGAATATAAAGAACTCAGGTTCCCTTGCAGTAAGGCTTAAAAACTGAGTTAAAATAGATCAATTGCTTACTCCGTTCATTATAAAACCTGTGCCCTCTGCAAAACAAACTCTGAAGCCAATGTTAATTTTATTTCAGGATTGTGAGCTAATTGATTTGTTGTGTGCCAATTGATTTGCTTTGTGCTGTCAGTTTTATTTCTTAGTATGTTTATATATGTGGGTTTGGCAATACTGCTCATTAGTAGGCTTACCCATCTCATTAAAACTGTCAATAGCTTAGCTAGACTTTAGTAAGTTGGGCTGAACTCTTCTACAACAAGTATTTGTCTCAGGTTGGAATTGCTTTATCTTGCTTAGTGAAGCACCATCCAAACTGGCTTCAGCTGTTCCATCTGGTCTTGCTAGGAGAAAATAGCATTTTCTGCTTGTGATGATGAATTCTAGTGATTCTTTATTTGAAAAGCCTGGAATGTGGAAACAGCTGCCTTGAAAGTATTTAATTATAAAACTTTGTCTCAGAGGAGGAGTTGGAAGGAGAAGATGAAAGAGGCAGGACTCTTCCACGTTATAGTGTAGAGAGACTGCACAGTTGTCTTCAGTCTGAGATGGACCAAGCGATTCATCAGGCCTGAGAACAAATCTTAGAAGCTTTTCAAGTAAAGAGTTCCACTGGCCTCAGGAAGTTAGCTGTATAAAAGCTGACAATCTTCTAGGCTCAATTTGTTTCACATGTACATTGAATGTTCTCCTGGTATGATTTATAATGATTTATTTTTCTTTTGAAAGACTTGAGCCTGTCTTTTTTTTTCCTTATTTTTTATTTTGTGTGTGTATGTGTGTGGCAGCAATGGGAATGTGTATGGAGGGTGGGACAAGAAATTGCAGGAAGAGTCAGAATGGTTTAATAAGTGTGTTGCATTGAGGAACAATGTTGATACTGTTTGTATTACCACACCTTTACCATTTCTTTCCTTTTACAAATATGCTGGCATGTGATATTGCATACAAGAAATAGTACTGTGAGAACTGGATTTACATATAGATTAGTATTGCAAGACCAGATGATTGTAAAGGTTACGTTTGTAGTTGTCCATCTTTTTGTGCCCTCTTTGCATATGTGAATGGTATATTATTGACTATTGTGGAAGCATTTTTCTGTCATAAATTTGCTTAGCTAGCATACAAAGTGACATAAAAGAGGATTACAGTGGGCTGAATTATTTCAGTTCTGTTCCTTCCTAACTTTTCAGTTGCTGGGCTTTGCAAGCAGAATCATTATGGAATCACAGAGTACTCCAGCTTGGAAGGGACCTCTGGAGGTCCTGCAGCTCAACACCCTGCTCAGGTCAGCTTGCTCAGGGTCATGTCCAGTAAAGTCTTGAACACCACCAACAGTGGAGGTCCCACAACCTCTCTGTGCAAATTGTTACAGTTTCTCTAGGGATTTTATCAATGGGAGCAAAGGTTGGTTTGAGTACCATGCCTTTCCATATCAGTGGGCTGTGCTGTACTCTCTGGTGGGTGACTAAGATCACCTACTGGGTCCCTTACCAAAAAGTGTTTGTCTTTCCCTTCTTTGTGGGGTTATGAGGCAAGTTGCTCCTGGTTCTTCAGGTTTCTCCCCAAGGATCTCATTCAAGAGAGGATCTCTTTTAATACAGGGTATTATACATTATTTATACATTTTATTTATATATATATATAGGTATAGAGAGTATAGCCTTCTGCCATGCTTTCCCTCCATGTTAGTCTCACTCAGCAACCTGCAGCTCAGTTCGGTCTTTTGGCTTTAGCTCCCCAAAAGTTATAAATGTGACTTTCAGATCCATCACAATCTCTGAAGTCCTGCCTGGCCAGTGATGGGAATCTGTCCTGCCACACTGTGTGGTTTGTAAGCTTGTAAATTATGAGTAACTTACTTTGGATAGTGTCAGATGTTGTATTTATAGCCATCTTGCTTCTAAAAAATTTGATTCTCAAAACAAAACTGAGTATCTTTCAGGAAATTATTCTTCACGTATTGCATTAGGAACAGGTTTTGTTAAAATTGGTTATGATGTGATACTGTACTTCTTGTGGTTTTAGGTTAGCATAAAATTTACTGTTGTGATTTATGCTAGCCTTCAAGGTTTTTTGCTTCAATTTAGGACAAGTCCATGGGGCTTTTCTCTTTGCGCATTTTTTTTGTAGTCTCATGTTGCTATTCGTTTCTGTTGATACCAGTGATGAAAAATATTTATTCCCAGTTCTTAGTGAATTTATGCAATACTGCAAAGTCCTCTTGTGTTTTAGGATTCAGATTAAACAATGCTGTACTTCAGTAGCCCTCATTTCATGAAAGATGCTCACAAGATGTATGGACTGGCGCTGGTACTTAGTCTTTTCCTGTGGAGTCTGTGCTTGGGAATTAGCTGCTTTTCAGCTGATTTTTCAGAACTGACTACCTTAAATTTATGAAAATTGAAATTTGCAAGAGGAATTGTCTTATGAAGAAGATACGAACATGTGAAAAAGTTTTCCAACAAACATTATGTGGTGTGTAACAGGGTTACAGTGCTTTAGGTAACCTAAATGTTCAAAAGCAGGTTAAGTCACTGATTGATTCTTTATTCTCAAACATAATCACTTTCATGGTTAGTTTCTAGTATTTTTTCTGAAGGCTTACACAGGCTATACTGCAACATAAGCATAGATGTGCTTTGTTTCATGTTATATTTGTTTTTTCCTATTATTTAAGCAACAAACCAACCCTTTTTCTTCTTAAATCTCGTTATCTGGTCCTCATCACTGCTATATTCTTATGTTTACCCCTGTATAGGGTCACAGGTCAGAGTTAAACACATCTACAGTGTAGGAAAAGGAAGCTTCCGTAGCTTGTTCTTTAAGGATGAAAAGACTTCTGCTCCCGGAGATAGTACTACAAAACATTAACAAAAAAGCATTAGTAAAGCTCTCAAAATAGTGAATATCCATATAATGTGCTTGCCTCCAGATGCCTGGCAGATTGGTTTTGCTGGGAAGAAAAAAGATTGCAGACCTATCTGTCACCTAAGATACAGGGTTTGTGATTATTTTCTGTGCTTGCGTCATCTATATGTCAGCCTGTCTATATTTATGAAGTATTAGCTTCAAGATGCATTCCCACTTTGCTTGCTTGCTTCACAGTGAAGGAAGGATCTCCTAAAGAGAGCTAGGTATTACTTGGTTCAGTTGATGACTCTGCCATTATGTGCTGTATCCAATTAATCTTGTGGGATGGACGGATTGCTCACATTGCCACCCTTTTATCCATGCACTTGACCCTAGCTGGAGAGATTTTCTGAACATCCAATGTATTTAGCATATTTAATTAAAAAAATCCCAAACTACAAACCACAAAATGTATATAAATTACCCATACACAAAAAACTGAGACGTTTTAATTGTTGATAGTCCTAGTTTGAAGAATTCTATTTTCTGTGGAGACCTAAATTACCAAACACAGATAGGAAATTTGATAAGAAATAAACTTCTGAGCACTTTGTAGACATTCTTTCATGTTGCAAGCTTTTTCTATCAGATATTCTATGCTTTGACGTATCAATGATGAACAATGTATCCAGGATTACTTAAAAGCTTTGACCCCACTCTCACACTCTAAACCCAGATGCAGCAGTTACTTGTCTATCCAGATAGGTATGGCTGGATTATTTTTCTTGGTATACATAATTTAAGGTAAGTAGACAATCTGCCTATTACTGCACTTTTCCTTCACCCAGTTGTATGAAGGAGAAAGTAACTGTCTTGCCAATTGGATCTGTATGTAGATGACAGTAGCATGTTGTTGTGTGTAAGTGTGCTTGCTTTTTAATTGTAAGATCCTTCTGATTTGATTGTCATCCTCTGTTACTTGCTTTGGTATTTTAAGTTATCTTAACTTCATTTTTGGTTCATCGTTTTTATATCTAAGCTGTAATGATTGAACGCTAGGAAAAGTGTGACAGTGGGTCTGTGTGTTTTGGGGTTTGGGGGTGGGTAGGTTCCCCCTTGAGGTGGTAGACTTTTTGCATATTAATACTATGGCAAAAATTTTCCCAGCAATTAAAGCAAAAGCTACTGACAAAGGCAGTAGAGGAGACAGCTCCTCCTCTGAAATATTCAGAGTAAATGAAGAAAATCATCTGACCTGAGCCACCTATTTTGCTACCTTTAAGAGAACTTTTTCAGGATGAAATTGAGATGTATGGGCTGTACTAAGTTTTGCTTTCTAAATTCTCCATTTAAGCTCTGCTTTGGTTCTGAGTTTAAGTCTCTTTTTTAAAAAAATCAAACCTTGAACACTGGGGAGCCTTAAGTCTCTTTGGAAGTCACTGGAACTTCGGTTTCCAGGTGCACGGATTACAATGAGTGTATGGGATCTGAGTGTGTTTGAGGTTTTGTCTTTAATCTACTCTTTCTTTGCAATGATCAGTCACAGGGCTACCAGGAGCAAAGCATAAATAAGACTACGGTAAGATGGAGGCCGGGGCTCAACCTGAGTTCACTCTACCACAGCTTTTCAAACCCTCTTTTTGCCTTCCTCTGCTACACTGTGTAATGGTGTTGTGGTAAATGTTGAGAGGAGTTTTTTCTATTTTGTTTTATTTGAACTGTTCTTGAGGAGTAGAAAAGCATATATAAAGAGATATAGGATCTTATTGGATATTTTAAAAAGAAAGTGTAACTACCTTACAGTGAAGCTTAAAGTTGCTAATCTGTAAATGACAATGCATTTGGAAGTTGCATGTGATGATGATTATGATTTCAGTCTTTAGACTGGGTTTGAAGTAAATGTGTCTGAGTATTTGGTTTGTTTCAAGATTTAGGTTGAAGTAAAGTGAATTTTTTCTATTGCATTTCTATTGTTTTAATTTCAATTTTCTCTATGGGAATTACTCCTCCTTTCACAGCTATATTGGGTTTGTGTGGCACAGTTTTGGTAGCGAGGGGGCTACAGGGGTGGCTTCTTTGAGAAGCTGATAGAAGCTTCCCCCATGTTCGATAGAGCCAATGCCAGCCAGGTCCAAGATGGACTGGCTGCTGGCCAAGGCTGAGCCCATCAGCAGCGGTGGTAGCGCCTCTGGGATAACACATTTAAGAAGGGGAAACAACTGCTGTCTGTCAGCATCTGGAAGAGAGGAGTGAGAATGTGTGAGAGAAACCAAGGTCAGTGAAGAAGGAGGGGGAGGAGGTGGTCCAGGTCCTGGAGCAGAGATTCCTCTGCAGCCCATGGTGAAGACCATGGTGAGTAAGGCTGTCCCCCTGCAGCCCATGGAGGTCAACGGTGGAGCAGGTGGATGCACCCAAAGGAGCTTGTGAGCCCCAGGAGAGATGAGCCCATGCTGGAGCAGGTTTGGTGGCAGGACTTGTGACCATGTGGGGGACCTGCGCTGGAGCAGTCTGTTCCTGAAGGACTGCACCCCATGGAAAGGACCCACACTGGAGCAGTTCATGAAGAACGGCAGCTTGTGAGAAGGACCTGTGTTGGAGAAGTTCATGGAGGACCATCTTCCACAGGAGGGACCCCATGCTGGGGCAGGGGAAGAATGTGAGGAGGCAGGAGCGGCAGAGGCAACGTGTGATGAGCTGACCACAAGCCCCATTCCCTGTCCACCTGTGCCGCTCAGGGGAAGGAGGGCAGAGAATAGAGAAATCAGGAGTGAAGTTGGGCCTGGGAAGGAGGAAGTTGGGTGGAAGGTGTTTTTAAGATTTGGTTTTGTTTCTCGTTATCCTGCTCTGATTTGATTGATAATAAATTAAACTAATTTCCCCAAGTCAAGTCTGTTTTACCCGTGACGGTAATTGCTGAATGATCTCTCCCTGTCCTTATCTCGACCTGCCTTGTTATGTTTTTCTCTCCCCTGTCCATCTGAGGAGTGGGAGTGATAGAGCAGCTTTGGTGGGCACTTGGCATCCAGCCAGGGTCAACCCACCACAAGAATATGCTAATATGCTAGTCTGTGTATAAAGCAGTTTAATTAGTACAATTTACTGGACAAGCTACATGGGAGATAGAAATCACTGCTAATGAGGCATGGGTGCAGTAAGCTTGCATGTTTTTCTATCAGGTGCATGCCACAGCTGGCAGTAAATGCAGTGAAGTATTTTGAAGGTGTATGTGCTGGAAGAAGAGAAGACAAGTGATGCATGCAAGTTATTGCAGCTTTGTAGATTCTGATACGGTGGCAAGCCCTGCAAGAAGCTAACAGCTCATTATATATTACTACTTTTTTGGGGGTATTTTTACTACATCTGCTTTATGAAGAGAATTCTAACTTTGATATTGAGACTAGTGAAAATCTTATGGGGCCAATTTGTCACCTTAGTGTAAATGTGTTAAAGCTCTCTGACCTTACAGAGCTACATTTAATCTTACACCTACAGAAAACCTGTTTGCAAGCTCTCATGTTACACAACTGAAAGTGTAAATGATGCTTGCAAACCTATATCATTAACGAAGGGAATCTGAAAATCAAAATGAGGCCTTTGACTTTCATGTGCAGTAGTAGAACTAATTGCAATTAGATGACTCTACAGAAAATATGGCAATCCTTGCGTAGTCTGAAAATGCTAATTCTGCTTAATGTTGCTTCTGAACAAGCCCTGCAAGTAATTTATTCTGTCTTTCTCTCAATGCAGAAAAGTTTTGTACAGTGTTATTTTTTTAGTATCTTTTGCAATTTTTTTGAATGTAAAAAGACTTAAGGACTACTTCCCTTGGAATATCATAAAACATCTGGATAAAAAGACATCGTTTAAAGCTCCTAAGATTTATCATCTTGCTCCTGACTACAGTCCTTTTTGTGCTACCTAAAAAATTTTTCATGCCTTAATGAAAATTCTTAGAATATTTTGGTGTAATTATATGAAGAATTGCCTTATGAGTCTTATACAAATCCTCAGTGTGTCCCTGTCAGGACACACATGGTCTCTGCTTATTACTATGGTGGAGAGAAGGTTGAGTTACGCAATGCCTTCTTTGCCTCAATCTTTACTGGTGACATCAGCCTTCAGGAATCCCAGGCCTCTGACGTCAGAGGGAAAGACTGGAGGAAGACTTACCCTTGGTGAAGGACGAATAGTTTAAGCAGCACTTAAGCTGCACATACATATGTCCATGGGGCACAGTGGGATACATCTATGAGCATGGAGGGAGTTAGCCAATGTCATCGCAAGGCTGCCATCTATTGTCTTTAAAGGGTCATGGTGTTTAGGAGAGGTTCATGGAGACAGGAAGAAAGCAAATCTCCCTCCTATTTTCTAGAAGGGCAAGAAGGAACATCTGGGGATGTTCTGGTAACGTCTGGGGAGCTGCAGGTTTGGCCGGCCTGTGGTGGAGCAACTAGTGCTGGAAAGCATTTCCAAATACATGAAGGACAAGATGATGATCAGGAGTAGTCAGCATGGACTTGCATAGAGAAAATCACGCTTAACCAACATGATAGCCCTCTACAATGAAGTGACTAGCTTGGTGCATGTGGGGGGAGGAGTGGATGTTGTTTGCTTTGACCGTGGTAAGGTTTTTGACCATATCTTCACTAACATTCTCATAGACAAGCTGATAGAGTATGGATTAGATAAGTGAGCAGTGAGGTGGATTAAAAACTGTCTGAATGGCCAGGCCTAGAGGGTTGTGATCACTGGTACAAGGTCCACTTGGAGGCCAGTCACTAGTGGTGTACCCCAGGGGTCAATACTGGGGCCAGTACTGTTCAACATTTTCATTAATGACCTGGATGATGGGGCAGAGTGCACCCTTGAAAAGTTTGTAGATGATAAAAAAGCTGGGAGGAGTGGCTGATGAGCCAGAGGGTTGTGCTGCCATTGAGAGGGACCTTGGCAGGCTGGACAGAGGGGAATCTCATCAAGTTCAGCACAGGGAAATGCAAAGTCCTGCATCTGGGGATATCTGAGGGTAAGCCCCTGCACCAGTACAGGCTGGAGGCCAACTGGCTGGAAAGTAGTTCTGCAGAGAAAACTCTGGGGTCTTGGTGGACAACAAATTGATCATAAGCTCGCAATGCATTCTTGTGGCAATGGTGGCCAACAGCATCCTGGACTGCTTTAGGAAGAGTGTTGCCAGCAGGTGGAGGGAGGTGATCCTTTCCCTCTACTTGGCAGAGGTGAAGCTACATCTGTGGTGCAGTGTGCAGTTCTGGGCTCCCCAGTGCAAGACAGGCATGGACTTACTGGAGTGAGTCCAGCACAGGTCCACAAAAATGATGAAATTTGAAATTTCTGGAGCATCCTTCATGTGAGGAGAAGCTGAGGGAGCTGGGACTGTGCGGCCTGGAGAAGAGACGGTTCAGGGGAGCCTACCAATGTGTATAAATACCTGATGGGAGGGAGTGAAGGACAGGGAGATGGAGTCTTCTCAGTAGTACCCAGTGACAGGACAAGATGCAATGGGCACATGAAAGTCAATCTGAACATCAGAAAATGCATTTTCACCATGAGGATGATCAAACACTGGCACAGGTTGCCCAGAGGGGTTGAATATCCTTGGAGATATTCAAAACTTAGCTGGACATGGTCCTGGACAACTGGTTCTAGGTGTCCCTGCCTGAGCAGGGTGTGGGACAAGATGATCTCAAGAGGTCCATTCCAACCTAAATGATGCTGTGATTCTGTATATTCCTTTCTCTCCCCGCTACCTCCAACAAGTAAACAAGGTGAGATCCATGTCATGCTTGACAGTACTGTTGCATGATATGTTTTGTGAAGTATGTTGGACAGTCAAGCTATGGGCCTTATAGCTGAACTGATTATCTAAAATAAAGCTCCAGCACAGCAGTTAATTTGAAAAATTAACTTGTGGAAGATGTTTCGGAAGAGCAGAGGCAGGTTTGCCCTTTGACAGAAATGTAGCTTTTAAGTCCTGTGATTCTGTCCCACACTTGTTGAAATGTCGTTTTCCTGCAGACATTTTTTTAAAATGCAGAATGTTTCCTTCAGAAGCAATTTCTTTCCCTTACAGGTTTCATCTGTTCAAGAAGAATCAGCATGTTTTCTGATGAAGACTGCTGACTAGAACATCCATTTCGTTTCCCAGCAGATGACCTCTCTAAATTAATCGATCTCACTTGTAATGAAGTGACCTGTTTAAAATGGATCTCTGCTAGCGTGTGGTTTTATGTCTTCAGCCTTTAAACTTCGAAGTGAATCCCTTCACGGGATTTCTAGAAGTGGTCTGTTGTTTTCCGTTCAGATTTTTCTGAAAAATCCTGGTGCTTCAGCCCAGTGTTGGAAACTCATTTTGTTTGAAATTATTTTAAAAATAAGTCCCTTCTTGGTGCTTATTTGTAACTGGTTCAGTGTTTGATTCTCGGGGTCAGCACTGAAGCCTAGCTGTGCTGTTCATTCCCAGGCTGAACTGCGCACAGCTCAATTGCTTTTACAATATGCTCTGACCACGCAGGAATGGAACAAATCGCTGCTTTCCTATATATATTATATTTTAAGGGGGGGAGGGAGAGATGTATGTCTCTGTCTGATAATTCAGAAAAGCTGCCATTAAAGGATAATCACTTGCCATAATGTTTTTCATTCTACTGAATGCTTACACGTCGGTTACTACTAAACTGCGTACTATTTTGCTGGAAAGAAAAAGAATTAAAAACCTGATTGGACTTCTATGACGCTTTGAAGATACAGTAGCTTTGTGTTTTGTGGCTGTGTGTCCACACACCCTGAGTTGTGCTTACATGGTTGTTTTTTTTAAAGAAAATACGTGTTAGTTAAAAAAGAAATCCTATTTTCTGTGCCCTTAAGAAGCAATTTAGTAATTACCTAGAACAGCTAATGAGAACAGAGGGAAATACAGAAAGGATATTGCTTTTACTGATGACAACTGCTGTTCGGTTCCTGTGACATAAATTGTAAACTGCTACTTAAGTTCTTATTTTCTTGGAAAGTGAGAAAAGATGCAGACAGCTGATGTCATTCTTCATGCACTGAAGGTCACTAGTATGTTGATAACTGTCATAGTAGAGTTGTGGGATTTTTGATGCCCTTGCACATGTTCTTAAAATAGGGGAGAGTTAAGATAATTAAAATTCTAGTCCTTATTGCAGAATGGTCACTAAACACGCTTGATCCTAATGTTACGTTGTACTTATCCTCCCTGATGAGCAGGAAGTCCCTCAGTTAAAACAATGCAAACCCTACTTTCCTGGGCACCTAAATTGTTTGTAGGGTTGCTTGCCCCCCCCATGAATGTTTTGTGGAGTAGCAGTGAGAGGCAGTTGGTATTTTGTTAGTAACACTTGGAAAGGCATGGAAAGCCTAGTACCTATTTTAGCAGGAGAGAAAGAAGGCTTTCTGTCTGTGGCTGAACGTGCAGTCTTCAGGAGAACCAGCAAATTCTTAATTTATGATTTAGTCTGCGAACTTGTCGATGTGCAATTTGTTTATTTTCTGATGCTGTTAACAACAAAAGGTTACACAGCTGTTATTTACTCACTTGAAAGCATGTTACCTGCTAGCACGTTCTCTCTCTCTCACACTCGTGCCCATTCACACACGCTTGTGCCCCCTCCCTCGCGCCCTCCCACCCCCCACCCGGGCCTGGAGAACAGCCCACCAGGATATCCTTTGGGAAAGAGCAGCCCCATTTCCCAGTTGGAGCTGTGTGCAGTTAAGCTCACTGATGTCGATGCCATGTGACTGGAAACGCAAGGAGCAGATTGACATCGGGCACACACTCTCCAACTTGTCAGATAGCCAAAAAAAAAAAAAAAAAAAAAAAAGCAGTGGGAGTGAGGAGGGGAGGTTCCCTTGCTTTTTTTTTCTAGCGCTATTAATTCCTGCTGGAGCTTGTTTGCCGCGAGCTCAGTTCATGGCAGTAACAGCAGCAGCAGTGCTTATTCGGTAGCTCAGTGCTCTCAATGAGGTCAAGCTGGATCAAAGGGAAACCTCCTGTGGAAGCATCTACTGTAAGTTCTGATATTGCTTTTTCCACGCTCCCTCCGAATGAATCGTAGCCTGTACAACTGCGCCAGGCTTCGGTGCTTTATGTCTCCCCGACTGATAATTTTGTATGAGGTTGTCAGGTTTTGTGTTAATTGAACTTGTCAGTAAGGCGTCAGTTGGATAATAATGCTGTGCATTTTGGGAGGAAAGGGCTTATTGTTCTATCCTTTTATTTTCTGAGGGAGTGGGAAGAAGAAAGTGTGGTTCTGTCCTTTTGAAAAGCTCCAAGCTGTTGAGGTTACAGCTCACCAGATTCTGTTTTATGTGATCTACATATTCTACTTTCTAAATAAAGTAATAGTAAGATGTCTTTCAAATGTCCTTGGATTTCACCAAATAGCTATGCTTTTGGGAATAGCTACCTAAACATTTAGTCAGTTTAAAAAAAAAAAAAAAGAGAAAGAGAAAACACTTTATTCAAATCTTGGAAACATCTGTAGTAACTAAATCTCAGGGACACTCTCCTTACACAAGCTGCCGTTCACCTGAGGGGTGAACCTAATTCTGAATATCATCTGGTTTTAATGGAACTTTTCAGCTGCAAAGACTTTCACAGTGAGATGGAAAATTTCTCATTTTATATAATGAACTAGCTGTTTCTGCAGAAATGCTGTTTAGCGGGAAGGAATGCTAACTTTTGCAGGTAGTGTTGTCTCATTTACAGCCTGGAATCCTTGGGGAATAATGAAATGCTGGGCTGAAAATTTTTCAGCTCCATAACCCAACTTTTCTTTTTAAGTACAAAAAGCTTACCTGAATACATACCTGGAAGGCTTGCTGAGTGGTTTTGATGAATTGAACAAAGTAACTACCACCTGTTTGGGTTATTATTAGTAATATATTGTAAACCCTGAGGAGAAATAAAATATCACAAATCATTATCCCTTTCTGCTTTAAAGCTCCTCTTGAAGGAGGATGGCATGACGCTTCTCTCTTGATCTTCAGCTTGTATGTCTGGAAACCGGGCAGCATTGGGATTGTTGTGCTGCGAAGCAGCTTAGTGTTGCAAATGTCATAAAGACTCGTGGCATTGCCTTACCCCCCAAAATCTAATGTCCTTTTTTTTTTTTTCCCCAAAGGTGCATACTTTAATTATAGTTGTCTTTTTATCTCCTTCAGTTAATAGTCTTGACTTTCTAAGATATGTAACTTGCAAGTTGGGTAGAGGAAAGGAAAAAAAAAACCAACCCACCAGTGTGAAATCAGGTCATGCAACATCAGGTCATGCAACATCAGGTCATGCAACATATGAAGTATGAATATTTACTGGAGAGATTTATGAAACAAACTCCTGAAGACTCATTTTCAACTGTGTACTTCTTAATAAATAAAGACCCATTACTTTAATATACTATGATTTTTTTTCTGGCATCACTGGAATATAAATATGAGAAGATAACGTGTAAATTAGCATCTGATACTTACCACACGTGTTCTGAGGATAGGATCAAAATGCTCTGTGAACCTGTCACTGGATTTTTCTATTTTGAATTTGTATCTTTTCTTGGTTTTAACAGAGCCTGTCTTTGGTTCCATTGAGACAGCTCCATTTTTAAACATATATAGTGGAAAAAAATGTACTGTATCTTTTTGTCCAGATGGTAATGTTTCTTTTCATTTCAGCATTCGGCTTCCGAGTTGATCCTAGTTGAAGATGAAATGACAGATACTGAAGATAATGAAGAGGAGGATTTAGGAGTCATGGATGATCAACGTAGTGTAATTCTCCATCTCATCTCTCAACTCAAACTTGGCATGGACCTTACCAGGGTATGGACAGTGTATCTCTTTTGTAGTTCATTATTTTTTCTTCTTCTCATCCTTCTGCGTGTGTGTGCGTTCACGCATGTGATTCCCCTGAGCGTGTTTTGCCCGTGCAGACAGGGAAGTTTGCTCTAAAGGTGTAGTTCCAGAGAGCTATGGAGTACTATCTCCTGCTAGGCAGGCTTTCACTTGAAGTGACCACATCACATGTTTTGGGTATGGGAGAATGGGGTGGGGGGAAGGGAAAGAAAAAAGAAGAAAAAGCCCTGAAACTCTTCCGTATTTTTTTTGTAAGTCTTTCAGAGCAACCATATGTTGTGTATGTATCCCACGTGTATGTTAAGTCAGGCTCCACTGAGTTTTTGAGGAACAATAGTTGCAGTTGTTTCGAGATACGTGCTCAAGTTACTGCTTTGTGGATTGGATTCCATTTAATTACTTGGCAGCTTCCAAAAAAACATGATGGTAAAGAAATTACACTCTTCACTGTGTCACTGTTCTTGTCTGTGCTAAGCAGCTCACCAGTTTAACCTTCTGTGCATCCTTCTGGTCCTGGAACCAGTATTGCTATGAGCTTATCCATACTGACGTGATCAGAGAAGTTACGGCATCTGAGAAATTTCTTCTAAGTCCTTAGAGTTTTGGAAGTGAGGTAGATGTTCTGGAAGCAGGGAATGCCTCCTTTTGAATAGTCCTACATTCCAGTGAAACCTTCTCATGGGGCTTAATAAATAATCAAGTGTATTTGTGTAAAGATACGGAATACCCTTTCCTTCCACAAAGGTTCTCTACCTAAAAAAACCCCCCACACAAACCCCCTATAAGCGCTTCCCACAGATAAGAAGTGCTCGTTCTGACAACCCTCCACAAATAAAAAAATGTTTGGAATGACCAGGGAATTTCCCTTGTGCATGAAGAAGCTTTGCAGGAGATTCTTCTCATGGGCATTTTGATACTCTGAAGAGTTCATCTGCTTTCCTTTTGATCTTACGTATTAGTCAAAATCTATTTTAGTATCACTTTCTTACAAAATAAGGCTTTCTCAATATAGTCTTTTCTGGTTCCTCTGAAACAATTGACAGTATTTAAAAATACTTAGATTTTTAAGACTGAGCAATCCCATGATTTGTTGCTAAGTATAGCTGTTGAATAGCTGCACAGGAATTAATGTTTTGTTCTACATAGAACAAAAGTTTCATCATTTCATTTGTGAATAATTTATACCTGTCACTTCTTAGTATGTCTGGGGTTATGTACAGTTCATTTTTGGTTTTGTTTTTCTTATGTTCCTCAATTTTTCATAGCTCTTACTCTTTTCTTTGTTGGTTTGCTGAGGCTGTCTGAGTCCATAGTGTTTAAATTAGACAAAGATGCCTTATGTGTGGTTCTTGTGTCTTCAAAACATTCTGGTTTTGCTAACGAACAAGATTTTTCTTCCCTAATTTTCAGTGTCATCTTTTTGTCACAGCAGAGGAAGCAAAACCCCAAAGACACACAGTTAATGTAAATAAGACAAATTCTTCTAAATCCTTCTCTCTAAATAAGAGAAGTGTAGACACTTAGAAGAAAAGTAGGAAGGTAAATATATATGATAACCTATTTCTTACATAGTGTTCTTAGAGCACAGTTTTTGAGGATGGTGATGAATATTATCAGATCTATAGTATGGCAAAATATTAGTGTGCATGAATGTGTGTATACAATATCTACAGTCTGAAAAGAGGAACAGGCATATGGCAGATTAGATCTATCTCTGGTCTGTGTGATGCACGAATACACATATGATGAGTATTAATGAGACGTGCCACATGTGCACATCACTATTCTGACCATTTTGAGGATTAAAAAAAAAAAAAATTACAAGACAGCTGGCTGCTTTTTTTTATTAACTTTGCTTACTGACATGAGGCCCTTTGAGCCACAGACGTGTGATGATAAAACTTGGTTTGTTGGCTGCACCTCTTCTCATTTTTTGTTATTCCTCTGAAAGTCAGATTTCAGATAGCCTTGATGCTAGTCAGCTTCTGCTGGAAGTGGCTGTGGCACAGTAGTTGCTAATACCAGGGGGTGGTTTTTGTATGTTTTTTTTTCCGAGGGTTGTTTCTTTGGTTCATTTTGTGAGTTGTGGACTGTAACATGCTCCACACATGTTACATGGGCTCTTCTGAGCCCTTGGTGGCTTTGAGTTCTGGATGCCTAATCATTACCTTCACGTACCATATCAGAGGAAGCAGCATCTTTTCCTTTTCCTACGGGGTGATTGCTTATAGTTAGTCTTGGCCTTGCCTGCGCTGACATCAGTTTCCCACAGTGATGATAGCCGCATTTAATGTTGCAGAGATGCTTCACTTACGAAATGTGTCGTGCTGCCATGCCTTTTAATGAGGAGTTAAACAGTGAAAATCTACTGTGGCGGAAAACACCCGCAATGAAGTATTAAATCTGCATGGGGATTTGCTAGAACAGGATAGACACTGTGGTGGCCAAATAGACTTCAATAGCTGCTAGAGAGCGTTGGGGGGCAGGGGGGAGCAGTTTGCAGCAGCAGAACTTAGTACAAAACAGATGCCTTGGACTGGGCTAGGACTTTTAAACCTCATTTAAATTGGAATTGCTGGGGGAAAAAATAAGTTTCTACATTGTTTGTTCTTTGGACTTTTAAAAAATGAAAAGTAGCACTAAAAAGAGCTGACAGCCTGATAAATTTCTTGGCAAATGGCATCTAATGGATTGCAATTAATGCTAACAGTTTGTACAGATGGGTGACCACTCCCCTGCAATCCCTCACCTTCCCTACACAGTTAATATGTGTAAAAAATAAAGGGCTGCCGTTCTGTGTAAAAGGGCTGCCAGTAATTCTGCAGAATATCAACCTTTTGTAAATTAACATTGTAGTATGTTCATGATGTCAGAAGTTTTTAATTTGCTTGTCAATATACTTTTACCATGTCATTTTAAAATATAAGTGGGATGAAAATGGCTTGTTTTATTCCCACAGCAACACATACGACAGTGGAAAGCTTTTGTACCTCTAAGAGACGGACCATCTCAGCGTGGGGTGCCTTGGTCAGATTTCTGAAAAAAGTAGGGAATGGTGCTGACACCGGTAGTTTGCCTCACAGTAAATAGTAGAGGGGATAAATATCTCTGTTCTTAAGAAGTCATGCTCTTAGTTTTCTCAGTTGCATTCAGATCTAATTCAGTATAGGTGAATTCAGACCTAGGAGATTATGGTCAAGCTTTGAGCCAATATCCCTATTTTAACCTCAATGAAAACGGAAGAATGGTTGTTAAACTGCTTCCTTTTCAGCCTGAAGCCTGAGAAAGAATAAGAACAGGGATTATTCTAACATTTTAGAATGCGGTCAGGAGATTCTTTTGCTTCAGACTTCAGCAGCTTGGTACTTACTCTAGAGAAATTCTTGTGTCCATTTGGTTGTCATGAGGGCTTTTTCTCAGAGGAAAAAATTTGGCAGTTTTGACTTTTTATGCAATTACCAAAAAAAACCTAATATGGTTGTAGTCCAGTCCAAAACCAATACGGTATAAAGAACATAGATCCTAAGTGTATTTTTCTGGACAGTGCATTCTGTTTGGCTGCAGAAGAGTTGAAAGCCTCATTCCTTTGGAAGCTAGAGTACTAGCACAAATGCATGACAGTCCAATGCTGGCAAGAAGAATGCTGTACACTTCCAAATTTGTTTACTTCTATTTTGCTTATTTCTGCAAAAATCAAGATAGGGCCAATTAAAAAAAAATTGACTGGTGTGATTTTTATTTTATTTTCCTTTTAGACTGTGTTAGTGTGTAGTGGTGTTGCATATTGAAACTTTGAAGCTATGAGATTATTTAATAAGAGGCAATGGTTTATAGGCATATTTTGTAATACTGGAGTTGTGTAAGCTTTAAAACTCAAATATTTTTCATATGTAGTTCTGTCTCCTTTTGGGGAAACAATTCAATTATTCTGTGTTTTGCAGTGGATCCTTTCCTGCTGCCATTAAGGGTGTAGTTTCCATTTTAGTTGGGCTTTTAAAGCAAGATAATTTGAGCTGGAGTTCAAGCTTTATTCAGATTTGAAATTGATTCTTGAAACTGAATAAAAAGAGTCCAGTGATTCATAACATCTCATTTAGTGGCTGTGATGGTGTAGCTGTATTAAGCACGTAGCTGCAGAGCACGTAGCTGGTACTTGTGAGAGTAGATAGGAGCACTATATGATCAAGACAACAGGATGAAACTACAGTCTTAATGTTGTACCATAAAATTTGCATCATCTTAAGGATGGTCTGTAGTTTTCTTCTCCATTCCTGCTAATAAAGTTCACTCTTTTTAGAGAGAGACACTTGGACATAGCGAGATGCAAAGCGCTGTTTATTCAAATGAGTTTCTCTGCCCTTTTAAGTCTGTGCAGTGAAATGGTGGTCACTACTAGTATTTCTGGACAGAAGTGATGGGTTGTGGGGATTTTTTTCCTGTGTTTTGCTGTCAGTTTCCCCTTTGATAACCTGATCTTGGAGTGTACAATTTATATTAAAATGAGATCCTGTATTGAGGGTCAGTAATGCTGAATTGCATTTTTTTTGAAGATTATATTGGATAAATAATATTTGGTCAGAACGAGGGTGCTGTAAGTAAGACGGAATTGTTTAAAGAGCTAAAAACACCCTAAGAAAATCCGCCTTTCCACTTTGCCTTCCAAAGTTTTAGATTTCACTTCTAAAAACCAGTCTTCTCAGACCCTTGCTGTCACACCACCATGGGGACGGTAGGCTGCCTCTAGCACTCTGTAGTTTGCCACGCATAGTGTAAAATTAAGGTCCTGCATCTTCTGGGGCCTCGTTAGGTTGGTAACAGAGACCATGTAGAGTCCTCAAGGCTCCCAGAGTAGAGTCAGAGGAATATTACAGGCAGAACTTTGCTTCATTTATATCTAAACTTGTAAAAATTGTTAGCCTATAAAGACTATATGTGTGTAAACAATATACAGAAGGAGAGAGTGAATGAGCATGTATGTTACCAAACGGAGCGGTTGTCTTTTTTTGCAGTTGTGGTATGTTGACTTACTGTGTAGCTGTTAAGACTGCGTTTGAGCTGTTGTGACTGGAATTTTTTTTTTCATGTTTACAAGTTTTCTTTGAAAAGAACTAAATGATTAAAAAAAAGTTTGACAGCTTCTATTTCATTACCCGTGGGATCCAGAAGGACTGAGCTGTGCTTTGGTCCCACTTAGAACAGCAAGCTGGGGCGGCAGGGGGGAAAGCAAATGTGTTTATGATTGAAGGGTGGCTCCCTGCCTGCTGTAAATAACCCTTGCTTTTGGGAAAGGGAAAAAATAAATGCAGTGGAGAATTAGAGAGGAAAGCGGAACAACTGCTTTAATAGAGGACAGCTGTTGATCTGCATCTGGCATCATTGAGCCACTTTGCTTCTAGACAAATTTGTGTGTGCCTTGTTGGTCACGCAGTGAGTGACCTCTGAGCTCCCCTGGGATGGTCCTGCACAAGGTGGGGGAGAAGAAAAGGGGAGAAAGAAATTATTTTAGGTTCTGTAGCCCTTGTCTGTCTTGCAGTGCACGCCGGGATGTTTCACTGAAAACTTCTAATGAAGTGTTATTCCTAAGAGGGTGACTTTGGCAACATCTGTGTTGCTAGATGAGCCACTCGAGACTGCATCCAAATCGCTCGGGGCTGGCTCCCTCCAGTGCAGGCTGCCTGGTGCTCAGTTCCAGATTTTTTCTGCCCCCCCTCGTGCCTCTCCAGTCCCAGGACATTGATGTAACAGTTCACGCAGTTTTTGTTTATTTCAACTTTGTCTGAAATAAGGTAAAGGCATACCGGGGCCCATCATAAGTTATGATCTGAAACTGAGGGGACATGCCGTGTCCCTGGGGGTGACAGGGTAGCGTAGGGGTGGCAAAGGACTTGACTTGGGAAGTGGGAGGGGACATGATACATACGATGACAGTGTAGGGCAGAGGGAGTCAAACGGGGAGTGTTTTCTTGCTTACAGCCTCTTGGGAAGGGTCCGTGACATGGTTTTATCCTTGGAAACACACATGAGATTTGGGTTTGCCTGGATCTAGTTGGCTGGGTTTGTTAGAGGCTGGAAGGGACCTAATACATATGCACTGGGTGGTCAAGGGCTCAGGTGTGAAACTGGGAGCCCAGATGTTTGACAGAATGGGTAGATGGACCCCTAACACTCCCCACCACTTACAGGTTCATGATGTGTACGTTTATATAAAATATTCATCTTCTAGTGGTTTGGGACGGTGTGCCCTTCCCTTCTTGGAGGGTTATGATGTTTGGAGGGTTTGTTGATGTTTGATGTAAATTAATTTACATTGAAGTATGTTTTTATGCCCTGTAAACAAGGAGAACAATAGTTGGGTTTGTTAGAGGAGAGGAAAAGGCAGATTTCCATGTGAGCGGAACAGCCCATCCCTGTTGTGTGAGCTGCTGTTGAGAATCATAATGAAATCGGAAGCAGCCTGCGTGGCTCTCAAGGCCGCTGCCTTTTCCTTCGCTCATTATTTACACTGCAAAGAAAATGAAATCGCTGTGGCAGGGGAGGAAAATACCCTGTCCCGAAACTTGGCAGGGCCACAATTGCAGCTGTCTTAACTGTTCTCCCCCCCTTCCCCTGTGGTAGTGTGATCATGGGGAAATCATATCTGCCTTTGTCTGCTTTGCATACAGGTAGTGCTTCCAACATTTATTTTGGAGAAAAGATCCCTGCTGGAGATGTATGCAAATTTCATGGCCCATCCAGACCTGTTTTTGTCAATTGCAGCTGGAGCCACTCCCGAGGAAAGAATTATCTGCTTTGTGGAGTATTATCTAACAGCTTTTCACGAAGGCCGAAAGGGAGCGGTTGCCAAGAAGCCCTATAACCCTATAATTGGTGAAACGTTTCATTGCTCGTGGGATGTGCCTAAAGATAAAGTGAAAGCATTCAGAACTAATGGTGCCTCCACGGTTTCTAAGGACCCAGCCAAGGAGTTTGGCCAGGACCAGTCCACGTGCTACAAGCTGAGGTTTGTAGCTGAACAAGTGTCCCATCATCCACCAGTATCTTGCTTCTACTGTGAGTGCAGAGAGAAGAAAATGTGCGTGAACGCTCACGTATGGACCAAAAGCAAGTTTATGGGCATGTCAATAGGTGTCTCTATGGTAGGTGAAGGTAAGAAATCTGCTCTTATTTTAGTTTTTTTTCAGCTAATGTTGTGGGTGTCAACACAGCAGGAATCCAGATATTTTCTTACTTGCTCTCCCTCTGACCTTTCATTTGAATCTTGTGTCTGTTTGCTTTTGTGAAGTTTGGAATTAAAACTGTAGAGCTCTTAGAACTTTCTTCTGTCCAGGTGTAATGTGATACACACGTTCCCTTTATAAATATGCTTATGTATGTGAGTCTGTTAACATATGACTGTACTTCAGATATAATTAAGTTGCTGTAGCAAATGGCTACTGACAGCATATTCTGTAAGAACATTTTTGTTTCTCCTGCTCACTTTTAAAGTAATGTACGGTTCGGTATGGAACAGTTTCACAACTGGAACAAAGCTATAGGGAAGAACATGTTTTAACTTAAGCTTAACATTCTTTTTTCATAGTTTCTGCAAAGAATCATGGTTTCTGCAGTGTTTACAAAGTTAGTGTATGGTCTCAAGCTTTATAAACAGTCGTATAGTTGAGTTATAAATTGTGATTTGCTGTATCATATATACGCAGTCTGCTTTGTGATAAGTTATTGCTCAACACGAATCCAGAAATATAGAGAATCATAACACATTCTTAATGGATGATCTGAACCGATAAATGCACCTGTTCCAGTGTCATTACTGACTGCTAATGTATTGATTTAATGTTTCTAAGCAATTTAGTCAGTCCCTTTTGCCATTTGAGGGTAATTTCCCGTGTATGGCTTTTAGTGTTTTTTCTTAACTAGTTTTTTGACTGTAGTCTCAGAAGTACCAGGACAACTTCCAGTAAATGCTTCCTTTTGTCATCATTATGTTAAATACTATGATATTAAAGGGAGTAATAAGAAGTAGAGTGGGAAATGTAGTGATTTGGTTTTGCTTAGTAATAACAACAAAACAATTATGGTGGAAACGTACAGATATGTTCTGCTATTTCTACTGGCTAGAATTAAAGAACAAGCTCGAACAGTAGAAAGGGTTAAAGTAGCCTCTTTCCTGATGGTACTATATTCCCTTTTTCGTAGAAGAGCCACGAAACTTCCTTACTACTGTATTTGGTATTGTTATGATAGTTAAAGTCTAAAATATCACAGCTGTTTCCGTATTAGGAATTAGGTATTTTGCTTTTAATACAGAGTTAAGGAAGTTGGGAAGGGAGTGTCAGAAGGGAAATTGGTCTTTCTGTCTGTCTCCCGACTGTAGTGCTGCCAGCCTGAGTCACTGGTTTGACTTGCTGCATTTTTCCGGTACATATTCGTTCCTAGTATTCTTTTTCTCAGTGAAGGGAGCTATTTAATGGAAATAAAATTAAACACAAAGTCACTTATGATTATGTAGGAGTAGGGAAATTTTCTTGCTGCTGGCACACAGAGTTCCCTGGGATTGGGGGTGTCTACTGTGGGGATTATTTAAGACTTCAAAGTCCTGATGTGTCCCAGTTTTGAGAGAGAAAGGGTCCAGGAATTAACCACTTCCCTGCCCCGAGGATTGTTTAACGTGTGTTTGTGAGAATAAGTTCTCCCCTATCCCCTTTTTTCATGATCCTGGAGATATCCCAGGAGTGGAGGCAGCCTTTGGGGAGCATCTGCAGCGCTGAACTGTTTTATTGCAAGGTTTGCTGCTGTCTTTATGATGGGAGGACGTTTGGTTTTACCAGTTTATAGTTATCATTCGTCTTTTTTGTTCACGTAAGCAGTGCAGAAGCACGTGGCTTTGCAGTGAGAGCATTTCTGGGACGTGGTGGAGAAACTCCAGTGCAGCCCAAGCGTTTCCGTTGCATGTTTGAGGGCTGGCAATAGGCAGCAAGAAGTTGTACCACTGAAGCTTTCCAGTCATCTGAAGACAGCCAGCCTAAACCCAACAGCCTGGGTTTAAAACTGTGGTTTATTCACTCAAAACTACACTTTCTTCAAAACTTTTTAAATTTATTTTAGTCCCAGGGAAATCTTCCTAATTAAGTTGGTGTGTAGATGTGTCAAGCTGTGCAAAAATTAGAATCTGCTGCAGATGTTCCTTTCTCATGTGCTGCCTACGTATAAATTCTGCGTTAGATTGAGGTTGGTGCGAGTACTTGGGAAAAGATTGCTGAACCAGAAAAAAGTAGCCGCCGGACTGTGATGTGTTTTGAAACTTTGCTCTCTACTGAATAGTTCGTGTGTGTCCTTCAAACAATTCAATGAAGCTTTTACTACTGCAGTTGGCTATTCACAGAAATAAAGTAGCACTGGATTTTTGGACTCGTTATTGTGTGAGGAATATGCCGGTAATGTTTCTGTGGTGCTTCTGAAGTGTATTTTTCTAACTTGTCACGTTGTCCTCAGATGTATAGAGCATGTTACTTTTTATGCTTTGTTGTTAGAAGCAGCAGAGGATGTGCTGAAATAGGATGTCATGGAAGTACAAAGGCTTCTATAAGGATTTAAAGAATTAGGGGATTTAAGGACAGTATGGTCCTGTCACACAAAGGGTGCAGCTCAGTATCTTTATTGTACAATTTTTAGTGTATGTTGCACCTCAAAGTGACTTAAGATTATTTTTTTTTCTATCTGTGATTTTTGTTTGTTGATTCAAAGTAAGTATCAGTTGCAGAGATACAGAAGGAGTAGGAAAGCACTGCTGGAAACCCGCGTGAGAAGCTGTTTTATATGCTAGCTCTTCATCTGTGGTTATGAGGGGTCTAAATCTGGCTTGCTAATGAAATGTCTCAATTTTTTTTCTTCACTATGTAACAAACCCCCCATTCTTCAGAGTATTCTGCATTGAGTTTCCTCATGAGAAAGCTGGCCTCAATAGAAGAGAGGGTATTTTGCATAAAGGAATTCATGTTGCATGCGCAGTCCCTAATTCTGGTTAATGTTAATTATGTACTAATGAGAGAGTGAGGGAGGAGAAGAGGGTGTAATGAATAGGATCACATTAAGATTTAAATTAGCAAGGGATGGGAGAGTCAATGTAAATATTTAATGTTTTTTACATGGTCCAAAGAATCTTCAAACAGATACTGGTGGTGGGATAAGGATGCTTTAGTGGAGAAGGCTGTGGTGAGCACACTTCAGTGCGGGCTCTGCGTTTTCCTTCTCTGCTCTTGGGTATTGTTCCGAAGTGGCAAAATCCAACTGGAAGTGTCACCTTTGATTCATGGGTTAATATTGCAGAGAGTATAAAGTATGTTTAAGTGGATTGCTCTGTATTATCAAGTGGCTAGTTCTGTCTTGTGTTTTCACTCCTGCTATTTTAAATGTTTTAAAAACTAGTGAGGTGTAGGCTTCCAAAATTATTTTTTTTTTTTAAATTGAAATCAACCTTGAAAAGATTTGGTAGGTACAGAAAAGGCTCAATGTGCTTTCCAGCATAAATCTAAATGAAAGCAATGAATGTTTTTTCTCTCTTTTTTTTTTTTTTGTCTCCTGTTCAAATATATATATGTGCATGTATTTAAGGTTGTACAGGTCTGTAATTTCTACTCCTGAGACATTAGTGACTTTTTAATTTACCAGTCCCAAAGATTGACTGCTCAGTGCAACTAGAGCAACTTAAATATTTCCCTAGTACTAATTTTTGTATTAATATTTTTTAGCCCAGTGGTTTCAGAACAGTTTCCGTATGGCATGGCACTCATTACTTAATTTAGCAAATGGCTCCAGTCTTTGGGAAACGAGCAATGCAGCGCAGCTCGTTGGAACATTTATGAGACGATAGGAACCTGTTTCTGGCATCTCGTGTTTTCCTGCGCGATTTGGCACGGCTGGTGATGCTCTACACCCGTGTGGGGTCCATCCCACATGTAACTTACTCCTGTTTGTGCCGCGTTAACGAATAATGCAGAGTGAAGAGCCCGTTAAATTAGGAAACTGCCCTAGGCCGTTTGTGTCCCACGTCCCATTTGTTGTTCAGATTGATCTCCATAAAATCAGTGGGAAGCATTAAATTTCACATGCCTCTTCTGCAGCTTATTGATCCAGAGCCTTCTCTGGGTATTTCGTCAGTATGTGTTACTGGAAAATCAATTCACAAAGCTGCAGCATCGGTGAGGGACGTGTAATAGTCCAACGGGAAAATTATATGCCCCGAACATCACTTCCTTTAATGCAGGCTGCGGAGTCGTGGAAGGGAGCATGGCTGTGAATATGTTGCCTTAGTCAAAAGCTGGAGTGAATGGTGTTGAGGACATTTCAAGGGGGAATTTCAAAATTCCCCACTTGTTTATAAAAAAATTCGCCCTTCTCTGTGGGATTTTTTTCTAATGGACTAGATTACTAAGTCCACTGTTCTTCCCAGAGTATTTATCTGGTGCATTCTTCCATGCATAATAGCTGCCTATAAATACTTAAAGATTTTTTTTTTAAAGGAATTTGCAGTTTCTGAAATAATTCTTTGATGTGAGAGGAGGAAATGTTACTGAAAATGGGAGAATCTTCTGCAACTTTTCGTGTATATTTACTTACAGCCATTTTTAAACTAAAAATGAATAATGGCTTACAAGAAAGAAGGAAGAAAAATAGCCTTGTGTATTTTCCAGCAGATATTTTTAAACATCAGTCACAATGCAATGACACTTACAAGCAGATGTTAAAAGTGCACAACACTTTTTAAAATAACCGTTAGATTTTCGTTTTTCTGCCTTTAATTTCTCAAGATTTAAACTCGGCAGGGTGTAAGGCACGAATTCAAATTGTGGTAGCAGTTACCAGTGGTGACTCTCGGTGTCGTTTTGGCTTCCTGTCCCCTAAGAGAGCGCGGGTCTCGGTTCAGACGTGGTGGTGCAGCCACAGTCTTCAGGGTGCTTCGGTTGAATGAGGTTTTGCATGCGGACTCTGCAAACGCCAGAATGCAAAACTAACAGTCACGTTAATGCTAAAAGTAGTATCAAGTTGTGGGTATTTCACATCTTCCCTTTATTCTTTTTTAGATTATAATTATTGAGCTGGGGTCCTATTTCAAGTGAGATAGCCATTTCATGAAAAATGTATTTATTCAGGTGTTTAAGGAATTCAAAAAATATGCTACCAGGTGCTAAAAATACTGCCAAGAGAGCTGGGTTCAGTTTTTAATATCTAACCTGCTGTGGTGGTTAAATATTTGCGTTGAAGGTCACTGCTGTTACTCGCCGTTCACTTTTCGGTGCGCTTGGCAGCGTTCGTTACAGCTCTGCCTCCCTCCCACTCGGGTGTGGAGGAAAAAAGCTATCGATCCCGTCAGAGAGACAAAAAGCAAACCCATAGTAACCCAGAAGGAAACTGTGTTTGTCATGGCAGTTCCCTCTGACGGTGGGGACACGCGGTGACGGTCAGCAGGGGACGGCTGGGCCTGGGGGAGTAGGAGGGAGGTTCTCCCGCAGTAGCGAGCACCACACCTACTGCTGTTAGACCTTTTGTCTTCAAAAAAAAAAAAAAAAAAAAAAAAAAAACAAAAAACAACCCAACCAAACACAAAACCCTCACAACAACAAAACCCTCAAAACTGTCGCCTTGGAAGCCGATGCTTTCGGGTGGACTGTGCTTTTGGACTGCGTAAGGATTGCGTCTGTGCTTCAGCCATTAAGACAGAGGAAACGTGGCCTCCTGGGCAGCACCACGGGCCGTTTCCCCGCAGCTGGTTGCTGCCACGTGTCTGTTGCCCGTGACTGTAATGAAGGAGGTGAAGAATAAATGGGAAGAGGCGGAGAAAGGAAAGCTGACAGACCTGAGTGTAAAACCTGTTGCGGTTCTCAGTGTGGAACGTGCCCCACTGCAGACCGTCAGGTTTCCTCTCTGCCTTGTACCAGCACCCGTTAGCCTTCTCTGATCCTTTTTGAATATCATCATCCAGTTAAAAGACTTCCTGATAGTTCTTTATTAATTTAATATTGATTTAGCACCCGTTTAATGAGTTTGATAAG
Organism: Alca torda; assembly: GCA_008658365.1. Classification (NCBI taxonomy): domain Eukaryota; kingdom Metazoa; phylum Chordata; class Aves; order Charadriiformes; family Alcidae; genus Alca; species Alca torda. Next base: position 44,960,993 of record CM018077.1, on the reverse strand, counting down.
CAGAGTCGTCTTTTTCAGTAGAAGTTCGTCCTGGCTGCGCGTCCTGGGGGTAGTTCAGCCTCCCCGCAGCGTGATGAGCTTGGTTTTACCTGCAGCTGTGGAGCTGAGGAAGCTTGAGACAGCGTGTGTGCGCTCCAGCTGTGTGTGTGTGCGCTCCAGCTGTGTGTGTGTGCGCTCCAGCTGTGTGTGGGTGTGCTCCGGGTGTGTGTGGGTGTGTGTTCCGGGTGTGTGTTCCACCTGAGTCCTGCCTCTTCCCCGCCGGGCAGGGTTCAGCACGCGACACCAGAACTTGTGACTTGCCGAGGCAAAATGATTAAAGGTCCGTTTAAGACATTGCACTGTTGGTGCTTGTGCACTCTGCAGCTCATCCGTCCCCGACTCGCCGGAGCAGAAGCGCTGGCTGGGTCGTCGGTGGCAGGCTGAGGTTGCAGAAGTCCTGAGAACGACTGCACAAAACTATTCCGGTTTGCAAAAGATGTTTGCCTATGGAACGTTTTCAGAAGGCAGAAGTGACGAGTTGCAGAGCTTCCTGTGCCTGCGTTTAGCTCTATTAATCGGAGCCGATACTGAAGATGATCATTCTGTTAGAGCTTTGTGCTTTCAAATTTGGAATGTTTTTTACGTTTGTGTTTTCATACAGTGTTAAGGGAATGTTTTTATGTTGGCAGTACTGGCGCCTCGTTCCTGTTTAGTGCCTTTTCATCATTACGTGTCAGATCACTTTCCAAAATTAATGTCGTTGTTCCCTCAAACAGATAGACAAATTAATACCACAACAATGCGTTCTTCCCCTGTCTGCCCCAGGGTGAAGGCCAATTGGCTCAAGTTCATCTTGTTTCTCAACAGATACTATGTGAAGATAGTTTTCCTGATATCCCCCCCCCCCCCAATATTTCTGGGTTCTAAGTGCTTCCTGTGATGGGTTACTTTCAGTCTCTGTTGTGAAAAATTATTTTCAAAGCTGTAATTCTTTTTACCTTTAGACAGTCATTAAATGGGACACAAGAGAGTGTAAAACTCTAATCAAAAATATACTACAGATATTTGTCACGATCTAATTCCGTGTGCAAGGTTTAAAGTCCTCTTTACCCGGTCTTATGTCTTGTTCTTTGTCATCCTGAAGACCAGACTACAGCTGTGGTGGGGACAGAGCTGTATCCTTAACGCCAGGGGAAGCTAAGATCTGATCAGACACGCAGCTTTCTTTGTAGTTCCAAATAATCTTGTAAAATGACTGCTGCTGCATGTTCTTGGTTTTAGTTACAACCCCACGACGCTCAGGTTGCAGGAACCTTTACAGAACAGAATCGCCAGTGATTTTCTCTGCGTGGCAGAGACGACAGTCCCAGTGGTAATAGACCAGCGGGGCTGGTGGCCCCTCGTTGGTTATGCAAGACTTTTCCAAAGGCTGTGTGGGAAACCGGGCATTTGGAAATGAAGGAGCAAACTTGTAGGAAATTTCTAGATGGCTTCCTTAAGCATGTGTCCTAGTTGCACCCAGGCAGACCTAGGGAGAGCCTTTCACTCCCACCAGCAAACACATGAGTAAGAAATTGATGGAGAGGACCTAGTTGTGTCTGGGTGAATGAAGAACTGAAGAGTCCTTTGGCCGTGCCCGTGTTTTTTCTGGAGAGAGATCATGACATGACTTTGAGTGAGCATCTGAATATTCAGTGTGGCTTTTTGCAAGCAAATATTTTTTTTTTTTTCCTCAGCTTTGCTTGTCAGTAACACGAAATAAGTAATCCAGTCAGATTTTCTGATAAACTGTTTGGTACCGTGATGGACCCCAGGGTACACATTCAAATTGTGTGCTTTTGAAAATGCTTGTTTGAAGAAATTTGTTCCAGGGGCCAGACTTTTTTTCTGTAGCAGCCAGAACCCTCCTTCAAGGCGAGGTGCACGTTGTGCTCTCTGTGGAAGGACATTTTGATGACAGTCATTGGTCGGTGATCGTCAGGTCTTATCAGTGAACTTTTTATCATTTCACTTTCAACCTTCTTCCTACGTAGGTGTTCTTTACTTGATGGAACATGAAGAAGAGTATGTTTTCACCCTGCCTAGTGCCTATGCTCGCTCGATACTTACCATCCCATGGGTGGAGCTTGGAGGGAAAGTCAACATCAATTGTGCCAAAACGGGCTATTCTGCCACCGTCACGTTCCACACCAAGCCGTTCTATGGAGGGAAGGTCCACAGGTACGGGAATTACTGTCTTATTCTTGTTTACCTGCTATTGGATTTCAATAGAAAGGTTCTTGGGCATGTTAGGTTCTTCTGTTGGAGTATTTTATGGACAAATACCTGAATTTCTTTTCCTATTAGTGTCTGAGATGACTTACAGCTTTAGAGCACAGTTTATTGTAGTTATACGTTTTATATTGTTTAACTGACTTGGATATATTTCTCTCATTAAACTAAAGTGAATGTATTCTTCCAGGCTTTGTTGCTTGTAAAAATTGCTGTAAGTGCAGGATCAGAAAAATGTATTGTAGAAAAGGCAATATTTCTGCTACACCAGCTGCTGCTGCGGGAGTCTTGTAGACGAACTGGTGTTCCAGTGGAGCTCCTGTAAGGAGGAGAGAAGCAAAAGTGTCGCTGCCCAGAGCGGTAGCTCCCTACTGGGAACTCCCACTTCTGCACTGAAACAGATGGTGAAAATATTTTATGTGTCTTTGGCGCCCTTCTGTTAAGGGTGTGAAAAGGCACTGTGCAGGACAGCTTCCTGGCTTACTTCCACGCTGAAGTTGATGGCCCAATCATTAACCTACGCAGACCCCTTTCTTGTTCCGCTGCGGGCTGTAGTGGTGTCCATGACAAGGCCTGTTGGGAGGGTGTGCTTTTCCACAGTTACCTCGGTTTTGTTTCAGTTGGTCTAGTTATTCTTCCGTACGTGAGTCAACCATTTCGATATTGTGTTCAGGCAAATACCGACACGGGCTGTTTCGGCAAGGGTTTTTCTAAAAGGTGTAGATTAATAACTGGTGCCATCAGGCTGAGTGAAAACTGGGCAAGGTTGTGCTGTATTAGTCTAATAATTTAAAAATTTAATTGAGGTTGCAGATTATTACTTGGCGTGGCTTGCTAAAGCGTATGTCTGTGTGTTCTTAGAGAGAGACACTCGCACAAAGCTGCTCCCTGTGTTTTGGTTTTCCAGTCCTGCCTATCTATTCTTCTCTCTCTCAGACCCGTTCTTGGACCACCTGGGTGGGTTTAATCACAGCTGCCTCTCAGCAGCTGAGGAGTAAACTTGCAGAGCTAAAGGAGACAAAGGTGCCTGAAGTCTTTGACTTAGTTGTCTGACAGCTTTATGTTCAGGTGCGAAAATGACACGTGTACGGCAAATGTCACGCGAGCGTCAGGAGCAGTTTTTCAGGCTGATGAGGTGAACGGTTCTGGGTTAGAGCCGGGTGTCAGTTCTGCGCTGGGTTACTGCTGCCCTTTGGGAGAATGTTGTCCGAAGGCTGTCGCTGTGTTAGCAGAGCTTTCTTGGGTCGAGTCTTCCTTTTTGGAGGCAGCGTCACTACTTTTGCTTGAAAAATTACTTTGTAGATGCAGAAAGCTGCTTGTAGCCTTACCCGTGGTAGTGCTTTTGTATGCTGGTAATAAACGGCACCAGTTATTTCTGTGGTCTTTTTTGCTTCTCTCTTGAATTAGGGTTACAGCCGAAGTGAAACACAATCCCACCAACACCATTGTGTGCAAGGCACAGGGAGAGTGGAACGGGATGCTGGAATTTACTTACAGCAACGGAGAAACCAAAGTGATCGACACTAGCAAACTGCCTGTCATCAGGAAAAAGATCAGGCCGATAGCAAAGCAAGGCCCGCTGGAATCAAGGTGAGGGCGGGGGCGTTACGGTGTTCTGCTGCTGAGCCTCGGGCGGAAAGAGAAGGGGGAAGCAAACCGCAGTTATAAACGGGGTGGCCCGGCACCGCCTCGCTTCCTGCAGCACATTAATCTGGGCACAAATAGCTGAAGCCGTGTATTGGTGCGTTGGAACATAAATTCCATTATAGTGACGTATACATCAATTTTGTAGAGGGGGGGAAATGCTTGTCTGCATTTTAATGAGCATTTGGAAAACGGTAATGCAGTGTTTGCACCCGCTTTTTTGAGCGATTGTAAGGTGGTAGTCAGATTAGTCAGTTTGTTACAAGTAATGTTGTGTCGTATAATTTACCTGGAATTTCATGTTTTATAAATTTTAGAATAAATGTATGTATAAAAATATGTAAAATATGATCCAATGTGAGATATAAATACACACACGCACGCACGTACGTGGTTTTAGGGCTCTCAGCACCCCCATCACATGCCAAACTACGACTAGGTACATTAGAAAAAAAAAAAATGTTCTGTTTTTCACTGTCAATAACTGTTGGCGCTTATCTTCAGAAAAATCAGTAATTTTATTGAATTTAGGAACATTCAATTGGAGGATTTAAAAACATGAGTTAAGCTTCATTTTATTATCTGTTAAATATGTTCTCTTTATTGTACAAAACTGTCTTGAGTCATTGTGCGGGGTCAGGTATTGTTTTCCTACTTTCTGGACAGGCTAGCTTATGGAAAACTCATTTTTCCCCTGTAGTTTAGGAACAGAAAGCCTGGAGTAAATAAGGAAACCAGTAGCTCTGCAGTGTATTTATTGCATTTTTTGGATGCTAGTAAACAAATTACAACTATCCATTTAAACAGCCCTGGAAACATGTGAAAGCTGCGGTCAGCTTCTTCCCAGTATTTTTCTGGGCAAAGTTTCTTCTAGGCTAATGCAGTGTGAGAAGTCATTGCATCGGAACGTGGTCAGTCGTGGGGCAAAATAAGTTTGGTTATGTACTGATAATTATTGTTGGCTGGGAATATGGAGCACAGGCCTAGAAGGGCTCCCTAGAATCAGGGCATCAGTTCCTCTGTTAGTAACCTGGTGGGAACAGTCAGTATCCCAATTTAATGTGCTTTCGGCTAACATTCCCTTATAATTCAAAAATCAACTGCAAATAAGCACGGAATAAGCACATGTCATTTTGGGGGTGGATCATCAGTAAAGAACGTCAACAGGAGGTAATAATAAATGTATCTGCTTTGAGAAAAACGCTCGGGTTGTGAAGAGTCAGGAACACGAACAAAAGTTAACGTACAGGGCAAAATACTGGGAGTTGAGTAAATCGGAAAATCCGGTCCACAAATGCGATGAATATCCTGGAGGAGGGATGGTTCACAAACTACGTGCCTTGCAAAAAGTGTCACGGAGAACGTGGCGTCGGTCTGCCCGACGCCGTGCTGCTGCCTGCGGCAGAAGTTCTCACTCCGTTGCTTGCGCTCCTTCTCCGCCACGCAGGCACCTCTGGCAACACGTCACCAGTTCTCTGAAAGAAGGCAACATCGACGCGGCGACGGAACACAAGCACCGCCTTGAGGAGAGGCAGCGGGCAGAGGAGAGGCAGCGGGTGGCTCTTACGACCCCGTGGAAACCAAAATATTTTGCCAAAGAGGTACGTGCGTTCAAGACCCAGTAGCCTCTTCCTGCAAACAGGGGGGTTCTTCTCTGCGGTCTTCACCATGGGCTAGCGGTGTTAGGTAGCAATGACGGACTTATCTTTTAAATTTTATTTCTGCCAGAATTTGGCTCTTAAAGAAGAGCAATGGATCGCCCCATGTCCATTGTGTAAACTTGTTCACTTCCCTTCAGTTAGATTTATTTTAACTGGGATTTTTGGTACCTAATGTTAGGCACCTAAAGCTATGCTTTTTACCTTAAAATCCGCACCTTAATTTACAGGTGCTGTGTACTCACATCCCCCGCTAATCTTGATCTAAAGTGGCTGTCAACTTTGAGGGTGGCAGAGCACTGAACAGGCTGCCCAGAGAGGTGGTGGAGTCTCCATCTCTGGAGACATTCAAAACCCGCCTGGACGCGTTCCTGTGTGACCTGCTCTGGGTGACCCTGCTCTGGCAGGGGGTGGGACTAGATGATCTCCAGAGGTCCCTTCCAACCCCTGCCATTCTGTGATTCTGTGAACATCATCTATGGATATTTGTCCAATATACGTAATTATGGACATCTTAAGCACAGTCTTGGGTTTCATCTGCTTGAAATGAAACAAGTTTTACTAAGTTCGTCCTTGCCCTTTCTTAGAGGAAGGCGGGAAGGGAAATAAGACGGCCTGAGGGAATGACGATGTGGCTCTATTGTTAAGTTAGCCGGTACGTGCAGCTATTTAAACCGGCAGCTCAGCTGTTGCGTCTTCCCGTGGCTTCTCTTCCCCCTGGTAATTTTCTCCCTTCTGCCCAGATTACTTGTGAATTCCTTAAGCATGGAATTTTCAGATGACAGGGATGGTTGCTTGTGTTACTTGGTATTATTTCAGCTTTTATGTGGACATACGCGGATCCAGGATGTATAAATCTTGTTTGTAAACTCTCCTTTTCTTGCAGGGCGATGGTTGGCTGTACTTGAATCCTCTCTGGAAGACCCATTGACGGGATAGAGCGGTTGCCTCATAACTTTACCTTAAAGGCATTAAAATGATACAGTATATAACTTCAAGATACCAAGGAGAAGCTATATATACTGTGAATGATGCATCTCAAAATAACCACAAGCTCAAGTTTATTCAGGAGCCACACGACCACACGCGCACACGTCCATAGATGCACACATACGTACACACAGTGTGGATGTGCTTGTGTGTGTATTATTTACACTACATGTAAACAAGTATAAACACTAACGGCCATTTAATAGACCTTTTTCCTCTTAAGTGTTAGGGCACAGAGCTCCGGCTGGACTCAGCTGGGGTTCCCCGAGTTGTGTGCTTGCAGGATCAGGCCCTATGCTAGTATTTAAGAAAATACTTTTTTATTAGTACCAGTTAAGGTTTTTCTATTTTTCACTTTTGCCAAAAATGTTTTGCACTTAAAACGTGACGTGTCACTTAATGGCAGCCGTTGTCTGATCAGTCCTTGAGTAACTCACTTTGACGTAAGAATGATACACTGACAGCGCGCTCGCACGCTCGCTCGCGCTCCGCGATGCCGATTTAAGAGCACGTTTCCTGTCACTTACGAGTGCAAATTTTCTGCCATCTTATAAGAAGTAGCAATACCTTTTCAAGAACGTTGTTGGCACTATCCTGTTGCATCCTCACTTGTTTGTTTGTTCGTATTTCCAGCTGTTGAATGGATCCGCAGTCACCAGTCAGCCAGCCGTGCTGCTCATTTCGATCTCGCTGCCGAATATTCTCTGGCTACTGTTGTGCCGATGCTTTCGGGTTACGTGTCCCGCTGAATCCCTTCTGGCCGATGTAGCTGGTGGCGTTTCCAGCTCACTCTTGCCTCAGCTTTCCACCCCCATGTAAAAAACCCAAACCGCTGCTGATGCGTTCGTGCTAAAAAAGCCCAGCCGTGCGCTGAGCTGGGTGAGGTGGGGCAGGAGACCTGTCCTCCTGTGCCGCTGCGGTGGGCGTCAGCCTTCCCCACCAGCCGAGAGCCGGGTTCCGTACACTGCTCCGGGAAATCAGAGCGAGCTCCTCTGGTCAGAGCCCTTAATTCTGCGTTAAGGCTCCGAGCAGCCCCGTGTTGTGATTTCTTGTGCTTTTGGCCCCGTTGTTCGCTTCTGGATGCGATATTAGGATGAACAGAGACGACATAAGGAGCCTTCTCAGATGAATGATTTTCTGATGCAAAAGTAGATATGATTTTAGTAGATTATTACACTGAGACAATTACCTTTATTAATGAAATGGCATATAATTTGTTTCCCAAACTAAAAAAAAGTAGGTAAACCATCCTGTAGCTTGATCTTGCTTTGTAAGGTAACCACTGCGACACGAAGAAAGTGGATTCTAAAAGCGTGTTAAGGCTTTGTCGCTTTTTAGTTCCCGTTTGTTGCAAGTGAAGGTGTTTTTGAGAGAAGTTTGCAACAAAAGGCAAAGGTAAAATGTGCTGCCTTCTGCTCAGCGCCGCTTTCTACAGCGCCCCGGAAAGAAACCACTCTCATTTCTCACGTCCGGTAGCACGGACGCCTACCTTCTGTAGTACCGATTAATTTTGTGCCTTTTGTCTGCTTTCTTAATACAATAGCTTAGGCTTTATAGGTATTTCACATATATATTTAGGTCAAAGCACTGCTTGGATCTGTTCTTGTGCGTCCTGCATTTTGTAATTATTATTTCTGGTAGATGTTAAAAATCTCTTGAGCAACTAACGAGGCTGAACGGAGGCGCGTGCACAAGGAAACACGCCATTAGCTCTTCACTTGGACATAATATTTAATAGATCTTTACATTTGAACTTCAGTTCCCTATTTAATGAAGGTGTGGCTCCTTTTTCCTCCTAAATGCTATTCTGTCTTGCTTGTACATCCTTTTTTTTGCACATTAGAAAGATTCACGTTATAAATGATTTAAATCCTATTTTAAAAAAAAAAAAGTGGACTTTATGAACTTGGTTTTGTAACTGATGCTTTTTTTTTTTTTAAAGGGGAAAAATTGTCTTATTTTTAGGACTAGTTGATGTTTTTCTGTAACAAAAGCAAAATGATGCTGTCACAGTAATCACTGAAGTACTGCCAAGCATCATCAGGAAAAGGTGTACTTTTATCAGCTGCAGGAATTAACTTTATAAGGGATGCGCTCTTGTTCTAGGGGTTAGTCTGACAAGTAGCTCGAAGTATTCGTGCAGTTTGTAATGCCATCACAAAGAACAATTGAAAATTGCAGAATTAGACACGTGGAACATCCTCCCAGAACTTTTGACTTTCACACACCAAAGAACATGCCACACACTCCCGAAAAGTAGCCATTGAAAACCTCTCTCGGTGGCAGGCGCGTGGGCCTGCGCTCCTGAAAGAGTGGACCTCTTTCAGCTGTGATGGCGGGACTGTCGAGGTGACAAAGATGCCGTAGCCGTTCTTTTAAGGAGAAATTTGACTAATTTTATGCCTGTAATTTATTGAAGCTTCTTTCTGTCTGCATGGTTGGTTGTTTCTGCATGCGGAAAACATTCCACTTGTGCTCTGAGAAATGTTTTGTTTTGTTCTGACGCTGCGACGCCTCCCCTGATGCCATCACCGCCCTTTCTTTCCCAAAGAAACGAAATGGGAGAGGCAAACGTAAAAACAGTCCTTTCTGAAAAGATCCCATCAGCGAGAGATTCCAGAACAAGATTCACACGTCTCATTTTATTAATTTTTTTTTTTAAAGTTACGTGTTCAGTATATTTTACAGGACTGAAAAGTAAATATTCATAAGCCTTATTCTGTAGGTTGTTCCAATAGGCGTCTGGGACTTGCAAGTGAATCTTTTCAAGTAGCCACTGTACACTCTGAATTGTAATGTAAAAACCTCCATGTACTTCAATTTTATTTTTTTTTTTTTGTGCACACCTGTAGAAAGCCTATGCAACCTTTTTCTTTCTTAAATTAGAAACGTTCAGAAAGAAAGTTTATACCTTTATCATTTAAAAGATGCTCTGGCAGTCTCTTCTGATTTGCCTTCCTTTCGTAATTTGTGAATTTAAAATGACAAATGCTCATGAATAAAAGATTTGTTTCATTTAGTAGTGGGATGCCCTTTCTCTTTCCATTGGTGTCAGTTACTGGCATGTCCAGGAGCAGTGTCCGACAGCCAGGGCACCCCTGAGCTCTTTGCGTGGCTCTGACAGAAGTGACTTGTCAGCTGAACCCTGGTTTGGGGTGGGGGGGGTTTGCCCCCCTCCCTGTTCCTGCTGCCAGACACCGCCTGGGTAAGTTTTTGTTTCAACTGGCCAGCGCTACACGGGGAATACAGGGCTGGGCACCATCACGGCTTTAGGAAAGGCTGGGGAACACGTGCCTTATTTTGACAAATAAAAAGGAAACGGGCTGAGGTGTTCCCTTGTTTCTGAAAATCATTGTTTCATTTCATCTTTGTCATTAATGGAGAGTCTTGATTAGATACCTCTTAAAATACAACTCTAAATTATTGCAGCATCGGACAATTGCATGGGGAGGAAAAACGTGCTTCTGGAGGCTTCATGGATCCTGGTCTACATTTTTCAAGTGTTAGATTTATTTTCTTTCAAGTGTTCCGGTTTATTTTAAACAGTTACCCACAGTGTTGGAAACTGTGGTGCCAGAGCACTTTGTTTTCTGTTTTGCATAAACCCAAGACTTGCTGTAAATAGGACAGGAAACATCACCCAGTCGTGGTCGTGTTGCTTCAAGGCCGTGTCTTGCAGCAGTTTATACATTTGGTTTAAAGAGTTTTACTCATTGCCAAATACAATTTATTTTCAGTTTTTACTCATAGTGGGATTGATATGTACGGAGGGCTGAGTCAAAGCAGTTAACTGTTGGTTTTTTTTTTTTTCAAGACTAGCTCTGTCAAGATACTTAACTAATGACTTTTCTCCCCTCTCTGTTATGGAATTACTTCCACAAGTCAAAATATTTCTGCTGGGATTAGCAATAGTACTGTCTGCCCTCGCTGCTTTCAACAGTGATGATCAAGTGATGCAGAACTTCAGCGGTGCTGGCTTCTAGACGCTTGCCGTTTTAGTTCCTTAGCAACTGAAGACCAAAGCCTAGCAGAAGCATTTTTTTTTTTTTTTACATCAGATTTTACTGTTCTGTGACAGTTAAGCTTCAAAAAAATCTTCAAAATTTGACCTAGTAGAACAATAAAAGGATGGCTGTAAACTGGTGTGGGAGGTATGTTTGATAATGATGCAAGATGCTGGTATTCTTCGCTGATACAGGTCTCGTTCGGTTCTTGGAGAGAAGAGAGAGAAGTTAGTTGAGCTGAATAACTGGGATGAAGGTGGAGAACCAGGTACCCAACCTGGCGTGCAGGTTCCTGAGGAACCAAGGGAGGTGATACAACACCTGCCCCTTCGTCTTTGTAACTTAATGACTCCAACTTTTCATTTTATTTACATGCAGAATGTTGGCAGAAGCCTTAGCATCAAGTTAGATATACAAAAGCTCAGGTAAGTGGTAGGCAACTTACTTTAGGCCCAGGCTGGGTAAGAGTCCTCTAGTTTTAGCTCATTTTTCTTTCACATAGCTTTAAAAATTCTGTAACTGTTGATGAGAGTCACTTATTTCTGCTCTGTTAAAGAGAACACTGTCAGCTGAGATGGAAAACAATCTGACAGAACCGTAAAGATGCCTGAAGATGGGAGGGCAACCTTTTATTTCCTTGTTTTAAAACAAGGCTGCAGTTACTGCCAAACTGCGGCCTGACCAGCAGCATCTGTTCTGCTGCCTTGCAGCTGTTCTTCCAAATGTTAGATCGTTTATTTCTTAGCAGTGGCGAGGGGGCAGGGTACAGATGTTCTTGGAAGAAGCAAGAAAGATACCACAAATCCTGCATCACACAATTACCCAACAGCTTGAGCTGCTCCAGCTGCTCACAGGATTCACTGCAAACACGTGCTTTTTGGGAAGGACGGCTGCTGTTCTCCAAAAATACTGCAGCCACCTTGAATGTCAGCAAAGCAGCAGCCCTATGCTTGGCTTAATAAATTTAAGCTGCAAGGGTGTTAAGTAGCTTCTGTGGCTTCATTACAGCAACTTCATGAGGGCGGCAGATTTGCATTACGGGGTCGGAATGACTTAATTTATCACTAGGAGTATAAGCAACGTGTTATCAAGTTAATCACAACAAAACTGACACAACACCCTTAACACAAAACTTGAATTAACTTTATTTTCCCCTACAGTCAACAACTGGTCTGCATTGAGCTTTAAAGCAACAAAAATAAAAGGAAATCTCCAAACACCAGGGGGCCAGAAATCCAGATTTAATTACCTTTGTGAAAATGTTGCAGCTGTAGTATTGGTCTGTATAAACCATCGGAGTCAAAAATGAGTTCATAAATCAAAAAAAATATTCTACACCTTGGGAAAGAAGTCAGCAGCAACATTCTCACAGAACACTGTAAATTTACATTTTCTTCATGAAAGGTACATACTATTCTGCATTTTACATCAAATTAATGATGCAAGTTTTGTTTCTATAAAAAGTTAACAACCTGTGGCAGGAAAACAAACTGCAAAACCCTTTCATTTGAATTAAAGAAAATTTTCAAGTCTGTATAAAGTTTTCCTATAACTGGAAAGTGAACATGTTCAGTCTCCATTTATATTTTAGTGCATTTAATCTGACAGTTTTCAACGCTTTTTTTTTTTTCCTTTAAAAAAAAAACAGTATAAAAGACAGACAAAGCAAACAGCACTATAGCAGGAATTTCTTCAATTGATTTAAGCACTCTAAATAAAAATGCAGAGAAACAGATTTCCAGAAAAACTTTTGCCCTCACAAGAAAGGCAGTGAGAGGGGAGCAGAGGTTTGCAAATCCTCTACTTCCAAGAGCCACAGAAAAGGGGGTTTGTATTGTATACCTGTCAACCTTTTTTTTTTTTTCCTTCCCATTAAACCAGCTATATTTGCCTCACCAATGTAAACATTTACCTAAAAATACTTTAATTTCTGTTCTGAAGCACCAGCCGCTGCACGGTGCCCAGCTGTGTGTTACTGCAGCATTCATTACTGTCGTTTCAGATGATTGTTTTTCAGGAGGATACAGATTTAGCCCTTGTACCTGCGGCGTGCAAGGTTTGGCCTTGTCTACCTCGGGAAATGCCGGTGTAAGGCAGCGATGCTGCGAGCCCCTGGGAAACAAAAGCATCCAATCAATCTATCATCTGACCTGCCATCTCTTGGGAAAACTGCAGCTCTGCTTCTTACCAGATCAAAACCAGCCTGCAGCAAGAATAAGAGGACACTGAAGAAAAAAAGAAAAAAAAATATTGAAAAATAATCATGGGAGAAACTGATTTTGAGAGTTTCATCTGAGAGCTCTGCTTCCTCTTAAAATCATTGAAAACGAGTCATTTTTAGGTTTCACCATTCCAGTTTACGTACGGCTGCTATTCAGCTGAACAGCGTTTTCCAAAAAAGATTGACAAGTATGCATGTGCCAAGGACCAAATTACAGGGTTCTTTGGTGCAGTCAATCCAAATTCTCAACAGATTTGAAGGATAATATGTACCAATAAAAAAAAATGCTGCTAGACGTGGATAGCAGCTCTGTCTTGCTTCACATTACAAATCTAAAACAGCTGTTCTCAATAAGCCAATATTTTTAATCAGACATTGCCTGAAAATTTTGTACAATAATCTGGACCAATGATGGTTCTGTACCCTCATGTTGCTGTGAAACATGACTTGAGCTAAAGGCAAAGACTGGTTATCTCAAGGACAACTGCTTCGTATTAGCAATCAATCAGAACAGTGTATTTAAACTGTCTTCCTGTTGGGTCTCTTGCCTTTCTTTAAAATTAGTTTATTCTTAATGTAGCCACGCTTCCTTTTGGAGGTCTAAAAAGAAAAACAGAATAAAACATATTAGTTAATGATTTAGTCTTGACCGCGGTTTAATGATGTGCATTTCAACACCTCATCTTTAGACTGATTTTAAAGAGCTTAAATAGTAAACCCTCAATTAGGTATTATCCAGTTATTAGTTTTAAAGTTGGGACTATTAATTCATGCCCAACACTTGCTTTTGCACAAGATGTACTTTTGCAAGCTCCATCTACCGGATCTGTAGGATTGTTTTCAAAGCTTGTGCTGAGGCAGAATTAATAATTTACCAACATGATAAAGCTCTAGTATGCCCAAAGAGCAGAAGTGGTGTAAAATGTTGGTTTTGTTTGGAAATACCTTCCTGCATCTTTTCCGCTACTTGATTCTCTTAGAAGTTACCAAGATGACAGTAATACTTGCTCAAAGCAGCATTTTTAAAAAAATAAGAGAAAAAACTGAATAATAACATTTTAGTCTTTAGTCTTCTGCTGTTGGTCTGTAGGCTAATTAGCGCTTTCTGCTCATGTGTCTTTATCAGCTATTTTACATATTGCTTTTTTTTAAGGTAGTAATGGGGGGAAATATTAATGTTAGTCTTAACTAATATTAACTTCAAAGTCATAGAAATACAGCTAGCTCCTGGCAGGTGGAGTTCTACATCCAGCACGCCTGCCACAACGTATTAGACAGTAGGCAGCTCCCACTCTTGCTGCACTTTGCTGTGCTTACCAGTAGGCTCCATTATCTCAGTTAAATATAACTTTAATATAAAGAGAGAGAAATACAAACTAATATGTAATACTCAGACACATCATACCTCTGAGCTTGTCATTCCTGACATGGAAGAGTGACAGGAGATGGACCGAATTTCCAGTAAGGAAGCAACTGCTGAAAACCTGTGGCTACTAAGGGGCCCTCAGAATGCAGTTAAGAAATCCTAGTTTAGACGTTCACCCCACGCTCTTTGCTGGTTCTCCCATTCCTTAATGGGAAGCGGAGCCTGTTTGTACTGCACGAGTTGGTGATGGATAAGAATTTGCATCAACTTTTATCCTGTCTTTAGACATAGAACCAACGCATCCACAGCTTAAGTGAGGTCAGTGCACCTATCATTAATGAATACAGCCTTGTCTGGCACTTAAGGATTACACTGAAGTGTATGATAAGCACAGTAAAGCTTATAATTTCCTTTCAACATAAGTCTAGCTTCAGTGGCAACTCCTAAATGCCTTATTTTATGAACTTGCATCAAATCACAAAAATTAGCATCTTTACCCTCTAACATTCTTTACTCCTATTTCCATGACACAGTGTAAGGTTATACTACCTATACTAATTTAGTTTGTTACACATATGTTTCTGATGGGATTCTGGAAGTCCTTTTGCAACATATATCTGAATATATAGAAAACAGCTGTTGTGAAGGAGAGGACTGCTAAGGGTCTCCGCTGGTAACGCATCTTTCTTATTGGGCTGAAGTAGCCCACCACAGCTAACAGTTTGAAAACCATGAAGATGACTTCAAACAGTAAGCAGCCAGACACTAAAGTTCCGTCAACAAAAGTTTCATATTTAATTTATTTCATACAAAATTGCCATTTCAAACTTCTAGGCATCACTACTTCCAAACAAAGTCAGAAAGCAACTTCCACATTATTTACTTAGTGAGCCATAGATACTGAAACATGAATTGCTGTACTTCAGAGATTATACTTCCAGTTACATGAAGACTTAAGAGTTGTAACAGCCAGTGACACACTCTATTTCCAGTTAGCATTCTGCCTAAAAAAAATCTAGCCTTGTGTCTTCACATGCTTTTAAGTTAAGCAGACAGTAAATTAACAATTATTACCAGCAGGCAGGTCTGATATTGGACACTAACATGAACAGTATCCGTAACATTCTGGCTAGTGGAAATACATAATTCACCAGCTATGTGATTCACTGTTAAAAATAAACTGCCATCTCCTCAACCCCTTTCAGTCACTTCACTGGGAACCCACCTTCTTTGACAAATACTTCTGTTTTGGTACAATGTTGGTTACTCTAGGTTTATGATCCAATGTCTCTCTGTTGTCTAGTTGTTTCACCTTGTATATTCTAACAAGCCAGTGCTCTGAGGTAAAGGCTTCCTCCAGATGTTTAAATTTAATGTCTTTGTTGCCTATCTCAGCATTGCGCGTACGATCGAATCCTGGGGGTGTCCGAAAATCCAGCTATAAAAATTAAAGTTGCATATTAGTTCGAGACAAAACCCACAACACCCACCCATCACTGCAAAACTGCAGTACTTCATACCACAAGGCAACGCTTTCAACTGGTCTAGTCAAAGGATAGCACTTCTCTTGCACTGGTTATTGCTTACATAGAAAAAAACTCAGTTCCTTTTTACAGTTGAGAAAGAGACACATTTATTCTTACTCCTACAGAGGTCACAGGAGACAGCACTCCGTGACTCAACAGAAATACCACGTCTGCATTCAGAGATGAAACTACTCCAGTGGAAGTCTGAGGTGCAGCAGCCTGTGGTGGCTTTTTAGCATAGCTGCTCGCTTAGAATCACAGAATAGGGTTAGAAGGGACATCTAGTCCCACGGCCCTGCAAGGAGCATCTTCAACTAGATCAGGCTGCTCAGAGCCCCGTCCAACCTCACCTTGAATGTTTCCAGGGATGAGGCATCTACCACCTCTCTGGGCAACCTGTGCCAGTGTTTCACTATCCTCGTTGTAGAAAATTTCTTTCTTCTATGTAGTCTAAATCTTCCCTCTCTTCTATAGGGCAATAATTTGTACTTTCATGGTTTACCATACGAGTCAGAAATAGTTCATGTTTATCAGTTAAATTTGATTCCCCTGTGTTACAAATAAGATCCACTGGCCTCAATTTTAGCTGAATAAACGATTCTTGTGCTAACACATCAGGATGAAGGGCCCTTGGTGGGGAGGAGGGGAATCAGGCAGACTTCGCTACATCCATATGCTTGATGATCCCAAAGGAGAGTGACAGCTCGCTCTGAGAATTATGCCTTTATTATGTAAGTGCTGCGTTGTTTAATACACTGATGTGACTTGGATAGAAATGGGGTAGTTTCTGACAGTGATTAAATAGTCAATTAAGAGTTCCACTTCTGTGTTGCTATTACAAAACACAAATCTAAAGCTCTCCACAACATAACAGTTAATGCTTCAGCAAGCGCGCTGCATAGTGGAATTAAGATGCTCGTCTGGGGCAACATGAAGGACAGCAAAAAGCCAAGTACGAGTGTAGGTTAGCAGCAGAAATGCTTTTTTCTAAAGGTTAGATACAGTAGACCATGCCTAGATGTGTTTTAATTTGTAAAGCTGACTCTTACCTCCGATTCTGCTACTACAAGCAACACTTAATCTAAAAGATGGAAAATATATCAAAATAACATTTGCTTTCTCACATCTCAGTTCAGATTCAGTAGAAGTTGTAGCACTAACCTGCATCTCTCCAAATCTGTAATAGGACATTTTATACATGAGGCAGTTCAGCAAAGTTGGAGAACCTGCCTTGTCTACCCGGAATTCTCCCTGAGGGGTAAAGTAATCACTTTCCTTTAAAAAGAAAAGAAGATACAAAGAGTCAGTATAAAGTAAGCCCCTATTTAAGATAATTTCTCATCCCCTTCTCCGCAAAAAAAAACTTCATAGAGAATCAAACTGAGTTTTACAGTTTAAAAGTTGATTTAAGCTAGTATTAAAACAGAAAATGAAGGTAAAATAGTTACCAACTACCTGCTTGTAACCCAGACCCCAATGGACCCATCTTCCTAAATCCATCTTACTGTGCTGGTACAAGTTTTGTCACTTCACAGTTAGCAGTTACTGAAAAACTAATCTCAAAAATGTAAAAGTTAGTTGGGCATTTATCAAAATGATTCTTCAGAAAGGTGAAAAGCACTGTATTGTTAATGCACAAGGTCTGCAGTGTTACCATAAACTTCGTATGTGCACAGTGTTTAACCAAAAAAATGTCTGCCATTTTCACGTCCAGTACAAGATGAAACTATGCACAGGGGCTACTCCCTTGAGCCTGTGCTCAATATCTAGAAGGTTTTCTTAGGCCTAAGCAAATATTACTACAGACTTCTGCAATCTCTGAGATGTTTGAATAACTTAAACTCTACATAAGTCAATATTAACACTTAAACTGGTCTCCTACTAGTACAGAGTTTGAAGAAATTTCTAATGCCAACTGTTTAAACAGTCTGAACGCTCCTACTTTTTTAAAGTATGATGGTGCACAGTGAGACATGCACATGAGAATTACAAAAAGATATTCTGTACTTTTAGTATCATGCAAAAAGTGAGAAGCTTTTGAGGTTACTGACCTTTCAAAACAATAAATATTGAAAGAAACTGGGCTACAGGCCTCTGCACTCCTGCTGTTCTAGGAAAACAACCCATAACACATTTTTCGAATAAAATTGCAATAAGTAGAAAAGATTTCCCTCCGCTGTAATAAGCGCTACCAGAAAAGCAACAACATAAATGAAAATTAAAAACAAAAACGAAAAACGTAGAGATGAACATACAGAAATACTGTTTTCAGCCAAGAATGCTTCAGTCTTCCCATGTACGTTTCCACTTACCCGAATATCTTTGGGATGTTCCCCCTCTGCTATTCTCACCATCCACAAAAACTTATTGATATCATCACCAGAGTAGCCAATCACGCCACCAAAAATAATCAAAACATAATCCACATCCAAACTTCTCATGATCTCGTATGCCGCCGACTCATTTGATGACATTGCCTTTCCCACCTGCATCATAGCAAAAGTATCTTAAATATCTGCAGAGCTGCCTATCGAACACACCTGCTGATCAACACCTGCCAGACCAAAGCACAAGAATCCATACTTGCCAACCAAAGCCCACATTTTCATTCTAGATAAAGAAAACCTATTGCAAATATTTAGAAACGCAAAAGCCCAACCTACGCTGAAGTATTTTCTCCTCTGTAAGAGGAGTGCTGCCTGCTGAAATGAGTGGTTTGAGTATAAAACGTAGCAATAAGGGTTTTCCTTTTGTGGCACCCACAGATTTTTCAAGTCATGGCTGTATTGACAAACTTGGTGTTGCAGAAAATACCTAATTGCAACTTATTTTCAAAGCTTTACACATAACCCAAAGTGAATAAATTATTTGAAAAGTTAGCCATTTCTTTCAGGTTTTTTTCCCCCCTTGAGCTCTGTCATGCTGCGTTGTACTCAGTAGCACAGAGGCACCCTCAGCATTGAATTCAACGTAAATTTATGCAGAGAAAATGTCAGAATAGTGACATCCTTAAGTTAAAAGCGTTTTCTAAAGCTGTTTCCAGAACCTCTTCCACACTGGTCACTTCCCGCACTTAAAGAATTGGCTTAGGTCAGTAGCTGGCAATCAGTTCAGTAGTTTTGTTTGCCGTTGAAGCTCTTGTACGTAAGACTTAATAATGTATCGCTGTAGTAAAAGGGAGTAACTACAATATAAATAATACTGCATCCAAATTGGTAACATTCAGTTAAGAACGTAATTAGAAAACGCCAAGCTTCAGCTGCAATCTGTCAAAAAGACTGGGAACCTTAGCTTCTTGGCCATTATCCTAATCAACGTGAAGTTATTTGGCAGATTTCCATTGCTGTGCAGGAGGAAGTCATCTGGCGCGTGTCTCCAGGGCATGCCTCATTTAGCGCACAAGTTCAGGTATTCGCCACAACACACATTTATTGTTTGGGTCCCCCTTTATTCATTCCGAAATAGAACCTGACAGTGCCAGCAGTCATACTGGAGAGAATTCTTTATTAAAAACCATCATTGCTAATTGCTGTAATGTGTATGGTTACTATGCTTATGCAATACAGATGACTTCCACAGTCTCTCTGTTCACCTTGTCCTGCAGGGATCTGGTGGTCCAGATATAGTATCTGCACTTCTACCTCTTGTAGAAGAGGGAGGCACATAGAGCTATGAGAGTTGAACGTCCATCTAAAACACACTGTCAACAACCAAAATTAGAGAAATATGCCTTAAGAGTACATGGGAAGGCTCGTTGACTGATATTAGGACCAACAGTACAACTTCCCAAGCTTGCTTTCAGCTGATGCGAGTTCCCTGCTCCTGTCAAAAGCACATACATATGATCCCCCCCTCCCCTTCCCCAATACACATTTTTCAGGACTTTGGATGCTCAAAGCATAGTTTGATTAGTCGGTTTGAACACTGCTTGGTCCAACTGCTGTACTAGGTACTGACACAAGACAAGAAACTGCCCTAACATGTTCCTCAAGCCCTTCGCCCATTCTGCCCAAGACACGGGTCTTCTGTGTGATCACAGAGTGAGGAGCCATCACACAGCGCCTAGTAAGACTGCAACCCAGCTACAACATAGAGCATTTTTTTGTTTCTGAAAAAAGTTTTAAGTTGCCCAAGGTGGTGCCCCTGTAGCCACAGGCAACGCTAACATGCTGCTTCTAAGCACATGCACAAAGGTTAAACTTACTCTTCAGAAGTGAAAGAAATGAAATGTACAGATGTTTTGTCTAACTGCAAATTTGAGAGGACAGAATCGTATCAAATCTGCAACACTTCCACTGCTATTCATAAACTTTCTCGAATTTCCAAGGTGCCTGAAAATCTGTTGTTTCGTGTGGTCAGTTTTCACATGCCATTCAAAAATCCAGTCAGCGAAGACCCTGCTGAACTGAAATGATCCCTATTTGGATAGTGCCTGTACAGTAGTGATACCAGGCAAGCTGTTGTAGCACTAATCACAAGGAGAATGGTTCCATTAGCTTTTGTCCATGCTCCCACAAAGAAAAGAAGAGAAACTGAAGCAGAAGCGAAGTTTTCAAAACTCCAAGGAAACAAAACGGAAACTCCAAAAGCAAAATTGATCCCTCCCTTCCAGTCCCAAAATTCCTTATACTTGAATTCTAATAAATGCAAAAATACGTTCCTTCCACCTCTGTGTTTCCCGCCCTACGGAGTTTTTCCTTAATATCATACTATCTATCAACAGACATTTACAATTTCGTACTCGACTGCAATGTAAACGTTTTAGTGTTTCTACTCCATAGAAAATCGCCCCCCTTACCAGGGCTATGTGGCTGTTGTTCCAAGTATTGTTATCAACCAAGGTTGTCCGGTTAGCCATTCCTGCGATCTGATAGCCATAGTCCCACCACGACATCACCCTGGCGTGCTCATCTGTGTTTTGTCTCAGCCAGTAATAGGCTTCTCTGAAGTCATCTAGGATATTCCGGGTGCTGGAAAACAGAATTCATTTTATTCACATCAGTACAAATACTAGCAACAAATTAACGGCACCATGATAAATATGGGCTCAGAAATAAGGGGTTTCTTGTGTGTTCGTCTCCCTTTGAGGGATTCAGTCACCAGCAGTCATAAGTTTGAACTCACCAACAGCTGAATGGCCAGAAGCTGAGCTGCTTTTGAAGATACATTTGCATCTTCAAAATGCATTAAATGCATTTTAAATGCATTTCCAGTCATATATTCATAAACAAGTTTTCCCAGTTGACTCAAAAACTTTCCTTTTTTTTTTTTTAAACCATCATCTTTATTGGCTTTGGATAGGATTATTTTTATGCGTTTACATTAACTATTTCAGGAAATGTTGTATCTTCTTGAAAATTGAAGTATTACGAATTGTTTATTCAGGTGACAGTTCTGCCTTAATATAATAAGAAGTGATTAAAAGAAGGTAAAGCAAATTTCTAATGCAAAGGAAGTAGAAAGGCTTTTGCCCTTTAATTATTTTCAGACCTGTAGACCTTACTTACCCATCATGGTTATAGGAAGCAAGAACAACGCTGGGGCTGGAGTATGCATTGCTAGTTACCCAGGTACAGTGAACAGCAAACATCATCAACAACATCAGCATCAGCATAGTAACAATGTTTTTGATGTTGGGACCCAGTCCTTCTTCTGTTTTTTCCTGTTCGGATACATGTTTTCTCACTTTGCCTGCCTAAACAAACACAGATGTATCTGTTATGGCAACTTTTGTCACCCTTGACAATGGAACCCACGCCTTTTTCTTCACCACATACACCCCATAAATGCTACAGGATACTATAAAGCTAGACTGAGTTGTAGTGTAAATTAACTAAGTATGCACAAGAATATTTTGACAATCCAGCAACTTGCAAAAATGGATGATTCCTTGAAAGCCTCTTTCAGAAGACTAAAACTATTGTGCGAGGGTCAATGCATGACTTCCTTGGTTTGGCTCAGTATGATGATGCCCTTTTATAAGGCAGGATGGAAAACAGAAAGGCACAGATATTTCCTGTGAGGAAAAGGGGGGAACCCAAGGCTCATGCATTGTTGGGGTCAGTATGACAAAGCCTAAGAGATTTAAAAAAATTAGTATCTAACAGCATCTTCTTCGTGATAAAGAGAGTATGGAAGTTTATGAAATCCATTATAAAATCTATTATTCTTTAATTTCACCATGTCTTAGAGGAAATACAAAGAGGTAAACATTCAGTGACACAGAACTGCTATAACTAGTTAAGGTGAGCGAGCAACTGTCTGCCGTTGCTTCTACAGATAGCGGGGTCAACACTGTGTGCTTCCTTTAGGTTACAGGCACATCGCCCATCAAGCTAGAAGGACCCACTTCTGCATTGACACTGATATTTTTTCAGGACATCAGTTACACCTTATTGGAGAACATCAATATTTGTTCTAAATTTAAACGCTAGTGATTCAGACCTCTAGCGGTATTTAAAACATTCTGACCAGAAGGGGAAAAAAAAAAAAAAGAAGTAAAAATGAGCTGTTTTCTGATGTCTAACTTTTGCTCCCTGCCCATACCTTATCATACAGGTTGCCAGGGTTCCTTTTGTCATCCTCATCACTGCTGTCCTCTATTGGTGGATTTTCTCTCTTCATATCATCCCCCAAATAACGCTCAAAGACATTGGAGAAAGCAATTGCAGACAGCATGCAGACCACTGGAGTCAAAGTGAGCATCAGCCGAACCATCACACCAGCAAAGTAAACGGCGCTGATTGCATACAGAGCAACTGCAAAGAAGGAAATCTACTGATGACTTTTAGAAAATAACACTCGCTCTGACTGCACACGTACATGCTCTCCATAAAACTACTTCTGGAAGTGGGTCGAGCATCTGTGTATGTAAAGCCTTGAGTATGCATCTTGCATTTCATTGCTTTTTAATTTACAGAGATACAGTTCAATTAACGTTTATCCCTTTTAAGCCTCAAACCCTTCCTGAAGTCCATCTTGACAACTGTTAACAATAATGCAATCCTATTTTCATATTCATTAATAATGTGTCAGAGGATACATTATTAGTGAAGTTTAATATCACACACCAAAAATACTACTGGAATAATAGGTAGCTTCATTTGATTAAAAAGGTCAAACAGCCCTAGACCAAACAAGTTATTGAAACTGAAAAAGCAAAAGGAAGTGTTAGAGTTTCATGTAAATATCAAATTTTAATTCAAGCTAGACATATCTGCGGACAAATTGGGGGCTTGTCTACATTATAATTCCATACAGACAAATAATAAAATATTGTGAGCCCTATTCTGAAGCAAGTTTTCCTGAACGATGTTATCTCCACTCCCCTCCCCCAAAAAATCCCAAAACAAGATTTTCAGAATAGTAAGGAATATTCAGAACACTCTTCTTAGGAGGGAAAAAAACCCAAACAAACTTTTGTGCACTGGTTAGGAACATCTATTGTTCAAGTAATAGTTGTTATTCCTTAACACAGTAAATGTTCCCACTGCCCACATACCTCTTAGGTAATCCTAAGAAGCAGCTATATTAGTCTGAAGCCTCCTGTCCCTGTAAAAGCCCAAGACCTCAGTGACCTTCACTCCTCCATACAAGTCACAACTTCAAATTACATCCTTACAAGCCTCATTCATAGTCTTAAAAGTCTGCTTTCACAGTACAGCTTTGTACAAATAAGCTATTTGTTGTCACTGACATAGGGAGACCCCACACCTCCACTTGGGCTCCACAGCAAGCGATTCCATTCACTAAAATAGCAGAAAATCTGGAAAGAAAAGGCATTTTGAATCATCAGCTGTGACAGGATGGGTGCCAGCAACCCAGGGGAGGGTCAGGTGCCTTGCAGCCTGCACACTGTTGGGACCTTCCCTTTGGACCGAGCTCTTCGTCTGGCTAAACTGCACTGTGGAACCACACCCCAGCGCAGGGTTTGCAACACTGGCATGCGGAAGAACATGCAACTCCAGCCGCAGAACAGAACCATACCCACAAGGATTTCAATCCCACCTCTTGGGAGGACATTCCATCATCATTTCACCAACCTTTGCATTTTTATAAATGATTTTAAATACTGCTGGGTGCAGCCAACTTTTAATAATCATCTTTAAACACATCACTTTTAAACCTTTTTTTAGAACAAGCCATATACCAGCTCTCAGCAAACAAAAACAAAATAGAATCAAGTTGAAGACAAGATTTTTCAAAACAATTTTTAAATGTTTTCTCTTACCAAAGACTCTTTCATCATTGATGTTTTTGATACAGAACCACAGCCCTGCTGGGAAAGTACACACGAGAATATGCAGATCAAAAAAGAAGGAAACCCATGTTGTAGGCTGATGCTCAGACACAGAGGCAATGATCGGGATGTGAATTTTCGCATACCTTTTTTAAAAAAAATTCAGTTCAAATTATTTTGAAAAGATAAAATTATTAAAACTTGTAAACATTAGGAATTCTGAAATTCATTTCAAAGGAAGCATTTCAATTTAAAATGGCAAGTGCTCTATTCAGTAGAAAACTGATAAAACTTTTATACCAAAAAAGTCTCCAGGTCTTACTGTGTGTAGGAAGTATTTGGTGTATAGAGTTATTGAAAACACCAATATAAAGGATTATTTCCATATTAATTAAAAGAATGAAAATTATGGACTTTTTTTTTTATTATTATGGCTAAATATGAAGCCAAATTCATCAAAATGAAAACACGCAGCTATGGAAGCCCCATCATTACATTTTGTAGAGATAACAATCCATGCCAGTAAGTGTCCTAGAGTTTCAACATTGTATTTTGAAAACTCTCTACACAGAATACCTTAGTTTTCTTAGTACAGAAAGTTACGGTATTAAATACCAGACCAGTTACTGATGCCCTCACATCCTTTTAGATGCTGAATAAATCAGGCCTTGTCTACACTTGGAAATAGGTGTCAGCTAAACAACATGTCAAACACTCAGTGCAGACAAGGACAAAACTGCGTGCTATATTGACAACAGCTATATGTACAGACCTAATCTGGGGTGCTACATGGCTGAATGGTGAGGTATCAAACATATGTCCTTTTCTTCACTGAGATCTCATTCTCATTCAAAACTGCATTGCGTGTTTTAACACAATGTGATTTTCTAATGTAGACAAGCCCTCAAAAGTTTAATGCTTTGTATATATATAGATATATAGACTGCTTCATGTATAGGCAAAGAACAACATCTATGTGTCCTTCAAACAAATGTGAGGCTTCTTTACTGACATCTATTTCTATGACATTTACTACAGAGCTGGTACAGAATCTGTATGAGCTGCACTTAGGAGCTTGAAAAAAACTGAACAGCAAAAGCTTGAAATTCTATCCCTGCTTTTAATCTCAAAAAAAAAAAACCCAACTACCAATTGAATTACACCTTAAATACATTTATCTGGAAAAAAAAGATAATTGAGTTTTTATTCCTATTCTCCTGGCTGGCTAAAGAATCCAAGATTGTATTTTTAAAGGTTTACTAAAACAAAAGGTTAACTAGCACGGGTTTTTACCCATGAAAACATACATGAATAAACCAGAATTGTTCAGAGTAGACACCTGTATACGCAAACCAGATGTATGAACATAATAAACAGGCAATATGCAAGATCATATGTGCAACATCTTTGTGACTTCATGCAATGTTGCACAATGAAAACAGCATAAGGTTAAGGCTCTTAGTAATTTTTAAATCTGTCTTCAAGTGTTGGTACAACTTTTGGTTATTTTATGCCGAGAAGCACTACAATTTCATATAGAAAAACATACCATTACATATTCAAAGACTTCCAAAGAAGCAAGAAATTTAATAGACAGATTAGTGAAATAGTTGCAAAGATCATGAAACAGTCACTACAAATGCTTTCTTTAGATAAAAGCACACTATATTCTCCTTGACTGATACACTAAATGGATTTGAGGATGAGGAGAACAAAAAATTATTAGTTTTCAGTAGAATGTTATTGATATCTACATCCTTATATCCTTTATTCCTACTTACCCAGTGTCCCACAATGAATAAAATCTGCCACTCCAAGGAGCAATATAACCTGAAAAAGAGAATGGGGAAAAAAACCTTTTGCTGCCTAGCTATTTAAATGCAGTAATTTTTCTAGCAAAAACCAAAGAAATTTCATTAACTTGTAATATATGTGAACTAGACCTACCGCATTAGGAGGCTATAAAGTCTACCAACCATGAAGCTAGTTTTAGAATAACACACTCTTACAGGATCACACTCTCACAGGATTACATTGTACTCGTTGAATATCAAAACATGCACACCTCCAAAATTAAAGTAATGCAGTAATAACTAAAATATTTCTCGAAGAATATGACAGAGAGCAACCTATACTCCATAAAGAAGTATAAAAAAAATACATAATTGATAAGAAAGTATTTAATTCTTCTGAAATGCCCGAGCAGGAAATTGGCAACAATCTATAGCCGAAACCCTAAAACACTGGTTTCCTATTGTTTCTCTACTGATGGATCTACACCAAGCATGGAATAGAAAAGCTGCTACTAGACAGGCTGATAAGCTTTACATATTTTTTTTTTTAAACAAAGTCTTTAGATACTTTAATATCTTAAGATGAAAACAAACAGCATCATTATAAGATGAAAGATAAAAATCAGTATTTAAAGTTATTAGTAAGATGATTCTTAGATTTTCACTTTCCTTGCATCTGCTTCAGCTCCCTCTGAAGAGATACAGACAAGCTGAAACAAGAGAAAGTTAAATCCTTTTATTTATTACCCAAGTCTTTGTGCATGACACAGTAAGTCTTCCCTCTATCTGATATTTAAAATTAGTATAAACTGACTGAAGGTTTTAGTTTAATATCTAGTTTAGACATTTAAATATTGTGGTTAATGCTCTATGACAAGACATATTTTTCCCTTCAGTCTTTGGGTGTAAAGCTTGCTCCCAAATCACTGTGTGCACAAGGAGCTGCCAGCAGATGGTTATGGTCTTCTCTGAATGTATCCAAAATATTAGATTAGATAGCATTCATCTGAGGTACTGAAAGAGTTGGCCGATGTGATAACTAGCCACCATCTTCATCGGGGTGATAAGGGAGGTCTCTGGTGCTGGTAAATGGCTAATGCTACACCGATAGGAAAGGCAAGAAGGAATACACAGGAACTACAGGCCAGCAACCTGAACCCCCTGAAAAGATCATGGAGCACAGCCTCCTGAAATACATCATTAAATGCTTTTTGAACCATTTTCCTCATTTCTCATTTATAAGCTGAAGAAGAATGGGCTGAACAAACAGACCATTTGATGGGTTGAACACTGGCTGTACTGACAAGCTCAAAGGAGCACTCAGTGGATCAGGGTCCAGCTGGTGGCTAGTAAAAAGTAAAAGTAACCCAGAGGCCAAACCAGTGAATGATGCTAAATTAAAAAGAGTGGCTGACATGCCTTATATCAGGCAGGACTTCAATCCAGAACCTCAAACCCTTCTTCCAGGTGCTGCACCTGGGATACAGGGTCCAGATGTGAGCACCCTTCTGCAAGAGGATCATTAAGAAAATAGAGAGGGATCAGAGTGCTGTGAGAGGGTCAGGACCCCAGATCGCACAGCACAGCAGGAGAAACTTGAGGCAATGAGGTTTGTTCCGTCTGGTGAAGCGCTGATACTGAACCGTGAATTTCAGAAGTTGAAATCAACACTTCCTAAGAACTGCAACAGAAGACATATTTTGCTGCACGCTGAGATTAGAAGCCACATTTTGTTTTGATGTGCCAGTCTGAAAATTTTTACTAAGTATTACTAGGACCTGCTCATACATACTGAAAAGCAAATCATAAACCATCAAGTTTTAGAAGACTTTCAAACAAATGGAGACGCTAAGTATTCTTTTGGAATAATGGTATCATAATTAACAAAAATAAAACTGCTGTTAAACAGTCCAAAATGTTAAACAACTGATATAAAAAAAAATTTATGCCAGAAACATTGCTAAAAAAAGTACAAGAAAGAAGTCAGCTAAAATAAAAACAAGTGAAGTCTCAGGGTAGTGTGTTTTTCCAAAATAAAACTCTGACAAAACACAACTGTATTTGAGGTATAATGTTAAAATCATGCAATTTAAACCAAGCAGAAGTCAACTGTTGCATGGGTGACATATATTTAGCTAGGAAAATAAAATTGCTTTTTCTTCACCAGGGGAAGGAATTATGGTATTAGATCACCAAGGAAGTGTATCATGGAATCAGAAGATGGCAGTGAGGCATCTGGGGATGGCAACCAAGCAAAGACAAGCTTGTTTTTGTAAGACTGGGTAAGACTGCCTTGAAGACTGGAGGCTGAACCACAAACCTGAAGCAGAACTTACAGATTAATTCCAGTCATACAGAAATCAGGTTCAAGTATTTCAGAAAGTAAGCAATCTGACTTTGACCTATCAATGCTGTTCCGAATAGATTAGCTATACCTATCTTCATAATATGCTTTGGCTATAGTTATGTTCCTCATCCAATCTGACTTCTTACATCATCATGTGGATTGTGGATAAACCTGAAATATTGGAATGATGCTACAAAGTTGTTTTGTTTTGGTTTCTTCCCCCCCGCCCCCCGCAGCCCAGAAAGCACAGTGAATTCCAACACACAGAAATACGGAGTAACACGCACACTGGTTTGCTGTGGCATTGCCAACAACTAGTTGTAAACCACTTCTTTAGTAACTACTTGTAAACAAAATATTGATCAACCGGTTACAGGCTCCAAAGGTAAACTAGTTTCACATTTATTTACCTGTGTATGTCAAATAGATGACACTCAGGAATACAATACCAGCAGCTAGTGAGACACCCAAGAAGAACAACGTCTGAAATTCTTGCTTTGTTAATCTGTCTCTCAGGTACTGCAAAAATGCATACGCCTGCAGCAGTGCAAAAACACCTAAAGGAAGAGGCAAGTTTTTGTTTAAATGCTCAAAAACAGTAACAGCTGTTAAAGCAATTGGCATACTTTGGCTATATTTGAATTAGAAAAATAGATGTAGGGTACACCCTTACATCTGAAAACTAGTATAAAATCACCTTCTGACAAATAGCCTTTAATACTTAACAGGGATGATACTTTCTTGCAATGACAAAAACTTGCAATGGGAGAAAATGCTCTCCAAAACATTTTTTGCTTATTATATCAAGAGCTCTGATACCCACAGCCTCTTTGCTCCCAGATTAAATTGGGGTAAGGCACAGAATCACTTGAAATCTAGATTGCATTGATTATGACAAAAACACAGGTTAAGCATATTCAGACCTGGCGAAAAATAAAGACACATATCCGAGGCAACACAAACAAGGCTGACATAGAAAATATATGGAAATTAAGCTACTAAACAAAACAGAGGATTTAACAAAAGGAAAACACCCAAGCATTAAGTAATACAGACAACTGAATTATATAAAGCTAGTGTTGAAACACCAGAGTTCACTGGGTAAGCACCCCACACCCTCAAAAAGTCTGTTCAGAGTTTAACATTAAATCAAAACTTGGACACAATTTTTCTGTTGCTGTTCATTTCAATGTATATAATCAGATCAATTCAATGATTAGTCCATTCAAAAGTGAAAACCCACTGGTAGCTGGCAGAAGGAAAACACAGAACTACAGCGTATGGTCTTTCTTCAAATTAACAACAAATTTGAGGTGCACAATGTTGAAATTCACTAGTTCTGAACTCTTAGAGGGAGTCACTAACTCTATTCACTAAATAAATGCAAAATTCTTTAGACGCAACATGTGGTTTGATGATCTTTAATCTTTCCATTATATTCAGACTGTTGAAAAAAATCTCCATTTTAAAAAGTATTTTTCTGGTAAATTTTAATGATATTCCAATTGCTGTCCCAAATACATTTTGGTAAATGATTATACATAAAAAAAAATGAGGAATCTAACAAACTAAGCTATATTACACAGTGTACACAGTTAAACATAAACCTGTCAGTCTTAGTAGAGGTACTGCTGTCAAGAAATCAAGATGTCTGACTTAACTATTGAAAAATGAACTTACTTTAAAGAAATATAAAGAATCAAACAACACTGAAATTAATTATTTAAATTCCTAATCAGGAGGCTGATTTTTAAGTCATTTCTATTTAACCCACTTTGAAAAATTACAGAAGACTATCAACTCTAAAACCAAATCGCTCAGTAAAAACTGTGTTTACCAATAAGGAATGTTTCAATTGTACAATGCTTGAAGGCAACATTATATTGCAAAAGAGTAGAGATTATCAATGTGTAAAATAAGTGCTTGTCAGAAAGCGGTTCACACAAAGGATAATGTGTCAACTGGAAAGAAAATTTCCCTACAGACACTAAATTGTACCTCTTTAACAATTTGGTTGGTTAGTATGTGTTCTTTCTATTACAAGGAAACAAAGCTGCAAGGGTTTGAGCTTTTCTTGTGCTAAGCAGGCTGTTTGGAAGCAGACATTTAATTTTCTTACCTGCAGCTGCCATGTGTTCACTTGTTCTAATTGGCTGAAATCCCACAAAAGGTATCTGCATCGATAATATTAATCCCACAATGTAGAAAGTGCTATAGGCTAGGAAAAAAAGAGTGAGGAGAGGGGAGGAAGAGAAAGGTGGGAAGAAAATGAATACACGCATTTCAAAAAGCATTGGTTCCACAGTAGAGCCCATCTCCCTCCCAACTTCAGTGACAGTGAAACATATTTCAGCCATCCTAATTATTTTTTTCTCCTTTGACTAGAATAAGCCTCCCTATGGCATTCAATTTTAGAGGAAGTAGCAAAGTATTGTTGTTCCTAATTGCGCTGTCTTTTCTCCTCCTAGGGAAATAAACCATCTACCCAAGATGCTCTAGCTTGGAAATAGTTTTCCCTTCCCATCTTGTTTTCATGGGTGGGAGAAAAAGCTCTCAGATAACAAACAACAAAAGAAGCTTTCTATATGAGCAGAAATTGAAGGGACCAGACCTCAAAGAAGCAGAACATTAGAGAGTCCACTACCTATTTAGAAAATGCAAAGAGGTATTTTTTTAAACACAAGAGCAGAGGCATGCCAAGAAACTGAAAAGCAATAGAATTAAAAATGAATATTAAGCATATGTATTAATGGATCTATATCAACCATGAGGACTCATAGTCCCCCAGAAAGTAGAGGCCAAGAACAACATTAATATTAATATTAGTATTAGTATTAATAATATGAATGATTATTATGTATGCATTAAGATTAATCTACTTTCTTTTGACAAGGTTTTAGAGCTCAGTATTCCAGGGTGAAGAACAGAGGGGAGGGGAAGAAAGAAATACCAACTCTGAACAGCCATGAATCTGATCACATTTGAAGTAACCAGCCAACCTAAAGTCCAAACAAAGTTTTGTTCCTTCTGTGGCAAACAGCAATAATCCACCTCCCAGATTTTTTAAACACTCCTACAAACCATAAACCACTGTCTTTGTTACTGCCTTGATCTTATGAAGAGATCCCTGTGCTCATACAATCCTTTCCTAACCTCCATAAGAAGAGACTTGGGGAGCGCATCATTTTCCAGTGGTACTGTTTCCATAGCACCTGTGTGGTCTCACTATGGGATTATGCTCCCAGGGTACCACATGCTTTACAAAACTCACACAAGTGACTGTGATGGTACTTCCATCCACTTGCTGTCTTCTTTGGTGTATTCTTTCAAGCATCTGTATTGCACTGCTTTGCCTAGCTACTGATCTATTCCCTCTTACATCACCAAAATACATTTTTGTTGTAGGATGCTCAATTTTTGAAGAATTCGCTACAACATAAATGATTTATTGTACCATGAAAGTGTTACAACACTGCCATCCTGTGGAAGTTCAATGATTGGCATAAATCACTACATTTCACTTTTGTTAGACCATTGTAAGTCATCATTTTTAAGCCTAGGCCTGCAACTGTTATACTTTCTATACCCATTACCCCCCGGCCCCATCCCTTACTTCCGACTTCTTTCAAAAAGCTATCACATATGTCTGGTTAATATAAGGGGGGAAAAAAAAACACAAAAAGGGTAATTTACCCAGCAATGCAATTTTTCTAGGAACTTGGCTATATCAAGGTGATCTGTCATCACAAGCTTTCCATGTTCCTTTACATTCTACTGTTTGCACAGTCTTTGTGAAAATAAGAAGTTAGTTTGATCCCTGCAATCTATTCTCATGGTTATAACTTTGACTAGGTCAACAACAAAAACATTCTGACCTACTGGGGATAAACTCCTTTTACAAACAATCCTGCACAAACACAGAAAGAACCTACTGAAAAACTTCCCCAGAGAGTACAATCAAATACTTGGCCACATACTTTCAATTAATGGATTATAATCACCAGAAATAAACGCTAATAATCTGAAGTTCTAGAATACTGAAGTAGCTGATATAAATACACATGCCCACTTACTATTTAAATTATAAAACCCATAGAACAAGGAATTATTGAAATTAAGTTTTAAATTCTGGAAGATCCTTAACTGGTTTTGTTATTAAACGTTTTGAAAAGTATACAGAACTTAAAAATTGTACAGACAAAACCCAAAACAGACTGAAGTGAAAATTACCAAGTCTCTAAAGTGTGCAAAGCATAACTTAAATCTATATATACTGGTATATTTACAAATGTAAAACCATTTACTTTTTAAACATATGATAAACTGGAAGAGAAATTACAAGTACAATAATAGACCATAATATCAATGGTTCCTCTATCTGAATAAAGAGGTTTTTCACCTGTACAACTGCTGCTAATGCTAATACACTGGAATTGTAAACACTTCTTAATTATTAAGCTAGTAAAATCTGAATGAAAGATGCTGAGTACTGTCAAGGAAAAAAAAAAAAAGCACAGCTTAAGCTTTCAAATGTAGGTAGCATGATCACCAGTGATGCCAAGTGGGTCATAAGTGACCTGGCTGATAAATTCATCTGCATGCAAGTCACAAAATACTTTAAAATTGGCAAAAGGTTCATGTTCTAGGAAATTTTTACTCATTAAATGATTCTGAGTTACACTGCCAGGCATATCAGATCATATCCCATTACCCTTTTCTTTGGTGTATGAACAGCCACATGAAAAATATATACCAGGAAGCAATCACTATTTTTTGAAACTTGCTGCCACCAGATATTGTCCTCTACATTTATGTTATTATGTTAAACATTCATCTGCTACAAAAGTTAAGGCTCATGCTAGTTTTAAATAAAATTAAGCAACTGATCTAGAGAGTAAAACCCCCAAAATTCTTGACAATAGTAAAATGGATGCAGATTTTAATAGCTGCTGTCAGCTGACAATAGTTTACAAAAGTTTTAGCTGCATATTGGTAGTTTTTTTGAGAATTATGAGACTGCCGCAGGCACACTAGCAATTGCATATCACAAACTCCAAAAATATCTTTATTCTCCTTATTTCAATGAGCTTTTGTAAACTCTTTTCCCTGTCTGAATAGTTTGTAACTGAAGCACACTTGAATTTCCTCTCAGAAGTGCTTGAACATTCTTACCTGTTTTACAAAAACATCCTGTTAAACAAACCTAGAAATCACATACTAATGTGATATGTACAGCCTTCTGTGTGTAAGGCTTCCCATGAAAGCTTAAATTAAGCCAGCAGTTGCAATGAAACAGCAGAGCAGCAATTACATTTTCATTCTGACAACTCTGCTGAAGTACAGCTGAAGGGCAATAACATCTGAAAACACTGTAGCTATTTGCAAAACAAACCTCTGCCAAAACCTTTAATTCATGTGAACCTGCAGTACTATTTTCCCCAGACTAGTTCAAAGACTAGTTCATTGAAAGAGGAAAAAGCAAGAGTATTTATGCTTTATTGTTTCTGGTTACCACACCGCTTCAGGGTTTTATAATTAGTAGATTTCATTTTCTCTTGCCTAACTCATAGAAACTGGAAAATGGAAATATTCAATAAAACAATTTAAAAAGCAAAACAAGATAAATTACTTTCCCCTTAAGTTATGAAGAAGCAGTTAGTGAAGAAGTAATACGAACATTAAAAATGGGTTAGAGATATTTTTTCTTTTTTTAAAAGAATATCCATTTTTGAATTACATAAATAGATTATCAAAGAAGCATGAAATCAGTATTTACATTTTTTAAACAAACATACAAAACTGTACTGAGTAATTATTATAGTACATAATGGATCAAATATGTATGTAAATATAGTAATTTCTCTAGTAAGCACTAAAAAAGCATTAAAATAATTAAAAATACAGAGATAAAACAGTATTAAAATGGGTAACAAGATTATATTGACAAATATGAAACATCCTGTGATATTACACTTCAACTCATATTATGTTCTTAAACTATCTATTGTAAAGATTTCACATTACAGACTCAAAAATGTTCTAGCTAACTTATAAACCTTTGAATACTCAAATTGCTTGTTACTTATTTCATTCACACACGTACACCATGGCCAACTAATTTGACTGATAAAGTCTCTGTAAAAAACAGTTTACAGAGTACTGAAGTGTCAGGCAAATAAATTAAATTGTTAGTCTCCTAAAATCACTATTCAAACATTTCTGAAACTGGAAAGAAGGCTGACCCATTAACCCAATAAAATCTTATGGATTCACATGGAGTGGAGAGACTCTTACACTACTTTTTAGTCTAGGTTATGTAAAAATATACACGTCTGCTTAAAATTACCCGTGTTTTTTCTCACATGTCACAATATACTGTATGTTTGTGTAATTTCTGCTGCACAACTTTTTAAAATAGCAATTGTTTAACATACTAGGAAAAGACAAAAATATAAAACATTATTACAAACACATAATATATATATGAAATATATTAAAAGGATTCTACAGATACGAAACCATTCAATTTTATTTTTTTTTCAGTCCACAAGACAAGAAAATTAATTGGGAGCTATGTATATAAAATTTTGGAAGTGTGAATATGTTTTAACTCCTTATTTCTACGCTGTAGCAAATAACTGACTATAATCAGTAATCAAGTTAATAAAATGCAACCTGATACGCAATTACTTAATTCCCACTTGATACAAAACACATCCATATAATTAACTTCATATCTCATGATTAAGCATTTGAGAACGACTGTTCACTGAACAAAACTTACCAATGTAGACCCTCCTGCTGTATCTCTGCATCAGCAACAGAACAAACACATGCAGTGGAATAAGGTTGATGATGAAAACATAACCACCCCATGCAGAGACCTAGGAGAAATGGGATAGGAAATTAGACCTGAAAAATATCTGCAAATTCTTAGGATAGCCAATGCTGGATTTATACATTGGGATGGTGTAACAAGAAACTCAAATCTCCACCTAGACAAGCGGTCAGAGCTACCAGTAATACCACCAGAATCTTTGTCAATATTTATTATCAAAAAAGAAAAAAAAACCAACAAAATCCCTGCATATCAAAGTATTAAAGACTTTTGAAACGGGATGGTGGATTTTCAAGGCTATCCTTCCTTTATCTCCTCCTCCTCCCATGCTGGCAAACAAGAATGTGATGCTGAGGGCTTTTCCCCATGGTGAAGGCTGCAGCACAAGGCAGCAGCATGACCCCCAGGTAGGATCCAAAATTTAGCACCATGCTCTGATGCTCTGCACTTGTTGCTGCGGTGAGGGAACAGTATCTCCAGCCAGAGAGGAGAGAGGCAACAAGGGACAACCCCAAGAGCAGAACTCCTCCAACACAGCAGCTAGTGCAGGTTGCCATGTAAGGAAAGAAACAAAAGGAAGTGGGTGGATGCACAGGAAAGCGGGGCTGAGGACTCTGGAATGGTGTACGACAATATCATGGATATTGTAAACCTGTAGTAACAGCAGCACTTCAGAAGCACTGGTATGGTGTACTTAGAACTGAAAAACTACAATGTTATCAATATATCACTAATTGCTGGTTTAGATAAAGATTTAATGAGCTATCATTACAATGTATTATCTAAATGTCTAACATATTTAGAAGGGCTAACGTTGACTAGACAATCTGTATCTTAACACATGTCCTGTTGTCAAATTACAGTCTAGACTTCTCCCATACGTACCATGCCTACCTAGATCTTCATTTTTAGAATGCAGTAGCTAATGTGGTTTTCACTTTAATTGTACTTTAGGGCTTAGATTCATGTAACTATTTTTAAAGCCCTAGAATCCAAAAAGAAACCCAAATGACTATGTTCTATAGAACAGATTGTAAAATAAGGATGAGGCCAAGTACTACTGTTTTTTGATACTAATACTAAAAAACGCACCATTTCAAAATCTGGGGTAACCAATTCAGACAATGTGAAACAAGTAGAATAGAAATCTAGAAGTTTTCTGGAAAATCATTTCAGGTTATCAAGATCCTATTGCCAAATTACTAGCATGAAGCATCATGGTTTACACAGGGAAGTTTATTTAATGGGAGAAAATACGATATGAAGATAGATAATACAGAATACAGTAAGAACAAATGTGCAATTAGGACACTGTCATAATTAGGGAAAAGTTTGAATGAAGCAGGTACCAGGCAATTTGGATAGAGACCTGCATCTCTAATTATCAAAATATTAAATCAAATCAAATCTCAGCACTGAAGATTGTACAGAACTGAAGATGCACTTTGGAACCTTTCAAACAGAACTGAGGCATCCTCACAGATTGGCACAAAGAGTGGAAACATGCTATTAGTCTTGCAAGGACTGCTTCAATGTAAAGCTTTGTTTTATTTTACCTCCTCATCATAAAAAGCTATCCTTCCGCTAAGAAGTGGAAGTTGCTGAAGTCAAATAAATGCTAAAAATATAAATTAAAGGAAAAAACCCTTCTCCTTATGGAATGCAATGCAGTGCTATGGGTCAAATTACCACAGTGGATTAGGTATATATTTTAGGCAGATTTAGTTATCAAGAAAGACTTCTGTCAGTCCATGCAGTACCCGTTCTTCTTTCAAGAAGCTTTTCCCCAAACTCCCCCCATGCAAAGACTCACTTTTACTACCTCCAAATCGTTATTTGATTTAATTTTCAGCTTACACTGAAAATGTAACTAATTCCATTAGAGAAAGGCAAATGAATACTATGTAATGAATAGTACAATTATGCTTTGTCTTAAAAATTTACCTAAGCAAAATGTCTAGAAGGGCATCTTAACAAAACTTCTTCCCAAAGGAAAATACAATATATGAAAAGCCACCACCAGGGATGAAGCAGGCACACTCTGTAAGCAATAAAATTCTATCACCTAATCACTGAGGCTAAGCTATGGACAAATCTTAACCTTTCACTGGCTGACAGCACTTGAAAGGAAATAAAATAAAAAAACTCCACATTAATTTACATTCAAGGATTGAATGTCATGATGATGACATTGATTCCATAAATTCTGTCACCATGCACACTATATATCACATCCCCTGCCTCTTGTACAAATCGCACAGACCAAGACACCAGTCAGCCTAAGATAGGAAGAACTTGTTACTGTGTGATTTTTCATCAGTAAAATTGTAAAAGTATTGCATTTGTTACCTCCATATTTACGAAGAGAACTTTTAGAGGATCTTGCCAATAAATTGGCACAATATAAAAAAGACGACGGCATATAAATATAACAATTCAAAAACTTACTTGCCTGATTTTGTACTGCACGTAGGTTTGGTACAAGCCTACAGAATCTCGTCACTGTAACACTATATAAACAGCAACGCTATGTATAAAAAAGTGGCTGTTTATTTAATCACTTGGCAAAAAGGAGGAGAAATAGAGGAGGAAATAAATGTAGTCTCAACAAGAGATAGCTATCCTCTTCAGTGACATATACAGGACTATTATTTGCTATATTAACAGCAAAAATCTCCCAGAAAACCCAATGAACATTACAGCTAGGGGAAATCTAGGCAGCATCCAGATAGCCTCTGAATTAACCTTGTACTTTAAGGCATGCAAAACGGTTCCTAAGTACCTTTTTCCTTGCAAGCCTAGTTACCTGACTGTAGAAAAGCAATATTTGAGACCTCAATCTTAACCGACACCAAGCAATTAGTCTAACTGTCCCACCACTGGTTAGTCTGAGGCTAATTTATTTTTCAAATAGCCACAAAAAAAAAAATTATCAGGGGAAAAAAAGGACCTTTGACTGATTCATACAGGAAAATTCTTCAAGTTTAAGTTTTCAGAAGATGGAGGAAGAGGGGGAACGAATTCCCTCCATTTTGCAATCAGTTTTATCTCCTCAATTTTACTACTGTTTTTCACCTCTGTTAGCCCTTAGGAACATCTCAGCAATAGCCTCCACTTTCATATATTAGGAATGAAAAGGGACTTTATGATCCTTTAATCCTACACTGAATTCATTCTGCAGTTCTGTGGTTTTAGTTTATGGCATGATTATACACAAAGAAATAGTTTTCAAAGTTATATAAGTGTAAATTTGTCCATAAATTTTAAGTATTATTATTGCATTTTAGTAATAATGACACACAGACACATGAATTTAAAAATTCTACCTTAATTCACCTGCACCAAAACAAAAATCCCACTGAATCAGAGTACCTATTCACAGCATAAGATAAATTTGTAAGTAAAGTTATTCTACCCAAGAGGTTTTTAGAAAAATTGTTTTTACTGTGCTTATTTAAATACTTTAAATTTCAAAATATTTATTATGCTTTTTTACTCATATATTTAAGGTTTTATTAGTAATATGAAGCAACAGTTTTATATTATGGCTCCAACAAAGATTAAAATCTCTTCCTTCTGTTCTTCATCAACATATGGATTATGTAAACCTTACTCATATAGTTTAGCTAGTATATGTATATATAAACGGCTTACCATGTAAAAGTAGGATAGACAGCAGCAGATTGTCCAAAAGACCGACCCAGTTTTCACAGACTTCACCTTTAAAAAAATCCAAGTATTTATGAATGACAAACAAATGCTGGACAATATTCCAAAATTTAATTCCAAAACAATTGTCAAGAGAACTTCTTCAGCACATATCAAGTTCTATTTGTGTGCTTCTGAACTCACGCCCATAAAACCAAACCACAAGTGCAATTCATTCACATGCAAAACAGGTTATACCTATCTCTCTAGTTAAAGCAGAGGCAGGATGCAATGCAACTCTCTGCTTCATGACCCAACAGCAAAGTTGTTGCAACACCTCTGTGCTACTTTCTCTGAGACATTAGACTAAGTCTAAGACTAAGTGTACACTATCCCACAACTTCCTTTGGTTGTCATTGGACCCAGCTCTGCAATTATAGGTAAAAGAGCTATTCTGTAATATTTAAAAATTCCCTTAAGGTTAGGGACACTACTAAAGGTTTAGCAGGATCCATAAATCGGCCCAGGAGTATGATTTTGTCCAAAACTGTTGGTGGTGATTGTGGTGTGGGAAAATAGGAATGAAAACCTGACATTAAATAAAGCTAGAAAGTTAACTATAAAATATATTTGATTCACACATAATTCTACAAGAGTTCATGCAAACATTATTGCACTATGCAGTTTAGTTAAATATGAGTTCCATAAGAACAGATAACTGCTATCATGCCTCAGTTGTTATAAAGTAACAGCGTAGGTTGATTCTATTATTGTTATCAAACACAGTACACCTTTACAGCTGCAGTTTATTCTAAGTCCAGATTTGAAAAACCTGCATTTAAGTAACACCGGTCACTCAGTCATGAAAAACTTGAATTCCCTTCCATTACACTTCTACCAACAATATCGCAAGTTTGAAACACTCTAAAGCTAAAAAACTTCTAAGTACGCATCTGCTTCTGAAAAGTAGAACTCTTGACAAAATCATGGGAAAAGCTGTAATGACCATGTACGTACATGGAGACACTCAAATTGAAAACTATATGCATCAATGCACAAGGGACAGTACCATGCAGTGTCTATGCTGAATTAACAATATATTTATTCTACTTGTGGTATTTCCAAAATAGATGCAACAGTCCAGAAAAACTCCAGGTTGCCTGAAATCCTTCATACAAAACTGCATTACAGATGCAATTCTACCTACAGATTAAGGAGTGACAGACAAGCAACACTAGCAGGTAGGCTAACTACAAGACATCAGCCTATTTTGTTTAAATCATGCAAGCAATATTAGTATCTGGACAGCTTTGGGTATTTAATTTCAATGCTTAAGTCAAAGCCAAAGCCCAGCCCCTCCATACAGTCTAAATCTTCTCCAGAAGACAATTCAAAGCACTTTATATTCAGTCTACTGCTTTTCACCAGTTAAATAAGGAGGCTAAAGTCTGATGCTCACATAAGACTATTACCTCCAAACTGAAAATCAGAAATAACCCTCCTGTTTGCTTTAAATTTATAGACTTATTATTATTACTACTACTACAGGACACACACACTTCAGTTGAACAGGACTTTTACACAGCAAACTAAAGAGCGTGATTACGGACTGGTTCAGATCATGTGACTTCTCAGTACTTGCCTGATCAAGAGCCAAGGGCAAGAGAGATGAGAGGGAGGAAAATGAGAATTCAATGGATTCTAAGCAAAATCAGTCATTTGGTTGGAAGGAGGAACCAAAGAAACCCTTCCAAAGCAAAAGACTCAGCAATTACTTACCCATAAATAGTATGTGAACTGCAGTGCAAAAATAGCTATGCCTTCATTGTCAAATGATCCTGCTACTGATCGGGATATGTAACCTGGAACTATGGCAATAAAACAGGCAGCTAAAAGCCCTGCTCCCTGGTTCCACAGTTCTCTGGTGAGCAGGAAAGTAGAAATAGCTGTAAGGCCGCTAAAAACTGGTGCTAGGAACACACATACATCTCTTATATGGACTGTCACATTAAGCATATTTAAAATCCAATGTATAAGGCCTGCTGTCACCATTAGTCCTGGGTATACCTAAAAGGAGGAAAAAAACAAAACAAAAACAAAAACCACTAGGTTATTGCAGAAAACAATCATGGTAGGTTTATTAGCATATAATTTGCAATGTAACAGTCATTTCTTAAGTTGATACAAGCATTGAGCAGGTAATGCTAATGGAATTATTTTAATACTACTTTAATCATGTTTTGACAATACTGAATACCAGAGGTCCTTTAAATTTTATCCAAAAGCTAACAATTACGTATAATTCATTTTGTAAATGAATAAGCAGCATACAGATAATATCCTATCTTACCTGACACTCATCATATAATAAAAAGAATTTGTCGTAAAGGTATGGAAGCAGAAGGTGAAGTTTGCGAGAGAATTTCAAGCCAGCTAGCAGCTTTAAGAGAAAAATAAACCCGAAAATCCTAAGACAACAAGAAGAAACCCAAGAACATTCCCCAGCCCTATCCATTTTCCTCCAAAACATACCATGCCACTCTTTAGCTGCTAGTGAAAGCGGCCTTTGTTACCCATGGAGAAAGAAAATGCGCATCAACAAGGTTACTTTTTAAACTGAAAAGCTGATGGACAGTCAGTTGAATATTATATATTTATAAAACTTCTGTAGACATCTTTGGATATAAAGGATTAAAATAAAGTCCTATAAAATTGAATTAAGATGTCCTCCAGGAAAGGTAGCATAGACTTACACAAATCTATTGAACCAATCATAGAATATCGGAGAACATTAAAATATTCTTAATGGGAATTCTACCCTCCCACATTTATCAACATTAGAAAAATCAATATGTACTAGAAAAGTTAGTATGTACTTCACCTGCCTTCGTTTCTTGTGAAAACTAAGAAGGCCGTTGTACTAAATTAAATTAACAGATGACAGAATGTTGCCCTGCATATATCCTTGAGAGCTGGTTTTCTAGATAAACTATCAAAACAGAATATACCATGCGACTTGCAAAATAACGTATGCAATCAACATTTCAGTTCTATTTCCTAAAGGTTTTAACTTTGTATAAGACAAGTATGGAAAAAAT
This sequence comes from Alca torda, assembly GCA_008658365.1. Lineage (NCBI taxonomy): Eukaryota > Metazoa > Chordata > Aves > Charadriiformes > Alcidae > Alca > Alca torda. The sequence continues at coordinate 44,919,371 of CM018077.1, read as the reverse complement.
GCATATATACGTTACATAAGAAGTTGCAAGTATCTCTAAGATAGTAAAACAGTGTTCTAATTGTTACAAAAAACTTCATAAATCCATTTAAATGGCATGTACTATAATTAAAAAGTTTTATCACACTTTCACACATGAAGTAACACGTGGCTGTGTTACTAAAGCCATTCTACCAATGTATTCTGATTTCATAATATTGTTTTGTACAGCCTTCCTGTTGTGTAGCTCGTATTGATACCAATCTTACCTACTCCTTATGCTTCATACAGGTGCCCTGCTGATTTAATTTCAAAAGCTCTTTTCCCAGTGAAACCCTAACATTTACCGTCCACACGTGAAGTCCACTTAACATTGGATTAAAACTTGTGCCTTTAGAGGTTTAGATAACTGCTTTAAAAAAAGTTTTTTTTTCCTTTTTTCATTTCATGTACCAGAATTACAGGAGTCATAATATCCTTATTTATTACGATTAGAAGTTCATATGCAAGGAAGTAAAACTCAGTTCTGTATTTCTTGTTCACATGAAACAGTATGCTGTTGGGTAAAGACTAAAGCATGTTGACTTACTGTCTCCTGCAGCTAAAAATTAAAACGTTTTGCTATTCCCTATGCAACAATCTGACAATTAAAAGCATATTTTATTAATATTTTCCTTTTATCAATGTCAAAAGTTCAAAGTTCAAAAAACTTACTGCAAAGTCATCTTTAAGTTATTATTACAATACTTACAGTTCCACCTACTATTCTTCCCAGTGGATACCATGCTCTTTCATCAAACCAATTTAAAAATTCATAAAACCCATGGGATGCAAGATGATGTGTTGATCTATAGTTAAACCTAGAAAGAAATCAAGAAGAAGAAGAGGGGGGGAGATAAAAATCAGGAACCTAAGTTTTCGGCATATCTTAGGTCATCTGTTTTCTAAGACCTAGGAAGTAAAGTTTAGCATCTCATTTAGTATAAAAGTACAACAGTCCTCCCTAAATCTATAGAGTTTTAAAGTAAATTACTAAACTCTCAGTTTCTAATCACTATATTTTCTTCATTTCTACAGCCAGTGCACATACACAGATGAAACGTTACAGTTTTGGAGGGTTTTTCTGTAAACATTATAAAGTTTTCTGTCACTCTGACAAACACTCCTGTGATTTTCTGCATTCCTTTTTAAAGCTAGTTTTCAAATATAGTCTATCAACCAAGTATTTACCATATCCAGAATACCACTTAAGCAGAATTAAGATCATGAAAGAATCAATGCAGGAGTGCCATTCTGAGACAGGAGAGCTATGCGGTACATCTGCTGCTGCTCTACTTCATGCAACATTGAGAGGCGACGTAATGTAATAATATGCACCATTGGGAATCAATTTGATAGCGTGAAAAAATAGACTAATGGCCTTGACATATTCCCTTCTTTCAATCAATAAGAATCTATACAATGGAGAATCTATGTTGATGAAGTTTAATCTTCAAAGCTTGTACGTTCTCTGCTGCACAAAATTCCTTGTAGAACAAAAGCCCTCCTTCAGTTCCACATTGCCCATATACCATTAAAAAACATTGATGGACTGCCATCAAGGCACTAATCTTCCGCTTTTCTGGCACATAATTTTTCCAATTTCTCAAAATTCAGATAGCAAAACCTTTCAACTATTAGAAAATCCATTAATTCTTCAAGTTAGCTATCAGACTGCTGTGAGAAGAACTGCAGCACGTTACCCCAACTGCAACTCTTTCATGATCACTCAAAAGCCAAACTAACAAGGCTACAGGTATTGATGCTGTAAAGTTCTGTAAAGAAAGTTTAGGCTTAGAAAAGCCTGGGTGAACACTGCTTCTGAAACAAGCAACATCCACAAACCCAACCCTCCTAACAGATATCCTAACTGGAATTTAGATAACAATGCGAAATTAATTAGTTAAAGAAGTGTTGAAGATGATATTCATTACTTAAGTGGAAGTTCAGATGACTAAATGGAATACTGTAACAGACAACAGATTAGATGAGGAAACTACCATGAAAGACTTCCAAAGACAGTTAGTATTCAAGACTAGAAAAGCTTACATGTATTTTTCATTTTGCCTATTTTATGGAAGTATCCACTTATATCAGTAGCATGCATCACTTCTAATAGAAATTTTAAAACTACATCAAATTCTTCTGTATACCTAGGATTCCCAAAATACCACAGGTTTCCTTTGAACTAATTCATTTCAACAGAACAAAGCTAATGTCATTCAAGACTCTAAGACCCATCAAGTTCCTACTTGTTTAATCAGTACAAGTCTAACATCTGAAGTACAACTACACAGAGGTCATGAGCAGATTTCTTCATCTACACAGTGAAAGAACAAGAAGAATTGAAATTCAAGTCCAGATGTCAGCAAACTTGCATGTTTCCACTGACTGAACTATCACAGCATCAGTCAAGTGACATTGAAAATAAGTAAATAAAAAAATAAGAGTGCACAATTTTCAGGAACACTCTCTTACATGTTAAATAAGCAGTTATATAGGATACATTAACTGATAAAACTGTGTCCTTTCAAAAGTAATTAGTCATGTTTATATAAGAAAATTCATACAAACATCAGTCATTCTGACGTAGAAATCTTTGTATCAAACAGCAATGTGACATTTGTTTCTAATAAGCCTGCAACTATTCCCATTCCACTAGATTTCTAAATATAAATTAATTCTCTAGTTCTGAGCTGTCAACTGTAATGTGATTTATGAAATGCTGTACCTGTAAAATTACCCTCTTATCTTAGTATAGCAAGGTCTATTGTTAATTTGTTTAGTGCCAAGTGCCTGCAGTATGGTACAAGACAAAGCAGGAGTTCCATGTTGCACAGGACGCATACGATCCAGCCAGCTATGGACCGCACTTAAAACACACTGAAAACGCAGTCAATGTTGTTATCCTAGAACTTTAAAAAGGAAACAAGAAAGATATTTACTAACATGGATTACTTTCAAATTTTTAAATAATGACTCAAACTCACAGAGGCTACAAAAGTATGACTAATGTTTACTTTTAGAGCATTAGAAGATCAGTTAAGCAGATTAAATAGGCAAGAAGACTACATATTGACATTCTCCTTGTGTTTTGAACTAGTAAAACCTCATAACTGACTTCAGAAGGATGCAAACAACTGCCCTGTGCTTTGGCAGCATCCCATTAAGTCCATAACAAGAATGAATTACCACCCGAAATTGAAATGCAGCGTAAGAGCATTCTACCTCTATCACTTAAGAGGTAAGAATTTAATCTTCCCTCCTAATATACGTTTGGATAGATACAAATCTATTAACAACTTCTTTCAAAAAGCAGTTGATTCTTTTTCCGCAAATGAAAGCGTGCAGAGACAGCTGGGCACGTCTTCACTGCAGAAATTACTAGCAATACTGTAGGTACATTAACTTTTCACTGTGAGAAGACCTATAGGTGAGAACAAGAAATAATCTCTGACCACAGAAACCTAAAAAAAGTATTTAGAAGTTTAACTTTGACTTAACGTGCTCACTCCACCTCCCACTAGTAACCTGCAAAGAAAAATAAGTTAAAATGTAAATATAAACATATGCATACATAGGAGAAGCTTGATGAGTAATGTTGCATACCAAAGCCAGCTTCAGGCATTGACAAAGTGGCAGCAATGGGCAGCACCAGACAACAGTATGATCTAGTAATCATATGATGCCAGTATTATGCTCTGATACTGCTTACCCACTTCATAGCACTCTACTTCTTTAGGGACAAGCCTGAATCCTGTAAAACTGTTTCCCTTTTGGCCAGAATGGAGAGAGCCACTAACAAACGGTGAGCATCACAAACCATAGTCACACAACCTTCTTATTATCGTGGTACTTTTCAAACTGTTTGAAATGCTGCACAGTGGTATTGTATTTGTACAGCAGTACTGTTACAGTATCTACAGCTATCTGTAGGTTTCTTAGGGATGTAAAACAGCCCTGGGAAATACCAGAAGTGCCACCTTTGCCTACACCTACATTCTGGAGATTTAGGGGCTGCAACTGGGGAGGAATCAGAATGGAGACAAGAACAGCCAGTGGTGGGTAGGGGCTGCATTTCAGGCCTGGGTGTCACTGCCTTCCCCAGTTCCTCCATCTCCAGCAGCAGCAAGGATAGGTGGTATTTAGGGTTTTTATCTAACCCTCTTTCTGACTGGCTAGACATTAGCCAAGGAGACACAGGAACTGGAGTACGCTGCTGGTTACAGTGACTAAATGGGACACAGTACTACGTGGCAGTACCAGACTGAAGGAAAGGCTCCCTTTTCTCAACCCTCACATCCATCTAATCTTGAGGTATGGGAACTGTTCACCCATCTCCCAGGCTTCCCTCTCATCCTTCTTCATCCCTTTGAGGCAAGTCAATTTGAGATAGACCTGAGAAGAATGAAGAACAAAATTATGTGAACTACATGCCTAATTAAGAACATAGCTTGAAAGACTGAGATGAATATTCAAGTTCTCAGTCCATGTTGTGACGAAGATAACCACACTTTGTAACATTCAGCAGAGAAGAGCTCTTAAGGACCTCACTGATTAACACCAGTAAGTGTTGACTTTTCTTATTTTAGCTGACGTTCCTGGAGCAAAAGTGATGCTCTGCTGTTCTCCTTGCCTCTTTCTGTCAGGTCTGTAGTTTGAACTGTCTCCTCCTCCAACCTAAGCTTTAAAGGAATCATCAAACAATCCTAAGTCTTTGTGCATTCCAGAATTCAAAGTGCCAACCACCAAATTAGCCTGATACTGTAGTCTGAACATTTTGGGGGATGCTCTCATGATCACAAAAGCGCTCTATGCATGGTACCATTAATTTTGTGGCACTATTGGAGATACCTATATTATAGTTGGTTCATCAGAAAACTGGAGATAAGTTAAAGATATGGTTCTCATTTTCAATGCATATTTCAATTTCAGCATAGAACAGAGCACAAGCAGCAAAAGAAAAAGAACTGAGCAGAGGCATAATTATTTATTTTTTAGTAGCAACATTAATTTGGAAAGCTTAACTAGGCAGCTTGGAAAATAAAGCCTGTAAAGTTTTCACTTATACGTTATGTACTGTTAATACATAATCTTAACTATCTGTTCATGCTTGGATTTGATTTTTATTCCACCCTATGAACTGCTTTTCTTGATGACACAAGGTAATGCTGTAAAATGATTAGTTAATGCTGTTCACAGTGATCACTCACTCTATCCAGGAGCTATAGAATTCTCCAGCACTTCACAGCAACAATTACTGCTATATTTATGAGGAGACATCTTTGGCTTAGACATTCCTAAGTTTAGTATTTCCTTGGCAGAAGTACTATTTAAGAGGAACATTCAAATAAAATTCAGCCTACTGAGAAAATAAGAACATATAGGAAAATGGCACACGTACAGCAATGCAGTTATTTCATCCACATCTTAACAACATTTAGGGCAAATTATACTGATGGCCATGGAATTCATTTGACACTCCCATTACAATAGAGCACAAGATCAGCGCATTGCTTCTTGTGGGAATGTTGTTAAGTGTCTAAAACCCTATCAATTTCATACTGCCATTGCCCCATCATCTACACTTTGGCATTTTATCGCCATCTGAGAATATGTAATCTCCTTACTAGCAGAATCTGTTGAAAATTTTCTAAGCCTGCAATTATAAAGGCTTCTGTGCTCTAAAAGTCTCCAGCTGCAGATGCACAAATTTTTCACATCTGCAAACTCAGAAAAATAGCTTGTAATGTTCACAGTTGGTATCATGTTATCTGAGCAATTCTAGGAGTCAGTTTTTAATGCAAATGTAGATTACAGAATCAATTCTGCCATACAGCATCTAATTAGAGATGGCAAGTCTAGATTCTTGAAAAAGATAGTTGCAGATTGATTCCATATCCGACGTATTCTTTGCAACCAAAGGAAGAATTTATTCAGTCCAACACTTTTATGGAAAATTTAATGAGAAAGTTCAGTAACTTCCACTGAAATGAAGAAACATATACACAATATTCCATATTAAATTTTAAAACACCTGCTTGCCTACATATTACACTGCAAGCACAACATCCTGAAAGTCTTATTCTGAAACCTGTGACTACGAATAAGCAATTACCACAATGAGTTTTGCATATTGTTTTTAAAATGGAAGTACAGTAACCCCATCAATCACATAATGAATTCAATGCACTACGGCAGTATTTCTCACCATGAAAATGCTTACTTGTGTTGAGTTTATAACCTTGGAAAGTATGCATGGACATTTAAGCCAGTTTCAACTAATCAAGATCAGAATTTTGCACCAGCGATACCTGTAGGTGAAAGTACTTAATACAGGTAAAGAGCCTTTCCTACTGCCCACAGCCCAAAACTAAGGTGTCACAGACCTCAACAATAAGAACGGAGAAACATGCACCACCCAGCTGTACATGTGTAAGAACCAGTGAGACAGGGTGGTCCTCCGTTTACCTGAGCCAAAACTGAAAATCTCATGTTCCTTTCTTTTTCACTTAAGCTGATGTCAGCAGAATGGTTTTATTAGGTCTTAAATTTAATACAAACAAAGATACGCTGCACAAATCGTCCCCAATTAGAACATTTATACATAATCAAGTACTTATGTGTCCAGAAATATTTTTTCTGGAATTTCTCTAGCTGCACAGCTACCACAGTTTTATGTGGAAGATGTTATCATTCTGTGCACTCAACTGGAGGTTCTGCACCTCACTGGACAAGAAACACAACAAATCTGTCCTGAACATATTAACTCTACCCAGTCTTTCACAAGAGACATGAAATGTTCACACAGTTCTTTACTAAATTTGATTGAAGACGACAATTAAGTCAAGTCCACCAGAAAGAAAAAATAACAGCTTTGGCTGAAGTAGAGTTTAATATTGTCCTAATTCTGTCCTTTGGGGGCAGGGGGGAGGGAGGAATAAGTATGGAATTTTTGGTGGTTTGGTCTGTATGGTTTTATCTCAAAATATATGGATATGTAATTACTCTTTGTATTCTGAGATAAGCCTCAACTAATATCAAGTATTTGGTGAAATGCAGGCCAAGAGTACCCTGCATTTCGAAAGGCCCAACTGATCTTCCAGGGTTTTGTTGCAAGCAGGGCCATTTGAAGAGAGAAATACACATCATGCAAGTTGACTGTCACCCAGAAGTCTAATGTTTGATAACAGGACTGGCAGCAGTACTATCATTCTGAGTTTTCTCAGGCTCAAAATTGGTCATGATGCTGCCTTTGATTTCAGATTTCCTAATTCTGAACAAATACCATCAACTCAGAAATATATGGCAAAGAATCCTGTGTTATACAAACAATAACGAGTACGCTTAACTAATAAAATAGCAGGAAGTTCTGCAGTGATGTGGCCACCTAACTTCAGAAAAGATGGAAATTCTGAATCAAAGTAGGACTTCCTTGATGGGGAAGAACAGAAGAAAGCCCAGGCAGAAAAAAAGCGCTTGATGGCACAACCAGAATGGCAGCTATTTTTTCAGGTCCAACATTCAGCCATGCTCAATGGAAATGCTGAAGAATACTAGAATGGTTACAGAATAACCATTAAGAATATCAGAATGTCCCCAATGTGTTTAAGAAGGATTACAGCATTCCTACTGCCACTACTTGGCATGGTATTTTCACTGCCTGCAATAAGATGTCACGCTTAGCAAGTGCTAAAATCAGGAACTGCATGCTGCCAGTAACTTAATGATACGAAACTCTACAGGGAGCATATAGTTACTATAACTTCTTCAGAGAGCCCAGGGCATCTTCAATATTTTTGCTGAAGAGTTGCAAGCTTTTTAAGGCATCCCATGACCATAGCTCATATTTGCCACACAATATACCACATCTGAAGCCACGATATGCTTCCCATCATCACTATGGTGGGCATATATCTGCCTACAGTTTCAGACACTTCCTCTGATGCCTATTAGGATTTTTCATGACTTTTTTTCCATCTTGCTTTTGAACTATTCCATGTCTCAAGGCAAATTATTAAGAAAAGAGTTAATACTAAAAGACATACTTTGCCAGTGAAGTCTGCCATTCATGACATTTAGCAACATTTCAGACCTAAGAAAAAAAGTGATGATGCCATTTTTTTCTTGGGACAGTCAAAATTCCCAAGAGGTTTCAATAAGATGCGAACAGAATAACTCGAAATTCCTACAGGGGAAAACAGAATGGTCATTTTCTTCTCTACTGGACACACAACTTCACTGCAGATACTACACTATGACTGGCATCAGTACTGATGGCAATGCTGGTTCCCTATCTTTTGGCAGCATCCACTTCTTGAGAGTCATCACTTCTCTGCTCAATACAATATTAACTACCACTAACCCAAAAGGCCCTATAGTCTGTTTTTTTCTGAGTACTACTGGGCTACTCTGTAGCACCTTAGCCTTGCATCTTGCAACTCTGAAGGCTTTGTACCAAATCCAAAAATACGTTCTTCCGGATGAAACAGATTGATGCTGCGCTTGTTTTTAACATGATGGAGGCAGCTTAACCTCAGGACCTTCTAAGTTAAAGGCTGGTACATGAGGATCTAGTCGACAGAGAGGAATTCAAAAGGCAATTAGCTGATTAATATATTTTAAGAAGCAAAATACTCTTTCTGTAAGAAATGCGATACTAGAAATCAATGGGCTGAGCATGATTGCTTCACAAGAAGTGACTGTGAACAGAGGATGGCTAGCCCCCAAGCCACTTTCGTCATGGTCTTCTACTACAGAACAAAGCAACCTATAACACCTGAACAACTACAGTGGACTCTTATGAAACTGATCTCAAATATATTACCTGCCATCCTGTAGCAAGATCTAATATGTACCCAGAAAAGAATACTACTTTTTGTAATAGTCTGAAATATAGAGTAAAATAAAGGATATTTCTTATTCATTGTGGGTACTTTAATAATATTTTAAGTATTTGGGAGTACATGGCACAGTCATCGTCTCTATTACATAACAGAGTCATCTATATGCTACAATGCAGTGGCAACTATGGAAGTACTAGTTACACCAAAACACTGTTCAATTGATTTCACAATCACTTCCCGTTAAGTGAAATTTAAGGAATCAGCCTGGACACAAGGTGGCCTGGTAGACTGTTTATACCCTGTAAGAGACAAGGCATGGTAAAAAGTAAACGGGACCCTTAAAAAGGGTCCAGATTTCCAACATCTCATACAAGCATGTAAGTAATGACAATATTATTTTTGGCAGAACATTTAAACAGTTTATCACTGTACAAGAGCTTTAGCAGAAACTATTGTGTTCACCCCTCAATAACCCACAGCCTGTTGCTTGAACTTCTGTCTAATATTAAAGAGAGTAGATACAGACAGAATCAGACATTAGATACCAAACCACCCTGTACAAAATATGTCAACATAGTTTTTTGTTAGCTCAGACATTTAACAGTGTTGTGGTTGCATGTCACCAGTTTAAGTTAGTTTAGCAAGTTAGTGTTTCACACAATATTCATCAAGTATTTGCTTTTTAGTACATTTCTTAATGCACCTGCTATTCTTCCTCCTGCCACTAGCTCTCAGTTACCTATATTCTCTGACTATGCTTTCTTTCAATTGTCCTTTCCGTATGTAGATCATGTTTAGTCTAAGAAGCTGGACCTCTCACAGTGCACCTGTTCAGCTCCATCTGTTGCAGTATTGACTTACTGATTTTTACTACAATGAACACTGAAAAAAATAAAAATTAATGCTTCAGACTGGATAATACAAAGCATCATCAGAGCAGAACCAGATAGTCTATCTAACTTGAACAATTTCGGTCCACTAAGGACAGGTTAAAGACCAAATTTTATCTAACTTAAATATGTCTGCTCAAATTCTACTTAACCCTTCAGTAACTTGACATAAGTAGACATAAATATTACCTTCATCAGGCATGTAGCAGGGATCAGGCAATTTTCTGCTGTGGGTGTGTACATATATAGATATACATATATAGCTACCTGCAGACCAAACCAAGTAATATGCCCAGAGTTTGCAGAAACCCAGAGATAGTTCTAATTATGCCCTAATCAAATAAAGCTGAAAAGGAAAAGGCATGAATATAGCCCAAAGTGCAAGAGTGTAAGGGGAAAAAATACATAAAAATTTCACAACTCCAGGATGCCTTGTACTGAATTGGACACTCATACAAATGTGACTGCGGCAGTTATCCTTCAACTGAGCTTTGCTAGTTAAAAGGAGTGCAGAAGCACTCCTAATCCGCTTCTGTGCCCAAATTAGCTTGAATCACAGCTAAAAAGCAAACCACTTTAAAGATGATTTAAACTATTTCACTTGATCTTTCCCTGAAGCAGTTTAGGAGTACTCACATAAGCTATTAATACAGTCCACCAGAAGGGACGATGGCCTCCAGGTGAGGGCAGAAAGACTTCCAGCTGTTTGCAAAGTGACTGCATATTCTCACACTGGGGGAAATTGATGTGGGAACAGGATGTCACCAATAAAATAAACAAAGACCAGAAGAGTAGATGACAACAGAAAGTGGTCTTCATCATTCCCTACAGACTGGAGTTTCTAACTATATTTTGCATTCTTGATCCACTTTCAATGCCCGATTTATTCTGAAATAAGTATGGCAAGCAGTATTTAAAATCAGTTATCCACTACATTTATTTTATATCTTTCATACTGTTTCAAATAAGTCTAAATCAAAGCAAAAATGCAAGTTTTCACTGAATTTAATTCAACCTGTTAAGAATTGTACTTAATGGTTACCAATGTTTCTTTAAAGACTATGCACAAGAAACACAAAAGTGAAATAACAAAACATTATTTGCTTTTTATTAGGTATCCTTGCAGAAATGCTGCAGATTAAGTGTAATGCAGTGGCTACAGTGCTCAGCATTTAAGACAGTATTTATAATTAATATTAAATTCCTGCCATGTACAATGTGAAATTAAAGTTACATGTTTGTTTTCTCATTACATGATAGTATTTCCATTATTGCTTACTCTTACTACATTGTAACTATCAAACCATTTCACCATGCTCCTCAGTCACTTTAGTAAAATCCAATTCATGTTTAAAAGTGATGATATAGGGGCTTTTAAATAAAAGAAAATACAATAAAAATGTGGAGGTGGGGGAACACTGTTAAGATGAGCTAGGCTTAATATTACACACACATGCTTTGAAGCTGTGATGCCTTTCTGCCATAAATGCTATTACGGACATAGACTACACCCACCCTTGCCTCATCTATTCTATGTCCAGGAGGATGTCCTTTCCAAAACATGCCACCTCTTTGACCAGCTGGCTACATTAGTATACAGTTTGGTAGCTATAGTCCTTCTGTCTTACATTAATGAATAGTAAAACAGATGAGTTTAATCTCTAATGCTGTTTTATTAAACAACAAGCACTGACTTGAGGTACCATGCCTTCCGGAACCTCCTCCCCCATTGCCACATAAAATGGGGTAAGGTAAAATGAACGTCTGGTTGCCCATGAAAAGGAATGGGGAAAGGAGGATACTAAAGCAAGAGTGTTAGTTGCAGTTCAGACGGGGTCGAAAAGGGGTGTATCACAGGGGATACGTGAGAGTTGTTGGGAAGGATCTAGCAGAAGTTCTCAACGGATAGTTCTTAGGTCACATAATCCTAAATCTTCTCTCTCCCCGCTCTCCAGACATGAATTAAATTGGCCTGTTCCAGGACCTTTCACGCTTCAATCCCCACCAGACCGTATGCCCTCTCAACTCTCTCTCCATAAATGCGCATTTAAATTAGAAAACTAGAGTTAACCTTCCTAATTCAGAAAAAGGATTTGGCTCTAGATCCCCAACATCCCATATAACCATTTAAGCAATGACAATCTTATTTCTGGCAGAACTTTTAAACAGTTACAGCACAGTAGAAGAGTTTTAGGAGAAACTATTGATATGTTCACAGAGAACTCATGAGTACTTGAGATCAGATCAGGGTACAGGGTGTGACAATGCAGTAGCTCACTGCCACTGCAAAAGGGGAGTTTCCCTCTCCCTGCACCCAGTTGCAGATCCTGACACCGCTCTTATCAGATTTCTGTGAGTTGCCTTAACTTGTTAACACATCAGAAAGCTATCCCAGGAAGTGTCCAACAGATTATAGGAAATTCAGGAGAACTGCTCCACTTGATTAGATGCAAATAAGGCTAATTTATAGTGGTGAAGACAAGCTTAACAGCACCTTGTCATATTGTAGCTATTCAGAGTCAGGCTTTACTCAAAACACTGAACTGCCATCTTATCAGCGACAACAGCTTCCTGGAGGTTCTCAAAGGAACCTTTGGAATCATCTTCCATGTATTTTCCAACACGCAAATGATATCCACAGGTACTCCAGCACAGCATATTAGATACTGAGACAGAGGACAACACTGCTTAACTTCCCAGGAAAAAGTACCATTCAACTAACATTGAACGCTGCTCCGTGGCTTTTTCTTATTGAAGATACCCCTGAAAGAAGATAGCAGATGATGCTGTATTGAACATACTATCGCAAAGCAAAACCATAACGTGCATAGGTAAGAATGTTGTGCTGAAACTAGAGTAAGATGGAAGCATAAGGAAAAAGGGACCCTGAAGTTCACTTTTTATTAAGTGAACTTAGCAAAAGCTAGAAAATTAAATTCAGTGATGAAAGTTACAAGCATGACGTATTTTACACAAAACATATCATCCAGTCTTCTCCCAAGCAAAATTGGGCTTTACTGTGGGAGGGTGGGGAGAGCATTGGTGAAGTAGTGGTGGATTACAAAATTAAAGCACTAAAAATTCCTTGGCTCCTGAACAGGTTTAGCCATAGGAGAAAAATTACATTTGTCATTACTAGCTGACCTGAGACACCACAAATTAAGATACTGTTGCAAATGTTTAAGGCAGTCTCTCCAGTGTCAAAATCCATTTTCTATTTGGCAAATAAAAGATTAAAACTGTTACAGAGTAAAATGAATTGTGAGACCTATGCAACAGTTTTTCAAGTATTACTTCAGACACTTGACATTAGATAAATCATTCTAGTCACCTGTAAAAGCTAAAATAGTCAAAACACAGTAGCATTACACAACTGCTTGGAAAACTCAAACACTGTGTTGGCTTTCATGACTCTTGTTCTACAGTAAAGCAAGCCAAAGAGACACCCATTTACTTCCATTGTTAATATCAATATAATAATAATGCCGAAGCTCCAATTTTGTTTCACTGAATTTCTAAATTAGAAGAATTGCAACTTTAAGGTGTTTTATCTATTGCCAGAGAAAGAATTAAAGGCATTTTTAAAGGCCTTTAATATGCAAATGATAAACTTTAAATATTTCAACCATGAAGATGAAACTGCCTTTGTCAAGATACACATTCCAAACAATATTTATGAAATTCTAAGTTATTCAATTGAACTTCCAAATGCTGCTTGAGATAAGTCTACAATAGGAACGAAGCACATTCAACATATGCAATAGACTACGGGGTGGGGGGGGAGGAAGCTGGATAAACATAAAGAAAAATATTCAGGACAAGTAGGCTTGTTTTGTTACATTTTGCTTCTGCCTCAAGAAAATGCACTGCTGTATTTTCAAATCCTCTGGCTATAGGACACAAGTATTCTGTTCAACATGTGGTCTTCCCAGTCAGCTGCATCCTCAAACAGGTACTTTCTGTACCTATATTTCCTTAAAATATCCACCTATTGGGAAGATTGGAATAAAAATAAATAAAATCACACTCCTTGGAGTTAAAGTATTTGGCTAACACTTATACTATAACAATTGCAAAGAATTATCACAGAGACTGAAAAAGTAAAGCAAAGAACTCACAAAATATAGGCTGCCCAGCTACATGTGCTACAACAGTTTAAAATTACATAATTACTTGCTGTTTTTCCCTTCTGCAAAATGCATTTACCATTCAACAAACAGGATCGGTGGTGCCCATGCATACAGTGAGCCACTCTTAAAATTAACGTAAATAATACTGTTTAAAACAGTCTAGAAGATAACAGCAATCCCATGAAGAACACCACCAAAACCCAATAATAAAACCAAACTCCCATCCTCACTTGCAATGTAGTTTCCCAAGGGTTTTTTTGTTTGTTTTTAATGAGGGAAGTTTTGAAAAGGTGTTTTGCAACTCTGTCTTCATGGATTATAAGATGAACAGAACTCTAACATGCTCTTTAACTAACAAACTAACATAACCAATATCAATCAATTGCCATAGAAAATCATATGATAAGCATTGTAACACCCTGAAGTAATTATCATTACAGCCCATATACCCCAGCCGTTTATATTACATGGGCCCTTTAAAAAGCTGCATACGATACTGGACTTGGGTCTCCCATAGCACACAGACATTTTAAATATCGTTTCCTGCTCCAAGAAGCATCCATGTACAAACACTCACTTATTCCTTGTTTAAAATAGACCATCTCTTTTTCTAAAGCACAGAGATATTGCCTCGCTTAACAGCAAGAACTTTTAAAGTATAGGCAGCATTTAATTCTCCATATGCCAAAGGAGCTTTTACCCTGGGAAAGCAGCAGTAAGTTGAGAAATACAGAAGCTGATCTATTTTGTTTGTATCTATGTCCTTAAATTCATTCCTCAGGCTGCTTCAACTTATGTAAGGTGTGATGCAGCATTAGGGTCAATTTCATGGTACCTCTCAAGCCCAGACCTATGAGCTACCCACATTAAAAATACCTCAGCTTGATTCCCAGCAACAGCTCAGATAAATATGACAAGCTCTGCTCAGCTACAGGGCCAGCAATGAAGTCTATCTGTTGGACATACTACGAAACTTACTGCAGAAGTAAAGCACAAAAAAAACTATAGCAATACTTGTCCTAAATTCACTTTGTTCTCCAAGCAAGTGGGAAGACTGATGATTAGAAGAAGTTTTGCTATAGCAGTTAATAATAATAAAAACATCTGCACATGCCCTGCGACAGGGTGCAGGCTCCACAGGCTCTGAAAGCAGCAGTTTAATGGCTCTGCTAAGTAGAAAGAGGCCCCGAGGATTAGCCCTAAATGTCAGTACAAATGTACCTCAAAGGGCTTGCAAGAATGGAGTTTTCAAAAATTAAGGAGGAAACTCCACAGCACATGCACAGATATACATTATATGGGAAATAACCTGACTGCATCAGAAGTGGAACAGCAGAGACACCTAAACTCAAACTACCCCCAACCCATTTAAAAAATAGTTTTTAATAATAAGTACAGGATTTTGAATTTTCCTGCTAGCTTTACTGTCCAAAATTTTTGTTCTCCTCTTCCCCCACCAGTTCAACATGAGACAGATTTAAAAACATGAGTATTAGGATTACAGGCTGTCAAAACCAGACACTGTTAGAGAGAGAATTATGATACGAAGCAAAAGGTAACCTTTATAAACCACCCTAACCTTATGTAATCAAATCATATTTCTGTTTAAAAAACAGAACATATTAAGCTGCTCAAATAATAGGATAACTGCCAAGAAAAGCCCATTCAAGGATTTTCATCATAGCATTTGCTCTAGCTAGTCAAGTGTTTGTGAGTATTTGCTGAAGACCATTTAAAAAAAAATAATCATGGCATTAAAAGTTAAACTTGCTGGTTCAGTTTGACTCAGTCTACATAAAACATTCCAATACATTTTCCTTTTCAAGTTTCATTCTGCTATTGACAAATCAATAAAAGGATCAACACTGCATGCATTCTGTCTCACCTCCAATGTTTTCCAAAAGATGACTGTAGGGATAGTTTCTGTACTCAACCATACTCTGCACGTGTTTTATGAACACTGCCCCTCCTACCCGCTCATGCATAACCTCATTACTGCACCCACATGAAGATTGATGAGGTATTCACCCCAATTAAAAGTTGTGCAACTGAGGAACGAAACACTACCTGCTAAGTAAAGATGGCAGAAAACATTAGTAGAGATGGAGCAGAGGTTTGATTCTTACATGAATATTATTTTATGAGGCCACACGGTGAACCACTTTTCAGCTGCATCAGTCTAACTGATCAAATCTAGCCTGAGGTCTCCATGCTCACAAAGCATAGCCTCTGCTATGCCTTCAGCTCTGTCCAACGTTCTTTTTCCAGATTGTCCTCCTTCCATTAAATTTTTAATATTTACCTATTTCTGCAATTTCCTAAGCAGTAGAGAAGTTCAGTACAGTCAACTGCACATCTTCTTGACTATTAATACTGTAGCAACCTTCTAGAAAAGTTCACTTAGTTTCAAAACAGCACCCTCCAAGTACCTAACAAGGAAAGGTTGTTCAAGTCCCTGGACATACAGAACTTATTATCTTATAATCTAGAAAGCCACAAAAGCCAGAGACCAACCTGTGCTAACAGAGTTTCTCAGCACATGTCATATTGCAACAGAAGCGATGAAAAAAGATGCCTGATCTGAATCTTCCTCATTAAAAACAGGGGAAGGGGAAGATACCTGGCAAGCTATTCTCCAAGAACATAGAAATCTCTAAACTTGCCCTTCATGAACACATAAGCCCTGCTAAATCAGATTTGGAGACTATGCTAGAATATTTTTTCCTACTATAATAAAATAGCAAAAATGAGTTTGAGATACCCAGCTACCTGAAACTGTGCTTAAGTTATTGGTATTACCAGAGTATAAACAACTTTCATCATTCACATGTAATATGTCTGTATCTTACATTCAGAAAAAAAAAGTCACAAAATACTTAATCCAACTGTTCATTAACAGTAAGTACACCACTTATTTTAAAATATATTCCTGTAAAACAGAAATAGATAGAGTACTTCTCATTTAATAGAATCAAAAAGCCTGTGAATGAAGATACTGTAGTAACCTTATAATATCAATCTCATGACATTTGCAACATTGCAAAATCAATCCAAAGTGATTATATTCAAACTGGATTGGAATCAAATGTTTTCCCCAAGGTCTGGAAATTGTCAAAGATTATAAACAAGAGCAAGTGTTTGGGAAAAGAATCCTGAAGTGGGTGGCAAATGTTTCCTAAACAGATCCACATTCATCTACTCACCTTCAACAAGATTATGATGGGTTGAAAGCCTCCAGGAAGACAGCAGTTTGGAGATGGCAGCGGCTGACACCCCTCAAGAAGAACAGATTTACTATGCAATCTGCTGTCTGTTTGCCCAGCAAGAAGAGTCACTAGCAGGTAAGCAATGGCCAGATGAATTATCTGGGTGAGCCACATCTGACCACAGCCTACAGACTGAGCATTGTTAATTGAGATTATCAACACTATCACCCTCTTTACATGATGTTTTTCCGCTTATGAACACCAGTTTAAGATATTGTCATTCACTGCTACATACCCCTTCTTTTGTCACTCCTGTTGCTGCAGTGTTTTAACATGCTCTGTTTTTATATGTATACAAATCTCCACCCTATCACTCAATCCCAGCTTACTCTCTAAAATCAGTCGCTATTTACATTTCTTCCCAACATTCATATTCTTCCTCAAAAATAAGAAACTAAACTGCAGTATTAAAACTGATGGTAGGCAGGCTCAGGGAACTAAAATGTTACAGTATTTTGACAACTGAATCAACTCACCATGACTGCTTTAGAGCAAGCACAAAGAAAAAAAAGCGGGACTGCACAGTGGGTGACAGAGGAGAGCTCCTACTCCAAAAGGCAACCATCAGATCAGCTAACTGCAACACAAACCCATAACCTTACTCTCTCCCAACAAAATCAATACATTTACACAACCTCCAGTGTTCGATCAATTCCATACACCACTCCCAATGTTCACTTGAGTCACACTTTGTATTTTAATGAAGCTTTCATATCATATTTATAGGTATTAATTTAAGTTTTCATTAATAAAAAAAGTTCATACAGCTCAAGAATCCGTCTAGCGAACATGACTTGAGCCTGGCAAAACCCATCTTTTTGGTTGCACCCAAGATAAAATCCTAATTTCCTTTAACCAGTCTGCCTCTGAAATGCAAGCAATGACACTGACCTTATGTTTATTTTCACCAGCCCATTTCCATCTACTGAAGTCCACTAATGCTAGATGATGGTATCGGTGATATGGAAGTGGATTGCTATTATATATATAAACCATACTTCCCACTAGCACAATTACGTTACCTCAGTGAGGTATGATAAACAATGATCACCCTGAGGACAGCTAAAAAGCTGGTGGTTTGAGTGATCAATGATGTCGATTTGGAGGAGGCAAATATGTATATGAGATTCTGGGAGTGCTGTTCAGTACCAGGAACTGTCAGGACAGTAGGAGACAACATTCCTGGCAGTAGTACATAGGCAAATATAACTGACAAAGATCACACTGGTGCTCCATCCTGCATATGCAAGCTGGTACAGAGAGGGCCTCATGCTCCGACACACAAGCTTCTGCATTCCAGCTTAAACCAGCTCTTTCACTCCTAAGGTAGCTGGTGCTAATGTGGTGTTTAGCAAGCTGTTAAAATTCTCAGGGAAAGATAAAACTTTGATCTAATGACATGGGGTATGATTAATGATTCAGATACAGTTCTCACGTGCGTGACTTAACGGTAAGAACCACGCAAACAGAATGAACGTTACTGTTCTGATAGCACTCCCTGAAGACTACTGATGTACCAAAGCAGCAGTATCAGGATGCAATGGTCTTGCTAGATATATCTACCTTTATATATACATATATACACACACATATAGATTATTATGCATATATATGATACGAGCAGCCAAATGAAACAGCATACGGGCATGCTGGAGCTGTACTTTAGACAAACCAGTGCATAGAAAGTAGTCCCTGTTCAAGTACTCCATAATTTTGGTCACCTTGGTTCGACAGCCATGCTGGCATTTAGGGCAACATCTGACAGAAAGAATGACCTCGCTTAACAACCAAGTTAAACACGCGGTTGTACTTTCAGGAAAAGCTTTCACTGTGCACTTGTGTGTACATAGCACAGAAATTACGCTCTTGGTCCACCCAGCTGCCAAACCAGCCAACAGATGAACCAAATTTCAGGCACGAAACCTCTGTCCATGTTTTCAGGTTCTTGGCCTGATAATGAAATCCTGAAGTTAAATGCTGGAGGCCTGTCAACAGCACAGCTTAAAGTCAATGCCGACCAACTTCATCTATTGGCTCACCTGACCTAGAAGCTGCCAAAACCTACACGCATTTTTCAAAGTCTCTGGACCAGCTCAAGCATGGAAAGTAAACAAGACATGAGAAATAAATCAAAATAAAGTGTCAATACTATACGAAAGAGGTATTCAGTGTGGAAAAAACCACAGTAATCCTAGTAATGACGAACTGCTTGCAAGTTTGTAAGTGACAGTATGGTGACCTCAAGATACCAGTTTGTTTTTTCCTCGTGCAGGCATTGTATTATAATGGAGATCAAGAGCAAAAGTTGTCCTGTTTCTCCTGCCTTGGCCTACTGTACTACATTTGGGTCATTTCTGGGATAAATGCCAACTGGATTAAGTCTCAAAGGCTAATTTTACAAAACCAGCAAAGCTCCCAGCCCCGAAAGAAAATCTAAATTTACTGTCAGAAATGCAGCTCGAAAGGGATGTTAGAAAAAATCCGTATTTGATTCAATTAATATGCAGAAAACCCAAGGCACATCTCCCTTTCTTCCCACCCCAGATCTCCTATGTTTCTTACGTCCATAGCAGAAAACTGGATTCTGAAGTAAATGAGAAAGCTTTCTAGACCTCAGAGGCAAAAATATTTTTCCATTCAAAAGAATAATAGGTTTGTCTAATGCTCCTCATTTTATCAAATATACCTCAGCTTCCTCTCTTGATCACAAACTGAATACTAGAGAATAGGTGACACACCACACACATTGCAAGATATCCTATGCAAGCTTGACAAAAAAAGCCAAAGAAATGGAGAAAACTACGGAACTGTTCCACCAGCAAATACTATGGCCACTGTCCTGAAAAAAAAAAAAATTAAAAAAATCCAGTTTACCTGAACAAGATGCTAAAGTGGTTAAAAAAATAAAAATAGAGCACTGCTTCTAATCTCTTTTCATAAGCTCCTTTTCCACATTAGATTCAGACTTGTAAGACCCCTACAACTGTGAAAATCCATTCTTACCTAGTTACTCAACAGCATTTAGGAGTGACATCATTTTTCACTAATATTGCTGCTGCAACAGAGAATGCCCTTCGTTTTTTTCCTCAATTTCTACCATTTTAGGTTCTCTTTCCTACTAATTAACTTAAGTGCATTTACCTCTACCATTTCTGGCATGCAGCAACATGACACTGGCATGATTCTTGACACTTCAACTGCTTCTCACAGACCTGCACTAAAATCAATGAGTTTTGTCAACTTCATCTACTCTCTAATTAACAAAGGTACATACAGCAGCATAGGCAGCAATGCCTTCTGTTTATATACTCAGGAAGATGACTGCACCAACTTACACATTGCTTAAACCAGAAGTTTATCTTTACAACCATATCACGGCTATGAACTCCCACAGCACCTTTTTCAATGTCCTTCAGGGCTTAATAATAAAAGTTATGCAACTCAACACTTGGATAAAATTTCCATTTATCCAACAAGGATCAGCCTTGATTATAAAAATAAAATAGATAAAGTTGTACAAAAATTTAGGTTGTATCCTTAAAAAAAAAAAGTTTCCTCCATGATAGAAAGGAAAGACTTTTTGCTTAAATTTAGATTAGAAGAGCCAGAGAACTACTCCATAGGATACAACCCCACGTTCATAGCCTCATTGCAGATGTGCTTAACTGTGCTCCCCCCATTGTTAACTTTATTAACTGAATGCTTGCATTCCTTCCATTCGTGTTTGCAGCAAAACACTTAAATTATGGGCAATTACTTGATGTTTTAAAGATATTTTGAGATATTTGGCTTTCACATCACAAAGTGTGTATTACTTCACACAGCATTTAAAAACAAAGCAATTCCTTGTTCTCTAACCACTATTCTGAGCCATGATTTGTGAATGGATTACGCTGGGGGGGCGAGGGGGAAAAACCAACCAGAAAAGAGGAAGTCGTGCTTTTGAAACTATCAGTGGAGTGCATGCTTTGCAGATAAGTACAATTTCAGTAACAATTTGAGATTAAGTTTAACACGGAGCATCTACTGTGCGTTTCAAAATGAAGCATCTCCTTCCTTCATGAGATTAACAGTAAGACTCGAGACATAAAATTTTGAATTAAAAACAGAGAATTCATTATTCTAAAGTCATCTGCCGCTTACCCTACTTAAAGTTCTGAAAAAAAACCACGGATTCCTAGGATGAAATAGCCACCAATATAAAAATTCATTGTCACGTTTTTGCATTAAAAGAACTGCCCCAGAAGTCCCGTCATCTTTCACTTCGTCTTGCTGCAAGGAACGAGCGCAGCATTTCTTGATCTTATACATAAAATGGTTTCAGCCCCCTCCAACAGGGGAAAGAACAGACAGCTTCTACAGGAGGGAGAGCAATCTTTAGGAAAAAAAAAAAAAAAATCAAGATGCGTGGGAAACAGCAAAAGTCCTTGGGCTCAGTAAGCGCAGCTTTGAAACACCTGGCAGTAAATCAATGTCACCCATTTCACTGTAATCCCTCCAGTCACTTTTATGAAGATTACTTCCTGCAGTGCATTCCTCGCCCTCCTCCCTCGCCCCGGCCGACGGGGGCTCTAGGACAGACCACTCCGAGAAGCCGCGCATCTGGAGACCCCACGCCGCGACAGCAGGACCGGGACCGGGGCGTCGGGCACGTTTTGGTACAACCGTTTTCGTTACGACGGCGGTCGCCGGAGCCCGCCACCCCTCCCCCCCCGCCCCCGATTCCCGCCTGGCACCGGCACCCCCACCCACCCCCCGCAACTTTTCCCGTCCCCCCTCGGCGGAGCGTCCTGCCGCAACTCCGCCAGATCCGGGGCAACAGCCGCCTCCCCCCTCCCCAAGGTCTCCGCGCTCCCTCCCGCTCTGCGGTCACACCGAAGCGACCAGGCACCGCCGCCCGCTCCTGCCGGGCGGCCCCTCACGCCTGTCCCCCGCGCACCCGCCACCCCTCGGGCTCCCTCCGACCCCGCCACAGCGTGTCCCGGCCGCAGCACCTCACCTTCCGCCCCCCCCTCCCCCCCAACATTCCCTCCCTCCTTCCCCGGGCGTCCGCGGCTCTCGGCTCCCTCCGCTCGGCGGCCGGGGGAACAGGCAGGGCGCAAGTTGGCGAAGTGGCGGAGCGGAGGGCAGGCAGCGGGGGCCTCCCGGCGGCTCCGCGACTGGGGAAGCCTGAGGGGAGCTGCCCCCCAACACCACCTCCCTCTCCCCGCCTGAGGCGCGCCCCGTGAGGGGGCGGCTTTCCCGCCTTCCCCCGTCCCGCCCCGTCCCGTCCAGCAGCTGCGGGGACTCACCAGGGGTCGAACTCGTGGATGATGCTCTCGAAGCGGATGACGGCGAAGAGCCGGGAGCTGAAGCCGGCCAGCCAGGCCAGGAAGAGGATGGTGAAGGAGAGGAGCGACTGCCAGCCCGCCGGCTGCGACAGGCCCCCCGACAGGCCGCCTCCGCCCGCCGGGGGGCCGCCGGCAGCCGCCGCCGCCGTGCCGCCGCCGCCCGCCCCACCGCGGCTGTTGAGCGGCGCCACGGAGTTGGCGGCGGGTTTGTGCTTGTTGTCGGGGGCCGAGTGCTCCGCCATGTTGTACCCGGGGCTCCCTCGCAGCCTCTCCGCCTGGCGCGTGCGGGGAGGAGGCGGAGGAGGAGGAGGGGAAGGCGGGGGAGAGGGAGCGGGAGGAAGGGCAGGGGGAGGGAGGCTCGGCGAGGGGAGGGGCGGAGCTCCGCCCGCTCCCTCAGCGGTCCTCGCTCACTCCCCGCCGCCGCCGCCTCCTCGCTGGGCCGGGCTCTGCCTCCCGCCGCCGCCGTCGCCGTCCCAGTGCGGCGCGGGGCGGGGAGGGCGGGGCGGAGGGGGTGGGTGAGGCCAGTGACGGAGCAGGGGGAGGAGCCGAGGGCCGAGCTCGGGGCGGGGGGATGGGGAGTGGGAGGGGCCGGCGGCCGCGCGCGCGCAGGCTGAGGGCAGAGCCCGGGGGGCGGGGGGGAGCCGCAGGGTGCGCGGCTCGGCGACAGGGGGGTCCCCTGCCCCGCCACGCGCGCGGACGGGAGCGCGCGAACCCGGGTGGGAGGGGGCGGGCGAGCGAGCGGTTTGACATTGCCGCCCTCCGGCGGGGGAGGGGCTACGGGGGAAGGGGCGGGGCTCCGAGGGGAAGGCGAGGGTGGGAGGGACCAATCCCCGCCGTCGCCCTTCTGACAAGAACTCCGTGACGGCCTGTCACGGAGCGACAGGTATTTAAAAGGGGCGGGGCCAGCCCAGGCAGCCAATGGGAGCGGCGGGGGGTGAAAGGCGTGGCAGCGCTCGGCGGGGAGGTTGCGGTCGCCGCCAGCCATTGGAGGGGATTAGGAAAAAAAAAAGGGGGGTAGGGGTGACTGGTGGCGGCTTGCTCCAATCGAAGCGAGGCGTGCGGGTCACGTGGGCGCCCTCCGGAGCGGCGGTGGCCCACGGCGCTGCAGTGCGTGTGTGCCGGCGGGGCGGCGCCGCGCCGCCGCTCCCGGCGCGCTCTGCGCGGGGGCGCGGCGCCTGCCGGGAGCCGTAGTCGGCGGGGTGGGGGCGTGTCCCAGCCCTTGAGCGCGCGAGGGTGTTGCTCCAACGGTTGTAACGGCTCTAATGGCCCTTGCTTGTTAAGGGAGCCCTGTGGCGCTGGGGTGCGCCTGTGTGGTGGGAGGCAGCAGCAGCGCCAGCCCGTCCTCAGGGAGTCCTGGGGGCTCACACCCCTCCCCTGAGGGGGCCCTGGGCTGGCGTTCAGGGCTGGTCGCCCGTCCTGCAGCCGGCTTTTATTTGTTTTCTATGGTGCGAGGTTACTCTTCGGTGCTGTGTCTCCCCTGGGGCTGGCGTACCTTCGATCCGTGTGTTTCAAATGTTTAATTACCCCGGTGGAAACGGCGTTGTCCGCAGCAAGCGTGGTGCCGGAGCTTGACCCCTAGGCAGCTAGGAGGAGTAGCTGGAGGTGAGGCCTGGCTGAGGTCTGGGGCACCTTGCTGCCCGCGCCCTGCTGCGGCCACCTGCAGGGTGCCTGGGCCCACCTGCCTCTGCTGGGAGCACTTCCAGACTGGTGCAGAGACTGGCAAATGGAAGCCTTAGCTTTTTTTTTTTTTTATTATTTAAAGTGAATTTTCATTATGAAATGCTTGGGAGCCTTGTAACGTCCTCAAAATATTTTGTGAAACGCCGGTGAAGTTTTGTAGTCACGCTTTTTGAACGGTCCTGATGTCCTTCATTCTCCTCTGAGATGGCAGATGACTGCCTGCTTTTAAAAGAAGTATGATACTGAGCACAGGCAAAATAAAAAATATATGGTTGTTCGCATGGTTTACACCAGCAACTTATCTGGTGATTTTTATGTAGGGCTGCATTTGTGAAATTAAATAGCTTGGGTTTTGTTGTCTGAGCTCCAGGCATTCCCTCTGACACACAAAAATGACTCTTCAGAGGTCCTGAAGATTTGCAGTTCAATTTCACCAATATTGATGGGAATTACACTGGGCCTTAGCTGACTAATACCATTCTAATTAGTCCTTGCTATTGTCTCTGGTTTTATTTTATTTGCCAGAGGAAGAAAACAGTATGTTTCATGGTAAGCAAAGTGGAAGCCTTTCTGTTAAACGTTCTTTCAGTGGAAAGCTCTGTTTAACCATTTGTAGAGAATGTAACTATATTTTTCCTCAATCCTTGCACTAGTCAACAGTTGTGACCTGGTCACTGGGTATGAAAGCAGAGTTACTGTATTGTACGGTGTGTGTGTATGTTTTAAGATGAGCACTTTGATATTCTGTTGCTCCTGAAGGACTCCATTTTACATGCCTTTTTTAGAATAAGGCTTAGGAAAACTTCCAGAAAATTTTGAGGTTCAGTTTTGCTGGATCTGGCTCTTAAAAGGCTATGGTTTTTGTTTGGTGAGAGTTTGTTTGTTTGCTTTTTAATATCATGTTCATTCTAATTCTTGTTAAAATAGGCCAATAATATGTTCAGTATAAACTGAGTTAGACATTCGTCCCTTTTCTAGTGTTGTTAGTGAGGCTTTTTTAATGAGCTGACCAACTGGCATTTCAAGTGAAGGATTTTTTTTTTTAAATTGGCTCATGAATAAAGAGCAAATGTGACTAGAAATTTGCAACTATCAAATCTTTTCTAAAATGCGTTGACTGACTTTACAGCAGGCTCTGTCCTGGTCTGCTTTTCTGAGATGACAATGCGGTGTTTCCGTTCTCACAGTTGGGATCCTGTGTTTTGGTAACAGCAGTTCAAGCTTAAGGATGAGGTAGAGGAGCTCCATTAAATGTTAGTGTTGTATGTAGAATACCTTTGTCTTTTCTTCTCCCCCACTTCCGTCCCCTCCTCCAACCATTTTTCTAGAAGTTAAGGAGCCAAAACGGTTTGATAATGCATATCAGCTGGAAAAAAAAAGTGTATATCAAAACTTATCTTTATGTAAAATTTAGTATCAATGTTAAATTTCTGTGATTGGGAATCCATTTTATTTCAAAATTATTGCAGATCATGGTGGAAAAGGTTATATGGTGTTTACTTTAAATTTCAGTGTTATAACTTTTACATCCAACAGGCAGGTTATATCACTTTGACTATACTGACAAGAGTTAAATCAGACAATTTTTGGAGTATAGACAAGCTCAGACAGAATGTGATTTATTTGCATGCTGACTAGTAGTAAAGTGTTCCTTTGTCGTTGGTAACAAATGATTTTGTTGCCTGTTCATTTTCAAACTGTTCAAAAGTCTGTACTGTTGAATACCTCAGAGCTTGGGCAACAAAATTTAGTGGCAGTGAAAGCACAGTTCTAGTAAAAGCTTTTATTAATGTTTCTGTAAATATATTGTTTGAATTTTTGTATGAAATAAGGTTTAGTAGTCTTACAATAAAATTGATCAAACAAATGCACACAGAAGGAAATTCATAGACTCCTATAGTTAGATGGAAGGATTCAATGATTTTTGATGCTGTACTGCCATGACAGCAATGGAAAGTACATTTCTGTAGAGGAGATGCAAAACATGTGTGCTGAAAACTGTATTCAACCCATACTAATAGCTTGATGGGGAAAGAGGTTTTTTCTGTCTCTTTTTTTTTTTTTTCCCTTCTTGCCGCCCCCCCCCCCCCCCCCCCCCCCCCCCCCCCCCCCCGTTGTTTTCTTCTGTTTGTTTTAAGGTAATTTGGTTTTATTTGTTCCACTGTGTGTGGTGGCGTTGTCTTTGAACACAAAAAATGCACAATTGTCCACAGTAATGACTGAGGAGTTGACTTTGTGTAGTGATATGAACCATTTTGCATATAGAAAATCAGTTTCCTATTCTGAGCATGCAAAATAATAGCTGAATGCCTTAAGGAAAAAAGATCTTATTTCGTTTTCAAGCTTCCTTAATAATGGAATTATTCAGGGGATAATGCCAAGTGCAGAATTCGTGTTATGGTTGTACAAACCAGAGCATCTTGAAAGTTGTGGAGCTGCGTGCAGGAAAATGTCAGATGAGAGCTCCTCATTCCTCAACAGAGCTACCACGTGTCACTGATGTTCAGGCTGCTATTGAAAGAACAGCAGATGAAATTTGTGCAGAAAAAAACTGCACATGGAAACATCCAGGTAATAAATTCTTAATCAGAAGTACAAACTCATAGTTGATGGGAACAATTCATACTTTCCACCAAACTTTATTGGCAAGAATTCAGCAGTGTTTATTAACAGGAGTAGGTACCTCAGTTTAGAAAGACATTTGAAGAGCAGCTCAGGCTTGAAGTGAATAAACAAGTCTCTTAATTAGTCCTTCCAACTTTGTGGTCCTGCAAGTGAACAAATTAAAAAGTTTGGTGTTAAGATTTTTTGAGGATGGCTTTAGAAATTATAATACTTCCTGAACTGAAGAATATGACAATCTGAGTAGCACAGTTGAGCATAACTTGATGTGGAAGAGGATGATTGATTTCAGCTATGTGCTTAGATGGTCATCGTTTAAAAATGTGTGACAGTGTTCAATTGAGAGAAAACATAATACTATTGCACATAATTATCCTTGAGAATCTGAAGTTTAATGCATTTTAAAAATAACTGTCTATTAGTGTCCACATAGACAAAATGGCATGAGTGTAAAATCATTTTAAAATCAGTTTAATTAAGCAGGTGCAACCCTTTGTGGATATGTGTAAATCACTTAAGCCAGTTGTAAACTGATACAAGATTGTCTGCAAAGAGCTTTGCACCTGTGTAACTATAATGAGGTTTTTGATTGATTTGAATTAAAATGGCACAACTGTTGTGTTTAGACAAGGCCTTCATCTAGCATTTAATTCAGTAACAGTAGAAACTGGGCTTACTCCTCACAGTGTTCTACTGATGATTTCTCCTCTTCCTTTCCAATAATGTAAACGTGTTGCTGTTCTTCCTCTGCTTCCCCTGTCTTAATTATCCTACTTAATCTCCCTTTCCCATGACGTGCGCAGGGGTAAAAATTGCTCTGGTTTGCACACACAGACCTGCCAGGAATCACAATGCTTTTTGCTCTCCCTAGCCAGGCCCTGGTATATTCTTCTGCCACCAGCACCTTTTGTATCAACTTTGTCTTCACTTCTTGAGGAGAAATGGTGCTTTTCCCTCTGGTGGACTGCTACCAGCTCTGCAAAGTCCCCATGCCTTGTTAGAAAAACTGAGGGAGAGGCACATGCTGGGCCTTTATTTAAAGAAATAAAAAAAATACCATACTCAACATTATACACATGTATATTCTTACCCACATGCGTAAGCACTGTGCAACATTTAAAACCTGTGGACCTCTGAAGCACCTTTCTTGAAGTCTTGTGTTTTGTCATCTCCAGTGCTTGCAAGCACCTTAACCAGAACTTGGTTGTTCTTGGCAAATGCTGAAGCCAGGTGTTTTTGCAGAAGTTTAATTTTATTCCTTCTGGTGAGAAAGAATGTGCTGCCTTGGGGATGATCAGCAAAAAATAAAATTTTAAAAAAGGCTATTTTCTTCAGGGACATCACTAAATGGCCCATCAAATAGCTGAAGGGTGATGTTTAGCATGTAAATGCTAAGTCCCCAGAAGTTGTGGATACTGGATCTTATTAAAATATTATGTTGGAACAGCAAAGCTGCTAAGGGAACTAGCTGGAGGGTAAAGCTAACCTCTGGGGAGTGAAGTGAGAGATATATCCATTTTAAATATATGGCCTCTGTTACTGCTCAGTTGCAATTAAGATGAATTTTGTCACTAGACTGAAGTGAGAGGGGAGAGCAGAATACAGGAAAGAGTCATTCTGCTGTTAGCTGTAAGAGCAGCTGCATGTTACAGCATCATAGCAGGACGTGTGGAAATAGCACAGAACAGAGGGACAGAAAGGAAAGAAAATTGTTTTTATGTTGTTTAAAGCCTATTTAAGTCGGTGGAGAGTTCTGTTGGTAGGTTTTTGATCACCCTTGAGTTGTATTTTAATTCACGGCCTCCCTCACCAGAACATTCCACAGTTCCTCGTAGCAACTGAATGTAGGGGAAGGGGAAGAGGGTATTGTTTGCACATTGTCTGTGAACTATTACCATAGTTCATCAGAGCTTAACTCTTCTGATTTTAGTTTGGCTGATAAATTTGAGCAAGTTGTTTAAGTTAGAAAGTTCTTCTACAGCATCAAAGATAACTAGTTCAGTAGGAAAAAATTGGAAGATTGTGCAGTATAATATCAGCAAAGAATTCCCCATGCCTGAAAATTTCTCTGTAAGTATTGTGCAGTATTTTTCCATAATTGGGTTTGTAGTCTAAATGTGCATAGCCTTAAGGAAAGGATTGTTTCTAGTGCTTTTCTGTTGCTAGCAATTCAAACAAATTATTGTCTCCTTGCTGTTTTTCTAGACTGCTTTTAGATATTCTTGTAGTCAACTGCTGCATTAATAACCGCATCAGAATTGCAAAAGAATTTAAGTCATTTTTTTTGAGGAATGAACTGTGCCAAAATGCACAATGAAATACAAAACAGGAACTTATGGGTGCTTTGGGATAGTATAATTTCAACCCATCCTCACATACAGATTGGAAGTGAGGACTTCATCATTGTCGAGAGGAGAATTCAGCAATGACTACTTTATGACTTTATATGACTTGAATTTTTTGGCTGCTGCAGTGGCATCAAATGATTAGAGGCTTCAAAAATGGAAAAACTGCTGTATTGAGGAAAAGTTACTAAGAGACTATTAATGACTTCTGTCCACATGTGAACTGAGACACTATGTTCTGTGATATCTAATCTGTAGGTCTCCAGTTCTTAGCACAGGACTCTCTTTTTGTAAATGACTGTAGCACTCAAACCCCAGATTTGTAAATGACTATAGCACTGAAATTCCAGATTCATTGTTATCCAGTTGAATTTCTGGCATGTGTGGTTTTTTTTTTTTTTAATTGTAGATGTATCTGGAACAATGAATCTTAATGTTTAAAATCCTATTTTGAGGAAACGGATCCCAAAATAATTAATCCTGACTGCTAAACTCTCTTTTTATGCGTCTCTCCTTTAAATATTTGTTCCACTTTTATAGGTCTTAGGACACTGAAATCCCTATCGATACTTCATGCCTGTTACTGATATGTGTCCCCAGACTTAAAAACAGTTAGTATTTCAAATTCATTTCCTAAAAGAGAATTTCTAATTGCTAAAGGAAAGCAGCCACAGAGATCTGAAGCAAAAATAAAGATCCTGTTCTTATTTGAGCATATAGAAGTGCTGCTGCAAAAACAGGACCAGAGGATAAACTCTCCTGCCAAAGCACCTGAGCCACTGTTCAAGGCAGACGCTTGCAGGACACACTGGGCAGATTATGCGACTCTTACATGCCCTGTTTTCCTTCCTTGATGTGGCAATCATCTAGAGTAATATACCCTAATGTAACAAGCCATCTCGTAACTTTAAAATGCCTCTTTGTTGTTTTCTGGTGTGAATTCTGTCCTCTAGAAATTGGTCTTGTTTTTTTCCTCTTATGCTCACTGTACTTCTTCATTTAAAAACACTTTGAGGAGTTGCATGAAATTGTCTTTAACATGAAGATAGGAAAGTGCTTTGCAAGTGCTGATTTAATAACTACTGCCCTGGCACACACATACAACCTGCCTGCCCCCTTTCTTCCCCCACCTTGTTGATATTGTCCCTCATTTTTGCATGGAATCAGTGTTGCTTGAGACCACCCAAAGTTGCCAAGACCTGTGTGGTAACTCTAACCTCAATATTGCTCTTTTCTGAGCTAGAACAGATGCACATTGGTTTTGCACAAAGGACTGTGTTCAGCGTTGCTTTAGCTTCTTTGTGCCATGGAGATCACGCAGAAGGAATAGCCAAACTGTTGATCTTCAAAATCGTATGGGTGAGAGATGGACAAATCTTCCAGCTGTTCCCTGTACTGTTACCTAAAGTGTGGACCATTATCTATAGTATTCAAGATTCGTCCTGAGTCCTGTAACCTACTGTGTCAGACATGCATTGTTAACGGGGGGGGGGGGGGGGGGGTTGGGGGGCAGGGCAGACACAGCAGGTTAGTGCCAACATCCAAACTATATGGCAGCATCCGTGCTGCTCTTGTCCTTTGTCATCCAACAGACACACAATGTCATAAAGAGCTTATCAACATTAATTTGAGAGAGATATATTTTTGTGAGTGTAGTTGCCATCTTTCAAGCGGAAGGTATAAAGGTAGTAGCTCACGGGCTGCAGAAAATATCTGTCATGGAGGCACTTCCTCCCCTTCCTCCTCCTCCTCTGACATTGGTATTCCCTCTGTTGTTTCTAACTCTTTTTGTTCCCTCCTCCTCTCTGTAGCTGGTATTTTCTTCTCTTTCTTAGAAATATTTTCATAAAAGTGACACTAACTTGGCTGACGGGCTCAGCTTTGACCTGCAGTGGGTCCATTGCAGAGCCATCTGGCCAGCACAGGGCAACCCCTGACCTCTTCCCACAGAGGCTGCCCCTGCAGTCTTCCCCACTACCAAAATCTTCCTACGTACACTCAATACAGGTTTCCAAGTCCACACAGGCAAGCTGGATATGGAATGTGACCAAGTTATCTGCATCATGATATCTTTTTGCTGGTTACCAGGAATTTTTTTACTCAAAGGTCTTTTTATTACATGCTACTCTTGTTTTTCCGTCATCACACATTCAATATTATGCTCGGAGGCTGTATGTATTTATGGAGTTACACAACTTTTTATTTTGAGAGGATCTTATTTATTAATATCGAGAATAAATTCAGGAATTCTTAAGATAATGGGCCTCTTTTTTAGAGAAAATACCCCCATTATCTTGATATACAAGGTTCTTTAATCTGCTGAATCGATTCTACTTACATCTCCTTCATATGACTTCCACTTGAAGCAGAGATACACTCCATGGTTTTTATTGCAGGCAGATGGTAAGATTTGTGTGGAAATCCTAGGCATTTTTTATTGGGCTGTTAATTACTGGCATTTGAATTATTAGGCACGGTAATCTTTTCTTATTTCTGCCACAATTATTGTTCTTCTGGGGAGAAACGTGACTTGTATTCGTCTGTGACTTTCTTGTTTTCTTCATTAACTCATTGCGTTAGGTAACAACGAGGAGAAGACAGTGTTCAAATGCTCTTTTAACAGCATTAGAGTAATTTTGTCAGGCTTGGGGGAAAATGCAGTGTCATTTCAGTGTAGTCCCTCCACCCTACTGTGGCCTGTAGCTTAGTGTGCACTGTCCTGACCTGAACTGTCAAGTAAAAGTTTTATGTGTTTTCTTCTGATGTGATAGGAGAAAATTTTTATTAATACAGTCACCACTGGTTCTCACAGCCAGAAACTAGGAAAGCTGTGAATATTAAGTACCAAGACTGACCATCTTTTACTTAATTCTCTATTTTAGTTGAGATAGAGATATGCTTCTGAAGATCAGCCAGATCCTCCAGAGTATTATAAGCACTGTCTGTCAGCATAATACAATTATGTTTTGGAGTACTATAGAGACTCCTAAAAATTTGGAAACACAAGGTCAAACCCTGAATGCTTTTAGGTGTGCCATCCTGAGCCATATTGATTTATGATGGCAAAGAGTTTTCTCTGTCACATATTAGAACAATCGGAAGAGCTACAGATCCTCAGTAGGATTAAGAAATGAAACATAAATATTTTAGTTCCTCTGACTCCATATGGTATTATTATCCTTTTATTCATAGAGCCAACACGATGTCACCAAGTTTCTTGAGAAGGAAGCAAAAGCATTCAGCTTCCTAAGCACTAGTGCAAGGTGGGCCTGTAAGAAATGTGTATGGGAAGCTTTCCTTTCCTCCAGGATGAGAAATATAATCATAACTTGTTCCACCCATCCTTGCTTGAGAAATGAATACCTCTCAGTGCAGGTTTTTAATTTGGTAATTAGACATCCTTGTACTTAAGTTCATTTTGGAAGCAGTACTCTCATCATTCCTAACCATTGCTTTTTATTAACTGTTGGGAAGCCACCCTTTTATATATTGGAAGATTAACTGTAATTAGATTCCATCTCACTAAAGCACTGCTATGTAAACCACTTCACCTCTTGTTTAATTGAGAAACTGAATGTGGAGAGGCTTTATGTTAACAAGGAAAGAATGAATATTTAAATTGGCCAGAATGGTATTATGGCTCTTCTGAGCCTCTTAGTACATAGTTATTGGCATTGCCTCCTTTCCTATGCTTATGTAGTCCTTATTTTCAGGCGTCTGCAAGGCTTGAGAAATGCTCTGGAGCTATAAATAATACACCGCTAGCAGAGTCGAGATGTTAAGTGTTCAAAACAAGCTCATCAGTGTATATATGTCACGAGCAAACAAACTCTGTGTTTCTACCCATGTATCTAGTCAACTCCAAATTTTTGGAAAAATAGTTTCTTAGGCCTAACTGACATGTGGCAGAACTTTTTCCCACTGAAGGAATAGGGTCACAGGGGCCAGTTCTTTTGGTTACAACACTATTGACAGATTTCAAAATGTTGTCAGTGGATTCCCATCATGGCTACCTATAAGGATTTTGCAAAAGAAGCCCAATACCAATGACCTTAGATTGACTATGGAGAAATACATCTTCATTGGAAAACTTTTTGGGGTACAAAAATTGAAAAGGACTGAAACAGCCATTCTGTTGCAATGTTTATGCTCTTGGTCTAGTGCAGGGTCGCCTGCTGTGAACAAGGAGCTCCCTCCGTCCTGTCTCCTGACAAATAGAGTTTACATGTAGAGTATAAGAAGTGTAATGACGGGATAGTGTGTTTTACCTTTTGGACTTTATTTTGAAAGTCTGTTCCTAAAACTTAAGAAAATCTAGGTTTGTTAGGGGTCTGAAGAAGAGTACTGCAGATTGACAGATGTCTTGGTTTGATGGGAGATGAATTTCCATCCTTAAATCATCAATACTAATAGTGCTGATTTTCCTGCGCTTCAGCTGTGTTGCAAGGGTACTGACTGTGATACCTGAAGCAGCAAGGAAGAAAACTATGATGATAGCTGTGAAAGACCTTACTTCAGTTGTAGAGAAATGTAAGAAGTATTTTAAATCTGAAACTTTTGTCCTGTGACTCTGGTGGAGGGAAAAGAAAATGCCTGTGCCTTAAGGAGCACATATGAAATCCTAATCAGCAGGAACATTCCTGGTGCTTAGCTACCTGGTTAATCTAAGCAACTTGCCTACAGTAATAAACTTAAGCTTTTCTTGCTGCGAGTTTTCAAATTCTTTTGAAGATAGAGTTGCTTGGATTCTGCCTGGGCTGAAACCATCATAGAAGAATGGGGACTATGAGAGGAGAAAAATCTGTAGATTTTCCTGTGAAGGTTTCCATCTAGGTGAGGTGAAAGTGCTGCCAGAGCACACTTATGGTGACGTATGTGTCAGACTTGTGTCTTTTATGTCCTGTCCTCCTAGAAGCCAGGAAGATGCTGATGCTGCTGACTATAAATCAGGATCAGAGTGAACTTAGTGCAGAAGCACTTT
Source organism: Alca torda (assembly GCA_008658365.1). Taxonomy (NCBI): domain Eukaryota; kingdom Metazoa; phylum Chordata; class Aves; order Charadriiformes; family Alcidae; genus Alca; species Alca torda. Next base: position 44,885,264 of record CM018077.1, on the reverse strand, counting down.
GGTTTAGGTATTGGATCGAGGAAGCATCTTTCTTGTCAGTTTTCTAGGTATATTGTTCCAAATTTATTTTTTTTTCTAGGAAAATTAACAGTTGTGATTTAAAAAAAATAAAAAATTGCTGTGCTCCCTCTAGAGATCAGGTTGCCTTCAACATTTGTAGTTTGGTTATATGTCTCAATATAACAGAAGAGACAGATTGGAGGATTCTCTGTAGCGGTGGATGAGGTGAGGACATCCTTGCAGATGCTGCATGATAGGAGAAAAGTTGCTTGCAAGTTGAGAATATTTTTATAAGATACATTTTTATAAAATCTGTGTTGGCATGTTTTATTTGAAGACTGTAATTTTAAAATTGTTGAAATGTCTAAGCCTTAAGTTAAGCACTTAAGCTAGTATTTCTTTGTAAGCACGTTGAAAAGCTCCATTAAAGTGCGTAGAGTTAATCTTATGCTGAAGTGTTTTGCTGAATCGAGTCCCTAGAGAATTTAATGCGCGCAAAGAAAAATATATCTAAATATATGAGCATTGTTCCCAGGTTTGGTGGAAATATTTTGCCTTTCTGTATGTACTTCTTAGTATCCATTTCCCTTGAATGCAGTTTTAATATAACTCTGCTGTTCAGCAGCCCAGATGCAAGCAGCATGCCATAAATATCTTTCCCTTCCTTTCCCTCCCTCCCTTCCCCAAAGTTGCATTTGGTAAGCGTATCATGCTATATATCGATGTTACTATTTTATTAAGAATTTATGAAACGCTGGACAATAAGAAGATACTTTTCTTTTCAACAGCCTGAGGGCTGGATTTGTGCACTGTTCCGTGCTGTTACATAAGCACAGAGAAAGTGCAAGACATCACCTGCCCTCCTACTCCCATCCAGTATAATACTAGTCATTGTGCTCAAGAAACACTGTTATCACTCTGCAAACAGGATTAAGCCACTCTTGTCAGTAAGAACTATTCATAATTTGTTTTGGAAGAATCAGCCCACAGAAGTGGATCGCAGATTTTTTTATTTTTGGTGACGGGGGTGTATATGCTCGCAAGAAGGCGCATGGGATGTATCCTGAGGGAGGTGAGCGTGGGAGGAACCCAAAGTTACTCAAGGTTCACCCAACTGTAATAAAGAGTAGCTGATAGGCATAGCCAGTGCACAGCCCAGTTACCGTTCTTTCTGTCCCATAGGAAACTCTGTATGGTTCCAGTATATGACCTTCCTATTCCCTGGGGACAGGAGAAAGGAATAGCTGGGGCTGCTTATCGCTACGGGGTCAGCTGCAGCTCTCTGTTGTAATAGGTGAGTAGCTGGGGTCATGCAGAGCATTACCTGCTAATGTTTCCAAGGTAGGATTTGCAATTGGGCTCCAAGGAGAGTCTCAGACCTTGCCTGTTGGGGCAGGGATCAATAACTGAGGATCCCTGTTTGGTCTCTTGTTTTTCTGCTGGATTGTAGCGGCCTGAATTGCACGGCAGAGCAGCTTTCTCATAACTGGCTGGAGGTGCAGCTCAAGGTGACGATGTTAATTTTAGGCATTTTGGTAAATATTCCAAGTTAGGCTGGGAAGACTCCAGGCCACTGTGTCATATCAGGAATTCTTACTGATGTGATCAGCCATTTATTGCTCTAACTTGACTAGTAGATTTACAGCTCAAATCGGGCTTAAATGCTTTTTGCATACCCTTTGTTTACCTGTATGACTTTACTGTTTCGCTTTGCTCTGGGCATACAGCAAGTTCAGTCATGATCAAATGTAAACATGGCCAAAAGTGTAATATTTTAGAAGCATGATACAGTACTTGTGAAGTTATACTTAAATCTAATTAATATATTTTATTTTGTTGTAATTTTAGAACCATAAGTGGACTCGTCAGACTTCTCCACCTTAGTGTCTCCCAGAATAATGAAGGACAGGGTTTTTATAAGGTGGTGTTTTTCATTTTATTGGTTAAAAAAAAAGTAATTGATCATCTTCATGTACTATATGAATCATAGAATCTAGATAGGGAAGACCTAGTCCATCAGTTATGTAGTCCACCACATTGCTGCTGCAAAATGGTTCTCTAACATAAACTTTTCCAGTGCTTTATGCAGTTTATTTTTAAATATCTCTGCAAATAACAGGATTTTGAGTGCTTCCTTAGGGCAGTTATTGAACAACTTATTCAAAAACATTTTACTTTATATTTAGCATACATATAGAGGTAGGTAGATGGATATAGATATATTTTAAAGGACAGCAACTTGTTATCTGATCTTTTCTGAGCTAGGTAGAGAGAAAAAAATTTCAAAGTATTTTCCAGTGCTATATATACCCAAGTGCCTTAACAAATGCTGCAGTTTTGCAATTATGTTTTCACACATTTTTTTGCAGTAAGGGCCCCCCTCTGAAGAGTGAGAGAAGATGTACTATTGAACCAAATACTTTCAAATACACCCTCACTAAAAGAAAAAAAAAAGCTTCTCCTATTACCATAACTTCTTATCACAGCCATTTAATGTGCTGCTAATTGCAATGACAGGTAAACAAGAGAGTGAGCAAAATGAGATTTGTAAGTTATGTCTCTTTATTTTAAATTCATGTCTACATGTCTTTGCTACTGTCCTTAATCCTTGCTGCCAAGCACTGCAGATCTTTATAGGCATTACTTCTGAACTAACAATGTTATCATTGAAACAAATTACACAGGTCTTGATCTTTAATCTTTTAGAGAGATTAAAAGAACAAGTAAAGAACATTATAGAGGCACAAAAAGCTAACATTCACTTTCATTTTGTTTGACCCTTTAGTGAAACTGTTACTGTTTCTGCTAGAAGATGAACAGAAATAACTTCTAGTGTTTTAAAACATTGTAGCACATCTATTTGTCCATAAATACAATTATACCTTACCTCTTTAGGACAACTTACGTGATAACAATGAATTACTGTGTTAGTACAATGAGGGGATGATTAATAGAAATATCAGAACTGAAAACAGGTCAGTTTGAGTAAATAAGCCTAAAATATAGCTTGCTAAAGCAGTTCATATCAAACTAAAGATAGTATTCTGTCTAATTTAAAAATTATATATATATTTAATATTTAAAGTTTTTAAATAAAACTTTCATTCATTTTCTGAATAGCTAGAATCCCAATAGATAAAAGTCTTCCAGTATTTCTAGTCTTGGTAATAGAATCATTCATGGTTACAATTTGTCAGGCTTTAGTTCCTTAATGAATTGCATCTTAATGAAATAACATGATTGCCTATGTAGCTGTAGAACAGTTCAAAAAAAGGGATTTGAAACTCCTATGGCCTTCATCCCTTAATTACACACAGAAAGTTCCTGACTTTTTCCCTCTGTAATGATAAAAGCCTTAATAAATAGATTTCCTCTCCTCCCTTCCCAAAAATATTGATAGGACTTATGCCCATGCTAAAATCTTTTAAGTACTTAATGACATGTAAAATAAGTTGGATTAGACATTTGTCTACATTCTTTTCTAGGGACTTTAGTTTTATACATAGGATGCCTGTGGGAATATTTTGCTTAAAGAAAGTAAAAACATTGAGGTAAAAATGAATCCATAAGAATGTAGTGTTCCCATCTGAGGAGGCTTTTACCACTTTTGCTTGTGGAAGTCACTGAGCAAAATAAGCAAATCCGCAAGCTTGTTGCCCAGGAAGGTAAACACAGAAATCTTCAAGATTTGTGTGGCATTCCTGAGAAGAACCTATTGGACTGGGATCAGTTTCTTGTGAGAAATCTTCCCACCAAGCTTCAGATGACTGGGGAAATGTCATGTATTTCCCTGGTTAGGAAGTTACTGGGTAACCGGCACCAGTGAGAGTCAAAACCACCGTGAGCAAATGTGATTGATGCCAAAAACATTACTAAATTGTCATTAATCAGGCTTTATGTTCAAATAGCAATTTCCAGAAAGTGAAATCTTATTTCCTTTAAAAATTTGTCTTTGTCTCTTTCCTGCTGTCATCCTGAGCATTTTTTAATTTTTAAAGCTGATGAATATCTACGGTCATCTCTCATATCGTACATCTACACTGCAATCTAGCGATGCAGCTGTAGCTCCTCATGATACACCTAAGCTGGCTTTGAAACAGCTAGCTTGGGTATCAAGCATAGCGTAGCCAGACAGGGGTCTGAAGCTCCATTTAGGCCATTTGATGTATTTAGGCTTTAGCAGTCTTTCTGAGAGTCACCCTGCTTTGGGCTGGACTTTTGTCAATCACCAAACAGGTTAGTTATATCAGCTTGGATGTGTACACAAAAGCCTAGTGGCAAACCAGCATATTATTTGTTCTACTCAAACTTGCATATGGTAAAGAAAGGTCAGTGTGTCCAGACACCTGTGGAGGCAATAAAGAGATTTGCAACATCTAAGTGGTCTGTGGTGGCGTCAAACTGAAAAAATTACGATACAGGAGTTACATCACTGCCTTGAGAGTTTACAATATTTGATTTCTCTCCCCAACAGATGCATAAATGAACAAATTCTCACAGAGCAATGGATTTGGACAGATCAACCTTAGCAGAGAATCTTATGACAGTCTAGAGTATTCAGCCCAATCCCTGAGTCATTTAGCGTAACAGCAATCAAGCAAGCCAATGCCAATTTCTTATATCATTCACAACCTTCTTAAATTACTTATCTGTGATCTGTTTTCCCAAGTTTTCATTTTTATAGTATATTTTTATTGCTATTGACAGAAAAAGATATTTTTTCAAGCAGGATCTGACAATATTACAGTGTGCTGCCCTTTGTTCAATACTATATTGTTTTTTCTTCGTAGTAGTAACAATAATAATATTTAACACTTTTGTATTACCCCATGTATTGAAAAGAGCTTTGCTGCCAACAACTCGATAACTTCTGTAGGCTAGCCAGATATTGTATCTTCATTGTAGAGATAAGCTGAGACAGAAGATCTTTAACAGATAGCCTTTGGAAAGTATTCATAATTATTGGTCTTTGAATTCTTTGTTGTTCAACTCTAGTTTCCTAAGGTTCCTAGCACACCTCCCTCTTCTGTTCAATTAGTGTTACTCTGTGTTATTCTGTCAAGTGTTACTCTGAAAATAGGAACTGAGGAGGATAATTGACAGGGTGTCTGTATTTGAGTAAGATGGCATTTCCTCATATGCGGATTCTGTTCTTCAGTCTCCAGCTGTTTCATACCATACCCAGCGTATGCTCCACCCATCTTGCAGCCACAGTCCCACTGCTGCAGAGCTCAGCAGGCCAGCCTCAGTCTCTAGAGACTCTAGAGAGTCTCTAGCCACTCTGCTTTTCCTTCCTGCTCACTTTTTGTCCATCAATTATCTCTATATTCCTGCTTACTATCTGCTAATTTATCTGTGCGTTGTCTCTAATTGTAGTCCCTTCCTCCCATTCTTCTATTCTTACATTCCTATGCTTGCTTGCAAATGGCTGAAGAATCTTAGTGGTGTAAGTGCGATGAATTTACCAGTCCAAAAGAATGTTAAAATTAGATTAAGAGCAGTGTTCCATCATATGTTACACCCCCTACTTGCTACCACCATCTTTTGTATGCAGGAGTTCACATTTGGTTCTGCTTTCCTTCCCTCCTACACTTACGTTTCCTCCACACACACACATCTGTTTTTCTTTCTCCAATCAATGGTAAGATTTAGCAAAGGGGTATACATTACTGCTTAAATAAAACAACAGTAAAAATCTACTGGTGTATTTTTGGGTGTGGAAATGTAACATTCAGAATGAAAATACCATCAATTTTATCTGTTTATGATAAATTTTGTAAAAGAGCCTGTCACGAGAGTATTTCTAGTGCAGAAAAAGAGCAGAAGGCAGTATGAAAGACTGTCATGTGGGACCTTGTGGTACCTGTACTTGTATTGTTTCACAGTGGAAGGCTGATGAGTTTGGTGTGGGATATTTAGTATGCATTGAAAGATGTTTGTATTTTTAGAATGTCTGCAGATGCTGCTTATATATCAATTTATTACATAGGATAGCATAGAAGAGTTTTTATCACTGAGTTTTAATCAAAACTGGGTAGAAAATAAAATTGGATAATCTTCTTTTTCATTTGGGGGGATTTCTTTTTAAAATAGTTCATCTCTTCCAATGTTGGTTTAAGCAAAAAGACCTTCTGATTTGAAATGGGCTTTTGAACAAAGGTCTAATTTAAATATAGATAGAAAAAGGCAACATTTTTTCCTTACTGCATTTTAGTGCATTCCAGCAAAATCTGCCAGTGCACGTTGATAATTATTTACAGAAAAATCCAGACAAATTTCTGTACCTCTCCCCCCCAAATATTTTGCGGTGCATCTTAAGAATATAGTTTTCCAATAGCAGTTTCACGGTTAAAGTTGTAAAATGTTTTTTCATTAAAAGCTTTTGATGTTGACTTTCATAGAGGAGAACTTTTTTCTTTTAAATTTTGGAGTGTGATGTGTAGTCAAAAGAAGGTATTTGGAAAGGACTCAAGTTTAACTGCTCAAGCTGTTTTTTGAGAGGATGGAAACTGAAAAGAAATTGTTTTTCACTTTTACAGCAAAAGACTTTGCTTTGTGAAAAGCCTTACGAAAATGTGTTGTCTGAAGACTTAATAATCTTGACTAGCATGAGGAAGCATCAGGGTTATTATTAACTAGGTAGGACTTTCCCTATAAGATTTCGTTCAATGCACTGGAGCTACTACAAATACTTGAAAATAAAAAAAAAATATGGTTTTGCTAAATCTTGCAAGATTTAACAGCTCTTTTTACACACTTAGCAGAACTGTGCCTCTGGTAAGCAAGGGAAGAGGAAAAGGCAGAGAGGCTTGCCTGTTTTTGGGCGTCATGCTTGGGTCTGTAAACGTGCAAAGAGATGAGATCTCTGAGCCCATTTAACAATTCGCTACTGCTGAAAGGAGGATTTCAGGTTCTGTTCTTTCCTGCTTTTTCTGTCTTACCCTACTTCTGCCCCATGGTCCAACCTCTTTTTTACAGGCACTGATACTTGTTCAACCACTCATGAGCTGATTCAGCTCATTAAGTCAGCAGAAAGCAGGGTGGGTTTTTTGCTGAACCAGGCAGGCTTTTGCAATTTTATTTGTAATATTTGTCATGGAAGAGCCTGCACAAACACATAACAAAAAGACAGTCACAGTCCTGAAAAACATACAGTATTTTAGAAATCAGAAGGATTTAGGTATGTGCTTAAGCCATTACTGGTTCAAGGTCCAAAAAAGAAATAATTGATTTTATCTTTCGCAGTGGAGATTAAAATCAGGATATTCTGATGGGCAACAGCATGCCAGCATCTCAGAATCACGCTCTCTGAAGTTCTGCAATCCCTGTCACACCAGAATAATTGAGAAGGAGGTTATTTTTTCATTTAAAGGTCTGCTTGGATGTTAGCATTTCACAAACACCGGGGAAGTCCAGGTTAAATTTGCTTCCTCTTCCATGCTTTCCTCCCCTTAACCTCTCTGGTTTTAGCTCCTTGTGTTTTCCAGAAAGTTCAGAGACAGATTGCATTCTCTACCTTGTTCACAAATGTAACCCCCTGCATTTTTGTTGTTCAGTGCTCTGAAATAGGCAAGTTATATTTCCTTTCTACTGAAAATGATGATGTAATGGGTAAAACATCAGGAATTATTAATCAAAATGCTGAAGTCTTAATTCCATAATGGAAAAAGGTAAAGGTGCTAAGCTAAGCTTAACTACAACTCCATTACAACTTTTTGGTTTTTCTGCTTCTTTAACAGCTCTGGTAGCATGAGTGTTGTTTCAGACCGTAATTAATGACAATAATGAAATGTGTTTTGGTTTTGGTACAAAGTAGCTTTTTCTTTTATTCTTTCAAGTGAGAGGAAAATGGCATATCCATCTTGATTTTTTGAAACATGGTTGCTACTGAGTCAATATGTTGTACTTTATTTCCGAAACTATACTAAGACAACAGTAAAATACAATCTGAAAATAGTAAGCCTCCCAAAAGGCCTAAATTAGACATAACACCCTTTTAGGTGCATGTGTTCAAGAGTAGGATATTTTAAGGCCTACATTTTAATCTAAACATGTATTTGCTGTTAACAACAGAGGTCAGGCCTTCACAGATTATTCTGTGCACAAAGAAAATCTTTGACTTTGATTCTTTTGAGACAGGTGTTTTTACCCTTAGCTACTGACAGTGGTGAAGACGAGGATTTGAACCTTCAACATCTTTTAGCCTGGTTTCAGCCTTTTTTTCACCTCTGGTATAGAGATACTCCCTGAACAGCAATAACTACAGCCTATCTACAATGGTATGATGCTCATTGCTGCACATGTCATGAGAGGGACTTGAAGAACTATATCTTTGTAAGAAAAACCTATTTATAATGCCTGGTATTAAAATTTAAATGTATATTCTTATATTATCCCTCTTAAGGAAAAGGAAACCTTGTATGAGGTAGGGAAGTCTTATGTACAACTCAAATATGAATATCTGTAATAGCATTGTTCTATAGACAGTAAAAGCACATAAGGAACTCAAGATGTGCAATAGAAGGATGGCAATAGCAAATTAGCTGAATTTACAACAAACTGGTGTGTAATTTGACTCAAATATCAATAATATTTTAGACCTGTGTAGTTCCTTTCCCTCTGGAAACAGGGTATTGAACATCCATAAAGCAGAAAGGTCAGTAATGCTATTTGTCCCATTGGCTTTCTAATACTATGCAAGAAATAGATGGGGTAGAAGTTGTCAACCATGGATTACAAAGACTACAGAAATGGAAAAAAAAAAAAAAAAAGAGAGAGTTTTGAGTTTTGTGTTGTCCTTTTTGCCTCCAGCAGTTGAACTTGGAATGAAAAAAAGAGAAAAGAAAGCAGATTTCTTGACATGTCAGTAGTTTATAGCTCTTTAATTATAAATCTTAACCTTGGCCTAAATGCCTTACAAAATGGTTTGAGTTTCCAAAAATGTAGAATCTTGGTGTAAGACTAGCTAAACAACAATTACAGGGCAAGCAGTTTTCAGTGTGAGAAGTATAGAAGAAGCCTCACTTGGGCATTGTCACAAGAAGACTTATTTGAGAACCTGTTACTAAACCTTGTCCTTCAATATGCAGATCCAGAGTCATTGTGATTACTTACTGTTGCCTTTGCAGATGAACAAGCAGTGTTGCAACTGTTTTTAGAAGAGTTTTGTTGCTATTAATTTAGCAGTCACTTTTCTTTTTGTGGAATTTCCTCATTTCAGAACTTGAGACTTATCTACACGGAGTAATTCATGAAAATTAATGTGAGTCAGCTAAAGATGTGACTTAGATCAGTTAAACGTCATTAAAACCCCGAAGGAACCTTCTTATCCAGAATTCAAGTGGTCCTAATTTAATTTAATTTACTTCTACAGTGAAGTTAGATCATTCAAATGTAATTCTAAAGCAGAACATCCACATTAGGGTTTAATGCAGTTTTACAGCTTCTCTTTAAAGTAACATTTTTAGTTAATACACTTTCCTGATTGTCCCCATATAAATAAATCCCTAATCCCACAAGTGTTTTTAGTTCTGGCTAATCCTTGACACTTCTTAATAAGGGACTGCATAATCCAGATAGCGTCTATACCAATTGCTGGGCTGGAAAACATCCAATTTCCAGTCTCTGCTGCATCTGGTAAGGCTTGGTTTCTGACTATTCAGCTTTACCAGCAAACTATAGGGCAGTTATAAGACAGGCTAAACCTAAGGCAGTGGGTTTTTGTTCCCAAAATCAATTAGCCGATACTAATACAATCAGACTCTTATCTATTAACCAAGCTAAAAAGCTTTTAAGCTGACCTGTAGGGGATATCTTTAGCATCTTCATCCAAATTTTCCCTGAGGTGTGAACTATTTTCAGTTAAATGTCATGTGTGAGAGGGTGCTTGAACCTTGCTATGATGCTGAGGTGTAATTATTGGACAGACATCTTAAGAAGTCTGCATAGGGGGAGATTTAAATTCCATACTGGATTTCTTAGGTGTCAGTCAGCAAAGGCTGCCTAGAGGATGTATAGCATCAGTATGTGTTTCAGCAGGCAGCTCGGTACCTCAGGCATTTAGGTAATTTTGGGTGCTTTGTGTAGATTATGCCATTATATATTTCTCCAAGAGGACTTAATGCTGATAGGAAATTATACCATTTGAGCTGTGGTGTTAAACAAAATCTGAACTGTTATGCTTCTGTTCTGTTTGCTTTTAAGTGCTTTGAAGTAAAGACACAGAGATGAAGTACAGATACAGATAGTGATGACACTGTGGAAGTAGAGTGGCCCTTATGCTATATAGAGATATGAATTTCAGCCTTGTGAGAAAAGTGTATGATTGATCCTGGTATGCCTGGGTCCTTGGTCATTTGTGTTCAGGAGTTGAAAGTAATGAAATAGGTTGATAGATGCATCATTCATTTGTATAAAATTGACCACAGAAACAGTGCTCTTTAACCATGCTGGCCCTGTGAGCTGCCAAATTCAGAACAGACTTTTGAGTTGAATTGCTTTTGGATTCTATCAACTCTATTGATCAGATCTCCACTAACTACAGTGAGAGTGAGGACATCTAGCTCACATGTAGAACCCTATGTTTAGATGTCTTAATCTAGAGGTTGTGTGATGTTATGTGATGATAAAGTAAAGATAAATGTGTTTTTTTGATCTTTGGATTTGTGTACATGATGATATACAGTAAATCCAACATTAGAGCTCTCAGTCTTGGATGAAAACCACCCTGGCCACAGGACAAAACAACCCTACTCACATGGCTAGGTTAAACTTCTCTGAAAATTTTTGGTGGGCTACCTTTGCTCCTGCTGACTTTAGGCCAGTTGGGTATGGATGATTTTTATCACCCCAATTTTAGGGGGAAGTAGATGTTTCTGTAGTGACATACAGTTGTCACAAAAGCATGATGCCAGCATAAGCTCCAAGTTGTCATCTAGCAAATTCAATAAAACTATGGTTCCATGCCCACAGTTAAGCCAGAAGAAAGGTTTACTGCTGTATGCAGTACTACAGCTTCACATCCCACTGAAACAGGAGTTACTGGCATTTCCTCTTGTGGAAAAAAACCCCAACCCAATAATCTTTTAAAAGGCTTCTGCTAATTACACTTTATTTTAGATCTCAGGTGAAGGAAGGCAATTTCAGTGACTAGGTACCTACTATCCTTGTTCTGAGTTTATAGTAGTGCAATAGTATCATTAGCACTTCTTCCTTCAACACCAAGTTTTCCAAAAAGGTTTCCTATCCACAGATTTAAATAGGCCCTCAAACCTTAACTTCTGAGCTCTGATAAATCATAGCCTGAGGTGGTCTGGCTGGAAGATGAGAAGCCACTGAATAAAGAAAATGCTGAAATTTCACTCTCCATAGGGATTACCAGTTCCATTAGCCTCAGTGAAAACCACATTTCACTAAATTCAGAGCTGCAGCAGAGCTCAATACGGATAATGCATTTAACGTATGCTCTGGGCAGTGAAGTTGAAACTATTTCCAAGTAATTTTCTTCAATGTTGGATGCAGCCATCCTGTAAGTTTCCTGATAACTTAGAATTTTTCTTTCTTGGAACAGCAAGTGATACTATTCCAAAGCAGCTAACATTCTCTGTGACAAAGGTGTATCATCATTTCACATAGTGTCATGTTTTATCACCACCTGGTAATATAATGTCACAGTATGATAGCACATGCACTTCAAAGATATGTTTTGTCCCAGTTCTGTACTCATGTCAAACACTGTTGAATAGTGTAGAGGCTTTGCTTTTTCCCACCCCTCACATGCATCTTAACTCTACCAAACTAAAGACAGTTCAAACTTGATGGGAAGGAAAAAAAAAAACAGATGTATTCTCCTTAGAAAAATGAAGACGTAGATATTGCGCATTTATACAAGGCAGTAGAAGTGTGCAAACAAGACAGGAAGTGAACATACGGGATACAAAGCAAAATTGTGTGGCAAACGTGGTTTGTTTTTTTTCATAGTATTGTTAACTGCAGAAGTATGGCACTGAATTACACCGTATTATGGGCAGACACCAGACATCTATCTCACTTTTGATGATGTCAAGTGTTCGGTGTTCTGCCCTGAAACTTTTGACAATGTATCAGTAAGCTCAATTACATAGTAAATATTAATTTTTCAATAGTTAAGGTGATGTGACTTCATGGTCCGTGACTCTTGGTGACAAGAATGATCAAACGATAGTAAAAATAAACAGAAGTTTACTTGAATGTTTGTGTCTGCTCTGGAAATATTTTTTTAGCAATGTGTTTTAGACTTCTTCCAGATTAAATCTGCAGTTTGCTAGGTGAAAAATATTTGTCTCTAAGTAGGTTTTTGGATATACATTTTAATCAATTTGTCTATATAGTAGTATAACAATATTTAAGAATTCGGATTTTTTAAAAAATTCTTTAATGCAGAACACCTTGTGCTGTTACAAAGCGGATGGTGTATGTCTCATCAGTACTGCATGGCCGCCTTACCTACTCCTTATTTTAAATTAGAATAAGTGTAAATAGTTGCAAAGGGATAAGACATAGGGGAGTCTGGCCAGGTAGTGTTAAATATCTGATGATAAAATTAATATGAGGTTATAAAATTAATGTCTGGTGAAAAGATGACTATTTTCAATATTATGTGCTACATTCTATGCGGCTAGGTAGTAACTAAACACTTCAAGCCTCTTGCACACTGTTTCTCTAAAGGTCATATTCGTTACAGGGATTTTTAGCAGAGACTTTTGTTTCTTAGCAGGGACTTGTGTTCCTTGGGATTGATACAACAGGGAATTGCACTCCTTCCCACATTAAACAGGTGGGAGCATTGCACAGAATAGAGATCTACTATAGAAAAGATGAACTGATCTACTGTATTTTGCTTTCTTTCTAGGGTAAAATTGATTTTGCAAGGCTTAAGGGTGGCTAGAATTAAAGATCTTAGAAATAAATGTTTTTGACATTGTTGTTCATTTAAACAGTGGGATTATCTGGAAATTACACTGCTGAGGCCCCTACCATTTTTTTCAGCTTTTTCTGTGGTGGTTTTTGTTATGTTGTTTTGCTTTTTTTTTATCCTTGATGTGAAGGAAGTGGTAGCAAGAAATTCAATTATACTAGAAGGGTTCCCATAAACCATAACATAGGAGCAGTATGGAAGTCTGGTCAAACTAGGAACCAGATGATATAGATAGCAGTTCTGTCTCAAACCCTGTCATTTATGATTCACAGGAATTCTGGTCCAAATAAGCAACAACTGAGGCACTATTCCATATTTAAAGTCTTGCCTAAATGCAGAGGGATGAATTTTTTGGCTCTAGGGATGGTGAAGAGCTGTCTAAGAGAGAACAGGTCTTTTGGGGTGACAAATACAGTCACTGTTACCATGAGGCCTAAACAGTAAGGTTGCAGTGGTGCACTGCTGGGGATGATTTGGCTTTGTAAATTGATTAAAACTGTAGATTTAGTGGCTGAAACCATGTTTTTTCAGGTAATTGCTGCAACTGAGCCAATGCAGTGTCTCCTGTGAGCTTTGTATGGTAGATTATAGATTCTACTAGTGATGGATACAAAGCAAAGGTGTTGCTTAAAGGATTTTGGACGAGGAACTCTGTGTTCTGCTCTAGCGAATTGCACAGGAGAGAGTTTTTCTTGTGTTCCTTGACCTCTGTAGAAGAATGATGTAAGGGAACGAAAGATAACCTCTTAATATAGACAGGTGGACCTCAGCTGTCTTCCACTAGCTGGGAGCTAAGTAGAGCCTTTTCTCATTTAGCAGTTGTGGGAAAAGCAAACCCCAGTCTGTAGTGTAGACAATTACCTGTTGTCTACAAAATTTCCTAGTAGCTTCAGTTAGATGCTTCTTTATTTTGTCCCCTAGATTGTAGTGAAATATTACTCATTATGGAACAGATGCCACATTCCCTGCTAGAACTAACTTTTTAGTGCAGTGCAGTGTTGTCATATCTGTGGTCTGCTTCCCAAGGTGTTTGACAGTCTATATAAATGTTAATGAACCATCTTTACCTCTGGGTCTTGGCCCTCCCAACTGTGTGAACTTTCCACATTCTGTTCTATCAAACTTGTACATCCTCCAAGGTTTTCCTGACCCTTATTTTCCCCTCACCGCTTCCTTCCAGTCAGCATGCTTACCTTTACCCCTTCCCTCTATAACTCTGATATGCAGCCTCCTCCAGGTGTGAACTAGCAAGGATGAAGACACAGCGTATGAATGTTCTTGGCAGCAACAGAAATGATTTGGGCATGTTTTTTGCTCCTTTGGTGTTTCCTCAGAGGTGACCCCACTTTGATAATGCTTTCCTTTTGGATTCCCTGGCTTAAAGGGTCTATAAAATATAACTTTCACAAAGTGCTGTGAGGTGCAGTTGAAATGGCAAACTTGTATGAAGAGCCAAGTGTTACTAGTATTAGTAGAAATAGTTAACTACCCTTTTTCAAAAATAGCACTCATCGTTCTTCTGTGTAATGCACTTAGTTGTGTGTCTCAGGAAAAAGAGGCAGTAAGCTAATATCCTACCATCTTTCTTAGGAAGCCAGTTTAAGGAGTTGTTTTCAGTATCTCTCCACCGTGTGGAGCTGACTACAAATTAGTACATTTTCTCCCTGAAATAGATTTATTTTCTATTATTATTCTGTCACATCAGAGCCTGTCTGTTACTTGCTGCAATACTGCTAATATTGTGGCACCTTCATTCCACAGCTCTCTGGAAGCAGATACCTCTTGTTTACAGTGTTAAGATGAATATAGGAGAAAGCCTTTAATATGGTGTTTTAGGATAATGATGACCAGAATACTTTTGCTTCAAAGGCTTTTTCTTTTGCTAGATTTGCCAACATTCTTCATTCAATCCAATGAATAAAAAGCATTAGTTTACAAAAATAAAGACATCTGAAGGTGATAATTGTTGCAAGGGTGTAGTGGCAACATAAAAGTGTTGTTTCCAGAATGCAAACAAGCAATGGAAATGAGATTGATGAGGGTTTGCAAGTAAGATTACTCTCTCTTTAAATGTTATTTTCTTTTCTTTGCCAACAGTGCTGACTCTGTTGGTTGATTCTGAAGTGAAAATGTGATTAAAGTGGGCAAGAGCCCGTTTCTGGGTACCTTCACAACTCCAAAGAAGAGAAGAGAAAAAAGGAGAAGAATGGAGGTCAGAGGAATACTTTCTGCAGACCGGCTAATTCCAAATAATCTCACTAGGTTAGTGTGTGGAAGAAATCTTTTGGAGAGAATGTAACTTTCTACTGGTTTTGTGTTGCTTTGTGAGGGTTTTTTTTTTTTGGTTGGTTTGATTTGTGTTTTTGTTTGGTTGTTTTTTTTGTTGTTGTAGGGTTTTTTTGTTTTGTTTTGTGGGTTTTGTTTGTTTGCTTTTTTAATTAGAGCAAACTCAAATACCCTGAAACCTTGGGCATTGTACAGACCTATATCACAAGGCAGTCTCTGTTCCAAACAGATTTGAATGTAAGGTCTGGAGTTTTTAATATCATTCTCATGATAAGACCCTAGAGCTCTTTGCAAAACTGGGGCCTAAATGAAGAAATACAACGAATAAGGAAGGACAAATGTGTGGTTAACAGTCATTGGAACACACAGCGTGATATTTGGCCATGTGACCTACTTGTTATTTATATAATTTATTAGGCAGATACAAAGATATCACAACTGTTAATAATCTCTGGCCATACCTACACATTGTGCATAAGCTGAGCGTCCCCAAAATGCTTTGAAATTTCATGTCTCTGTTACAAGCAGTTTTCCTTGAGCTGGAGCTTGTGCTCACACATCCTATTTGGCTTTGCAGTAGGACTCAGCGGAGCCTTCCTGGAAGAACCTTCAGCCATCTCATTTTGCTGACCTCCATGATATGATGCCATCCTGAGGGCAAAGAAGTTGCAGCATCCTGCATTGCATCCACATAGGAAGTAAGCATAACCTTATGTGCTTTCAAAAGTACATGGGCTTTCTCTACTGGGTGCTTTGTAGACCTGACCCTTGAGTAGGCTTTTGCAGCAAAGTACTGTGGAGAAGTGACAAATTCAGCTTGAGCCTGGGCTTAAGGCTATTTCTACACAGTTGCCTATATATAGCTAGTAAAATCAGCTAACCACTTGTTTGGATGATACCAGTTAGCTGACAACTTGTTATCAGCACCAAGCTATAAGTGAAACAATCATTTTAAAGTCCATAGTTTCTTACACCTTCTGACTCCTTGCACCATATATTTTTTTTGGCATCCCATT
This sequence comes from Alca torda, assembly GCA_008658365.1. Taxonomy (NCBI): domain Eukaryota; kingdom Metazoa; phylum Chordata; class Aves; order Charadriiformes; family Alcidae; genus Alca; species Alca torda. The sequence goes on along the minus strand of CM018077.1, from coordinate 44,869,007 downwards.
TTATCTGTTCTGTTCAATACTGTCCTCTTCTATAATGTTATTGTTCTATACTTTGCTTGTCCTATTTGCTGTAGCTGTGCTCAACAACCCCCTTGCAATGACAGTTCTTATTAATGTTAGAAACTGACTTCCAAAAACCGTATCTTTTAAAAACCACTGTTTATTATAAATGACCCTGCCTCGTTTATAATTTAGAAATCAATTTCCCCATAGTATTGTGAACATTCCAGAAGACAAAAAGAAGATCTCTCCACAGAGCTGATGGAAGCCAGTATCAGTGAGAAAAAAATTACCTGTCCAATTGAATATATATGGATGTTGGTAATAATTACATGATATGGCCTGCTTAAAACTGATCACACTCCATCACTCTCATGACAAAAGAAAACCACTATGATCAGCGTCAGAGATGATGGAGTTCTATTGCAAAACATTTATTTATTTTTGAAGAATGTGTATTCATTTTTTAATATAAATTTGTGTGAACAGCACACGCTTTTGGATTATGCTAAACAAACAACCCCAAGTTCTCCATGAATTTTAATTATCCCTTCAGTTATTCACAGATTGAATGTTTGTTCATTCACCCAGTCTGGGTGACTAGGAAGGTATTTTTCCTTGTCTTCCATTCACTGCCTCGTGAAGGGCTAAATGTCAGTGTGTGACATGCGGAACATCCTATAACATGGTGTCCTTATGGAAAACATGTATGTTCTGTATAGGGCTGTACCCACTTCAAACAAGGTGTACTGCAAGCTATGGAGCTGCTGAATATGATGCGTCATAGATCATTCTGTAAGAAGATACAATTTGAACTACATTCCAAAGCTTTATGCTTTTTATTATATTTCTAATTGGGTCTTGCCATCTCAAAACCTAAATCTCTTAAATTTCCCTTTTACTATTTAGACAATTTGGCTGCCTGCTATTAGGTGTCTATAATTGAAAGAGTTGACATTTATATGCTTGCTGTGGATGCACAAGTGAAAGGAATCCAGTGTTTTAAAACCATTCAGCAGTGATAAAATTAGATAGATCCACAATAACTTACGATGTATATAGCTTTCACGTTACAGACTTCATGCTGGTGTTCTTTTATTGTTAAGTTGTTTGTACCTATATAGCTATCATTTAGCAAACACCTCTTCAATTGTATAAGCTATTGGGCAGGAAAGCTAATCTGGCAGAAAACATGGAAGCATTTGCATCACTAACCATCTTTATGAAATGTTTATCATTGCAGCTGAGAAGCTTTCCCATTTGTCTGTGGTTGAGAGTTGTAAAACATTTCTCTCCCCTGAGAGAGGGAAGTGGCACCAGGTCATTACTGCTTTTCACAGAAACACTGTGGGGAAATACTTGCTCTTAATATTTCTTGACTCAAGGTCTAAAAGTAGTTTTATAGAAACAGGTATTCTGGTCAGGTATCTCCAGTAAATTAAAATACTGCAAAAATGCTAGGAAATAGAAACTGCAAGTGTGCAGTGTGCAGTGCACACTTCAGTGTGTCCTTAGTTATAATTTTCTATGACCTGAGGTGATCTGTGTGAATTTCGGATCAGGGTATATGAAATGAGATGAATAAAGGTCTGTGCTTGGAAGCTGTTATTCATCAATCAATTAACTCAGGAAATTTTTAAAAATTTTAATCTTCCTGCTTCAGCTATATTGAATTAAAATGTGACATGCAGGCAGTTAAATTTTCTCCTTGAAATATATACTTTGAAACAGTATTTGAACATCCATCTGCTTTCTGAGGTAAGGAGATGTGGCCACTTCTACTGCAGTGTGAAGTAAGAAAACATACTACGTCTCTCTTCCTGGAAAAATGCAATATACCTCTACATATATATCAATTTTTAAGTAAGACTGAACATATTTGGGCCTGTGCGAACCACATGAAGTTCAACAAGGCCAAGTGCAAGGTCTTGCACATGGATCAGGGCAATCCCAAGCATAAATACAGGCTGGGCGGAGAATGGGTTGAGAGCAGCCCTGAGGAGAAGGACTTAGGGGTGGATGGGAAGCTCAACATGAATCAGCAATGTAGGCTTGCAGCCCAGAAAGCCAACTATATCCTGGGCTGCATCAAAAGAAGCACAGCCAGCAGGTTGGGGGAGGTGATTCTGCCCCTCTACTCCACTCTCCTGAGACCCCACCTGGAGTACTGTGTCCAGCTTTGTAATCCTCAGCTCAAGAAGGACATGGACCTGTTGGAGTAGGTCCAGCAGAGGGCCACAGAGATGATCAGAGGGCTGGAGCAGCTCTCCTATGAGGACAGGCTGAGAGAGTTGCAGTTTTTCGGTCTGGAGAAGAGAAGGGTCCGGGGAGACCTTATAGCGGCCTTCCAGTACCTGAGGGGGGCCTACAGGAGGGACTCTTTGTCAGGGCGTGTAGCAATAGGATGAAGGGTAATGGTTTTAAACTGAAAGAGGGGAGATTTAGGTTAGATATTAGGAAGAATTTCTTCACTCTGACAGCGGTGAGGCACTGGAACAGGCTGCGCAGAGAGGTTGTGGATGCCCCATCCCTGGAAGTGTTCAAGGCCAGGCTGGATGGGGCCTTGAGTAACCTGGTCTAATGGGATGTGTCCCTGCCCATTGTGAGGTTGTTGGAGCTAGATGATCTTTAAGGTCCCTTCCAACTCCAACCATTCTATGAATGAAAATTCGCTGGATTTTCTTAAAGGCAATATAATCTTCATTCTGTATTTGATGTCATATCTTGTATCTATAGCTGTTTGTGTAATTCTTAAATGGGAAATTAATCTTTCGTTGCTGATTTACACTAAAGAACACAGTGCTTTAAGCACAAGGTCTGAACTGCCATTTTCCCCTCAGATTTGCCTGAATTTATACAGGATGTTTCAAGATTAACACAGGAGTTATTAACTAAAAAGCCCTCCACAGTAGATACCATGTTTTAATGGTCATGTTTTAATGTCCTATCAAAATATTGTGATATATTTTGTCATGTTTAGCTGCTTGAGTCAAAAACTATAGGAAGAGCTTAGAGTTTATTTTTAGTAGCGCATATGTTTTAGAACATCTCTCTATATATTTGAATTTAGAAATAGTAATGTTTAAATATTTAAGCTAAAGTAGTTTTAAATGTGCCTTTTATCCTTATCTTGGCAATACCATCATAGTCTGCGATCAAAGAGTAAATTTGAATATGTTAAAGGTTTTTCTATCAGCATAATACACTGCTTTATTAGGCACAGGCTTCTTGGACATCCCGTATGGGTGACACAATCCAAGTGAGATAAGGTGTACAAGACCAGTGATGGATTTAAGACAAGCTCATCAATACTCAAAATAGGTAATTTTATCTGTATATGCCTGTACAGTATGTGCAACATGAGCACAAAGGTTTGAAAATTTGCTTTCCTAGTAAGTACATGAAGTTGCCAGAGATAATACTTAGAATTCTCCTTTTTCTGAGAGGAATTCTGTTTAACATAGATTCAGTCTTGCTTAAGTGAGTACCTAAATATAAAGCCAAGCTGGAAAAGACAGATTTATTGGAATAACAGCTGCCACAATTACTGATAAGTGCTCAGCATCTGACTTCTCTAGCTGCCGTTAAATCATGTACAATTCCTTAGGCTGGGAAAGTAAATAGAGATAACTGAGTACAGCAATCTGCGTGAAACCAGGGTGAAGAACATAGGTTGTAGCAAGATCCGAAAGACCACACATAAGCTAATCTGCATGCACATGGCTTTGGTGTTAATTGCAGTCTCAGCATCTGTGTAAATAGTTTGCTTATTAAAAAGCCAGGTTAGTGTTATAAACATGGAGTCTTCTTGTGTTATTGTCCAGTACATGATGCAGAAACATGTCAGCAGCAATAATTCTAGAGAGACACGCCACCCCCTTCAAATATGATTAACTAGAAAATAAAGCTAGGAGTAAAGTAAACAGATAGCCTGGAGGGACTTTAAAAAATGTGACGGTGGATTTCCAGACAAAATAAGTGGTTAAAAAAGTAATGGAGTGTATGCACAAAGGAATAAAGATGAAAAAATGTCAGTAAAGGTTTTTTTACTATCCTTTTGGGAAAAGGTGGAAGAGAAATGAATAAGACGCTGTTGTGCCTGAAACACTGGGAAGACTGACAAAAGTACTTAATGAGTAATGCGACCCCACAGAAGGAGATCATGGACAAGAAGCTGTTGTGCTGTTCTTGTTATTTTATATTTAAAGTAAAGCAGAAGAGGAAATAATTATACCAAGAGCTGAGAACTCTTCTAGCCCCATGAAACTCTGGAAACATTAAAGATTCCTTGTTAATGACAGATTTGTATATGGCAGACAAGTTTCTCAGGGAAGACTGTCAAGAGACATAGATCCAGCGCATAGCTTCCAATAACCAAGACTGTTGCACTATCCAGGGAAACTATCAAAGCAACAGTTGGATACCAGGAAAAAAAAACCCCAACAATCTACTGGCTCAAATTAAAGAAAACCATGAAGTAGGAGACATTGAGGCTGGTACTGTGATCTAGGCAGACATCAGAAAGCAACATGAAAAGCAGAAAAATAACTAAAAAAAAAAAAAAAAAAAAAAGCCCAGTCTTTGGGCAAGGACGAGGACTAGAAATACTTCTTATCCCAAAACTGAAACTACCATAGGAGTGGTAAGTAGCAGTGTGTATAATGAAGGAAGCCTACAGAAGAGATGTCTGCCACGTGTGAGCAATCTCCAAACTAATATACATATATTCATGTCAAATAATGTTTGAAGTGATGTTATTAGACTGGCAACCAATTACATTTCAGCTGCATTATAATACCAGCTGATAAGTGGTTAGATTCAAGAAGAGTGTCGACCAAGTGATAAAAGATAGTAAAAACTTTCTGAAGGCAGTGGAGTGAATACATACTGTCCATAAGAACCCTTCCTCCCCAAATGATATGTTATTTGTTAGAATTTCCAGTAGTTCGAGTGCAGGTGTACCTCCCACTGGTGAACAGCAATGAAGTTCTTGATGGAAAAGAGAAAAGAAAACTGTCTAGCAGAATCTAAATTGGAGATTGATAATATATGTCAAGGAAAGGGACACCTACACTGCAGGGTTATTTTAGAGGTATATTCCCATGTTTACTGTGTGAGGCAATGAAATGTTTTAAACTCCCCATACAAAGGAACTGGCAAATGTACCAATGAACTACCATACTGTGTACTTGCAGCAGACTGCAGTGGTAATCTAGCTGTACAAAAAATGAGGGACTCTTTAGGTAATACCAGAAGCTGTACTCAAGTCACACTGAAAATAAGTCATTAGCCTTATCCAGAGACTGAGGATGTAAGATCTGCTTTAGAATAAAAATACCATTTTAGGTGAAATCAAGTGTACAAGTTTTGACATAATAAGGCAATGCAACTACCTTTACAATTATCGTTGGGTTAGCACTGCTGGCCATGAGTAGTGTTGAGTGTCTGTCCGTCTTCAAAGGAGTTCTAGTGTCAGTCAAAACACTAGAAAAAGTCCTAGGAGCAGTACTCTTGATATCTTGAAGGTAAACAAGGAACAAGCAAGGAACAAGGTCCATAATATGAAGCTGCAACAATTTATAATCAAGTCCTGTGAAGAGAATATTAGTGAAAACATGGACAAGGTGAAGGTGAGGGGAACTGAACTCTGTAGACTTCTAGGAAATAATGGTCAGGCCTTGAGATGCTATTAAGAATATATAAGACTGATATATATGAAAGGAGTCAATGATCTATAAGGATGAATAACTGTCTTCCTACATACTGCATGCTCTTAGCAATAGTCTTTGAGACAGGTTTTAACACATAGTGATGCAGCATAAGCAGAGTCATGGGTCCAAGAACAGACATTTGAAGAATAAAAATATTATAGCTGAAATTATTTTCCTAAAGTATTTGTCCTACTGGAAGCCAAGGACACTGTGGCTCCTAAGGCAGCAGCTTGCATAACTTGTTAGAAAGCATCAAGGGGCACAAAAAATTACTATTAGGAAAAGAGTTACAGACTGAGCTTTTTGCGAGCAAACATTTTCACCAGCTCATCCCTAGGTACAAGCACTGTGAGCAGTCTCATCAGAGAAGCTGCATTCTGAATATACCCGGATGACTGAGCGTTGTGAAGACTCCAGAGCTACAACGTGGAGCAAGAAACACTACTTGTAGCAGATACTGAACTGGCTTTCCCAGACGCAATGCATGAGTCTCTGTGAGATGGATTACAGCAATGGACTATGTTATATTTGCTTGTTTTCTTGAGATGTGTATGCGTGGACTCTCTAACACAAGAAAGTGCGGTTTAATGAGAATAAAAAAGTTTATGCTCTGGCATTGTGACCAGATTGTGAGGAGTAAGTACCACATGAAGCTATCTCTTATATGAGATAATGGATGAGCTGTGTGGTTGAGACATTTTATTTTAGAGAATTGAGTTATAATCTTAGGAGTTGATATGACATGAACAACATCTCATATATGAAATTACAGACATCACTAAGACTGGTTAGAGAGCCTGTCTGCTTGGCAGACATAAATATCTAATTGAGGGCATATATGTAACTGGATGATGAATTCAAAGACAGTATGGAATGCAGTCTTTACACATCTCAATTCTGGCAGAAAGTGAGAATAGGCTTTACTTCTGGTAAGTCACCTATAAGACATTACACACATTTCTGAGAAGTGCCTATCTGAAGGACATGCAGGAAAGAGCTCTGACTAGGGAGCCCCAGGTGTGTTTTGCAAAGTAGGTGTTTGGCCTGAGATTACTGTACTCAGACAATGGTCTATACTGCACTGCGGCTGGATTTAACCAAGTAATCATCAACAGAACCTTGAGCACAAGGCACATTCTCATGGGTAACACAAAATGATGGTATGGCACAGTTGGCAATCAAGATGGTCAGGAGATGATTGATTTAAAGCACAACAGAAAGGAAGGCAAATAGACGGGAAAAGATCCTAACAGATAAGCAAGAGAGTTCATAGGAGCAGATAAGGGAATGCCAAGCTAAACAGACCAGTGCAATAGATGAGTGCAGGTCTTCTCATTGTGCCCAGATGATCAGGTTTGGATTAATGCAAAGCAGTGGCATAAAGCAACAATACAAGATACGGTGGGATACTAATTATTTGAGTAACAGAATTAAAATTGAAGAAAAAAACAGGATTTTTTGAGCAAAGCTTAGGAAACAGCTGTGCTGACACAGAAGAGACAGAAGAAATTAAATTAGAGCAAAACAGAGAGAATGCCGGGGTGCAGAATGCAGGGACCTGCAGTTTGGAAGCCTGTATTCCAACAGCAATTGATAAAGTGAGAAAACATTAATGGACATTGGGAAAAAATTATTAGAACTGCTTGCACACCCTGAGAAGTCCCAAATGAACAGCAGCAATATACAGAGGAAAGACTATGCTGTTACTGTGGACTTCCTGTTGAAAACATCTACACACACAAGGGGGAAAAAAAGAGAAGATCCTGGAATTTAGAAATAAATCCATTACAAACATCTTACATAAAGCAATAGTAACCTTCCATTTTGAATATGCATTCAGTTTGGTCACCTTATTTCACTTAGGCTATAAGTGAAATAAGAAATAGAGAATAGTAATGAGAAAGATTAGAGGCATGGAAAGAGTTCCGTACATGCAGAGATTAAAAAGATTGGGGTATTTACGTAAGAGCAGAGATGAATAAGAGGTGAAATGAAAGAGATGTATAAATTATTAATGGTTTAGAGAAGGTCAAGAAGATGCACTGATTTAACTCTCCCAGAACACAAGAACAAAGGGTTCATAAGGAAATCATAGGCTTTCAGTTCAAACCTGATAGCAGGAAATCCTTTTTACATAAACGTGGCCTCACTGACTCAAGATTTGAGGCAATGAAATTCATGGGATTAATAAAGGGGTCTGACATTTCTCACTACCTTGGGTAATCATCTAATAACACATGATCTGAATGTTTAAGAATCCTTAATGTATTGATCCTTACAAGAGGCTTCTAAGGCAGGAAAGTGTTATCATCCCCCTAATCTAGTGGACAGAGTTGACACCTAGGGAACACTAGATGATTATCCCTGGACCACAGACAGAATCTCTTGTAGAGCAAAATGGAATTTTAGTGACCTGAATGTTAGATTGGTACCTTAATATGCAGACAATCTTTTTTGCCATTATTTATTTATGTTGGTGATGCCCAGTCTTTCTGATACCTCTGGCCACACAGCTTCTTATAAAAGCACTTGAGTCATGTGCCGTGGCTCTTCCATGGTCATGCAGCCAGCACATAATGGACTGACCGGAGGATTTGCACTTGCACAGTAAATTACGTTAGTCCTTATGGCACTGGATTTACTGAACATGCCCAAATCAATGAGATTTGAGTATGCTTGCTAGATCTGATGCTTCCCTGAAGCAATGGAAATATTGCTGACACACAATGCAGCATATGTCTGTCCATATCTATCAAGGAAATGGCTATTCTTTACTGCCACCTCCAGAATTATTGATCTATCCCAGTCCCCGCTGCTTTCTTTCACAAGAGCCCTTCACTGACATTTTCCCATTTTTCTGTGGCTGCCACATGCTGGGCTGCTGGAAAAGAAGACCAGGCATAGAACTTTTCAGGTGGCTGGCAGCTCCCTCCTCGCTTGTGCCTCAGGAATACTAAGAGAAGAGAGCAGCCAGACTCGATCAATTGTTTTGACAAGTCATATATGGCCCATGTTTCTAGATGAGCCTTCCCACTTTGAAGGGACATTTAGTACACGACAAGAGTACTGCTAGCTTGTATTAGAAATATTCAAAGGAATGGCTATCATCCAGGATGTAAGTTTTCAGGATGTAACCTAACTGCTACCTGCCAGAGGTGAGGAAGAAACTTTACGCATCAATATGATCTCAAGGAAGAAAGTTTAAACTGTTGCATAAATTATCTGCCTGTGGCTACTGTGGAAGATAGGATATCAGATTGGAAAGACTATTACTTTGATTTAATGCCAAAATTCATAAGTAAGATATAAACCAGTAAAAATGCAACAGTGAGCTATTTGGAGGCTATTTGGAGGAATGAATGAAAATCCAGGCTTTACTGTTTGGTCCTTCTGTTTGCTAATCCTGTTTACAAAAAGATGTTACACAAATGCACATTTATTACCTTAACAGTCAGAATACTTTTTAAGTAAAATTTTTTTTCTTTTTTGTGTGTGTGTGTTTTTTTTTTTGTTTGAACCTGGAAATTTTAGAATATGGGACTATAAAAAGTCTTTGAAGGCATTATGTTTCTGTGTGTTGGCTCAGGATGAGAGGATTTTTCTTTATGGGACTGTATTGTCATGTGGTAATGATAATTGCCCTTCTTGCAGAACACAAAATAACACTCTATGGTTGAGTTACTGATTCTTTCTTTGAGTGTACAATGGTACAATGCACTCTTCTACAATGGCATGAAAGATAAACCATGCAAATAGAGTTGTTTTTTTAAAATATCGCTTCTATCTCTGTAATCTTGGATCTGCATAAAGCTGCAAATGTAAATGTGAAGCTTTGCTAAAAAAGCCTGTTAAGATACCTGTGCTGTTGTGAGACTTTTTTTTAAAAAAAAAACAAACAAGACACCACCTTTTTGCTTCTAGTTTAGGACTCTCACTTTATTTCCAATAGAGACAGGGTAACAAAGACTGCTGATTTCAACCCAAGAAAAAAAGGATTGGCCAAGACCTCCTGCAATTTCAGCTTCAGAGCTCTGTTTTTACGTCAGCCATAACTCTTGTGCTTTTCCTAGTAGCCTCTCTCCACCTGTTCCTGTTTGTGTCTTACTTTTTTTTGAGGAATGGCTGCAATTCTCACTGGTTACCAAATGCCTTCTATAACGGCACACATGGTTCTCTGTGTCCACAGAAAATACCTCAAATAGTAAGTACATCCTGATTTTGTCTTCATTTTTGTCACAGCTGCATTGCTTATAGTAGTCCTGTGATCAGCCCTTAAGCATACCGTGATCAGACTGGGGGTCTAGGCAGCGGAACAACTGAAATTGCATCACATGCAGTGGGACTGTGTGTGCTGTGCTTGCTCTCAGATAAATGCTGGTGCAAGAGACAAAGGACGTTCTAATTCCGTGGTAAATCTGTGCCTCATAGCCAAGATAGGACCTTTTCTTCATTCTTTTTTCACTAGTGATTTCCTACATTTACTGCAGAAAGATTTGCAATTATGTCCTCAAGTAAATAGTGTTGCAGTCCACACTCTTTTTTCCATTATTCCTGTCCTCGTATCATTTCAATTTTTCTCTGCAGTTACTTGATTTTGTTTAGTATTGACAATGCTTCTGTGCTTTGCGTCATTATACCACTCGTTTTTATGCCATGATCATAAAAGAAAATTTAAGAAGATTTGGCTCCAGAACTGATCCTCAAGTAACTACAATTAAGCTCCCTCCGGTGTCAAATTGCCCCTTTCAACACTGTCAACTATCCAACACTCTATTTACATTTTTCCTTTAGCAATACCTGTCTAACAGTTCCTCTTTTACCTCTTTCTTCTCTAGCATTATTTATTAATTTCCTACATAGCCCTGTATCAGCTATTTTACTGATGTCTGGACAGAGGACATCTAAGGATTTTCTTTTAAAGACAGCTCTCTTGAAAAAAGAATGCTGTCAAATGTAGTCTGGACTTATCTGCCTTTGAATCCATTTTGTATTTATTTCTGTCTACTGGCATCATCTGTTTGAAAGCACTGTGTTCTACTGAGGTCCATATAGTGCAGTAACTGTCTGGATCACTTTTTCTGTCCCAGCTTCTAATTGCTGTTTACCTGTTCATATGATAAATTGAGACATTCATTGAAAGTATTTTCATGTGAATACGTGTGCTAAATCTTTCAGAATACCAGCTTGGAAATTGGCAGATACCCTATAGTTCATGAAACCCTCTGAGTTTTATTTCTCCCTCCTCTGTGGTCAGTACCATCTCACACTTGCATTCCCAATATCCAGCTTTTCTTTGCCCCTAGGTCAAAATCATTGCCCTTTCTGTAGTCTGTATTAGTTTAGTTTTGGACCTATTCATCTTGTTTTTCACCCTGTGACACAAATCAGGAAAACTGCTAACCTTTTAGACTTTCAGGGCTGTTCCCGAAGATCCACCCCACTGGTGCATTCTCTCACAATCTGGCAGCTTTGAGAGCATTTCAGCCAGTTCGTTTGTAACTGAAGACCTGGAAGAGAATCCTTGCCCCAGGAATCATTTCCAATTATTCTAGCCAACACAACTTAGCTTTTTGTCAAAACCTCTTAGATGCTCAGTGCATACATATGTATATACATATATAAATAAAATTAATTCCTTGATTCCTCTAAGTCTCAGCCTGAGGCATCCTGATCCCTTTTTTTTAATCACTGGAATTTAAATGGTAGGTAAGCTTTTCATGCCTAACCTAGCTTTACTTTCTGTGGCTGCTGTCTTGAGCTAGGTTTTTAGCTGTTAGCACACCTGAGCACTTTTGCTCATCCTGCTCTTGGCCCCTTCCTCTGAGCTCTGAGTCAAACTTTCCTCCATGTTGTTTTCTGTCATATTCTAATGCTGAGGTGTTATCTGTGGTTTCTTGTGCTTTTTTAATGTTTAATTTCTGTCTTGAAAGTTCTCTGTGGTCTGAAATTGATGTGTTGATGAGAGCAGCTTCCTGCTTTGCTAAAAGGACTGAGCTGGGGGACTGGCTTACCATGGCAGGATTTTAGCTCACCAGGAACAAACTTTGCTTCTACAACCCCTGGTCTGGTTTTATGAGTTCAATATCCCCATTAAAATAAGCACCTCAAAGTAAGGTAAGTCATCAGAATCATCATTACCTTGGCCTCCTTTGCTTTATCTCCCCAGCACTGTTAGTACCTTCAGCGTTGCACCCTTCTGTCACCAGTTTGATGCACAAACTTCTTCCTAGCTTCTGTGGTATACATTCACTTCCCTTATTCATCTTAGCAGAAGAAACTGGATTTTTTTTTTATTGTCCTCATCATTCTTTACTGTGATTTAGCATTTCTGTGTGGTGGTATGCTAAGTGATACAAGATCTCTGTTGATGCACTACAGTCACCATGTTGATGCGTCATTTGATGAAGTGTCTAAAATAACAATGTTGTGGGAAAAAATACAATGCTGCAGAGCGTGGAGTGTTAAGTGCAAGGGGTACCTTGTGGATCTGGGAAATCCCACAGTAGAGGCACTGCATAAAAATGCAGATCTCTACCAAATGACTGAATTTCTTATGTACTGTGATGATGTGCGTTGTGAAAAAGACCGGGCCTTAGATGGTCAAGTACACATTCATAATATGTGTAAAAGCCTCATATGAAAAAATCATGGTATGTAGGCGCTATCCAGAAACAAACATTTCTTTTGGATCTGACCAATTACTCCTGGATTTGGAGTGAAGGGGTTGTATTGAGCAGGAAGTGAGTATAAACTCAGCATCTTATGTAAGCTTCGCAAAAAGATCCTTTGGATTTTGCTCTAGAAGAGCACTGACCACTGATCATGAGCAAAGATAAACACCTGAACTACCTTTCAAAGATCTTTTTCAAAAGAAAGCTTAACCCTGTAATGACTGCTCACTTGATAAATTTCCAATTTCGTTCTGAAAACAAATCCAGTGTTAACTAAGAGCATCTACATGTTTCCATTTTGGCTCAGATGAAGAACAGATGAAGCTGTTCTTTTCTGTTTATAGGTAGAGGAAGGAAAAGAAAGAAATGTGGCTTTCAGCTAAGGTTTACACTGTAAATGTTAGTTTCAGTTTGGGGCCAATCGTGCATCTTTATTGATGTGACTCATTAACAGGACTCCTTTCACAAGTCAGGATTACTCACTCAAGTAAATGAAGTAAAATGAAGCCATTATCTTTTAAGGCTAAATGATAAAACCTATAAATTAGACACTTATAACAGAACCATTAACAATTTTTAATTACAGAACAGCTACCAGCCACAGCAGTAGTATATGGTACTACATACTCATTTTTTTGCCTGCTGTTTCAGTGTGACATACCATTATGGAAGGAATGTTTAAGTCCTATTTTTAGATTTAAAATTTTGCAGACAGAGAACAACCAAAGCTGGAGGAACTGTATGAGCAGCTCTCATGTTATTTCAGGTGGTTTAAACTGAAAAGAAAACATGGTAAAAAATAATTATGTCTTGTGGTCAGAGGGGCAATTCACATGGCCCAGAGAAACTCAGGGTCAAGTGCTATGTGATGTGCATCTGCCACATGGCCTTAGAGCCTCTGGACGCTTATTAACGTTATAGTCTTAGCCATTCTGATTAGGTGTCAAAAAAGGATTTGGAGGCATATTGTGGATGTCTAACAATGAAAAAATTGTGACAGATGCAGTGTATACTGTCCAAGACTGCCAGACCTGTTTCTCTGTGCAGCCTACTCAGAAAACTGAGAACTCTGTTTTGGGACTGCAGATGACCAAATTAAGAACTGCTCCTTTACAACCAAGTCTTACAGGCTGTGGATAATACATACTGTGGGTAATTGATTGCTCCTGAATATAGATTCCTTAGTAGGTTCTTAAGTCTTCTTTGTGCACTGTGATAGGCAGTTTTAATTTTCCTTAAAAGTGTCTGTCTTTCTGTCTGTCTTGGATGACAGTTTTATTAAGAACATATTGCAATCTCTGTGTGGAAGGAAACTAATGAAAAATTATATCAGAAAAATATATTAATCACCACAAGGATGATCAAGAATTCAGATAATGAATTTTCTGTTGAAACATTCTTTTGTAAAAAAATGTTCACTTAATGAAACTAAAACTTTCTGCAGAAATATACTCCTTTTCATGAAATGTCTGCTGGGTGAAAGCTTTCCAGGTGCAGAGACAGAGAGAAAGGCTCAGCCCTTCTATCATCATGCAGTTGATGGCACTTATCTGAGATATGAAAGACTGACAGATCAGGGGCATAAATTGGTTTAGTTATCAGCTCTATAGAGTTGTAAGCTCTAGTAAAAGATGTATTACCTTCCTTGGCAGGATGTTGACTGGGAGGTGCTTGCTCTTGCATGCTTCTCTTTCAGAATTCTGGCTTTTGAATATTGTGTAAATCGATGATCTTGTAACTTGCTCAGAAAATAAATCCACTTCCATGAGATCTTAAGTAAAACACCTGGTTTGCTCACGTTTCTAAAGATCACCTATTTTAGCTCCTTGTCTGATACAGAAGTTGTTTCCTATTTTCCATTTTCTCATATGATTTTTCTCTAGTATGTTGTGTGGTTTTTGAGTCCCAGATTATGCAAATTATTTTTCATTCGTAATGAAATGAGACTATTCTTGCTTTAGCCTTATCGCCTGCTAATAAAAAGGAATACAGTGAGATATCCTTTTAAGGTTTTACTCAAAAGATGAGAGGCTTTGGTGTCACAGGATTGAAAGCTGCTGGATTTTTAAAAAATAAATTGCAATTATGTGTGCAAAAAGTGAAAAAAAACCCCTACCACTGCCTTGTATAAATCAAGCTTATAAAATGTATTAATATCTTCTGAACATACATGGTAATTTTTTCTGTGGAGGTGCCTTGTTATGATTTGCATTGACAGTGTTCTGCTGAGTAATAAAGAAGAGAGTTGAGAAAATACAGGATGAGTGAGAATCTGTACAGCATTTAGAACACAATAAGGAAAATCTTGCATGTATTGGACTTTTAAAAATGCACTTTGAGTCAGTGCTCATTTTTCTAAGACAAAAATTTTCCTCTTCTAAAACAGGCAAAGTTTAGTCACATAGCTCCAGATAAAGCCTTAATGAAACCTCACCATTTGCAGATTTCTACATCAATAGCCTTCATAGCTCTGTTTCCTAATTTCTTATTCCTTGGCCATCAAGATATGCTTCCGGATCTGTTAAGATCCATACAATTCCAACTACAGCACACTTCAGGTTCTGTCTTTTTGGTTAGGTGAATGGCTAAAATTATAGCAAAGGAATGTGTGTGGGTGCGTTAATCTTCTACATGTGTTGCTTAAATGAAGAGTTGATATGAAGATTAACAGACTGACACTAGTGCAAATGAAAATTTGATATAGGTTCTAAAAATACAGACCCTTTTAGCTTTGGTGTATGAGTTCTGTCAAAACTTTACATTACTGTTAAAACAAATCAAAACATTTTCTATTGAATCATTTTGGTATTATCATCTCACCCTATTGCAATACAAAATAGCAAATCAGGATGCTTGATATGTAAGGCTAGAAAGAACTGTGTGTTCATTGTTGATGGTAGGTAAAACACATTCATATTATAGGATCTGGATTGTCCTGGGAAATTCAATGTTCAGATTGTCCCGAGCATCTTTTATCTTTCCCACTGTGTTTTGGTTTTGTAATTGGGGAAAGTTGTACAATCACACAGAGCTGGTATTCTTCTTGTTACCTAGAAATACGCGACATTTTGGAAGTAACAGAATTGTAAATTTACAGCTACTTCCACACAAATGTTACCTAACAGCAGTGCTTCTTCAGCAACAGATTGGACTCTCACAAGCACCGTGTTAGGTTTAGGAGTCACATTCAAATGAGATTAAAATCCTCTGATTGTTAAACAGACTGCTAAATTCAGTATAATGGTAACAAAGAGGATATTAACCAACATTAGGTATGCCTCACCCTTTATCACCTACTTTATCTTTAGATAAAGACAGTGACTAATACCATATCAACGAAGACTTTCACCTTTCATTTTTTGTTTGATTTCTCTTCTGTCTCTATTGAAACATCTCAGTATAATGCCAGTGAATTACACTCTTTATGCTTTCCCTTTAGAGAAGCCAGTCTAGGATGTTACTGCTGGTGTTGCGGTATTGCCCTGCATATACATTACCACATTCATAGAGGAGATAGATGTGGGATTGAATCTCATTGTTTCTCACCTTGGTGTGTAATGCTGCAGCATAGATTCAGTCCTGCATTGACAAATGCATGCACCTTCTTCCTCCAACTTCACTATCAGTCACATTTTTATACTGGAATTGTATTTTACCCAGGTGATCCTGTTCTGCATTTCTTCTAATCATTTAGTCTTTCCACACAACCCTGTTCTCATTTGTCTGCAGTAATGAAAGCAGGTAAGAAAATGACAAAACATCTTCTGATCTTTGCCTTTTCATTTGTTCTGTCCTGTACATTATATGTGTTTCATTACTGAGGAACTGTGTTGGCAGATTTGTAACTTCCTCTGTTTGCCAACGCAAGGCACATGGTGATCCATTTTCTGGATAGATAGTACTCTTGAATGGAATGCAATCTAGGAAGCAGGCATGTGACTTCAGAGCAGAGCAGTTTTCAGTTGTATTTTTAAACCAGTGGCCAAGCACAGTTGTTTTACATCCCCCTTTTTGATTCCATTGTATAACTGAGTGACCCTGAGCTACTTAGTTAACATTTGTGTGCTTTATTCGTCTCTGAAATGAACCTGAAACTATTTCTTAATTTCCAGATAAATTATAGTGCTTCCATCTACATCAATATTTGTACAGCTTTTGAAGATCTTTAGAAAGAAGTTGCGTTATTACTATTTTATTACTCTACCTTTTTAATTATGTAACTGTACTACTCTTTACCCTTTGAAAGATGGATTTTACTTTGAGATTTCATAATTGTCTCCTATGACACCTCTGCTCTGAGAATTAACATCTTTAAAAACCGAAGGAATTTTACTTTTAAGGAAGATTATTTGAAATATTTTGGATGTTGCATGTAAAAGGGTGAAATCTGGAAACATATCTAAATTTGAATGTGGTGTTTGAAAGAAAGAAAGAAACTGCACTGTGTTAAAATGTGTAAGGAATCTACAGCTTTAAGCTGTTCTCAATGACTTCTAATTGGGTGTATGTTTTCCATTAGTTTTTAATTAGTTCTGTGCCACCAAGGCTTTTTTTCCAAAGGATTCCTTGGTTCATTCAGCATTCAGTACACAAGATGAGCCTGCTCTGGGGTTTAATCAAAACTGAGGAGCAATGGAAGCTGTTGCCTCTGAATTGTCTTGTGTTGTGTCACCACTCCTTCTTTTGTTCTAATAGTGATTCCGGCTTTTCACGTCCCACTCTTCTATTTCTTTTTTTTTAAGGATTGCTGGGTATAGGACATTCTTCCATCCCAATTAGCAGCACATCATTCTCTCTTATTTCAAACATCTCATAGAGGCATCCTCAAGGATGCCGCAGAGAAGTGAATTTATAAAGAAAAAAGGATAAAAAAAAAAACAACAAAAAAGAAAACATGAACTTGGTTGCTCCTCTGTTTTACTTGCTTTCTCTTCCCAGTATTAAAGGCTGATTCCTGATCTAATGGGAAAGCAGCAATGTATCACTGATTTCAGGGGCAATGAGCCACTTGATAAATGATGAATATCTGACCTACTCTCTTTTAAAAATGTTAACCACAGCACATCAGGAATATTGACGTATTAATGAACAATATATAATAGAATATGCGGGGAAATCATGATACTGGTAAACTTAAAAGCAGTGGACATTGTATACCTTGACTTCAGGGAGGCAATCAACACTGCCTCCCAAAAGATGCTCATGGAGAAGCTGATTAAGTATGGGCTAGATGAGCAGGCAGTAAGGGGGATTAAAAACTGAGTGAACAGCTGAGCCCAGAGGCACAGGTTGCCCAGGGAGGTTGTGGAGTCTCCCACCTTGGAGTCTGGAGAGGGTCCTGGGCAACTGGCTGTAAGTGGCCCTGCTTGTGCT
Source organism: Alca torda (assembly GCA_008658365.1). Lineage (NCBI taxonomy): Eukaryota > Metazoa > Chordata > Aves > Charadriiformes > Alcidae > Alca > Alca torda. The sequence goes on along the minus strand of CM018077.1, from coordinate 44,851,252 downwards.
GGGCGTTTGGACGACAAGATGACCTCCAGAGGTCCTTTCCAACCACAACTTTGATCAACTTTAATTAAGTGTTTTAAATGCAAAATAACATGCAGATTCAAAGTACCTTGAAAAACATATCTATGATTTACGGCAAATTTTCAACATAGTATAGGAGGTTTTTAGGATTTTCATTAGTGTGCATCAGAAAATGCTGTTATATCTTGAAATGTCACAGAGTAAGTTTACCTCTAAATATGCTGTGACAAATATAATAGAAAAGGTTTGCAGACAGCATACCAGATGGATGTCAGAATTAGATGTATTCTTATGAGTAAAATGAGACTGCCCCCATATAAACATTTTTGTGGAGAAAGTGGTAATAAAAATATGAAAATAATTGAAAACTGAAATACAAATGCAATATACATTACTGGTATTATTGGAACTTCATGCCCTTTAGCTCAAAAAGAAGCTTTATAAAATATTATGCTGAACTGTGACAAGACTGAAGTTATTAAAAAGAACCACAGTGGAAGTGCTTCTGCATTAAGAATTGAAGATTTTTGTGGGAAATATGGAATGAGAATCTCTAATGATAAGAATAGACTGGACATGTAAAAGGACATTTGGACACCCCTGATATCTGAGCACAGTTATACAGAATGGTTAATTCAAGCAGCGCTGTTCTTATATTATTACTAAAGTAGAGCACTAAAAAAAATTCTAACGCAGATAAAATTTAGTCCTAAAATACTCTTTGATGTATAATTAGGTAGATACCGTTATATTTTTTTTCTTTGAAGGTTCTTAAGATATGTTATCTTGCACTTCAGCTGACTTTATAATGATTCATTGTAGCAAATGAAATTATGTAGTGTAGAAGGATTTTTCCTGTGCTAAAAAGGTAGACTAAAAGTAGTTTCCTGTGCTATCCACAATTTTCAGTGAAATCCTTCCTGATAAAAAGAAGTCAGAAACATAGGAATAAGTTGTTAATGTACTCAGGAGAAGTCAAATGAATGGACCTGGAAACAAAACTTGCATCTGTCTTCAAGAGGAACAGTAGAAGCACAATTTTCCTCCATAAAGGATATTCACAGTCACTTGGAATATCGCTTTAGAGGATTCTTTCTGTTCTTGTAGGCTTTGTTTTCCCTGAGCCTGCCCATGCTGTAGTGGTTTATCTGCTAACAAAATGTATCCAGTAAACCAGTTTGCTTCCCACAAGTTAGAATGGCATCAGTGCGTCATAATTGTCCAGAGCTGTCTCAATGAGGTGCTGGAAGTTAGAAATGAAAATCTGATCCAGTCTTCTCTCTTACTTTCTGATTTTACAGAAGGATTGAGTGATTCTTCTCTGTGATGAATGCGCTTCTATGCACCTCCTAGCAATTTTGCTTATCTCTGTTGGATTTATACGCTAGATGAGGGTGTGCTAAGCAATCCACTAGTCCTTTCCCACCCACGTCACCACTTGGTATGACTGTTATACTCCCTGGTCACATGGCAGGGTACAGGCTGCCTGACTGTGCCTCCACAGTTTCTTAAGAGGAAGAGTATGTGCAGCGGAATTTAAGGTTAAAATATATACTATTCCTACTGTTGTGTGTTAATGCTAGAAGAAAAGAAGGTGAGAGAAAGTCAACCTGTACTTGTGTGGTGAGGTTTGGACTGCTCCCGTAGTGCACGCTTGGGCCATGGGATGATGTTGATCGTAATGTTCATTTTGGAGGTTTTGTTGATCTTTCAGACACCCTGCCATCTGGCAGAAGTATAGCTTCATTTGTTGCCTATTGAGAAGCCACTTTCAAGTGAGGAGAATAGATTTGATGCGCTCACAGCAGCATGTGTTTCTGAGGGCACATGCTGCTCTGCTCTGTGCCAGGTGGAATCTCCAAAGTGTTAGAGGCTTTGTGTTGAAGTACACGGCAACTGTACGCAAGTCAAGAAAGGGCTAAGGCGGAAATAAATGTGGCCAAGGTCCTCTTTTGCCAGAACAGACTGGTGTTTCTTAGCCAAGCAGATATAGTAAAAATCGTCACTCGCTCGTTTGCCCTAAAACTGGAGAAAGATCTGGGGAGCAGTTCCAATTCTAAATAAACAGTTCTGCCTGTATATCTTTGACAAAAAGAGACTGCGCTCTGATTTCAAACTCTTCAAAGCACTTCCCTATGCCTACCAGCACAGTTTTCTTCTTCAAAGAGCACTACATCACATTCGAGAGTGGATCATTCTCTCAGTAGTGGTAAAGTCATGTGGTGAGAGATAGATGGTGTTAGTGATTTCAGCAGAGGATGCCAGGCTCTGAGTGTTTTAAAAATCTAATAATTACATCTATTTTGATATATTAACATAGACTTAGGAAAGTAAGTTTATGCGCCAGTGTTAAAAAATCTTTGGTCCTTTGATTCCTAACGCTGTTATATTTGAAGAAACTAGTTTAAAATAATCCCTTGAGAAATCAAGTGCAGATATTAATAAGAGAGACACAAGCAACCTAGCTTTGGTTTGCTTTTTTGTACAGCTTGTTCATTTTGATTCTATCTTGGTATATATCCTTGTCATTAAGTGCTCATGTACCTTACAGGCAGCATTTGATATTTCCTTCTGAATGGATTGGATCAATTCCAGTAGCAGATACTATAATATTTATAATTGACTTTGACAGCGTATTATGTGGAACTGAATGTCCTAAGGCATGAAAGTAAATCACATCAGCCTCAGGTTTTCAGCCATTGTGGCTTTTGCTGCTTTGATATTGGTGCTATAGATTCCTTTGCCTGTTTGGTTTGACATTTACCTGCTTTTTGCCTTCTCTTCCCCTTCTTCCCATTACACTCCTACCCACTCACTGACTAAATTCTTCCTTGAGTTTTAGAATCCAGTGGCACCTCAAGGAAAAGCAGAAATGACTGACTACAGTAAAAAAAAAAGGGGGAAGAGAAGTCTCCTTGGTGTGTTTGCAGGGAGTGCAGTTGCAGAGTTGCAGATGAGAACTAGAAAGTGAAACTGTAAGGAAACAGGTGGTTCTTTATTATTTTTTTTTCTGTCTCACTACTGAAAGACTTAACAGCAGTTCTCCTTTTCCTCAGTGGCATAGTACAACTTGACTGCGCTTGGTTGAAGGAATCATGTGGGACTCTATATTCCAGACATTTGTGCTTTTTCCTCTCTTTTTAATTCAGCATCGGGGCTTCTCCGTTCCTTGGGCCCTGTGGGAGATTGACTTCTTTCACACTTGACAAGTATGCCCCTGCTGTGTCTCTTCATGTTCTCATTCAAGAATATAAAGATGGAGTGGCTACATCCCTGCATTAAATTCCTTCCAACTTCTTCAGAAATCATTGGAATGACTTTGGTTTTGACAGCAGTGATCGTATTCGTCCATTTTCACTTACTGTTGGTGAACATGCTCCACTGCATGGGCCTACCTGCGTTGTCATGCTGGTCGTGGTTACATCAGTTGCTAAACAGATTGAGAAAGTGTAGCAGCTGTCTTCAAAGGCCTTCAAGTATGTAAATAGACACACCCTAATGCAGGCTCCAGTTGTGTCAGTGATGCAGGAAAGTTCAAATTATACAAGTGCACTGTCAAAGTTAAGGGCCAACTGACAGAGGAAGAGGAGACAGTAAAGTATTGCCTGCCTTTACTTGAAGCCAACTGCTAGTCTCAGTTGCGCTGGAGCTACAGTACAGATAAATGTCTTTACAAGTGTCCTCGTTTCAAAGATCTGCGTAGGTGCGAAGTGAAGGAACCTTCTGATTTCTGTAGAAAACTGTTCTGTAGTTATTCCTGCCTGATTGGGTGCTACGGTTGTATCAGTCCTCCAGTCATTTTTGGGCTGATAGTCCTGGAACACCTCACACCTGTCTTTCATGAAAGAGTCTGACGGCCAGTCACTCAGAATGTCATCTGCACCAGCATTTACTGGAGGGAGAATAGCTGTCTTTTCAGATTTTGTCACCACCATGACATACCTGCCACTCCTGCTGTCAGGGTCCTCAGGTGCCACGAACTGTGAAGGAGCTGAGTGTCCTTACATCGGCCTTGTCTTCACGTGTAAACACAAGGAGGTGCAATGTGTGTGAAGTGCCCTGGCAGAGTGCGCTGCACAAAGCTGTGACATTTTGTTTGCCATGGGTTCATTTGCAGCTGCAGCAGGGGCCACAGAGACCACAGTTTAACCAGTAATGACTGAAGCAAAACTCCCAGGTGCCTACTTTGATAGAGAGGCATTCAACAAACACAAGTTAGAGGAGGCTCAGTGCAGTGATGACTGGATGAAACATAATGGATTGTGATGTATCTGAAGCAGATGGGATGATCTGATGGTGTCCTTTGATTTAAAACTTTATAAAGCCATGAAATATCTTAGTGCTATTCCCTGCTGTGAAAGTGTCTGCCTCTTGCGTTTCACTTAATGCAGTGAAAACAGGAAAAGCATACAAGCTCTATGGTGAATCAGATTTTTCTTTGGAATAAATTCAGTTTTATTAAGCTAATGGATTGAAACTGTAGATATACTGTCCATATTTAAGTACAGTGGGACCCTTCTCAATTTTCTCTGCAAATTTTCCAAGGTTAGTATGAATTGCTGAGAATAACTAACACTGTACATCAGCAATAGTTTCAATAGCAGCAAAAGCAGAAGTGCTGGAGGATCAGCCTTTATCATAGCACTGAGAATGTTGCTTTATTTTAGAACCTGTGCCAGCACTTGAATCACAACACCTCAGAATGACCTTTCTCCATAACTACCAGTTTACACCACCTATACCCACAAGGACGAGCTGAGAAACTTTTTAATGAAAATGAAAGATATCTGGAAGTTTGCCTCTGGGAGAGAAGAGGAATTTGTGGGCTGACTTTTGGGGAACACCTCACCCCAAAAATTCTTACCCCTTTAGAAACATTTTGGCCACCTATGAAGTCGTCACTGAGTATTAGTAGTACATGGGAAATTATTTATTTTAAATATTTTTTTAAATTGATAATATTCCTTTTTACTAATGAAAAATGTGAAGAATAAAATAAACCTTGGCCTTCATAGTATCTTACAATAAGATATAGAAGGAACAACAAAAATGGAAAATTGAAAAAATGCATGAGGGGCTTTTTGTTGCAGTGAGAGGAATTTCTGTTAAAGTTTTTCTTTAGATTTTTGGCCTCAGTGTTGCAAACTGCTCCGAATAAGCCATGTCCAATGTCCATCCTGAGTCTAATTGGTCTGAAGGAGTCTCAGCAGGGAGCAGTTTCCTGGATCAAGGCCTTGTTTATTCCTCTGTGTGCTGAGATATTTTGCTCTGTCGTTTTAGTGTGAGTGATTCCCAAACCATTGGGATCCCTGTAATGGATGAAACTCAGGCTATTACTTCTTTTATTTAGAAATCAGATTGGACATCTTGGACAGTAATATTTTTTCTATATATTTTGGCACTTCCAACCAAAGCAATATACCCGGTAAATCTGTTTTGAGTTGTTCCTGCTTCAAAACATGTAGAGAAATTCTCTTTTATACAGTTTGACGTTAAAAGATGATGACAGTAAACCCTTTGATACTGATTTGCAGAATCATGAAGAATTTACTAATTTCATTACTTTTTCTTTATGTTGTTTTTTCTAGTCTTTTAAATACTCATCTTTTAACATGCATTGGTTTTAAGGGAGCATTATGATTCAGTCTAATTAGCTGTAGTCCTTGAGTCTGAGGAGCAAAAGGTTTTTACATTTTTAATTTGGATTGCTAAAGCTGTAGAAATGTTTCATTTCTTCCAAGCATAATAATTAACTCTTTCTGGGTTACCTGACAGTATTTCCTCACGTAGGATTAAATTTCAGTCAGGAGTAAATCAGGTATTTATAACAACCTTGTATATGCACATATTCCCACTTTTAGGTCATTTGAAGGTGCAAAAGACTACTGCAATTGAGAGCTTCTTGGCAACAAATGGAGGTCTTAATTGGACTTTCTGCTATCTTTACCAGCATTAATTTTGGCCTGTCTGATGAGAAGGTTAGAAGGTATTTTTAAACAACTTTACAGGTGAAAAAGTCTGCAGAGTTGTTGTATTCTAATCCAGCATTCTGATTTAAGATTATATTAGTTTAATTTAAACCTATTCCTAATCAATTTAAGGCAAATTAAAATAAACCTACTTTAAATGTGGTGATTTGAACTGAGTTACATTTAGTAATTTTAAACACACACTTAGTTAAACTAGTGCTACATTTTATAAACAGCTCTGTAGATTTCCATCTAGATAAAAAAAATTGGCACCAGTATCAGTAAGTTTAGGCTGACATAGATCCCTGAACAATGCAGCAACTGGAACAAAATACAGTTTATCCCATTTTAGTTTGGTCATTTGGTTATTTTTGTTGAGCAGAATTTGGACCAATTTTACTCTGTTCTCATGTTCATCATCCATTGCAGTGCCTTGACAAGATACCACGTATCAGCTGATCTACAGTGACTGTGCATCTGTCCAAGACAGATGAGAAATTATTTGAATAAGTTTATGTTTCATGGAAAGATGGCTAAGCTAACTTTGGTTATCTCACTATTTGTTACAGGCTAAGAAAACTGACACGGCCCATGGCAACAGATCAGCTGATACAGAGTAGCCTGTTACCCTATTGTAATTTGTCTGTGTGGCAATTTCTGAGAGTTTCCAGAGAGCTTATTTTGTGTACCTGCGTAAATCCCTTTAAAATGTTAGCCTAAATTAAATAGAAGCAGTTTTCTTCTGTTAACATGCACATACCCAAATTAAGCTACACTGTTTTAATCCTTCTATCAGTCTGCTGTATCTCTAAATACATACCTTGCTTTTCATCACAGTAATTTGTTTGTATGCTCATACCCCTGGGAGTTTGCACTGATGTAACTAATTTGATAGTTACTATTAAACTTGTGTTTTGCCAGTTTTAAAAATCTAGATGAGCAAATAAAACAAATAAGTTATTTGATCCTGACACTGCCATAGCTAGCAATAATAACACTTGTCACCATTGTGTAAAACCCCACAGTAGACAGAATTAGAACTTGTAGATGTGAAGAAAGAGGAAATTAAGTCTTCTGATTCGTGTTTATGCTGTAACCCTGCATGTGAGGTGACTACTAATAATTAAATCAGGTAATTAACAACTGTTAGATTAAAACCAACACTGCCACTGAACTTCAGAGCTTACATGGTATGCTTGTCTGCCTTTCTGCACAACCAATGTTAATAACTTACCTTATTGCTAAAAATGGATCTCTATATGGATCCTTTTGTACCTAAGTAAATAGTTTGATTCTCATCTTGTTTTCTTTCCCTTCGTATTTCCAAATATAAAACTCATGTAAACCCTTTTATTTTGCCCTGCTGTTATTTCCAGCTTGAATACCACAAATACGCAGACATCACATGGTTTCCCTAGCAAGTGGCTATGGATGAGCTTGGAACTGTGTGAATTGCAGTGATAAACAGTTGTTGACTTCTTTGGTTTTGGGGTTTTTTTTGTGTCAGAATTGAGATGTACTCAGTAGTATGGCTCCAAGGTTTTGTTGCAAAGAAAAAAAGCTGAGACGGTGCTGCATTTCTAATGGCTGAGTCACCTGCCTCTGTCCCAACACCCAAATCTCATTTTAGGGCTCCTCTGCAATTCAAGTTTGTTTGCATTGATAGGCCTGCAGTCTGTGTTAATGTAATTTGTATTATTATAGTAGCCGATAACAGTGATTTTGGATGTAATAGTATTTGAAATTGCATGGTGCCTTTGATTGAAGGATTTTAAAGTGCCCTAGAACCAAATATTTAATTATCTGTTACCTCAGCATTACCAGCAGCTTTGCTTGGAATAGATTATGATGTGCACACCTAGAGGAGGATTAGACAGTAGGTCAGGAGAAATGTGACCTCCTGAAAACATTGCTGGGTTACAGTTCTTCTCTTCAGTCCAAATATTTACATTTCTAATGAGGGGAGTGGTATATTACTTTAGCTCAGAAGAAAAAATACCTCACATTTATCATTGTTATGGCACACAAGGGAGTGATTGCTCTGCATGTATAAAAAAAGGTGAAGCTGAAGAGACTTTCTTGTATCCTCATAAAGGACAATTATACAATTAACATTTGAAATTTGTAGAACAACTACAAATTTTGGTACAAAAGAAATAAAATTATAATGTAAGATATTATGAAGTGTTGCTCAATGCCAAGAAGGAGATGTCAATGCATCAAAAAAAAAAAAGATTCTCTGCACTCCTAAGTTGCAAAACATTGTTACTCATGACATCCCAAGGTATATAAATGTGATTCATTTTTAAGCTTCTGTTTATTACAGAACCATCTATTAGCATTCAACGAGAGTACTGTCAAGACTGTGTAGGAAATAATAGTTTCTATTTAAAGGGATGTTGCCATTTTAAACATTTTAAAATTAATAATTCAGCACACTATTATATCTTGATCCTATAACTATAATCCTGTGCGTGTGACTTTTCTGCCTGAAGGGAATCCCGCTCAGTTCAGAGCAACCCTTTGAGGGCAGTTGGATTTGTTGGTCTGGGATGCCATCTGAAACCAGGCTAAGAAATGTGGTATTAGCACTCCAGGCTGTTTATTGATCTGGTGATTGTGTTGGCTCTAAGAAGGGAAAAAATATGTGCTTTTTTTTCTGTGGGCTTCAAGCGTCTGTGTGCCTTGCTGGCTGTACCTCTGAAAAGTCAGTTCTTTATCATTGTCCAAGAACAACTGTCTCCTTTTTCTCCTGGGAAGCTCATGACTAGACTAGATGAGGATTTAAGAGAACTGGATTCTATTTTTAGATCTAATAGTAGCTTGTGAAGTCTTGATTAAGGTACTTCGCAGCTTTTTGTCTCAATTTCCATATCTGTAAAATGGGCATAATGATACCAGCCTCTTTCATGTGGTGCTGTGAGATGTACTGGTGAAAAATGCTGCTATGACCTTTTCTGTAGCTGCTATCTCCTCATAAGAGGCCTGATTGTGTTAGATGCTACCTGAATGGTAATGAGACCTCTTAATGCCTAGTAATGCTTAATGCTTAGTGTTCAGCATATGCTCAGGACTGTGTAGAAGTAGCTCCAAGTAATGATGCTTTTTTATTTCACGTCAGGTTTTTCTTTATTTTGTCCCATACAAGACTGTGTTATATTTTCTATTTAATATTTTGGAAGTCTTCAACTAGACTAACAGGAAAACATTCTTCATGGGGTTAGTTTTGCATTCTGTTCAAAAGAATTAAGAGTGCAGCTGAGCTGATGCCACCATTACTTCTAATGTTAAAATACATATGCTTTCTCATTGTTTGGGTCTAAATTATCCTCGAGTCCTGTGCGTAATAGTTAATTCTGACAGCAGCAATGCTCACTAATACTAATGAGTGTGGGTCTGATGCATGACAGGATGCCTTTCTGCCAAAAAGCCACTCATCCTCCTGCAGCTGCTGTTTTTGCTGTTTTTGCTGTTCAGCCTGGAAGGAATTTTATAGGCCTGTTCTTCCTATTCCCTAGAAACAACCCAGTGCTTCAGGAGAGAGATGAGGCTGAAACTCATTCCAAGTCAAAATGTTAACAGGATCCTATCAACAGCTTCTTGAGATGAAAAGATATTAACACATAAATATATGTAATTTCTCTCTCTCTGACATCTCCTATACCCCATCCCCCCGGCTGAAGTACTTGACATTAGTACACTTGGTAGCCTGTTAACATTATAGATAATATAAGGAAACTGCTTAATAAGTTTGTACTCCATTTAAGCAAATTGCAAACTGCCTTTTAGCAGTCAACTAACAAAGCTTCTCAGATAGCTGAAGTAATTTACTAATTCTAGTATGGAGAAGGTAGTGTGAGATTGCTCCTGTCCTAAGGTGAAGAACATTTATTCCCAGATAATATTGCTTTGTTGATTGCATATGAAAATAATGCTGTAAGGAACTCAGTATTCTGTCAACTCCTTATATCTGCATAGATAAAGAAAGAGTAAGACTGAAAAAGGCAGCAACCTGATTAGTTAGAAGTGGTTATAATTTGTTTTGCTGTAGGTCAGCAGTTGTCTAGAGTATAACATCAAAAACCTCTTCTACTTTGCTTTCCTTGGTCTTGTGCTGAAATGGATTTTTTGCTACTTGGCCCTTTTCCCAGGGATTCTTGGGAATTTAGCTCAAAAGATTTGGTATGCTTTTTTTCCCAACTGAAGAGTAAATTGTTCTAGGTGTACAAATTCTGCTTGTTTTATTAATGATGCCTTTACATGGCAGCCTAGTGCCTATAGGCATCAAATCAAGACTCAAGTCATTCTGTTCAGAACTTGGCTGTTTGATAAAGCTGCATCCTTTATTGTAGAAGTGCCTAATTTTATGCACTGAGCAAGTGAGTTATTTCAGAACATTTCCAGAATGATTTCTTTAGGCGACAAATTAATGGCAAGTGTCATGAGAGTCAGCATCAAGAAATGGAGGCAATTGGTGCAAATATTGAGCAATCTGAAATAAGCTAATGACAAGGTATGGCTTAGAAGATAATACATGGAGAGTGCAAAAATTTTCTATGTATGTGACTCATAAAGAAAGATACAATTCTTAATCTTAAGAAAATGATTTGTTAGTAGGGAGGGAAAAGAAATTATGATGTTAAGAATACAGGTTTCCTGAATTGTGGTGCGATCAATCTTTCAGAATTTTATTCTCAGATCTTGTGTGTGGCCACCTCTGAGCATGCACAAAATCTTTCCTAATTGTCTCTGACTTGCTCTTTGGTTTATGTCTTGCAGACTGATCTATTAGGTGGTAACTGATGGGAAGAGGAAGAAAGGGTTATTTTAATTTAAAAGGATCTCTCTGTGTCAGCAGAGTTTGGCTGACTAATCTATTATTAGGACCAACAGGTCAGGTAGCTAAGAGAGTTTCAGTGTTGCTTTATTTAAAATACACTTTAAAATACACACAGTCTGAAATCCTGACTTCGTGATTGATTGTATAGCTGGGGGCTTGCATGTTCGGTGGGTTGACATCACTACCTGATCTGGAGAGCTCAGCTTGAGACAAGGTTCAGTTTACAAGATGTTTCAAAATTAGACGGGACCCACGGGATAGCTACACAGGGATTTGTGAAGGAAATTGACAAATTAGAGCTTAGGGATAAGTATTGAATTCTTGTTTTAAGAAGGACTATCTGTGTTCTCTAGCCTGAAAACCGTTAACGATATCTTGTGAAGTTATCTGTTATGGCCCATTACATTACAGAGGCTCCTTATGCCTTAATTTCATGTTTATATTTTTGTACTGATGAATTATAATATGCGACAATGCTCTTTGTAAGGAAACATTAGCACAAAATGATTGTTTTAAATTGCAAGCCCATAGGTAGAGATGCTTCTTTAATTGCATCCAAAGCACATTCTGCTTCCATAAAGGCCCGTTAGCAAAAGCTAAGAGGAGCAGCAGTTTGATGGTCAGAAGCCACCAGGGCAGCACCACACACAGGTGTACCACAGGTAGTGAAGATGGGGATTGGCGTCAGCCCAGCCATGTTAGTATTAACACATGGCCTGCGCTCTGCTGAGGGGGGCTATTTATACCCTGCTACCGTAGCCCTTCTTCAACAGTCTGTTGGTTCTCTGGTACATAAAGATAGGAGAAATACTGTGACAGCGTGGGGAATGTGTCCATCAGGACAAGAATTCATCTTTGTTTTATGAGCATCATTTATGATTGTTACCTTCAATGTAGAGAAGAATATCCATTTTATAGTAGTGCTGAATGCACCTGGGAAGCAGAAGGAGGCCAATCAAGGTCTCAGGAAATGTTTCCACTGTGGTAGAATAAAAGGATTTCTACCAGCAGAATCACTGATTTTCATGTGTTCCCTGCTCAGCTGCAGATAAAGAAGGGGAGGCAGGGGCAGGGGACAGAGGTGGGAAAATTTCAAGTAGAGGAAGAAGAAAAAGAAGAGTGTTCCAATACCATAAAGGAGACGTATCCATAAAAGAAAAGGAGGTATGTCCAACCTGCTTCTGGAAAAAGAAGACAGCTGAAGGAGCTGAGGGGCAAGTAGAATGTTGTCCTTCCTCAAGGACACAAACCAAATCCAAATGCTCCAAAGGGAGATGTTTTTAATGTGTGGTTTTTTTTACAAATGTTGCAATGCTCTAGCACTAGCTAAAATTAAAGTACATGTTTGTAGGAAATTCCTTTGATTGTCTGTTTTATTTTTTTTGAACATGAACCAGAACAGCTACAGCGAGGTGTAATTCTGGGACAATGTGCCTAACAGCAGAGCTGAGTTGGGTTTTACCACTGGTCCCAGGCCCTGAGCAGTTGGACTATGGATCCCTTGCAGAGGACTTCAGACAGGATTTCTGTATCCAGAAATTTGCTGGAGAGACCCAAAGTAAAGACAGTATTTGGAATCTTGCCTTATCCAGCTGGCTTGGAAATGTGTGGGATGCAACTATTGGGTCCAATTACAGCAGATTGATGATTGTCTATGAAAGGGACTCAGCCAGGACTATGACAAATAGTAATTTGACTTGCCATTACATTTTTCCAAAATCTTTAATGGGGGGAAAAATATATATGCAAATATTTGCTGACTCAATAAAGAGCTGAGGCTATAAATAAAAAAGATAGTATGTTTGTGCATTTATTATTTTTTCATGGGGAAAAGAGATCTTTCCCTTCCTCTGATCTTTTCCCCCACTTCTCAGCTTTTAACAGTTTCAGAATGGAAAGAGAAGGGAATCCTAAAGTGATGTCAGAGATGATCAGTTCAGACTTCTCACTACTTGCCTGTCATCCGTTTGTCCTCATCCCCAGAGCATGCTGTTTGTTATTGATGGAAATGGGTATGTTTCCTGCAAGCAGTTCAATTAAGACAACATGTTTTGGTTTTATTTGCATATTTCTCTTTGAGAAGTCCGTACTGTAAATTAATCTTTAACATGTACTAGGAGTTAGCTTTTAAGGAGGATTCATTTAATCGATATGTTTCAAAGCATATTTTTAAAAAGGAAGTATCCTTAAATAGTTTTTGACCAGCATTTCCTAAAGTTTCTTTGGTTTTGTTTTTATTTTTGTTTTTTCCTTATTCCCTGGTGTCTTTAAAATAAAATAGCCTGTTGCTCCTTCAGTGATATTCAGTGTTCTTGAGCCCTAAAAGAGAATTGTGGGGCTTGCATTCATTTATTTAGGTAACTCAGAGATTTTTACCTTCATGAAAGGCCCATTTATTCTCCTAAAGAGCTCAAAATCTCCACTAAACCCGATCTTCTGTTTAAAGGCTTAAAGCCCTGAAGTTGGTGTCTCTGCTCAGAAGAACAATATCTCTGCCCTTTCTATGATCCTTTATTGATTGTAGTACATTATACCAGCTAGTGAGTTTTCTCTGATAAATATGGTCATAAGTAGTAATATTTTGTATTTTCAATTGGTGGCTGTTGGCAAGCAGATTCCATTATGTGTTCTTAGCTTTTTGGCTATTGTCAAGCTAGCTTGGATTCTGATGATTTACTACTTTGTAGGATCTATCACTTGCTTTTATGAGCTTTGTAGAGAAAAAATGATATACTGTAAATTCTATGCTGAAGAAGCAGTTGGAAGGAAAAAGAAAACATTCAGTTTTCTAAATAAGTACGTTTTGGGTTTCTCAGAGTGTGATTCTGTCAGCCTTCTTGGGGCAGGAGACCTGTAAGTGTGTTTTGTACAACTCCACACACATGTCTTAGGCAGGCAATGTAGGGATTCTTATTCACACCTGAAGTGTAATGTCTGTCATTACACACTCATTTGTATTATAATGGCACCAGTAGATCAAATTGTATTTTCAAGGCTCATTTCTGTCTTTGTTTTTGTGTAATAGGGATGACACATCCCTTAAGGATAAAGGCATTTTAATAAAAGTCTTTTAGCAGGAAGGAATTTTGGCACCTGTATCAGTGCTGATCACAGAGAGCATCTGCACTGTTTGCTGTGATCAGGCAGAGGAAGAGTTGACTTCATTTCTACAGCAGTTATGACTGTAATTTCCCTCGATTGCAGTCTACTTTCATTTAATTTGTGCTCAAGGGCCATTCTCATAGAATGATTTCTGCTGGGTGAAAGATCTTGCTACAGCTGAGAGGTCACAACATAATACACTATTGATTGTAATGAATATTTGGTGTTTGCTGTATTCAGGATGCATGAAGGAATCCATTTTAAGTCCTGGAAAAAAAAGTGAAATGTAGGTTGATTGTATCTACAGCTTGCAATTGTATTCATGGAGGCTGACTATCAGGTATGAGAGGTCTGTCACCAGCTTGACTATGCAAACTCATAGTTTTTTTAAATTTACCTTTGTATAACAGCCTTTTTGTAGTGTTATCATTGCCTGATGTAAATATAATCAAAGCTCTGCAGAGGGAATGGTTGTGTGACCATTAGTGCTTTGTTAAATTCTGGAAAAAAGATTATTTAATGCAGTGTGAGAAACAGGATTGTAGTTCCCATGGAGGAAAAAAAAAGAGTGTTTGCTAATTCTAACATGAACACAACCTTTTCTAGCAGGTGACGAGTAAAAATAAATCACTCTCAATGGGAAAGAAATCAAATAGTCTACAGGTGTCTTCCCAAAAGATAGAGAACAGGAAGATGAGGACAAGGCTATTAATTCCTCTCATGTCTCCCTCTGTTCCCAGGACCTGTTGGACTACCTGGGGGTTCCCTGCGAGCACAGGTCACAAGCTCTCAAATCGTTTCCAGGTAAAAATCCCTGCTTCTGAATTAAATTCAATTCTGTATGCATTTATGAATGAAGGAAAAGAACTGACTGTCAGGGCAGACAGCAGGTGGTCAAGAGGATTCTTATTGATGAAGTGTTCCTTATGTTGAGTAGTAATGCTGGAGACAATATTATCAGTTTTGTTTGTAGGATCTGGCAACACTTGGTGAAGAAGCAACAACTGTGCTGATAGATGGGGAGAATAGGCACTTGCATATATAAGATCACTGCCCGTCGTACTGCATCATACTTCTTGACATGACTAATGTGACCATTTCATGAAACAGGGGATTTTTTTCCTTGTTTGAATTCAGTAGCCTTACAGAAAACCCATTAGTATATCCAGGAGTTAATATGCTAAAGAAGACACAATTTGCTGTATATTTATTTGTTAAAATCCAATAAAAATCCAAGTAAAAGGGGAAAAAGAACAGCAACAAAACCACAAAACCCAGACCCATCCAACCTGGGACAAATCTATAATGATATAAATTATACAACATTGTTGACTTCAGAGTCATGGTACATCTGCACACGATGGTGGAATTTGTCCCAGAGGATTTGCCATACCAAATTAGACTTCATATCAATCTACTCTACAAACTTGTCTCTGAACATAGCTGGCACCAGATGTTTCAGAGGGAAGGTGGAAGAAACCACCTACGTCATATAGAAATGAGGCTAATGTGTTCTTTACATTAGGTGCCCTCCTGAACAGTGGTTAGATATAGGTTTAAGTCTGAAAGCAGAAAAGGTATTATTATTTCACAAAATTTATGGCAACTAGGTATTTTTGCTCATTTTATAAATGCAAGTTTGTGTTGAGAAAAATTAGTTTTTTTTTTAAAGCTGTTTCAGTACCAGTAAGTCTTTCATCTATGGGAAGAAGATAAACCTGTGTATCCAGAGAAACCAAATTTGTGACACCAGCCCCATGACAATACTAGAAGAGGAAGTGATGGCTTTTGGAACTCTTTTTAATGGGATCTCATATGTAGAAAGAATGTTTTCATTTATTTATTTCATGTTTTACAATAGCTGTAACAGCTAACGAAGACCTTTCTAGACTTTCTGAACCTTCTGTCAGTAGTCCTGCTTATTTTCATGCTCATCAGGATTAATACAAATTCAGTGAGACTATTGAGTTTCAAAGTGCGTTTCCTATGATTGTGGTTTAGGTCAAGACGGACTGAACTCATGCATCAAATACTATGCGATAATTAGATCTGTGTGAAGAAGTTTGGATATTTATTGCCTCTGTGAAAGAGTGGTTATTAATGCATAGAAAGCTATGGAGTCACAGGAATAGGATTGCCTTTACTCCCATTTTAGCGGCTCACCTGAGCAGCAGTTGTCAATAGTTTAGAGGAGTAGAGCATTAAGTGTGCTGATTTGGGGTGCATGATCTCAGTCTCAGAGATCCCTGGAGATCCTCCAAGGTCAAGTAACTCCAGAGGCTAAGTTGTGCTGCTCCCTCTTTGGGCTGAGGTGAATGAGTTTTATGAGGTAGAGAGCATCTTCCAGACTGTTTGAACTTTGCTGGCTGGAGGACTGTTGTGAGCCTTTGCTGTTTCAGTGTCTTAGTGAGTCACTGGGTAAATACTCTTGTGTAAGTTAGTTCTGCTATTTCTGTCAGTTATATTTTTTTTCATAACAACTAACTGTGCTTTATCTACCAAAAGTGACATCCCTAAGAACTACATAGCAACACACAGAAGGTCAAACTGTGGGCTTCCAACATCAGCCAAATTACTCAAGTGATGTCAGCCCAATAGGCCAAGACATCTATCCTTTTGCATTTACAGAGCAGGGAAAAAAAAGTGTCATTTAATTTGAGTAAGTAAAAATAACTGCCATATAAGGTGTGCAGTATTTAAATTGGGGGAAAAAAGCCAAACAGTAAATATCAGGTAGGGTGGCAGAGCTGAGACTCATTCTTTTCCCTGTCTTTCCCCATGCATTAAGTGCAAACCGATAACTGCAAAAACCACGTAGCCCATTGGATTTTCTCTTATGTCTCTAATGGGATTCATGGTTGATGTGACCTTGTCAGTGACATTGTGTACCGCCAGTGCTGGGGAATCATAATTCATCAAATTCAAGAGATGGTGCTGTCTCAGGACTTATGGCCTGATCTGAAACTGTTGGAAAGACTTGTATTGGCTTTGGTGGCTTTAGACAAGGTCGTAACAACATGAGGATAAGTTTTCTGATCTTGTTTCTTAAGGATTCTCAAAGGGAGAATTAATACCATTAGCTAGGGAGGTCCTGAGAGGGTTCCCTGTCAGTCAGGTGATTTGCACATTGCATCTCTGAGTTCATAAATTGGTATGTATGCCAGTCTTCAAGGATTAAAGAAAAAATGTCTCACTAGTACCTAGTTTTAACTTGGTTTTGGCTCTTAATGATTCCTAAAGTGGTTAAACTGAGAGGCGTACAATAAAATTCCTCTCAAACTTCAAGCTCAAATAATAATATTTTAGTTCAAGTTTAAAAAACAGGACAAAATCATTGTACTGAGGCTTTTTCCCCTTAATGTTTGTACTGCCATTTCTTAAGTTGCTTTTTGACTGTTGGATATATTTATATTCAAGTCATACAAAACTAAGAACAGAAAGGCTGGTTCTGCTTTTAAAAGACTTTTCATGCTTCCTTTTTTAAGTGCTTGTAAACACCAGGAAAGTCAAGCCTGGTTTTCAGTTGTTTTATTGGAAGATACAGTTTAGGTCGAACTTCACGATGGCCTTGTGGTCACGCAGGGATCACGTCCTCCATTGCATTTAGTCAGATTTTTTAAAACTCGCAGCTTCAGGTTTTTTTCTGTGCTGGCCCTGATGATTAGAAAACCCTTCCCTACAAATATCAGAAAAGTTGCCTCCTGTTTCTCTCTCAGATCTCTCCTTAAAACTGCCTATTTTTAAGTGATATCCCCAAGAACTCTGGCAACATACTGGCTACTGAGGTAATGAGATTGCTAGTCCACAGAAAAATAAATTGGGACCCTCGCTGTATGATTAGCAAACATTCTTGTCTCACAGACTATAAGCAAGGAGGCAAACAAAGATAAGATGGTGTCGGGAAATGGCGTTACAGATGTGTAATGAAGGCAGAATAAGGGTTGCTTCAAAGTAAGATATTTTTGAGACATGTAAGAGAGGTGTTGAGTTTTGACTTACTGGAGATTTGTCACGTCAAGTTCTTCATTGTAATACTCCTCTATAAGTAGAGGAAGATGAACTGTTATGTGTTGGTGAAGATTGAGAGTTATTTTCTTTCAAGTTCATATTGTAGCTTGCATAAAAAAATCCAGCCAAAGTACTAGAGGCTTGAATGATTACCTATGAAATCATAATCGTCCATCACAGAACAGAATAATCATCTTACTCATATTCTTCTAAAACAGAATATTGTTCCTTGAACGTGCTGAAGGTCTACACTACCAAAGTCTTTGAAGGAAGAGACCTCCTCCAGCTCACAACTAACGAAAAGTAGAGTTGAGCTCTACTCATGGGCTAGCTGGTTGAAGGCTTGGTCTTCCATTAGTGTGACCTGCGGTCCAAGGTGTTCACACAAGCACTTACCAATGGAGATCTGCCAGGCAGCAGGTAGCCTGGTGCGAGCTGATTGATTCACAACAAAAAATCAAAGCTTTTCAGGCCTGCAATATCTGATGCATTAGCCTAAGCCTAAAAGAGATAGATCTTTCTTATCTCATACAATAGAGCTGAAATTCAGACAATGAACACAGCTTCAAACCTCCCCATCCCCCTTCTGCAAAGTAAGTTTCTTTTTTACACAGAAATGAGGGAAGTCTGGCTGGCTTGGGTACAGTGTTCCTGTTATCAGACTAGGGTCATAGCTGCTATAGCAGAGTATAGCAGAAATGCATGGAAATATTATTAACTTCCAAATTAAGCACAGTATTTGTAAGTTGCAATTGGGAGTAGAAGATTTTTAATTAGGAATCTTGACAACGCTTAAATGAATTGTTTTTGTCCCAGTAAAAACTGGAGCCTTGATAAATTTCTGCTACTGAAAAGCAAGTTAATTTCCCCTGTTCAATTCTTCTTTCAGTGGCTGTTATACATCATAGAAACTAATTTATGGGGGGAAGCACTGAGCGGGAATTGATGATTATTTTAAGAATAGCTCAGCACAAAACTACTCGCATGAGTAAAGGAGGCTGGGATTTGGTTCCCCATTCAGACTCCGCAAATGCTATTATCAGATGCTTCAGAAGCTGGAATCACTTTCCCCCCATCTTTGTGACATACAAGACTGTACTGTAATCTGGAGGTTTGCACTTCAGTCTAATACCACTGGCTCACAGGAGCGCTGGCATCAGTTTTGTGCTCTGACATTTCACATTAAAAAAAAAAAAGATCATTACCACCAGTTTTCCAGTTTTAAATAGGGTTAGCTCTTAATCCTATAGAGAGATGCTGTGTTCTGCTTGCAGTAGGAAATAGATACCACTGGCAGCTCATGCCACAACTGCTTATCACCACCCTTTGTGGTATGAGAAGCTATCACTCATTCAGGGCTGCCAGCCACGCCTAACCCTCTTCTATCAAAATGAATCCAGTCAATCTACATTTACTATGTAAACTGTTTATGTTCAGGTGGTTATTGTGGCTAAAGCAGGTTAGGGAGTGCATAAACAAGTAGATACATGGTACCCTGCACATACAAGGCACAATCTGCTTGTTTCGTTCCTTCTATCGGATCCTGTTACCATGACCACATCACCATCCTTTCCTAATAAAAGCTGATGGTTTCCCACCTAGTTTTCCCACCTGGTTTTCCCACCTCAGTAAAGCGACTTCAGAAAGAGTTCATCCAGGTGGAACTATGGAACCTTTTTCTGCACAAAAGCTTTCCAGGCTGATACCTGTTAAAGCCACCTGGCTCGATGGTCAGAAGGAAATGTTCAGTGGTCTTTGTTAGAACTGTCACAATCGCAGCCCGTGGCAGCGTTTCTCCAATCAAGAAATTCTGTTAGTTTGTAATGTAACACCTGCCCTAAAATAATTCATGTCACTCACTCCAAATTACAGAGAAGTTCTGGGGAAAGCCCAGCACAGATTATTGGAGAAGCGACCATTTCTGTTAAGGATTTTTCTTCAAATGGTGTATATGTTGATGGCTTTGTCAACAGTCCCTGGGGAGGCATAATTCTGATGGCCAGCTCCAAAAGGCCAGACCAAGCTTCTACCATTATGCAGACTTTGCAGATTCAGCCTCTGCAAAAGCCTGTAGTCTTCTGAATACATGCAGTTCCCAGAGAAGTCAATGATTTCAAGGGCAGCATTTGGCCTCGTGCTGTCATCTTCAGTAATTATGCAATTCTGTTAAATTAAAGTCAGAAAGTCACTTAGGCAATTTTGAAAAATCACACCTTAAATGACTAAAAAGGAGGAAACAAATGTATGTGTATATAAAATATATAGTGTACATATCCATAGTATATGTGAAAAGATAACATTTGCAGTTATGCTACTAAGGATAATTCCATTTTCCCTAGACTGTTAGACGGTGTTCATCCCTGTGGCACCGGAGAGCCTTCCGTTAGTACGTTAAGCCATTTATCCTACACATCTGTTACATGCTTATTCTCAGATTCTCCTTCTAGGAGGAAAAACTTCTGCAGTTATATCTCCTATTTTGGTGGACCTGAGGGATTTTATTTGTTTGCTCTTTCAGTCTATGTGCTTCTACATAAATATGGTAGATAAGGAAAGATCAAAGGACTTTGCCTTGCACTTGAAACAGAAAGTACAAAGGTTTGCCAAAGGCTCATTAATCCATCACTGATGCTGAAGTTTCCAACTTATGCTCTCTCGCTTTGTCATAGAAGCCTTGCACAGGGCACTTGGAGTGCAGAAGGAGTGTGCCCTGAATGCCAGCCAAATGAAAGGGGACAGCTGAGGGGTAAGTGCTAATCCGGCTGACGGCTGTGGGATCTGAAAGCAGAAGGAAAATAATTGCTGCTGATGTGAATTTCCCAGCATACATGCGAGAATATGGGGATAGAGCCAAATAGGTTCAGAAAGGGTCTTCACTAACACCTGCCTAAAATGCAGCCTCTGTCAGGCAAAGGGGATCTGCCTTTGTTTAGATCATCCATTCACATACTTTAATGTAGCGTGTACTGCCAGGTCTCCTTCATAACCCTGGTGAGCACTGGACTCATTCTCTCTCTCTCTTTCTTTGTCTGTTTCTCCGTGTTATTCTTTGGCTGCTTCTTAGCAAATTATTCTGACTTTCACATCTAACTTATCAGAGTTCTGGTTCCGGTATCTTCAGTGTCTCAGTGTTTTCCATAATGTTCCACCCAGAGTAAGGATGAGGACTTGCACTATTAATAGAAGACCTCTTTCTCTCCTGTGCTGTTTAAAAAGTTACACCTCTTTTTGACATTACCTGAGATGTGTCCTAGGCACATACCTTCTCCTTCCTGTATTTACTCAGAGATCATAGCTCTTTGTGCTGCAGTGACAGCTTTTAAAGGAGAATAATTTCTCCCATCAGGTGTCAGAGAAATCTGGGATCTCTGCTTAGTGCTAGGCAGTTACACAATCCATGATTGCTGTGGTGCTGAGTAGGATAATCAGCTTTCAGGAGTGCGTGACCACCAGTGGAGTCCACGGAGTTGCATCCCAACTTTTTAAAAGCAGTGAGTTAGCAGCTGGTCAGCTTGACTCTGGTGCACTACAGGGCAGCCAGGTAATCTGACAGACTGGTCATGGTGTGAGACAGCAAAGTGTAGGACAGCAGCGGGAAGGCTGCCAAAGTCTAAAAAAGGACATCTGACATACAGATGCAACCATATGAACTTTTCCTTCCCCTGCTTCACCTCATCCTGAAATGAACATGCCCTTTTGGAAGAGTTTCTTCAGTTGGCATAAGATTTCTGCTTCACTTGGGAGAACTCCATGAGGCTGCAGGGATTTCAACCTGAAAACAAAATGCTAGAACATCCCACATATTGACTCTTTCCCCTCCCGTCTGATGTAAACTAGCCCTTAGCCACACCAAAATATGCTACACAGAATGACTGGGTGAACAACTGAGTTGTGCTGATTTGATATAGTTCCCCCATCTTACAAACCAACTAGCTTGAGTTGGAAGCCTTTGTCATCTATACAGTAAAAGGGAGGTTTGGGTTTGGGTTGTATACAAGAAAGGGAGATTTGAAGCCAGAAGTAGATTTAATGCTGGTGTAAAGACAAATGCTTTCTTGCACTGTGTGCACCCTGAAAGAGACTTACACAGAAGTCCATCTCTTACCACTGTGATCCCTATTATGGAAGAAGGAGCTTTGACTGGGAGAGAGTAAGGACCCCTGGCCACCTTGCATTACACAGGTTCTGGACCAGGCTTCTAAAAAGAACAGAAGTTCAAGGGTTTATCAGCAGCAATTTTCCTGGCGTGTTTTGTCAGCTGTGAGATATTTCTATTGCTGCTGTGAGCTGGTGGGAACTGATGAAAGAAGTATAGCTACATTTAGGTAGTACTAGACTCAAACAAGTATACACTGACTTTCATAAAGTTGATGAAATGAGCTTGGTGCTGCACTAACTTGGCAAATGCAGATTTAGTTCATATCTAATTCACATCTTCCCAGGACCTCGCTCTCATTCCTGTCTGTCCTTAGTAAATCAGTACTTTATACGTACATATATAACAGGTAAATGCTATCGGCCTGTGTCAGATGTGAGATGCTTATCTTCCCCAAAAATTGGCATAATGAGATATATTTGCCCTCAATGTAACTTTTATGATCTTAAAAGGCTAGCAAATTATACCACAGGCACTATGAAATATCCTAACCATATAATTTCATGCAATTTAATCAACATCACATTGTTTTTTGAATATAATAATTAAGTTTCAAGCAGTCAATAATTAAAATCTATTTGAGAATACATTTAGATTTGTTTTAGTACTTATTTCACTTCCACACTCCACAAAAGATTTAAAACATTCAAGTATCTCATTTCAACTCCTTTATACTTGTGCCGCTTGTTCGACAGAAAAAAATGTGCTTTTCCTAAACACGTTTTCTTTTATCAACACTTATGATTGACTGAGAATCAACAGAACAGAACCGCCTGCCAAAGCCTTGTGTCCTGTTGTGAGCCACAACTCTGACAGTTTGTGCTTCGAAAATTTATCAGCTCTCCATCAGAAACAGCAGTAAGTCTCACTAGCATCCCCAATGTAGTAACAGAGGGCCACATCCTTTCTTTTACCTGTCCTGAACGTGTTAGGATGTGTTAGAATGCAAATCAAATTACACCTCCTGAGGGATGTAGTGGTCAGAGGATACGTGCCCAAATAAGCTCCCAGGCACTGAACAGCCACAGTCTTTCCCTTGCTATGGGGCAGAAGGAACATTGTCTACTGGCAACAGCAGCCTAAAGGATGTCCTTGGGATGTCCTCCAAAATGTGTTCCTTGTCACAAGCTTGGTTGCTACCTGCAAAAAGTCTTTTTGGTGTCTGGGATCAGAACCTTCCTTCTAATTGACTGAGATGGGCTCTCTGTGTGCTCCTGGATCTAGGCAGCCTGTGTTCCTACAAAAATACTAGATTTGAACAGTTAACAGGAGAGCTCAAAAGAGATTGTTAGGTCTTTTTCCGTTGAACCATGAATAGATAGGGAAAAAAAAAAAGGAAAAGGAGAAAGATGTTCTACTCTACTGATTTGAAACATATATGGCCATGAATTTCATGAGCTTACTAATGTGACTGTCATGTCTCTTACACAAAAATCATCATTTGCATTTTCCATTTAAGAACCTGATATTCTTTATAAACTTACTTGAATTCTGTAAAGAGAGCTGACAGTTCCTAAAGAGAAAAAAAGCCACATTATTACTGTGTCACTTCTAGAAATGCTAATGGCAGGATATGAAGGACAGCATAATTATAGTGTTGCTCTAGTGATTCTTCGGTTAAGGTTTTCTCAGTACTTTAATTATAAACTACTTATTTCAGCAGTTTAACTTTCTAAATTCTCAGTCAAACACCCTTTGAGTTTGATTCACACTTTGTGGTGCTTGTTGGTGTAAAAAGAGCCTGCTCTAGTCAAGGTCGAAGTCCCATGCAATCAGGAGCACCCACCACTACGAAGGTCAGCTGGACTGAAGAGAAGGACCAAGGGAAAAACTGGCTTTTTCTGCATAAGAATCAAACTGTTGTTGAGAAGTAGGTGCACCGAAGTAAACAGGAGTGATAAAAACCTCAGAAGAGAAGTCTGGAGAAGAGTTGGGCATATATCAAGCAAATTTGACAGACCAAGCTGAAAAGCTGCAGAATATGTAAATCAGACGAGGTCAAAGCACAGCAAGAAAAAGAGAATTCTATAACTCTCTAGCCAGCATCTTAGAGACCTGCTACCTCAGCATATCTGAACTCCGGGAAGGAAACTTAACAGAAGGAAAGAAGAAAACCTTCAAAAGAATATCTTCTTAGATGCTTGTCCAGCAGGCACAGTTCTCCATATTCCACAAAATGATTTTTCAGTCATTGAATCCATTCTCAAAGCTTTGGTCAGGGAAATTTACTTTTCAGGTAATGTATGCTTAAACTCCTTTGGGATTTTTGTGCAATGCTTTTGAACTCGTTCTTTGGTGAATTTATGAATAAGAGCTGACTTACTATGTGACCAAATACTTTCTTGAAGTAGGGCCAAGAGAAGGGACAGATAGTTCTGTTAAGCTCCTTAAGAAAGAAATCTAAGAGCAGATCACATCATTTGAACAGCAGTACAAACTTCTCAAAACTATAAAGCACAAATTCACTGATTAGCAAGACTCCTTTGTTCAGAGAACAGCAATTTGAGAAGCCTGATCTGTAAAGCCTCAAAGACCTCATTAGGAGCTTGTAATCGTTAGTTTGTTTATTTACTGCTATAAGCGTACACTGTCAGTTTTGCCTCAAAAGCTACTGCTGCTTGTCCTTGGTGGAGAAGAACATGAAGGACAGGAGTTTTAACTTTTGTAATAAGACATTGTGTGGTGATTCATTTCAAAAGTGATGGCATGAAAGCTGGGGAGTGGGACTGAGGGAAGAGAGCAAACACACGCAGTTCTGGAATAGTTTGCAATAGTTTGTGCATAAGAGTGGCTATTACCTTGATTTCCTCTCCTCACTGTCTGTTGACAAGTCCTTCCTTCCCTGCTCCCTTGCTCAACCATCCATCTACCTCAAGCTTTGGGAAGTGGAAGCTCTCTGAACAGTTCCAAATACCTCCTTTCCTTAAAAACCATTCTCCTTGCTCCTTGACAAGGGAAGTAAAGCTAGGTTCATTCTGAGAAACCACAAAGTTCAAGGGAAGGCTGAGTCTGTCTCAGCTTTGGTAACATTCATTTTTGCAGGACTGGTTTTTGTTTTTCAGCTGGTTTTTGTTTTGTTGTTTTTGTTTTGTTCCCCCCTCCCGCTTCATTCTCCTGCTGTGATATGCAGTGCTCTGCTGTGGAATCGGGAGTGCATTTGTGTGCCTGTGTGGGGGGAAGTAGCCAGCATTCAAAAAATCTTAACAAAGATTTATGAGGCAAATTACGTTGTTTGTTAAATACCCAGATGGAAAATCAGAAACTCTAGACGTGGTGAGTAGTGAGGGTATCAGCAAAAAGCTATGATTCAGACAAATAGAAAGCCTCATGATTTAATTTAAAATGAAATAGTGTTCCCTTTCATGAATAACAAAAGGGTGTTTTGTGTTGCATGTGTACGCCCCTCCAACACCCTTCCTGAAGCCAAGTCCTGTATTCTCCATCTTTGTTCCTTTGCTACTGGTATAGGAGGTACATAGGTGGCTTAGTGAGGGGCAATGCCTGCTGAATCTATAATGGTACTGGCAATAAAAAAAAAATATTCTGCCACAAATTATTCCAATGCAGTTGATTTCAGACTAGGAATTAGTTGGCTTGGGGAGAAAGACTCGGGGAGCTGGGACTTGTCAATATAGAGCTTCAAACCCTAGTAGGAACCCGCAGCACAGGGCAAAAAAGTATAAAATCCCTTCCTCCTCTCCTTTCTTCCCCAGACCTTTAGGTCCTCACAGGGGTGGCAGCTCTGGCGTTCATCCTGGGCAGAGGAAGGAGAGCTGCTAGCGACCAGGGAGGCAGAGCCATCCCAGTTCCTCCAGCTACCTGCTGCTGGGGCAGGGGAGCTGGTCTGCCAGTACTGCCCCAGGCACACGTGGGCAGGAAAACAGGGGCAGAGACACAAGTAACGGTGACTAGTATCAGCACCTATTAATTTTCTAATTAAGTGATACTGCGTATTTTCTGAATAATGATACCCGTGTGTCAGCAGAGTGTTGCCTATCACTAAGGTCGTTATGCTGTGACTCACTGTTGCCTCATAAAGCATAGGGGAGCTGAAAGGCAGCGTTCTCTGAAAATGTTTCATTTCCAACATTTCATTTTCAGCAACGTTGTCAATGTTTCTGAAAATGATGTTATCCTTCAGTTCAAAGGTTTTCTTTTCAAATACTGCTTGTTACATTTCAAATAAAAATAACATTCACCAGCATTCAGGCCTTTAAGGAACCGAGATGCTTCTGGAAATGTTGACCTATCACTTTTGTGTACTAGTAAGAACTAATGATGTTGTCTTTGTAGGAATTCCAGTTGTTTAGGGGAATCACGTTGCAGGACTGCTTAGTTTTGAGCATTTCTAGTTCAGTGGTGCAACGGCAAGTAAAACAGCAGGTCAAAATCCGTATTTGGTAGTCTCGACCAGCAGTGAAAGGTGGGTAAACTGCATTTATCGTTGACCTGTCTGCCCATGCAGACATGCCCTGATATGGACAATGATGTTAGGACTGGGTGTACTACATCTCAAGTAAACAGAAAATTAAAAAAAAAAGCAAACAAGTAAGTGCCATTGCAGGTGGGAGGTGTTACTGGTCCAGACAGCTGGAGTCGGTGGCTTTTTTTTGGCTCTGTTTCTCTGTGAATTGAATAGAGGGTGCTTAACACATATGGAGTTACCCACAAGTTTACAGTTTGTGGGCAGCAAATGAGAGCCTGCTGCTGTATTTTATTACTGCTGTGTGCTATGTGTTTTCTCCATGGTATCTACTTTTACCTAATCTTAGCTATTAAATCATACTACCATCAGTTAACAAGACCTTTTTAGAAGCAGAACGGAATGGCAATTTGGTACAATGCAGATGACTCTTCTAAAGTTGTTTTCTTTTTCTCTCTTTACTCCTCTGGGAAATGTCCAGCATGAGTAGAAAGTACTTTTCATTTGATGAATCCATGCTTCTTGCCCAGTTGTTTCACTCTGCTGTACTTCAAAGTGAGAGATCAGAAATTCTTTAACAAAATAGTTTAATTAGAAACTTAAAGAAAAAGATGTGTTTTTTTTTTTTTAAAAAAAAAACTCGGGTATACAGCATTAAGTACCGAAATCCACCTTTATATACCCTGATAAAGTTTCTTAATCTTCAGAGCTACAGTGGTATGTGGACACTAATGGAGTAGCTTCTCTGTTACTGACTAAGAGCAAAAGAGGCTGAGAATTTTTCTCCTCGTGTGATGCAGGTGAAAGTGTTACAATACCAGCTGCAGTAAAGGGCAAGAGTAGAGATAAATGGAGTATTTGAGAGAGAAGGAAAGGCATTATAAAAAAGACCTGAACCACCTAGTGATGTGTTTGTTCAGCGGAGCTTTTAAAAAGTGCACTAATGGCCCATTTTATCTATCACCCCAAGTCAATGAAAAACGCCCATTGACTTAAATAGACATTGGATCAAGTGCGGAGCTTTTAGGAATAATTATACTCAGCATGCTGAAGTTCCTAGTATTTCTCTTCAGATTGAATGCTACTCCCTCCATTATGTGCCCTGACTTCAAACAAACAAACAAGCGATCCCCTTTTCCTGCCTACGCAAACTGAAGCTGTAGTGCTGCAGCTCCTACTCCCAATTCCGCTTGCAGATGTTGAGGAAGCTTTTTAGGTCAAAGCACTAGTCTAGTCCCAGCAAACACTGATGGATGGAAAACCATGTGTAATATGTGTCTTTGTTTGTCACACATAGTTTTTGCTGGATGGCTGGAGCACAGCTGGTGGGTTTGGAAACCTTTTGGCTACTTGAAGGTATTATGTTTTCACTTCTTGCCCTCAGGCCATTATGCTTTTTGGCCCAAGAAATGCCAGAATCCACACTTCCCAAGGAATTTATTCTAAGTACACTGGTAAGAAGGGTGATCACTATTCAGCCCAGTGCACTACACCCTCACCTAGCTTTTTAGCTCAGCTGTTTGAACCATTACTTGATTTTGTCCCTTTGTGGTAGGGGTACTGTTAGTTTTCTTTACTACTATTGCCCAGTTTGCTCTGTAAAAAACTACATAGCATTGAAACCTTCACGAATATGGTTTATCATCAGAAACAATCAAAAAAATCTGTAAAAGCCAATGAAGAATAGATAAGATGGTGGCTGGGAACTTAACTGGGTTCCCTCTATCCTGTTCTATTATTATTATTAATAATAATAATAATAATAACAACAACAGCAATAATAATTAAAAATTCCTAGTGCAAATTCTTGCCATTCTCTTGTTTCAGCTACATGCACAGATGAAAATAAAAACATAAGCTGATTCTGGATGGCATGAATTAAGGCACAGGACACATCCCACAGTTTAGCATCCACTTTGTAAGTTAGTAAAGATACCACCTCACCTCATGTAGACCACGAAAAACTCACACTGAAGAGAGTACGTGACTCAGTAAGATTGGGATATATTAACCAAGGCAAAAAAGGAGCTGTCTAGACTTTGAGGGTTAGGAGGTTTGTGCATTATCTGTGATGATCTCTTAGCAAAGTATTAGTGCCCACACTATACTGCCTTTTGTGAGCCGGAGTATTTTGTCAGTTTTTATGGTTATATCAGCTCAGGACTGGGTAAGAACAGAAACTGAACTACTTATCGATCTTCTCTGTTTTGAACTTATCTCTTTGTTAGAAACAAACCCCTTCTATTGTAAATAACCCAGAGAAGCAAACTAATAGGTGAATGAATTATAAGGTCATGGATTTATAGAATAATTTAGATTGTAAGGGATCTCTGGAGCTCACCTAGTCCAACACCTATAAAAAAATTAAAAGATTATTCTTTGTGCGAAATAGTGGGGGAAGTTTCCGTATGCTTGCTAGGGAAAAGACAGCTGAGAATATCTTTTTT
Source organism: Alca torda (assembly GCA_008658365.1). Classification (NCBI taxonomy): domain Eukaryota; kingdom Metazoa; phylum Chordata; class Aves; order Charadriiformes; family Alcidae; genus Alca; species Alca torda. The sequence goes on along the minus strand of CM018077.1, from coordinate 44,822,289 downwards.
GTTCTTATTTTCAAGATGGAAAACTTGATGCACAATGGGTTATTTATACTGACAAATTGTTACTTAAACAAATAAGCTGACTGTAGATCCCTAGCACGGGGATGAGTTACTGCAAATAAGCAGAGAACTAAAAAGCCTATAAGTAAAATGTCTAAATAGAGAAAATCCTTGTGAAGTGCTCTACAAAGGCATGTGGTAAAAGAAACTAGCACAGTTGTATTCAGAGGTGAACCTGGTAGCAAGGAGACTAAAATCACATTTTTTTACCAATTTGAACCCAAGGACCCCAAAGCTCTTTTTTTTTCAAATAAAAGATTAATAAAGCTTGGCCGTCTCTCAAAAGCTGGTGTGGAATGGGACAATCATTTGCTGGCAACATTACACAGGATCATGAAATGAGGCGAATATTATCATGAACTGGAAACAATGTCATATTAAGACAGGCAGGATATTATTATGTGCTATGTAATTTGGCCAGCACATCTGGCTTCCTTCAGCCAGTGCTGTGATGGGTTCTTGGCAAACATTCAGAACTCGTGTTTTACATATCACCTGTGCTACTGACTTTCCAGCCACCCTTAGTGCTCTGTTCCCGAGTCAGGCAGAAGTAGGCTTCTTGCACAGCTTCCTGAAGCACAAAGATGGCCCTTAAAAAGCTTTTGAAGCAAAACAAAACAGTCTTTGCTGATTTTACCACCAAATACTGCATAACAAGGCTCTGATACTTGGCTGTCCTGCCTTGAGCCTGACACAGTGGCCAAGAGAGGTGTGGACTCTCTTGCAATGACATGAAGTTGCCCTGACTGTTGGCAATTCAGAAGAGAGCAGCCTGCTCTTCAAAATGTTACACACTGTAACAAGAGTTTAAAATCACTTTCTCTGAGGCTTTCTTCTCCAGTCCCTCCTCCCTTTCAGGCGGAGATGTGCTGAGTTCTTAGGAACAAGTATCATTTCGTAACTTATTTTAGAAGCGCTTGCTTTGATGTTCCTCTTTATGCTCTGTTGCATGAAATAAAAGAGAAACACTATTGTTACTTTACAAAAGAAGAAACAAATATATTCAAATCTGAAGATAAAGAAAGCTAGCATTAGCAGAATAATTATGTGCAGGTACGTTAGAAATAAAAAAATTACTAACTTGTTTGTGGGTGATTGTTGCAAAAGGAGACACCTGCATCCGCCTTCCCCATTTTATATGTTATTAAGAGGATTTTTAAAATGTTAACTGTGCAAGGCCAGTGGCAGCTTCGGAGGGGGTCTTTGCCACCATCTATTGGTGAACTAGGGGAAAAGGCAGAGTGAGCTGACCTTGCCAATGTTCCCTACTGTACCAGTGCAAGCTTTTGCTCCATTTTGAGGTTTTGGGATAACAAATGTTTTTTTCTTCTTGCTCTGGGACAAGGGGGAACAGGACTGTAGTTACGCTGTCTGAGTGAAGAGATGGCATAGCCAAACCTTAACAGCTGGCCTCTGATCCCTCACACCTCTCAACAGAGAAGAGGGGAGCTCTTAAGCCACAGAGAAGAATGTCTTTCTAATGTCAAGTGTCTTGTTAATTCATTTCTCTCTGGTTTCTGACAATGGAATTGGGCTTATTTTCTTTGCTGGTTTCAAGAAAAATCACACTGATAGTTGAATAGAGCCTCGTTGCTGCTGACAAAACTTGGAAGAGTGCTATAATTGCTAGCGTTTCTGCACAGTCCAGCCAGAGGGGCATCTGTGAAAGGACACTGCTTACAAGTGAAATGTTTCCAGAATCAACCTATGCCCCTAAAAAGACAGGCGAGAAGGCAAGTGAAGGGAGCCAATGTCAGCAACTAAGCCAAAAAAGTAAATCTTTAAAGATGTCTCTAGATGTGAAATGAGCCTATTTTATTGGATTCATCAAGACTGCTTGCATATGCAAATTCCTCATGAATAAAGCTTTTGTAATGCAGGCTCCAGAATGAATTCAGGTAGAGTCAGTGACAGCAGTGAATGAGCACAGAGACGGTTTAAAGAGATTGCTTAGTTTTCAAGTCAACAAATTGCTGTGGTTCTACTTAATCCATCAAAAAAGGAAAAGAGAACAATCTGGCAGCCAGGCGAGAAGATATAATAGTAAAGGACATAATGTTCCAGCTATTTTAGGACCCATTTACACTATGAAACTGATGGCATTAGAGAACAGTTGTTGAACACATTTGGGGAACAGCTGTGTTATTGCTAAAGTGTAAAGATTAAAGTGTGTGTAGACCTGTAGGGGTGCTCAAGAAGAATAGTTGGGGAAGGGAAGCAGAGGCGGGGGGGGGGCTTCTGTTCAGCTTAAAAGCATGTACTTACTCAATTTCACTATAAGTAAAGAAGGACTAGCAGAGTCAAATGACTTCATGAACACTCTTTATTTCCATGAAAAATGGCAGCAATTATATATGATAACTTTGATAGCTGTATCAATCTTTGTTAAATAAGACTAAATAACATGGATCAAAAATGTGCCTTCAGTGTTCATTCACAGACATTCTGGTCATTGTTTAGGTATCTCTGTTCCTTGAATAAGACACTTATTTCCCTCCCTCCTTCCCTTTCTCTCTGTGGGGCTGCCATTTTGCTTATGCTTCAGACTGGACCTCCCGCAGAGAAGTAAATTGAGAATAAAAAAATGCATCTCATCACAAAATGATACGAGAAAGACTTTCAAAGTCATTGTGAGGTAACTTTTGTTCTCCTAGACAAGATTTTGTTCATAGTTTCACTCACTTATCAAAGCCTCCCTGCCAAACTTGACCTGAATGATGTGTTCGAAGTCTGTGTGCAATTATTTTTGGGTGAATAACTGAAGCAGAAGGATGAATTACTTTGCAGCAATTTTAGCATGTGTCTCATTGGCTTACCTATCTGTTTGCAACCATATACATCTGTGGATGTTGGAGAAGTACTTGCTGTCACCAGAGAACAGTGAGTGCTCTGTGATGGTGAAGTGATGGCAGCTACAGTCTGCTGGGGTGCAAGGGCTCTCGGAAGTATTTTCAGGAATAATGAGTTAAATGATCTCTGCTTTTCCTCCTGTCTCAATATGAGATGTGACTGCCATCTCTCTATTGTTATTACATCTGAAAATTAATTTCTTTCCCTTATGGGATTATTGGCAATTTCTGAAAATAACTGTTAAAGCAATATCGTTGACTGCATGCTGCTGAAGCGTGGAAAGCGTACATTGACCTGGAAGTTACTTGGTAGCTGCTTCTTGTAATTAGGGTTTCTTTTGTGTATGTGGGTAGCACAGTTGCTCGCACTAATTGTGCATAGGCTTATTGCACATTTTCTACTCTGCTATGTGAATAAATGTCCAATTTACATAAACAATTGTGTCATTTACATATGCAAATGGGGATTCAAACGCTACACAGGAGCTGAACTTCAATTTATGAAGATGAGAGCAGGCATTCCATCTCTCTCTTTAGTCTATATTGAGACAGCTAAAATGCCACTACAACTTAATCTTGAATCATATTTCTTGTATTCAGAACCATGCAGTCTAGGACAATTTATATCTGCCTTTTATTATTTGTAGCGATTTGAATGTCTTTACATTAGAGTATGGCTTTAAATTCAATATGTTCTTACTGTGCTATAAATTCAAAACACAAACACAGTTCTTGCTCCTGAAAACCAACAGAAGAAAAAGAAATGAAACAAGAGAAAGAAACTACCTGGTGAAGTGTGCAGGAATAGGGAAACAAGCAGTATGTATGTTAAGAAACACAACAGATTAAAAAATGTATCTTTTTAAGAACAGGTGTGGTTGTCGCCCTAACACAGGCAAGGAATCTTAGAAGGGTTATTATGACATTATTCCTTCAAATTTACCATTCTTCACCCTCTTTGCAATATCACACCTTTGTGCCTTAACAGCGTGTGGGTCAGACTGAAAGGGCATGCTTGCTTTATGCTGGGGAATCTCAGGCATTCATTTTCTGTTTCTCACAGATCCTGTCTGCTCCCATTCTCAAGAGGGCAAAAATTTAGCATTCCCTGGCTGCAGTGGCCCTCTGGATTTACTATGTTGAAAATTACCTAGTTGGTTAGTTAAATATGTTTGGTTTAGTAAAAGATATCAGAATAAAGCATGGGATACATGTCTCTCTTTCCAACAGCTCCTCTCACAGATGTTCCTATGGGAAGAACAAATTCTACCTGAATAAACTAAATTTGACCTACTACGATTTAAATTATAATAGTAATAATTTCAGTAGTATTATTGTACTTGCAGAAATAGTCTGGGTTTATTGTGCCTAAATTTGGGGATTTCTAGCTTTCCTACACTTAGATAAGTCGTCGTTATGGACAAACACTGTGGTGCCTGATGGTTTCCCATTGTTGACAAAACTTTAAAATAAAGCTGTATGGAGACTTTAGTTTGTTTTTGTTGTCTTGAAAAAGAAAATTACATTTTTGGCAAAAAACTTGAAAATGGAACATTTAATTCAAATCAGTTATATTTTGGATTCAAAAATATTTCCCTGTTGGCTCATAATTTCCTTCCTTTGTAACGGCACTATGACAGCCTCATCCCATGTGAGAGAAGGTCTTTAAAAATAGAAGAGAAAATCCAGCTAGGGAGCACAACATGCAGGGGAGAATGGGAGCATTCGGCAACCAGTGTATGATTTCCATGAGGTATTGTAATGAAATATCCAAATAAAATAGCTAGATTTTCATATAAAAACCAAAAATGGAGACCTTTCCACTTTATGATTTATTTTTTTTTATTTTGCACATGAAGTAAATGTTTTCTAAGACAGGAAATTGTTTAGTAAAAATGTAGCTGCTAAAAGTAGATTAACATCACAAAAACTACATCTAGGAATTGGGAGAGATTTGGAATAAACATTGAGAGAATTTTATCAAAACTTTATTTCTAATTTTATTCATTTTTTATTTGGGTCTTTTACTAGCAACAACATATGAAATTCCTTTTCCTTGCAAGGGTCTAATCATTTTTCCTGGTGTTTCTGCAGTCTTCGCAGGTTTCTTAGGAACTCCAAAACAATATTGTTCATTCTTCAGTCTGTGGGATGTCCTCTCATCATCCACAGCTCCTGTAAGGACTTCAACTCAATCTGGGCTGTCTTTATCCGGTATCACCTATTTGAAAAATTATGTTTCTTTCTGGATAAATGAGGGGTATATAATTGTGGAGGCAATATGAAAACTATAGGAAGCTTAAAACTTATCAGCAGTCCAGTCATTCATGAAAATTCACCTGACCGGAGACATCCAATTGGCAAAGGTGCTTGGGGAAATCATATCAGGAAACTAAATCAAAATAATGTTCTAAAGTGGAGATGCTTTTCTGATCAGTGAGGGAAGGATTAGAAAAAAAATGGGGTTTTGATTTCATATAAGAAAGTGAAATTAATCAAATGTTTTTAATTCAGAGAGTTTTCTTCTTGTTATGTGCTGCCTTGTTCAATTGAGGCTCCCCAACACTGTAGCTCCTGACAGCTGTAGCCTTGACATTTCTAATAATGCTTTCAATACCTCCTGAAAATTCCAGTAAGAGACGATTTACATGATGAGTTAATCAAAGCAGACTATACATCAGTGTGTTTTCATCCCAGATAAATATCCATGTTCCATTACTGAAGTTGATAAAATATTTGATGGACAGCAGTGACCTCCTGCCTACTGTTCCTATGCTACTGGAAATTTATTTTTTAAATTCAGAAATTCATGAACGGGTCATATATTCGGATTTCTTCCTAATCTTGCAGCTGATTGCCTAAAACCTCCCATCTGTGTCTTACACTGGTTGAGGGTAGAAGCACTTGCTTTGATAAAACAGGAGCTGCAGTGATCTGACGTAAATGAATTTCTCATACAGACTGTTTCTATGGGTCTGCTGGCGCTAAGTTCCCATGAAAAGCACATACTTGGCAGAACTGTTGTAACCTAAAAAAACCAAGACTGTAGCTGATGAGGAATGACATATGATGAAAAACAAAAGCTCGTTTTAAGGTAAGGCTCACTTGGAGAGTGGTGGCTCTCTAGCCAAGCCCAGGCAGCTGCAGACTGGGAGATACAAACCCAAATTACTTTCACAACCAGCTGGTCCAGGGTGTCTCCCACTGTATGAATGTTGCAACGTTATACAATGTAAATCAGGAAAGAGACTAGCACACTAAATCCACTGGCCTCTAAAATAGCAGCTGTTGCCCCTCTTTCTTGTCGCTGCCCCAGCTGATTTATCTGCAGTACTCCCAAGTATTCACTATGAATTGGAATTATGAGAACCAAAAGCATTTATCACCACTGAAGTGAAACAAGAGATTTCAGCTGTTGCTTTGATTATCAAAAAAGAACCAGTTTATAGTGTAACCAGTAAAGCAATGTAACCATATGACTTTCAGAAATGTTACTTAGGTTATGGCAGTATATGCCTGGCTTCTTCTATAATTTCCCCTGAAATTAGGAAAACGGGGAAAAGAAAGATACCTGAAAATTTCCCAAGTGTGATGCCTCAGTCTTTGCCTGGAGTCGCAGGGTACTGCTCATCCATCTGCTCTTTGCAAGAGAAATGCTGGTTTGTGTTTGCCACGGAGAACTATTTTCCAAGGCTTGGCACCAGTGATGCCAACTGCAAATTAGGGTCATTAGCAGTGCAGCAACAAGTGCCCTTCAGCGTTGGGTCCCCTAAAAATGCCTGCAGGTCTGCAAGGATCATTGTCACGTTGAAATTTTTACTATCTGCTCAGTTCAGTGGTTTTCCCCCAAGCCACCTTTCAGCCAACGTAACTGGCCAAACAAGGCCATACTGTTGTTGCTTGCCAAAATGGTAGGAAATGTTACAAACACACACAAAAAAAATCCAGTTAGTCTTAATAAGCAGGTAGCCACCCTTATCCTTTTTCAACCAGAGCCTAAATGTGTCCGTGTTCTGGGCAGCCTCCCTCCAATAGGACCCTTCCTCTTCTCTGAAGAAACATCTCCCTTTCTTTTTCAAAAGCTTTAGTGTCTTCAGTCACCCACAGTCCATGTCTTTGAGAACTGAGGTTTGGAATAAAAATGTGAGGGCTTGATGGCTTTTTCTGGAGGCAGGCACTGAGGGCTAGCCTGCTGGCTGGCTACTCGTCCAGGGTGGGCTGAGGAATTTATACTTTAATATACGGCTGGAGCTATCAATGTCACATATTTAATGTTATAGAAGAGATGAATTACACATACATTCTCTAAGTTCATGGTCTTTAGTATGTTACCAGATTTCAAAAGAGATTACACATGATACATCAATGATGACAGTTACTGTAGAAAGATAACTAGTCCAATATGCACTGCCCACGTTTGCCTTTAGTGTTTGTGCCTTTGGTGTTACACAGGCCATCTTCCACTCATTAGTTAGAGCCCCCGATTACATTTTCTCAGGCCTTCCTTTGGAGAACAGCAGCTTCATCTAGCCAGGACTTGTTGCGGAGACCTATGGGTCTCAACGGTCAGCTCAATGGAATCAGTACACCATCTTTGCTCCCAGTTGGGTTACTCCCTTCTGCAGACAGTGTCACCCGTTTGTGAGACCTGATGGTTACTGCCCTCAACCCTGTACCAAACGGTGGTTGGAATCGCTTTCCCCTATCAGCATCTCTATTTATTTAATTAATTGTTGGATTTATTTGCACTGCTATCACTTCTCCCCTGGACTTCTGGCCCTATGTATATATATCACGCAATGTTTCTATAGGTCTTGCTTGTAGGGACTTTCCCTGTGCTACACAAATTACAAAATCTTTTAGCAGTAGTATTAGTTACAATCTTCCTTCATCCTTCTGCTCACTCTTTGCACTACCTTTTAAAGAGTTAAATTAAACTGGGAATTAATTTTGTACCAATTTTGTATAGAAAGCCCTCAAATAATTAAAATATTAACATGTGTCTTTATAGTATTAGATCTAACAAAATGTTTGAAATGTGGGAAGTATAAGTGATTTTAGCCTCTTGAGAAGTGCAGCATTCACTCAAGTAGATGCTGATTTTAGCGTCTTCTCTTATGAACTGTAAATTTAAATACTGCTTGAAAAGACCTCGTACTGGATTTATTGACCTGTTGTTAGGAGTTTGACATGAGGGAGATCACCTCCAATTAACTCAGAAATTAAAAGCTACACCTAACACTTTAGATCATGAAACTTTATGCAACCTTCTTAAAGCACACTGGAAGGGTTTAACTGCGTACCACAAGCTGAGATGGTGGTAAGTGTTTGCAAGATTGGATTTTTGGATAATAAATCCTTCAAGGCAGAGATTTTATGTTTAAGGTATATACTTGTACACGAAAGCTCTTTCAAAACAATCTAGAATGTGAATTTAAAGCATGCCAGCTATTTTTGCACAAACTCTTCATGTGACCACTCTTAATCCAAACAGAGGATCTTTCTGAAATTGCCTCAAACTAGTTTGGAAGCAGATTAGTATAAAGGCATCCTTAGTGGGGAATTAGAGCAAGCACAGAAGGGGAGTGACGATGGACCTGCTTTTGTGGAGAAACTCTCACTAGGCTGTTTTCCCACATCGATGCAGCTCATCACAGTGGGGTCCTGATATTGACTGGAGCTTTTCTCTGCTCCTGCACCACATAAGCATTTATGACTGACAGCACTGCAGACTATTGAGTTCTTTGAACTGTTTATAGCCGCACTCCTTTTTTGAAACATAACAGATACCTCTTTTGGGTAGATCTCCTCCTGGTAGCAAGCTGTCACTTCCCAGGTTTTGTGCTGCGGTGAGATGAATGCTTAGAAAGCAGGATACACTTGATTTTATTCATAAAGCATTGCACATGTGATAGAACATCCCGGCTCCATCTAATTAAGCAATAATTCACCATGGGCAGCAATGTCTTTCAGAGTGGTTATTGACTGCCTCAGCTGGATTGCTGAAAGGCATAAAGCTGCAGGCCACACAACTGGAAGAGCAGTAGTCCTCTGGGAATTTATTTTCCAGAATGCTTTACTGATATGAAGTAAGTAGTTTTGTTCTGTGTTAAGTTTTGCTTGCTTATGCGGTGTTTATATTATCCACTGAGAGGAATGCCTGGCTTCATGGAGCACAGCAATATCTCTGTGCTAATGATGTGAGATCAAGCCAAGACAGCTGTGCGCAGTCGTTTACTGCTCCAGGTGCGTTACCTGAATGAGATCTATTGCCCCTCCTTAAACTGTTAGCAAGGCTGCTAGAGCTAAACTTTGCTGGAAGATGTATGGAGCTATGATAAGGGCTTTGCCAGTACTTTCTTTTCTTTCTTTCTTTCCTGCTTTTTGTTTAGATTTTGTTGAATATAGCTTCAAAATCAAATGGAAGAATGAAAGAGCAGAGGGTAGATGACGTGGAGAACAGAAGCATATACAGCCTCTGAAAGAGGTGAGAAAAGGGCATATTGAACCATCTGTGAGGAGAAAGGAAAGAAATTGTAAGTACTAAAAAGAGTGGAGGAAGAAAAGGGAGAGGCAGGAAGTAGGTAGCATCATTAAAGAAACATGTAAAAGCTGAGGGTAAAGGAAATATGGTCATAAAAGCTGCTGAAAAAGGACTGCTGGTAAGAAAAGTAGGCTATGAGAAGGTGTATGAGCAGTACAGTTTGTGATGGAAGGGAGTGAGTCTGGAAAAGATCCGGTCAGGAGCAATGTTGCTAATTTTGCAGATTATAGAAAAATAACGGAAGAAAAGTCTTAGAAGCTCTGGTATGTCGCCTGTAGGCACAGGCAGGAAGCCGGCTGGTGGCTGTGGGAATTAGGTACTTCAGGGAGCTGCTCTGTAGCCCTTAGATTACAGGGAAAGGTGGTAGGGCTGGGCAAAGGAAGAAGAGAGGAGCTGCTGTTAAGAAGGAAGAAGGTGACTAGGAAAGACCTTCACATGAAGTAGCTTCGATGTCATCCAGGACTTCAATTGAGATTTGATTCTTATTCGTATGTCTTGCCAGCTGTGTTATGGGTTCACAGCTGTGCCAGAGTAGATTTTGGGGCAGTAGCTGAGTAGTTTGTGTTTCTGCCATTCCCTTGAAACAGTGCAAGAACAATTTGAGTGAAGTTCTTTCTTTCCATTGCTAAGCCCAGTGCCTCTGAACCACAGGCTCTGTGGTCTTTCAGGCCTGGCACAGAGGGAAGCAACAAATAAATCATCTTCCCTTTGTGTCTTGAGTCTGTATGCTGTTAAAATTTGTGAAAAGTCATTGCGTCTAAGTTGCTTAACGTAGAAATTCCTTATATCTTTCTCTCTCTTGCTTAAGTTGGTCTTATGAAACTTTCTGTGAAATCCCATGTTGCATTATGTTGTCTGGACTTATATTTTTTTTTTTATATGTGTGTATATATAGTAAAAGATACTGAAAACATCCACAAATAACCGTTGTGGGGGAGAATGTGCATTGTGGATTATCTGTATCTGCACTTCTGAGAGGTTCTCCCCACTCCCTTATTCTTTCTTGCTCTTGTGGAGAAGCTAAATACATGTAAAACAGAATACTTTGAAAATGTCACTAGTCGTGGATTTCTTCTCTTTTCTTTTCCATTCAAAAACCAAATTAGATGAGCTGGAGAGTGGCAAGGCACAAGATGATGATGGATATATTCCATTATCTATTACTTGCATTTAAATATGGCAATACATTGCTGTAGTCCACTATGGACTGTGAGCATTTTTTTGTTGCTGTTGTCTGCTGTATCTGACAGGCAGGTAATATTATGATTACGACATAAGATTTTATTTCTGTATTCATCATGGGGTTTGGCTTTTATGGTCAATATATTTTGTTTACGGAGTGTGCGAGGTTTTTGTTTTGTTGCTCTAATGTCTGGCTAGCGGAAAATGTGTTTCTTTCTAAATCAATATAAAACTCCCAACAATAACACTTGCGTGTGTGTGGAAGGTAGCAGTTTTTATTGTCATAAATGTGCCTTAAAATAGAAAGTATTTTTAGTGTTAAATTTAGGGTTTTACCTGCTTTGCTGTTGTAGAAGCTTAACAATCTTGGAGAAGGCTAACCACACAAAACTGCTTCTCTTACGGGCTTGTTACAACCTTCTAGTGTTAACTTCCAGATGAATCTATTCAAACTGGTAAGCCAGGTTACTCTCATCATTTGGGACTAGGTCATCATGGCTTTATTACTGTGGCAACTGGGTATAGTCGGAAGCAATTGGTCAAAATGTGGATCCGTTGCATCAGTTTAGCTCTTTTTGAGAGTGCCTAGGCAGACTCTAATATGAAAGAAAGCACCATGCAGGTTCAGCTAACCAGTGCCGAGGCACCCCCCAGGCCTTGTGGTGATGTAGGAGCTCATGGTAGGATTAGAGGCTTTCTCTCCTTCTGCCTGACACAGCCAGTGGCGGTGTTTTTAACTGGCTGCAGAGTATGTGGTAATGCTCAGGTAGGACAAATACCGTTCAGTCGGTGGTTGAGTGGGCCCTCTGAATTGTGAAACATATGTCACTAGTTGTGCTTTGGGCATAAGCTCATTGGCTTCGTGACATGATAGACCGAGGAATGCAGGCTGAGACCAACATGCCATGAATGGGTTTGAGATAGTTCCCTCGCTAAGAGCAAGTCTAGTTTGGCATAGACAGAGTATGAATGAATGGACGCACTGCCGTGGCGCTGTGTAGCAGAGTTTGAGCTGGGGTGGTACGCTGTGCAGATGCTAGCTTGAAACCTCACAATTCCTGCTGTCGATTTTTCTAAGTACTTCAGTGAGATGGCATTTATACGCAGAGCCACAATAAGATATTTCTGCTCCTAGGGCAAAATGGCATCTGTACCATATACTCATATTTTTCTGGGTTTCACGCTGGAGCCTGCACCTCCCAGTTGCTCTTCCTGGAGGCCAGAAGGAACATTAGCATGGATTCAGTGTATCCTGCCCCAAGCTGCTGTTCTCTACCTGGGTTAAACAGTTCCTCTGGAAAGTACCTGGCCCCAATTGCGCTCAGTCCCGCCTGCTGGGGTCAGTGGGAATGTGAGGCAGGGAGAGTAGCATCCCTTCCCTAAGAGATCTGGGATTGTGAGAAGTGTGGAGGCATGAGTTCTCCCTGAAGCATAAGCAGTTCTCTTTCCAAAACCCTATTTACAGCTGAGAACTGCAGGCAATATTTGGGCTGGGTTGGCAACAATAAGGCTGTTCTCTACTTGTTCCCTGAAGCAAGGTTGTGATCCATGGCTGACAAGTGTCACAAAACCCAAATGAATAACTGTAGCAGGCTTGACTTCAGCATCTCTTTCCTGGAGTGAATTACCATTTGCATTTGTGTCCCTTGTTCAGGTTTCCCCTAATCTAATGGTAATTTCCATCCTCAGAAACCTTGTAAAATAATCAATATATTTGACCTCCCTTTAGGTGATAGATGGAAAATCTTTGGAAATACCAAGCAAGGCGCATACCAGCATCGTCTCCAGGTGATGGATTGGTGCCCCAGGGCCACCTGAAAGTTTCTACCTCAGAGCATCTACCTTGTTTGCATATCAACTGCTCTAGGAGGAACTCATAAACCTGGATAGGAGACCAATGCTAATGTAAGTTCAGAGAGGAAAGTTCTGTATTTTCTTCCTTTCGAGATCCACTTTCAGTATTTTTGATATACCAGTTCAGTTGATAAAACAGTCTGACCCATAAAACCTCCAACTGTTATCAGCTAAGAGCCTTTTGAGCAACAGAGTATCTTAAATTAGCTGATTGTATTTAGTGCACACGTGGCCTACTCTGTAGACCACCAAAGGTGATTAATCTCTTTTGCTTTGCAATGGTATTATATTAGGTAAGATCACAAAATTATTTTATGAGGTTTAGCCATGGAGGTGCTAACCTGTATGTAGAATGTGCTCCTTAAACTGTCCTATCTAGATCTGTGAGCTCAGACTCTGGCAAGTAAGATGAAAGTGGGTTTGTGTGCACTGGAAAACTCAAGAATCAGAAGTAATTAATGGACTTAAAGTGGATTAGTTAAATCAGATTAATTTCTGATCTTCTTCCAAAGCAAATTAAACTAAACCAAGTTAAGGCCACTTTCATTCTGAGTAAAAGCATCCACTTGCCAGCTTAATGCAGTTTAACTAATCTTCTTAAAAAGTGAATTTGGATTACTTTTCCTGAATATTCTCCCACACCTAGTTCCTTTGCATTAAAACAGAAATGGCTTCAGCAGTGCTTTCTTCAGGACTTTAGGGCACTCAAAATTAAATCCTGTGATTAATACTCAGGAAAAAGTGTCTGCACGACTGCTAGGAATACAGTGAATAGATATTTACACAGTTTTACATGTGAAATTGAGACAGTTCAGGCTACGCATCTTCCATATTTTCAATGTTTATACTGTGGATGCCTACAAACAAAGGCCTCTGATTTTTAGCAGCAAACTGGGTGGAAGAGTGGCATAAAGGCAGGCAGGTTGAATCACCTGAATTCTTATTGTTTTAGGATCAGAGTACTCTAAAGTTGTTATGATCCTCCTCATGTAATCTGCTTTTCTGCTATTTAAGGTCAGCAGGCAAGTTGTGCCTTAAGTCCTGCTGAGTGCTGAATGACTGGGAAAGTTTTGAAGCTCCTCTCTGTTGTGCACGTAGACTTTGAGCTGGTGGCTGCCCAGGTGGAGAGACAACTCTGTGTGCCCAGTGTGTGAGTTATTTTCTTTCTCTGTGTATTTGCCTCTATTTCAATGTCCGACTGCAAAGCGTAGCTCACATTCAGCAACTGGTAGCACCAGGGTAGAAAAGGGGATCTTAAAGTATATCTGTCGATTTTTAGTGGGACAACGTGTAGTCTCAGCAGTTTTTCCTGTGTGCTGTCATTTGCAATATCAGCACCTGAAGTCCTTGTGATCTTTCTGATTTTGATGGGACTTGTCATGTGAAGAAGTTGTGAGTCCTGTCAGCTGGATTATAATGCACAACTATGCTGCTGCTTTTTTAGATCTGCTCAACCATGATTCATAAAAGCATCCTAAAGCTGTCCTTGCTGTATTGACTTATATCTCTGTTGCTGGAAGTGATTACTTTTGATTGTAAGAGGGTTTGAAAGAATAAGGAAGGCATCTGGCTTGTGAAAACTTTTGAGGTTATGTCAGGGGTATTTGAGCCAGTCAGTCTCAGGAGCAGGATAGGTACATTGTTCCCCTGTAGTGCTCAAGCTTCTTGACCTGAGCTGGTCACCACACCCAGATCTGTGTCATGCCATTTAGATTTACTGCCTAGAGACTCCTGTGTGTTACTTCATTGCATAGTGTAGATAGTCCTGAAAGAGATACTTGAGCTACCAACTAGACGTCTAGAAAATGCTTGGGCAAAGATTTTTGAAGACGGAAAACGACCTTTTTACATCACTCAGATAATGTAGAGTGAAAGTAAGTATAGTTTGTACCTATGTAAATTCTCTTCTGTATTACTGGTGGCACAGGAGGCCTTTGGTCTAGAATAATTTTTGGTTCCTTGGCAATAAAGCATCTTCTCTGTAGTGCATGTTAAATAAATAAGAATTCATAATAATTTCTACTTAACACACAGTACAAACAACTAACTATTTTCTCATACATCTACCCAGTACAAACAACTATTTTCTCGTACATCTATGGGGCTTTTTATCTGACTTTGTTTGAAACGACAAAGTGAGGATCAAAATAAGAAAAGTTTTCTTCCTTGTCAACAGGCCAGGTTTTACTCAAGAAAAAGGCAATGCACTTTAAATGTTGATCCGTGGTAGTTTCCCCTAGCTGATTTGATCTGATCTCTTGCTAAATCCCAACACTTTGTAATGTAATAAACTCCCAGTTTTTGATTGTATCTGACACCAACAGAGGAGCACTGATCAGAAAAATCTTCCTTTGATTTCTCTGGGTAGTGGATCAGATGCAGCAGTGAAAAGGAAGGAGCTGAAGAACAAATGAACAACATAAAAAAGTGAAACTTTTTATCTCTGTCCACAAGATGTTCTTTAGAACTACAGACAACACAGTCCTCTTTTATTCTTATGGTGAGCAAAACCTTTATATATACAGTACCTGCAAATCACAGAATAATACAAAATGTCTTTTTTAAAAAAAAAAAAAAACAGCGCATACATGGCAATGTGGGATTTCCAGTGGGTCTTTCTGGTATGTAATCTTCCACAACTAGGTGTGTGCAGCCTCCTAGCCCTTTTTTAAAAAACAGTTTTAAGTCTCAGATCTGTTCAAAAGCAAACATAGTATTTATCAGCCTTCTGTTCAGCTCCTATTAGAGCTAGTTGAACTGAACCAAACTTTCAGACCCTTCTTGAATCTAAGAGTCCAGGCATTACTCATATCTGTGAGTCTGCAGATATGAGTATACTCTTGGGATGCAGATACTGTATCCTTTCTGGTATGTCCATCCTGAGAGCAGAGCTTTGTACAATGTAGGAGCTCTCAGTCTTAGATTACTCCTGGTCCTCCATGCGACTGCTGTAACGTGGACAAAGTCCTAACTCTTCCTTTATCTACAACAGTGTGGGGGCTCTAGCTATGATATAGACTTCACATGCATTCAGAATGTTCTGGGTTTGTCCAGGATCCCACCCCACCCCAATTTCTAGAGCACATGTCTTACGAGGAGTGGCTGAGGGAGCTGGGGTGGTTTAGCTTGGAGAAAAGGAGGCTGAGGGGAGACCTTATCACTCTCTACAACTACCTTAAAGGAGGTTGTAGTGAGGTGGCTGTTGGTCTCTTCTCTCAAGTAACAGGCAATAGGACAAGAGGAAATGGCCTCGAGTTGCAGCAAGGGAGGTTTAGGATGGATGTTAGGAAAAATTTCTTCACCAAAAGGGTTATCAAACATTAGAACAGGTTGCCCAGGGAAGTGGTTGAGTCACCGTCCCTGGAGGTATTTAAAAGACAGGTAGATGTGGTGCTGAGGGACATGGTTTAGTGATGGTTTTGGAAGTTTTAGGTTGATGGTTGGACTTGATGATCTTAAAGGTCCCTTCAAACCTAGATGATTCAATGATTCTAAGGTCTTCCTCTTCCAAAGTTGATGTTGTTGCCTGTGTATGTCCTGAACTCACAGCGTATTCCTGGGTCAGTACAGGTATAACAGGTTGCAGATGCCTCAGCCACCTGTGGATCTGAGCAGGGCTTGCATGGTCTTAGTCAATGGATGCTTTAAGAACAAATGAAGTAATTGTATATTCTTCTTAGCTGCATTTTTAAATAGAAATATTTCCTTGAGTTATGCATTTGAGCTATAATTTTTCATGTTGCTTTCCATAGCCACGCTGTTCTGTGACTAGGATAATTGATGATTAGAGCTATTCTAAAGTAACTGTTTTCATATCAGTAGCAAGGCTGAAGTGAGAAAGGACAGACACATTAATTATACAGCACACTTTATTTCCAATGCCAGGTCCTGCTAGTGCAGGAAATTTTTCTGGTTACTCCAGAGCCTCTGTTTTGGCTCATGCACCTTTGGAAGTGGAAGCTAAGGTATTTTAGGAAGCTTCTTGTTCATCTGAAATAAAATGTACAGTAATTAGACAAAGCAACCAGTGCCAAGTGCAATGCACCACATATGAAATACTTAATTACAGAGGAAGGTTATGTGTTCCAATTGACAGAGTAATCTGTACTCTAATTTACTTGTCTTACAACTCATTACATCAGAGATATTGATTTTCCAGTAGATAGCTTTAGTGGCTAAATAAGTGCATTTTATCTCAGGGACCTTGGTTTGAGTCTGATCTGTGAACCTCTGTCAAATCAGCTTGGAGAGCTCAAACCTCTCTATTAGGTGGTGTCCGTGGAATAATCAAAGCAGACATACTTCAATAGTGTTAGTAATTTGTAAATAAAGGGCAGAGAGAAATGAGTCGCTTAAAATGGTGTTACTTTTGAGACTTAAAAGATTATGTCCTAGCAGGTAGCTGAAGTGAACAGTGATTAGATTTTAATTATATGTACCTTGACTTTTAGGGTTTAATATCTCATTTATTTCAATTATACTGTGTGAAACTTCGTACTATGAGCCAAGAGGGAGGGAAGGAACCTGGAGTCATTAAACCTTGTCCTGATCTTTCGCAAAAAGTTGAATACCTTCAGAATGTACTTCACTTCCTGATATATCAGCTCGATTATGGGTGAGATCAGCTGCTAACCTTGGCTGGGGAAGCGTGAGAAATGATTAGCCTTTGTAACATTTAGCTAAAGCACTGTAGTTGCAGAAGTTGTTATAAATCATATTTTTCAGAAGTTTTTAGCATTTGCAGCTCTTGAACACATTGGCAAAAGTCATTTGTGCTAAGCGATTCAAAGCCACAAGACCTTCATTGATATGTACCATGCTCCTGATACTTGGTTTTTGGTTTGTGTTGGTTTTGTTGTTGTTATGGTTTTATTTCCCTCTTTTACAAATAACTCCCTGGGATGTTATCTTTTGCATATAACTTTTTTCCGTGAAGTAAATGGTCAATTTGTTAAGTGTTTGTTTACTAATTTATTAATAGATACATTATGCTATTCAGTTTCAAAAGTAACGCAGGGGTTGCTGTAATTGTTCAGACTCGAGATCCATCTAGAGCTGCATTTCCAGAGAGCAACGGTAGCCGATACCACATGTTTTAGAGAAAGATTAAAGTCTAATCTTTCCCGGACAATTTTGCAGTAATATCCCTATACACAATAATGTTTGAAAGCAAGCAGGTTGTTGTTACCGAAACGTATTTATTTTAGGAAGCTTCAGATGGAGAATTTCTGGTGCCTGCAGCAATACCTCTCCTTTTTCATCTTACTGAACTCTTTATTTCAATAGTATCTTGTGGAACTGGGTTTCATGATTTTATCAGTTTTAAAAATCTCTCCTGTTCTAGTGTGTTTCATTATTAGCTAGGAGCCCATTGTTGCATTTTTCTATATGTTATTTACCTTATAGATCTGTCGTATTCCCAGGTGTGGTTTTTTGCTTTCCAAACAAGAATTATAATCCTTCTTTTGCTTTGCTTTTAATCTTTTCCAATATGGAAATATTTCTGTGTCTCTAATTGTTTTTATTACCCTTCCTTGCCCCTTCCTATTTCTGCGTTGGTTGGTTGGTCTGTTTGTTTGTTTTCTGTGGGTGTGGCTTTGTTTTGTTTTGGGGTTTTTTTTGTGAAATTGGAAGACCAGAACTGAAATGTGATTGTACCATTGATTTTATATAATGGCACTTTGATGTTTTCCCCATTGCTTGTTATCTGTTCCTTAACGAAGGCTAAGAAATTATTTGGGGTTTCTATACTGCCCCTGGACATTGTGCTTTCCAGAAAAATGTCTAATTGTTTTTCTTAAATGGTTATGGGTACAAGCCATCAGAGTATGCAAGGAGTTCATCTTGTTCCTTCCATTATTCTGCATTCAACTCCATTTAAGATGCATTTGCTATTAGGTTATTCAGCTCCCTAATTTCATTAGGTTCCTTTGTCACTGATAATTCTTTGAACCTTGTGGCTTGGCAGGAAAACAAACAGGTCCTCTCTCCCCTCAAAGATGATAGTTTGCTTTCACAGTGTCGTAAATTTTGGCTCACTTGCATTTTATGCGATTGCTTTTCAATCTTAAAGGCACATGGAAGATGCCTGCCTTTGTGGAGTGCCATTTCTTTTCGAGGATGGCCTCACTTAAAGGCTTGAGCACAGGGAATAAACTGCAGGCTCAGAGCCCAATTTATTCCAGTCTTATTGATTATTCTTAGAGTGTACGTAACTTCTTTTCTCCACCTGACTTTTTTCGTGGCAGATTTGAGCTGGTTGTCTAGTCAGTGTTTTCTTTTTAGGGGGAGATGTTTTCTGAAGATGTTGCCTTGAGGCTAAGTGGCATCTGGATTTTATCTAGTTTTTGCCTCTCTGAATCAACTGGACCACTGTTTAGTCCAGTGGCTGGCAACCTTTTTGGATGACTGCAGTATCCTGCCTGAGTGCTGACTTGTCCCCACCAATATCTTGATCTTTCCCTTGCTGTGTGGCAACGTGAATCACCTGGCATTTGAATTGGATAATCCCAGCAGAAGAAAAGCTTCTCCTTCATCAAAGGAAACCTTGTCCATTTGAATATGAAGGTAGGATAAGAGGACTACTGTACGCTTTCAGTTTCTGATTTCCAGAACAACCCAAGTAATGTAGTGCAGCCCTGAGGCACAACAGCCTGAATACTATTTAACTAACAGAATGGGCCAATACTATAATGAAATCATCAAGGATATCCTAAGGATATGTCTCCAGGACCCATGAGTTACTGGGGCTACTGGAAGCAATAAAATCACCTCAGGGTATAACCTTGCCAGAGCTGCTTAGCCTTGCTGATGTATCTAAACAGAAATAACGCAAATATTGCCGCACAGCCTTGCTTTGGGCTGCACATGCACGTCTGCATAAACCGCGGAAGATCTCTGGATAGTCCTTAAATTTAGGAACTCTTTTTCATCGCTTCAGATTTTTTTTATTATTTTTTTTGACAGGGATAGTTGTTTTCTCCTGGAGTATAGATTATTAAAACTAAGGATTGGGAGCAGAGGAGTTTATATTTAGAGTATAGGAAAGTCTGGAGCTCATTTTAGGCGATCTTGATGAGGAAAATAAAAACATGGCTGCCTTTCAGCCAAACACTTGTAAATTATTATGGTTTGGATTTATAACTATTCTCTTTCCATTTTGTACATGAACATGTAAAACTGACCTGTATGCCTAGGTGCAATAGACCAGAAAGACTGGCTGGAATATTAATGAGAATAACAGAACTATAAAGCCTGTCATGCTGATATTTGTGTTCTCGGTGTCAATGCTACTTGGCATCATGACAATTCCATTTTTATCTGTTCATTTCTTAAATTGCCTAATTGCTAGGTTTCAGCAGTATGCAGAAATTTAATGCATCATTAAAAGATCACTTAAGAAAGATTTTCGTACAGAGATTCTTTTTCTTTTCTCTTATGCTTCCAAGTCTTTCAGGTTCTTAAACTTTAAACTTGTATCTGCAACAGTTTTGACTGGTTTTAGATGGTAACAGTAAAAAGCCACTAATTAAAAGTAAAGACAAAATAACAGAAAAAATATGTTACTGTGTCTTCACACCCTGCCCAGGAGGCTGGAATGCTTGAGTGCCGCTGGTTCTTGGTTTTGTTGCATTTGTGACCTCAGTGCTTGATTAGTCTGAACTTCCTTTTAATGCAGTGTAGTATAGTTCACGATCTCCTTACTTGCACATGCCAAGATTTTGGCACTTTGTAAAGGTTTTGCTTTCTCTCTGGTTGTACTCCTTCACTTTCCCTCCAGTCAATTTAATTCTATGAGATATATTTCAATCATCCATATCAGTGGTGAAAGAAATACTACTGATTTCTGTGTGCAGTCGTTTCAGTAGTTTCTTTATGAAGCATTACACTATCAGAAGCTGTGGTAATAGGGACCTTGCAATGAGAAAGTAAAATCTCAACAAGACGCGCATTCTGACCTTGTGTGCTGTTTCCTTAACAACAAGATGGAGCATGATCTTGACCTTGTCTCAGAAGTGCTATTTTTGATCTTAGATTCAAACAGTGGAGCTAATAAGAAAGTAAATAACACATCCTATGTTGAAGCCAAACAAAAACATACTGCTCTTTTTTTGTCTCATTCCTTGAATGTATAGTTTATTTTTTAGATGATGTATCATCTCAAGACCCTAACCTGCTTTTTTTTTTTTTTTTTTGAATTTTTTTGATCAACTTTTGTCTAGAGATTTGCTATCAACTATCTAACTTGGCATAAGTAGATTAATAGGAGTTGTACAAGATGGTAGGTCTCTCAGACTGTACTCTATGGACCTGTTCTTGTCTAGATTGTGAATAATCTGTTATCATGTTATTTCTCTTATTTCTAGTCCATACCTGATGTCTCTTAGAGCTTCTCTATGTGGGAAGTTAGTGTGAAGGCTATGAAGATAAAGTGCAATAGGTATGCCATGCTGTCTCTGGGAGACCGTTCAAGTATGCACTTACCTAATATGAGTTGGCTTATGTGAGGTGGAGAAGGCTATCTCCTGCTTTGTGTAGAGTGTCTGCAAAGGGAATTAAAATTAAGTGGTTACTGTGCTGAGAATTTGTACCCCTTGCACCACATGCACTCAGAAAAGCCTTACTTCTGCTGACGAGCATTTTATTCGATGTGAACTCAGTCAGAAACTAAGTTGTCGCTGGCACCAGAGCAAGGCTAAGTACCCAAGAAAATGAAGCTGAGAGTATGTCTGTAGTGCATGTGATATTTGTGTGTAAAATTAGAGTGGCTGGAGTGAAAGGTTACCATGGGTTGCTTTAGTACCCCAGCTTTTTTAAAAATGCAGTGTCGTACAGGGCAGCGTAGCATCTGTTGAACAGCAAAATGATTTGAAGAGAGCAGGGACAGCAGGAACAGTAATACTTACCAAAAAATGAAACTGTACACTAGGTGTATAGTGGAAAGAAATACCACAGACACCTGATAGAAAGACACAAAGAGATACATTTCCATAATTTTATGTGTTCCTAATATTCTTATAGCACTTACACAAAATATTCATGTAACAAGTTGAACAGGAGTGGTTGTTAAATGATTCAAGCACATTGTGTGTGCTTTTGAAAGTTAAGAGTATTTCTGAGTTCAGGTTAACTGTGTAGTCATATAATCCAGAGCCTGCCTGCTTTGGAAAGACGTGCCTAATGATTTGTCAGGGATCTGATCAAGTCTTTGCAATACTGATGCTCGGCAGACTGCTGTATTGGGCTCTATTCTATTGAGCTCATGTGCTTGAAATATCTGTGTGTACCAATGGACTGTAGTGCTATTTCTTTCCTTATGCCTCTGATGCCTTGCTAGCTTAGGTCTAAAACTGGCCCTGACACCTCCAAACATCTGTGTACGTTTAGCAGCCTTTCTCACCACTTCAATTCCGTGTGTACCTTGGGCTACTACAGTATAACTCTTTAGGAAAGCTGGAGTAAATGCTATGCATACACCTTGAAGAAGTGCCAGTACTCTTAATTGCATGGGGAAAAAAACAGGGCTAGCAAAACAATAAATCCTGGATATGTTTCTATGACTCAATTTTCCTACTACATTGAAACATCCTTTAGGCTCTTGGTTCATTCCCTCTGGGATGGTCCACAATTGCTTTCTTGTAGCCCATGACTAGTCTCATGAGCCGCTGAATCTTTCCAGTTTAACCCCGGTCATTTCTGGAGCTAGAACAGCATCCCTGCTATAAAAGAGTGTTCCTCTCTTATCTCCTTCACAAAGCTTCCTCTTCATCTCCCCAAGGCTTCCTATGTTACAAACCTCATTTTTAACACTTGGTTTCTCTGGTAACCTTCCACTGTGCAGAATTCCCATCTTACAGACAGAGAAGTACAGCATTGAGCATCCTCCATTAGTTTTCTTGGTAGAGGGAGATACACAGAGGCCTTTCACAAGGCAGTGGTTGTCTTTGCATTTGGTTCAAATTGCTGCGCAGACCGTTCCTGGATTTCTCAGATCCTCAATACTTTTTGTGTGTGCAATCTTTCCTAGATGTTTTTGTACATAGGATCATCACAGAATGGTAGGGGCTGGAAGGGACCTCTGGAGATCATCTAGTCCAACCCCCCTGCCACAGCAGGGTCACCTAGAGCAGGTCGCGCAGGAACGCGTCCAGGAGGGTTTTGAATGTCTCCAGAGACGGAGACTCCACCACCTCTCTGGGCAGCCTGTTCCAGTGCTCTGCCACCCTCAAAATAAAGAAGTTCCTTCTCATGTTTAGGTGGAACTTCCTGTGCTCAAGTTTGTGTCCATTACCTCCTGTCCTGTTGCCGGGTACCACTGAGAAGAGCCTGGCCCCATCCTCCTGACACCCACCCTTTAAGTATTTATAAGCACTGATAAGATCCCCTCTCAGTTGTCTTTTTTTCCAGACTGAAGAGACCCAAATCCCTCAGCCTTTCTTCATAAGAGAGGCGTTCCAGTCCCCTAATCATCTTTGTAGCTCTCTGCTGCACCCTTTCCAGCAGTTCCCTGTCCCTCTTGAACCGGGGAGCCCAGAACTGGACGCAGTACTCCAGGTGTGGCCTCACCAAGGCAGAGTAGAGGGGGAGGATGACCTCCCTTGACCTGCTGGCCACACTCTTCTTGATGCACCCCAGGATGCCATTGGCCTTCTTGGCCACAAGGGCACATTGCTGGCTCATGGTCATCCCGTTGTCCACCAGGACTCCCAGGTCTCTTTCCACAGAGCTGCTCTTGAGCAGGTCAGCCCCCAACCTGTACTGGTGCATGGGGTTGTTCCTCTCCAGGTGCAGCACCCTACACTTGCCCTTGTTGAATTTCATAAGGTTTCTCTCTGCCCAACTCTCCAGCCCGTCCAGGTCTCTCTGGATGGTGGCACAGCCTTCCAGTGTGTCAGCCACCCCCCCCAGCTTTGTGTCATCAGCGAACTTGCTGAGGGTGCACTCTATTTCTTTTTTATTATTATTTGCAGTCTTAACAAGTGTAACGGTCAAAACAGGAATTCATAAAACTTGTATGGACCTTCTGAAGTCCTGGCACCCTCATTTGTGTCATCCTCTTTACACAGAGAGTGCCTGTACGTGTGCTTACTGGTGTAACGTACTTCCACACACCTGCCAATTTCAACCACTCTGTGCCTGTGTGTGCATGCAGGACAAAAAGGGGGACGGTCAGATCACATAGAGCACAAGTCACTAGAAAACAAGTAATTTTAATCCTTACCATCATTTTCTCAGGAAAGGTCTCTGGGGGGTCACAGATCATATTTTATCATATTATTTCTACCAAGCCTGAAAATGAGATGCGACTTGTCAATGAAGTGTCTGGTTATCAGGAAATTCACATTCTTCTGAACCCTTATGTTCAGCAATCCATGGATTTAGTAGTCTTGATGTCCTGACACATAGTTCATTTCACATGCTGCTTTACAGTGACATTTTCAAGGCTGACGTGACCAATATATAAACTCCTATGATGCCTTAAAAAAGAAGCAACACAAAACTTCTATTCTAAAAAGTGAATGAGCTGTATATACAAATGAAACAAGGCTATAAGACAGGTAATATTTAGCTTCTCAGACAGACAACTAACCATCACACACACAAGCATACACTACTGGCTTCTTCAGTGATCTTTTGTTTTCCACAGCATCTTTTCCTTATGTTTCAGAAGGGCCCTGAAACACCTTTCAAAGGAATGAAATATGCAAGGATCCTACTTTCTGCTGTACTTGTTTCTGACTTTACCCTTCCTCACCACCATAGAGCAGAGTGAAGCAGAGGGACAGTGTGGTATTCAATCTTACTTCCCCATATCCATATGCAGCTGGACTATCTAATTTTAGGCCTGCCAGCTTTCGCGGTGATAAGTTAACAATATAGATCACATATAAGCTGCATCACAATGATTTTTAAATGAGATTTATTCATTTAAAGTGGATGATAAATGGTTCTCTTTTATCAGACTCTTGCAAATAAGATTAAAGCAAGATTATTTTCCTGGAATAAGAGAACAGCTGGCACAAAGTTAATGCCTCTAGGTCATACTGTGCTTGCCTGACCTTGCAGAGATGTATAACGACAATGGGGATCATCAAGGTAGTCTTTCTGCTTCCTAAATCCTGTTTGTGTATTAGAACCACATGCTACCTGGAGTACTGATGAGTTATGTGAGCACTATGAGAAACTTTGGCAGGAACAGGCAGTGGTCTAGACGAGACAGTCTGCCCTGGTCTTTCAAAGAATTGTGAGTACATGCTGAGACTTTTCCAAAAAGCGGAAGGTGCTGCTGGTGCTCCTTCAGCATTTTAGAAGACCTACCATATTGTACAGAGTACCCTGAGTATGTTCCCCTCAGGGTTAGTCCATCCTACCAGGCACTTGGCCTCAGTCTCTTTTGGATTCCAGGAGGCATCCTGATTTTATTTTCTCCACCCCCCCTCTCCCCCCGCCCAGTTCAGATCTCATGAAATAGCACAAGGGCTGTGTTACAGCCCATTGCCCGTTACGGTTCTCTATTTGTATTGTGGGACAAAGAATTTTTATTGCAAGTCCTCAATATAACGTGAGAGGATGAAGGAAGCCAAATCTATGTGGACTTGGCAGTACTACGTATGCAGAGTGAACTATTCTCAGAATTTGTTTCAGAAGAAACAAGTTGGTTCAGTCTGAGGGACTGGGAGAGAGCTAGCTCCTTGTTATCAGTGAGAACAGTGGATATTTCCCCTGGATGAACTCTCAGACTACAGGATAAAACTTTTCCTGTTGGTTTTTTATTGCATTCAGGCAGAGGTCCTGGCCTTGTCCCCAGACCTCTCTTGGGACTACGTTGTCTGTACTGAAGAAGGTAGCAGGATTGCAAAGGGTTGCCCACGTGTTAGAGAGGAGGACTGAATGGTTGACAATGACACTAGAGTTCTGTGTCACTGACTTCCACAAACTCCTGCCTGCCCTGGATCCTTGCAGGTGCAGAAGGTGGAAGGGAGATTTTATGAACTGATGGTGATTCCTCTCACTTCTTATTTTGCTAATGCATCTACATTTCTCCCTGGTGACTTGGATCAGAGGAGATATCCTGTGGTATATGTGTCTGTAGCTGTCCATTTCTTACCTGTATTACCTCTATTTACATAAGAAATAAAGCCATACAGTTGACTCACCATATGTCATTCGTGAATGAGCTTTGACTGACATCCTACTCTAGGAAAGAATGGGACTTTGCTATGCAAAGTAAATGGGTTATAATCTCCTGTTTCTCCTGTGCCACTATTTTTCAGCAGCTCTCCTCTGACAGAGAAATCCAATCTCCATTACTTGATTTTTCTGCTGCTTCTCAGACATTGTTTTTCTAAGAATTCCTAGCTAAGAGTATGTCTACAAGGTGTATAGTTCATGGCATTTTGCCTCATCTGTCACAACCCTGCATACTCTGATAAATTAACTGTATTGGGACGCAAATTTAAATTGCAAAGTAGTGCAGATGTTAAGCTGTTTGTTGGTTTCTTCCTTTTGATCTCTGATTGCTAGTTTATAATCTGCTCTGAACCTAGTGATCTGAGCATCCTTTGTTGCTAAAAGTAGTTGTCTATTTTCAAGTTTTGGGTCAAGGCCAATGTTGAGTGTCAGGCCAAATAGTTGGCAGAAGAGGAAAAAAATAAATTCTCTAGTCTAGTTTGAGGCGATGCTCCATAGATCTCCATTTCAATAAGTGAAGTCACTCCTGCCCCCTCTGCAAAGAGAACAGAAGAATACATGCATTACCAGATCCTTTAGATCTGGCAATGGTTCATCAGTTGTCCCTTAGCATCCCTACGTGTACTGATGTGTAGCACAGACAATTAGAGACCAGGGGTATAAGACTGAAGGTTAACTTCAACTAAATTCTCTTGCAAGACCCAGTTGTCCTCTTGCAGGAAGTACTTAGACATATATATAAAAATATTATTTTGGGGCTTTTTTAATCTTGGGGAAAGCTGAAAAGGATAGTCCCCCATGAAATGTGGGGTTAGTAAAACACCTGAAAGCATTAGCTATTTTGAAATGCATATTTAGACGTATACTTATAAACAGGCTCTGAAAACTATGAGAACAAAACATCCAGCTGTGCTTCTGTGCCTAGTGCCTACAGAAAGAATTCAATAGGAAGTCTGTGTTGATCTTCTGTGCTTGGACTCTGAACTCTGATGTTCAGCTCCTCAAAACATATGTGAAACAAGGCATATCAACAATTTTTACTGAGCAGGGAAAAAAAAAAAGCCTGAACAACAGAGAAAAAGTTTCTGTCTCTTAAAATACTCTTCAGCTTTTCTGGAGAACATCACTATGGGACTGGCCTAGAAAGAAAAAAGGAACTGGGAATTTTGGAGCATTCAGTGTCCTTGCAGTGCGTGTAAGCACTGCCATTAAAGGCATGCTGAAAATAAAGTCCTTTTAAAAGAAAAAAAAAGGCATTGTTAGCAATCAATAAGAATTCATGAAGATGTTATTTTATAGATCAGAAATTGAGATAGAACAGGCAAAGGTTAAAGTTCTTATAATCATCAGGTGTGATGGAACACAGTTGACTTTCAGGTTGAATAAAGTTTACTTAGTACAGTTTCATCTTAATGAAAATTAAAAGACATTGTAGGCTAATCTGAAAAAAAAGAAATATGTTGTAATTTGTACTCCAAAATTTCTAGGAAATTGATTCAAACATGGAGGAACTGCTTCTCACCCCATTCATGAGATACAATATCCACCAGTGCATTCTTTTAAGATGTCAGACTTAAAAGTAACTCAGAAATAGGAGACACTGAGTGTGGTACATTTCTCTGTGTACTGACTGTGTTCTATTTGTTTTTCCTTTGTATGTTTTTATCGTTATATCTATAGCTGTTAGTTTGTGAGCCGTTTCCTGTGAAAACGTGAAAGGAAAAACAAGAGAATGAGAACACCTCATTCAGTACAAGATGACTTTCGATCTATTTCACGTCATCTTATTGTTTGTTAGTGACGGAATTAATCCAGCCTCAAACTCTGATCTAATTTGCATGTTTATGTGGGCCAGAATTTCATCCAAACCAGTCTTGAATTATATAACTGATTCCAGTGGACCCATATAGCCCTCACAGATTTGGCCAGCTTAGGGCAGGGAAGGTGTGTGTGACTCTCTACGTAATTTTTGAATCTTGCTGAGAAATGGCTTAGCAGTTCATGAAAATACTTGTTTTATATAATTCGAATACTGTAGCTGTTGTATGTTGTAATGCTCAGCCGCCATCATATTGGGTGGATAATGCCAATAAGCAACCACCTTTGACTTCTTCAGTTTCTCTTAAATGGGAGGGATTTCTTCTTCTAAAAAAAAAAAAAAAAAAAGAAAAAATGTTTTCAGTGCTTCTAAGAAGGAAGAGGGAGATGGTGGTAGTAATTGAGGGCTGCGGCATCTCACAGGTAAAAGAGAAGGGCTGCATGATGTTAGACAGGGTAGAGAATCACGGCATGGGAGAGAGGAATTGAGCTCAAAAGGCCTTCAAAAGATATTTAAAAAAACCAATCCTTGCTTCAATGGGTTTGCAGTCTGACGATGTGAATTAGTATGGGAAAAGTGAGCTACCAGCGGTGATAGAGGAATTCTGCTGATCTTTGCGTCTCTGTGTAGTAGAAACAGAAAGAGGGTAACAAAAAAACAGCTTTGAGGGGGGATGGAATATAAGCAGAATAAATGGTGGAGGTGAATGAATGCATTCTGTTCGTTTCAAGGTATTTTAGTTTTCTTGTCTTCTGCGTAGGAGTGCTATTGTAGGTAGTGAAGAGAGAAAAGAGCAGATTAGATGAGCAGATGATACCAGTAGCAGGTATATTTGCGATGGGGTTAGGAAGAACAAAATGGTGCTGTTTGGCATGATGGAAGGGATATAACATTTTTGGCATGGGGAGGAGTATGGAGAACCATTAGGAAAAAGCCCAGAGGTTGTGGGTTCCCAGAGAATGACAAAGGTGAAAAAAATCCTGAAGCTACACCAAAATGCATTAAATTGAAAGAAATTTTAAAGGGTGGTGTAGTGAGAGCCATGATACAGGTAGGCAAAGCAACCCAAACCAGGCTGAAAGGGAAGTGATGGAGTTTCAACCAGTTGTGGAATGGGGCTGTGTTTGCTGAGCTGGGTGAGCACAACTGGAGAGCAAAGCAGTAAACTTGCTTCGACAGCATCAGGAACAGGAAAAAAACTTGGTACATGGCTGAAGGAGATGGTAGGAAATGTAACTATGTGGGAGATGTGAGATAACCTATGATTGCTGATGATCACATGAACCCCAGTTCACTTCTACCAAGCTTGTAACACTGTATCTTCTCATTTAAATCTAATACAGTTTTTATACAGGTATGGCTTATCTAGGGGAAAGTGTAAAAATTGGTATCTTTTAGTGTTGATGTTATTAATCCTTTGGGGTCAGGCAATTCTTTTGTTTATCAGGTCACCATTTGTAGTGACACCTTGTTTGCCCAGAGAGTATTGCACTAATTTCTCATAAAAATATGTAAGATACCACAGTTCTTCGTCCAAAAAAGGTCTGTGAACAGCTGGATAAGTAACAGTTGAAGCAACTTTTCTGATGCCAGGTTTTGATTGTGTATGTCAGCTATTTCCAGAGAGAGGGCCATTCAGATGAAACAAACAGCGTTAGTTTACACCAAGTTACAGCTTTCCATAATGGATGCTTTCATTGCTAGGCATACTTGGTGCATCATCTACTATTGAAGTAATTAACAAAGTATCTTGGCACTTTAATGTCTCTCAAAGCTCATTTCGTGGCACAACTAATTTGACAGCTGTCTGAATTACAACAATGTGTGTTAACATTATGTTTTCTTAATACTGGAATTAAAGTTTGTCTTCCAGACCGAAATTACTGTCTCAATCTGTACTTCACAACAATAACTGTGGCATCGATAGTCTGATAAATTGCTCAAACCAATTTTCAACCAGTCAGAACAGATATTATTTTTTTTCACTTTGGGTGGATATCAAAAGTGTTTAGATCCCCATCCAACTGCTTCATCTTGCCAGATATTACTTGATAACACAATGTCATTTTGTAGTGACAGACCGTAATTTTGTTCGTATTCCAAACATTGCCCTTTGTAGGATATAGAAGCAGCGCTTGAATGCTAAAGTTCACTTCACAACTTACAATCTAAAATAGTATCATGAATGCATCACATAAAATATCCTAGTGAAGGGTTATTTAAGGAATAGTTTCGGGAAAATATGGTGTGATCTTATGCTTTTTAGATCCAATTTGTAGCTTATATAAATTCTGATGAAAGAGTCAGTCACAGACAGAAGCTGGAAAGCAGATGAAGCAATGAGACAAAACTCTCAGGATCCAGATTTTGGCATCAGCTAGTGATAATTCACAAGGAAAAGATTTTCTACAAGTACAGTTTATACTAGGTTTTTGCAATGTATCAGCAGAACTAAAGATCATTAAATGTAAATGTCAGTTGTCAATAACGTATCCTATGCTTGACAAACATGAATTCCCTGACATCCTCTCAAGTGCATTTTAATTTCGCTCTTCTGTGTTAGCCAAAATACTGTGATTCTTCTGTAGGTATCGAAGTACAAATGCTCGCAAAACCCTTGCAAATTGTTGATGTTATTAAATCATGCCATATTGTATACAGTTTTAAAAGTAATATTCCATCTTTTATTTTTCTTCTTACTTCACCTTTCTGTTTTCTCTTTTAGTTTTGACTGACATTGCAGATACATTCCAGAGCCCTGCGTGTTTGTGCTGATGACAAGAGAATGTCTATACAGGCAATTTTCTGAGCACTCTAAATTTAGATGACAGGATTTTATACTACTTGACCATCTGACTTTTCAGAGGTTTGAAAGGGATTGGCCTTCCACAGAGTAAAAAAAAAAAAAAAAAAAAAAAAAAAAAAAAGGCAGCTGAGTCATTCTTAAAATCATGCTGATACATTTTAAGAATCCATTTTTCCTTTTTTTCCAGTCTTTTACCTAAGATACTTTATCTCATTTATTTCATTTTCTACACGCAAGAGACAGCGATAGGTCAGTCTCGTGAACACTTTTCACTGCTCTGTTGTGTGATTGGCGAGAGTTTATTTTGTAATAGTTGCCATTCAGAATCCCATTTTCTTAAATTTTGTTTAGGCTCAAAAAAGAGCATTGGTAGACTATACTTTAAAAAAAGGGGCAAATACTGTAGGGCAAGGACTACACTTTAACCAGAGGGTAAATTTTTAGGACTTGCTTTCTGGTTTTTATGTATAGCAATTACACAAAAAATGGAGAGGAGAAGTACCATGTAATTCTGATACCTTTGTATCCCATGCCTTCCTGCAATAATCGCCATTCTAAGAGAGTCTTTCTCGGCTGTTGCTACATCTTGTCGTATTAGCCACAGCAGTTCTTATTACAGGTAATTTACAGAATAACTTAATTAAATAGATGGTATTTGTTAACACAAGTTGACTGTTAATGAGGGCTAATTCTATACTTAAATGAACTGGAATGTCTCGCCAAGTCCTGTTCTGGTCATATACAACGTGAACACATAAATACCTTCATACTCCTATTACCTCAGGACATGGTTTTTTTTATACACAGTTTTACCCTGCCTCTAGTGGTGACTACATAGCTGTCCTGTAGATCCGGGAGTTTACTTTCAAAGAACAAGGGAATACCTGGAGGAAAATAATACGTACAATTACTCCTATTACAGCAGCACAAACAATCAGACTTCTTTTACAATAGGTGCTTTTTATACATGAGGGTAGAAAGAATCTCTGCCTCAAATGGCATCCTGTCTAAATAAGCACAAGTGGGAAAAATTAACTATTATTGTCCTCACTGACAAGAATTGAATAAAAGAGTAATTTACCTACTAGCCTTAGGTCATGTGGGAAGTTGATGGCAGTGTTGCAGATTGAAGGTAAGTATCCTCAGTTCCACTGCAGCGCTTTATCCAAAAATAAGTCCTTATTTGTTAGACATATCAGTGAGAGCATCCCGCAATATATCCTGACATTCCTTTTTCTAGAAAACATTCTCCTAGTGCTAATCTTAATCTTAACCTTTTTTTTTTTTTAAGACCCATAAAGCTTTGAACTTATATTAAATTCTTGGAAGAAAGACTGAGAAGTGGTTAAAGGTGGTATATACAATAACTAAAATACTCTTGGGAGTCAGTTCAGTTTTATTACATTTAGTCTGCTCAGCCAAGTAATATATATCTAGTTCCAGATACTTGCTTCTTGTCTCAGTTTGTATAGTGTCGGTAGGAAATTGGCACCATAGATATTCTTTACAAGAAGGAATGATGTACGTCCCTACATAAAACAATTTTGAACAGCTCGCAGGAGCTGAAAAATGCTGGTTAATTTTCCCTTTGATTTTCTGCAGTGTTGAGGAGTAGTTGCCAGGATATTTGTCGGCTGACCTTGCAACCTGGAACATCATGGTCTGCTCTTACTTCTTGCAGACCAGTTGACAACCTAAGTTCAGATGTGTAATAACTGTGTGAACACCATCTGTACGTGTACGTTAGTGCGACTCCCTTGTCTTTTCCCTTCAGCGTAAAGCCTTAAGTCCCTTGGATATTCCTGCTGTGGTTTGCTGAGGGCTTAATAACTAAAGGATGATATTAAAGAAGAGGAAACAACTTTGTGTTGTCCCCATTTCAGTCTGAAGAGACCTGTCAACACACAATTCAGCAGACACTTTGCTGCGAGGAAGGGATCCAGGGAAGAGAAGCTGCGCTCTGCTTCAGTGTATCACCTCACTTACGCATCTTTTGCTTATGAAATGGAATATCCCATGCAGCCTGGTAACACTTTCACAACATTCAAAGAGGAAGACATAATTTTCTGCCATCAGACTTGATAAAGGTGATATAACAACTTTCATCGGGTTGTCATGGGGAATTTCACAGCCAAACTACCTCAGCATGGAGCATTACCCGCTCTGCTGTTAGCCAGGAGCTGCTACAGAGCACAGGCTATCACACCCATGTAGCGTTTGTTTCTGCAAATTATTGTTTCTGCAAAAAATTGTTATGCAAATATCTGGAAGAACCAAATTGAGAACTTAACATATTTTTGGCTATATTTGTCTGGTGCAGGGCTTCAACGCAAAGGGAATTTATTGGTGGACCTTGTAAACTTGGACCAATTTGATTAACTCTGTTTCCTTGAAAGGAGAAGTGGTTGTTCTTGTCGGTCCCATGTTTGAGCTCAGCACTGGACAGGTAAAAAGTAAGTCATTACAGTGTTCTGCCTGATTTTATCTGGGTTCTTCTAATGTGCTGATCCTTGTGTTATCTCATCACTTAATAATTTGACACAATTAGTAGCAACTACCATATGGGTATTAGCTGAAGGACTGCAATTCTGCCTTATGAATAAACCAGGAAGTAATGCAGGTCAATCTCAGTTATTGGATTGTAGTGATTTGTAAGTCCTCTTGGATATATATGAAAATAAGATTGCCCTTAGGACAGTAAGGATATCTTAAAATATTGTCTAAATCCACTTACAGGTACTGAATTCTAAGTCCTGATGCTTTATCTCTATATTTTTACATGATGAAAGCAAACTGTCTTTACAATTTAGAGGAAACGTTATTATACCACTGTATAAATCCACATTAGGCTTGGATCTTGAATGCTTTAAACAGTTCTGGTTCCTCTGTCTCAAATAAAATGTAAAATAACTTTAAAAGTCGAGAGATGAATAACAAAGATAATCCGGCTATTGAAAAATTTCCATAATATGAAGAAGTTAAGTATGCTAACACTGTTTAGCCTGGAGAAAAGTTGACTAAGGGACAATGTGATAGAAGTCCATAAAGCCTGAAACAAAGAAGGTGAGTAGAGAAACTGTTCATTGTCCTTTCCAGTGTAAAACATAGTAACCTAAAACATTAGAAGATGTTAGTTTCACAGCAAAAAGAGGCACTTCTGTGTGTAATGTGTAGTTCAGACAAGAAAGCTATCACTACAAGGTGCTGAAAATCTTTATGGTTTTATGGAATAGTTGACAGATTCATGGAAGAAAATCCAAGGAGGGCTGCTTAACAGAGAGTTCTTACCTCTGCCTCAATAAACTGCAGGAAGCTGGGGCAGTATTGTGGGTAAATCTTCATTTTCTTCTGCTCTGCTCTGGGCAGAGTGGTACTGGCCAGTGGCAGAGATCCAACATGATACAGCTGGTCTTTCTATTCTTGTCTCCTGGAACCAATATCACCGCTATGATTGAGAAATTTACTCTGCTTTTGAGCTGAAAAGGTCTATCTAGAAACAAATTCCACTTTCTAAAAAAAAAACATTCTCATGAAGACTGATGCCTTTTTTAATAGCTAATTAGAATATAGATAGCTGTTGAATGATTGTTGAAGAAATAATGGTGGAACTTTGAAAGGCTAATGCTGAACTGTAAAGGCATCTTTTCAAACATGCCCTTTCATGTATTTTGTTGTCATATACAACCGAAATATCAGCATTCAGCCTTGCCTGTGTCCCCATACTGGATCTGTCAAGGCACCTAGGTGAGTTGGGCGTCCACTTCTTGCTAAAGTTGAGTAGCAGTTCTTTGTTTGACCTTCTGGAAATCCTTGCCTGAATGCCTGTGTACGGTGCTGTGTCTGCAAATTAGAATCATATTATTTGAGGCACCTGTAAGAAAACTTGGCCAGATATCTTAGCAAGGCAAAGATTAACATTCATCTGGCGCACACATCCTGGAATAATGAGTGTCACTTCCTCACAGAGATACAGATCTGAATAGCAAACACTTTCTCCTTTTGTTTGGATTTGCTATTCACCTCTGCTTTGATTTTATGTTCTGT
Source organism: Alca torda (assembly GCA_008658365.1). Classification (NCBI taxonomy): domain Eukaryota; kingdom Metazoa; phylum Chordata; class Aves; order Charadriiformes; family Alcidae; genus Alca; species Alca torda. The sequence continues at coordinate 44,787,943 of CM018077.1, read as the reverse complement.
AAAGATATTCCAGAAACATTTTTCTCTCTAATGACCAGCTAAATATAAAGGAAAGACTAAATCTTAAATCATTCCTCCAAAACCCAAGCTATCTCTCTGAATATGTTTCTGGATTAAATAGCTTTTTTTTTTTCCCCCTACAATTCATTTTTTTTCCTAGTCCTGTTAAGTCTTTTGTAGTAATTCTAGAGGTACAGCAGCATGATATGCTTACCCATCACTAATTTTCTACATGGCCAAGAAATGTCAGTGATTTAATGCTGGCAATATCTTTGGAGACCAATTCAGATATAAAATAAAAAGAACCCTGGTTTACAGTTGATTTTATTGAAGTAACTATTTCCTAGGCATCATTATTGTATACAGTAGGAAATAGGTACAGCTATTTCCTTAGAATAAAACAATTTGTGAGGCCTGTCATAGAAGGCTAAGACAATACCTTCTTTGCTTCACATCCCTTTTAACTGCCTCCATAAAATTTAAGGAATTGCAATAAAACTTGGGAAATGCTTTCACTGATGAGCTCTATTTGACAGTACTTAGGAGATTATCTTGTGCTCAAGACCAATTGGAATGTTTGCACATAAGAAATTATTTAAAATTATATGTCTTTTCTGGCCTTTTTTTTTCTTTTTTTTTTTAGCTTAAAGATGTCTCTCAATCTCTCTCTCGCCTTTCTCTCCCCTCTCTCTGTCTCTCTCTTTTTTTTTTTTTTAACAGAAAGATCTTTAAACAGTTCACTGCCTCCTTGGCATTTCTTCATTCTGCTTTTCATTTCATGTGAAGTCTCCTGGGCTCTGACCAGTTCAAAAAGCAACTTTGTAGTTTTCTACGGTAAATGACTGACAGTATTGGAAACTATGCTCTTTGTCTGACAGACAACTGCATTCACACTGCTAAGCATTTGGACTGAACTTTTAATTTAACCCTACCGACTTCTTTTTGTCCTTCCCTCAGCATTGTCTGTGTTGTATTTCCTACCGTGGCAGTGTGTCTTCTCTTTCTGAAGCTGCGTTTTCCTGGGATTCTAAACGCAGCTTTGGTGTGCGGTTTGGGATCTAATGAAGATGTGCTTTGTGTATGTGCTGTTGCATATAATAACCTGAGACATTCATATCGAAGCCGGTTGAAAGGTGGCCTATGGCAGTAGAAACGGAGCTTGTAGGTGTCAGCCTGTTTACTAATGAAAATTAATGTGCTAGTAAAGCTATCAGTTTTGTGGAAATTGTAAGCAAAAGATCTAAAGGATGAATACAGCTGGAGCTTGAATAACTCTCTTAGATTAGTGTCCCTGTGCCAAAGTTGTGCATGCTGATGAGATGGTTTTGGGAATTTTTCGATGTGCTCTGAATACCGTTGGATTGTCTCCCTTAGCAGAGTACTGTGAATAGGTCTCATTAGTTCACATGCTTAAAATTGCACATGTGCTTGGTGCTGCCAGTCCAAAAGCTGCAAGATTCTGCCGTTGGATTGTGGAGTGGATGGAGGCTGTGGGATGTTCCATGAGGCTGGCTGCTTTTTCCCTTGAAAGAGGTGGGGAGTAGCTATTTGGGACAGCATGTTTTACTCTACTGGTCAGATATATGTACCAGCCCAGGGCCAGAATCTGAACTGCACCAACTACCTCCATAGGAGAAGAGGGGACAAAGGACAGGTGCCCTCCATCTGTACTCAGCCTGGGATTTAATGCCAGGATGCAGCACAGAGATATCCCAGCTTGTGAAGAGATTCCCTGGCTCAGATCTCAGATGCCCCAGCGACTGCCATTTTTGAGCCACCCAGGTCCAAATAAACAATGATGTTGCTGCTTAATAAAGTAAAGAAGGCAGTCCTTGGTCCCATGTCAAAAGTACTGGCAAAGTAATTGATTGATTTTAATAATTGGGAATGTGAAAAGGCAGAAATTCTTATATTGAGTTAACAAAGTGATGAAAATATTGTGTAATATATATAAAATAGTATGAATTTAGTATCTTCCACAGACAGCATGCAATATTTTAATTCCAGTATAAGAATTTATGGCATTTGAAAGAGATTATTCTCTTTCCCATATGTCTCTTTTCTACAGTACTCAATTTTGAGATATGTACGCATTAGGATCTTAAACACTGTATTACATTTGTATAAGCTTTATCTGTGCATGTTGCAAGTGGGCGTATAAATGTCTCCTGAATGTTATCAGTTGGAGGTCGTGTCTTGCTTTGAAATGAGAAGTATGCTAATACTATATTAGAAATTTCAAGTTCAAATACATAGTTCACGGAACACGATTCCAAGATGCCCCAAACCCCATTAAAAGCCCAGGTTTACTTTGCTTCTATATCTGCTTGCCTAAATGCAATCTGTAGACCATAAATCTCACATCTACTTGTGTTATGTCAGATACATTTCCAGTGTAGGCTATAGAGTACCTACACAGTGCCGTGCAGGATGTGTATCTCCTGTGTGTCAAAAGGTGCCATACTTTGTTTCTGCCCGTCCAGCGATGAACTAGAGACTTGACCATCCGCCATTATACTATTCTTTTATAGCCAAAGGGTGACAACATATTCCACTAGGTTTGTACTTGCATGGCATGCAGAATGATTCCGTACTATGCTATAATTAAGCAGAAGGCCCAGTTTAGCTTGAGATGCCTTTTAACTACAAATGATAACTCTTCTCAGATTGTGGAATCCTGTGGGTGCTTGAGATGCAAGGGTATGTGGGGAAGCCAGATGCGAGATGTAAAAACCCGAGCTTGTAGTTTAGACCAGCCTCAGAAACACCCTTTCTAAGCAAACATGAGCAGCTCAAAGGAAACACTGATGTCTGGAACGGGGTAATATTATGTTTATTGTGTTTATATATAAAAATTATATTAACTATATTTACCATATATAAATAATCATATGAGCTATGTTGTGTTATATTAGCATGATACATTCATCTCTTTATACATAAACCTGATAAGGACTTGCACAAACAGATCAGGTTTTCGCCTATATGCATAATTATAGTAAGTTATTTAACCAAATAATCAATAACTGTATTATTAATCATACAGAGCAGGCAAAGGCTAGTTCCTTTTGTATGCAGCTGCTCTCATGAGCCTTCTGGATACAGAACAAGAGTGAAGATCATTAAAGGGCTCACAGGCTGCTTAAAAGGATATTACCCTGTTTCTGTACACTGCCTTTTGTAGAGCTCACACACCTCAGAATGCATTATTACTAAATTACTTATTGATTCTGAATAAGGCCCATCGACGCATCTGTGAGTCTGATTTTATTTATGGGTGGTTCTGATAGAACAGTGTGATTTATGTATTTATTCAAGTCAGTGGAGAAAATTTATAATTCCATATTCCTTTCTGTAATGGTTTGAAATTCTCAAGTCAGTGTTTCAAATTTTTTTTTTTTTGCATTTCTGCATGTACTGTTTTTCAACTGACCAAATATAATGCGAAGAATGTCCTGTTCACCCTATCTTTCTGATCTCCCCAGTAACATGATGTAGTACATTTGTTTTCTAAGCAGCATACTACAAAGACTGCAGAAGCTACTGTGGATTTGAGAAGGTTCACGGGAGCGATGATGATAACATTTTGTAGAGGGAGTCTATGATTTATTAGATGGAAAGAGCAGACATAAGAGGCAGTCTGAACTGAAAAGGATGCTGGGATGTGCATGGATTTTTAGGAGAGGGATACGCTCACCCACTTTCTGATTCCGTGGCCAGTGGTTTTTTTCCTTATTTAAATGGTTCCCTGTCTCTGGCTTCCCACTTCTCCTTTCTTCCTCAAGGTGCCCATGTTTAATCTCTTAGCTCAGTTTGCTTTCTGTGGACTTCAAAAGATTGAAGGGTTTGTTAGGAGAAGGAATGGCAAAAGACAAAAACTGGAAGTAGAGGGTATTTCAAACAGGCATAAGTGCATGGGAAGTAGAGATCACGAGACGATAAGGAACTTAAGAGAAGTTTTATAAAATTTCTTTCCCTGCTGCCCATGCTTACACCTCTTCATTATGAAAACGTGTCACTTCTTTCCAGTTTAGTCTTCCTAAAATGGAATCTACCTGTTCTGGTTGACATTCAGCCCTGTTCCTCCAGTCCTCAATAGTGTCGTTGGTGTCACTGATGTTCGCTCAATAGCAGAAGAAATGTCTCCCCAGTCTTCAGTTCTCTCCATTCAGCATGTGGCTGCGATTGGGCTTTATATGGCTGTGAATCTGTAGCTTGTCTGACTGGTGCGATAATTGCATAGACCCTTTCTTTGCCTTTCCTAATAAACTGGCTTATACAACCTCTCTGTTTTCCCAAAATCCCACACTTGCCTGCAGTTCCAAGGCATTGTTTTGGCTGGCAGGTTGCAATGTCCCATTCTGCATAGAAAGCAGTAGGATGAACTTTTTGCCGTGTCTTTCCAGGTAGGTACCTCCTTGTACAAATAGCGTGATCGTTTGAGTCCCATTCAGCTTGCTCCTTGCTGTGTTTGTGGGAGAGTCTATAAGTGGAAATAGAACCTAGAGCCACATTTATTTCTGTCGATTGGCTTCAACAGTTGTTAGTTGTGCATTTCTTATGTTTTCTTGTAAAGTAACAAAGCTTTTGACTGACACTCTTACACCAGGACGACTAGAATTATGATTAACTCTACAGTAAATATGCAGAGCTCTAGACAAAATGTAGAGCATTTTGACTATCTTTCATTAGCTTCATATTCTCCCATCCTTAAAGAAAAGTAAATGAAGAGCAATGAACTTACCCCGGGAAGTTGTAAGGTCCTCATATTCTATAGTGATAAGGACTACAAATACCCAGATAACAACATAAAAATATATACCTACAAACTTTTCAATAGTGTTTTCTAAAGTAATATTAATGACACATTTTTTTTAATATTAATGAACTGTTGAGGATAATTTTTTGTCATATCAACTTATATATTGCTACCATTATGCTGATCTTAATTGATTCTCTCACAATTACAGTTGTTAATTCTGTATTCACAGTAGGTGAACTTCCTCATTGGCAATTATTTTATGGCTCCTTTTAACTGTAAAAGGACAGTTTCACTGCATTTCCTTTTCCTTTCTGTTTCTATCTTTTTTTTCTCCCCCCTCCCCCCATAACACCAATACGGAAATTCATCATGTTAAACTTCTGGAGAGCTCTGATTCTTGTCTCCCTTTCAGCCCTTGGTCTGTTAGCCAAGCAAATGTGATTCAGAGATCGTATTGTTAATCCTCTGGTGCAAAGCTAGTCTGCATGGTGCTGCTAAATTACAGGTGTCTAAGCATGAAGGTCTGCAATGTACTGAAGTTATATTGTTGTCAGAATTGATATTAGCGTGAATTTCCGCATTTTCTGAAGACGTACTTAAGGACAGAAGGACCAGCTGACAGGAAGCCCATGAAAACACGTGTCTTATTATGCTCAAGTGTCTCTCATGGTAGAAATTAGGTTTTTGCCCCAAGTAGACAGGGAGATACACAGCATCAGAAGCACCTAAAAGTGAGCACGCCAAACTGCTCACCAACAGCTTTGTGCATGGGAGGGTATCTGCTATTTCCCTCTCACTGAAGCATGCAAAATTCAGCAGTTAAAAGTGAGCCACAGGCAGTAGCTTGAAGGTCTGTTGTGGGTTGGTTTTTTTTTTGGTGGTGGTGGGACAAATGCCATTTTTTGCAGCTTATGTAAAGAAGTTTGTTGTAAGCGGGTGGTATTTGCTGAACATAACCCAGAGGGCCAGCATTCGTCCCTTTTGAAGGGTGATAGGTGGAAGAACACGTTCCCTGCTTTCCCTTGCTTGGTCTGTTGCACTTGGACTTGTTGCCCTTGCCATGTGCGCAGTACTAACTAGAATCAGTGTTCACTGATTAATGATGGCGTTCTATGCCAGTAAATTTGACTCGCCCTGTCTCTTCATCTAGCTTCCCTTAAAGCAAGAGCAAAAATCTGAAACATTTAGCTGATAGTGATGTTTTTAAAATGCTATTTAAAAAAACAGGTTCACTGGCGCATATGTGCAGTACATACCTCTGGTGAACAGAAACGCATCATCCACATTTGAGCTCATTTTTTTTTTTTCCAGCAAGCAGATTGACTTAAAGAGTTGAAAAGAGCAGAGCAGGCAAAGCAAGGAATTGTTTATCAATCCCTTTCACACTGAGCACGTGACATTTTCTGAGCAGTAAGAAATTTGTTTTCAAAAGACACTGTGAAGTTCACCGAGATTCGTTGACTCCTGGTAGCAGTATAAGCTTGAGACAGTAGTGACAGGCTTTCTTCCAGGACACTGCGTATCAGAAAAAATAAGCTTCCTTCAACTGGAATGATGCTTGGGTTACAGTAACACCGTAAAAATCAACGACCATTTAGATCAGCCAAGCAGGAAGTATGCAGGATTTCTGATTAGTCACGTACAGCTGTTTTCAGCTTTGCTGGTGATACTTTCCATAGGCAGCGTCTGTGGGGGGAATCCTGCACCTGAGCATCCCTGGCTTCCTTTCCAACTTGCCCTTCCAGGAATTGCAGAGAGAACAGAATGCTGCGGCAATACTCGGGCACTAAGTATTTTTTCCAGAAGGGGCTCATTTGGCCTTTGATTTTGAACTAACAGTTAATAGATGGGGCAGTTTCAGGACTGGGTGTATTTCACAGCAGTTGACGAATGCCTGACTCACAGGCACGCTTTGCAATTGCAGTGATATAAAACACCTCGCTGTTTACTCTCTTTATTCAGGATATGTATTCACAAAAAAGATATATTTTTTTTTCAATACAGTGAGTGGTGTATTGGCATTGATAAGGTGAACTTTACCGAAAGTAATTGGGCAAATGTTATTACCACTGAGTTACAGGGAAGAACTGAGTTTGCATTCAGCTGCACAAGATGTATGTCTACAGGGAGAGGCAGCCCAAGGCAGCCCTGCACAGACTGTAGGGGGTAGAGAGCCTACGGTACGGACTGGGGTGGACTGGGGCAGCTGGAGCAGGTAGGGCTCCATGGCTGCATCTACACTGCCAACAAGACTAGGGCCAGGGAATGGATTCCTGGGGTTGCTCATTGTCCCTCATGCTTAATACTTGTTTTGAAGCCCAGCACTGCTTTGTGTTGTCAGGACCAGGTTTGTTTTCCCCACTCTCAAACGACATCCTAGGATGCTTTGCACCTTCAAGGCTTCTGCTACACCACAGAGAATGCAACCTATAGCCTCAATTTCATGCTGATAAAATGACATTTTGATGAGTTGTGACACAGCCATCACATTATTCAAAATGCTCTGAACTGAGAATAGTATGCAATGAAATAGTGTTTATGCATTCAGGCTATGGTGTGACTGCAGGGGACCAAAGAGAAACCCTGGGCCAAACATTATGTAGAGCGCCCAGGCAATACCACTCAGGGCCTTGAGCTTTATTTAGCAATATAGGTAAAGTCTGAATCCGCAGCTTAGTATATCTGAGCTGATGGAAGATGCTGTACGGTATGACATGTGTTATTTGTGGTCACTTTCTAGCAGTCAAACAAAGGTGGTAAGGTGGGCAGGTCAAGGTGCTCACTGCTGCTTCTGAAAAATACTCTGAGTTAAGCTGGAATTTTGTGAACTGGTGTGGGAGCAAGAAATGAAATTTAGGACCTCCAGGCTTTGTTTCCTTGTGCTCTTCATCTCCAGAAAATGCTCCACTGAAATACAGTAAAAGAGGAAAAAAAGCATCCAAAGAAGGTAAATTTATGGTTCCTGATGACATGTTATTTCTGTCGTCTCATCAGTTCAATGGAGAATTGCAGTAGAGCAGGACTAGTTCTGCTTTCTGGAACCTCTGGGAGCTCTGACTTTATTTGCAGTGGAAGTTGGACTGAATTCTGAAGTAGTAAGAAATTTAAGTCAAATGCATTACTAAAATTATGTGTTATGGATGCATGAGGGATTAAAGAGTTTAAAAATAATGATTTACTCAAGTCAGCCTTGAGGATCAAAGCTTTGGCTTCACTGCTGTCTCAGGGTGGACTTAGTACCTCATGGGATAGTTTCATGGCTCAGTGCAACACAGATAATTTGGCATTCAAAGCTGTCAACAGCATGGATTAATAAAGCATTTACAGTATCTTTAAAGTTATTATTGCAAGCCAATTCTCATACACTTCCTGAGTGCAGCTGTAACTGTTTCTGAATGCAGAGTTTCTGCTTGTCCGTCTTTTTTTTTTTTCTTTGGGGAAAATATCCCTGAAAAGATGAGGATAGGCGATTAAAACCAGCAGGAAACATATAAGGGAATTGCTGGTGGTCTAATCAGGGATTTAGAGACTCCAGCAGGGGAGAAGTTTTTTATAAATTTAATACGAGGGTAAATAGTATTATCATCATTTTGCAAATCCAAGAACTTATTCAAGATCATTATTCATAGCCCAGGAGTTCTTGTGTTTCTTTTCTTAGCTAACTGCATCATGCCCCTGTCTCCAGCAGAAGGGCAGGAAGATGCATATAAACTGAACTTCTTAGCTGGGATTATCTCATAAGGCAACCTTAAATTTTGGCAGCAAGTCAAAGGTTTACAGCACATCAGCAAATGAAACATGAGGACAGTTCATGGTGCTGCTATCAACTCTCTCTCTATCAACTTCCAACAAGCAGAGGTCAGAGTAATTATCTCCTTGTCGCTTTTGGGGTCTTACTTTGTGGTAAACGAGGGGATCAAACTGTGCTATGGAAGAGCACTGTAACGCTTGGGTAGTTTCAGCACAATGCAGTTCCCTTGCAAGGCTCCACAGCCCTCTCACAGCAAGCTCCTGGCCTGCTCTCAGATTGCAAGGAAATGATCTGATGGTCAGTGTGCCTCGTTCCTCTCACTGAGTCTTTTCCAAAGAGGGAAATCTCTAATGTGTTTCCTTGCCATGCACTTGCTGGAACAGAATCATAGAATGGTTTGGGTTGGAAGAGACCTTAAAGATCATCCAGTTCCAACCCCCCTGCCATGGGCAGGGACACCTCCCACTAGACCAGGCTGCTCAAAGCCCCATCCAGCCTGGCCTTGGACACTTCCAGGGATGGGGCATCCACAACTTCCCTGGGGAGCCTGTTCCAGTGCTTCACTACCCTCACAGTAAAGAATTTCTTCCTAATATCTAATCTAAATCTCCCCTCTTTCAATTTAGAACTGTTATCCCTCCTTCTATCACTACACTCCCTGATGAAAAGTTCCAATCCTTTCAAATGTGCCTCTGAGAAAATTAATACACTGCCTATTTAACAGCAATACTTTGCACAGGTTTTCTGACTTAAGCAGAGGTGCTCTAGACAGACCAATGGAGTAATTGGGAGATGTGCAGATAAGATTTAAGTGCTAGCTTCCAACGTACATGTGAACATTTAGATAAATTGAAAGAAAAGGCAACGTGACTACCTAATTATGAAAAATGGTATTCATGTTTTGTACAATTGTGACTATATTAAGCCTATTTCAAGCAACTAATATGCAGATCTGATTCAGGAGAGATTAATTGGTGATATGAACACTTAAGCTATATAATTTGCTCCAATTGAAGAGGCAATACTAAAATATGGCATTAGCAAATGTTGGACGTAGTTTTGCTCTGCATCCATTCACTGCATATGCCAGGTGACGCTCTCCTTATTCTAAACAATTAAATACTCTAATCCCCTGGATTTGACTTGCATCTGTGTTTTGTTTCTTTGAATTATTCTCCAAGTGCTGTTGCTGTAGCGATAGCCAGTTCTGTGATGAAATGAAGCGCATTCCAGATTCAGCTGTCAAGATCTGTATGGAGGCCCTTTGGCAGGATCAGGCAGGGTGCTTATTAAAAAAACACCTGATCCTTTCTGTTTAATATTCAACACATATTTTCTTTCTCCACAAACTCACTGGTCATCGCAGGGCATGTCTCTGGGCACTCCACTAGGTGCTGTGAATTATTCACTGCCACTCTTCTCACCCCAGAACAGAGAAAGTGCGCTTTGTGCATCGTGCTGGCCCCAGCAGTTCCCTAAATCCACATTTTCTGAGATGGAAAGGAAGCTGCAAGCCATCTCCTTAATTCCATTGACAATGAACTAGTTGTAGAAGTACATTAATTCACTCGAGCTCATAGCTTCTGATCCAGATCCAGGATTTCATCTACAGTGTGGATGTGTGCCCCTGAAAATTGAAGTGCGGAGTAAAGGAAGAGATACGCAAATTATTAAGCTGCAGTATTTCAAATAGCCATAATAAAAACTGACTACGATCAGGGTTCAGTTGGGGGCTGACTTCTTCTGCATGGCATAGTTCTTTTTCATTTGCTATAAGCACAGAGATTACACCTGGAAACCAGTATACATGCTATGCAAATTTGCCTTAATACTGTGAAGTCCTAAAGTATTAGGAGAGCAGGATCCTATAAAAACTGTGTCCAAAATGCCTAGCTATGTGCAGTTAACACAGATATTAAATTGAACGCTCCTCTTACTATTATAAATGACTGCTTTGCTGTCTTTGTCAGCAGGGTTGTGGCATTCATCCTGTCACTAGGAATAAGAATAAGATGACCATCTGCATTTCTGCAGAGTGATGGCTACCCAGAGTGAGTTCAATAAAGAAAATTATGGCTTTGTGCTTTGCTAGAGCAAATAAATCACGAGCAGGTCTTGCACCGAGGCAAAAAATGAAAAATAATATTTTGTAGAAAATATTACCCTTTATAGGGTACCAGCTGAGCAGCCGCTTGAATTGTAATACCCCCAAATGAACATCATGCAAAGGTGATAAGTAATGACCTGTTCATGAGGAACTGAGCGCACTGGGTTGTTAGGGACACTGGTGGATACGTGTCACGGGAACACTAAAGGTACACTGGCGATCTTTGTGTGAAACAGAGACGGCACATGAACACAAGCTATCAGGCCATTTTCTGATTGGTTTCCATTTCCTTCCTTCAAAATAAATCTCTTCTGTGCTAGTTCAGCACATCATTCTTCTCCCTTCTCTCTGATCTGGGGTCTTCTGCAGCAGCCTATTCCTTTAGCTTAGAAGACTATTCTCTATCTCCTGGAAATCAAAGCAGGTTAAAAGATGGCCTCAGGGGACCCCTTGGAGGTTGCATAGGCCTTCTTTTTAGGGTTTGAATATGCCATGTTGGAGACTGGGGTTCTCTGACCAGGCACATCGCTGTAAAACCTCCAGTTACCTTATTTGTCAAGTAATAACAGCCTTTCTCAGTGGTGGGGAGTCTAAAATCAACTGAAACCTAAGCAGGAATTTTTGGTCCCCTGGATCAGTTCTTCCTAAAGGTGGTTGATTTTTCTGGTTTTATTTCCTCTTTCAGTCTACTTTGAGTCAGAGACTCAATGCTCTAATGATTTCTTCCCAATTTAGTTATCCTAAGTAGGGGATGCATTACATGCATGGCTTTGCAAAGAAACGCAAATATGTGCTAAATGAAGATGGAGTAAATGCTGCGGAAAGTGGGTTTCTAAGCAGAGTTTTGGCTGTCATCTCATAAATATTCATTGGTGTCTATAATACAGTCAGATATTTTCAATATAGTAGTAAACTATCATTTAAAGCCTATTTGTAGCCATTTTCTCACATTAATAGGTAAATAACCGTTTAAGGCCAATTTTTGATTTGAATTTAGTACTAATAGCTTAAGGGGTCTCTGATGAAATCAGTTGTAATATGGATCACACTGTGGCTCCAGACAATCAGAACTGTACTCCTGTCTATTTCTTTTTCAGTTTTGCAGTCTCTGCTTAAATACCGTGGTGGTTGTCAGTCGAGAAATGCCTCCAGGTGGATTTTCCAAAGGACTCAGCATGATGTCAATGGGAATAGTGCTTTAGAAAACCTCAGCTTGAACAGATACCGAAAAGGACAATAATCACTAGAATTCTGTTATCTATAAACACTGTTTAACGCACTGTGGGCAAAAAGGGAGAAAAAAGGGGAAAATACGTTTTTTGAATCTAAGGTTATTAATCTTTGTTGCTAATTAATAAACGTTTGGACTGCATTTATTCTCTAAAGGACCACTAGATGTCAGCAGGCATCTAGGCTAGCGTAGCTGGAGCAGTAACCATCTGGTAGTAAAAAAACCCCTCTACCCTGTAATGATGTAGTTTAAATAGCATGCAGTCACGAGCTAGAATTGTTTTATTTGACTTTATAAAGATTTCAGGTACCCAAACTGTAACAGTGAGCGTTTTGGCCATCAAAATAGGGGGACTTTTGTGTATGTTACTTCTTGCACTTGTGTTTGGTTTTTTTGGTTTTGTTTTTTTTTTTTTTTATTGTTTTTTTTTTTTTTGCAAACTACGTTAATTGTCATCTGTATTCTGTCTGTTGTCTTTCGGGAAGCGCTTCTCATGCAAAAGTCTACCAGGTGGAGCTTTATAGTGAGGATGGCTATTGGTTTTTTATCTAAAAGTTTCATGGCCGAGCTTATTTTAAAGATGAGCATGACAGCTAATTCTGTTGAAAGTGGGGAAAACCAGAAATCTGAATAAAACTTCAAACGTAATATTCGTAGCCTAACATGATGTGCAACTGTTTTGTGACATCAGGCGAAAAACCTGGTGTATCCTGAATGTGCTCAACTCACCTGTATTGCATATAAGAAATAATGAAAAAAAAATTATGTTATTCTGTATTCAGCATATTTTGCATAGGCACACTTCACTGCTTGCGTTATTTTTAAGTTAGATCAAAAGCCTTCTTGATCAGTTTTGCCACGCAGTAGTATAAGGATTAGTATTTGGCCATATATATGTTCATGTGCTGTGTACCCGTTACTTAATATATATTTAGATCCACTGTCAAAACAAGGAAGTGTTTGGGTAGTTTTGACAGGTAATCTGTCCTTCCTAACCATCCATACCTTCAGGACATTTGCGTTTTGGAAAATTAGACATATAAACTGGAAAGTGTTATTTAAACAGTTTTTTTTTCCTCACGGAGTGGAATGCAGGGTCCTTAGCTATTGCAGCAATTCAAACAGGCATTACTACAACTGCTGCTGGCAGGAGTTAGGGGGACATCATGTCACCGCTGAATCAGGTTCTAGTGAGCTAAAGTGCAACTCCTGCAGTGTTATCAGTCGATTAGTTATCAAGAATGGGCTCCGTGCTCCTTATTCACCCCACTTCGTCACAGGCACTCAGGTGAAGCATGTGGGCTAGCAGCAGAACAGCTTACTTCCCTCCAGAGACCATCTGAACTGCCTGCTGAAGGGCAGGTACAGAGTGAGCCTAGGGATTAGATGCCTCGGTGGAAGACCTGAAGTTAGCTAGGGTGAATCTGGGCCCACAAAATGAAGTCACTATGAAATGACTTGTCCTTTGGTCCAGGAGTCACTAACAGTAAAAGTCCAGTTTCTCTTCTTCCACCATGTCTCGGGTGCTGCACATATTTATTGCACCGAGTTAAAGATTCCTGCGGTCTCTGTGGTCCTGTGCACCAGGTACAGGGAGCTGGAGAAAAAGCAGAGAGGCTTTTCAGTGGCTCTGGATGGCTTTTGTCAGCCCACCCTTGGATGTGACCTGGTGTGAGGGGTAGTAATTTCATAGCAGTTGCAGCCATCCTGTTTGCACTTTGCCTGTTTTCCCTGCCCTGTCCCAGCACCTGCCAAGGGTTTGCACCGTATATTTTCAGTACGGCAGAACATTCAGCAGGTTGCCGGGCCAAAGTGCTTTGCAATGTTCAGCCTCTCCCATGATGGCTGCATTGATCAGAGCACCAGCCTGCATAAGGAGGTGCTTCATCCTCGTGGTATTTCAAAACTGATCAACAGCTGACCAAGTCCAGAGAGGGAGAGATGCAGAGTAAGGGGAAACTTGGAGTCAAGAGTGAGATCCAGTCTGCTACCAAATTTGGCTCACAGAAAGTATATCCCATTGAACTACAAACTTGCCTAACGTTACTCACGCTGTGCTTAAGGCAGGTTGCCTAGCAGCAGAGATCTTAGCAGGATTTAGCCACAAGCAACATCTTGCTGTCCATGTTTCATCTGTTAGGAGGATTTAGGATGCATAGGAATTTCCACACCAAAGAAAGCAAAGTACAGCCCCTCTGGACCTCATATGAGCAAAGCCATGCAAACCCAGGTAGACTGTCTTTATTGTTCCTGGAAAATGAAGACTATTAGGATTGCACGCACCACCTCATCTTTTTCTAACATGAAATAAAGGAATTGATCTGTGGTTTGTTTTGTTTTGGGTTTTGGGGTTTTTTTTGTTTGTTTTAGAAAAAACCCAGATTGCTGTAAATGCTGTGTATTTGAGCAGGGTAAATAAGGGTGAAAAGTGAGAAGGAGCTGAGGGGGAGTAGTGCTTGGTTTAGAAGGAAATTTCATTGTGACTACTTGCTGTCTTCCTGTCATGTGAATAGTTGAGAAATCTGTGAGGAAACTGGCTGAGTAAATGTGAATGTTGGAGTCTGTTAGAAATACTTTGGCTGCCTGAGTTAAAAATCAATGATTTGCATAATTGTCCTGACTTGGCACCCTGATCCAAATGGCTCTGTTCCTTTGCACAACCTTGTCCCCTGGCCCAAAGCAGAGGCTAATTGTCAGCAGTGCTAATGAAGAAATGACAGCATCCATTTAGCTGGCCATTGAGTAAGAAGAGATTCAGCGAAGGGGAGTTGAGCCTTGTAGTTTTCCAATACATTCGATATTCTGTCACTACAGCATCCGGCCAGGATGAACTGGTGAGTTTTTGGCTCACCATTGATCATTCTGTTTCTCAGACTTGATCTTTCTTTATGGATGTTTTTTACTTCTAAGGCAAGTCTTTGCCTTCTCAGAGTTTAAATCCAGACAGACAAATAAAACTCAAGGATTTTAAGACTGGTAAAAGGTAGAATGATCACTTTCAGAGTTAATGTGGTATCTGGAAGCATTTTCATTTCTGTTTAGTTCTAGAAGATGGGCTAAGGTATCTGCTAGTGGAAGCTTGCATATCTTTACTGCAATCTATTCTGTGAGTTAAAATCGGCAGATAATTTGGCTGAATAGCTCTGTGAGCTGTTGTGATGTGAAATACATACGTACGTTATTTCTTAGTGTTGTATTTTAGCTCATAAGAGAGTAGCATCCTCAAAATCCATTCAAATCTGCCCTTGCTGAATCAGGCCTTTTCCTTGTTGAGGATCTGTGAATTTTTACTTGGTAGCACTTCCTTGGCACTTAAGTGCTATGTTCAGCTTTGTCCCGTTTTAGTGAATAATTGTTGGTTAAAAATAAAACCAAAACTGAGTTTTTTCAGTCATTCTGTTTTGCTGCTTAGGGCGGAAAAATATCTTCCTTCCTTCCTGAATGAAAAAGATTATAGCAACTGATTTCACATTCACATCTCTAATGAGATGGAAACCTTTAGTCTCCAGTTCAGCCACTGGTATAAATAAAAGGTATAAGCTGTGTGTGGATCTATTTTGTCCAGATCCTGACGTTAGCTGTTTTTCCTGATGTAGCTCTGTGTTTACCCCTGAAAGGATAAAAAAAAAAAAGGTAATTTTGTAGCAGTTATCCATAATCTAGGATTCAGAGAAATAAGGTACCCCTTTCTAACAAAGAGGATAATTAATCACTGGAAACCATTTAATAGTGTAGAATAGTGGTGGGTCCTTGATAATTGCTAAATTTTAAAATCAAGATTCAATGTTTTCTCTTGAAAGATTTGATCTTGTTCAATTGCACATGATCATTGGACTTGATGCAGGAATTAATAAAGGGAAATTGTGTGGCTTTTAATATTTTGAAGTTCATTAACCTTTAGTCCAAAATCATCAGTTCATTGTGAAGAGGAAATAGTCTAACAAGAGTGTCAATGTATGGTCCTTGCCTCTCCATGTCAAAACCTTACTAAAAGGGAATTACAGGATTAGACATGTATTGATTAATTATATATTATTTTTCTGAAATGAGAACATTTCTCCATGTAGATAATTTTCTCTTTCTATTTATGGAATTTTATTGTATGCATCTCACAAAGAGGCTTATTTGCTCAAAGTAAGACTAGTTTAATCAAATACCCATCGTGGCCACATCTTTTTGGACAGGGCTGTTTGGGGATGCAGTGAGCTGCCCTGTGTATCTATAAACCCTGAATCTTTGTGTGTCATGACAGTCACAGGCTTAGGGTGCTTTCATGTCCTAAACCAGCATAGGTACTCTGCAAGTTGAATGACTGTATTAGTGAATCCCTGGTTATTAATTCTGGAGTAGTATATGTAGCTTTAAATGATGAATCACACAGAATGAAGCTGGCCATTAGAGTGCACTTGATGTTAATTGAAGCCATGACTCACTCATTTGCATTTTTTCTTCTCACAAAGAATGTTTAAGTAAGACCCTTTGCTCCTTTTAAGATCTTGAAATCTGTGTCTAGCTATATATCAGAGAAGCTACTGATCACAATGGTTGATCAAAAGGTGCTTTAATCTGGTATCATGAATGTGTATTGCAATTTGAATTCCTTCTACTTGAAAACTGACTGCAATTTTTGGGGACTCTGCCTTTTTGTGGCACTGTTGTGGGATACTATGGCCAAGGGTGGGATACTGAGATTGTTCTGGGCCACTGGTTACCCTGCATGTGAATGGTGTCTCCTTGCCCAAGGCCTACTCGTCAGTCTAGTTTCTCATCATGCACACACATTGCTGAAGTAAAAGGCAACCACAGTCAATTTTCCACACTTTCCTTATTTTATTTTTCCAGTAAAGATCATGTCGCAATGAGCACACCAGTGGAGCTGTTACTGTAAAAAGATGCAACCAGTGACAGTCCTGGGCTCAGGAAATTTTCAGTTTAAATTTACCAGGTACCTGAAGAATAAGAAGGGAAACTATTGCAGAGCAGTGACAGAATTAGTTGCACATTACGCATCAGTCAGGGGCCAAATAGACATCCTGGCTCCACCAGGCTGGAATGGACTGTCTGGAATTCCCTAAATATGAAAGCCTTGCAGCAACAAAATGTCTTTAAAAAATGTATCCTTTTTTATACCCTAGAAAAAAAAAACCCTGCTGTATTGTGTAGTAAGGACATAATTTTCAACAACCAAGCTCTACAGCTTGCTCAAATGGTTTTCACAAGATTTTTTTTCACATTTCTATTAGATTCTAACAGACTATATAAATTAGGGATTAATTTGGCCCATTCAATATTAAAAGATTAACACTTTTCTCATTTTTATCATAATTTAGAAGTGAATTACACAGTTGCATCACAATTATTCCACTTAATTTTACTTTTCATGTTATTTTTCTCCCAGCATTAATTTTGTCCATGTTGCAGCATTCAGCTCACTACATGTCTCACTGCAGTCCATTATGTGACCAGTTGAGCCTGCAGCAACAGGGAATCGTACTTAATTGGAAAGATGCACTGACGCAGAAAAGGTACATGTAACTTTTTGCACTAGCTATACCTCTTAAAAACGCATCATTACAAAGATGACAAACTGTCATCTCTTCTTCGATCTCAAAGATTTTCAGAAGCTGCCAGAGACTGAAGCCTAAAATTCCTTCCATGCCGTGTTATGGAATAGATGTGTAAAGAATGACTGCATGGGAAGCATCAGGTGAGAATTTTTAGAAGCTTTTCAAAGCAATCAGTGAAATCTGATTTAAGAGTACCACTTCATTTTGCACTTAATAGTGTTCTCCAGATAAACTGTATGCCAATGTGCTTCACAAAGTTAAATAATACAGCTACTGAGATAAATAACAGCAGAAGGAGACAGTCACAGCAAGTTATAGGCTCAGGGAACAGCTGTTTTCAGCTGAGATTTAAAACGAAAAGCCAAAATTACAGTGCATTATTCTATACCACAGTGGCCAGAGGTTTTCAGCAAACTCCACCATACCTGAAAGCTGTCAAATAATAAGCCAAATTAATCAGGCAAGAAGAGTGGTTGGAAGAGTTCAATAACCTGAGCCCTACTGACACAACTTCATTTGAAACTGAACCTGAGCGACGCTGCGGACTGTGCTTAGCAGAGAAACCAAGTGTAACGTGACGTTCATTTCCCTCTTTCTGACCTTGCTTGCCTGAATGTGCTGGAGCACTTAATTCTTTATGCTTCCATCAGCAGGATATAATGTAAGAGTCCAGTGGTAGCCAGTCCATTCTGTGGCCTGCCCAGGTATGCGGTGTGACCTCAGGCAGTTCATTCCTGGAGCACAGACCAAAATTCATCTGCACTTGGCAATTGTAAACTCTGCCTAGTTTTTTTTCTTTGATTCCGGTACCAGAACGCGTTTCTGAATCGTCACCTACAAGAGCAGCACTCTTCTGGAGATGGAAAGCAAACCTCAGCCTAAAAAATACAACAGAATTGCCTCAATTTACACCTACTGAGAAGCTGGCTAAAGCAGCGTTAACTGATTAGCCTCTATATTCTTAGCTCAGATTCAAACCATAATCGGAGACGGTTTTGAAATTTTGAATAGTATGAGGTGAAAAAGATGGAGATACATGCCATAATATTTAATCTGAAAAGGTCTTGTAGGTATAGTCATCAACTGTTTAAAGATTTCACCATTCATATATCTTTTTTAACAGTCAGTTTCTTTCAAAACCGATACACTTTAGATTTGAGACACCTCAGGCAGAGAGTTGATATCCCTACAATACCGTATCCCAAGCCTGAAGGAATACAAATAATGCTATAAAAGTCGCACACATTTTACCATCGTCTCAATTTTTTGCTGCAGAAGTGTTGATTTAGATCCTTAACTGTCTTTTCCCTGTAATACCCTCAGCATCCCAGTAACAAAGAGCCAGCTGCTTTTTCCAGCCTCCACTTGAACAAGAGGAGTCATGCTGTGCCCAGCATTATTGGGGCTCACGAGGAAGAAATGGGAGTCTGTTCAGCCTACTTTTTAGGGTTTGTCTAGCAGCTTTGGAAAGCAGTGGCAAGCTTCACCCTAATTTTAGCAGTTTCTACATGTTGCTCATCTAAAAGACAATTTTTAAGGTGTTCTCCATAGCTTTCTCTTTCTCCTACAATAAAAACCACAAGATGCACTCCACAGAAATTTGGGGGGCAAAAATCCACTCCAGGTATGATCTGTGTTCATTTTAGAGCCTGTTAAATGTTGAACAAGGCAAACTATTCTGCAGTTATTTTACGGGACTATGGTATTGTGTTAATACTAATGATTCTGATGGGTGAAGGGTAAAAACATTACATTTGATGAGGATCTGACAAGAACATCTCTCTTTGTTAAACTTAGTGAGTTGGTGTTGTTAATGGCTTTCTGGGAATCAGAATTTGTGAAAAGGAAAATGTTTCTCCATATTTGTTGATCTTTTGTGAATGTTCACTCCTAAGCAACAGACTCAATATTCGAGATGCTCTGTTTTGTCATTCCTGCAGTAAAGCCTTCCTTACTTAGGCCTAATTAATTTTTGGTTTAATCTCCTTGTCATTGAAAAGAGGCATGGACTGACTTCGGCTCATCATCCCTCCCACCTATGCCACTTATGTCAGGTTTGAATATGAACAAGAAATCAGTGTTGTACAAAAGGGATACAGTGTAATGACAAAAAATACTGTGTAGCAGATGATTTTTTATTTCTTTTTTTAATATTAGAGCTAAAAGGATGACTGTTTTCCAGAAACTTGTTTAAAATTATTATAAAATAAATGCTCTGCTCAGGAAAATGATAGAATGAAATTGGAAGCAAAAGGATAATTTGAAGGGGATAAAAATCACTGCAATGCTAAATGGAAACGTCTGATATATTTGCAAGGAAAGACACTAGCAGCATGCTGTCTGAAATTGCTACTCATGGACCAATATCTCAAAGTCTAACTTAGGAAAGGTATGAAGAAATGGAAAAGATTTGTAACCCGTAAATCCTAAGGATCAAGTGGGTTTATCAGAGGAGAGAGAAAAATCTGATGTATTGTAAATAAGTGTCCTACAGAACCGGTAAGTGAAAGTAAGCTTTTCATAAACATCTGCTAGCAAGCACAATGTTGAAATATATGTGGTGATAAACATTTTGGAATCCATAAGCCTTTCTGGGCTGCATTTCTATGAAGTAATGAAAACAATTTTGATGTATGTTTAGCTGGTGAGCACTTGGCCACCTGCAAAGTCATCTGCTTGAAAGTGTTGTCTTTGGCATTGCTAAGTGCCTATATCTCTAAACAAGCACTTATTAGAAGTGAATCCAGCACGGAAGTGTGTAGGGGAAGAGAGGTAAAGGTTTGGGGTAAAACGTAAACATTTTTAAGCAAGAGAAGTATAAAGCTTCCCCTGAAATGCAAATTCTTTGAGGTAAGTAATGAAATGTAGGTGAGATTGGCTTTTTCAAACCGTGAAGCTTGCAGGAGAGTGAACGTGAGGAGAATAAGGCCCCTCTTTTGTGTCTATGTTGGTGGCAATGGTGGGAGGATATGTCTTCAGAGGGCTGTGATGCTGTAGGTAATGGAGCTGAACACAGTGCTCATTGAAGCCTAGCCAAAAACCCTGTTTGTCAGAGGCACTCTGTTTGCAAATATTAAATGGATATTGAAAGCATGGTTGTGAACAATTTGTATTTTTAGCAACAGGAAAGCAGGATAGAGAACTGTGTTGCCAAGACATAATATATGTAATATACACTTCTTCTGGAACTAATTATTATTTTCTGAAACTACTGCAGAGTTGTATGCTACCGTGACTGAAGAGAGGGCTTTGTATGACGTTAACAACAGGACATATAGTTCTAGTCCTAGCTTTTGCAAGAAATTAAAATCATTGTAATTCCAGTAGTGCTTAGCTTCCCCATCAACTCTGGATTGGCTTTTTGACTGCTTTGCCCTCTTTTAAAATTGCTAGCCTAAAAAGATCAATGTGCTTTGCAGCAGTTCAGGAAAGTAGACACCTACATTTATTTTTACTACTGTGAAAACTGAGGCAGATGAGTATGGTAGTCTGATTTTCTAAGGGCTCCACTCACTTTAATGTGTCTGTGAAGACGGATGTCAGCATATGAAGGAAACAAGAAGCAAAAGTCTTCTATGACACCAATAGGCTAAATTTCTGAATTCACAACAGAATATCAAACCTTGCGTGCACCGAGTGTTTTATTCTTCTCTGTATATTTTTCTCAGCAAGAGGACTGAATCCCTGTGATACATGCATAAACAACTAAAACAAAGATCTACTGTGGGTCATTAAAAAGTGCCCAGATCTGATTCCACAATTACAAGGTATGGATAATTTTGTGGCCTTTCGAAGGCTGAATATAGAATGTACAATCTGGAAAAATGGGTACTGATGTACCACAAACATTAATTGGGGAATGTGTTGCCAACACAAGCTTGAGTTTTCGTTACGTTGCTAAAGACCAGGCTCAGGGAGAGGAAATACTCGAGAAATCAAACTGACAGAGTTTGAGATACCCTACATCATCAAAGAAAGCTGCTGAAGCGAAGTGAGTGGGCTGACACGATTCCAGCTCCTGGTACAGCTCGCCAGTGTCCGCTGGAATGTGTCAGATGACCGAATATGAATGGGTTCCGGTGGGAGGGATGGCCTTTTCCTTGCAAATATTTCTTCAGCTCTTATGTTGCCCCTCAGCAATAATGGTTGGCTTTTTATAGAACACTGTCTGATTCGCCGGCAACCTTTAGGTATTTTATTGATTTAACATTTCTTCAAAGACGCAGTGAAATATATGACCCATGGACAATGTAATTTTCTGAAAGCCGATGCTGACGTCAGAGGTACATTGGCTGGTTCAAGCTCTGTTGTCTCTGGAGTTCATTATAAGTTGTTTTAAATATGCTTTCTACTCTGTTTATGAACTAGATTTCTTTCTCCACACTTGGTGAGGGTGCTGTTTTACACTGCCTTCGGTGTATATTTCAAACCCTCTTGCTGAATTGAGTCATTTCACGGTGAAATAAGCTGAATGTAAGAGAAATATGCCTTGCTTGGGACACCGTGGTTTAGTATATCAAAGCAATAAAGAGCGAGGAACAAGTTGGGAGAACTTTCAGGATCCATTTTATTTATTACTTAAAAGTAATGAAGCAAAATGTAGTTGTTTGTGCCCTCTGAATGTTAATCTGCCCAGCTGCTGAAACCAGAGTGAAAGGTGATGGCGGGCTCTGAAAGAATTGTGTGTATTTCACCTGAACATAAGGCTAGTTGGCAGAATACTGAATCAGAAGCTAATGAGCAGGCAGGGCTGGGATTTGGCATGCGATGGAAGTGGGTTCACCACACAAGGGTTTCAGAAACAGAAGCACAGACCTGAGCATCCAAGTTTGTGTTGAGACACAGGGCTTACTGTGACAGCTTCTGAGCGTGCAGCAGCCACCATGGACCACTTGATGCCAGTGTCTAAAAGTAGTTTCCACTTTAGGTTTCTGTTTCTGAAAACTCTGGCCCAAGTCTTCAGGGGTTTTTAAATTTTGCTGCAAAGGACAAAACGTGTAACAAAATAGAGATAATGTTATCTGGTGGTATCTGGTAGATAATGGTAGAACAGAGATAATGGTAGCTGATCTCCAAAGGTCCCTTCCAACCCCTACCATTCTGTGATTCTGTGATTCTGTATTCACTGTCCTTTGGCAGATACTTTGTAATACCAACATGTCAGGCTGAGCATCCTTCAGATCCTGATCCCCTACATCTGTATGTACCAAAAGAAGATGTGATTGAAGGAGCTCCTACTTCCTCCCTCCCCTTCTTCATGCTACCTTTATCTCTCCAGGCATCCCCATAGGTATTAGCATTGCAGCTGCTGCTATTTATCCAGTATTGCTGCACAGTCCCCATTCTTTTTTCCATTGTAGAGGTGGAGCAAGAAAATTTGATAGGCTTAAAGTTTCTCCTAGTCCACTGAAAGCTTAAGCCAAGAAGCTAGGAGAACATGTAGTATGGCAACACCCTTCCTCACCATGCAGAGGATGGCTCAGTGATGGCACTGAATAAGCAGGCCAGAAGACTGGAGTTGGTGCGTCTGAATTTTGTGGTAGAGACAGTAACTGTTGTTGCTACATGTGATTAGCAAGATGTGGAAATAGCCGCGTGTAGAAACAGAGGGGTTGCCAAAACTGATGGGTCAGTTTCATGTTAGAGCCAGCAGTAGTGTGATACAGACTGAAAGCAGCTGGTCAGCTGGCCTTTCTAAATTCAGGCTTGAGCTGTAAATCACAAGGTCCCCCTCTTACATAAATGGACCTACTGTAACACACACGGCTCATCTCTGAGGAGCTCTGAATAGCCAGGGGTGGAATAACTCCTGTGTCACTCCAGGTTTCTGCTGACACGATCATAGAATCGTTTAGGTTGGAAAAGACCTTTAAGATCATCAGGTCCAACCATTAACCTATCACTGTCAAGTCCACCACTAAACCATGTCGCTAAGATTCACCTCTACAGGTCTTTTAACTACCTCCAGGGATGGTGACTCAACCACTTCCCTGGGCAGCCTGTTCCAATGCTTGACAACCCTTTCAGTGTAAAAATTTTTCCTAATATCCAGTCTAAACCTCCCCTGGTGCAACTTGAGGCCATTTCCTCTTGTCCCATTGCCTGTTAATTGTGAGAAGAGACTGACCCCCACCTCGCTACAACCTCCTTTAAGGTGGTTGTAGAGAGTGATAAGGTCTTCCCTCAGCCTCCTTTTCTCCAGGCTAAACAACCCCAGTCCCTTCAGCCGCTTCTCATAAGACTTGTGCTCTAGAGCCCTCACCAGTTCTATTGTTGTTTTTGTAGTGGGGGGCCCAAAACTGAACATAGTACTTGAAGTGCGGCCTCAGCAGTGCCGAGTACATGGGGACAATCACTACCCAAGTTCTGCTGGCCACACTATTTCTGACACAAGCCAGGATGCCATTGGCCTTCTTGGACACCTGGGCGCACTGCTGGCTCATATTCAGCCGGCTGTTGACCACCATCCCTGGGTCCTTTTCTGCTGGGCAGCTCTCCAGCCACTCTTCCCCAGGCCTATAGCGCTGCATGGGGTTGTTGTGACCCAAGGGCAGGACCCAGCACTTGGCCTTGTTGAAACTCATACCACTGGCCTCAGTCCGTCGATCCAGCCTGTCCAGATCTCCCTGTAGGGCCATCCTACCCTCAAGCAGACCAACACTTCTGCCCAACTTGGTGTCACCTGCAAACTTACTGAGGCTGCACTCGATCCTCATGTCTAGATCATTGATAAAGATCTACAGATCTTTAAAGAGAACTGTCCCTAATACTGAGCCCTGGAGAACACCATTTGCGACTGGCCACCAACTGGATTTAACTCCATTCACTACAACTCTGGGCCCGACCATCCAGCCAGTTTTTTACCTGGTGAAGAATATGCCCATCTAAGCTGTGAACAGCCAGTTTTTCCAGGAGTATGCTGTGGGAAACGGTTATCAAGGGCGATAAAGTTACACTGGGATGGAAATGCCATGGCGAATCAGATCGGAGCAAAAATGGTAACAACTTTTGCATGTCTGCTAAAGCCAGGTGACGGCTCATTCTACAGAAAAGCAGAGTGTAAGTGAAGTCTTCCTCATCCCACTCTCTCTGCAGCGGCCAACTTTTGGGGCTAGTGAGGACTGCATTCGTTGAATAGCTGGTGGCGGTGGGTGGACTAGATTTGCCAAAAAAAAGTCTGATGAAAACAAAACTGTGGTCTCTACCCATCTCTCCAGGGCAGGCAGCAAAACTAAGGCATGTGAAAGGCGGTGAACATTACAGACCCTCTAAAGTAGCTCAGAATTTGTCTGAGGACTTCTGCTGCCACAGGCACCCTTCCCCTCTAACAAACCTGATGTCTTAGAATTGATTCTGATGTTTTAATCTTTAAATCACAGGAAGCAGTGAGAGCAATAAAATTTAATCAACGGAGTACTTGTTTTATCAAGCAAATGGATAATTGTGACATTTGACATTCTTACGAGACTCTATTTCTTGAACATTTGCCTAATTATCTCCCCCTTTAAAAGTTCTGTTCAGATTCTAGTTTAGCAGTTCACCACGTAATCAGATTCAGCTTTTCTGAAACATTTTATTATTGTTATTGTTAGATAGTGCATTTGCTTGAAAATGTCAAGTATGTTGTCAAATGTTGTACTAATTTCAGTTCCCTTTCTCACAGCCCTGGACTGTATTAAGAAAATACATACTGTGAGTAGGTCATTCCAGTAACCAGCTCCATCCTAAAGAGCAATAGGATCACTCAGATCAGAGGCCAGAGAATCTCTGTATAGTTAAAAGGACTTTTTTAAGGTCCCTTTTAATTCTGTTTTCTGGGTTTCTTGGATCAGCCATTTATGGCAGTGGTATCTTTGCATTCCAGAGGCATGCTTTTGGCAATGATTATGTGTCACCTAACTATAGCTGTCAGAAGCTAGGTATTCATCAGGCTCCCTCCTAAGTTAATAAAGAAACAGCATCTCCAGGAAGCAACTTACCCACAACGTCTTTAATACCTAATCTTAGGATGAGTGCAATTTCCCTCTGAAAAGCCTGCTTCTCCCAGCAGATAGAGGAAACAAAAAGTGGCTTGGGCTAGGCATTCAAGATCTAGACAGCAGAAGTTAGGTAAAATTAGGCCTGCCTGAGGGAAGTGCCGTTCTGTACCTGACAAGTTTGTGTAGATTCCAAAAGTGACAGGACAAATGCACGGACTAGGAAATAAAAATACATCCTCAATGGTTCAGGGAGCTGTAAATTGCTGATGGCTGGCATGGTACTTTGGTACAATTCCTCTACATATTAACTCTATTCTTCTCTTCCCTAAGCATCCAATTCGGGCCCTTGTCAGAGAGAGGGTTCTGGCAGATAAGACCTCTGGTCACACATGCCATGACTGCTACTACATTCCTGAATTCCACCTACATCGACTATTTCCTAGTATTCACTCAAGTGTAGTCATAAGGGATAGATGTTGTGTGTGTTTGAGGGATTAGTACAAGGAATGCGTATCATCTGAGTTTCCTTTCTGCTTCAAATAGTCCCCAGACCATATGCCAGCCCCCTGTGTGAATTTGGCGTTGAGTCCATAGGGTGTGAGCTGGTTTCCTGAATGGATGAGAAGGCAGGTAGCAAGCCAAAAAAAGGTAGTTTTCAAATCCTGTGACTGGAGAGTGAAAGACACAGACATGTAAAGAAATATCTGTATTATAGATCTAGACAGACATTAATGAGTGTGTGTCCTAACTTTCATACCAAGGTTATAAGCTCCTGCTTATGCACAAGACAAATTGAGTTTGTCTAGCTCAAACAGTGGCAGTTCAAACTCCCTCTAAATTACAAATTTATGCCTTTGCCTTTATCCAAAAGGCCGATCTAAAGGAATGGAAGAGTACTTCAGTCTCTTAAGTCCCATTGCTTCTTGTTCTCATTACAATAAAGGTAAAGGTGCCAGTTAGATTTGGTCAGACATTTTTATAATTAAACTTTAAAATTTAATAGTGAAGTGAGCGTCTTACACTTTGGCACCTTTGTTTGCTCCATCAAATACTGTTTGTGATCTTCATAATGAAATGAATGTGGCGGGGTGCTGAAATACTTCAAATAATTTGTCCTCGGGGTTTCCTCCTTTTGATTTCCGTTTTTGTTTTAAAAAACTAGTTTCCTGTGGTTGCAATGGTTTGTGAAGTTCTGGCAGTGTCACCCAGTAGTTCAGAGATTAGTCCTGAGTCATCCACAGGATAAGGAGTCGCAGGTGTATGTTATGCCTGGCTGGAACTCCCCTGAAACTACCAGCATCTCTGCCACTTGTCCCGGGGCCAGTGAGGAGTAAGGATGGCTCATATAGTGTATTGATGGAATGCCACCTAGAGTTTTTCTTTCATCCAGAACCTGATTTTCCTGCTTTTAGAGTTTACTAGTCTATCATCAGAGTGATTTCATGTTAAGACTTGTCTCACAGCTTCTAATTTATTCCAATTTATGTTTAAAAAGACCAGGAAACATTTTGGTCCCACTGAATTTGCTAGAAAGAATCTCAAAGGTACTCCAGGTGGAACTACAA
Source organism: Alca torda (assembly GCA_008658365.1). NCBI lineage: Eukaryota > Metazoa > Chordata > Aves > Charadriiformes > Alcidae > Alca > Alca torda. Next base: position 44,760,981 of record CM018077.1, on the reverse strand, counting down.
ACATCTCTTCTCTCGCACCTCTGACCTTGTAGATGGTCTTGTCCTTTCCCATCTTCTTCCCTCTGCCTCCTTTTCAAATACACTCATGTTTTCTTGCAGGCATTTTGTCCCCTCAGCAGCCCCAGAAACACTTTATGTGCTCTGCACTCTGCTGGTAAGTGCCCACTTGGTGGTGGTTTGTGCTGGAGTAGTTTTCTTGCTACCTGGTGTGTTCCGGCAGGTGGGGTGTCCTTCTTCAGAGAGAGAGGTGAAGAAGCACCGCTGTCCTTGCACACAGAGATCAGTAATTTCCTTCCCAGTGAAGCAGTGGCTTTAGTGCTCCTTCATTGTCTGCCTACGGAGACTGACAGTTCAGGTTATTGTGTACCTTCAGAGAGATCTAGGAAGAACACAACAAGTTCCCCGTGCCTCGCAAGTTACTCCTTTTACAACACCGATTCTGCTAGATAGGTATATACTGTTTATATGAAGAAAATAAATCAGTATGTGTTCGCTTTGGGAATACAACATTGTAGAATAGATTTAATTTCATTGCAACACTATCAACATTGACAGCAAAAATCTTTAAGGCAGAACAGAAGGGTAATGTATTTCTTCTTTTTCTCTTATCATCTTCATATTGTTTTCCCTTGTATTTGATCCTGCTGCTATAGACTGAGAATCTTTGTGCAAAGCACAGAGACAACTTCAGCTCTCATCAGATTACTCAGCACCTAGCCAAGCTGGATTTTAATGGGCGCTTGATGGCATGTTGGAAAAATATTATTTTGTGCTGCTCCATGGCAACATTATTTTCACATTCAACTCCTTGAAAAAAAATGTGCTTGCATGCCGATTGGCTCAAAAACTGGGTCTTTTAGAATATCTGTGAATCTTTCAATAATGCTGTACTGAAAGCATTGATTATGGTTATATGTCCATCAAAGTCAGCATGCCTTTTTGAATTAAAAAAAAAAAGAGGAATTTCTCTTGAACCACACTTGTTTGAAGCAGCGCAAGTAATCCTGCTTCATGTGCCCATGATACTTTTTGGATACCATGTTTCTGCTCTGTTGCACCGAAGGATTCAAACGGAATCGAAAGGAAAATCATGGGGAGTAAGTAGAAAAAATCCACACAGCTTTCATGGCTGTGCCTACTACCAAGCAGTGAGGAGGCACAGCACGAACACACTTACCAGAAAGTATCCTGTACGCTAAGGGCAATTCTGCACACCCCTCTGTTTCAAAGTCTTCATTAAAACAAATATTTTCTACTTACCAGTGGCATTTCTGCAGTTTTTCAGAAGAGTATTCATATTTACCCTAACGTCTTGGGAGCAAATTCAGCTCCATTCAAAAGCCAGAAAAAGGTATAGACAAGCATTTATGTCTCACTTAAAGCCTTGTTTTGAAGGTTTAAAGTGCAATTTTCTATACAGAGATGAATTTCATTCTCCAGTAGCTCTAAGTATGCTGTTAAAATTGGCTATATGTCACACTGAAGGGACAGCTCATCTTGTGGTCCCCGTGATGTTCCTTAAACCTTTTTACACATACAGTACCTATAAAATGCCTTTACCCAGAGCAGAATTGCATCTTCCTTGCTTCCTTCCTTCCTTCAATAATAAATAGGCCATATTTGGTTGGTCAGAAAAAGTCTTGAATTTAAGGTTAATTCAGCAAATTATGTTGGCTGAAACAAACAAACAAACAAACCGAAAAGAAGAGATAGCAATGTTGACAAGACTAGTTCTGATATTTTCCGAACGTGAGTATTTTGGCATTAGGGATTTGATTCAGAAAGGAATTAGATACCACTTGCAACAATAAAGAAGGGGGTGATGCCTTCATTTTCTCCATTAATAGCCCATATTCCAGTGGTTCTTGCTTGGGATTTAGTATGAGGAAGGTTTAAGCCTAAGCTGAACCTAAATCACAACAGTGGTTCTCACACCTTGGAAGAGCCCTTGTTGCTCATCTCTAGGATGTTGCGTGCTGACTCCTCCCGCTGTAACATTTTTACTGCACAGTGTAATACAGAAGCATTTATCACAGCAGATAAGAAAGGCCAGGTAGCTTCCTTTACAACTAAGACCTGAAACCATCCAGAGTAATTCTCTATATTAACGGTAATTTTCAAATTGAAAACAGATAGTTTAGCATTGAGTCAAAATATTTTTTTTCCATTTGTCGATTTGCTGGGAGTATCAGAAAAATTGGATTTTTTTTTTTCTTTTTATTGATGACTGGGGGGAGCTTCAGAAGATTATGCTGTTAGTAATGTACATATTAATTATAATGCGCAGTATTAAGTGCTAGAGCAAGGAGATTTAAGCAGGTTAAACACTAGTTTAAATAGTGTATATTATACAGACATAGCTACTTAAGCTGCAAGCTCCCACCAAAGGTAAAACTGATGTAAAATCTTACAGACTTTTAATTAACAAGATATAGCTGAATCACCTTAACGGATTGCGGGGGTAGCAGACCTGGCCTGTAAAAATCTTTTGTGACTCATTTTCCAGTTTTTCAGGAACCCGGACATAGTAAACAAACCAAGAAGTGGGCCTGTTCAAATAATTAAGATAGACCATGTACTGAATAGCCCTCAACTCCAAGTTCAGTGAAAATTCCATCATTAAACCAACAGGCTGGTGGGAGAACCGTTAATGTGTAAATGGCCGGGCATCCTCTGCGGCAGCTGTAGCCCCTTTTCTGGCTATGGCAAGAATGAGATAGAATTCAGTGCCTGCAAAATGGATCTGGCGATGATAATTATTGAACAACAGCTGTACTGTTTCCTTTGTTAAAATCCTGCTGCGCGCAGTAACCTTTTGCAGGTTCCCAAGAAGTATTCCTTTTCATACAGAACCTTGTCGTTGGTGCAGAGTCAGTACTTTTCATCTTGTGGCTATGAAAGTTTGCTGAAGTAGGGAAAATTGCATGGCTTTTGCATTATTTTTTTATTTATTTTTTTTTGGTTGGGGGATGTATCCTGGAAGACCCGCCAAAGCCCCAGCATTTACAGGTCTCTGTCCCGCAAGGCTATTAGGTTTAAAATTAAACTTCTGCTAACATTTTGGGTAGCTTGTCCCCATTGTCTTGTAAGACTCTCCCACATGCAAGCTCTCCTCTTTTTAACAGTTGTATCAACTATCTTTGAAGATTACGATATAGCAGCTTCTCCTTCCCTGCCTGTCACCCACAGGAAACAACGTTAAAGGCTTCCGCTTGAATTGTTAGCGTTTCCATTGAGTTGCTATGAACATTTTAAATGTAGGCTGTCATTTCGTTCTTCGCCTTCTTTTCCTCCCCTCATCCTCTCTTTTCCTCCCCTCATCTCCAAGTCCATTTGTGATGTTTGTGGAGTTGTTCTTCGGCTTCATAGAGCATTGATTTTTTTTGGTTAATTCATCTAATTCCCAGTCAAATGAGGACATGGTACTTGTAAATCATTTAATTTCTCATTAATCTCTTCCAGTGCTGGCTCCTTTTTTCAGCTGTCTCCCTATTTACTGTCTCTAGCGAAAAATATCCAGTGTTCCCATCACTTGTCACAAGTAATGTCACGGTTGCTGTGGATCCATTGGCCTGAATAATCAACATGATTTTTTTTTATTAGAAATCAAAATATTTGTTGCTGCTGTACACAGCTACATCTTAAATCCCACGCAAGAAAGTTCACTAAATGAAATGCAATAAGCAGAAGATCTAAAGCCTGCCCTGTTACTTTGTGCCAAATCTTATTCATTAGTTTTTCTTTAACAGTAGCTGTAGAATTTTAAGATGCTGTTTAGAAGAGCAGAAATCTTGAAAGCTGCATCCTTATGCCTTGATACCTCTCTGGCAGAGATCCCATTGAGATGAGAGGAATAAGGATTTTGGCATTCACTTAAGAGATGGAAGTATCAGCTTAGTCAAACCCACAGATAAAGAATTCTCTGCTGCTGTCCTCAACTATTAAACACTGGTATCAAATCAGACTTAGTAGCTGCTTATAGGTAGATTGGCAGACCAGGCAGGGTGCCTGCTCATATAGCAAACTAGCAAGAAAACAATTTTCTCCTGAAATGAAGAAGTGCTTTTCAGGGCAATAGGTGGTACTCCCCCTTCTAGGTCAGCACCAAATGGTGTCCTAGCAGGGTGGGAAAGAGAATTAGGCTAAATTCCCTACTCAAGGAAAGGGTTTTCATTGCCCATAGCCATTATATTAGTTTTATTGTTGAGGTAGAACAGGCCTCACCTTTAATGTTCCCTGGCCAAATCTATCCTTCAGCTGCATGAGAAGAGCAGACCCTTGTGTCCCCTAACACTGCTCTGTACTATATGACAGCTTTTCGAAGTGGTTTTCGTTGCATTTTAGAGATGTTTGCAGCTTTTTTTCTGTATAATCACATATATGCTTTGTGATCTTCACATCATTAATCTCAGCCACTGTTATTATCTTATTTTGAAGAGACAGATTTTGCCAATAAACTCTTTCTTGGTGTCACTCATCCTGACTTTTTCCACAGGCTTTGTGCAATAGTCACTGAAAACAACTTCAATGCCATGGTTATTTTAATTGCCACTCAGTGACTCATCTTCCTCTGGCTGTAATGGGATTTAAGGAGCATTTAATGTTCTCTGCCATGTAAGGGGCAGTTACTTAGCAGTTACTTAGCCAATACAATGATAAGCATCTTAGACTTACTATAGATAGAGACGTTATTCTGATGGGAAGGATTAAAACATGTACACATTTTGTATTTGAGGCAGCAAATAATAAATACTGCCTCTTCAAGAACAGAAGTCCTACACAGGGAAGATCAGGCCACAGTGTTTCTTCATGTGGCAAAAATATCAGAGGAGATGGAAGAAACTGGTGAAGCTTTGTTTGTAAAGTATGCACCGGCTAAATTGCTGCCCCTTGCTGATCAGTCTAATCTTTTAATGAGGCTAGGTAAGCAAAAAGGAGGCGGTAATGATGCTGATGACTCAGAGATTTCTCTCTGGGAAAGAAAACAAGCAGAAGATGGTTGTCTAAACAGCACAGTACAGTGACTCTCCAGGTGTCCTTTTCACCTGTAAAATGGTTGCTGGATGGCAAGCTAACCAAACTCAGAGGTTCCCAGTGTCCCTGGGTACAAGTGCTAGGATACAAATTGGTATATTCTAAGAATGTGAGATTTTTTACGTTTCAGCCACCCTTCAGCTTGCAGTATGCATTTTTCTTAAGCTTGGATTTGTGTTGGTGCTTTTTGTTTAAAGAATGATGCAGCAACACAACAGCTCAGAATCTGGGACCAGCACACGGAGACACTGGGGCACTTTGTTCTGCTCCGATGGATGGGGTTTAGCCCATCTTTCTTGATGAAACTGCCCTGATCTGAGGATAAGGGACAGTACTTCTTTTAAACCCACTCATTCTATTCTTTGTAAAGAAGATCTGGGGGGTGCACTTTGTATTCAGTGATTCCCCCATGGAGAGTCTGGGGACACCATCCCCTAACCAACGTTGATTTCACTGCAAAATCTGTAGTCACTTCTCTAGACCTCGGAGTGAGAACTCCCTGGGGAGAACCCTGACCACTAGGTGACATAATCAGGTTACCTTCCTTCATGCCACAAGCTTTTAATTTTTTATGCAAAGTGAAGGAAGCTCAGCCAGAAAGATGGTAAGGACTCTTGCCCCTTAAGATAGCCAGATGCTTGTTGTAAGAAAAATTTTCTGGAGAGGCCCTCTGGAGAGGCTTCAGACAGAAGATGGCTTTGAATGTGTGTTTTCTGTTGCTTCATTTGCTGAATTTACCACTAGATTGTGGTACGAAAGGGGAAACAGTAACTCACCTGTTAGCTGTGCTTCAAAAGGCAGGAGTAACACTCTTCCTTTAGATATGCTGATAGACCAGCACCTGGATCACCCATCAGCTGGAACACCAACTGGTGGGACCCAACAGGGCTTGGCACTTGATTGCCAAGTGATGTTAAGTATCTGTGTGCGTGGCCAGAAGTATTCTAGATACTTGGGGAACACTCAACATTTCCACTTGAGTCTCTTGAGGGACTTCAGGTTTTACATGCCAGCTGGGGAAGGAGGCAGCCAGCAGTTTTATGTATCTCAGCTTCAGGGTTGGGTGGTAAATACAGAGACAAGTGAGATGTAGATGCCCTAGCCTCTTTGTGCATCTGGTACTTAGTAGCTTTATCACTTGAACGTGGCCTTCTGCCACTGCAACCTCATGCCAAGAAAACCACAGTAATGTATGTTTGGTGCCAGCTGTACAAGTTACACAAAGAAAACTAGCTAGAGGAAAATTTAGAAAATCTGAACGATTTCTGCAGGGGATTTTTTTTTTTTTTCACCTGCAAGGCTTAATTAGTAGGACTCCAGATTGTAACAGTGCAGTGCTTGAAAACGTGTTGGATTGCATTGAGACATGTGCTTTTTATGGGATGCTTTCATATGCAAGTTTTGATGATATAGTGAAGTTGTTGAAAAATCCAGCAGCACGTCCTCAGACAGCTCCAACTCATGCACGCTGCTTTGGATATCAGATATGCCATTTCATTGCAGGCCAGAAAGTTTCCCACCTGACTTCTTCGTACAGTTTTGGTTTTGAATTTGTCACTATAGAAATCTACATGACCTTTACTATAACCTTGGCTAGTTGTAGCAGGCTCAGTACAATGTATGTTCAAATGTACAAGGCAGGTGAGAATGTTACGTGTGGTACAGAACATCTCTGGGCTTTGCATGGGGAGCTGTTAGCCTACTGTGCACAAGCAAGCAGAACAAGAGCGCAGTGCATTTCACAGTGCGTAAGGCTAGCTGAGCACTTGGTAATATTTTTCACTTTCTATCAATACGCTATAAAGCAAAAACGTTAGTATACGTATTTCTAGGCAACAGTGCATTTTTGCACACTGGTAAATACCGTAATTCTCTTCTGCTTGTCAAGATGTGCTACATACGAGCATGGGGCTTCAAAGGAGGTCATTTAAAAACATAATTTTTCAGTCTGGATTGGCACTTACATGCCCCCCTAAAAGTGAGTCATTGAAACTGCAATTTTGAAATCTTGCTAAAATAGGCAGTATCTCTCTCCTGATGTGTCTGTGCACTTACTGCTGGAAACCAGTTAAACCAAGGGAACATCTGTAGCATCAGTGAGAGAATAAAGTTGGTCCCTTAACTGTGAGAGAGCCCATTTCAGTCCCGTCAGTTGTCTCCTTTCGTAGTTGAACATCAGGAAACAAGTTCCATTCAATGGTGGCTTCATGCTGCTGCTCTTTGCTGCCAGCTGGAGCTTCAGTCAATGTCAGTGTGAGTCAGTTTTTAGACCCTTCTGTCTGTACTGGCCGCAGCTCCTGCTCTTGATCCCTGATCTCTTGTATTTAACATCCACTTGCTCTCTTGATTGTGTAATGCTTCATGGAAGTTTTCTAGTCCATCTGTGTGTAGGAGATTTTAAGGATATGCTAATTTTACTGTAAATTATTGACAAGATGAGTACGGAAAGATCTGTTTGTGTAACGCTTTAGATACTGGAGAAATCTGATCAGAGGTTTTCCATCAAGGAAGCCTCTCATCCTTTTTTTCCTTCTTTGTATGCTTCATTGTGAGTGTCTCCTGCTTGGCAAGTGGTCTGAGAAACTGAGAACTAGCCCCCACAGAGTTCATAGCTGCAAATACATGAGGGCTATAATCAAGTTTAGGCAGCTCAGGCTGACTCATTATGTTGGTGTCTGCACATTTGGCTCTATGGTGACTATCACCAATTCTTTCCCTGCCGGTTAGGGTGAGGAGGCCCAGTGAATGCCTTCTGAGACATGCTCAGGAGAGCCCAGTGAACAGTGTTTAAGGCACTTGGATATCATTAATTAAAACCATAAGTGAATTTCCTTCGCTAAAACTAGTAGCAATCCTCCTTTGACATTTCAGTTACTGTGGGTTGTTATTAGGATTATTTTTAGGACGTTATTAGGATGATTGTCATTAGGATTAAGCACCCCAAGATCTTTTCCTGCTAAAGGGAAAATGTGTTCTTTTTATTTTAGACCAAGGAAATCATAGACCTGACAAATCTCATGATTGCTCAAAAAGGCTCCTGCCATGGCATCACAACTCGTTTTCCTCACCTGCCCGTCCTTTGTCTTAGCCATCCACTATACAACACCCTGCCCTTACTCCCGTTTTCTGGAATCTGATGATGGAGGATGCGCCTGACCAATGTGTCCTGTAGTGTCGCCTGGTGCATGGGTTGGTGGAGGGGCAAGGCCATGGTGCTACCATGAAGGACAGATATGCCCTCTCACGAGATCCAGTATTCGAAGAGACCTTCAGAACTTTTTCAGCAGCAGCCTTTTACCAAAATACCTCCCTGCCACAGGCTTACCAGATCCAGTCCACTATCACACTCCGAATACTGGGAAAGAAGCAGCTTGCAAAGACTACAAAAAAACCAAACCAAACCAAGCCAAACCAAACCTTCAGTGAAAGCTATGTGAATACCTTTCTTAATAGCCAGAAGTGACTCTGATACAAAATGTTTGCTGTGCTAGAAGCCTGAAGGCACAATGCACAGAAAACAGGTACTTTGGCTGCAGAAATCACAGAATTTGAAAATATTACCGGTGTCCCCTGTGCAGATCCCTGTTGCTGTAGAGAATATAGTGTTTATTTTCCTCTTGCAAATTGATCTGGCACACACTTGTCTGACATACGAACTTTCAAAAAAAATTTTATTTATTTTTTCAGGTCCAGAGGCTGTAGCACTGGGACCCTGAGTTCCTCCAGTTAGCTGCCAGAAATTAAATCCAGGCACTTTGATTCATGACTATGTCTTTTTCCCATTATGCCTGAGCATTGATACCCTAAACACTGAATTCTGGGAACTTGATTCTGAGCTTCACAGTCTTGGCCTCTCCATCTGTGTGCACATACCCAATGTGTCTATGTCCTTATGTGCTCTTAACTGGTATCTCTGTTTAGGGATTCTTGTCTGATATTCTGGGACTTGGAATTTGCTCTTTTGGATTGTTTTGGCAAAGAGACCTGAACTTGGCCCTCTGCCTGTTTCCTTTGGCCTTTAGCCTTTGCAGTGGTATGTTCTTCTTTCCTGAGACCTGTCTTCATCTCAGCTGTCTGGGACAGCAGGCCCATCCGTTGCCCTCTGGTTTTGCAGGAACTCTGACCAGATTGTGATCTGCACAGGTCACTGATATAGCAGGGAATGGGATTTCTGAGAAATCTTGCTCTTCATTTTCATTTTTTTCCGTTTCCTTTTCCAACTATCCATCTTAGCACCTTTGCTGTTCACTTGGCCTCGATTTAATATCTCATGGAACTTTACACTTTTCCCACTTCACAGCATTTCATCTACCTTCTGATGTTAAACCAATTCAAAATGTCTTGGAGATCCCTGATTCAGTTGTAACATTATGAAAATATCAATATGGAGAATATTTCTTGAAAAGGAATCAAAACAAAAGAGTTAGATACTGTCTGAAAACCCCCTAAATATTCACATCTGTTGCACTTGGGCATAGATTGCTGCAGCTGAAAATGTCCCTGGTAGATTAAACATTGTGGAAAAAGTTCGCATGAGATCATGAATGACTTCAAAATACAACAGTTAATTTTAATTTCCCTTCCTCTTGAAAAAAATTTAATTTGGTCATCTACACATGTCCTGAGCAGTGTCAGATGACTTTCATTGTTGGAAAAAGTTCTTGTTCTATCACACTTAAATATATAACTATTCTCTTTCGGAGAACTTTTAAAAAATAACTCTTCTTGACCAACTTTCAATTATTTAAATTGCTTCAGTCTCAGCGAGGAGCCTCACTGAGCTCAGAGCAAGATCAGAGCCCTTCTGGTAGATAAGTACCCCTGTAAGCGTACTGTGAAGTCTAAGATGCATCTGAGGTTGGCTTCCCTCTCTGACTACCAATGGATTCGACACAAAGCCATCTAGAGGGCTTTCCAGGTGGCAAGTAATGTGGCAATTTCACCTTAAGATGAGCCTCTGCTGCACAGTAGTGTAAAGATTGTGTAGGGGCAGTATCTCTGATGCTGGATAAAAAGGCCAGTGAGCATTCTTTGCCCTGAAGTCGGGTAGTATAGCCTAGCTCATGTTCACATGGATAAATTCTCTTTCCCTCTTCAATCATGATGACTGACCCCAAATAGCTTAATAAGGACATGCCAATACTGTTCCATCCCCAAAACTGATCCCAGGTAGGATGTGGGAGAGGGAATTAGCATGAGTGAGAACTGGGCTGGGAGCATGCTAACACTTACATGGCATCGATGATCACAGACTGGAATGCAGGTTGGTACCTGGCTCTGCTGAGGTTACAGTATATAGCTGTTAAGATTGAATTTCTTGGGTATTTTAAGTTCCAGTTACACAGTTACACATTGTAATGATGATCACTATGATGGCAAGGTCATAATGATGACAATTAGCAACAAGGCTGACCAGCAAGGAAAAGAAGTTTTGTTGTTAATGGCTCACTATTTCCAGCAGTAGTAAAGAAACTTCATGAAGAAAAGTTGTGAATACTTATTCTACTTATTCCATTGGCTTTGAATTGGTTTCATATTCTGTGACTATGAATGTGTAAGTGGGGTAAGATTGGAAAACCTTTGCTCCCTCAAGGGAAAAAAAATGATGACCGTATTGTGCCTTTGCCTTAGAAGTGTTGCCCCAGTTTGAATCCCAAGTAACTTCTTTTTTTACCAAAATAGTTTATTCCCATGGAAACTCTACATTTGCACATTGCCGCTCTGAGCCAAGTCCTTTCAGGCTTTTGCCTTGAGGTACTCTGTCCTGTGTAATTCTGTTCACCGTTCATGTAGCTATAATTCTGTACTTCGGTACAAGACTTCCTTTTCATTCCTAAAAACGCATGTTTTCCAGCTCAGTTATAAGATGACCTAACAAATATGTCTCCTGTAACCTCATCTATTTGTGTAATGGTCAGTGCAGCCCAGCAACAAATGTCAGAAATGTCACTCTTTCAGTTGCAGGGGAAAGAAGCGTAAGTCCAACACATGGCATGTCAGGGATGGACAGAGAAGCATGGGCCTAATTAGCATTCCCTAGGTGATTTTCATGCAGCTCATTTTTTTAATATCTTGACAGGACAGTACTGTTTTCATAGGTCTCTGATCTGGAAGTCATAAGCGTCAAAAGGGATCAGTGTTCTTTTCCCCTGTGTCGTGACTGTTATCTTAATTTATTTTTCTGCTTTTAGAAGAATAATGATCATCCACTCACTTGGGTTAAAATATAAAGGCACCTGGGAATTCCAGGTCATACCTTTTTCTGGAAAATCCCGGTTAAAATATTTTCTGATAAACAATGAAGTTGATAATATCTTTGAAATATGTGGGGTTTTTTTAGTAATATGTGATCATTTGGAGGTAAGTTTTATTTATCCAGGAAGAGATATGAGGAAAGAGCATATTATGGTGCAGCTTTGCGTGTGGTTGTCTTTGACCCCAGTCCTCCAACTTGATCTTTGCAGAGGGACTTCTCCAAAGTTGAGGCACTTGAGGAGGATCTTTCTGTATTATGTAGTGGAACTCAACACATAGACCTCTGGGGTACCACTGGCCTCCTCTCACACGTGCAGATGGTGCGGAGATACTAGCCTCAATCAAGCAATACTGCCAAAGAGCCAAAAGGGTAAGCTGCAATATGCCAATTAGATTTCTTACTGATTTTCCCTCTGTGGCAACAGCATGTACCTCGACTATATCAGGAGATAACTGCTAGCTGTAGGGTATGTAGACAGGTAGGGTCAGAAGATGTCAAAATCACATACACATATGACAATGTTACTGAAAGTTCTACCTGAAATCCACTTTAACTGTAATGAAAGGAAGGAAGTAATAATTCCTTCTGATGAGGGGGAGGCTCCTGACAGGCTTGTTTGGACACTGACAAATTGGTCTATTCAGCCTGCCCCTGAAGAGAGAAGAGGACAGCTGGGTGCCCCACTGGGAAACTGCAGAGCATATTCCCGGTGGTGAACCTGAGCTGGATGCTATAGCTGAAGGAGGAGAGAGAGGCAGCGTTGTCCACAAGCCTTCTTCATCTGGAGCTAGACTACTAATTTCCTTTCGTCACAGGTAGCTCTACTCAGACTATGGCCGAGCAAAGGATTGTGACAAGTGACAACAACCGGTCGCCCATTTGGTGAAGCTGCTAGACCTGTGTGTTTGCAGTTAAGGCTAAGTCAGTTGCTAAGAAAACAGCTGCACTGGTTTAAGCTCTTATAGCCTCTTTGCTGTTTGCTACCCTCCCTCTGCCAGTAGTTACTACCCCTGTAAGAGACCTGGCAGAGAGAAACGTGTAACCCTGCCTCCACCATTCCCATTCTCAGTCTGGCATCTTAGTGGAAACCCACATTCTTTGGTATTGCAAGCTATCAGGTGCATTGGGAGATAAGGTGATTTTGGTTTAAACTTGGTGAGAGGGTTTAAACTAACACACTTCATGTTTAAATTAACTTAAATTTTCAATTAGATTAATTGAAAATCATGTTTTTCATTAAACTAATGTTACTTCATTGTGAAGTTAAATCCTCAGATTCATATCTAAATACTCGGAAATGTGAGCTGTTGTGGAGATTTTTTTTTCTTTATCATGGAGTCATGAATTTGTTGCAGGCAGAAATAACAGGTTTTGGTACTGCGCCATCATAAATGTATGTTACTTGAATCTTTATTGCACCAGATCAAATGCTTCTATGCAAACCACGAAAATGGAGTTCAAGAAAATTGCCTTCATTAAGGTATAAATGAAACCATTTGCTGTACTTACAAAGACATTTCCAACCTGCTTTTGGCGTAAAATGTGTCTTTTACAGCCTATCTTGGCACACGGATCTCCTGCCTCCCAATTATGAATGCCTTGGGGTGACCAAGCAAGCAATAATTCCAGCTGCTCCTGACAGAAGACGACACTGCTGCACTGCATTATTTTTCTGATGAATGTATCTTCCTGATAAGCTGAAACAGGCTTTGCATCAGCAACATCTGCAACAACAGGAATTTAGAAAGTGTGTCAGGTATACTGATGAACTGGAGAAAGAGAATGGATGAAGGAGGGTGTGTGTGAGCACATGTATAAATGTGGATCTACTTTTATATCCATGTTTTCCTCCAAATACCTCACTAATTGATTCAGGTCTTCTGGCGGTAGTCATAGAAGGAGCTTTCAGTATAAAGTGCTTTACTTGGAGCTTTAGTCACCATGGCTGAAAAATCTGATTCTGTTACAGTTAATAGTAATTCATTTTCTTGACTGGTATGGGGGCAGCATTTCTCCTTGTAATTCCTAAACGAGTTCAGGGCAGGATCTAGGTAACACATTGACTATGCTATTTGGCCTCAGCACTGCTCTTTACTATTGGCTCTGGAATTGTGTATGTGGCAATGACAGTAGGTTGCTTGAGGTCAAAAAATGCCTGAAATAAGATGACAAATTTTGGGACAGAAAGGACTAAAATCTGCAGACAAAGGATTACAATCAGCTAAAGAAAGAGGTAGATGGAAAACCTGTGTTGTTTTGAGTCTGGTGTTAATGTATCAGGCAGCCGGGCGGGAGGACGTAGCGTGAAAACATCTGCAGTGCGAAGTTTGATTCCCTGGGGTGAGAAAGGAGATGGTGGAAGCAGCAGCAGCAGCTGCAGTCAGAGTGAGAAATCTCTGCTTTTCTTGTTTATTTTAACAGCAATATTGAGCTTATGTTGTGTTGATGGCTCTGGAGACTGTCTAATTTTCTTCTTGCTGGCCAGGCAGGGCAGATTTGGAGCACGCTTCCTGGGAGCTGCCCATTAAGTTGGCTAATGCATAAACTGGAAGGGCCACCTAGAGGGAACGGGGATCCTGAAGGAAGCACCTCAGCCATCAAATTTAGTTCTTTGCAGTAGTAGGCAGCCCTGTGATAAATGTTTATTACAGATAAGTCAACAGAAATGCTACTCTGTGCATATCCCAGGAGCCACAGAACACTTCCCCTAAACTTGTAATAACATACGGGTCCATAATGCAAAAGGCAGAACCACAAAAGCACACCACACCACAGGAAAACAGCAGAAGAGACTGGGGCATTACCACTGTGTTCAGACTCCAAAGTATCAGGGGAATCTGTCCCCTAAAGAAGTCTAAAGATCCTACAAAATAAACAGTCCCTCGCGCGATTAACAGAGACCAAAACTTTCCAAGCCTTCCCTGTCAATCTGCTCTGAAAGAATTTTTTGGCCCCAAACCTGGAAACCAGCTTAACGCTCAATGCCTCAGGCAAGATGCATCATGATTTGGACAGCTGTTTATCCTCCATGTCCATTTGGTTTTCTCACTGGCCTCTGTCTTCTGAGACACCTCAGTATCAATTACGGACATAGCAATAACGAGTCACAGTGGAAATGGACTGGACACAGACTTTCAGACGCGCCTTATGTTGACCACCCACCATTACAGAGATCTTGTAAAATCTTGTAAAAAAAACCCCAACACTCTAAAAGTAAGCTAATTTTCTTTTTATGTTTGTTTGCTTTCCTGTTAGACCTTGCTGCAAGGTGAAGGAGAAGGGGCTCATTAGAGACTGGCACAGGAGTCTTGTCGGTTTGCATTCCTGTGTTGCCACCATATGTGTCTATCTTCTGTTTCACTGTTGTTGCCTATAGTAGCAAGGATCAGATAGAAAATCTGGCCTTTCCTATGCATTTTCATAAATCAAATCCCTCAAGGTGGGACTGCTGGCAAGCTAGGCTAACTTTTAGACACTTAATCATTGACAATGATGTCCCTTAAAATTACCGTATGGGGTTTCAAGACGACCAAGGGCCATAAGCTTCTTAGCCTTTAAACAAAACAGAAGAAAGCAGATGTGTAGATATTATAAATGAGAAATCAAGTGAAAGCTTCAGCCCATTCTTTACACCAAAATGTTGTACATAACATTTTGGAGCAGGGCACAGCAAAGAGGGGGCTGTGAGAGGGTCCATTAGTAGTTCTGTTGTCCTGGGGCAGAAAATGGCATTTCAGCGCACAAATCACCAGGTACTTTCTAAACAGCCAACTTTGAAAGTTTCATGCATAGCTCCCAATAGATGGGGAAGATTTGGTTTATAATGCCTTAATATACTAAAAGTTCCATATTCTTTTTAGTACTGAGTAGATTCTGAAAACCACTGAATGCAGTCCTGTTACTTACCATTTTGCTGTAACCTTTTTATTGAATTGAGGTTTTTTTGACTGGTAAGGGAGAAATACTAATTAGTGCTCTCCATTTTTGATAGCTTGCCTTATTATAAAACTAATTACTGTCTGACTTTTATTGTTGTGAGAATTAGAATGCTGAAAAAAGCCTCAGAGTAACAAAATTAAAAATATGAGATTTTTCTAATGATGTTGTGCTGGGTCAGACACTTCTTAAAAAAAATATATATATTAATTTTCTTCGAAAAGAGAAAGAAAAGAGAGTACTCTTTGGGATACCTGAAGTTCTGTTACTGCACCAGTTCTGAGAAAATAGGAGCAGTAAAGTGTAAAAGATATTCAGGGCTAGAACTGTTAAGAAAAAAGTCCAGTTTGCTATCAACAGAGGTTTCTGTCTGAAAACTAATGGCAGGATTATTACCTTCATTCTAGTACTGAGAATACTCATGGGTTTGTCATCTGAAAAGAAACCAAAGCATCCAGAATGGAAAAAAAACCCCAAAACCTTAATTGCCACTCTGCCACTGCAAATAAGCTGAGTAACAAGGGACTAGAATTTAAGAATGTATTAATGGGTTTACAGAAAAGGTCAAAAATAGTAGTGGTGTTGTCTTTTGATGGTCAAATACTTTAATAAAAAGCAAATGGCCTTAAAGGGTCATCTTGAAAAACTGAAAGTAATCTGAGATACCTGATTTTGTTACAGTGGGTCAATTTATGTTAGGGGATTGAAAAGTTCTAAACTACAGGGATTGACCTTTGAAGAGGAATCAAATAGCTACACGATTAAGAAGAATTATCTATATCACTATAAGTAGTCCTACTTTAAAAGGCAATATGCTGACTTGATCTACTGATTTAGCACTTCTAAATACCAGAGGTAAGAGAATCTGTTTCAGGGAATGTGTTAGTTATTCTGTGTCTGAACTGCCACACTGACACTAAAACTGTGTCTAGACAAACCTTTAGAAATGGGTTGCTTATGTGCAGGATGCAACACAGAAGCTGTAAAATTACATATTTTGGTTTTATGTTGCTGTTGACATTAAATGTTTGAAGACAGTTATGATTCAGGAGAGAATGTAACTGGTTTTAATGGGGCACAGTTGAAGTATAGAATTTAATGGCATCTTTATCCCTAAATGTGTTATATAGCGCTCTGTATTGCTTTATGTAAGTAGGCACTAAAAGAATATGTTAAAATGATGCATTTTCTCTTTGTTTAATTTTTAACACTATGTATGTTTATACATCTTAGGTTTATATACTTGACAGATATTCCCTATAGTTCAGTTTATTTATAAAACGGTACTGGCACCTTTTCTAAAAGAAGGTGAAAATTCATTTTGCTTTCTTTCCACTGCACTGCTGGCTGGCCTGGTGACTCATTTGGCTCCATTCTTTCTGATATGCCTGTAGTGTAAGTCTTTGTATCTGTATTCTTCTGTGTCGTCCAGTACAGAAGACTACGCAGTCTTGTCGTCTCTACTATTTTGAGCACAACTGGTTGAGTGAGCAATCGCAGTCTGCATTTCTTTACCTGTGAAATCCAAAGAGACACCAAGCGAAAAGATGTCTTGGCAATGAATGCCTTACAATTTTGAATGGAGGGTGTCTGAGGAGAAAATCAGTGCTGAATGATTAAATATTCTTGGAAATAATGAACTTTCCTCCTGCCTGGGCAGCCCGATACCAGCACACCTCATGAAAGAGTCTGCATAACTGAAAGATCCAGGGCTTTGAACCATTTCCCTCAAGTTGCCATTTTTGGTTTGCAACTGACTAGTTTTTGTCTAATTTTCTTCCTAGCTATTCAGTTATGAATGTCCTTGCCAAAGTGAAAATGTGGCCAGAAATGGTCAAAAGGCCCTCTTGGTTCAAAGTTCTCCTATTCTGTCGTTTGTTTACACGCTGCCATGTCCACACTGGAAACTCTAGTTTCTTTTTTTATTAATATACTGATCCTATTACAAAAGGTCTGTAGGTATACATGTCAAAATTCTACTGCAGAATAAAGACTGTGCTATACTCATTAAGTACCACATCTTATGTTATCAGCACCTTCCTCAGGTAGACCTGTCCTAGATTTGCCTCAGCTCTATCAGCAGAAACAGCTGGTGCTTTTCATGGGCATCTTCTTCGGAGGAAGTGGTCTTCTTAGTCCTCACGAAGCGTAAACAGGGGCTACAGTGTTTCAGCAACAAGACAGGCTTTTCTCACAGTTAGGAGCTGGGACTTCCACTTCTTTTTGCCGTGTAATGATTTTAAAACACTGGCTCATTCTCAACCTCAAAATGTGGAATGTACACCATGTGCAGGGCACTAAGGTGGATGCAGGAGACAGGAGTTCAGATCCTCGCTCTCAGGTGTGTAGCAGGTAACTTTCAGCAAGATGTTGGCATTGACTTGACCTCTCTGTACACTATATTTTCTGTATGCAAGCTGTTTTCTTTAATCTAGCAGTAGGGACTTTTGAAAAGTTATGTAAGAGCTGAAGATGCTAAGAGGAGTGAGCTGCTTAGCATAATTCTTGTCCTGAGAGGTGCTTATATTTCTTGTTTATCTCCTTTGATCTCAGAAAAGATGCTTTGTCACAAACTAACCCTTTTCTTCACTATAAAAGGGTTGCTGGAGAAATAACTGCAAAAAGAGAAGGTGCAGACATTACTGATATGCACTGTGCTGAGCCCGCCGCCTGATCATCTCTGTTTCTTGGTCTTAAGCTTGAATTTGCAAGGCAAATTTGTTGCATACATTGCTTATTTGTAGCTGATGATGTAGCTCAGTGTTGTGAAAGCTGTATGAGAACCAGATGCATCGAATTGCGGTTGAATGCGCGTCCGTTGGAAGTAGCTGGTTGCTCCACTTTCTACATGGGGACCTAGATACTAAAATCGCTTCCAATTATCACAATAACAATGTTTGGCATAGCTCTGCTTTTTAACCAACAGTGTACAGGCGACAAAAGGGCCATTGAACTACTTAATTTCTGCCTTTGCTATCATGAGAGAGCTGACAGGCCAGAAGTGTCTTCTGGTTTCATGTAGCTAATACTGTCTTGAAGAAGTTAGCCCTCTCCCTGTCGCTGCTTCACTTCTGAGAGACAGAGGAGCCGCAAGCCACCTGACTGAAATTGGTTCTCTAATCTACAAGCAGTGTTTACATTACTTAAAACACGTTACCATTAAAAAAATACTTTGTTCTGGGTGTGGGCTGGTGACATCTGTTTGCTTCTTGCCTGTGCCTAGTCTCTGTATCCCAGCCATGACATCAACCATAATAGTCCCTGCATACAGCAGATTTCATTTTACCTCAGACTTCTTTAGCCATAACAGGTCCTTTCACAAATACAAAAAATAGTGTACAACAGTGAAGTTATACAAGGTCACATCAGATATAAAGATGACTCAAAGAAGCATTTTTTTTTGCAGTTTCATGGTGCTCGGCGTACACCGTTTATACACAGAATTCTATATTTGCCGTACAAGTGAGTGTTGGAGTCATTTCATTTGCAGAACCCACAGGCTCCTTTTTTGCTAAATAACATTGCTCAGTATGGTTCTGAAATTGCCTGCTGCTTTGCATCCTTCTGAATCTTATGCGGAACGTGACTCTTGTTTTGCAACAGGAAAGAATTCATATAAAATGTGTCTTGAATTGATATGAACTTCAGTCTTGAAGTTTACAGAGACAGAAAGCTCGTGCATCAGCCCTCCTTACTTCACATGGTTGCATGCTCTGAAGGCAATGTAGATGTGTTCCACTTACACTCTGTGGTATCTGTATCTGCCTCCAAATGGTACCACACGAAGCCCTGCAGTGGATGGAGAGTTAGACCTCTTTGAGTGCATTTCTTGGGTTCATCTTACCTTCTGGTGGCTGCAAGTTACAAGGACAAAGGCCCTGATTCTAGAAACAATATTAATGTCTTTTATTTTATTTTATCTTGCTAATGTGACAGTTCCAGCTTTTGGCACAAAGATATTTCAGGATGGCATATACTCAAAAATTCCTAGTTTTTATTATTTTGGAAAATCACAAGAGTTTATTTTTTTGAGGTGGGGAACCAACATGCAAGCTACTTTATGTGGAAAACCAGGTACATAGGGTTTCCTTAAGATTTCTGACACTACAAAACATGAAATTGTAGAGTTTGTCCCTTCTCTGCTTCATCACCTCTACTGTTGTGCTCTTCAGAGTTTACTGTCTCAAGAATATCCAGTGAAGCCTGATTCAAAAGTATCTATGAAAGATTTTGGAAAAGGTGTTTGGAAAAGGTGCATTGTGAGAGAGTCTAATTGATGCAGCTGACCGATGAGTGAAACCCTGTCTTTCTACTAATTGCATCTTCAGCTTTTGTCATCTTCATACATGGATTTTATCTCCTAACTTCCAAGATAAACCAAGGACTGATCTTTGATCTGTCACATGTGATCAGCTGTTACAGCCCTGTGTATGACAGCACCCTGGCTGCAGGAGCGTGTAGCTCCGTGTGGGCCACATATCAAATACGCAGCCTTGAGGAAGAGTTTGCAGCTTGCCTTGAGCATTGCGTTACTTTTTCTACTTCTTTAGCAATATCCAAGCTTGCTAGTTTAAAGATAGCTCATACAAGCCAACACTAGCTGCAGTGACCGCAGTAGAGCAGTGTCTGGTGTTTCTCTAATATTTCTCTATCCCTCCTCTGTGATTTCCTTTCTCTTTCTATGCTTAAAATAGAATGTTAGAGATTCTTGCATTTAAAAAAAAAAAAGGCAGAACAAAATCTATGTGCACTTCTAATATCTCTTTGTTTATTAAAAAACATCCAGTACAGACACATAATAAGGATGAAAGCACCTTGCTTTTATTAGCCATTTTTCCCTAGGCTTCTCTGTCTAGAATACAGTGAAACAGGCAAGTGTGAATTACATGGCTACCAAAAGATTTTGGTAATATAATAAACCATAAGAATGAAGCGTGTATAGTCTTTTTATTTGTAGTCAATGAGGTCTTGAGATAAAAATAGAATCTGAGATTTGAAATATCCTCATTTATTTGTTACAATTCTTGAACACGATTTCCTTATTGCTTCTGCTCCCTCTTTTGTCTGCCTGATTCGTATAGCAAACAGAAGCCCTGCTCTAATCGGTTGATCGTCCTATTTTTAATTTGCAGGAGTGATTTAATCCCTCTGAATTACAGAAGGGGCAAGTGACTTCGTAAACCTGAGTAATGAGATTTGTTAAGCATTACTTTATCATGAGGACCTTTCCTAGAGCACATATCTACTCCAGGAAAATATTTGATTAAAACATAATGGGTGAAAGAGTATGCTGGTTCCCAAATCCAGCAAGGTTCCTCCTCCTATGAGGTTTATATTCTTTTTACTCACACCAAAATCAGCATTAGAGAAGGGATATGACGTGACCTGGTTTGCCAACATTGATTAAAGGAAAATGTAGAAGACCTATCAGTTATTCAAAAATAGCATTACAATTTTGAGATCAGCCACCTTAGGTAGTCTTTCCTTTAATAATGTATATTGCAAGGTTTCTTTTATTAAACATGGGAATAATAAAAGTCAGATTTGTAATTATCATTATTGACTTGAATCAACAAAAGTCAGTCTTAAAAGGTTGGATGTTCAAGGGTTACAAATAGCCCTATTTGGATTCCCCTACTTTTTTTTTTTTTTCAGGAAAATATAGATGTGATTTAATAGATTTAAATAGACAACATGGGTATCTAAGTTGGGTTCATGAAACCACAAAAGACTTGCCAGCAATTTGAGTGAGCTTCCATCTGAGCAGCAAGTGGGGATAAAGCTAGCAACATGAGGTTGCCACGGGCCCGAGCTGGATGTCCTTTCAGTGCCCCTGACTCTTTTAAGCTGATGTTGTCTCCTGCTCATCCTGCCCCTGGCACCACCAGCAGGGACAGCTGTGAATTCTGGTATTTGACAGGTCCTCGCCCTGCCTCCTAAGGATGCAGAGACTTTTGCTGATTGTGAACTGCTCCCCGTGCTTTCCTCCATCTAGACTCTTCATAGTATGTGTGTCTCAAGGGAATGGCATTTGAATACCTCTATATGCAGAATATAATCCCCAGAAAGTGTCCTGTAGCCATATTTTGCTGCTTGAATTCAGTATTCCTTCTGCTGGCTTTGTTGTCTTTGCTGATGCCTTTAGGGTCCGAGCCTCACCTACTGATGTTCTGTCGGTTTGAGCCTTGATATTCTGAACAATGTGTTTTGCCAGCCAGCTAATGTAATATTGTTCCTTTGAAGGCATCAGATGCTGCAACTTGAGAGCCTAACTACTTCTTCACTTCACTGTATAGAATGATCAGTCTTCACCTTTCGTTGGCCTCCAGTAGCACAGCAAAATTATTCCTCTAGACATCAAAAAGGTAATGAATGCCCTTCAACCTCTTAATGCTTTTTCTTCCCTGTCTGTTACCTGCACCAGACTACTAATGTTTGAGTTCCATAGGTGATGTTGATACCAATAGAGGTAACCATGACACTTCAATTATTAATGCCCCAGGATCTGATTTTCACAAGTGCAGGGACCCTGCAGCTCTTGTTTACTTCATTTGGACTTGGGAATTCTTTGTAATCCTAAAAAAGGAGCCCACAGCTTCTCCTGGGGAAAGACAGAGAAAGAGATGAACCCTACTTTATGCAGCTTCCAGATTAGATTTGCAAAAGGATATGGTGATTTTGAAAGCTTCCATCTTTAAGACCCTACAAAGGGCCTGGCATTTTTGTATGTAATTTCTAACCATCCACAGGGTGTTGAGGTTTGCATACTAAAATTAGGCAGTTCAAAGTCATTGAGTCCCTTTTGGATAATGTTTTCTCGTTTGAAAAGCACGCTTCTTCGAATTTTGGG
The DNA here is from genome assembly GCA_008658365.1 of Alca torda. Lineage (NCBI taxonomy): Eukaryota > Metazoa > Chordata > Aves > Charadriiformes > Alcidae > Alca > Alca torda. The sequence goes on along the minus strand of CM018077.1, from coordinate 44,738,905 downwards.
GTAGCGGAAACAAAAAAACTCCAAAATGAACTCTCCCACTTTATTGTTCCTTCAGTAAGGAATACATTTTTATTCTACTGTTTAGTTTTAACTATTTGTTTATGGCCATTGGTTTTCTACATAGTTTAGAGGAGGTTCCATGCTTGATGAAAAGGTTGTGTCTTCATGTAACAAACTTCAGTGGCGGGGACAGGTGATGAGAGCAGAAAGGGCACTGAGCTGAACATTGCCATGCCAACTTTGTGAACAGAAGAGAGAAGATGCAGGTTCACATCCTGGCAAATACAACAATTTAAGAAGAATGTTAGTTCATTAATGTTTAAAAGAAGTTCTCAATAGTTTATGTGCAACACAATTCAGCTATGTGGTCCTGGCTGCTTTCAGAGAGGTAGGTATTACTTGTCAGTGTCAAACCTTTTAGTCTTTATTGCATCCACAGCTCATTATGGGGGATCATAGCTTCAGGTGAAGTAACTTGACTCCTTTATGCACAAGCTGGGCAAGAAACCCATAAATATTTAAAACTGATGTATATTTACTAGTGTAATATTGCATATAGAATCAGTCGTCCGGTTTGTCTGCCAGCATTTCAAAGCTTGCAGTTTAATTATCATGTTACCTGAGTCTGATGGCCAGTGTTTTTAATGGATTCATGCTTCTGCCCTTTCCTTCAGCTTCTCCTTAAGCTCTTCTGACCTCCTTTGTGACCCAGATGAACTGAAATCTTGTCAGCTTAGTGCACTGTCAAATGAAAATAGGTGACTAATGTTGATTGTCTTTTGACATTTCATACTTTGCTTGCCAAGAATGTCTTGTGTACTGCGATCATCTAAAATCCTACGCACTCAGGATAGTCATGTTTTTCATAGAGACTGATTGCAGTCTGTTGACAAAGAATATCATCTTGAGCAGTTGCTCGCCAGTAGTCACTCCTTCTTATATTTACTTAGTTTAACAAGAAATAATGAAGTCATATCACAAAGGACCACTTAGTCATATTGTCTGATCTCCTCTGTATTCTATGTCATTAAATTTCACACATGTACATGCACTGAAGGCAGTAATCTGCATTTGGCTAAAACCTGTCTTCCAGAAAGACATCTTGTCCTGTTCAGGGGGACATCAAACCATTAAAAACTTCTCGGTACCTTTGTTAGCTTGTTCCAGTGATGCATTGTCACCTTAAGAAGAAAAAATGTGTGCTTCATTTGAATTTGTCTGACTTCAGTTCTACCACAGCTTTTTCTTATGGCATTTTCCGCTAGATTAAAGAGCCCTTCAGAATTCAGTATTTTTTTCTCCGTAGAGGTACTTATATGCTGTAATCAAGTCAATCTTTTTGATACGATAAACAGATTGAGCTCTTTAAATCTCACTTAGCAGCATTTTTCTTCAAGCCTCAAATCACATTTTCAGCTCTTAATCTGCCCCCTCTCAAATTTTTCAACATTTTTTTTTTTTCAAAACATGGGCAGAAACACAGTACATAAGATTGGTCTCATCAGTGATACATCCAGAGATAAAACTGCCTCCCCTACTTCCTACTGCCCTCATGCCGATTAATCCTTCCTGTTACCAGTGTCAGAGTGAATGTTTATGATGAGTTGGTGACCACAGCCCCTAAATCTTCTTCAGCAAGTGCTGTCTCCCTCTCAGTACACAGCACCTACAGTCCTTCGCGCTTATTACAGGGATTTAGTTACAGTAAATGTAGTTCGTTTGACAAGGCCCAGTTTGCCACTCAGTTCAGACTACTTCAGGTGGTTGCTTGGTCCTTATTACCTTTACCATTTCTCTCCTCTTTGTGTCATTTTCAGGCGTGACCCCCTTTTCACAGAAACTACACGTTCGATGAAAGTTCCTTACTGTCAGCTACTTTTTGTCATCAGTCATTTAGGCAAGTCTTAGTCAATTTAGCATGTGCTTTAATGATATTGTGGGATACTACATTTTCTTTCAGACTGTCTTAAAAGTCTAAATCATCAATATGCACTTACCCAAATGAGCAATCTCATCAAAGAATTAATTTAGAGAAGTTTGATTAGACCTGGTCTTCCTAAAAAAAGGTTGGAATTATTTCTATTCCTTTCTTTGAAATCTTTTAAAATTAAATCTGTTGTTCCCATCATTATTTGGGGTTCTGATGTTGGCCTGTATTTTCCTGTCATTGCAGTCGCCCTTGTTTGACTACTGGTATAACATTAGCACCCTTTGGAATTCCACAAGTATTCCAAAGTTTACTAAAAAACGTGAAAGAGACCAAGTATCTATTCTGGAACTGGGAGTAACAGTTATCTAAATTTGTCTATGAGACAATGGTCATGATTCCTATCTTTCTTAATTGCTAGCAGGCTGGAACAGTTCTTCACAGTCCCCTTGAGACCCATCTACTTGTTTCTTTTGTAGCACAGAAGTACTCATGGAACATATTTACATTTTCCGCATGAGCACAAACCCACTTATGGACTACATTCACTGATGGGCCAGTATCACCACTGGGTTTTCTTTTGTTCCTAACACACTTAAAATGTCTCATTTGTCTAGGTCTTACAACCACAGATTTTTTTCCTGACTATTAACTTCCCTTATCAATTTTTGGTATTGTAACTTGTAATTGATATCAACTGTAATTTATACAATTTCTCTTTGTTTTCCATTTTATTTCTAACTGCCACCTTTGAGCTTCTATGGGAAAGTTACTGCCTTCTCTGATTGCAAAACCATAGCGGTTTTATAGATTCTTTAAGAGACCCCCTTTTTCGGTGTTATCACGATTTTGCCCTGTCAGTTCCCTTTCCTGTTTTTCTCAGCTTCTGGAAATAAGCTCTTTTGAAGCAGCAGAAATACGTAGTTTTAATTGGGGCTGTCCTTCATTTACCCATGAGGAATGCAATCAGGCCATGATCACTTGTTCCCAGGCAACTACAAACTTTTAATTTAGTGATATCTACCATTTTTATCTGTCACAGTGAGGTTCACATACTTATCTATTGCAGTGTAGGATATCTATTGGGCTACAAAATTACAAGTCGTAGAAGTTACTAATGACTTAGTAGAGGCTGCAGTTGAAGCTAGAAAAGGGCTATGTTTTTTTCCTCACAAGCAAGGAAACTTGGGATACTATATAGTCATAGAATGGTTTGGGTTGGAAGGGACCTTAAAGATCATCTAGTCCCAACCCCCCTGCCATGGGCAGGGACACCTCCCACTAGACCAGGCTGCTCCAAGCCCCATCCAGCCTGGCCTTGGACACTTCCAGGGATGGGGCATCCACAGCTTCTCTGGGCAGCCTGTTCCAATGCCTCACCACCCTCACAGTAAAGAATTTCTTCATAATATCTAATCTAAATTTCCCCTCTTTCATTTTAAAACCGTTACCCCTCACCCTATCACTACATGAATGAGCATTCAATTCATGCCTTAGTATTTGCAGAGAGACCTGGACAGGTTGGAGATCTGGGCAGAGAGAAATCTTATGAAATTCAACAAGGGCAAGTGTAGGGTGCTGCACCTGGGGAGGAACAACCCCATGCACCAGTACAGGTTGGGTGCTGACCTGCTGGAGAGCAGCTCTGTGGAAAGAGACCTGGGAGTCCTGGTGGACAACAGGATGACCATGAGCCAGCAATGTGCCCTTGTGGCCAAGAAGGCCAATGGCATCCTGGGGTGCATCAAGAAGAGTGTGGCCAGCAGGTCAAGGGAGGTCATCCTCCCCCTCTACTCTGCCTTGGTGAGGCCACACCTGGAGTACTGCGTCCAGTTCTGGGCTCCCCGGTTCAAGAGGGACAGGGAACTGCTGGAAAGGGTGCAGCAGAGGGCTACAAGGATGATTAGGGGACTGGAACACCTCTCTTATGAGGAAAGGCTGAGGGACTTGGGTCTCTTCAGTCTGGAAAAAAAGACAACTGAGAGGGGATCTTATCAGTGCTTATAAATACTTAAAGGGTGGGTGTCAGGAGGATGGGGCCAGGCTCTTTTCAGTGGTGCCCGGGGACAGGACAAGAGGCAATGGGCACAAACTTGAGCATAAGAAGTTCCACCTAAACATGAGGAGGAACTTCTTTACCCTGAGGGTGGCAGAGCACTGGAACAGGCTGCCCAGAGAGGTGGTGGAGTCTCCAACTCTGGAGACATTCAAAACCCACCTGGACGTGTTCCTGTGTAACCTGCTGTAGGTGACCCTGCTGTGGCAGGGGGGTTGGACTAGATGATCTCCAGAGGTCCCTTCCAACCCTATGGTTGTATGATTCTATGATTCTATGATTCTATTTCACCAGCTTCCAAAAATCTTTGCCAAACTTTGATCAGGCCTGAATTTTAATGGAGGGCATGAACTTTTGGGGGCTTTGGTAGTGAATTTTTGGACATTTTTCAGGCCTTTCTGTGACAACACCACTAATGTCTTTTGTAAGAAAGGGATGAGCATTAAGAAGGCCTGTGTGGCATTGAATGGGGCTGGTGTCCTGGAATAAGCTGGAATAGGGAGGTCAGCCACAACTCACTGGGAAGGCTTAAAATAGCCCTTAGGGGCCAGTGGTGGCCGGCTGGGCTTTTGCCCAGCAGCAGCCCCCCGGGGAGGCTTTTAAGGCACGGAAACAAACCCTGCCACAAAGCCGGGGACAGCGACGAAACCCCCGACTTGGGGAATAAGGGCAGCTCCCGGGCATTAAAAACCACCTTCCTTATGTGTCGCAGCCGGGCAGGGAAACCCTGCGGGCGGCTCCCCCCCAACCCCCTCCCCGGGCTCCGGTGAGCCCCGGCGGTGCCCCGTTACTCTCCTCCCTCCCTCCCTCCCTTTCCCGCCGGCGGAGGCGGCTGGCGGCGGGCCAGCGGCGCCCAGGGTATTAATAGGCGGCCGGGAGGCAGCGACCGGGCGGCTGCGGGCGTGCGGGGCCAGGGCTGCGGGCTCGGTACAGGACGGCTGGACGCGGGAGCGGCCCAGGGTCAGGCCGGGCCGGGGAGGTGCCTCCGGTCCGCAGCCGGCTCCCACGGCGGAGGCGAGATGGAGGGTAAACGGGGCCATCAGCCGCCTTCTCCCTCCCGCCGCGCTCGGCCGGGCGGAGGGGCTCGGGGGAGGGGAGCGCCTCGGCCTCTGCCCCGGCAGGGGGCTTTTAACCCCTTCCACAGCCGGCTGGCGGCGGCTCCCGGAGCCTGCTCGCCCTGGCTACCAGCGGGGAGGCGGGGGACATGGTGGCAGAGCGTCGTTTCGCAGCCGAGGTGCGGGAGGGGCAGGGGCTGCCTTGGCGAAGGGCTCCCGCCGGCTGGAAACTTCCCCGGTAACGTGTGGAGATGAGCAGAGCGGCCTGTAGAAATGCCTATCTAGTATCTATCTATAACCCCCTTTTGTTAAAGTGCGGCAGTAACATAGCCAGAAGGGTTTAATAAGGTATAGAGGTTTGCAACAAGGATTATAAAAGCATTGCAGTGTAGTATTTTTGTTGAAATAAACGATCGTTAGAGTGGTGCCTTTATTTATTTTTCTTTTTTTTTCTCTTTTTTTTTTTTTCTTCCGGGCACCAGAATAAAATAGGCATGGCAGTGTGATGGTTTGCTTTGGAGAAAAAGGTCTGAGGAAGGGAGAAGTTAATCCTGTTTTGTAAATGTATTATCAAGTTAACTTGTTTACCTGCATTAACAGGAAGGCCTTGCATCGTTATGTAATGAAAAAATAAAAGCTGACCATATGTTTATGAAAGCTGGGAACATGGAAGTCCGGTGGCTAATACAATAAGGAGACTTCTGTAGAAGCTTTGAAAAGGAGACGAGACTGAATTGTTGTATGCCCAGTTTTTAGGTATGCCATTATTTGCAAGGTTAAGAAATGAGGAATTCCTTTGTCTTCTGAGTGGAAACTGATTGCTAAGTCAGAAAATAGTGTTTGCAGGTGGCAGTCCTCTCTCTCACAAGGTCAATAAGAGTTTCTCCACTTATCTCACATTGGGAATTTTTTACGAAAACAGTCAAAAAGGCTTGGGATATAGTATGTTTCTTTTAGTTTCACCCTAAGCATGGATGAAATACTTAAAAGAAGGTTTTACTCCTAGTTTGAGAAAGTCTCCTAGCTTGTCTCCCAGAAGTTCAGTGTCTCATGTTCATGGGTGACTTAAGTCATTAGCACTCGATCGGTGGAAAACTTCCAAAAAAAAAAAAAAGTTTATTTGAAATTGAGAGAATATAAGAGCTCCAGAAACTTAATGTTTAAGGACAATGATTTATTTTTTTCTTAGTTTGCTGTAAACTGAATGAGCTTTGTAAAGTTACATGACAGCTCTAGTATGCAGTAGATGTGTTCCAGGGTGCACAATAGCTTAAGGCTGTACCGTATGAGTAGTGGCAGCAGCTGCAAAAGCGATTCCCTTCAGATGCAGCTTATCTTAATATCCTCTGCGAAGACAACACCAAAGATAAGCTTCTATTAGTCACTAAGATGGAGATCCTGGTGTTCCCTTCAGTGTTCTTGTTAAAATATTGTTTAAAGTATGCTACCAAAAGTCTAACTTCCTTCCAAAACTATTGGCTTGTGGTGGTAAGACAGAATGAGTCTAGCGATAATACGACCTCTACACTTGTTGCTGCCTTCCTCGTGAGTAGCATCTATAACTTCTGCCTACTTCCCTCTCACCAGAAATTCTTTAGTTTCCCTGTCCCTTCTTCTCCCCTTTACCTTTGGTGATTTGCTGTGTTTTCTGTCTGGTGAATGGCCTTCACATCAGAGGGATGGTGAAGGAAGTTGGGCTGCACTGTAGCCTTTGCTGGGCATGCTGGTTGTAGTCTGATCATTTGTGGATTTAGGTGACTTGGGATCTGGGGAAAGATTTTGCTCATTATTCAGAGCCATTAGAGAAATGAGGCTCGGGTTCTTGAGTGCTGCCTCCTGAAAGCTCTTTTTTTTTTTTTCTAGCAAGTGTGCATCCACACTTAAGATCAGATCTTTCTGGGCTGGTAGGTGCAGCCTTTCTCCTTTCAGTACTGATTTTAAATGCTCTTGGCTGGGTCTTGTTAAGGTTGTATGGGAAAATATCTGGGAGACAAAGACTGAAGGGCACTTGCCTGTTGCAGCAGTAGTGTTGTGTTTGCTTTGCACAACTGGAGCAGCTGGCAAAGTGGACACAGTTGTAGTGGAGACTCAGATGTGTTTCCCAGTGCATAGAGTTATCCTTGCAGTGGCTGCTCTGGCTGTGAATGCAGTGGGAGCACTTTTGAGCACACCTGACATTGTTTTTTAACACCCTTAATGTATCTGAAAGTGAGTGCTTGTGAGATTCATCTTGCCTGTTTCTAATTGAGCCTAATTTCTCTCAGGCATTATCACCACTGTCCATGAGGGCAGCCTTACTGACTATGCAGGGATGGGTAAGGGGATGCTTTAGGCTATGCCTTCACTAACACAAAAGATAGCAAAATCCCATGTGTGAGCGGGGACCAAGCTGTAGATTCCTACTCCTAGCTGCAGAAACAGGTCTTGACTGCATGTATTCTTCAGTCATTTGGCATCAGGGTAGCTTTCTGAAGTTGTTTTGGCATAGAGAAAGCCTGGAGAATTCTGTATTGAGAGGGGGAAAAAAAAAAAGGTGAGGTGTTCCCTTGTGGGGCTTAAAGGCTGAGTCTATTAAGCAGAGTCTCAAGCAAGTTACTAGCTCATCAAGTACAACAAACAGAGTTGTAGCTGGAAACCACAAGAGGAAGGAAGCAGCCAGCATTTATGCAATATGTTGCTTTTTAAACTTCTGGCTGGCAGCTGAGTGTGTATATGGTATATTTGGGGGCGTTATGCCAGCAGAATGGGGAAGGAGATGAGTCAGCAAACATTTATTTAATGTAAGATGTTGCTGTGTTGCCATCTCGAACAGGTGTAATGTGAAGCATGGTAAAACATACTGGAAGTTAGGGTGACTTTAAGACTCTGGTAATGTGACACTTGTGTTAGTATTTTGGTCAGAGCAGAGGCATAGGATCTCTCCTGTGTCATAAATCTATCTGATAAAAAAGATACAAGGATATTTGGTAATATCACTTCATCAGAGGAAGGGAAACATAGGTTTGCAAGAAGTGAAGTTTGCATCAAGTAAAGCCATTCTGTGTGAGTGCATTCATTGTGCTTTAAAATTAATAAGAATTTTCTTGGCAGTTAATGAGCGTTTAGTGAAGAAGCTTAATTTGACATTTGAGAAGTTCAGTAAATAATTTTTGGTTCTTGATTAAGGCATCTTTTAAGCTGTCACTTATACAACCAAGAATTGTCACTTTTTAATGCATTTGGAGATCTTGTTGCATACTGATTCAGCTATTATTGCCTATTAAACAGTTTAGACGTCATGTGCCTTAATTTCCCTGCCCTTGATTATTTTAAGCAGCCTCCTTCTTTAAAGACCATTTGTATTCCGTAAGCATTTATTACATGTTCAAGACAGAAAAATGGATGCATTGAATACATGTCTTTGTATTTCCCTGACTTCCCCCCTCTCCCTCCCTACAGTCAGATTTGGGGTAGCTCATCCCAAATATTTATGAAACTACCTCTTCAGGCTTTGCAAAAGTCAAAGTTAAGTATCTTGTGGTCTTTTTTGCTTTGTCTCGTGTTGCAAACTGTAGAGGTTGTTGGAGGTACTTGTTTGTAAAGCATTGATAGCTCAAGGATGCTCAGCAGGATGTTGTTAAACTGGGGCTATTTCCCTCCCTTTTTTATCCTCCTGTCTGTGCATGCAGGTTATCTTATTTTAACATTAATAGGGTTTATACATGTGCAGTGAGGGAATAATAAATTTAAAAGGCAAATGGTTGTTGCTTTGTGGCATGTCAGTGGAGGTTGTTTCTGTTCGTGATTGTCAGGGCTAGTCTAAGGGTAATAAAAGGTGACTTTGACTTGGTCCAAATGTATGTATGTCCATCTCTATTACTGTTTCTTGAGTATATGTGATCTTGATTTTATTTTTCTTAATGAAAAGCTTGTCAAGCGTTGGCAAATAGAGGTGTCTTTAAAGAAAAAGTCACTGGACGAGACGTTTTCAGTGCCATAAATATGATGAGGAAAGTGGTTCTTAGTAATCAAGGTCTTTTGTCGGTGAAGTAGCAATAACTCTACAAAGTAGCTGGTTAAATCTAGATAATTTGGAAGAGCTTTTGGCTCTAAAACTTGGATGTCCCTGCCCTTTGCCATGTCTCACCTTATGTAAGCTGAAAAGCCTCATAAATATGATGTTATCCATTGGCAAATGTCAGGGTTTCAACAAGAAAGGTTGTCTCATAAGTGGCTTGGTGTGCCTCTGCTAGTTACGCTGCAAGACAGCTTATGTCTCATTGAGCTTCTTAAACTCATTTTTCTCAAGCAGGCCTACTCTATTGTTGAGGGATTACTGAACCCCCTTTGGGGCCAATATATCATGTTAAAAAGCTGTTACACCTGTCTGAAGGGGAAAGAGCAAGCAACAAATGCTGTATCTACCTGGTATTTTGTTGCAGTGCTGATGCTGATCTCAAATGACTGATTAAAAGTTTTGGCATGGTCAAAAAAACCTCCGAATAAGTTAGGCATTGTCTGTCTTTCACAGGGGGGAAAAATGGAAGACTGGGATCAGGGGTGCAGTCAGACTGCAGGTGGTGTGGGGACTCTGTGCCTCTTTCAGCTGCCTTGCTGGGGCAGGGATCACACAGTTTCATTGGTGAGCCCTAGCATGGGTAGCATGGTCCGATCTCTGCTTCTACCAGGCATCATCCAGGCTGCTGCCCTTGAAAAGGACTGCCAGTGTCTTCTGCTGGGCCTTACCATGGTGTGTTGTCACCCGGCAGCTTGGCCTCTTGCAGCTCAGGAATGGTTTCCCAGAACCACATAGGAAAATCAAGGTAGGCAGGACCTGAAGTGATGGGTCCAGAGCCTTGCCGGCTCCCTCACCTGTGCGACCGGTCTCTGCTGATCTGATGAGCAACGTTATAATAGTCTGTGCAAGGCAGCTTGCTCCGCTTTGAAACTGGATTGAACTACTTTGCTATACATAATATGCTAATAAATTATGGATGTCCATGTAAGAACTAGTTCAGAGGCCCTAGAGGGCTGGAAAGTTACGTCCCAATTTATTGTGCATTAGCTTCCCTGTGTTAGTAAATAACGGCACATCTCAGAGCAATGTTGTAGACATAAGTTAGTGAGCAGTCATTGGAAATCCTTTGTAGGAAACAGAAAATATGGAAGTGTTTACGATGTTAAGAAAAAGAGAGGAAAAAAGTTGTTTTGACAGTAACTTGAATGTAGAGGTAAAACTTCCTACAATGAAATTTAGATTTTTCATCTATTTTTACATTTTGGCTTGCACTGAATCCTGGAAAACTCAGTTTTAGTAAATTACTGCTTTCTTGGTTGGTTTTTGAAAGACTGGAGTTAACAATTGTTTTTGTATTATGACTAAAAATATAGTTCTTGCAGGAAATTATAGGCTGTCGTGGAGTCTTTTAAATCAAGTTGCAGGACTTCCATTTGGAAAAAAAAGCCCAATTGTATTTTCACTTCAATTTTTTTCCAGTGGGAAGCAGAGAACTCTCAGGGATTCTCTATATTCTATGTGGGTCACACATACATGCGTCACTTCTGTCTGAACTCAGCCTCCTGAAGTTGTTAACTTTGCTATCCCATGCACAGTGCCTGTGATTGACTTGGATGTTGCAAATATATTCACTTTCCCCCAGAAAAAGGAACGTTCATTATCAATGTGCACCTTCTAATTAAAAGAAAAGCTTCCTACGCTGTTGGCAGATGTTAAAAAATTAGAGGATGTGAGCTGAGAGAATCTCATTGGGGTCAGGGAGTTGGGATTTCCATTTCATAGTTGGCATCTGCTGTTTCTCAGTTTCGCATCAAGGTGAATTCCAATTCTCCACAGCCTTTCTTCCTAATTGGAAATGTTACAGCATGAATCATTCCTGCAGTTAGTTGGTTAGGGCAGTGAGAAGTTCTTATTAAATATTAACATCAATTCCTGAGGTTTGGATGCATAAAAACTCGGACTCTTGTTTCTTAACTTTTGTATGCTGCTTTTATTTTTTTTTATTTTTTTTAGCATATCCTGCCTAGTACTGTTGTTTATAGCAAGCGCTTGGCACACAGTGAATGGGCACGACATGTCATGAGCATTCAACTAACTAATAAAGGGGCCCCCTCCGGACTGTGGAAACATCTCTGAAAGCAGAACCTCTCTCCCAGCACGGACCTGGTATTTCCTGTCATCGCTGGGGTTCCTCTCCAGATTTCTTTCTCCTCCTAACCTTTCCTTTCAAATGGAAAATTCAGGTGTGGGGTGGAGAATAGGACCCGTTTGTTGGGCTGTTGCTGTTGAGCGCTAGCAGCGTGCTCAAAGAGTCTATTCAGGGCCCTTTGAGCCCGGACACAAGCACTTTTGTTTTCCTCATGTCCTGCTCTATAAAGGTCACTTTTGAATTTTCACAGTCAGAGGATTCCTCTGTGTGGGGGGGCTGTCGCAGACCATCTGAAGGGAAGGACCCAACTTGTTCCCTGTCCTTGTCCATAAACCTCCAGAACACGTAGCACGGGGGCAATTGCATGAGCCCTACCATACCCGTGCCTGCTTTTTTTCATATGGGTGGCTTTCCCAGGATACCAAATCAACTTGTCTGCTGGATTCTAAGAAGCCTGCATCTCCTTTACTTGGCAACAGGCCTTGGAAAATCAGTTTAGTAAGAAACAATGTATTTTGCCTTAAAACTGGAGCGGCTTTACTTCAGTTGTAAACATACAGAAAGCAGCGATTAAAGAAACAAAAGTGTCTTTAAAAATTATGTATGCCAAGGGACTCAAATAGCTGCATAGTACAGGACAGGTATGTATGTTAATGCTTTGATACGTGATGTGGTCTCACAGTAATCCATTAAACATGGTGCTGCGGAGTCTTGACGCTGAAGTTCTGTTTTCTTTTGCTGGACACACTGAAAGAAAATACTGAAGTCTTCTGGAAGAAGAATAATGACTAGATCATACAGGATGAGAGATTTAAAATTTGTTTCTTATTAGTGCTGCCAGTTATTACTGCATTTGTTACAAAGCAGAAATCAGCCTTTGGTCAAAGCCAGCCTTTTGCTTTCAATTAAATAGCGGTGCTAGTACAGTGTAAACCGAACAGGATTTGGCTCTGGCGTTCAAGCACAAGCTACTCTTTCACAGCCACCCCCTTCTGTTTCTGCCTTTTCCTTGTGAGCAGTAAATCTTTCTGGGCATTTTATTCTACTCTCCCAAATGTTGTCAGAACGTGCCAAGTACAAGGCTCCAGTTTCTTTTTCTCGTGCAAGAATTTAGCAGTGAAAGTTTCTCTGTGTTTATGGAAACACAGATGCAGCTTTTAAAATACTTGGTAGTGCTTACATAAAGATATAGAAACATCTGAAAAATGTTTATTTTTCTGTACGTAATTTCGGCTCCAATTAATTTATGTTTTCTGCTGGGAAAATAATATTGATCATAAAAATGAAATGCTGGTTGGAAATCCTTAGGCTTCTGGAATAGAATATTTTGTTCAGGATGAAATGTGAGAATTACAGGCTTGATTCTGCTGCTGCTGAAGCCAGTGGCTAAATGCCCAATTACCTTCAATTGGAGCAGGATCGAATCTTCTCTTTTGCAGAAAGATGTCTTGAACAGTCAATAATCCTCCCTCTCTGGTTTGAAGCACTTCCATTTGGTAAAGTTTTAGTGCTGTTTCGAGCCTGGAGCCATTTGGCTGAAATTGCGTTTGATATACTTTCTGGAAGTCTGTTTTCTGAGTCTGCTTAGGAGTCTGTTTCTCTGTCCTTAAATAGTGACTTGCAAAACCTGAAGACTTTACCTCAGAAAATGTGTATGTTTGGGCCTTGATTTAGCTGCTGAATGTGAAATAGTTGTTCATATTAATTTCCAGTAATAGTCTAACGGTATGTTCCAGGGCAGAATTTAGGTCAGCAAGTTCAGATTGAAATGCTAACAAAAAAAAATTACTGAGAAAGTGGTAAATAATTTCAAGTTGTATTATTTAATGAAATGCATTGTGGGCTAAGTCCTGAACTCTTTGACGGAGCCTTAAACAGGTAAATTGCTGTTGAAGGGAGGGCTCTTTTCCCTCCATTCCTTCTGAGCCCTCTGCTTTGCCTCTCTGTTTCATCGACTCTTCTGAGGCCCAAGACAGATGTGTTGGGACTAGGTTTAGGCTAATCATCCATTTTCCAGAGGATGTCCTCTTCCTCAGGCTCCACAAGTGTCCTATGGAGACTGTAAAACTATGTGTAGAGGGGAATAGACCTGCTTCAAATAGGGAGCTGTTGTTAGACACGTCACCCAGACCCCTAAAGACCTGGTAGAAAAAGTAATGCAAAATTCTGCTTTTGCTTTTCACAGAATCCCTGGAAGAGGTCATTGTAAAGTCATGGAAGTACTAGTATCACGTCTCTGTGCAAAAATATCAGAAATAGATGGAGTTTTGCACAGCTCTGGTTCTAGCAGAGACATGAGGGGTGGAGCAGAGCGAAACAAGGAGTTAATGAGTTCTCTTGCTCTGCTGTATCTCCATCCTGTAATGAAAGGAAGTATCAATATCTGTGGCCTGTGATAGATATTAATCTCCTGTAAAGTTTTTTCAGACCCTGTCCGCTTTTTCATAGAAACAAAACACCTTTGACATACATAGAAATGGTAGCATTTCCAGGAGATGGCAAGGCTTATTTTTTTTTTTAAGGCAGCTATTTATGTATCAAACAACTAACCCTTAATCCAAAAATAGTCCCTGTTCTGTCTGTCCAAAGACCTGGTGCCTTCCAATTCCTTGTTAATACCTGGTGTTTTAAGTCTTGTAAAGTTGACCTACTAGTTTGCGTTTTCAGAGAGAAACCTCTAAGACTTTTTCAAAGCTACAATTTTGGTACAGTGCGTCTGCTGTAGTGTGCTGGGAAGCATGATGAGAACTAACATTTCTGATGTCTGGGATTTTCCCTCTTTGCCTATTGAAGATGGAGTACTGTTTACCTGCTTGTTCTGTATCTGTCCCACAAGAGCATTTATGCCTCTCTTATAACAATTGCTGAAGGCTACTCTGTTCAGGAAAACGTAGTATATTGCCCCTTTTAATTAAAAATAGAAGTGATTTCAGAAATGCAGAGCGTGGGGGTCTCATTTTTGCCATTAGTGATGTGGGAAACCTAAGGCTCCACCTCATGTTAGAATTAGATCTTGTTTGTCATATCTCTCCTCATAGGTGAAAGTGAACTGAATAGCTTCTGAGAGTCATCAGTTAATAAAGACTCATGGGATTGACAGGGTTTCTTTCAATCAATGGACCTTGAAGTCATCCACCTTCTAGGCAGCATTGTTGTACTTCTGTATCCTCCTGCACATGAGGAACTTTAATTATGATAAATACGACAAATGCATCAGACTGCGGTGTCTGTCAGTCTTCTGGAAATTCAGTTGTTTGTTTAGACCTGTGAAAAAGCTGCCTTTCTTCTGTAATTTATAACTGGAGCAAGAAGTAAAGCAGAAAATAAAGTTGCTTTGGCCATAAAACTTTCTCCACCGTACATCTTCACCCTTCCACCATCCTCACTGTAGCTAGAGAAGACCCTCCAAGGCAATGCTGCCTGGCTTCATAGATCTTAGCTATTCTAGGGTGAGATCAGTGGACAAGTGCTGTCTGTAACCCAGATAATTTGGATGTGGTAGTTACCGCTTCTCCTTTCAGCGCTATACTGTTTCAAATGTCTGTTCCCTTGATATCTCCAAATGTCTCACTTTCGCCTTCATCCTTATGTTGATTAAAACTGGAGTCCTGATCTTGCCATATGAAATCAATACATGAAATGGATACGTGGCTTGCCACTGTTGGCCAGTGTCTTACAAGCATCTTGGATGTGCTTTCAGAAGTAATGTAAAGAAGGAAGTAGCAATGTGTTCATGGAACACATCAGGAGAGTACGTCTCGCGGATGGGTGAGGGAGAAGAGAGAGATCACGGCTGAAGTGAACAAGCAAGATAATCTGCACAGCAAATTACTGTAATTAGTGACTGAGGGAACTTAATAGGATAAGGCCAGAAAGAGAGAAGTACAGGTGTGCGACATTGATGGCAGTCTCAAACACAGAGTGTCTTCGTGGAGTGTGGGTCAGTGGAACACTTTGCAAAGGACGGCGAAGACTCAGAGCAATAGGACTGGCTGGTGGGAAGGAGCAGCATAAAGATATGAGAAATGAAGCTGGAAATTATTTCATGATAAAAGGGGAGCAGGAGGGATGATGTGGAGGGAAACATTTTCAGCTAAGAAAAATGCCTGTGATCTTGCACTTTATTTCTGTTTATCCAGCTGTATCATGTTCTAGGCCAGAACAGTATTTTCTTCTGTGTTTGGAAGGTGCCTTGCATGCTTTTGTATGCTATAGAAAGCAGTAGATACAATAGAGTAGGCTATTATTACCTACATAATAACAATCTAGGTTTGAAGTAACATATGTTGGGTTTTTTTGTCTGCAAAGATTTTCACCAAAGAATGTGCATGTGAAAAGTCCATGTGAATTTTTTTCTTAAGTTGACTAAATCTTCAGCAATGAAAGAATATTTTTTTATTTTATGATTTAGTTGTCCAGACCTTGCTGTAATGGTGAGTTATTTATCTTACAGTTGGCAATTGCAAACAGGAGATGCTCCAGAAGAAGAAGAATGCTGTTTTGGTGGATGGGGTCATCCTAAATGGTCCAATAATGGACTCAAAAGCAGGAGAGAAGTTTGTGGAAGAGGCCTGTAAGATTATAATGGAAGAAATCATCCAGAAAGCTGATGATGCAACAGAAAAGGTAAAGCCACAGACTGTTGTTGAGAATTTGTAGCAGAGATAATGAACAGTAAAGCAATTCTTTTTTTCTAAGCTGTATTTTATTGCACTTTAAGTAGCCTTGAAATTGCTTCTAGTCCATGCCTGGCTCTGAAATAAAAAGGCAGCCTTCCAAATTAAGAAAGAACATAGTATAAAACCTTTCAATAACATAATTAGCACACATATTTGCCAGAAAACAATGAGTGTTTTCATCTCAGAGTACAATGGTCACTTTCTTTGAGATGACGAATGGATGAAGTGTTTTTCTTGTTTGGTGTCGGGGGAGTTACTTCTTTTCTCCTCAGGGGCACTAGTATCGGAGGAGAAACAGTGCATGTGTTACCACTGTGAAAGGGCAATGTTATGAGATGGCTATGGGTTTTGCAAAGCCTCTGCTTATGGGCTGTATGGGAAGAGGGGCTGAAAATAAAACATGCTTGCCTTTAGGCATGCACGGGTTGCTCCCACCGCTTGGCAGAACAGCATCTGAAAATGCTGTGATTACAAATCCTTAGCTAACTTGACCTGCAGGCCTCTTGCTCTTCTGCCCTCCGGCATTCCCCACTCTAATTTTTATGGTCAAGCAATGCCTGAGACACAATACAACTAAGATTCCACGAGACCAGTTTACCAGAGAGATTTTCTGGTGGCATGCTGCACTGCAGTGGGCAGTTTTGTGAAACCAGTGCTGAATGTGGTGCTTACCTTGTACCTTCCTCTTGGTTAACCTGTTCACTGCTGGTCTCTCCCCCCTCCCCTCCCCATCACTAGGTTTGTGAATGGCGAGCCCCCGAAACACTGAAGCAGATTCTTGACCTGGAAATGAGGGACACTGGAGAATCTCATCAGAAACTCTTGCAACTCTGCCGGGATGTTATACAATACAGTGTCAAAACCAGTAAGGAGTGTGATTTCTCGTGAGGGTATTTTGTATGCTAACCTAGGAAGGCAGGGTGACGTTTACAAAGTTCTGTCACCTTTCAGGGAACTGGGAGTGCGAATGTTTGTTTTCTGCCTGCCTATACAAGTATGCAAACATTTGGTTGTGTTTCAGTTGTTTGACTGAGTGCTGGTCTCCATAGGTTTGACTAAAATGTGTAATCACGGCAGACTAATCGAAAACTAATTCCTGTAATGCCATTGGCGTTAGTGGTGGATTCCGTCATTTTGAAGTCTTGTGAAAGTCACCTAGATGGGTATGATATATCAGTCTAGCAAAACAGGCAGGAGGAGGACCTTTGTGTGTGATTTCCTGCTGTCTGAGTGGTGAGTGGAGTCACCATCATTGCCCTCATACATTCTTAGCGATGATTACCCTACATTTATTATTCCTCTTTTTGAGCAATACTCTTATAGGGTGTTAATTTGCTGATCAGCAGTAATTCCTGTTCCAGGCGCTGTGAGAAGAGAGCCTGCGGCGTTTCAGAGACAGTACGCCACATCTCTGCAGGATTAGTTCTCTATGGCTAGCCTTCCTGCAGCATGTGTAGTGTAATTCAGTCTTAGCGAAAAGGGATGAATAACATCTGTTCAGGAAATAGTGCTGCGGATCGGTAGCTCAGGATTTCGGATGTGGCGTGGCTTAGGCTGTGTTTCGGAAAGTGAGGAGGACAGTGATATAGTTAGTTGTGCATTTCCAGGGCATGTTCCCTGCTACAGTCACTATTGCTACAAAGTAAAACCGTAAAATAATTTTGAGAGTGAACGCGTGCCTTGGAAAACCATAGAAAAGTTTCAATACTGATATACTGGGGGATTGAACTAATAATATGCAGATATAATTACTGAGTTACTGGAAGGTGTTCTGTTTACCTTCTTTTGTAAATTGCCTTCAGATTTAAATTTGTTACACTATGTCACCTTAGAAAGGATATTGTATATAAAAATATGCTGTGCAAATAGTCTTTAAGTATAAACATTTATTGAAGCCCCAGATATAATATAAATGGAGCTGTATAGTTTGCCTGGTTTTGCATGTAAAAGCACTGCGCTGTGGATTAAAATTTAGGTGGTGATCCCATTGCTGAACTGACTTGTTTTTATAATCAGCAATAGTATAGACTTTTCTCGTAATTAGTTATATCTCAGAGTTTCAAGGCAGGTAAACAAATTCTCTGAACTTGTCATCTTAAGTGTGCAGCAAGTTTTTCCAAGCTGTTATACTGCCTCTCTCCATCAATACCAAGACTTTGGTGGGACCACAGGCACAGCTGCCTGGGACTGTCAGGTTCCTGTATTCTACTGCTTAGCAAAATTTGGCTGAGCACCCATCCTGGCCTCTCAAGACCACTGTTAAAAGCCACTGTGTATGCTCAGTTGTCAATTCCTTTTCTTTTTTTTTTTTTTTTTGTTTATAAAACTTGTGAACAACCCGCATTCATTCAGTGCACTACTTACATCTCTCAAACCTTGTCTGGGGATCTGAAACTTATTTTCAAAAGATTGTCTAACCTAAGAAAAGGACAGCCAGTCCAGAAAATACTGAGAGAATGATGGCATGAATTATGGTTTGCAGTGATCAGCGTTCAGCTGAGAGGGCCTGTTATATATTCTCTTTTCATGTATATCTTGTCTTTGCTTGCTTTTCATCTGTATTTTCAGGTCATCCAAGATTTTTCAATCAACTGTATGCTGGAATAGATTATTACTCGTTAGCGGCTCGTTTCATTACAGAAGCACTGAATCCAAGCGTGTAAGTGTAGTTCTTTCTCCTCTTGATGACAATCAAGATGATTTGATGACATATTTGATGACAAATTAGCATGTGTCCCCCCCCCTTTCTGTTTTCTGTTTTCAGTGTTACAGAGGAGGTAGGAATTGGGCAGGAATTTGGGAGAGAAAGCAATTTGGATTGGCTGAATAGCTCACCAAAACTTGGCTAAGCTGATGAGGCCTTTTTTTTAGTTTGAGGCAGGGCTTAAGAGAGGAGATCTTTGCTTTTCGACACTTTTAAACCTAGACTTTTTGTTTTACTTAGTGCATAAAAAATGAATTAATCAGATTTACTCAGTTGTTCGTCGTCTTTGAAGCATTCTGCACAGAGCTGCATGCAAATGGCTACCTGTCTACTGTTTACTTGAGAATGTAAAGCCTAAATAAAAAGTCTAGGTTTAAAAGATGTTGCTTGCAATAGGTTATTACAGCTGAAATTTAAGCGTGTGACCTACTTTAAAAGCAAACTCTGATGTATTACTTTGAGAGTGGAAGTGTCAATGTGATGCTGTCAGGAACAAAGAAATTGCTCTACTGGGTCAGATCTGTAGTGTTTGTAGTTTAGAGTTTTACTACTGATGATGGTCAGCCTCTGATAGATTAGAAGAAGGTGCAAGAAACATTTACCTAATTTTATCAATATTCTGTGGCGTCAGTTCTTGTAGTCTTAATACCAGTCATGGTGCTTTTATTTTTGTTCAGATATACATACGAAGTATCCCCTGTGTTTCTGTTGGTGGAAGAAGCAGTCATCAAGAAAATGATTGAGTTCATAGGCTGGGAAGAAGGTGATGGCATATTTAATCCAGGTAGGAACGGTTCAGATTTCAAGCTGAGTCATGATAGATCAACTAATATGGTAATTTGTGAACATTTGATTAGTACAGAATGTTTGAAAATGCATGCAAAAATCCAGTGATGCACACACACACAACATCCAGGCTTATTCTATGTGTTTCTAGTGATAATTCTGTGAATCTGATCAGCAGGTGAATGAAAACAGTTCTACATTAAATATAATTATGTGGAAATTAATTGTTTGTAACTAATGCTCTTCCTGACTTTATTAACAGCAATACCAACAGCCTCATTGGACTGAGTCAAATTGGTTGACAGACAGGGAGCTGATATATGAGCTAGACACCAACCAGTGGTGCCTGAGGGCACTGATCTCTGTATCCTGCCCATCAGCTGTGGGAGCCAGAGTTTATCTTAGTGGGAGGTCATGATCTTAACTCCTTTGAGTTTTGATAGTTGGTTTTTTTTTTTTTAAATGTTATGATAAGGCCAACCAAACAACTATGGCTTAAGCTTCTTGATAAGCCACAGTTTTCAAATGTTCTGTAAAGCAGCATTCCAGCCCACTGTATGGATATAATGAAGCATAGTAACATTAGTCCACAGATTATTCAGGTAACAAGCTAGACGTGAAGCTTTTCTAATTTGGGGGTGAGAAGAGAAATTAAATGAGCAAATGGATTTAACCCCCCCTTCCAAAACCAAAACAAAGTCAGTAATTCTAACCTACGTGTGAGTAGTAGAAAAATAAATAAACTAAAATCCCCACCCCCCGTTTTTTTAAATATATCAATAGCATGGGGTTTTCTTACATCAGATTTGATGTGTGTTTCCAGTAGAATCCTTGCTTTCACTGCAGAACTGCTTAATTAAAAATTACTGAGATATTGTCAAAAGATAAATGAATTGTACCTTTTTGTACTAGTTATATGTAAGGCTCTTTTTTATTATTTTGCTCTTTTAAGTGAATAAAACCGGTCCAGATCTTACCTTGCAGATCTTCTGGTTTCATTCGCTCTTTTTTCTTTTTTTTTTTTTCCTTTTTTGCTCCCCCGCCCCTTGTAGCCTTCTTTTCCCCATAATCCTCTTGAGGCCTGGTTGCCCGAGAGATCTCCTAAGCTCTGTCTGATGCAGCCACAGCTGAGCTTGGTGCAGGCAGCTGAACTGGTGCTGCTTCAGTGTAAATGGGAAGGAGCTGTTGCAGGGTGTTCTCTGTCGAGTGGGCACAGTTCTTATTCTTCAGGAAATATCCCCAAAGAGTGTTCAAATCAGCTCTGTTTCCATGTGTGCTGCTGAGCGCAAAGTTCCTTTTATGTCTGTAGGCTTTGGAGGAGGAAATAAGATATCATGCATGCATCTAAAAGCTAATTCTAGGTTGAGGTTTTTTTTTTTTCCCCTCGATATGTGAAGCACTCGGACACAAGACAGGTGCTAGGACTGTGGCTAATATGATACTTGTATGTCTCTTTCTGCAGGTGGCTCCGTTTCTAATATGTACGCTATGAACTTGGCAAGATACAGATTTTGTCCTGAGATAAAGGAAAAAGGGCTTTCGGGTTTGCCGAGGCTAGTCCTGTTCACTTCAGAAGAGGTAAAAACAAAACAGAAAATGCTTTTTGAACTTTATTTTTCAATGGCTGCAAAATTATATCATTTGCATATCTGATGGTGGACTGGTACACTACATTTGTCATCCGTGTATGATGTGGAATATTGGAGCCAAGTGAAGAAGTCTGACGGTAAATCAATTTCCCTGCAGAATCTTCCTTGCTTGCAGAACACAAACACGGATGTTCCTGCGCTTGGAAATTGCTGATGTAAGAATAGGTTATACATGGGGCAAATCCATAGCAGAACATATGTGGGATGTTGTGGAGGTCTGCAGCGTTTGGTTGCCCACAGCATAAAGTCTAGCAGGAATCATAGGTAGGTTTTGGATGTCAAAGGTTTTTTCCTGCAGGTTTAATTTGGAATAAGCTGAGCACTTGTTGATCTGTGAGACGTCTGTCTGCAGCTCCCACTCTGCCCTATGTCTGCATACAGACCGGCCGTGGTGGAGAACCAAAACCACTGTAAAGCATTTTGGGAAGGCCTGCTGGATCTTTAGACAGTTCTTCTTTAAATAATTGAAAATGTGTGGCTAGTGTTAAAGTTTTTGAATAATACCTGTTTAAACTGCCTGTTGAAAGTTGAGTTATATTCCCGCATTTATTCCGAAGCTAATTTTTTTAGATGCTTCTTTCTCTCACCTGTGCCTCCAATTTTAAGAGTTTATCATTTGATTGGTACAGAGTTGTTATTAACTCTGACTCCACTGTATAAAGGTCTCAGTGGAAGTGAGAACCTTATTGTAGTAGGGAGTATATAGTTACCAAAATAATTTTAGCTCTTAAGTTTATGCTCCAAACAGTTTGCAGTGTAAATAGACAGGAGGCCTGAGGGATGAAGGCGTTGCATAAGTTGTCCAAGACAGCATATATATGTTGGAACAGAATCCGAATGTCCTAAGTAAAGGGATTTTTTTCCCCAGGCAAAATATATTTAGGTTTTTTCTTTCTGAAAAGTGTGTATATGAAATGACATGCCAGTTCATACTTAATACATCATGTTATATCTTAAAAAATAGCTAAGGAGGAAAAAATGAGGTTGAAATGTATTCCTTTAATGTTTTTTGAGATGAAATGCATAGAATTTTTATTGTAAAATTGCGTGATTTCATTCCAAGATTTAAATAAAAAGTATACTCTCTTACTCCAAAATAAAGAAACATCTAATTTAATGACAAAAGAAATTTTATTTGACTCACAGAATAAATTTATTTTGGTATCTTTGCTTCACCAGAAAGACCAAAACCATAAAACATACAAATGACCAGGAAAAATACATTAGTAAATTATTTGTAAGGTGATGCTCTTGATCTCTAATACTTTCCTTGATTCACAGAGCCATGTTGTCTTCTGAACTCAGTAATCACCTGCTGTAAAACTGCCTTTTGTAGTATTTGGGACTATTGTCTAAGATCTCTATTTATTCATGGTTATGAGGGAGGAGGTGTGCATGTTAATGTATCCTTATTTTAGATCCACTTGTGCTGAGTCCAAGTTAACATTACCTTTTGGAACTTTGTTTAGTTCAGATATATAATATTATTGAGAATATACTTAGTAAATGCCCTACTCTGAAAAGAAGTATGTAAGTGTTATATACTCTTCATTTTATATTATTTCTTTTTATTTTGAGTTGCTTTTTTTTTTTTCTTTTGTGCATGTGTGTCCTGGAGGACATAGACCTGTTTTGCACTGGTCAGGCAAATGATTAAAAAAATGATCCTGCAGAAGTTAACAACCTGTGTTTTTCTTTAAAGTGAATCAGGCAAACAGTGTTGGCATGGAAAAGCCACAAGGCTGTAATGAACTGAGAGTATTGATAAGCAGTCAAAACACATGGCTGCTCAAGGCACTTGTGTCGTTTTAGGGCTTGGCTTCAACGCTCTGTTCAAATGAAATGATTTTTGCCTTGAGTTGCCAAGTCCCAAAGTTTCAGTCTGGCACTTGGCAGACTGAAAGAGTTGCTTTGCTGTGGAGCAGGGGAATGCATGAACTTGTCAGTGACTTAAATTTCTTGTGATCTGGGGCTGTGTATTTTTCATATGTTGTTGGATAACATGAAGGTGTATGTTTAGTGTATGGCCCACCCAAGGTCCTCGTATGCTGTGTTTGGCCTTCAGGAACAAAAAGGCTCTTTGTTACTGCAAGTGAAATGCTTAGCTCCTTAAAATTATGGTGATACACAATGAACGATGTTTATGCTGCTGCTCTGTAGTTCTCTTTCTGGACCATTACAGAGTGATTCCTCTTGTGACAGTAGCAGTAGTAGAGAAATTGTTATATCCTGCTTTCTTGAGGCATGATTTGTGGCTCCGTAAGAGCTGAATATACAGTTGTAGTTAGCCTACCTTTTTATCGCTTTTTGCTATTTGAGTCCCATCTGAACTTTATTCTGACCCAAGAATGTATTGCATTGATCTAAAAGGTAGAAATCTGCTAAATTTGAGGTAACTGAGGGTAGAAGAGGATGTGTAAACAGTTGAAATGTGCATGCTGATATGAGCAGATTTTAGATGCAATGAAACTAAATTCCTCCCCAGTGCCACTTGATCATGAAAGTAATAAAGTGAGAGAACACAACATTAACTCACCATGCTGTCCCCTGTTGAAATTACAACAGACAAAAATGAGTAATAAAACAATCTCATAATAATGTAATTGCTTTATGCAATCATGTTTCTAGGAAACTTATCAAAATCAAGAAAATACAAATTTATCTTGTTTTAATGAGCGCATGGGGAAAGTACCTTGTCTTTGCAAATGTTATTAGGAAAAGAAAACTGTGTCTAGCTATAGTTAAAATAGTACAGCAGCACATCTTAAATGCGCTATTCCAACTTGATCTTGTGCTCAAAGGTATTCATTTCTTACTACAAATGGCAGCAGATTTAATAATGTGTCCAAACAAACAAAACTGCAAAAGACAAAGCAAGAGTCACCTGAACTCACAGTATTTAAAGGTGTTATTTAAAATTATGTGTATAATCTAGGTACAAATAATGCCTTTTATTTGCATATTTCTTTCTCTTTTTTTTTTTAAAGAGAACTATGAACAAGAGAATTAGTTGACACTGTTGTGACTGGAGCTGCTAAATATTCTCTGGTGTATTTTTTTCTTAAAAATGCTGTGGTGTAATTTAGCATAATGGCTTCTAGTAATGATAGCAGGGGAAAAAAAAAAGAAATTCTTGTCTGTTTTCAATCAATATAACTGAAAGACTACTTTTTTCATCAAAGAAAGCATATTCCAGGTTTATGTAGTAGTATAAGTCTTGTCCCTTTTCTGTCCTACTGAAGACCTGACATAATTTTCCAAGAGGCGCAGTAGTACCTGTGGAGGCAAGAAATAATGTATCTTGCAGCCTGGTTTGTTTTGATATTCCCTTTATTCTTCCCTTTCCCTCTGCTTTTTGGTATAATCTCTCAGGTGCTCAAGCATCTTTTATCTTTCTCCCGGTCTCCCATACCATTTTTTATAATAAAATACATGACTTAGTGATTGCCTGTGTACTGGTATACTGAATTTGCAGGTCTACTGCTTTCTCAATTTGGAGCAATCTGATTATTCCTGGTGATTCATACCTTTCATTTGTATCTAATGGATAGAAAATCGGTGATTGAGGCAACTTGTATTTTAAGTGATTCACTAATGGGTTGAAAACATTTCCAAACTTCTCCTTAACAACACACAGCCACTCTACAACCATTATTACCATTATTGATTTAATTTGATGTAATGTAAGACTAATTATCCACCTATGTATCTTATTATTCTGAAGTCTAAATGAATGAGCCCTAAAGGTCTGTGGGTGTGTCATGTTACAAAAATAAGCTTTCTTAACACTACGTGATAATATCAGGTCGTGTCTTTGTATGCCTTTATTTAAAAAGTGGGTGATGGTGGGGGAAGCCTTTTTGCCAAAAAGAAAAAGAGCCTTTTGAGATAATCCATCTCATCAAAATAAGCGTGACAGGCTTCAATACCCTTAATATATTCATACCCACACATTAAAATGTTGTACATTTTTCATAATTATGTTCTGCTGTAACTGCATTTGTGTGAACTCTCTGGAAGAAAATGGAATTAATTAACCACCTGGCTTCACCTCCTGTATGAAAAGTAACAATTCTAGACATCTTCACGGTTGCTGGAATATGGTTATTTTAACTCTTCAGTAATAATGTGAAACAGGGCCAATTTTATTTTTTGAGAAGAGCAGTGTTAATCCCAGGCTTTGGACGATCTTGATTCTGAGAACTGTGTAGTCCTATGAGATGCTGCAGGTTCTTCAGAGTGGTTTTGATGTCTAAAAATATCTTCAGATTAAGAAGGTTACTGTATCTTGAATTCCAAGGCTAATCTTGAAGATGGATTAAGTTGAGATCAGCATACTCTTATACTGGAATAGGACAAAATGTTCTTATGCTAGAATAACAGTGTCCACCACAGAGCAGGTCCTTATAGATGTGAATGGTGGAAATATGGAATATACCTTAAATATTTGTTTAACAGAAGAAAAGCTTGTAAAAAAAGTACGGAGTGGACTGTAGGCTTGGGTATCCTTCTCGCCAGAGACATTTTACCACATTCAGATTTAATAAAATACCTGTTTCTAACATTGTTTGAGCAGGTGAAGGGGCCTCTTTTACACTCACTTCATAGGTTTCATACACTAATTCCCTTATAGTAAATTGGGCTATGTGTAATTGTAATCATTCAAAGATGCCTCTGTGATGAGACCTAGCTAAAATACTTTGCTGAAATAGTAACTTCATTTTCTGGAAAACACAGACTCGTCTAGACTTTGACCTTTTGCAACATCCATATTTATCTAAAGACTTTTGAAGATGTGCTTAAGTGCTGTCTAAAGTCTGCTTGCTTTAATGGCTTCTAAGATCCACATTCAATTGAACAACCTTGGTGTCTGAACACCAAGACTTTCAGGTCCTTTTGCAGACATAAGGCTTTGAAAGCCTTGGAAGTCCCAATTGTACCACGAGGCTTTGGTAAGTATTGGGACTTGAGCTTCTTCATCCTATAAACAGAATTGCTGGATCAGGCCAAGGATCAGTTTAGCATAGTATCCTCTCTCTGGCAGTGGACAACAGCTGATGTTTAGGCATATAGAAGAATCGCTGATTAAGGGTACGGTTTCCAAGGAGTGGTGCTCTTGGACTTTCAGACCTATAGGTTGCTTCTAGGCTGTTGAGTTCAGTAGCCTTTGGACCTTTCTTCTCGTGCATTTCCTAACTCTTACACTCATTGATACTTTTGACTCAGTTCTATTAAAACATTTTGAAACAATTAATAATTCTTCCCTGATGACACTTCAAAACTTCTATTTTTCATTCTAATGCAGAACCAGCTTTAAAAAATTATATGGAATAGAGCTTTTTATTTTTTTAAGCTCACATTTTAAACATCCATATGCAGGTGCACATCTGTTTGGGTCTTGTTTTCCCCAGTCTTCAGTGTGTGTCATTAATTGTTAAATACAAGATGGTCTTGGTGCTGTGTAGCTTTGTCAGTTTACTTTTTTGTGTTGGGATATGCTGTTGTCATGACTGTTAGTTGCTATTAAATTAATTTCAGTGTCACGGTTCCCTACGCTAAGGAATTTTTCATTTTAGTTGCGTACTCACTTTTCTGTTTTTCATTCCTCTTTCATTTGCAGTGTCATTACTCCATGAAGAAGGCAGCCTCCTTCCTGGGTATTGGTACAGAGAATGTTTACTTCATCAAAACAGATGAAAGGTAAGCAAGCAAAAGCCATGGCTGTGCTCTCTCTGAGCCTTTTCAAAATGCAGTAGTGTACGTAACCAACCTATTTGAATGTAACTGAAAAAGTTTTAAATCTGTGTCCCTTAGAGGTAAGATGATACCTGAGGAACTGGAGAAACAAGTCCAACGGGCCAGGAAAGAGGTGAGAGGGGGAGAGAGAGCATGAAGGAGAGGGGAAGAGTGTATGCAGACTGCGTGCTTGTCTCTGAGTGAAAGGGAGGAAAACTGAGCAAGTGAAATCTTAAAAATAAGGCAGTGAATGTAACAGTGTCTTTCTTACAGGTGCGATCTTTTTGCCACAAACTTGTGGAACAAGCCAAGATGTTTAGGTGCTACCCTCTTATGAGGGAGAAAAATTCCACAGGGTGTTTACTACTAATGGAAGTCCTGAGTACACCACTACTCTGAAGTATTTAGCATGTTTCTTCTAGGATTTTTTTTGCCCTTGGTCCTTTTTTAAATGGATGCAGTATTCATTTTCCTTAAATGGTAAATGAAAACTAGAGTTCTCAGTTAATTACAGCAGCTATTGCTCTATCCTCTGCAATGAGCAAGATCTGTAGCATGTGGCTTAATATCTAAAACTATCATACAAGCTAAAAATGCTAAATTTGGTTCTTCCCAGTATTTGTAGCAAGAGTGCAGAGATTCCATCCTGTGCCTCTTTTCCCCCAGAGACTTTGCCAAGTAGAAAGTCAAAGACCAGCATTTGGAAATGTACTGATGTGTGTATTTGGACAACATTAACATAACGTTCCCACAATCTGTAAGACGGTACTTACTTCAGAGAGTTTGTAGGGCTCAATGTGAATTCTAAGGCACAGAGCATCTTCTTTTGGCTTGGTTAGCTCCCCTTATTTCTCACTTCCAGTTTGTCCATCAGAGCAGTAGGATTCAGAGCTCAGCCCTTAGTCCACAATACCAAGAAGCTACTGTAATGTCCATGGTGTGGACAATGCCTACCATGGAAACCTACTTTTTGGCTGATAGAAAAGCCAAAGGCACTGGTGTCCTGTTATGCAGCGGCATGGCTGCAACAGCTTTCACTTAGACCTGATCTAGACACATCATCTGCTAAACAAACATCTCTCCTTTGAGTTTCATGCTAGATAGAGTAAGTATTGACATCTGGTGGCCCTAATGACGGAGCAAACTCTCTTGCTTGCCTCTTTCTGTACTTTGCATTATCCGTGGAAGACAGCCTGTACTTTACTCATTTGAGCGAGCTGGAAGGAAAAAAAAGGACTTGAAATAAAATGGAGCAAGGGGAAGCAGGCTGGCAGGACAATGAGCTCTTTGCTCTTGCAAAAACAGAATTCTTATTTGTTGATGTAATAATAAATTTAATGGTTATTTGGAAGAAATCCTCTGGTGTTTATGATTTTTTTTTTTTTAAAAAAAGGTCAGCCTCTGCAATTTAAAAACAAATGTTCAGTATTAAAAATCTTGGCTTACAGAGGAACACTATTTCACTTGCATTTTAATGGAAGTTACAGGTATATTAGAAGGTTTTGATTTCATCAGAGCGTCAGTAAGTGTGTCTGTCCTTGATAAAGTGCTACTTTACAACTTTTATAGAAAGACACTTCAGTGAATTACAGTAAATAGTCTAATGACTCTAGACTAAACAGAGGTTGTATTAGCTAGTGATAAAAGCACAAAATGATCACTGTGAACAGCAAGAGTCTTAGGCCTCTTTTTAGAGAATTTAGTCAGGAAGATTTATTTAACTATATTGTCAAGAAGAATAAAACTTTAATTCCCTTCTTTGCAGGAAAAATGTAATGGCAACAATCTTTGGAATTTGTAGAGATCCTGGTTTTGTCCCCATATTCAGTCACATTAGCTACTGGCTGCTGGGGGGCCTTTGACTTTGATGTAGCTGTGGGAGAAAATTGATGAGAAAGCTAACAGAAACTAGGTGCAGCAAATACATCTTTGTGTCACTTGAAAGTGTTTTGTATTGGAGCTTCAGGCTGGTTTGTAAGTTTGATTGACTTTTGTGGTAGGTTGTACTAGGAATGAATGACCAAGAAGTGAATTGTAGGCCGCTAATTCTTTGTGAATGTGTGGGATTAATTTAAACTCATTCCAAGGTTACTTTTCATCGCTTTAGCAATTTGTAAAGAAATTTTAAAATACAAATAAATCATAATTCTGTACCATTCTAGCAGTCCTCTGCGCTGTTAAAGAAGTATAAAACTGTCAGAGTATAAATGTGAATCAAGCCTGTCTCTGTAGTTAGATGTTTAAAAGTGGCAACGCTTTTTTTTTTTTAAATAAAAGAAAGATCGGATTTCAGCTGAAGTGAAGATACATAAAAGACTCGTGTAGAGTTTGATTTTTTTTTTTTTTCATCTGATGTCTGATTTCAGTGAAGCTACATTGAGTTATATCAGCAGAGAGACTTACATCATCTGAGAGATTTAATTCACGGCAAATAAACTCCAGGGATTCCAGGTTGTACAATTTAATAACAACTTTAGTGCACCTTCAGTAACTGCACTGTCGTGCTGTGGGCCAGATGCTGGAATGTGCAGAGGAGTTCCTTCAGCATGAATTTACCAGCATGTGAGACCACACAGGCATTGCTAGGGCTGATACCCTCAATTTCATGGAGCTGTTACAGACTCCGCCAATTCTTTTCATTGTTTCAGTTTCTGCTCCTAAGCAGGCACAGGCACATACATCTGGAAGGGTACATGACCTAGTCTGCTATTGTAATTGCACCCTGGTATTAGTTGAATGAAAAAGCAATGAGCAAAGCCACCGAAATCAAAATGGATGGCTTGTGGTGGTTACCTGAGAGTGCAGCGTGACAATAGTTTTCCTTATCCCAGCTGTCTAACTTTAAAACTGTCTGAGATTTCCAGTGGTCTCGATCCTGATGTCCAGTTCCCACCTACAGCCCTTCCTGTTTTCTAGACAGAAGTAGGAGGAAGAGAATAGTGCTTTGCTATAGACCAGGCACTGGGGTCAGATAGTGATGACTGTCCCCGTCGCTGTATGTACTGCGCCAGTGCTGCCTAAGGCAAATCATGTTCCCTGACTAAAGGTTCCCCTTCACTGGGCAGAGAACAGGGGCACTGTAGAGACAAGGCAGGTGGAACCCCTAGGGGGATGAGCCCTTTCTTTGCAAGGGTAGCCTGCTGGCTGAGCTGGCAGCTTTATTTTATTTGGCAGCAAATATGGTAGTGAAATGTAGAAGACTGAGAAATGAAAATCGGTGTATAAAGAGAGATGTCAAATATCTGGTATGTTTTGATCGTGACAAAACTAGCATCTGTCAAAACAGTCTGAAGCTGGTGAAATCTGCCCTGGGAGGATGGTGTTAACTGGAAATGGAAAATGATGCTTTTTTTTTTTTTTGAAGTCAGCACTTTTAAATGCAGTACCTTCTGCTGGGAAAGGAAAATGTAGACTGTCACATCTTTGTTCTGCATTCCTAGTCCTTTTTTTTTATACTTTAGATTTGCAGATATACTGGAGGAAATGAGCAGTGCAAATGACAATTTTTTGTTTTGAATCCTATTGTAGGGGTCAGCACCATTTCTTGTCTGTGCTACAGCAGGCACAACAGTGCTGGGAGCATTTGATCCTCTGGATAAAATTGCCGATGTCTGTGAAAAGCATGGCCTCTGGCTTCATGTTGATGTGAGTTTGTATACTGTGTAGTTTTGTTTAGCATTGCTTTTTTATAACTGCTATTTTTCTTTGACTGTTGACGTTTCTCTGTAAAGTAAGGTGGGCTCTAATGAATTTTTTTGTTTTGCATAGAGAACAGAAATACTTTCTAATTTGTCTCTGTTCCATGTGTTGAAAACCAGCAAATAATTTGGTTGTGACAAGGAGTCAAACTTTTTTTTTTCTCATTGTCATGTTATATTTCAAAATGATTTCAAAATCAATTTCTTCCTTCTTACTACCTCCTGAAAATGCTTCAAGGGTGATTATATACAATAATAAAATTCATTCCACATCCTGTTGGGGAGTGGACACATTAGAATTGTGGTGTTTGGTTCATACAGGTTAAAATAAAGGTATATTTCTGACTCAACCAGTCGTAAATTATTCTGTTTCATGTTTACAGATCTGAGCTTCTTGTAGTTCTCCTTATGTTTTCCTAAACTGTTTAGAAATTTTTGTTTTCTCATTTCTTTATAATTTTAGCTTTGGATATTAAAATCCATTCATGAACCTTTTTGGAGTAATTATTGAGCCTTTTTATTACCTGAAAGATTTAGCTGTAAATGTATTTTTCTAAAACTAGCACTCTATTTTCTGAAATTGCATTCTCTTTATAATTGCAATGCCACAAATATGGAATGTCTAGACTAAAAGCCATGGAGCAATGAGAGAATCTGGAGCAACATTAATGGAGATTTTCAGACCTGCTCTAAATTTTTATAGTGTTTGTTTAATGTTGAGTATTTAAAGAAAAATCATGTAGGCAGCAATGTGTGTTTCAAGTAAGTGACTCACAGACATTAATAAAGTCACTGTATGTGCGAGTCAAAAGAGTTTTCTTATTGGAGGCAAAGATGCAGAACTTAGCCCTAATATTTAAAGTGTCTGCAAAGCCTCCTGATGGCTGCGTGCTGGTGAGAACGATGCAGCAGGTTTTCAGCAGAAGTGCAGCACTCAGATTAGGTGCTAGTCTCTGGTATGTCTACATATAGTTGGTGGGAAGAGAGATGTATTCAGAGTCTGTGTTGGATCTTAGGTGAGTTGAATGAGTGAGTCCAATGGCTGCAGGAGGACAATGGGTAGTCTTCTAACCTTACTCCCTATAGTTGAATAACTGAAGTTAGGTGGGATGAGCCTGGACCCTATTCTGAACTATACTTCATAGGCAGTTTATAGTGTTTTGTAAAGAATTAACTTTCATCTTCCAGCTTTGCCTCATGTTAAACTGAGGTAAAAATGTCAGGGAATATCTTAAAGTCAACTTTCTGTTTGAACAGTGACTGTAGTTGTCAGATGTTAATTGAATTCCCAGCAGAAGGACAAATGTACAGTAATAAATTGTGTTTGTGGTCGGGAAGACCAATTGTTCTGCTAGGATGTGATTCATGTTATGAACCTCTCAAGAGTTCTCGGGAGTTCTATCAGTATTCTTTTCCATCTTTTCTTTCACACTCTATGAAGAAGTCATCCACTCATCTATCTATGAAGAAAGAGTGGATAACTGTTTCTTGTTTTTTTTTTTTTTTTGTTTATAGTTTCTAGCTGTATTTATATGAGAACAGCATATGGGGAAGAGACTGAAAGCTTTCCACCTAAGTGACATCAGGCATACATGTATATACAAATGTGCGATGGTAAATTGAACAGACTGTAATTCATAATGTGACTTTTTTTTTTTCCACTTATGGTGCCATTAGAAATAGGTTTACTAGAATAATATGTGAAAACGTACAGTGAGACCAGGCATCTGCCATTCAGAAATAGTGTACAAGAAACATAGTGAAGAGCTGGGTTTTTTTATTTGTTTTTAAGTGAGCCTACCTCCTTCTAGCCTTCTAGGCAAGGATATATTATTTTTGAAATCTTTGAGGATCTACTTTCCTCCGAAAGGCCTGGCTTCATGTTGAATGATTTAGACATTTTGCAGTCTGAGTTATAGCAAGTGAGTACTGCCATTTGGGCCAGCTGTAACTTTGGAGGAAAAAAAAAAAAGATACAGTACAATTAAAACAAAGATTAAAACCAGGAAAGTTCTTTCTAATTCAGGACTTTTCCTTTATCATTGATGGGAATCAGGATTATCTACTGCAAATGGTCTCAAGAGCTGTTTATAAGAGTATCTCATATGAATGTCAGTGGTGTTATTCCCAGATTTACACTGATGTATCTCATTTCAGAGTATTTTCTGATCCTGAACATTTGATATATTTGCCTTAGGGAAACTCTTTTCATTAAATATGAAATGATAAAGCTCATGACTCTTAGGGAGGGCAAAAGGGAGAACAACAACATAAAATCAGGGGGCTTCAGGAAGCTAAATTTCAATAAAGTCAGAAATAGTAGATAAGATCTCACATGGAGACAAATCCAAAGAGGAAAAGGGACTTAAGGAAAAAGTTGTTTTAAGAAGATAATACCAATAAGCCCAAACTGTCTCAACAGTCAAGCCATTCAGCAGCCTAAGTGCAGAGGCTATAACTAGGATTATTTTGTCCATGTTACAGTAGTAATACATACATTCCAGTTGCTTATTGCATTCTATCATGCATCTATGATGCATTTCTTAATGGCTTGTTTTGCATCTTCAATATGCACTCAAGCTCCAGCACTTACATATGTCATGTATTGTGTTCATGTAACTTTAAATACTATGTATGAGGATTACTTCCTTGCTGGTCCTTACTTTGACTTTTTTTTTTTTTCCTATGGCTAGACCAGTACATAAAATCAGGTTTGACCAATTAGCTGTGCTTAGGTAGCTAATTTAATCACACTGCGAACAATGTGATTCCCATTGTTCAGCTCTAAGTGGTTTGTTGCATATGAAACACAGTCATTTTCTCATACATAGTTACCAATTACATTGTATGGGACACAGTTATAATAATTATCTTCGTGTTTTGAACTACATTGCTCTCAGCTGGATTTGTCATAAACAAAATGTGTGTCAGTCCAGTCTGATCAATCTGCCTCCCTTTTCTAGTCTCGGGGATGGAGGAGAAGCAGTTAACTTTATTGTGTCTTGGCAATATCTCATCTGAAAGCCAGAGAAACACTGCCAAGCTACAGCTGTGGTAGTGAGTGAAAATCTGGCTGGAAAGTCATACCCAGAGAGCAGTTACCAGTGGTTCACTGCTGAAAGGGGAGAAAATTTTCAGTAGGATTCCACAAAGGTCTATTCTAGGTTACATGTTATCTGGGTACTTTCATTATTAACTGAGATGAAAAAGAATATGCAGACTAAATCTGAAGATGACATAAAACTGCAAGAGGCTGTGGGAGGACAGGATTAGAAATCAAAGAGATCTTGACAGTTTGGAGGAAAAAAGCGGAAAAATGAGGCTACAGTTCAATAAAGACAGAGCTCTAAGTTTAAGCTGTAATAATCAACTGCACAAACACAGGCTGGGGATTGTTGGCTAGACAGCAGATCTTCAGAAAAAGATCTGGGGTTTGCAGTACATCACAAATCAGCAATTGGAAGCATTTTCAGATAGTTAAATGTCTTTCAGAATTTAATTAAGAAGATATATAAAATATTTGTCTCTTTCTGCTTGGTGCTCCATCTGCTTTGGCTAGATTGTGTCCAAATTAAAAGCTGTGTTTCAAGAAGGTTAAGGACCTACAGGAGAATGATAAGAAAAAGGTAGAGCAGTGAGGATAAACAGAACCATACCCAGAAATTATGACCAATGAGGAAAGATTGAAAGCACTGATGTTATTTAAACTAGAAAAGACAAACAGACAATACTCGATAGTCTACAGATGCTTTAAAAGCTGCTGCAAAAAGAAGAGAAGAACAGGAATAATCTGTTCCCCTGACCACTGCAGGTATGACAAGAGGTAACATTGTTTAGGACTGACATTTTAAATCCTTAGGATCGTTATTGTTAAACACAAATTAAGTGGTTAAGTTGTGCAGCCTCAGTCATTAGAAGTCTTTACAAACAGATAAAGTCAGTAATTCCCGGTCTTCTTAGATGCCTTCTCATTAATTTTTGGGTTTTGCCAGCCCTTGGTCCCTAAGTGTGTGGTTTTTGAGCTGGATAAAGAAGCATGGAGCACAGATTCATCTTGTAGTACTGTGGCTCAAGGAGAGATTGAAAGGTGGTGGAAATGCCGGGACCTCTAGTAGTACCACCCCAAATACAGGCACCTTTAGATGCATTTTTTTATAAAGATTTATTATATTTCAGTGGGTTGCTTATGAATTATGAAAATAATGGAATAACTTAGTGACTGTTTTGGCTTTATTGAATCATCAAATGAGAAGAGTAAAATTTGTCTATGAATAGGAAGTTCAGTTTGATTGTCTTCCCACAACATGGCAAATGTGGGCTAGCTGGAGAAACCCAGTTTCAAGTCATTGTTCTGCCATAGGATTGCTGTGAAGTTTGATGGAAATCATCTCCTACCTTAGGTCCCACCTGTAGATTGAGCAGCAGCCCTTTCCTCAGCAAGGGTGTTGTGAGCATGACAACATAAAACATGATGTGGAGCATTAATGTACTACATTAAAGAGAATGACACGTGTTAAGACAAGTTATTAACCTTTCATTTCCCTTGTGAGCCTTTACCATTCCTGTCTCCCAGAGATAGCAGATTTTATTCCTAATGTACGGATCATGAAGCAAATACTGATGCTAAATTCATAGATCAGCTATCACATCTGTTTCTTTCAAGGAAAAAAGAAGAAAAGCCAAATAAGCATGTATTCTCCATGCTTAGGTCAGGAACCTTCTTTCCATTAGTGATTTTCTTTTCTTTTCTTTTTTTTTTTCCTTCATTAGCCCAACTGTATAAATCTTTTTTTTTTTTTTTTTTTTTAAATAAGCTGAGTCCAGATGTTTTGTGGACTGATGCCTCCTGTGCATCTCTGAGGTGCCTTGCTTACTTCACAGGGAAATTGCTTAAGTGAATTCTGCCTGCATGAACATTGAAAAACTTTTTTTTTTTCATACTTAATAATTTCTTAAGTGCACTGTATGATATGTCTACTGTTTGCGTGTTCTCCCCACCTCTCCCCTGTGGACAAATATTGCTGTTTGAGAACTGAAGCACCTGGTGGGTGAAATCTGATCCTTGCAGAATTCATGCATGAGAATTACCTTGGATGAGACTCCAGTTGCTCAGAAATTAAACTTGTGTAATAAAAACTTGCTGTCTGGGTTCCTTCTATAATCTATGGAGAGAGACATCTGCAAAAGCTGTTACCCAAAG
This sequence comes from Alca torda, assembly GCA_008658365.1. NCBI lineage: Eukaryota > Metazoa > Chordata > Aves > Charadriiformes > Alcidae > Alca > Alca torda. The sequence goes on along the minus strand of CM018077.1, from coordinate 44,703,269 downwards.
ACAGGTATCTAGAATAGATAAGATGATACTTGATAAGGGAGAGCTCCTCACTGCAGAGAAGGCTAAAATGACTCTTAGACCACACACTTCTTAGATGACCTGAAGGGGATGTGGCGAGTCTTTCTCCATTTTCCTGTCATTTGCCTTGCTGGTAACAGAAATGCTGCTATTGCCTACTCACTAACTTTGCTTTTCATATCCAAACTCTGTGGAAAATCTGATCCTGGACTTTGCAGTTGGCAGAGCTTATCATTCTCTACTGTTTCCCTTGTGAATGTCTCAGAAAGGCAATGTGTAGCAGGAAAAAGATATGGAAAATGGGTCTTTCTGCTCCCACTGCTTAGGTTTAGGCTGTGGGAAAGGAAGCACCTCCGATTCAGTATCAGGAATGGGTCTGGTTATGCAAAGACACTTCAGTTCATGCCCTTGCTTACACAGAAGGGACAGTGTAGTTTGTGGTTCACATAGTGGCACAAACCATCAGCTCCTCTATTTTAGGCATAACCCCAGGCTGACATCTTTATTTTAGTGGGTGATACTAAAGGCAAAATTTCGCCCGCTAACTGTGTAGTAAACTAAGTTTTAAATGAGACAAAACATCTTCAGATATCAGTAGTTGAAGCATTATCAATAGAACTTTATACAAATAATACTGTCTTGACCCTATAAATGTTCCAACAGGCTTCTTGGGGTGGCTCAGCTTTGATATCAAGGAAGCATTGCAGACTTCTTCATGGCATCCATAGGTAAGTCAATTTAGTTCATGGGCACGTTTCCAGGGACTGAGGTGGAAGTTGTGTGGCCTGTTGGAGTCCATGAGAGCTGCATTTTCCAAAATACGTATTACTGTTTATTAGATAGATTTCTGAACCTATGGGTGTTTGGGTGAAAAAACCAGGAGATGTGATTTGCCTACTTGGATTGTGTTGGCCACATTTGATTCTCCAGTACCCATGATTATAGGTGCAATTTCCATCTCTTTCTCCATTTACAAATTTTGCAGGGCTGATTCTGTCGCCTGGAATCCCCATAAAATGCTGTTGGCAGGCATACAGTGCTGTGCTCTTCTGGTGAAAGACAACTCTGTAAGTCCTCCTGTCTTTTTTTTTTTTTTTTATGTGGTAGGTTGCCATTGCTGTAATATGGAAGTGGAAATAATTAGAAAACAACTGCAAGTCAGTTTTACTACACTGCAATGCGAAGGCTGAATGATATTATTTTGAATTTCACCGCAAAATTTAATAAAGGGTGAATAAGAGAGCAGGGTCAAACTGATCCAAGTCACTGGACTTGCCAGTCGTCAAACTGTGCAGCTGATGCCCTTGCTAGTTAACTTCTGTACCTGATTTGCATTTAGAATTGAGTATTTCGTCACTTGGGTCTGCAGCACTTAAATGCCGAGCTCGTCAAAGTCCTCAGAATAGCTGTCATCCATTGGGACTGCAGCAGTACTGCATCTCCATTTAAAGTATGCAGAGCTCCTCTTTGCATCCCTTTATGTGGGTGCACCAGAGTGGAAAAGGAGAGGGATAGGAGTCGGAGTACATGCAGGTAAAGGTGCTGAGCATTCTTTCCTCGCTCTACTAGTCCTTCCTTATCACCAGGGTGACTTAGGCTTGCCAAAAGCCGTGAGGAATTAAAAGGTCTAGCAAGCAAACAACAGAGCTCTGATCTTAAGTGGCACAAAAGTGAGATGAGTCTGCAATGTGGTAAAAGTCCCTGCTTATATCTTTGTGGAATTCTGTCTTAATAAAGAAACCAGTAAGGGGTCAATTATTTCAAGCCCCATTTCAAACTCAGCCCGCTAAAATCTATGCCCATTGTCCACCACCAGGGGTGAGTTTTAGCTTATGCTTCGTAGGTTATGAATGACTGAACGTCATGAAGATATGGAGCCCCTGAGGTTTGCATCACTATTTTGTGGCCATGGTTTGTAAATCACTTTTAAAAATCTCTGTCAAAACAGCTGATCGTTCCTATTCAGCTGCTAGTCCTTAGCTATCCATGTAATTGATTACTAATTTCTGGTAGGAAGAACTGATGAGGACCAAAGAACGTAGATGCTAATCAGTGCTCTCTTGCAGCTGATTGCTCCAAGTCAGGGGCGAGACATGGCAGGACAGCAGAGAGAAGTGTGACTCCTCATTTCCTTAGACTGGAGTCCGTGGGATTAAAGAGGATTAGACTCTGGGACTACCCGTCCATCACTTTATCTTTATTCCAGGATGAAAAACAAGCAGAATGAAGCTATTGACTAAGATTAATGCGGTGTCTTAGTTGCAGGCTTGGGAAGAATTCAGTGCTATATTTTTAACTAATTAGGCCCGGTACCTAGATATAGCCCCAGGTAATGATTAGACTACTTGGGCTGTGTAGTGGAAATTTCTCAGGAAGAAAGAAATGGAGAGGGATGAAATATTCTAGCTGCCCTGGCATTTAGAGTCACTTTACAAACTCTGTTCCAACTTCAAGGCTCTGGCAGCCTTTCTCTTTTCTCCTTCCATGGAGTGTAATGTCTGGTAGAGCAATCCTATTCCACTTCGAAATCACAGCCAGGCAATGTTGTGCTGGAAATACTTGCAGAGCTGAATCCCAGGCTGTTGAAGGGTGAAAACACAAGTATTACTGATCATGCAATCACATCCTATTGTACAGTGTGACATGTTCTGGAAAGTAGAAGATTTCTCTGCATAGGGAGGAGAGGGTGTTCTGCTTTGTGTTTAATTCCTGGAAAATTGGCACTTCCATGTTTTGTGTGTGTGCCAGTGCAGTCTTTATATGCAAACAGAAGCACATACAAATTTGAATACTTTCTTATCAGCTTTTTTAAAGTGTTGGAATATAAATCTTTAAGGAAAAAAGATCAAATGCATATTTAAGACACTTTGGCAGAAAGGCCTTGCTTCACTATACCAGATCTGGAGTAGGCAGCTGTACCCAGTTTCCAATTAAAAATGCTATTTTGAAACCAGTAAGAGTATGGAAGAGTACGTGTATCGGTTCTGCACTTCGGAGCTTGTTCCACTGCTCCTAAATTACATAAATACCTATGGCTGGCTGCGGATGAAGCACACATTTATATGTGAACATAATTCCTTCACGCTGTGGTTAGGATGCTTCAGTGGGACCTGGATAAGTTTGGCATACGTTGCTCTGCTGGTGAATGTTCAAGGAACATCAGGTAGTTTCTCAAGTGGTGAATTCTGCAAGAAATCAGAGCAGCAAAATGTTAAGCATAGATGTTAAGTCCCATTTATGAATCAAGCCCTAGCTCCCTTTGAAGGTCTAATTAAGGAAGTTTTGTTAGCTTGTCTTCCCATTTGCTTTGAGGTCCATTTTGAAACTATGGACTACTATAAGTGGACAAATGAAAAGATTATCACATTGGAACAGGGAAGTGGTTAAGTCCCCATCCCTGGAGGTATTTAAAAGACAAGTAGATATGGTGCTGCGGGACATGGTTTAGTGGTGGAATTGGCAGTGTTAGGTTGGACTTGATGATCTTAAAGGTCTTTTCCAACCTAAGTGATTCTGTGATTCTATGAATAATCCCCTTCGTCCCCATATATATATATGTATAGATTGTTTAACAAGCCCAAGCTTTGTATTTTACTTTATGTATGAAAAGTTAATCTTTAGAAGGAATCATCACATTTCTGACGTGGTGGTAACACCCTGATTTTCCCATTAGCAAAAGTAATACTGACTGGTTTTGTTTGGTTTGCAGTTTTTTGATGCACAGCATCAATAAAGTTATGTGGTTTAGCAGTGTTAATAGGCTTAAGACATTTCAGCTAGGTTATTAGAGTGAAACACTGTATTTAAATATTTTCCTAGACAGATGAAAAAAACCCAAAGGATAAACTGCAGTAAGATGCCAATAAATGCATGTCTTCCAGCCTTAGTGAAACAAAATTGGAGTGATTTCCAAAGCAGGTAGAGATATAAAGAGAAATACATGTTTGACTTGCTTAGAAGGGAGAAGCGTTTTCACCAAAGGGAAAGGTTGGTTAATCCTCCGTAAAAACTCAGATCAATTACAGTAGTTCTTCAGTGCTTAAAGCACTCAAGAAATGCACAGCTATCCCTTTTCCACTGCCATACCCTGAGTAGCTTTCATCACTTTTGTAAGAAGATGGACTTACTCAGAAAACACTTGTATTGCTGTGGGGTGAATGGCAGTGACTGTTTAAACAGAAAGCTAGATGGACCAATGTTCTCAAAACACTAGCGAGTCAGCTCTGTTCTTATGTGTTCTTAAAATGCTGTGAATCAGTCTTGGGTTGTACATACTCCTTTAGGACCACAGAGCTACTCTGATTTGTCCTTGCTATCCATATTAATGTCAACATTATCACCATGTAAATAGAGAACTAATGTTTGTCACCAATGCCAAAGTTCTGTGACTTGGTTGAGTGTGGCACTAGGTTAGGTAATTAGCAATCAATTCTAAGTAATGAGCAGAATTTTCACTTATTAGTTAAAAACAAAGTCTCAAAGAATGTAGCTAATGAAGTCCCAGTTTAGCACAGAATATAATTGATTGAGGTGATCATGGTAGCCATCATCTACCGCGTAATGTCTCCCTCATCATTAGCAGTATCACAAAGATATTTACTTCCCTGATGTCTTTCCAGGGCAGCTGCAGGAAATATGCTCTTCCTATTGCTTTCTGCTTGGGGTTAGCACAACTGAGAGCTCCTTCTCACCTCTTGAAGTGAATTACAGGGGTGACCTTTTGCACAGCATTGCTTTTGAGAATTTTCAAGTATGCCATTGAAAATATTGTCCTTATTGCTTCAGATGAGGCAAATCAGGAAGATGTTTGTCTTGGGGGGAAAAAGATGTTTCGTTAATGAAGCTGAACTTCACTTTTAACTAGCAATGGAAATGAAAAGAGATCAGAAGGCTTGCTGTAGGTTAAGTGGGCTGAATAAGAAAAAATGTTGAGTTATGAAAATGGAGCTCTTATATATTGATTTCCGTATCAATAATTATTCATTTATTTGCCATTAATTAGAACACACAGCAACTATCCATAGACTTCATCAAAACCAAAGGCTATTTGAAACTCCATAGTGGACCGGGGCCTCCATGAAAATAGTATTTCCATTTTCTAAACTTTAATGGCCCCAGTATAAGGCAGAACACTACCATTAGTCTCTCTACAAAAAAGTAGTAATAGAAGATGCTGAAGAAAGAATCTGAAACTTGTCAATGGGGCATTTATAATGAAATTTTTGCAATTCTTCTGAACAGATGGAGCAACTCAGTTACTGTGTGGAAAACTGTTGGGGTCTTCCTGTGACTGAGAATGTTGAGTTATAAAGCATAATTTTCCCTTTGTGGTGGGTTTTTTTTTTCCTTTTACTTTTCCATGTTTTGAATAGCAAAACTGACATGACTTTTTATGTCTTCAGCATGTTTGAGTCTCTTACTTTTGAGACAGCAGCGATCAAGGAGTAACAGCTTTCTTGAGCATAAAGTAACAGCTTTCTTGAGCATTTAGTTTGGATTTTTTTCCTCTTCTATTGTCCTCCCTGCCCAAACTCTGTTCTTCAACATTTTCTTTCTCTTCCCTCCTCTTTCTCCTCCACCTTGCTTCTTGCATTGGTCTGGCATATTTCTTTCTTTCCCACAAAGTATGATTTTTTGTTTCTTCTCCTGCCTGCTCTCGTGATGTGCTGGAGGATGTCACCTTACTTGCCTCTGGAGATTGACAGTAGGCAATATCTTCAGCAGATTTTCTTGAGCATGTTGCATTATTAGTAAGATAAGCAGCTGGAAAAGGATCAGCATGTCTTGTCAGCTTTGGATGCAGTAGGAGAGTAGGACAGTACCTATTTTTTATTTTTTTTTTTAAATGAAATATGTTCCCAGGAATTTGAGTTCACTCAGAGATATTGAACTATTTGTCCTTGTTGCATTTTCACTCTAGAGCATTTGTATTTAAACTCCAAAACTCTGCGGCTGTACTGTGATCTTAAGTGAACTTCTGAGTCTTTCTGTAATATTACCAACTGAGTTTAGGTTTCCTGTGACAAACAAAAGTTATTATTTCTCAGGTGATGGGCATGAGGGGGAACTAATATCCTGTGTTGTCCTCTGTTGTGCAGCTGTATTACATTCTGATAAGGCAAAAGATAGTCCCACGTTGATCAACCCTGCTGTACACTCACTGCAGAAACACTGTGCAAAATTTTAAAGCCAGTAAGAGACAAAGAAATTTTTTATATATGTATTTCTATAAATAGAAATTTGTGGATGTTGCTGCCTTTTTTTTTTTTTTTTTTTTTAACACCATGACTGGTAAACTTGTATTTCCCCTGAAAATCAAGGTATGGAGATCTAAATGAATAGGGCACAATGGTTTGACAAACAGACTCCTGTTCCTGTTGTGCAGCTGCTAGCCAGAGCTGTAGAAAAACTGTAAAGGATGGATGGATGCTTCAATACTTGACTTTTCCTCAGTTTCTAATGTCACCGTCTTGCTTTTCTTTTTCTGAGAAAGTTGGAAAGTAGGTGTGAGAATCTTATATACTGCAAAAAGCTGTGCCCAGCATTGGCTCTCCAGTTACAGCTACCGTGTGCTGCAGCAGCACATTATCACTGATGACTGCAGAGGGAGAGCAGCCCTTTTTTTTCCTCAAGCTGTCACATAAACTGTCATTTCACAAGGCTGAATGTGCTGGTCCTGTGGCTAAAGAGTTCGGACTGAATTTGCTGTTCTTTTTGCAAACCAGCAATATTACAATGGGATTGTCAAACCCCTATGGAAGTTGTGGAGAAACCTTTGGTGTTCTGCTTTTGTGCTCAATGAATATGCGTGCAGATTGGATTTTTTGTTTTTAGTATTGATGGAGGGAATTGAAAAGGCTAGGAGAGAGGGAGACTTATTCTGCCAGCGGATTATTTCTCCTTTGGATTTTTTGTCTTGACCTTTTTTCTTTATTTTACTGCCAGTTCCAAACCTAACAGTAGAGTACTGTAATGTAGATCAAGAATTGTACCTCTGTTATGGGAATATGCCACTTTGATTAAGAGTGATGTCAGACACTGGTTGCCATTTTAAAATCAGACTTGCGGCAGATGCGGAGAAAAGGACGAAATGTGAAATGCTTTTTCAGTTGGTTCAAATTGAAGAGTGATGTTGAATAGGAAAATGAATTGTGCTCTTTGAGATACTGTTTAGCAACTTCTGTTGTGCCGTCCACTTCTGTTCCTTGGTCTGTTCTGCATGGAAGACTTCTGGTTCAACTGTCACTGAAATACATGTTTGCAGATCTGAATCAGATGCTGTAGCCATGTTTTTAACCTCATCTGAATTTATATTCTAGTATTACCTTATAGATTGTGGTTTTTTTTTTTTTTTACCCACTTTTAATATCACTGACAAATCTACAGCCTTTTCTGTCTCCTGGGCTCCTTCTAGGCTCACCCTCATCTCTGCTCTTGTAACCTGCTTTCTGCCAGCCCTTCTCTCTACTTCACAGTATTACAGAGCATACTTCCGTATTTCATTCTTCAGGCAATGGCCAGTCCTATGCCTCTTCTCTTCCGCTGCACCTTTAAATCTATAACAGCCACTGTGCCTCCTGTTTCCTAGCTTTGTTCTTTGCTGGAACTTGCCACATTACTCGTTTATCTTTGTCTGTTTTCTGCTGCTCATCTCTGCCCAGGCACCCTCTCAGAAGTTGGAGGCTGGAGATTGCTGAATAAAAATAATTTCATTAACAAACCATAATTGGGGTATGCTAAAGTACCTTTTCTGAGGTTCATTTTCAAACGTTAAAATTGTCTGAACTGTGAAAAGAGACAAAAATTGTGGTTGTACTAATCTCCCCATGGTGTTTCCACTCAGAGTCAGATAGCCTAATGCTAAATCCTCAGTGACTTTATTTTCTGGTAAGGGCTAAACATACATTTCTTGGGGCTAAAATCTTCCCTACCTGCAACTAACTGTGCTATATATAAAGTTCTTCATTTGACAAAGAAGGAATAGATCGAGCCATTTGTGAACATGTAGGAAGCTCCTCACAGGCTGTTCTCCCTGTCTATAGACTGGAGCAGTGGACATGACATAGGCTTCTGCTTCTCCTCCCTCTTTCCCACCCATGTAAGTCTTTGGGCAACTGTTTTTGTAGTTCCCCCTCCAATGGTTTCTTGAGATCGGAGTCAGAATTCTTCTTCAGCCTGCAACTCTTCAGTGACATTTTGAAACAAATAATAATAAAAAAAGAAGTTTCCTTGTTGTCAGTGCTGACTTCACTGGGTTCAGTTTCATCCAGGGTTCTTAAACCACACCATAAGCTTTGGATAGTTTCCTGCATATCCAGTTCTGTTTCATTCTGTTCTGTTGGTACAGGCATGAAAAAAAGGCTTCGGCTTGTGAAGATAAAAAGGTTTCAAAATGCTTATCAGCAATCTAAGTCTGTATTGTGTTTCTAATAGGACCTCCTGAAGAACTGTTACTCTGCCAAGGCTGCGTACCTGTTCCAGCAGGACAAGTTCTACGATGTCAGCTATGACACTGGTGACAAGTCCATTCAGTGCAGCAGGCGTCCGGATGCATTCAAGTTCTGGCTGATGTGGAAAGCATTGGGAACCACAGGCCTGGAGGAGAGAGTAAACAGGGCACTGGCTTTGGCTAGGTACTGCCTCACAATTTTGAATGTCCCGTCTGTTTCATTGACTGAAATGTTGACGCTGTTGATACTCCACATCCTGGAAAAGACCACATTGTTACTCCACCCCCCCCGCTTTTGTTTATGTATAATAGGAGGAACTAATAGCAATAATAATTAGTGTTATTACATCTGCTACGATATTTAATAGTAATTATTACTTTTAGCAATAACCATAGATGTTGATAAACGTAGCAGACCAAATTAGACTGTCAATCTACATTGTTTAACATTTATCTTAACTGAACCAGACATAGGACAGGTTTACCAATACACCCTCTTCTAACTCATAACTGTGTGTTCTGCTGTTAAGGTGCCAAGCTCTGAGCTGCGTCCTGCAAGAAGTGAATTAGCTGTTCTTCTGCTCACTTCATTCCTCATGACTGAGGAAACGCAGAAAGCTGATGATGTGGGGAAATTTGTATGAGGACACTCTGTTAATGCCAGGATGTAGTAGAAGTATATGAAGGCATATTGTTCTGAGATACTGCTTGTTTTTTCTCCACAAGTTTGACGAAGTTCTTAATGCTTACAGTATGTTCTGTTAGGGACTGAAGCACCTTTTTCTTGGTGATCTTCCCCTTGCCCACCCTATTCAATTTTGCTAAGTTTTTGGTCTTGCAGCACTCAGCTTCACAAGTGAATTCTGCAAAACTCTTGCTAGAAGGTGTTTCTAAAGTAATGTCTCAGTTTCTGGGAAGTTTTCTGGGAGGAAACTTCACTGCACAGGTTGTTTTGACTTCTGATGGAAGAAATAATATTGAAATAATGGGCCATTAAGAACAATTCACCTGAAGTATCATAGTTGTTCAGAATCTATACAAGATAAACCACAATGAAATCTTCACTCGTTCCTGGGCTACCTACACACTACCATTAGTCAAATCATTAATATTTAAAACCAGTCACCCATATCATATTGCCATTTTTGATATGAACTACAAAGTTGAAAAGAATTGAATGTTTACTCCAGTGAAAACATTCTCACTTTAACAAAGTCACTTAAAGAAAAGGTAAAAATATGCATAACCTAAGCCCAGAGTGGATTAGAAAGGAATAAAAAGAAAGAAGCAAAACCAGAAAAGTCTAAATGAGCTGTAGCTTTTTCCTCTATTTCAGTTCTTTAAAGCCACTCATTGTTTGGTTGGTTAAGTGTTCCTTAAGATCTTCTGGTTAAATTGCACCTTGTTTTTGTTCTGAAGCATTTTACTGTTCTGTGTCTGTACAGAGTAAGTAATTCATTCCACTATCAGTAGGAGAATTCAGCCTTATCAAGGTCACTGGCCAAGGTCGTTTGAGAGTGTAGTGATTAATGACCTTTCTGGGATCGATATTTTCTTTGAATGTTAGGATTCAGCTGGTAACGCTTCTAAGGAGTGACTGGGTTGTCTTTTGGTGGGTTTATTTTTTTTTCCTTTAAGAAGAAATTTAATTCTTAGTCATTATCTGATGAAGTATACTCTTTACAGTAGCAGCATTGCTATCTTGAGTTTGCATGGACATGGGCACTCAGCAGCTGAGACATCAGGTTTACTGGGCAGTGAGCCAGGTTTCCTAACTACTCAACAGCTGTGCAGCCTTTCTCCTCATTTGTTACAGTAGGTTTTTACTTTGATGTTGCAAAGATAGTATTTCATCTTTCCTGAACCCAGACCTGGATTAATTCTTGAACTAGTCCACTGACTATAGAATTTAAGAGCAAGATTGCTTCCCGGCCCCCCCCCTTCCCCTCCCCCCCCAGCCATGGCCAAGCAGAGCTGCAAAGGTTTTAGGGTAATTGCAGGCATGTATTTCTGTTGTGTCAAACTTTGGTTATTGGCTATTCCATTAGCTCCTTCTTGTTCTGGAGATGAATCATGTTTAGATATAACAGGAACATTGCGACACTATCTATTTGGAAAGGCTTATTTTAAAAATACATACAAAAGAGCATCCTACTAATCACTTTGGAAAATTTTTTGCTGTTTTTTTTTCCTCAAATTATTTTTGATACAGAGATGTTGCTTTATGAAGTACACCAAAAAGAAAATAGAAATAAACTGCTTTTAGAATACAACTATAACCACCTCTGCATTTTATGCTTCAACATCTTTGCAGTTCTGCCTGATTCCTCTTCTGACACCCACTCTTAGCAGACATATGTCTACTTTCACTGCAGATCTCCACCTCTCATTTTCTGCAAGGCTTAATCATAGCAAATAACACTTCCCTCTGCGCTCCTGTCCTCACTGAGACTCAAGCCCTTCTGATGTTCTACAACCACGACATGATAATAAAACTCCACTGTCAACTGTGGAAAGATGCACAGAGTAAACTTCTTCACTGCCATCAAATGGTCCTGGCAAGATAAATCATGGGTGATGGATTTTCTAATGGCTGCCTTCTTAGGCTATTGGCAGGGTAGTTAAGAACATGATTAAGTGTTGTGAGCTTGACCGACATCAGATATACTATGTGAGATGGTGGTATAAAAAAAAGGCACTTGTGGTAAGAGGGAAAGGTATTAAGTGTTGTAAAATAGCTCTAACAATTCAAAACCTAAAAAAAAAAAAAAAAAGTGGTCATATGTAGGCTTCTTTTTCATGATTTATTAAAAAAAAAAATTCAGGGCCACTGTCCTGTGAATAGCCTGCAGATTTTGCTGAATGTTGGTTTTATGGCACAGACAAGTATCTTCTAATCAACAGGACAAAAGCACTGAACTTGTTTTACTTAAGGTGATTCCCCTACAGAAACAGGTTCCCCCCCAACACGTTCACATGATATCTAGCCTCCTTACTTACCTTTCAGTATACCTCTCTTTCAACCTAAACAACAGTGTGGGCATTAACAGCCAGGTGACAAACAAATTCACGCAGTAGGGTCTAAGTGGTCATGGTGGAAAACACCCAGAACCTTGACTTGTTATCGTGAAACATCTCAACAGCGCCCAGTGTGACACGACCCATAGAGCTGCGTGTTGTGGGAACTGGCACTCGGCCGCAGCAACCATTTTGCAAGGACGTGTGCTAAGAGGTAATGAGTCGCGCACGTGATACTTATTAATGGTAAACAGCGTGACAACTCCCCATGCTCTGTTTTGAAAAATGCGTGCCATCTAGGGTATTGTTTACCGCCTCCCTAACCAGCCTGCTTCTGAAGCACGTCTGCCGAATAACAGGCGTTGCAGATACCACTGTGCTAGAGGTGTCCCTGCGGGGACAGGTTTCAGGCATGTGGATAGGACCAAGGGGGTTTATTTTGACAATATTTTTCTTCCTCAAGTAGTGGATAAAAGAATTATTTGTGTGATGACCAGTAATGCAGCTGCGGGCAGGAAAATGCCAAATAAATGCAACAAAAGAACAGATTTGTACACGATCAGTAGTTTAACTGTCTCGGTTTTATTACTTTTAGACAGCAAAGTCTTTGTGTAGAAGGCTAAAATTCTGTTAAGATGGAAAAGCTGTGTGTATTTGAGGTGATTTCTTTGGAGTTTTCCTTGGGGCTTTGAGGGGGAGGAATAAATAGAAGTCCCAGCTATGTCAAAGTGTCCTCTCTGCTTCAGAATTCCTATGTGATGTGTGCCATGGCAAAGTTGAGGTCATGTTTTAAAAAATTCTATAAATTGAAGCTTTTTGGATCCAAAGGTTTGATTCAAACCCATCTACCCATTGAAGGCTTCTGTGTTTTTCATATTGACAGTGAAAGAGAGAAGAAATGCTTATTTCAATGCATTGTTGGCGTAGGATGCCCAGGGGTTATTGTGCATCAGTAGTGGCTTGCTGAATGGAAATGTGCAGTGTTCTGTACAGCATGGAACAAGGACGGTACTGGGAAAATTGCTGGGCTTGAAGCACGTGGAAACTTTTAAATTCTGGGCTAAACTATGAGGTCCCGGTGACAAGAGTAGTGGCAAAGATGTCAGACTGACCATGAAACAACATGGCAGCGCAGCATCAGCACTTGAGAAAAAGAGATGGAGGAATTAATTTGTGGAGAGCAACATCATTGGAAATTTGCATTGGGAAAGTTCACAGCCTGATGCAAATAGGATCAATTTGTGCCATGTGGCTCCACTGAAAGTCTGCGCCCGAGGACAGAATTTGGCCTCTCCTCAGTGCTCCTTGGCTGGCTGTAGCCTTCATTTGTTTCCACGAACTTACAGCTACTGCACTTTCACAGCAGGTAGAAATGAGGTTTAACTCTGTGGTTTCTTTAGGGGGGAAAGAAAAAGAAAAAAAAAGGAAGGAAAACAAGTATATACGTGTTCAAGAGCTTTGTTGTTGTTGTCTTTATGTATTGTTTTCTTCTATGCTTTAAACCTGTGCATTTTTGATTACAGATATCTAGTGGAGGAAATCAAGAAAAGAGAGGGATTCCAGCTTCTTTTGGAGGTAAGTGAAAAAGGAGCTAAACTGTTGCTGTTATTGGGGGGTGTTTCTGTTGTTTGACTTCGTTCTTTTTAGCAAATTGCCAATTTGTATTCAAAGTATATAATTTAGTAAGTTTATGTATTGGAGATACACAGATATGATTGAATTCAAATAACATGTTCTGTATTCCCTACCATCAGTCTACCTGTTTTCTTAGCTTCTGGGCCTGTATTGCCTCAGGGTAATAGATGGAGCACTTTTCTGTGAAAGTGAAGACTCTGGCTGTAAAAAAGCAGTGCTTGCCAAACTTACAGATAAGATTGTGTGCTGGATGGAAGAGTATTTTGATCCTAAAAATGGACTTTTCATCATGAAAGTCCGTATTTTTTTTTCCTTAATTCTGTTTCTACTCCCATCTTCCTAAAAACTACGCGAGAGTTGTGTTTTTCACTCATCTTTGCTAAACCTGTCACCTGTTGGTGATCTTGCTTGGGGGAGAGTGAGTAAAGGGGACAGAGCTAAAGTGCTTTTTTTCCACCTATCCTCAGCTCTTTGGTTAATAAGCCTGATGTCTGGGGATGTTGCAAAGACCTGTCATTTTTGGAAAAATCTGCATTGTTGGAAGTGTACATGTATGAAAGCCGGCTGGGCATGCAGCGTGGGGAGGAAGAGAACACAGGGAGGGAAATGGAGTAAATGCTACACATGGAGACGGACAAACCATAATGATGCAGATTTGGTTTACACTTGCTGATGCCATGAGCATTCCAGGTTAGGCTAGAAGATATATGAAATATAAAAGAAAATATCTTGTACTATTCACACAATATAAATTTTTCCCTTTAACTTTGAAAACAGCTAATTTGAAAGTGCATACTGGGAAACTTTACATGGAGTGAAAAATTTTGAGACAGCAGCGTATGATGGGGTTACTAAAGTGGCAAGTCTGTTGAAAGCGCTCTATTTTCTGTTATTGTAGAGCTTAGCAGAGAGCCCAGATCTACTGCAGATGTGAAAGCTGTTGGTAAGAGCAGAGGCTGCTGTCTAGTTCCTGCAGGAAGAGGACACCTGGATTAAAAGTGGGATTGGAGGGAGTGCTGTAGTATGGGCTATGAGAAGGAAGTTGAGCAAGGGTTCAGAAAAGGTTTTCAGGAGTGCAGGGGGACAAGCAGTGAGAAATCAAAGAAAGACTGCTGGGAGGCAGCTAGGCCCAGTTTTGCGAGCGCTTTCTGAAAGGAAGTTGGACTTTGGACAAGAAGCGGAGGAAGATGATCCTCTGATACATGCGGTGAGGATAGTCCTGTAACGAGAACTGCTCTATGGCCTGGAAATGCTGCTCTTGCTTGAGTCATCTTGAACTCTTCTGTGGTATAATTGCTTACGTGCTTGGATAAGAGCTGTGACAAGATAACCAGGAATAGAGTGAAGCATGGCTGGGGGTAGTTAAGTTTTTCTAGGATGAATGGTATTTTCAGGGGGGGATGATGTATTTGATGTGTGAAAGGAAACTGAGATAATCAAGAAGGCAATATAGGCAATGACAACATGGTAATATATGCCATCTGTCTACTCCTGCCGTCTGATTTTAAACAGTTTTAAAATAAACCCTGTAACAGTGAGCTAGTGCTTGCGCTCATGAGGAAGCTGCTGCCTTTTCAGGCTCTGTGTTTATGTGTGTACTCAATGCACGCTCTTTGGGGAAAGAAACAGGACGTTAAGAGCTGAGCTTTATTTCATTCAGTGGCAGCAGGTGGCAGGTTTGCAGCTCTGTTCCTGCTGACAACGATATTCTTCTTGATGATTAAATTGTATTTAATGCATTCTTTGAAGCGAGGCGGAAAATGATATGAGCAGTTCTCAGTGCCCTTTCATGAAAGAACTTCTCTCAGCTGGTGGGCTCTCCTTGTGCAGGAGGCTGCCTGGGACTGTAATAGCAGCCACATTCACAGTGGGGCAAAGAGATGGTGTGACCCAGCTACCAAGCTCCCTTTTAACTTCTGGTTTTTTTTTTTTTTCTTTTAACCAGTACTAATGAGGATGGCGTGTGGGAGGGGAGAGGGGTGTGTGAGTTTATAATCCGTGTTATAATCTAGACCCCAGTTAAATACTGTGTTGCAGATAGTGTAGGTCAGGATTAACTGAGTGGTTTTATGGGTAGTGTTGGATGGGATTAGATGGCACATTTATTTCCCATGCTATTGCTATCTGTTCGAGGAGGGGGAAAAAAAAATCATTCCAAATTATCAGGAAATGTAGAGAGGTCCTGGACTGGTCTGCTGGGAACATTTTCTCAATCATATATGAAACAGAAACCTCATAAGCCTTATTTTATAATGCATGGTGAACAGCCATTCTTGTTGGGAGTCTTGCAGCTAACTCTCTGCTGAGTTTAAAGGCAAAATTTCTCTGGAGGGAAACAGGGATGTGGAGTCTCAGTCTTTGCTCAAAAGGCCTGCTTAGATATTGTACAAGATATATCCAGGCTATGGCACATATCCCGCAAGGGGTCCTGAGATTCTTATAAAATGTGGAAATTGAGAAAGCCGGCATTAACTCCAGCACTGTGTATTGTGCTCTATGAAATATGATATAAAAGGAGATTGGCAGTGTTCAGTAGAAAAATGACTGGATGTGCAAGTGTAACATGGTAACAAAAATTGATTTTTTTTTTTTTGGTGTAAAATGCATCATAAGAAATTTCCATTTAAAAAAACACTAAAAAGAAAATGTGTTCTTCTCTTGAAAGTTCCTTCAATTTTTAAATCCGTAAGTTACCTCTATGCCTCTCTTACACTTTTTTCCTAACCAAAGTTTTCAGTGAGCAAAGCAGAGTTAAATATGCACATAGGAAGAAGAAACAAAAATGGAACCCCAACAGGTTTCCTTTTTCTGGCAGCAGGAAGAGAAATGGGTGATACAAGAAGTATTTCTAGTTTCAAAAAAGGGAAACAAAAAGTGAGTCGGAGAAGGAAGTTTTAATGGAAAGGGTATAAACTCAGTGGCTTCCCCCCCAGAAAAAATAAAGCAGAAATCTTTGACAAGCTATGATGTGTGTTCCTGTCTCATTTGTTCTATCTCATAAAGAATCACTTGTTCTCTTGTTTAGCCGGAGTACGCAAACGTTTGCTTTTGGTACATTCCACCAAGCTTAAGAAAAATGGAGGATGGACCTGAATTTTGGCAGAAGCTACACCAGGTGAGTGTCACATGAACAGTGTTTTCTGTAGCTCACTGATTTATCTGTGTGTCAGATAAGAATGTGAAGTAGTCCTTGGCTTTGCTCACCATTAACTTACCAGTAGAACAGGGGTTTAATCCTTAAATAGATGTTGGTAGGATTTAAGTTTGTTCTCTGTTTAGACAAGGCTAATTATTTTTTTTTTTTCCTAATGTAAGAGGTGCAGGCATTTACAAGTACTCAGCTTACTGTCAAAGCTGTTAGCAGCTGGCAGAACTGAGAGAAGAGGAACAGTGTTGTTTGCATCTCTTGTCTGGACAGAGTATTCATTACCTGTTTCAGACACTTAAGGCTGTCCTTGGAACTTGTCTTGCATTATCTATGATAAAGCAAGTGAGGAAGTGCTTAAGAATACATTTCTGATGTTAAACAACCTATAAATGACAACAGGAATACGATGGGAAAAACTTAATTGGTGAACATTTTGGTAACTCTTTGCCATCCTGGTAGAAAATCATGAACATCTTGAAAAAAGCAGCAGTAAAATTTTGAAGTTACTAGTGAGGAGTCAGTAGTTAAGACTTAATTAAGAAGCCAATAGACACTGTGGTGTTATGTTTTACTGAATAAGCTATTCTGTGAGGAACTGAATTTAATTCATTGTTTGCTCGTCTCTGTAGCTGCTTTGGTGTTCTGCATTTATTTTTTTTCCTACAATTTGCTACCAGAAATGTAAACTAGAATGTAGATGTGTATACCATATGCATGCTTGCAGATGGTATGCATACTATATATTGCATGCTATACATACTATATATACACATGCATACTTCCTATAATGTCTGCTCTCCTTTAAGCAGCTTTTCTTTCACAGGAATTGCTTTCCATTTATGCTGGATCCTGGTGTCTTTAGGGGTGAGGTGGTCTTTAACCCTATCTGTATTGTTTTGGAAAGTATATTTAACTTTTGCAGTACAAAGCCATGCATAGCCATAGTGTGGACACAAGGACTTGGCATTGACCATGCTTTCACAAAGTGTGGATGGGTTATGATCCTCTCATACGGGGCTTCCCTTCCTCTCATTAGAGTGGAAGGCCTATAAATATACATAAATAATATGTATATATGCATGTGTGTATATATACACACACAGAGCTGTGTAACAGCTCTTCTACCCATGGATGAGTGAGTATTTGGAAAGGAGCAATGGGAAGGCATAGAAGAAATAATGCTGCAACTGCCACCTTCTGATTTGTGTGTGCTACGGAAGGGTTTGAGGAGGGGAGGGATGAAGCACAACAAATGGCTTAGAGCACATGTGTTGCGAGTGGCTTATTGAGTGTAACTTACTGGTTCTTTGCTTTTGCTGCCTTATGGTGCTTCTAGTCTGGGTGGGAAATAGATGCTGGGCTTTATTTTTTTGTACTGACATAGATAGACTGATGCTGGAAATGCAGATTTCCTAGCCAGAGCTTTGTGGGAGAGACCTTGGAGGGAAAGGAGCTTGTGTTTCCACTTTTTCCTCAAGAAATGAGCACCGCTGCAGATCTCAACCACCCTTTTCATGGGCAAGGTGATGTTTTTTTGATTCTTACGCCTCCTCTGATGAAGCACTAAGAAACCCAAAATCGTAAACCATAACCTCTTTCCCTCCTCCACACAAAAGCCCCCCCCCCCCCCCCAAAAAAAAAAATCTATCAACAAACCAGACCAAAACTCCCTAGCAAAGCAAGGCACTGAATGGCACAAATTTCTCTCCTGGAGGAAACAACAAAGGATGATTGTTAGTTGCGTTGCTTTAGGCACTGCTGGGAAGTTTCTGGACACTACAGAAATGAGCCTGTTACAAAACTAAAACACGTTATTTCACCTCCCTGATTCTCTACAGGGACAGGTCTGGGATTACTTTGCTTTTCGGATGCTGAGGGCCAGTTTGGGGCACAACATGTACCAGAGAAGAGATGAGATGACAGCGCTGGGTCACAAAAAATAAGACTGACTTGACTTTTCGAGCTAATGTCAATTTGTTCTGACAATGCTGATGCAAACAGCATAGTCATTCTATTAGTATTACATTAATCAGTACAAATATATGGCTAGGCAAGAAGGTATGCATCCTGATCAGCGAGGTGTGATAAGATGACGAAGACTGGAGAGGTTGTTGCATTATGCCATTGACGGGGATGTGCACAGTTTCTTGACTGCAAGTACTTCCTGAATATTCCCATCATTTCATTAAAAGAGCATTAAAATGCTTTAATTTAGAATTTGTCTTTTCATACAACGTTTTAACATCACAGTTATACTATTTATCCAGAAATCAATCTTCCTTTTTTTTGACCTGCATATCTGACAATAATTAAGGAAATGTATGTCTTAAAAATCTCTTGAGCAAGTAATTGATTTTATTCAACTGCTTGTTCAGCAATATGGTTCAGAATAACATGCTGTCTTCTAAGGTTAGTTAGGTGAGTTTTAGTGCTGGTGAAAGTTGATAAGCAAATAGCTCTGATCTCAAGTCCTCAGTGTCGTGAAGAATTTGCATAGTCCTATGCAAAATAACCTTGAAGGGTTTCTGCTGTACTGGCTCTTCTCCAGCTTCCATGGCCCACTTTATGTGGAAATGTGTCAGGGCTGACTGGATCACAGCGTGACATCTGATTCTGATGTGAGTCTTCTAGCTGTCCTACATAAACTCTGTCTCTCAACTCAAAGCTTTTCTTTTTTTTTTTTTTTTTTTTTCTGTGTGGTAGGCTGTTCGTTTTAAATTCTAGGGTCTTGGACTTTAGGTATAAAATTTGTCCTCTTCAGAGTCTCCAACATGCAAACCAGAAAGCTGATAGGAAAGAGTGGTCTGAAGGATTTGGGACAGCCACTAGCTTGTCATTTGACTCATCACCTGAACATTTGAGGGAAAGAGAAACAAGATGGTGGTGGGGAAGTAAAGAGCAGCATAAACGGTACATTACTCCATTCCCAGTGAAACTGGGAATTCTGTGCACATCCACAGTCTTGCAACATTTCATCTTTAGGAGTTACAGCAGGATTTGGCTATGTAGTGAAACTGGTTCTATAGGTGGTACAGCAAGGCTTTGGTTGCAGTTGGGTGGTCCAAGATAGTCCATGCCCTGAACATTTTGCGGTACTCTGAGTGTATAGCAGCTGGTGTAATCCGTAAAGGAAGCTGCGATGTAGGGTGTTTTTCAGTGACATTCTTCACAAGTAAGTGAAGAGGGATTTCTTCTTGTAGAAACCATAGAAATGGGCACTCCGTGGTAACTGGGGAGCTGTTGTTACATTCAGCTAGAAATATCTGTAAGTGGTGTTATTTTGCCACTGCAAACTGGGGGCAGTTGTCTCTGACCTGGAACTGACATAACTGATCGGACAATTGAAGGAACAATTGCTTTGCTAGTACTGTGTGTGCCCCCTAGTGGTATTTTTCCTCCTCTTCCTCGCGTGACACACCATAAGATTTACTTTGGTGCTGGGGATGGTCAGTCTGTCACAGAGTCACAGTGAGCAGCCAGAATTGGAAGTGAAGGAAGAAGTAAAAAATGTAATCCCAAACCATTCTAATTTTCCTATTTTTTTTCCATAACTCCAAATATCTATGTATGTTCTTACTTGTAACAATCTTCTCTTTAGAAATTAAGAGGTCAGCTTTCTCAGCTCATGCTAGAGCATCCCCAGATGATGCAGAATTAGCTGATTTTTAGTAATACTGCCTCTGGAAAGCCTTCTGGTGGCACAGAGTGTGCTAGGGCACACGGAAATGTGTGGAGGGGTGCATCTGGAACTATTGCCATCCTGTTGCTAACCCAGCCAGCCATGCCTTGTGCATTCTCGATCAGCTTGTAGTCTGCTCAAACTCGGTGTGGTCTAGAAGGCTAAGGAGGAGCAGGAGAAACCTTCTTTAACAGTGCCCTCCTCCTGTGGGAGCCTGGCTTTGCCGAAGGATCCTGGAGTGTAACTGTAGGTAGACTACTGCATATTGAATACTGCTCAGTGAAGAAGGCTAGTGGCATATTGCTAAGTAACACTTTAGACCTCAAAATTGGGGTTAAAAAAGTGCCAGCAGGTTCCTGGTAGGTCTTTTATGCTTTACTAAACTTTGTCTGGTTTGTAGCTCTGTATCAGACGTCCAGGCTGATACGCTGGCGTATCAGATTTTCTGATGGTTCAGTAAAGCTTTTACACACAGATATTAGTTCCAATTACTCAAATTCTCGCATCTCAGTCTCAGACTTGTGTGGTGGGTTTGGGGTGGTTCTTTTTGTTGCTGTTATTTTGTTTGCTTCCTGCCCTTTTGTGGATTTTTGGCCAAATAGTACAAAATTTATTGGCTGTATTAGAAGGCTCAGGATACAATTTCATACTAAAGCCCATGGAGCCTGGAATGTTACTCTCCCCCTTAGTAAAAGGTAACCTTATTCCTGCCTTCCCCCTGCTACTTAAGAGAAGAATATAGCTGTCTGCTATCTGAAGGCATATTTGTAAAATAGCCTGTCACGCTGACTGGTGTTGTGATACATTTCTATAATGAGAGGTTTCATATCAAAGCAGAAATGTAAGGAGGTTGAAGTGGTGTTGCCTTGGAAACCTCTGAATCTTGTGGTCTTTGTGGTATAAATCAAAGACTAATCAAGGACCCGATTCAGTATTCTTTATGTATTCAAAATACCCATTGACTATGGTACGAGGTTTGAATGGGAAGGGAAAACAAGACCTCCAATTGGTTATATTAATAATGTTTGCCCTCTATATTTTGGAACAACAAGAGAAAACGGACATGGATTATAACAACAGGTTTATGCACAAGAAAGGTCCCCAACATGTCACTGCAAATGTATTTCCGCTGGGGATTTATGTACAAAATGTTGTTACTTGAATGCCTGGCATCCTTGTATAGTATAGTTTGAGTTTTTCTTACACTTGAATAAGTAAACAATTAAACAATATTGTAATGTGTGTGTGTGAACACTAATGGCGGAGACTCATTTCTGTGAACTTTGCTTACGTGAGTAATTTTTACAGTAACAAGTAGCCTAGCTCTGACATGAGTTTCTGTGGAGGGCCACATCAAACGACAGGAAAATCAATGGTAAGATTTACACAGAAGTATATGGAAGGTAGATTGGCTAAATCATTGTGACTGGCAGATCTAGAGCTATTCATCAGTCATTTGTGAATACTGTATGTTAATCTAATTGTTTCTGATCCCATGTGCTTTCTTGTTGCATTGAAATAATGTAATTGTGTAGAAATGCTTTGGAAAAGAACAGAAAGAACAAGAGTGGGTCAAGATCTGTTTGTCTGGGTTTTTTGCCAACGTGTGGGGATTGTTAAGAGATGGTGTCATCTCTTAACTTCTTTGCTTTCTCTCAAAGCAACCTACAAATCTGTTGTGGACTTCAAGAAACAAAAATCTGCAAGTAGAAGAGATTGCTCTGGCAGGTCTAAAAGAAAGACCTTCCAGGGGGATGGATTGTCTTTTCAGGGAATCAGATGGGGACCTCCAGAGGGGTTGTCTGAAAAAAATTTTGTTTGTCAGGGAAATCCCCAGGATCAACAAAAGCTCCAGATTCGTCCTGTATTACTTGAGGAAGCTTCTTGAGGAACTGGCAGAGTTTCCCTCAATCTTTAAAATGGGGAAGGAGGAGGGGAACTCACAGATCATGACAGGCAACCTGAAGTCAGAACCACCCTGGGATGCCAGGATCCCAGCTCAGCTGCCTTAGTTCATAAACACAAGGACAAAGAACCCAACACTGTATCCTGAGTGTGCTGTGTGCTGATTTAGATCCCTATTTTATGGGCTCCTGGAGGGAAGAGCTCCAAAATCGCCTCCTAATTCAATGGGCCCAGCTGAATTCTCAGTATTATGTTCAAGGGGGGCAGAAATGCATCATTCTTGGAGAGGTGACAGCAGGAGGCCTGGTAGAGGACCTTAGGGGAGAGAGGCACAATAAGCCCTGAAACCACAAAGTGAGTAATACAGTAATAACCAGGACTTACATCGTAGTGTGACCGTTCCTCAGCAGAGGATGGTGCTCAGAAATCTAATAATACAATAAGCAATCACTTGTTAAAGTAACAACATCTCTTATTTTGCAACTAATGGTACATAATATACAGCAGCAGATGAATAAAGTCTTTGTAGTCTAGCTGCATATAAATGGCTCTTATTGTTAAGCAGAGATCTGAACTCTGATAAATGAGAAGGAACAGTACAGCGGAATATAATAGCAGAGGGAAATTATAGCAGTGTTTCAGTACCTTGTTAATGAGGGATTTGCACACTTTCCCTTTTAATATATTTTTTCTGCAGTTTTATATAACTCATCAGTACAAAAGAGTCTGTAGCTGTTAATTAAAAAAGATATTTAGCATGACTTTGTTTTAAATGTCTCCTCCATAGATCTGAGTTGTAAGAACACAAAAATAACATGCCTTTTTAAAAAACTTGTTAATTCAAAACAGAATTCTTTGCTTTCTGACTGCGTATCTGCACATAACTGGAATTTATGCCTTTGTTCTCTGTTATAATTATTCTTGCATGAGTACTGAAGTAGTAGTGCTGGGCTAAGGGGCCAAATTCACCGTTAAAGTCTCCATCAGGAGAAGTGGGGATCAATGCATTTTACATTGATGGTGTCCGTCTCACCTTAGCATTAGACCCAGGTGCTAGCAACACTTCAGTATGTATTTTACATTACTGAGGTTGTACACCTGCTTAACTTTCAGCCACATATAATGGTTTGTGAGACTGACTTGATCTTGTGCTTGCTCTTTTATGGGATGATTGGCATATCAGATGTTCTTATGGGAGTAGAAAGGAGGTATATTTGTATTGTAACCCACAGTAGATGTAATACGACAAGGAAAAGATGTGAACTGCTTCCAGCCCGTGCTTTCTGTAATAGTCCTAAGTGATATTTTAGCAATTCATGATATGTCAGTTGTAGAGCTTCTAGCTTTCTGCTTGGCCCCTCTTCCAGACTGACTGTTCAGGATTGGGTAGTACCAATTGGGGTCCAGTTAAAAACAGCTCTATTCATGCAGAAATCTTTACTTATTTTAGGTCAGTGGTACTGTTTCAATTGAGGCAAATAAGCAAGAATTAACATCACTAAATTACCTTCCACTTCATTTTAACCATCTGAGTTCCGTCCTTTGGGTAGCTGACTATTGCTATCGTATGTCTCTGTCTCTTCGCAGACTTGTGATATCAAGTGATATCTTGAACTGATGATATTTACATCCTATCTAGCAATAGTAACACACCTGGCACCAAAACATCTCTATTATAAAAGCACTGTTACACAGCTGCTACAACTTACTGCTCCATTCTCAGAACAAAGAAGAAACCCAAATGGCTTTGCTGCTGTGTGGTTTACTAGATGAGAGTGCAGGGCAACTTTTGTCAGAGACTTAACACTGAGCTGTGCGTGTTCAAGGCCCACTGGGGACTGAGGTCTATTGATCCCTAATGCTCAGCCTACAGAAACAATCGAAGTCGTGGGGAGGGAGTCTGCTGCAGCTTCATATGTTACATTCGGCCTGAACAAGGATTTCGTCTTCCCCGAGCCACCTGCAGAGCAAGATTGCTCAGATCTTCAGAGGTGAAGTAGGTTTCACGCTAGTTGTTTCTTGCTTGAAATCCTTTTAAAGATAATGGAGGCCCCAATCATTTCTCCGTGTGGTAATACACATAATGGCATGAAATGAAGCTGGGGGGATAGACAAAGTGGAAAAAAAATATTGTGAGGAAATAAAATCATGGGAGACTGACAGATTCAACGTAAGTGACCCAGACCTTCCAGGCAGATCACAGCATGTAATGCTCTGTGAAGGTACCTGAGCTAGCTCAGGTACTAGGAGCGATATGTATGGCTACACGTAAATATGGTACTTAATTCAGGTTAAAAACTGTCTCACTAGGACTGGTTAGTTAACATGAGTGTTCTTTCAGGACACAAGCAAATCACCTATAACAGTGGGGTATGTTTTGTGTAGATGTACTCCCTTCTTACAGGGGAAGCGTAGGTTCCACTTGTCCAATGTCTTAAAAATTTTGCGTACTGCCTTTCTAAAACCTGAGGGTCATTCTAGCTTTCAGTTCAGATATTGAAAACAAACAAGCAGATTTCGAACCTTGGTATTGTTAGAAGCTTCACACATAGTAAATCTTTCTGTTTACATATAGGAAACGTCTAAAAAACTTTATTTTCTAATGACAGAAACAAAGGCCATAGGGATTCAGTGGGACTGCGTTCTCTGCTTTATTGCCACAGATTCAACGGACTAAAGGGTGCTTAAGCACTGCATAAGCACTTCTTGCTATCTCTGTGTGAACAAAGACAGTACTATTTAATTTGTACGGCTTTCAAATAGATACAGCATGTTACCTAGAGCAGTGGACATTTTGCATCTGTTGTTACAAATCTCACAGATTGTAGAAGGACCAAGAGGGAAAAACTAAACCCCATTTCTTCTCCAGAAAAGAGAATTTTTTTGGGGACTAAATGAAAGTGGCACAGGTCATATAAATTAAGTAGGCAGTTTGTAACATACCTCAGAAAGTCATTCTGTCTGTGTTTGTGAAGATTTGAAAAGGTAAAATATTGAAGTGCTCCTAATTTGGAGATAATGATCATCTGGATTAAAGGGTTATACTAGGGTAAAACTGAAGCATTGGAATGGTGTATCCTCCTATGAATGACCAATCGGGAAAAGGAAAATAATGATCATTGCTGTGAGCACAGGAACAATGAATAATTTAACATTTTCTGTTATTGTTAGCCTGTCCTGTGCTAATAGGCAAAACCAGCTCATCTGAAAACTAAGTCAACTCTATAACATTTTTTTAAGAGCAAGCATTAAACTATTTTCAGAGTATAGGAAGCCAAAGGGAATTTACATTGAATCTGTCCCACTAGTTAACCCTTGTTACGTATTTGAAAGGCAGGTAAATTAATGATGAATTGTCAATATTTTACGGATAAAGAAAATAAGGGAAAAAAGGCATGGATGTTAGAGTTTCTATTGTCTGTTTTTTGCATTAGGAGTATGTAAACATGTCGTCCTTAGTTGTACCTCTCGTCATTTCCAAATAGCATAATAAAAATAAGCGCTTTTTCTTTGGAGTCATGTTGGCACATAGAACAGTATTGCATTTTTGTTCATTACTGCTATAGAAATGAAAAATTAAGCATTGTGTAATGCAATACTGTGAGACTTTTCAGAACTGTTCATATGCACTTTTTGAATATAAAAGTGTGTGTGTGTTCATGCCTACGCATGTATATGATTGTGTATTTACATATTGGGATCATGTAAAAGAAAATTATTCTTGAAAAGGGAGAGGATGGAATAAGGCATAGTATTACTGAACTAACTAGATTCTTAGAAAAACTTGTTAACAGAATCACAGAACAGTTGAGGCTGGAAGAGACCTCTGGAGGTCATCTTGTCCAACCCCCCTGCTCAAGCAGGGACACCTAGATTTGGTTGCCCAGGACCATGTCCAGATGGCTTTTGAGTATCTCCAAGGGTGGAGATTGCGTAACCTCCCTGGGCAAACTGTGCCAGGGCTCAGTCACCCTCAGAGTGAAAAAGTGATTCCTAATGTTCAGAGGGAACCTTCTGTGTTTCAGTTGGTGCCCATTGGCTCTGGTCCTGTCACTGGGCACCACTGGAAAGAGCCTGGCTCTGTCCTCTTTACACCCTCCCTTCAGGTATTTATATACATTCATAAGATCCCTCCATCAGTCTTGCCTTTTCTAGGCTGAACAGTCCCAGCTCTCTCAGTATTTCCTCATAGGAGAGATGCTCCAGGCCCTTAATAGTTTTCATGGCCCTTCGTTGGACTCCTTCCAGTATGTTCATGTCTCTTGTACTGCGGAGCCTGGGACTCAACACAGTACTCCACATGTGGCCTCGCCAGTGCCAAGTGGAGGGGAAGGATCATCTCCCTCAACCTGCTATCAGTGCTTTGCCTAATGCAACCCAGGCTATACTAGCCTTCTTTATGGCAAGGACACATTGCTGGCTCATGTTCAACTTGATGTCCACCAGGCCTGCTACGTCCTTTTCCACCTAGCTGCTTTCCAGCTGGGTGGTTCCCAGTATTTATTGGTGCAGGGGGTTGTTCCTCCCCAGGTGACGGGTTTGGCATTTCCCTTTGAACTTCATGAGGTTCTCATCAGCCCATTTCTCCAGCGTCTGTTGTCTGCATGTTCCAGTTTCTCTTAAACATGGTTGACATTTTTGCTATCTTAATAGTCTTTGTCTGCTTTTAGGAAAAAACAAACAAACAAAACCTACAAAAGCAAACACAACCTTATTCCTTGCAAATATATGCTTTCCAAAAAATGACAACCTCTAAATCTATGGTTTATTCTTTGACAAAAATACACTATGCATTCTTAGCCTATTTACAGTCGAATATTTTCCATTCTGAGCTATGGCAAATTGTGGTACTCTTGATGTATTTTGTTGGTTTCAACTTGTGCATTCAGATTCCTGACTACATCATGCTTGTTTGCCCAAACAGCATGTATTTTCCTCTGCTTAAATAGGACTAATTACTCTTCCTTTCCTTTGCTTCATTTTGGAGTTAGAACATATTGACTAATATTTTAAATGGCCTTTTGTGCCTGCCTGTGAAGAGAACTGCTTTTAATAAGAAAGCAGAGTTTGAAGACACTCAACACAGTCAATTTAGCTCTTGTTGACCCTATTGACTGTGTTCTTATAAAGCAGCACTGTGCTTCTGCGTATCTGTGCAGCTCTTCATTATGCTCTCTCAGTGCCATATGTACATTAATAACCAATGATGGAAGAAAAAAAAAGTTTGAGTTACAGGCTGAACTCCAAACTACAGCTTTTCTGAAAGTGTCATAGATCATGTTTAATAGCCTGTGGATCAAAATGAAACCCAATATACATCACAGGGGAACTCAATAATTGAAACATCCCGGGAATGTCTAAGTATTGGAGCCTTGAGGTCACTAGAAGCTTCATTCTGTACTCAGTTTTTACCTGAATAAAAGCTGTCTCCCCCCTCATCATCTTTTCTTTTTGTAACAAATGGTAATCATATTTTAATGCACTGACTTAAATTATTTTATCCAGCATTTGGGGGAACAATGAACTCCCTTTTCCTCCCCTTCCACCTCCTAATTTTCCGTGAAATGAGAAAAACAGTCATTCAGAGGTATTAGCATTTCAGAGTGCCTCCAGTACACTCGACTCACGGCTGTCTCCTCCCTGTGCTGGTTGTCTGCAGAACGGTCCCACCGGGGCACTGAACATGTTCTCTGGATCTGTGAAGCTGGTCTGCACACCAGGTCTGAATTTACTCCTTTCATGTGAGAAGTCCCAGGGGCCCTCTGAGGGATCCTAACTGGTCCCGTGGTGATGAGAATGCAATAATTTGCAACCCTGGGGCTGCACAGGTGGTATTGTGTGGGTATGGGGAGGATGTATAGTCTTGTCTCAGGAAAACAGCAGTCACAGAAGGATTTTTGTGGACTCAGTGCTCTGTAGTTTGCACAGGGGATAAATTCTATTCCTATGTGAAGGAGGGGGAGGGAACGTTGACTTCTGCAGTATTCTACTGACAGAAAAAAAAACTTAGAGTGAAACTGTAGGAAGCCTCGCCAAAGGGCAAATCGTGCCTGACAAACCTGGTGTTCTTCTATGAGAAGGTCACAACATCAACAGACAAGGGGAGAGCAATTGATGTCATTTACCTGGACCTGAGCAAAGCCTTTGACACTGTCCCACATGACATCCTGGTCTCCAAGCTGATAAAATATGGGTTTGATGGATGGACAATTCAGTGGATAAAGAACTGGCTTGACGGCCACACCCAAAGAGTGGTTGTCAATGGGTCCGTGTCCAAGTGGAGGCCAGTGACAAGTGGAGTCCCTCAAGGATCAGTACTGGGACAGGTCTTGTTTAACATCTTCATCGGCGACATGGACAGTGGTATTGAGCGCACCCTCAGCAAGTTTGCCAACGACACTAAGCTGTGTGGAGTGGCTGACACACTGGAGGGAAGGATGCCATCCAGAAGGACCTTGACAGGCCGGAGAGGTGGGCCCATGCCAACCTCATGAAGTTCAACAAGGCCAAGTGCAGGGTCCTCCATCTGGGTTGGGGCAATCCTAAGCAGCCATATAGGCTGGGCAGTGACTGGCTTGACAGCAGCCCTGAAGAAAAGGACTGGGGGGTACTGGTGGATGAGAGGCTCAACATGAGCTGTCAGTGTGCACTAGCAGCCCAGAAAGCCAATCCTGGGCTGCATCAGGAGAAGTGTGACCAGCAGGCCGAGGGAGGTGATTCTTCCCCTCTATTCCACTCTCGTGAGACCCCACCTGGAGTACTGCGTCCAGTTCTGGAGCCCCTACTACAAGAGAGATATGGACGTGCTGGAACGTGTCCAGAGGAGGGCCACAAGGATGATCAAAGGGCTGGAGCACCTCTCCTATGAAGACAGACTGAGAGAGTTGGGGTTGTTCAGTCTGGAGAAAAGAAGGCTCCGAGGAGACCTTATTGTGGCCTACCAGTACCTTAAGGGGGCCTACAAGAAAGCTCGTGAGGGACTTTTTAGGATGTCAGGTAACAGTAGGACTAGAGGGAATGGATTAAAACTAGAGATGGGTCGATTCAGACTGGATGTTAGGAAGAAGTTCTTCACCATGAGGGTGGTGAGACACTGGAACAAGTTACCCAGAGAGGTGGTGGAAGCCCCATCCCTGGAAGTTTTTAAGGCCAGGCTGGATGGGGCCCTGAGCAACCTGCTCTAGTGGGAGGTGTCCCTGCCCATGGCAGGGGGGTTGGAACAAGATGATGTTTAAGGTCCCTTCCAATCCTAACAATTCTAGGATTCTATGATTCAAAATTGAGGCCCTTGGACCTTTCTTGAGGTGGGATCACGGGGCTCCTGTGCCAGGGCTGCATCGTGTGATTGTAGCAGAACTGGGCTAGTGCGGGGTGTGCTGCGTGATCCGGAGCCCTCAGGGTTAGAGGCAGTGAGGCAGCCCTGCAGCCCAGATCAGTCCCATCCCACAATGGGCAATGGCGCTCCTTGAGGACCATCATTGTTTCACCACATTGCTTCACCTTGTGCCTGTAAGCTGCTTCTTAGGGCTGCCCTTCCTGCAGCTGTCCACGCAGAGCATCAGGAGTTTTGTCTTTCCTGATATACAGCGGGAGTTTTAACTAAATGGGCTTGATGACTGAGGAATGCTAATGAGGAAATAACATGATTTTTAGGTGAACTCCTGCAGTGAACATTTTAGGGTGCGTTAGGGATTGATGAGGTGATTGCCCAACAGAGCCTCTGGCTTGGTAGGTATATGGTTATATATGTTCCTTAACCTTGCTAATATTTGATATTTCAGTGCTGAAGGATATATGTA
Source organism: Alca torda (assembly GCA_008658365.1). Lineage (NCBI taxonomy): Eukaryota > Metazoa > Chordata > Aves > Charadriiformes > Alcidae > Alca > Alca torda. The sequence continues at coordinate 44,673,618 of CM018077.1, read as the reverse complement.
GGATAAAAGGAATGTCTGCCCCTCCCGTTGGTCTTTTGCATAGGGTGAATCTCACTGAGAGTGAAAGCGAAGAATGTGACCAAGCAAAAATTATTTTCAGCAGTTGTTTAATTGTTACTGCATGATTTTCCTTGCTTTTGCATGCAGCAAAACTGCAACGTGGAAAGGAAGCCACCACTTTTTAATTGCAGCCTTTCCCTCTGCAAGGGTGTGGTAACAGGAGCTTCTCTGAATGCTTTAAATATTGTATGAAGCTACTTGAGTATCAGAAATTGCAGGTGGGCTAAATGACAATCTCATGAATGGATAATGAGCGCTAGTGTGGTCTGTTGGTAGTGGCCTTTCAAATGAACCCTTTCTGTGCTACAAAATAAAGTTTCCTTCTAGTTACAAATCTTTCTGGTGGCATCTTGACCATTCTGCCCTGTCAGCTGGTACCTGCTGTGGTTTCGGAATGAACCAAGTGTTTTCTAGCATGCTGTTGGTTTTGGCATGCTTAATAAATAACAGCAATGAATTGGCTGCAGAGCAATAATAGTGATTACAAGATAAATAACTCAGTGATATTTTTTGTCATTTTATAGGGAATTGGACAGAAGTAAAATAAAATCTTTGAGTTTCACCCTTAATTAATGGACAGCTACAGCATGAGTTACTATGTATTTGTTGAAAAACAAGACAAGACATCTTTCTGCCTTATCAGCCAGAAAAATAGAAGCTGCTTAACAGTATAAGCCTTTATTTTACCTTAGAGAAAAGGTACACTCCCCCAGTGGTCTGAAACATGGGTGACAATTTCAACACTGCTTTAGCCTATCTGGGGAAATATTCCCTGGCATTTGTTATATCAAGTATAAGCAGGAAACTCCCATGTCATATGAAGTTGTGAAGGGTGTGGGCATTAGGGCATACGCAATGTTTCTAGAAAAGAATGGCAAACATACCTGGGTTACAAATATTCAATGAAATAATTGTTTAGTGGCTGTTTTAGGGCATGAATGAAACATTTATGGCTCTACATTTCTCCTTGTGTTGGACAGTTGATGCATATTTTGTGGAAGAGCGGTAGTGCATGGAAGCATCCTTACTTTGTTCCTTGTAGTCCAAAAGATGCATTTTTTGGGGCACCAGAATAGGAGTCCGTATCACTGAGGAAAGCATGCTCTCTGCCAAAGAAGAGCAATGAAGCTGTTGTACTTTCCCTGCCATTCCCCACTTTCTCTGTCTTTCCCTGCTGCTTCCTGCAGCAGCGGCTCTTTACCAGTACAGGTTTGTGCTCTTACCATGTGTGCTGGGAGAGATGTGCCTGGACAGGGGATGCAGTTCCTCTCCCCTTTCCCCTCTTCTGGGCAGACCAGATGAGCCGGCTGCAGTCAGTCCAGAGATCTGTGGGAAGGCATCGGCTGGCTTTACCTTTTTCCCTTGAAAGAACGCTTGAACTGAATTGTGCCTGCCAAACAAGAATGTATTAGCCATTGTTTAACACGCTTTAGGTTGCTGCATGTGACTTAAAAAACAAAGGAATAAGCTAATTCACATGTTGGCAGCTGATTTGCATCTAGCCATAAAACTGAAGCCTATGATCGAAAAGAATTTAAGGACAGAAGGAATTACCTGGCCACCTCTATATTTTGGGGATTTTTCTCTGGGTAACCCAGTGACTTCTGTATAAGCATATCTTCGAGAAAGGCTTCTGTTCGTGACTGGAAAATATGAAGGAAAGGTAAAACTACCATTTTCCATGGCACCTTCTTTCAGTGGCTAATTAGCCTTCCTGTATAAAAAGGAGATTGATTGAGGAGGGAGTAAAAGGTTGGTGAAAAAATACCTTTCCACAATAGAATAGCCTTCTCTACTCTATTTTCCCCTTTTCACATGCTCATAAGTTATCAAGTCACCTCTCATTCTTTTGTTTGTAAACTAAATAGATTCACATCTTTAAGTCTGCATTACCCTTTGGCATCCTTTCAATTTTTCATTATTGTTTTTTTTAAAAAAACCCCACATCTGAACTATTTATTTTCAGTATTCCAGCACTCGAGTTTCTTTGTGAGCTCAACCTGATGAGGCTTTGTAAAATATATGCATTGTGATGATGAATGCTCAAATGAAAACTTCTCTTGTGTGTATAAATTACTATTTCAAGAACACAAGAAATTGTCAAGACGTCTTGGGTTTTTTTTTTCCCCATTGGCCCATGGAAAACAGACTAACATTCCAGATTAACCTGTGGTCCTTGGATCTGGGGATCTGTGTTTAAGAGCAGCCCTGGCTGTTTTAAAGCATCCACATAAATAACCTAATTACAAAACTTTGTAGTCTGTCTCTAGACAGAACTTATTAAAGCTGATTTTGGCTCTGATGTAGGGTGAAAAGAATTGCAGAGAACTCAGTTTCTTGCCAGAAACCATCCTTGGTTTCTGATATGTGACCTGGAAGCTCATATGAATTTTGGTTTATTGTGGACTGCTAAAGTCTTTTCAGATTCACTGTTTTTAGGATAGTCATCCATTCTCAGCTGGTTTTTTTTTTCTCCTACATGCACAACTTAAATTTTGGCTGTATTAAAAAGCCATTGCTGGAGTAGGTGTGAGCATTCCAGGTCTGTCTTCCTCTGTTTTCTCCCTTTGTGAGTCTCTCATTTGCAAATGGTATCAGCTGTCATTTATTGACTTCCAGAAAACCAACAATGGGGATTAGCATCAAGGCTAATCCTGATCTCTGTGGAGCCTCCCTAGCAGCAACATTTGATTGACACTCTATTTACTACATATGGAGATATGCTAGTTATTCAAATCTTGCTTAGTTTTACTTTACTGCTATTGTGTGGTCCTAATTTTTTTGTGCTGTGCGAATTATTCCTGGCAATCTAAATGGGTTGTGTTAGGCTTTCTTATTAATGCTCTAAGTGCAAGTAAATAATCAATAAAACTTGTAATATCAGCAAAATAATGAAGGCAAACTGACTCAAAACATGTATTTGGCAAAGATATAAATGTAACTGAACACAAAAGACTAAATTTTAAATCCGTTTCTACCAGTTTTAAAATGGAGGTATATTCTCCACCTTTAATTCATTATAAACTAAATCTGCTACAAATGTTTCTTTTTTTTAACTATATTCACACTGGCTTAAGCATCCGTATTTCATTAGGTCCATCTCTTTACCACTTCTAGTACTGGTGCTTGTTTTCTGAATTGTCCATGGTATCCCAAAATTATCCAAAGATTCAGTGAGCCTTTTTTAATCCAAGCCTGTAGATCTAAGATTTTGCCTTCAGTAGATCTTTAACATCCCAATAGATGCTGATGGCTTGGAAAGTTCATCAGGTTTGTGGTAGGAATCTCTCCATGCAGAAATGGAAAGCTTATTGAACACTTCTGCCTTGCCTGCATTTTTAATGATTGACAATAGCTAGAACTTCGCTCATCCCTAATGTACATACTGAAGTGTTTCTTCTTTCCTTAGTCCTGTCAATCAAGGATTTTTTTTCCTTCTGGTGAATTTTCTCCATGTCACATTTGTATTGATTGCTATCTGATCCGTTTCCCCCTTTGAACTTGTTAAATATTGCTTTGCTCTCTTTGCTTTGCCAATAAACCAGGATGGGCTTTTAGATAAAGCTCTCTTCCTTCTTGATTGAAGGATTGCAGCTTTTGGCCATCTAATCTCTTCTTAAAGAGCTTCAAGCTTTCATCTGTATTTTCCACCTGAAGTTTTTTGGAAATTAAGTCTTTTGAAACACCCTTTGTGATTGGTATCTTCCTTTTCCTTCGGCTGTAGTGAGTATAGAATCACAGAATCATAGAATCACCTAGGTTGGAAGGGACCTTTCACATCATCTAGTCCAATGATCAACCTAACTCTGCCAGGTTGTGATTAGTTCACAGGGGGAAGTGCTGATTTATAGGCCAATGATTAATTTCTCTTTGCCACGATATGGTTGGAAATGAAGATGTATCATACTGGCTGCACGCCGCCCCTGCTGGTGAACTGGGATGCGATGCATTGCTGTGCAAAATGGATTGTTATATGAGATGGGGACTGTCTGGACGTGCTAGGTCAGTGTGTGTGACAACGGGATGCAGTGACTGGGGAAGGGAGGGCAGGCACAGCCAGTGCTGGGTATCCGTGTGTCTTAGCTGCTTGAATGATGCCTCAGTTCAGTTCATGTCATGCGATTTCCTGCAGAGACCCTGGAAGTAGCATCCGTGCTTGTGAACCAGATTTGTTTTTGGAATCAAAGGTAGCTATGAGGTAGGTACGTTGACTTGGAGGGCTCATTGCTCGAGCTGCCAAAGTGCTCTGCTGGAAGTGGTTGGGGACGGTGGTTAGTACCTGGCTGTAGGACCTGCCCTGTGTGCCCGACTCTGGAAACTACGCGTGGAACTCTGCAGTGCCGGTAGCTGTGTCAGGGCTCAGAGCTCGGGTCCAGCCGGATGAAAAGCCACACGGGCATTTGGGGATTAAACCTGCAACATATTTTTTCCAACCGAGTTTTTTAAGCCGTAGCTAGTAGTAAAGGCAGGTGACCATTGGGGGGCACCAGAACAACAGTAATATGTTGAAACTGCTAATTAGGGCACACACTGTTAATGACTATTTGGTGCAGTCAGGAAAAAAAAACCTGTGTTTGAGGAGGGGAAGAAATTTCTTGCAGTTCTTAAATCAACATAATTTCCTCAGTAATTCTGCCAGCTCTGTTTTGAAGGCATGAGCTGTTAAAGAATAAACTATAGCAAGCATGAATTATCTCCTCCTTTTCAGGCAGCACTATCTTTTCCTTTCTTTTCTTTCCTTTTTTTTTTTTTTTAAATCCTTTGTATAAAATTACGTATTGCTTACAAGGCTTAGACTATATAGTTATTTTGAATAAGATATTTTGAACAATTATTACCGAGAGATCAGCGTCTAATAAAATACGAAACAGTGCTTGTTAAGATTTTACAGTTCTGTCCTTACTAGGCATTTGAGTGTCCTCTATGGGGTCTGAATCCAGTAACGTTTGAGGATTTAGTATACAGCTCTAACAGCAGTTGAGTGTTGGGGTTTGTTTTGTTGGTTCCACCCCCACCCCACCCTCCCACCTACCCCCCAAGTGACAATTCAGCTGATGGTTTGAAGTTTCAGACATGAAGGGATGCCTAAAGACATCCCTTCTGGCTAGCTGCTCTGTCAGGATTTTAGCATGGGTAGATATTGTGTAACAGTGACTTTAGGCTAGTGGTAAACCATGATGCTGAAGTATCTTTGCTTGCTCCTTGACCTGGCCTCACAAGGATTATGCCTGCTTTTATTGTGGGGAAAAGTTGCATTTTTCCATTTAAAAATAAGGCTTTTCTGCTGTCTACAGGCATAGGCTTCTTCCAAGTGTGTCTTCTGTAACCTCCTGAAATTCCTTCTGCTAATCTTTGATGAAAATTTACACTATTATTAGTTAATATTGGAGGTATGGCCCTGTTTCAGTAAAGATGTGTTTTCTGGTTTGTTTTGGCCTTTTTAAGTTCCTCAGCGTGGACACATTGAGTTCCTGTGTGTTGAGTCACAGAATGCTTTCTGAAAGGCAAGGCTACTTGCTTGGGCAGTGCTGTTGGAAAGCATTGTGCAAGTTATCCTGAGTCACCTGCAAAGATCATAACATAAAGCTGTCAGGGGCTTTCATCCCCAATGGTATTAGTGGTCTTTCTTTGTCCAGTTGTCTTACTGATTTGCCGGCCTTGAAGTCCCCATTGCATGGGTCGATGTTCATCCACAATCAGGATGTGAGTTTTTATTGTAACAAAACACCCAAATCCATTTTTGTAAGTGAAAAATTTTACAAATAGTATTTCTGACAATCTTGACAAAAAGTCAGACAGCAATGAAATGAATGCAACATCTGGACACCTGGAGATGACCCAGAGACTCGTTAAAAGGACTCCTTGCCTGAAACCATGTTGCTTTTTCTCACTGTGTAATTTGGCCTGAAAAAGATACTAGTTCACTATGCAGGTCTTGCTTTCTTTATATCCCTAGACCATCACAGTCACAGCACTACGAGAAAACGGTGTCATTATGAAACATCTGGCTTTCATCAGGTAGCTAGGGACATCTGGAAATTCCCGCTTTTTCAAGTTCACTAAGCCTATTTGAGGTCTTCTAAAAACGATGAAAAGAACCCTTAATCCTACTGCTGCTTAACTTTAAATCGGGAAGTCACTCCTTAAATTTGTGCAGTTCCTCAATTCATGCACTAGATGGGGATCGAAAGCAGCCCAAGTTGTGTGCTCTCTTCTGCTTCCCGAAGTCACAGTTGACCGTGGAAAATGAAAGCACATGACATTGACCATTTTTCCTGCCAAGCTTTTAGACTTTTTTTCTCTGTCCCTGAACGATTAATCTTTTTAGCAGAATCCTCTTAAAGATAAAGGTAGAAATGAAAGTGTTTAGTTGTGCTGCTAAATTCATATATCCTGTTGGAATTGTGATTTTTAAATCAGTTGTTTGACAAACGTAGGAAGTACTTCTGTCTGTGTGATCACAAAATATTCATAAAATATCCCATAACTTCAAGCTAGGGTTAGTGTTGTTTCCACAATACAGGAATTCAAATATACCGGTTCTTAAAATAGTTGCTACAGGCTGAAACCTGGTCTCTGAATGTACAATTTGCTTACCGGTGCTTAATACAGGGTAGTAATAGAGAAGGGGGAGCACTACTCTGAAAACACGATTACAGATTTTTACAAGATTAAAAACAAACCAAGGAGAAACCATTTCCGTACTGCCCACCCGGAAATTATAAAAGCTGCTCTAATCCTGTACCTTGGGAATACTACTAGCTTCAGAGGAAAAGATTGCAAGATGTGTTTCGAATTCTGTATTTGGAAAAATGAATTCCACTGAAGAGAATCAGTCAAAAATATTCCCTTTACTAAAAAATCAAAGCATAATAATGTTCAGGAATGGAGGCTGACAGATGGACTTAGACAGCATAGGGACATGGGGAAAGCTAGTACAATACTGTGTAGAGCCAATGACAGGTAGAAAATATCAAAGGTGCAGCGTTTAGATAGTAGAAGGGGAATTTACAACACACTGGACTGTTCTGCAGCCATTTCAGGCTAATAGTGCAATTCAAATAAACAGTTGAAAGAAGGAGGGTGTCACGTAAATAGTAAGTCTTAATAGCTGGGAGGTTTTATTTGTCCTCTGTGTATATCCGTAAGGAAGGCAGCAGAAGCCTGTCTCGGGACTAGTGCTCTGAGCCACTCTTGTGCATACATCCTTCCTCTGGCAGGGTTAAAGCTGGTGGAGCCGGCTGTCTTGTTGCTCCAAGGTGAGAAGTGGTCCCACGAGGGATGGCTGTGGCAAAAGATACAGGGCTGTGCAGCCACCTTCACTTGTGGAAAGATGGCGAACATCTGATGGTGCATGGAGCAATGGCATGGCTTAAATTAGGCTTAAATTGAGAGTCCTCTTTTTCTCTTCCTGAGCACAACATGGGCACTCAATGCTGAAGGCTTATCCCAGAAGCTGGATAGCGAGATCCCCCTGGGCAATAACCTCAAGTTAAAGATTTGTAACCCTTTGCGACTTCTGCCAGGAAGTCAGTGAAGGCACAGATCATCATCACTCGTTAGGAAGCTGGATAACAATAAGTATCTACTCACAGGCAATTGTAGAGTTAAAAAGAGCAAAAGGAAATTTGATGCAGCTACAACATGTTTTACACTGGTGATCCGTGTAGCAATGAGGAAATGCATGGAAAAGCAAGATTCCAGACAACTGAGTTGATGATATGATTCATACACTTACTTTTTAACTCAGCACTCAGCCCGGTTATAATGAGAATCATCTGAAGGAAGTAAAATAACAACAGTTTGAAGCTTGTAGGAGGGCAGTAGCCTGTAGCCATGCTAAATGCAGAGAGTCAATTGCTCTGTAGCACATTGGAGAGATGGAGGTTGTGCCACGTACTAGATGGAGTTTTTTCTTTGGCTTGTTTTTTGCGTTTGTGTTTTTTGGAGAAGTCCACTGCAAGTCTGACTCTTGTTCTAAATTGTCCTACATAGCTGCATGTGTACACTTGCACACATGTAATATATGCAGGCAAATAACCTGTGTATACATGAAAAATGGATCTTTGCACGTACATATAGCCAGCTTGGCAGCAGTGCACCAACAGGGATTTGTGTGCACTAAACTCATAAAAACTGTCTCTGAGTGTACGAAGGGAAGTAGCGTCAAGAGAGCTGAGGCACGCCCTTAGTGTATGGTGTTAGCACGTATTCTCACAACTGTTCTTGGTTAAAGCTGGCTCTTCCCCAAACAGAACCAGAACTGCAAACCTCACATTGTCTCATTCTGTGCATTTTAATTTTTTGAGCTCGGAGAACTTAACATACGATAGGATAATGAGGTAAAAGCACATGTGAATTTAATCCTAGTCTGAAGTTCCCTATCAAGTTCGTGCCAGATGAACCTCCGCTCTGATGGCAGAGTTTTCTAGTGATCAGAATGCACGTGTGGGACCAATGGGATGCTCCTGGTATCAAATGCAAATGAGTTCTTATGTATAGAAAATAATTCAAACCACAAGTCTCCACAATTTCAGTGAAAATTGTCAACCACAGAAAAGACTTCAAAGCAGTGGTAATTCAGTACAATGTCCGAAGGTGGCTGAAGTAGAGTACTTGGAGTACTGCGTCCAGCTCTGGAGCCCCCAACATAAGAAGGATGTGTATCTGTTGGAACAGGTCCAGAGGAGGGCCACAAAGATGATCAAAGGGCTGGAGCACCTCTCCTATGAAGGCAGGCTGAGAGAGTTGGGGTTGTTCAGCCCGGAGAAGACAAGGCTCCGGGGAGACCTTATAGCAGCCTTCCAGTACCTAAAGGGGGCCTATAGGAAAGGTGGGGAGGGACTCTATCAGGGAGTGTAGTGATGGGATGAGGGATAACAGTTTTAAAATGAAAGAGGGGAAATTTAGATTAGATATTATGAAGAAATTCTTTACAATGAGGGCAGTGAAGCACTGGAATGGGCTGCCCAGAGAAGTTGTGGATGCCCCATCCCTGGAAGTGTTCAAGGCCAGGCTGGATGGGGCTTTGAGCAGCCTGGTCTAGTGGGAGGTGTCCCTGCCCATGGCAGAGGGGTTGGAACTAGATGATTTTTAAGGTCCCTTCCAACCCAAACCGTTCTATGAATCCAGGTGCCCTCAGGACCTAGGAGGCTTTCTCCTTTTCCAGCCTGATAGGTACAAGGCCACTGTGGTTCCCTGTCACCAGGTTCAGTGAGCACACATATACCAGTAGCTGCACATGTGTACATGTACATGCACACAAAATATCCAACATACACACAGCTGGCTGTACAGATCAACACAGAGAGCAGTGTCTTTACTGGCACCCCATAAACACATATAACAGTCATACACACATAAACAGTATGAAGTGCCCGATTCTCTTCAGCTAATAAGGACTGAAATCTTGGGGGCTAAATGTATGCACATTATGGTCTCTGTGGTAGCTGGTCTTAGATATTGAGTCTGTCCAGTTGCTGGTACCTTGGTCTGCACACCCTTCAGGTTGCAGGTGCTCAGACCTCTTATCCTGCTACCTGGCTTGTCCATTGTGAAGTTCACTAGTGTTCACACATCCACATAGAAGAAAGAAATAGGATTTAATAAGAATATAGGATAGTCTGCGGTGATCAAGTGCCAGGTTCATCTAGGTGAGTGTACTGACCAGCAGTCTGTATCTGACTGCCCTGTTTATTTTCTTTTCCCTCTGTTTTCCCACATTTGTTCCTCCCCAATCCACTTTGACCTCTCTCTGTCCATACCTTTGGCCCTTCACCTAAGCATTCCATGACACATTTTCTACAGTCCCAGAATTTTCTTCCCTCTGCATTCCATAGTAAGTACTGTACCCCTTGCCTGGCATTCCTGTGAGAGTTTTTAATTTATTTCTGACTGTGCATTTCACACGAGGGGCAAGTTGACCTCCTTTGATAGTCAGAGGAGTAGTCAATGTGGTGTGCTCAGGTTACTAGAGTTTCTCTCCCTGGTGTTTCTCTGATCCTTGCTGGGTCTTTGTGTTCTCTGTGGCTAGTTTTTCATCACCGCACCTAACACATATCCACCATGTTAGTCACCAGAGCAGCACTTAGTTCCCCCTGATTCTGCTTGACTCCGGATATCCTCCCTCCGCACTGTGACCAGTGCAGCTCTTGGGCCTATCCAGCAGTTCCATAGTCTAGAAACAGCAGATGAACGTGGATTTTAAATGTCTTTGATTTGAGATAAACTGTCTGCATAGGCTTCATCTTACCTTGCTTTAGCCATCTAAAACTCAGACAGAGGTCTTCCACTGAAGCCCATGGAGGAGGAGAGAAGCTTTTCCAAATTGAGCCCATCTATCTTAGATGCCTACTCTAGGATGAGGTGAATCGCTCTCTGGAGGTGCTTCATTTTCTCTGTTAATTAAAGGCAAAGCCTAAATGACTAACTTAGGCTAAATGTCCAACTTTTAGACTACCAAAATGATGGCAGTGAATCCTACTTTCCACACTTCAGTGCTGGAGGCCATGTCTCTGGGTGACACATGATGTACAGTTCAATGTGTTTAACACTTCCTCTCAACTATTACTCCCCTTATCTGTGAGACTCTTACAGAAATAAACAACTACTGCTTGTAAACAATGCGGGTCGCGATGGAAAAATACTGTCAAGCGTCAATATACTGAGCTGCAACTTGGGAATTGTAGTCTATATTACTGGTGTGTGTGGCATAAAGAAGATGGAATGACCAGGAGTTGATTGTCTGTGATCCCTCATGTCCTCACTAAGTCTTCACCAAGAGTGAGGTTCACACCAGTCAGCAGCCCTAGGTGTGCACTGTGAGTGCATGGAGTGCTAACCACCAGAGAGGTGTAATCTACAGTGCAAGTGGGGAATTCTGCCTCATGTCTGAGTTCAGTTGTGGTTCCTTCAGGAAGGAAACGACTTTGACCCAAATGGCAGTGATTTTGTGTGTATTCTGCAAGAGTATTTGCAAGACAAATTTGCACTAAAAATACCCCATCCTGCTCGCTGAATCACTAATGTACCTGAGTGATGTCTAGCTTTGGCACAGAGTTGTGGTTAAGGTCTTGGCTGTTATTTCCTTTCTGTATGCCTCAGTTCCTTCCAGAGATTAAGATGAAGGTGATAGTATTTCCTCCTATCTATGAACTACACTGAGATTTGGGGATGGAAAGCACTGTAAAACTCCAAAATAGGAGGAATTTTTCACTTATACTTAGGAGTATGAGTCCTTTTTCTTTTTTGTTTTCCATGACAGCAGCTACTTACTGATTTGTGTCCTTGCTTCTTACCTGCCTGGTGCATGAATAGTGAATGGATATGGCTTTAGGAGTATCAGGTTTTTAAGACAAATAGGAAAGTTTAAAAAATGGTGCAGCTCCAACATAGCTTTTGATTCCTTAGCTATGCTGGTCCGGGCAGAAGGAAGGTCTACAGCAGCATGAAGGAGGAAATCAATGAAATATACAATAATATAGTCATAGTAGAGAAAAACAAGTATTTCTATCCCCAGATATTTAGTTTTAATGGAAATTATATGATTTAATTATCAAAGCACAGTAATTATGACCCATGCAATACTAATGACTATTGGCAACAAGGCTCACGAGGACACACGATCTAATTAGCTTTAACGGGATGGATTTAATAATACATCGGATTAACATCTGTTGGAACCAAGTATCAAGATTTATTGTCCTCTGAATAAATATTGACCTCTTGCTCTTAGGTCAATGAATCTTAAGCTTGCCTCCACTTAAATGAGTATCTACTTATTACGTTAGCACTCTTCTGTTTCCTACCACCAACTTCAATAGGAGGAGAGGGAAGCTGCACTTCCCTCCTGCTGCATGAAACACTTCTTTAAGAAACAGCAAGAAAGCATTGAATTTGCAAATAGAGGAAAAAAGGGTTGGGCCTGAACTCTTTGTCCTTTCTTCACATAAAACTACTCTTCCTTACTGCTGCTTGATAAGTAGAAATTTCAGATATGTTCAGAAATAAATCAATTACTAGCAATGCCACAGAAAAAGTGTAACTTGCATCATCTGCTCAATTAAGCAGTCTTTATATTTTGTGTAATGCTGTGAACGGTGTCAGAAATATTTGTAGGGGTGAGTGGGAGGGAGTCCTGCTCCTTCATGTGTGCTGAGATACAAAGTTTTCTGTATCTCACATTTCATTTTGTGACTCAGATATTCAAGCACAGATTCCTTTCTAACTGTAGGTGTCTTTAGAGGATTGAGATGGAATATGTTTCTTTTTCATGCCTACAAAGGAGGAATTTCTTGTTACTCTCCAAAGGGGTCAGTATGGTCAGAAATATCTGCAAGTCTTACAAAATTTCTTATAACCAAGAAAAGTTCCTCTAAAAGCAGTACAAAATACTTGAGATTGATATCTATTCAGCAGATATTTAGACCTTCCTTTCAAATTTAATAGAGTTATAAGGAAACGTGTTAGTCTAACTCTACTGCAGGTGAATTCAGCCATAAAACTCCCAGTGACTTCGATGGCAGACTTCTGTAGGTGAATGTTGATTAATGTAGAGAATCTTTTCTGGAGCCGCTGATCAATCGGAGGCTTCATAAATTTTGTAGGAAGATTATTTGTATTTATTGAATTCTGTGGAACCTTTCCAATAAAGGTAGTGAAATCTAGCAGGCTTCAATTGACAAGTTTCATATAGGAGATTGTAACTGCTTTCAAAGATCATAAAGGTTGTTCTTGTGCGTGCTCTCTGTCTCTCATTGGTGTGAAAGCCTGACAAAAACGTGCAAATTTTTCACCTTTTTTTCACCCTGCTATTCTTTTGCTTCTAATTGTACAATTTTTACCTTTTTGGTGTGATTTATAGGTAGCTAAGGGAAATTGTGGCATTTACCATGGTCCACGGTGAATACATGGTCAGACTGGCAAAAGAATAAGGTTCTCAAAGCAATTTGGTGTACAGGATTAGAGGATTTAATCTGTGCCTCTGAATGCTAAGCCATATCAATAGGGTTGTAGGGTAGGCCCAAGGTTAGCAAATTTTTTATTCCGTGTAGTTCTTTTGGAGTAAGTGTATTGTTATAAATCTCTGCAAGAGGGATGCTAAATTTTGAGCCCAGTGTGGCTTTCCCCCTCCAAATGCCCTTAAATTGTCTAGGGATTGACTGCAGTCTAGTTCCATTTAGCTAAGACTTTTATTAATCATAATTACCTGTATTTTGGTTCTTTAGTTTGCAAATACTTGTAGGTGCAAATCATTACTTTCCCATCACTTTCTACCCTTACAGACTGCAAGAAAATTTGGAAATTTTGAAACCCTAGGGATCCTGGTTTGTTCTTTCAGTTTCCTGGTTGTCCATGCATTTAAGCACAGAAGAAAACATGCTCACTGGGGATGAGGAGAGGAGGAAGGCTGAGCTGGAATTAACGTTGTCCTGGGACAAGATGTACATGAGGGAAGTGTTGTTGACTTTGGTAGGGCTCCACGTGGAGTGGTTTGTTAGCCTTTATTTCATGTCCAGATCGGGCTTTAAGTAAATGGGTCTCAGGCAAAATAATTGTAATAATTGACAGTTATTGGTTCTATAATTCACTGAGTGGATGGGGAAAGGGGATCATTTTCTTTGTAAAATTGGGTGATCAGGTCAGGCAGCAGCCTTGCTTTTGTGGTAGCAGTCTGGGTCATGGTAGACATCATCCCCTCATCTCCCCCAAGACTTTGTAAGCAGCCTTTGAGAAGGTCATTATAATGTTCTTAAAGGAGAAAAAAAGACACAAAAGATATCTTGTTTTGTTGTAATACTCATTTTTCCTTTAGATCTGGTTAAAGAATAGGAACAAAGACTCATTACTGTTCTTTAATCTGTACCATAATGCAAATACAGAAGGTGCTGCTACCTTATGCCAGAAGCTGACTTGTGCAAGTAGTAAATAAGATCCTAAGAACTGGGAATCCTTTCAAGTTTCTGAAGCAATATTCCTTTTTCTACACCAGAGGTGTGTCAAGTTTTTGAACTTGTGTCACCATGTAATGTAAATCTTGCTATTGTAAAGTGCTCCTCCCAACCCTAGACATTGACATTGCACTGTGATTTCTTTTTTCCCCCAGTGGAGTAGAACAGAAGCTCATCCCTATGCATACAAACTAAAAAGGATATTTTTTTTGTTAGTTACTCTTGCTTTCAAGATGACAAGCTACCCTTTCATCCTGGATGGAGAAGGGGAGCTTGTCTTTGGCAGGGTTGAAGGACTGGAAAACCTGGGACCTTAACAAAATGTTGCACAGAAGAACCTCATGTATGCTATGAAGTCTCTTAAAGTAATTGTTTTTATAAAACCAGTAGGGCTTAACTCTTGTTTAAACAGATCAGAGTACTGGATTTGGAGCATTCTGTGCTAGTCTTTGGAATTTTCTTTACGCTTACACTTTCCACATGGCTTGTTAATAAGACCTCGGTAAATCAACACAGAAATGACAGAAAAATAGTAAGAAATCCATGTGAATTGTCTTGAAAAGCTGCATTGTGCTTAGATAGGAGACAACACGGGACTGTGCACCTGGAAAACCATGTTGTTCATCAACGTACCTTTTAGCTGTAAGTAAACACATGGACAAACTCCTTTAAGTGCTGATTCTGTTCTGGGTGCTGTCTGTTCTGGCTCCTCCTTTTCAGAGGCATATGCCATTAGTGTAAAAGCCTTTGTCTGAAGGCTATTTTTTGTTGCGTAAGTGGCTGGCTAAAGAAGTCATTTAAAGCAATCAAAATCCGAAGCCAGCCCAGCATCTCCTATTAGTCAGGTCAGTGATTTGTGGGGTTCATTAACATGTCTTCTGGCAAAAAACAACTGGTGAGAAAATGATGTGCAAGATATGGTAGTGTAAACACACTGCACAGCCCAGAGTTGAAGATGCACGGAGAATGTCAGCATCGGGACAGAAATACAGCAGCATGTCTTCTCCTTTGATATGTTAGTTGCTCCAAAGAATGTGGAAGTGGTTACTGCTATTTTGACAAATGCGCTTATTTCTCCTTTTGTTGCCTGGTGTGGCACAAGGGGAACACTGGCGCAATAGTGTACGGCAATAATTTATTAGTGGTTTAGGGATGTGGGCCCAGAACAAATTCTAGACAAAAGAAAAACATGTTTGGGTTTTACAGAGTGCCTTGGCTACAAGAACAAAGCTGTGATTGGGTGTGCAAATATTTGGTATTTCGATTGTCCCGGTTGGGGTGACAGCTGACAAATGGTCTGAGTTTGTTTTTAATTATCACCAAAAGGGAAAAAGCCTGTTGTTTTAAAGCCAGCAACTGATGCTGCAGCAAAAGGCAAGAAAAGATGTTTAACAGTGAAGGATATACTTTCTCAGCGTTATAATATGTTGAAAGCACTATTACTTCCAAATATTTGTAGTATTTAGCTAGTTTGGTGATTACAACAAACCAAAGAAAGTGTTTTGCTCGCTTGTATTGCATCCAATGGTCACCATTAAAATGCCAGCTACTGTTCTTACTTAATACTGATTGGTATCATTGATATCAAAGTTATCTTTTGCAGTCACTCTGTGAAATGCAGCAGGTATGTTGTGACAGATGTTTGTGAGACCTATTTGGTGCAGAAATTACTTAATATATATAATACTGGTGTACAGAGCACCCACGAGATATCAGGGCTGATTACAATAGATGTATGAACGCATAGAGACTTCATTGCCCTGAAGGGTTATGTGCCTCCTGTGAAGGGAAAAAGAAACGTGTTACCCAAAAGAGATGGAGTGATTTGTCCAAATAGCCTCTGGCAGGGTTAGGGACCAGCCCTATTTGTTGGGTCTGTATCCAGTACTTCAACCACTGGGCTATCATTTAAACAAGGTAAGAAACTACCATGAAGACCCACTGAAATTAATAGCCCATATGTAAAAGTTTAAATTTGTGTCCAAACACTTCACTGAATTGTTTACTTTTTTGGTGGCAATTGCTGTACAATAGTTATTTTCTTATGAATATACATGAATCCAAACTGGTCACTTCTAGCAGGAAGCATAACTCGTCAGATTTTGAATAGCCAATAAGTTGCCTTTTAAATAACAATCATGAAATTCCAAATGAAAATTTGCCCCTTCTGGGAGAGCCAAAACAGGTATTTGTGGTCAGATGAGAGAGACTGTTCTGTATAAACTTGTATTCCATTGCAAGGAATACTTGAGGCAAGAACACAAAATGTGTTTTCCATTTTTGTGAAATCATGAGAATATGATCTTTCCATTTTGTCAAAAGGGCAACTTTTTTTTGTCTTCTAGCTACAAATCTTCAGCCAATTTCCAGTGCAGTATTCCGTACCTCTGAAAATTTCATCAAGGCTGTATTTGAGGAAGAGAAATAGTTTGAGCTGCTAATACGCTCCTGTCCTTCTGACACTGTCTAGCCTCCTTTTGAGGATGCCTAGAAAGGTTATTGATTTACTGCAAGTGTGGCTTTCTCCAATAAAAGCTGAAGGCTGTTTGCAAACTGCCACCTGAAGCAGACACATAAGGAGGAAATTTAGATAATTGCATTCTGCTTCCATTTGAAGTCTGTGGCAATTTTGAAATGAATTTCAGGAGAAGCAGAATGGGGTCCGATGACTGGGAGTTGCTGCTGCCAGCAGCTGGAATAGCTCTTCAGCTTTATGTCGCATAGATACTCAGTGACCTGGGAACTCTTCAAAAGATTTGGAAAAAATGTTTCTGATAGCAGTTGCCAGTATTAACAGCAGTTTTTATAGGCATTCTGACTTTGTAGTACTTGCTGAGCTAGCACGTTTAGAGTCACCCACACTACTCTAAGCTGTTCACATGAGATTTCCAGACAGATTTTGCCAACAGAACAGGCGGTCCCATGAATTTTCTCATACTTTCTGACTTTTCTAGGGGCCAAAAATTCTACAGATATTTCAGTTAAGCAGTGTCAGCACTTTTGGTCCCACACATTTATGGTTGTACTAATAATGGATTTTTTGGTTTGGCCATTGAATTAAGAAACTGGAAGCAATTCTTGGTTTTCGTTGACCAGAAAGATTTTTTGTTTTCAGACAAGCTAAAATGAAGCAATTTGCTTAGTTTCATTTTTCTCAGTCCTTTTCTATTGCCTGCAATAAAAATAGGTCAATTTCCAATTGAATTTAAGTTTTAATTGAAAACAGTGTTTTGAAACAAATAATCAAAATAGTTTTGTTTGAAAAATTCAGAAAACCTTGAGGCTTTTCTGGTTTCTTTATTTTTCTGGCTTCTTTAATTTTCTGTCTAATGCTATCTTTTCACTTGGGCTGTTTGTCAAATTCACAAATTCCCCCTGCCCCTTCCCCCACCGCTCCGAAGCAATATATTTTCATAAATTCATTGCTTAGCAGAATAATTTTACCCAGCATTGCTGACAATTTGCAACTCAGTCCTGTTGCCTTCATGTTTAAATACAAAATTTTCAGAATGTTGCTTTTAAAGAGTATAGCCTCTAGCCTACAGTTTGGAAAAGCTGTTGTGATACATCAGTAGCTGGTATGACTAGACTAACGCAACCAGAGTGTGAGAATGATGACAGTGCAGGTAACAGGAGTACAGTGTCGGAGGCATAGAAAATAATTTGTGATGGGACAGTTTGAAAATACGATATTAAGTCTAAAATGAGAACCCTTACAGATTAAGGTAGGGCATGGAGAAAGAAATTTATAACCAATGTTGGACATGGTCTTCCATCATCAGCAACCTATTCTGCAGTTGTCCAACCTGAGCATTTTTGCACTTTCAGCGTATCTGTTAATTGCAATTGTCAGAGACAACATTAGAGCAGAAAAATAAGTGGTTAATTAAAACCAGTAGGTGCTTTTTTCTTTATTTCAGCAAGAAGAGCAAGGTAGCATATTTGTCGGGAAATTCTGCTTCTCTTTAGGACAACTTACTTGGCTATCCATACTCAGCAGCATTAGTGCAGTTGGGGCTGGGGCTCAGTTAATCTACCGCATATGAACAAAAAAGCTATATTACTCTTTTCTGTCCCTTGTCATCAGAAAGCATCATCTATTTTGGACTAAGTATAGGACTTGAACTAAAAGCTGTTAGTAGTGGTGTATGTATTTTAGAAGTTAATGGGATTGTGTGATTTGAAAAAGCTAGGCAGCTTGTTATCTTACTATGATTTTTTTTTTGTGTGTGTAGTTAGAATAAACTTTTACAAACCAATTCTAATTACGAATGTCTGTACTGTTCAACAGGAGGCAGCTTACAGTGAATGAATTCCAAAGCATAATACCGTGCCATGACTAACGGGATGGGAATATCACCTATTTAACAGAGCTGCTCTGGAGATTTCACTTTACACAAGAAACCCATGTGCTAGGAAGTTATTCTTAGCTTAAGAACCAGGCTTACATAGCTTGACCACTGAGAGAAAGGTTTCGGAGGCCTTGATAGCTGGAAGAAGAAGAAATTCTCTCAAATAGGTATTTCAACAAGTTCTCTGAAAGGATCTTAAGTGTTCAAACTTGGGAACTAGCTCTTGGAGATACTAGGTACATCCTTCTGCTGCTGAGAATGTGCTCAACTCTATTGATGAGTCAGTCTTTAATGGTGGTTGTTGAAGTGTGTTATGCAGTGTGTTATGCAGTGTGTTATGCAGTGTTATGCCCCTGAGCTTGGTGGAAATTCTTGAAGTGTTGGAGAAACTTTCATTGAATGCCATTGACGAGTCAATTAGGGGGAACACAGTGGTTTTTAAGGTATTGCCGTCTGATATGATTGTGCAGAACCACTCTTCTCAAGGATGCTTGAGATATGGAGAGGGAGATATATTGCTTTCCTGATCCTGCTGGTGCGCTAGATACTTTAGCTGTAGTGTCAAAACTAGTCCTGGCTGTTTATCACATTGCTCTGGGTGTGTACATGCTGGGAAGGAACACTGACATCTTCCATGTGAATTTATATGAGGTTCAGCTGTGGTCTGGACTCTTGATAGAAACAGCTTGAACTTTAGGGCTAAAACTTTCTGTTGTTTGTAGTGTGGCTGAGTGCTGGCTGAGAGTGGGAGAAGATATTATCCTGTCATCCAGGTAGATGGGGAAGGAGCTAAACTGCTATGTAATTTTCACTCTAGTTAAAAAAACTCTGTTATTAATAGTAAGGGAAGCAGGAGATGTTGCAGCCTCTGTGTAGGTCTGCATCAGGAGACTGATGCACACATCAGTCCTCATGCAAAGCAGTTCCCTGGACCTCTGGTTGCACAGTGTGCAGCTCTGCTGCAGTATGGCCTTGCACGCACTGCACCTCCTCCCCACCTTCCTAGGTGGAAGAAGGGCATGTCGTATAGCTAATACACTGCTGAAGTGAGTGTTTGAAATAATAATCTCCAGGGTGGATTGGCAGGGGAGGCCAGCAGTGGGAAGGGAGCAAAGGAGAGAAGAGGACTTTGGGTTTAGGATACATTGCACTTAAAATTCTGAGTTTGTCCCACTGACGGGCCACATAAAGAATTAGATTTACAATTTGAAGTAAGTTCTGTAGTAAAATAATTGGACTGGTGAAGCAATCTCACTCTCACTAAATTGCTTTCCGAGGAGCCTATCCTGAACGAGGCTGTGCAGCTTTTTCTGATATTTGAGCATCCTCAGGTCTCATTGACTGGAGCGGGAATTAAACACATTGAACTCTTCACTAGGCAATTAGTTCCTTATAGGTCTAATTTTTCTGCTGCAAAGTGGTACCAGCCTTTACTTTCGGTTAGCAGTCATACCCTGTGCTCAAGTCCAAGCCTTAGCGTGCATGTATCATTTAATTGTTCTTTTGTGACACACGTAGTTAAGCATTTATGCATATTTTCTTCCTTACTGCTTTCTGTGCATAGGATCCATGATAGTTTTGTAACACTGACTGCATCACTTTGGCAAATAGAACATGCAAAATACTTGATGGAAAATCTTTCAAAAAATGATTTTGTCAATACCACACAAGACAGTTTTATGTTTTGTTTCTTTTAAGTAGGAAGTGTTTGGTTTGCCTTCAAAAGGGGATGGATGCACTTCAAATTAAGAGGACAACTTCATTAGCATGGAGGATGAATGAGATAATAAATGAGATAACAAGAGTGAGAATTTTCTACCTTTCCTTTTCATAAGAGAAGACCTACTGAAGTGCAGTATATTTACAGTCCCCCAATTACTGAAGCTCTAAATGTTTTTGCTTTCATGGTCTCCATTTGTGTTACTGCACATTTTGGGATGATGGATCGTGGAGCACTGGGCGTTGAGATGAAGAGAATCAATAGTGTGATACAAAAGACGAAATAACTGTGATGGAACATCAATAAGGGCTAAAAGTTGCCATAGGGATTTGAATCTTAAAGAAGAGCTTGAGAAAGTATATTAAGAAGAATTCGCTTCTCCCCTTACACTTGTAGTGTCTTTATTCCATGAGGAGAAGCCACTAGGGGGTTCTTGTCAAGTGCAAGGGTGCAGGAATTTTTCCTATGTATTTTCTGTATGTATATGGTGCCCAGCACAGTGCCTCCTGGGCGCGATGTCTTCCGAGCATTGTCACAGTGTCACTGCTATCTCAGCCCATAGCTGGCGTGAATAAAAATGAAAGAGTAGAGCTCTTAGAAACCTTGTATGCTGTTAAAGGGTTCAACACATGCAAGCTGTAAGGAAAAGCAGAAGAATTTTTATCATGCCAAAGTTAAGAGAACTTAAAAAAATTAAAAACAAAGTTGAGAGAACACTGTTTTAAGGGAACGTGTGTTGCAGGTCCGTACGCTAGGGTGCATAACAAGGAGTGTTCCCATTTGACTCCACCACTGGAAAATTGTGCAAGAACAATTATAAGGCCCGATTTTGCCCTAGTGTTAGCACTGCGCTGTACTGCGTTCAGCGATTTCTTAGGATGCAGTTCCGAATATTTGGTCTGAAGCAGAGAGGATTGTTTGCTGAGTAACATACTTTTCAGGATGAAGGCCTCTGTCTCATGCAAAATAGCTACCACCTCTATCTGTCCTGGAGCAGAACTCCAGTGCTTGTTTATGATTTTTTTTTTTTTTTTTTTTGAGTATGGAATAAATGAGGTTAGTCTGAAGTAATTCTGAGCTATAAAACAAGAAAACTGAGGAATCCTTGAATCATTTACTAGGCAGAGAGAAACCCAGGTGGGTGATGGTATAGGGATATATTTGATGACTTCTGTTTCTAAATGATGTACGCATTGCAGGTGCACAGCGGAATTGTGTTTTCATTGGTAGCTTTCATTAGGGTCTTTATGCAGGAGGCACACCTGGAGCTCCACATTAGATTTTATGGATTATATGGGAAAAGGTGCTATGGAATGTGACTGAAGGTATCACAGTACGCCTCTTAAGATTTCTGTTGTAATTCTGAGCGTTCCTGTCCTCGTTCTTAGCTTTGTGTTTCCTAAATGTTTATCAGAACTACTTTCACAACTTATTTCTCTTTTTTTCTTTTGCTTGCAGCAATATGCAAAACCCTCAAAATTCTGATTGCACACTGCATTCTGAAAGGATATTCACTGCTTTCATGTGCATAATTCATACTGATGTCACACTCTGGACTTTAATTAGAATTCTGACTATCACTCTCATAGTTTAAAAAACAAACACTAAATAAATGACATAGCTTTGTCACAAAGATAAACCGAAATCAGAGAGGCAGGTTAAGTTAGAACCATAAGCAGTCCTCCTCTCAATTCAACATACATTTTGAAACAGTGGTAGTTTAGACATGTACCACTAAGCAAATATGTGAAAGGTAGGCTGTTAGTGTGAAAACTTCAGCTGTTTCTATCTAAGTAAACTGTATGGGACTTGCCTACTAAAATGTGCCATGTAAAAATAAAGGTATTAAGACAAGGTTGGCATCATCATTTGTCTTTTGCAGATGAGGTGGTAGTTTCTGGCACTAGCTGCTAGAGCTGAAATAAATTAATGCAGAAACCAAGGTTAGGTCATACTTCTATTTACTTATTTCAAAGTCAAACCATCACAAAAGGAAGAAAAGGAATGCACTGTTCTGGAATACATTAATGTTGTTAGTAATATATTAAAACGCAACACATTTTTAAAAATACCGCTTTTGTCAAAATAGTTGTTTATGTTGAATTCTGTCTTCCAAAGAAGTACTTAATCCGGCAATGCATTTAAGCTTATGACTGATTCCAAGCATGAGAACACAGAACCGCTCACACGCTTAAGTTGAGCACAAGATTAATTGGACAAGGTTAATAGCCCTGCCGGGATGAGATCAAGTGTTCAGCTATAAGGACCTTACTCTGGCAATCTTACTCATGGGGTTTTTTTCTGCAGTGAGACACCTATGAGATTTCATCCCATTCAACACAAGAGTGGGTGGCCAAATGCTACTTACACCTTAAATCTTAAGCTCCAGGATGAGGCCTTCGCCCTCACTATTGCATCACACTGACTTCTTTGGCAGCTTAAATTTCAGGGGGGTTCAATGGAGAATGTCCTCTAGGGAAAGATGCTTTGCAGATGTGGTGGGAAAAGGGCCATCAAGGTGAGTAGTCAGGCTTAGCTAAGTTAACAAGGAGAGAAACCCTGCCTTTTACTGGCTGCAGTAGCTGTTCTTCCTGAGTTCAAACCTTTGATCTAAATCAGGAAGACTTAACCCAAGATTTCCCATGCTACAGATGAATTCCCCGAGTAGCAAGCTTTTGAGGATTTTAGGTCTTGTTCTGATTCTTCCATGAGTCCAGAACCTGAGGGTCTCAACGCACAGTCTGCCTCTAAACCTGCAGGTCTGAGCTTTAATATTTCTTGGGGCAGATAATGGGGAGGAAGGCAAGGGGTGCAAAACGCAGACACTTCAAAAAAAATTTTTAAGTCACAAAATACAGTCCCTGCCCAAATCTGCTGTATTTCTGAGTATGATATCAACCCTTTTTTTGTCTCTACTTTTAGGTTGCTCCTATAATTAAAGAAAGGATGATGAAGAAGGGCAGCATGATGCTTGGGTACCAGCCTCACCGGGGCAAAGTCAACTTCTTCCGTCAGGTGGTGATCAGCCCGCAAGTTAGTCGAGAGGACATGGACTTCTTGCTGGATGAAATTGAACTGCTTGCTAAGGACTTGTAGCTGTAGCTCCATAGCACCAAGCACTGCTCATGTGTGATATTTATGAAGAGAGAATGGCAGCAGCATTCTGGTGCTATTTTGTGAAAGATAGTAAAAAGCTTGACATATAGTTTGGAAACTGTCATTTAACAGAGTGATGTTGAGAGCTTTGCAGGTAGAACACCCCTTCATGGAAAGTCTTTGCTGATGGGGGCTGAAAGTGGCCAGGGGCAGGCCAGTGCTTGCAGCACCGCTGCCGCCATTCTGCGAAGGGTTTCCTCGAGAAGGGAGCACTTCTGAAAATGGTGTCTACGTCCCAGGGAGGGCAGCTATTTATGGGGTGCCTGTGCATAGTGTAGCTCAAACTGGTCACTCACATATGCAGGCAATACTCCTCTGAAGTTACTGTTAGGAGTAGATTTAGCTTGGTGAGCTTTAAAATGCTAGTTAATACTCTGTCTACTGTCAATATTTTAGTTTGATATGTGTTTAAGGGTAGAGGCCTGGTTGGCAATTACACTGATAAGACTGGAAACTGTGGGTTTACATGAACAATTCAAGGCCCCTAAGTTGGTGGATTGCCCAGGTTCTCTGCCGTGAGCACAGGCAGACAGCAGGACAGGGGTCCTACAGGTGGGGTTGCGCAGTCGCCATCCTGGGAGGTTTGCAGGACCCACCCGCACAAAGCCCTCAGCAACCAATATTGACCATGCCTGGAGCAGGTTGAACTAGATGACCTACTAAGGTCCCCTCCAACCTAACTGATTTTGTAATTCTATGAAATACAATCATTGGGCCCAGTCAGTGTTTGCCAATGTCGCCCACCCAAAATATCACCACCACTTTAGCAGAGCTGAGAATATTGGAATAGCACTTAGAACTTATTACCTCTTTGTTAACAGGAGTTACCTATCATTTCTGAACTGCTGTTTACCTTCCTCTGTTTTTAAAGTATAAAGATTTATTTAGCGGCTTTTAGGTGCACTTTAAAATCACAACAAAGAAAAAAATATATTTACCTGAAAGATATGTATTTTTTATGCACGGTGACTATAAAGAATATAGCAAAATTACTTATTCGTCATTGTCTGTTCGTATTTTCCTACAGATTTGAGATGACTTGTTCTTACGTTTTTAGTGTATAATTTATATTTTGGCACTGAAATTGAGGTGGTGGTGATCAGAGAAGACCTGCCTGTGATTTTAGGATATCAACAGTCTGAACGTTTTTGATCAATCTTAAGTTGCAAAATTAGGTTCTACGCTTTGTGTTAAGAATTACAGTGTACTTTTGATGTGTTTTTATTCTATAAAATGACTATTTTATAAGGATAGAACTGTATTTATTGGGGTGAAGTTCTTGCAGCAAACTAATAGAAATAACCATGTTTTTCACCTTGTAATCAACACCTATTTAACTTTAATGTTTTGATGTTTGTTCCTTATTCTGTATTTTAGGTGGCACTGACCAATATGAACCTTTCTGCTGTAATGTTTTTTGTCCTGCTGGAAGCTGTCATTAAACACAATGCTTTCTTGTTTTCATTTCCTACGTTGTACTAGGATCCAACATTGCATGACATTCCTACTTCCAGTCTCCAGGATGATGGTATGGAAAGTTTAACAAGGTCATGATAACCAAGGAGGTGACATTATCAAAGCAGTAGATAGGAGCAAGAGGCACCCTGCAGCACCTGGCAGATGCCTTTAACAGTGTCCTGGAAATGAATATTCTTGTGCTATTACAGTGAACCAATGGACTTAAAGCCAAAACCCAC
Organism: Alca torda; assembly: GCA_008658365.1. Taxonomy (NCBI): domain Eukaryota; kingdom Metazoa; phylum Chordata; class Aves; order Charadriiformes; family Alcidae; genus Alca; species Alca torda. The sequence continues at coordinate 44,648,684 of CM018077.1, read as the reverse complement.
ACCGATATTAATATAAAAATGAATATCACAATATGGCCCCTACATTCTGCCCAGATTACTTTATCGTGTATTGCCTTGTGCTTCTGGCTGTACCAGTTATCATGACCTTGGAAAGCCCCTAACAAAATTCAGGGCCCGTAAGTCTTATTTAGCCTCCCAGCCACTCTGGGTCAAGTGGAGAGTACGCAAGGGGCGCTGGACGGATGGGATGACTTTGCTGTTGCTTCTTGAGTTAGATGGGTCTGTTACCCCTTCTCCTTCTCTATTTTGACCTTGAAGGGAGAGACAGAATACAGTGTCAGGATGTTTTGATTACGGTCCGGATTCTTGGTGAGTACTTGATCGTTGATTCAGGGGAAGCTATGTCACCTTCCATCAACTAAGAATTTGGTCCGTGGTGTTTTCTGACACCGCTACTATCAAAAAAGTGTTACTGTCTTTTTTCTCATCATGTTGTTAGTCCATTTCTCTGTTTCCAGAGACTGTGACACTTGTGGGACGTGTCAGACTGAAGTAGCACAGTTCCTTTCTGTAGCAGTAGTGGCTACAGTATTTTTAAATGAGAACAAAATGGAGCTTTTTTAATGTTTGCAGAAAATAGGTCTTCAATAAACATGTGCACTGATTTCTTCAAAAGTATAGGTTAATCTGCTAGTGTGATGTGAGTAGCTTATCTAATCTCCATATATTTTCTATTATTTCTGACCCAGGTGCACAATATGATGGTCTCGTTTCAGAATTAATGTCATTTTCTCATAGGTTCCTATTTAGGACTGGTATGTACAAAACGTCTATTTTGTAGCTGATGATTTTAATAAAAAGTGAAGTAAATGACACCCTTATAAATACAGACTGTGTTTGTCATTTGCCAATCTAAAATCGCAGAGATATATATAAGGAAGGTACACGTGAGTTCTCCATCTGGAGAAACAACAAACTGCCAGCACAGCTTTAAAATGCGAAACCTAGTTTAACCCTGCTTCAGGATGTGGTTTATCTGTGTGCTGTGCCCATATCATCTTTAATAAATGTCTTGGATGAAAATGTGTCACAATTTATCTTACTCTTGCTTTCAAATGCAGAAGTTAAATTGTTTTTGCAGAAATGGCAATTTTATTTATTTTTTTACTCTTCTAGCTAGATGGGATTGGCCTGTGAGCTCCCTCTCCCAGTTACTGACACGCACCATTTCTCAGGATGCCAAGCCAAGTGCTGAAAGTAGTGAAGTACAGGTATAAATCAGTGTAGAAGCTGATCCATTGGCTGTTTGTAATTACTTTTGCCTACTTCTGATAATCTTTTTTCAATAGGAAACGAAGGAAATATTAAGAAGGGATGCTGAGGCGGTTTTTGCTCTCAGTTGTGTGAACTTCTGAGCATCTTGTGAGAACTTTGAGCATTTTGTGCTGGATCCGTGTACAAAATCACACAAATTAGGGTGCCTGGAACAAGCAGTCCTGGTCTCAGGACTTCTAATATGGTTTTCTGTGATAGATTACTACAAATGAATGGGGTGTGATTATGTATGATTTTAGTGCTTCTAACTCCCACTGATTTAACTGGAAACTCTTGCTGGATCGGACCCTGGGTTTTATCACTGGGATCTTTCATTTTAACACCAGGAGTTTGGCACTCAGAACATCTCAGTTCATCTACTCAAGGTTTGTGCCTAGAGATTCACATTTATCTTTATTTCTGTGAGACTGAATTGAAACTTATTTTCATTTGTATCCTTCAATGATGCATTAAGATGCTTTTCAAGTATCACTTGACCCTTAAGGGACAAGAAATGTCCTTTAAGAAAAGCCTAGTAGAACTGGTAGAGTTGTATTTGCAGAATGCCAGGTGTGTAAAAACCTGTTATGTGCCTGGGACTTCCTCATACACACAGACCACAGCATTAGTTCACGCTCAAATAATTTTTATTTTTAAATCCTTGGGTGGCATGATTTGGCTTACAAAACTGATACAAAATGTTGAAGGCAGAGAAGAATAATTCAGAAATACTAAATGCTAAGTCTGCTTTCTCCTATTATGTCACACATGAGCTCTATGACAAGCCAAGGGAAAGTTGGAAGTGCCATTTGAGTCCCCTGTTTTTTCATAGTGCCAAATCTGCCCAGCATCTCTTCGCTGCTGGCTACTTCCATGGGCTTTCAATGGGAGAGTGAAGTGTGCTCATCCTGGAAATCGGTTGTAGGTAAGGCCCACTCACACACCTGCCCTCCTTCTTATGGCATAATTGGTAAATGCTGATAAATCATTTGAGCTTATAAACACTGTGTCTAGTACGGTAACTGCTAAATATTGCTACTGTTACATCCTGAAATAATGCAATTGCACACATTCATTATGTCTTAATTGCACATGCTAATTGCAGGTTAGATGCAATCAAAGCAGCTCTGCCTGGCAAATGTACTGTGCAAACCACGAGAAACCCTGGTGGAGGGGTTTTCTTTCTTTAAATTGAATCTACTCTCCCACAATTACATGTTTTTGCTTCAGACGTACAATTAGATGTTGTTACTCTAATTCTGTAACTACACAATAATCAACCAAAAATTACTTTGAGTAGCAAAACAAAACAAGGAAATTTGCACAGCAAGAGGTACAATAAAGAGAACGTCAAAGGTTCCCAGGAAAACCTACAGAAGGAAACAATGGTCGTGTGAACAATTAACCTCTGCTAAATCTAAGGTGCGTGCGTGGATGTGCCACGTAGCCGCGCTGCAGGGGCGGAGCGGGGAAGTGGTACCCAGCATGGAGTCATCCAAGAACTTGCATATACCCTGACACCGCAGCAATCTGCCCCAAAATAGCACGGTCCATCCGCTGATCCTAGAAAAGCCCTTTCAGAAGTCAGGACGCTTTGTAGTACATTAATGGTTTTTGTACGTACCAGGGTAACGTTTGTTTTAAAGCAGTCTCAATAATAAAAGTGATCAGAGATGATTACTTTAAGCCTTAGTAGCTCTGTACAATTACATTTTAAAAATTCACTACAAAAACCAGTAAAATCCTTATTTTGTGAAAGATAAAGGCAAATAATAGAAAGTGAAGGACATTGACCCTTAATAGTTCTGTCAAACACAGACGTTCTGTTTTGATGAAGTAATTTCTTTCTTGTAAGTAACCTGGAGAGCATTAATTTCTACCAAGCTATTTTAAAATGGAAAGTATGATGAAAACACTTGCCATGAAATAGCAGAGGCCCATGGAAAATAACATCTGCCTTTGGGACTGTGCAGTCTATGTTGTCCTCTGCACAGCACTGGTCTTCCAAGAAACTTTCACCCAGCTTGTCATTCTGGGAAGTGACTCCTTAAATCTGGCAGGCACTGGCAGCTGCAGCTTTATACATCCTGCCTTTTTCATGCCAGGTGATACAGATTTTTACTCTTGTTCTGTTTCTGTGCCGTCTTTCATGCCTGGACATTTTTTTTCAGAAGATTTTCAGTATTTTGGCACTGTAGGAAAGACTTCAGAGTAGTAAAAGGGGGAAGATTGCAAGCTGAAGTGAAAGCAGTGTTCAGATTGGTATCTTGGAGTTACATTTTGCCTTCTCTCTCTCAGTAATGGATTTGTCTAGATGCTCAAATGAGGATCACACTGCTCTTGCCAGAAGTGCGGTAACAGGAACATCATGGCTTCACCGTGCACTGTACAACATGGGAGACCAACTTGGCCTTGGGAAGCTAAATAAGACAAAGGGTGAGAGAAAGAAATGTTAGTTGCCCTCTTTTATAGGAGAATGATGCACAAGGAATGTAAAACTTCTATTTTTGTGAAAACTCACACTGTGAGTTTAGAAAAATTGTTGAAGGAGTCTCTAACAGGAGACAGCGGTGAGTGAAAAATGGGACATAGTGTGATATGGGCTTAGCAGAGGGAGATGGTGCTAGGTTACCAAAGAGAGCTTGCTAGGAAAAAAAAAATATTTTCTAGGCCGGACCCTCATGGTATGTGATGTGGTATGACTTGGGAAAACCTACATAAGATGGGAGGTGGGAAAGAAAAGGTAAGGTGAGTAGGACTATCAAGTGAAACGTGAAAATGGGGAACGGAGAAAGAAAGATACCGCTTAAGTACTGGTATTGATTCTGAGCTAATCTAGCTTCGTGCTATCATCACTAACCCTTTCAGAAAAATTAGACATATGTTCATGAAATTTACTGGTGAAACTTAGTTGGAAGTTTCAGAGTTTGACACCCATGGAGAACCAGCTGATTTTAAGAGTTTGCGGCAGGGGACACTCAGTCAAACAAAGTGCAAAATCTTTGGGGACTTGGAAAAAGCTGCAAGAATTTTTTGGTTAGATGTAGGAGGTGCTAAACACTTGAGAAACAGAAAATTGTGTGGATAAATACAATGATGGCATAAACAGCAGTGTATGAGCTAAGCCTAAATGCCATATAAATAGTGTCAGCCAGCAAAGAAATTAGGTGGTAAACATCAAAGCAGATCATCTGGAGCATGCCAGCAAGGAAACCCTAGCCAGACAGCGGGCTTGGTGGCCGGTCCAGGCCTCTGTCCCCCAGCTCTGTTGTCTCAAGCTGCGAGCAGTGAACAGTGAGAATATTAATTGGTTTTACAGAGCCAAAGCGCAGCGCTGCCTAGTCGTGTGCTCCATCTACTGGTGTGTCCGCTGGTAACCGACTTGTGCAACACACAGGATGTCTCTTCCAAAGAACACTCCTGGACATCTGGCATGTGGCAGAGGAGAGAAATAGAATGAAAACTTCCTGGGATTTTTTTCAGACAAAAATGATTTGTCAGAAGATGTTGCTTTGTTTTAGGTCATCTCCTGTGAAAACATTGGATTTCAATGGACTTTAGGGAAGTGTATGCAGAACTGTGATCACTTCTTGTCGTCCTGCCTAAGTAGTGATGGGAACATGTTTCCATGCTGTGTAACCCATGACAACACTGGTGGGTTTGGGACATCCAAGCTTAGCAACAGGGAGCTCAGGGGGCCGTGAAAAATGCACTTCCCTGACTCTGAGCCCCTCAGCTGAGCAGCGATTTCTTACTCTTGTTCTTTACCAAGGTTAAAAATGGAGTCAGGAGCATACGTACACTTTTAAGCTGTGTTGCCTCAGGGTGCTGAGTTTCCAGACTTGATTTTATTCTGAAGCAATCCAAGAGTCTGGGGTTTTTTATATATTTTCCTTTCCATGAGAAATATCGATGTTCTATGGTGAGTTATGAAAGAGGATGTCCTGCCCCCGTGCCCTAGGACGTTTTGGAATTTCCCATAGAACAAAATTTCCAGCTTCTTGACCACTCTGAACTCAGAGCTTTGGAGACACAGACCGAACATAAAACTGCAACCCCTGTGGCAGGAAAGATCTCATCAAGACGTCATCAAGATGATATGACCTGCATCCTAAGATAGGGTCAGTGATACCAGAGAACTAGTGTCTAACATTTGCCTAGTCTATAATTCATGACCAAAATTGCTGAACGTCCTGCAGCCTTCCCATGAGGGTTTCTTAATGGATAATCTAGATTTTCCCTGCTGTGCTTGATCCATCCACCATAATTAGGGCCAATGCATATTTTTCCTTCTTGCAACTTCAACATCTTCAAAGGCTGATTATTTTATTACTCCTTAATTATCTTCTTTTCTAGTTCTGCATTACAGTCATTCCTCCCACGTTTCCTCAGAGGCCATATTTCTAAGTCTTCTGATTATTCTGTTGCCCAAAACAAGACAAAGCAGTCCTCTGAAACCTTGCCAGGGTTTAAAAGAGAGACAGGATTACTTTGTACATCTCTCAGCCACCACTGCTGCTTATACATCCCAGTATGATGTTCACCTCCTTTTGTAACAGCAAGATGCTATTGACTCTTGTTAGGTTTGTGATCTATTCTGAGCACTAGAGCTTCTTTGGCCAACTACTCTACATAGCTTTTCCCCATCTGTATGCTTAATTACTCCTTTGTAAGTGTTCTCACTAAAGAGGATCATGTTTTTTTCATCAAGCACTGTATAGCTAGCTGGTCAAAGGAGGTGATTGTCCCACTCTACACTGCACTGGTGCAGCCCCACCTCGAGTACTGTGTGCACTTTTGGGCACCTCAATATAAGAAGGACATCAAACTATTGGAGTGTGTCCACAGGAGGGCGACAAAGATGGTGAAAGGTCTCAAAGGCAAGACTTAAGAGGCGCGGCTGAGGTCACTTGGCTTGTTCATCTTGGAGAAGAGAAAGTTGAGGGGTGACCTCAGCACAGTCTACAACTTCCTCAGGGCGGGCAGCGGAGGGAGAGGTGCTGGTTTCCTCTCTTTGGTGACCAGCAACAGGGCATGAGGAAATGGGATGAAGCTGTGTCAGGGGAAGTTCAGATTGCACATTGGGAAAAAGTTCTTCACTGAGAGGGTGGTCAGTCACTGGAACAGGCTCCCCAGTGAAGTGGTCATGGCACCAAGCCTGGCAGAGTTCAAGGAGCACCTGGATGACGCTCTTAGTCACATGGTTTAGTTTTAGGAAATCCTGCGAGGAGCAGGGATTTGGACTAGATGATCCTTATGGGTCCCATCCAACTTGAGATATTCTGTGATTCTACAATTTATTCAAACTGTCAAGAACAATTTGAATTGTCAGTCCATCCCGCAGTATACATGCAGCCTCTCACAACGCAATACAGTTTGCAGATTTAATAAGCATATATTTTAGTCCATCACCTAGATTATTATTTAAAATACTGAATAGGGGCTAGATCTGGGTCATTGTTGAACTGTACTCAACACCTCTTCAGGACCTAGGGGTCTATATAGTAACTATTATATCTTTCAAGCCAGCTTTTCACCCACTCTGTACTTGAATTTAGACATTTCCCTTGTTTCCTAACAATAATATTACTCGAGGTGATGTCAAAAGCCTTTCTAACTCAAGCCATATGATATTTACTATCATCTTCTCCATTTTACATGAGCTACTGCTCTGTAGGGAAAAAAATCATGACAAATCCGTGTCGATTCCTATCGTCTTCTCATTGTTTTCCAGTTGCCTTCAAATAGTTTGATTCCTCCTACTCCCTATGATTTCCCAAGGTGGAAAGCACTGAACAGGTTCCCCAACTCCTCTCACCCCCTTTCAAATGGTAAGTACCACCTCTGCCCCTTTGGCAACATGGGAGCAAGCTGTGCGACTGCAGGAATCCTCGCTGGGGCATGTTGCAGCTTGGAGAAATTGGTCCTCAAGCAGCTGAACTTCAGGTTGGTTGTGGATAGAGCTGAGGCTGGGGGCTGCTGAAAGGTCTACTGGGGCTGCGTGCCCAGGTGCTGACGCTGTGGGAAAGCAGGGGTCCGGGAAGGGAAGGATGGGCGAGCATCGAGGTCTTGCCTGAGTACAGAGACACGATGTGGGTGGGATGTGCGTTTGGATTTGGAGCCAGACATGTATTCCCATTTTATGCAGGAGAGTCAGAGCAGTCAAAGACAAGCATGAATGGATCTGGGGTTGTGAGGATGAATTGCATCCAGATCAGTCAGGCTGGAAGAATATGACATATCTGTGTGGTTTCCACCCTGTTCTTATCCCGTGCTAGTTTGAGAATTAATCTTTTATTGCCTGATTGTAGGTAGAGAGAAGATACATACACCCAAACAAGTACTAAGAATTTTGGCCTTTCCAGCCACTCTTCTTTTCAGTTGTGCAGTTCTTCCTGAAGGGTTTTCTTTTCTGTTTGTTTGGTTTTCTTCAATTTGGGGTTTTATGTTATTCTTCATTAAAAATACCCTCAGTATTTAGTTCGCTGGGTTTTGTTAGAACTGGTAGACAAAGACAATGCTCTGGTCCTGGAATATGGAGCCTGATGAGACAACTGTGTAGGAGATACCTGCATAGGACATTAAAAAAAAAGAGCTCCTCCCCTTGCCTAATTAAGAGACCTTCCCTCATAATTATTGTCTTAATGAAAGCACTACATGCAGCTCACAATACCTATAATTTCATTTTAATTACTCCTGGAAGACAATTAAAGCAGTTATTTAAAAATGCAATTCTTACCATAAAAAGTGTAGCAATCTGGAGTGACAAGCATACACAAACTATTCATCAGAGCATTTAATATCCTCAAGTTAATAATTTTATTATTGCCAAGATGTGTGGTTCAAGCAAGAACTGCGGTGCTATGATCATGAGAGGAGTCATTTGCTCTATCGCACTCATAGATTTCAATTGCTAATGTACTGGCTGCACATATAGAAAAGGAGATGAAAAAGATGAACATCATCATTTGACCTGTCTGACCCTGTATCCAAAGCTTATTTCATGCATTCGTCCATGACATAAATTTGCATCTCTTCTACAAGCTGATAAGATTGATTTTGCACATCAGGGCGAGTAGTGCAAAAATACAGAGCGCCAGCCCAGCCAACCCACGTGGCAATCAAGACTCACCAAGGCTTGTCAAAATGCTCAGTGGAAAATTGAAAGGCAAAAAATTCTTTGTAAAAATCTGTTGTATTTCTTGCTAGGATTTTTGAACCTGATACTCCGTATCGGTATTAGTAATGTGAAGACATGTAAAGAACAAGCACTCTATAAGCTGGTCTAAGAGCACTCTCCATATGCTGGCGTCAAAAAGCACATTGTTCGTACTAAACAACTTGCCGATAATCCATAGACATAACAGGTCAAAGGGCTGAAGTCAAAACTATTGACCTCAGCAATGTTACAATGGGGCGAAGGGATGGGCTCCATGTGAGCCCACGGAGGCACACACAGTAGGATTCATCTCTCCAAGCTTCAGCTGTCTGAGCATTCACTGCTGGTGCTCAGGCTCCCTCCTGGCTCCTGATGGGGAAGGAAGGGCTTGCCCTGCCTTAGGAGCCACTTTTAGTCCAAGCTGCTGATGTGGGGAAGGTGGCGGGACTCTGCCACATCGCCCGCTTGCTCGCTCTCGGGAGAGTTTTCCTGAGAGTGTTTTACATTGAAAAGTGAGCCTTCTTCTGCCAAAATGTTTTCCTCTAGAGCTAATAAAACCAAATTAGACTCTTCCCCAGATCAGGAATGAATTTTGTCTAGTTGTGTGTCATGGATATAATAAACAGTTTATACTTGGGCAAAGGCTGTGTTTAAGTATGGCTGAATCCTGTTTGGTTTACTGTGATTAACCTAAACAATTTATAAATGGATGAAGTAAGTTAATTTAAATTCTTTCTTCCATTTCCTATGGGTTTGTTAAGACTAGGTTCTTAAAGCAACAATCCCAAAAATTATTTCAAGACAAGCAAATTAATGTTAACATTCCCACATTAAAATGAAATTACCTCTTTTTTTCTTTTCTTTTTTTTTTTTTCTCCTTATTTAATAAGGCTTAGGTATCCTTTCCAGAAGTACTCAGGCTAAACAACCCACTGCTTAATGGGAGATGCCATTAATACCTTAAGACACAGGAGCATTTCGCTATGCCATTCAAAGCATTACAAGAAAAATTTCTGTCTCATCCCCTGCAAATTGCTTCTGCAAACTCCTCCTCAGCGCTGAGGCTGAAGTGTCGGTGATGTTGTCACCTTGCAGAAATATTGTTCCTGCTTCTCACATGGGGATTAGATGAGCGAAAGGAGTTGTAGCCAAAGCACATGAGCAAGTCTGTCTAAAAGTGTACGAGGCTTACCAATTGGAAAAATTAAAATTCCTGGTATGAGATTTATGTCCTGTTCAAAACCTTTTAGCTAATTAAAGGTATGGCCTACTTTCTTCCGCCTCCAGGACCGCTGGGTGGCTGACGGAAAATGAGTAGCTCAGTTGAAGAGAATCAGTACTCTGGCTTTAATTCCACCAAAGGAGGAAACCTCACCTTTCCAGAAATAAGGTTGAATTCAAGTATCAGCAGTTACCATCTTTCACTTGCTGAAAGTGCCTCTCTTCGGGATGGGCTGTTCCTGAATATGCTGCCTGTTAACCCGGGTGCTGCAAGTGATAATTCTCCTTGGTGGCACCACGACGTGGCTGTTTTCTTGGTGGTGTGAGCAGACGGGCTTTGTCTTTTCTTTTACCGGAGCCTTTCCCTGGACAGCCTTTAGTACCGTTTTGTTGGATCAGAGATGAAACAGTTTTTGTCATTCCAGGTATTCGTATACCGTGTATAAAATGCTTTGCTCTTTCAAAAAATAGTGTTTTACTTTAAATGATTCTCCAACAACCGTTGCAATGATGTACTGAAAGAGCCCAGATTAGGCCTTGTATTTTCATCTCAATCTCTGAAGCAACAGCCCTTGGCATTTCTGAGTCTGGGGAGGCATTTCTTATATGTTGCCAAATGATGTACTCCCAATTTAATATCAATATTTTTATAATCTTATTTTACTGGGTGGTCATAGCATAGGCAGCCCTGTTAGATGAGTGCAGAGATCCTCTCAGCATTCACATACATGTATAAAAGGAAGTCAGTAAATAAAAACCAGCCTGTAAAAGCTAAACGTTTGCAGCCACAGACAGGTGTTTATCTCAGGAGAAGTTGATACTGTCTTCTGTTTGAGAACTAGAAAGACAATTTTCACCTTCAAGCGAAAGCAGGAATTAGATGGAATCGATATGTTCTGTAAAATATTTTCTAACCTTAAATGGTCTCCTGCAAGGTTGAAGCGTGAAGACCCTGGCATATTTCTAACAGAAGGAAGTCTATTTCTGGAGCTCTTTGTGCGAGACAGAAAGCGCCAGGTTTGGGCTTTGTTCGGGGCGCAGGCAGGGGTGGTGGTGAGGAGCTCCGCTTCTGTCGCTCGCCACACGGCTCTGCTAACACATCCTGCGTCCCATGTCGGTTTAGCTCACCCTAAAATAAAGCCCTCCCCTAAACCCCGCACGCAGGCAGCTGGTGGCTGAGGCACGCTGCGAAAACTGGGACATTTCAAAGGTCCTTTCGTTATGCTGGCAGGTGACTGAGCTGTACGCTACAGAAAAACCCCGCTGCAAATGTTGTAGGGGTGTTTTCATTCCTGGCTCAGGGGGTGGGATTCATGGCGGGGAGGGAGCGGTGGGAGTCGAGGGTGAAGCAGGGGATGGGTAATGCAAGTAGCTTGTGTGGATGACAAACAGTGGAAACTTCACCCCAGGGATGCCAGGACTGGACAATATGGC